>MU968450.1:3042176-4300156 GCA_034641835.2 Pinus albicaulis
TGTGTGTTGAAAATGCAGCAAGATGATGGAGCTTAGTGAAAAGAAGTCGCCTTCACTAAGTGGACCCACAGCTATGTCTATTTTTTAGACATATGGAGCATGGTCCAGGGGTTGCAGTATGTTATTCTTGGAGTATTGGTCATGTTTGTAAAAATAGATGGACCTCTATTTTTGGACCTATAGGTCGAAGTCTATTTTTAGACTGCCTATCCTAAAAATAGGGAAGTCAAATATTATTTACCCTTAATAATATTTGGACTCTAAACAGCAGTTTACTCTCTTGGAGCACTTCAGTTCGAGCCTTGGAAGTGGCTCATGCATCTGACAGAGGAATTACGTTATTCCTAAGGGTTTGGTGAGCTCATGCATGGTTGACTTCAGTTAGGACTTCAGTGGCAGAAGTTTGGTGGAGTTAATGAGACAGATGGTGGAGTTGTGTTCGGTTTAACTTAGTTGAACTAGTTGAGATTAGTTTAACTTGCTAATCAACTAGTAATGAGTGGAGTGAATTAAATATTATTTAATTCATTAATTAGTAACTCATTATTCAACTCAAGAACACATCAGTTCACTACAGTGCATGGACAGTTCAGTGGAGACCAGTGAAAGAGGTATATGAAAGGGTGAGTACAGCTATCAGTTGTGACATCAGTTGTGCATGAGATTTGCACCACACTTGGAGGCAATTGCCCATGATGATTGCGCTGTCAAGCCAAGGAGATTTGAACCTTGGATCTCTATTTAGACAGGCCATGATTGCGCAATAGAGGCAGGCAATTAGTGGATGTGTTTTGAACCTGTGACTTGTTCAAAACCAAGCTAGTTTGTGTGTAACTTCATGAGATAGTACTGAGTACTTGTGAGGAGTATTGTACTGAGTTGTTACATGTTTTCTCCATTATAATATACACAATAGCTGTGGGTTTTTCAGCTATAAGCTTTCCCCATACATACTGTGTTAATGTGTATGATGATTTGATGTGCTATCGCTTTTTTTATTTCCGCATGTGTGATGATCTGAGTGGAAGATATTATGTGTTGCATATGAATTCGAATTGATAAGTGATCAGGATAGTCACGGTGGATAATTAATCATTATTCAGCAAATTTCTACATGGTATCAAAGCTATTGAAGCAGAGATTAATCATCACAGTGATTACAAACTTATTTCGGTAGACAGAGTCTGCATGCGGGCCAGGTAGCCTCTGGATCCATCCTTTCTTTGAAAGGTGATATATCCAGTAAATGCCCCTACAGTCAATCTCTGTGCTAGAAATAATTTGTTCTCACAGATCTAGAGTGGTTGAGCTTTGAGTTGGAATTCAAATTTTGCAGCAGTTTTGTTTTCTTGGTGCCGAAGTTGAAAATGTCTTTCAACGGTTTGCGACTCGAATATGCTCTTGAAGGCAGTTCGAATTATGTTGCATGGAAGGATCGCATGGAGGTAGTATTAGAAGATAACGGACTGAAGGAGTTCATGGATACGGATGTCCAAAATCCCACTGATCCTGCTGAAGTCGAAGCATGGAAAAAGAAGATGGCGAAATGTCGAAGGATCTTGTTAGAGGGCGTCAAGGATCATATTGTATCCAACCTGCATGGAAAGGCTTCTCCATATTTAATGTGGAAAGCTTTGATGGATCTCTTCCAGAGTAAGAGCGACCAAAGGAAGCTGGCACTCAAAGATAAGCTCAGGAACATCAAGATGGAGAAAGGCGACAGTATCGCCAAATACCTCACGAAATTCACTCAATGCAGAGATGATCTGGGAAGTGTGGGGGTGATTGTCGAAGATGAGGACATGGTCGACCTGGCTCTCCTTGGTCTTCCAAAGGCTTGGCACTCATATCAAGATAGTTTCAATGATTGGGAGAAGCTGCCAGGATGGGAGCGCCTTTGGGCGGATCTCATGCAGGAGGAGATAAGGAGGACTACTCGGGATGGATCTTCATCAAAGGGCGCTGATGAAGAAAATTGCGCTTTGGTTGCCAAAGAAAAGAAGGGGAAGGGTAAGAAAACTTCTCCTTGCGGTGCAAAGGGCAAGAAGCAGGATATGGCGAAAGTGAAGTGTTTTCATTGCCATGATCACGGACATTATGCTACCAATTGTCCAAAGAATAAGAAAAACAAGCAAGTGGGAAGATCTGCAGATGGAGAGGCTTTGGCTTCACAGTTCGAGCTTGAATTTTCACTGATCGCATGCTTGGTTTCAAGTGTGATGGGATCAGTGTGGTTCTTGGACAGCGGTGCGTCATTTCATATGACGGGAGATCGGGATTTGTTCTCATATTTGGAGGACAAAGATCTGGGTGTGCACATCGAGATGGGCGATGATGGTAGATACAGTGCGACTGGTATCGGTACCATATCCTTTCAGAGGGAGTCTGGTAAACCCTTCGTGTTAAATGATTTCATGCATGTACCTGGATTGAAGAAGAACTTGATCTTTGTGGCGATGTTGGAGGATAAGGGGTATGATGTGGTCTTCAGCGAAGGAAAAGCCTTCCTGCGCAGTAAGACTACTGGAGAGACCCGGAAGATAGGGGTTCGAACCAAGAACCTTTATCAGTTGCAGGTAGATGGCTGCGCAGCTGTGGCATGCAAGGCGGGAGAAGTGGTGAGCCGGGATGATGAGGGCGAACTGTGGCACAGGAGATTGGGCCACCTTCACCATGGAGCTTTGAAGATTCTGCAGCAGATTTCTACTGGGCTTCCTAAGGGCACTCTTGCGTAGTCAGATCAATGCAAGGGGTGTACCTTGGGGAAGTATGTGAAAGCCACCTTTCACGAGAAGGATAGTCGCGCCACGACGATCCTTGAGAGAGTTCACACAGACGTGTGTGGTCCTTTCCCAGTTGCTTCGACAGCAAAGCACAAGTATTATGTGATCTTTGTTGATGATTTCTCTCGAAAGTGTTGGATCTTCTTCATGCAGAAGAAGAGCGATACATTTGCGAAGTTCTGTGAGTTTAAAGCACTGGTCGAGAAGGAGTCGGGGAAGAAGGTGATTGCTCTAAGGAGTGATAACGGTGGTGAATTCATCTCGGCCGAATTCAAGGAGTTCTGCAGCGCAGAAGGGATTCGGAGAGAGCTCATCGCACCCCATAACCCACAGCAGAACGGGGTGGCTGAGCGGAAGAACATAACGATCGTGGGTGCTGCACGGGCGATGTTGCATGATTAGGGCCTACCCCTTCACTTATGGGCTGAGGCATGCAATACAACAGTGTATGTGCAGAACCGTTGTCCTCACAAGGTTCTTGGCATGAGTACACCGGAGGAGGCTTATTCTGGCAAGAGGCCTGATATTTCCCATTTGCAGATTTTTGGTTCTCCTGTCTACATGCATGTGACAAAGGATGCAAGAAGGAAGCTGGATCCAACCGCTGAGGTTGGAATATTTGTGGGGTACACTGATACACCTCACAACTATTGGGTGTATTTGTCAGATAGTCGCAAGACTGTTGTGCGACGGGATATAAAATTTCAGGAGGAGAAAGCCATGCAGTGTTCGCTTGAGAGGGAGCTACACTTGCATGCAGATGAGGAGCTGTTAGTTCCTAAGGAGGAGCTTCCGGATGTGGATCAGCCATAAGAGGAAGTTCAGGAGGTGGAAGAAACCACCCATGCAGCGCCAACCATCAGAGGGTGCATGCGCACTACAGAAGCTGAGCGACTGGCTCGAAATGCAGAGAAGGTTGTAGGACCACCTACAGCACAGCGCAGACAAAGGCAGTCACCGGATCGGTACATTGGATACATGGCTCTTGTGAGTCAATGTGTCGTGATGGAGCCATCCTCTTTTGAGGAAGCTGTGGAGGAACTCACATGGGTAGATGCCATGATCGAAGAATATGATTCAATCGTCAGAAACAGTGCATGGGATATTGTCCCAAGACCGGAGGGGAAATCAGTGGTGGGTTCGCGATGGATCTACAAAGTGAAGCAGGCAACTGACGGGAGTGTGGAGAAGTACAAGGCGAGATTTGTCGCCCGTGGTTTCTCACAGATCGAGGGGATCGATTATGAGGAGACCTTTGCACCTGTCGTAAGGTACTCTTCCATACGGACGATCCTTGCTCTCTCAGCGTAGATGGGGTGGCACATCCATCAGATGGATGTGAAGATTGCGTTCCTCAATGGAGTCATTGAAGAGGAGGTGTACATAGAGCAGCCTGAAGGTTTCGAGATCTTCAGCAGTGAGTCGCATGTGTGCCGACTCAAGAGAGCATTGTACGGGCTGAAGCAAGCACCTCGTGCTTGGTACACTTGCATAGACAGCTACTTCACCGGGCTTGGATTCTCCAAGAGTGAGGCGGATCCTAACCTGTACCAGATTGTGGTGGAGGGGAAGTTGTTGATCATTGTACTGTATGTAGATGATCTGATTTTGACAGGCGATGAGCAGTTGATACTTTCATTCAAGGAGGATCTTGCACGAGAGTTTGAGATGAAGGACTTGGGCATCCTTCATTATTTCCTGGGATTGGAGATTTGGCAGCGCAGCGGAGGACTGTTTGTTTCTCAGGGCAAGTATGCCCGGGAGATTCTGGAGAGGTTCAGCATGCAAGGCTGCAAGCCTGTTGACACTCCTCTTCCTGGTGGTTGGAGGAAGGAGGATGCTACTTCAGCGGAGGTAGTGGATGCCACTGTCTATCGACAGTTGGTGGGGTCGCTTATGTATCTTGTCAATACACGACCCGATATATGCTATGCTGTTAACCAGCTTTCGCAAGCTATGGTTAAGCCTACCAAGCTCTTTTGGAAGGCAGGAAAGCATGTATTGCGTTATATTAGAGGCACATCGGGATATGGTCTATGGTATAGACAGGAGGATGGAGCGAAGCTTTCTGGCTTCACTGATGCAGATTGGGCAGGGAGCCCAACGGACCGGAAGAGCACATCTGGAGGAGTTTTCAGCATTGGGTCGACAGCAGTTTCCTAGTACAGCAGGAAGCAGAGATCCGTGGCACTCAGTTCAACAGAGGCCGAGTACATGGCAGCTAGCTTGGCTGCATGCGAGGCTATTTGGATGAGGAAGATCCTCGTTGGATTGTTTGGGTTGCATTTGGAGCCTACAGTGATTTACTGTGATAACCAGAGTTGCATTAAAATCTTGGCTAATCCAGTATTTCATGATAGATCCAAACACATCGACATCAGGTACCATCATATCAGAGATTGTGTTCAGCGGAGAATCATGATGCTTTCATATGTTCCCACGGAGGATCAGGATGCCGACATCCTGACGAAGGCGCTCACCAGGAGCAAGTTCGAATTCCACAGAGGCAGGATAGGGGTTGCAGATAATCCATATCTTGCTGAGAGGGAGTGTTGAAAATGCAGCAAGATGATAGAGCTTAGTGAAATGAAGTCGCCTTCACTAAGTGGGCCCGCAAGCAAATTCTGGCGCAAAATCTATTTTTAGACTATGTCTATTTTTAGACATATGGAGCATGGTCCAGGGATTGCAGTATGTTATTCTTGGAGTATTGGTCATGTTGGTAAAAATAGATGGACATCTATTTTTTGGACCTATAGGTCAAAGTCTATTTTTAGACTGCCTCTCCTTAAAATAGGGAAGTCAAATATTATTTACCCTTAATAATATTTGGACTATAAAATTCAGTTTACTCTCTTGGAGCACTTCAGTTCGAGCCTTGGAAGTGGCTCATGCATCTGACAGAGGAATTATGCTATTCCTAAGGTTTTGGTGAGCTCATGCATGGTTGACTTCAGTTAGGACTTCAGTGGCAGAAGTTTGGTGGAGTTAATGAGACAGCTAGTGGAGTTGTGTTCGGTTTAACTTAGTTAAACTAGTTGAGATCAGTTTAACTAGCTAATCAAATAGTAATGAGTGGAGTGAATTAAATATTATTTAATTCATTAATTAGTAACTCATTATTCAACTCAAGAACACATCAGTTCACTACAGTGCATGGACAGTTCAGTGGAGACCAGTGAAAGAGGTAGATGAAAGGGTGAGTACAACTATCAGTTGTGACATCAGTTGTGCATGAGATTTGCACCACACTTGGAGGCAATTGCCCATGATTATTGCGCTGTCAAGCCAAGGAGATTCGAACCTTGGATCTCTATTTAGACAGGCCATGATTGCGCAATAGAGGCAGGCAATTAGTGGATGCGTTTTGAACCCGTGACTTGTTCAAAACCAAGCTAGTTTGTGTGTAACTTCATGAGATAGTACTGAGTACTTGTGAGGAGTATTGTACTGAGTTTGTTACATGTTTTCTCCATTATAATATACACAATAGCTGCGGGGTTTTCAGCAATAAGCTTTCCCCATACATACTGTGTTAATGTGTATGATGATTTGATGTGCTATCGCTTGTTTTATTTCCGCATGTGTGATGATCTCAGTGGAAGAGATTATGTGTTGCATATGAATTCGAATTGATATGTGATCTCCCCATACATACCGTGTTAATGTGTATGATGATTTGATGTGCTATCGCTTGTTTTATTTCCGCATGTGTGATGATCTGAGTGGAAGAGATTATGTGTTGCATATGAATTCGAATTGATATGTGATCGTGATCAGGATAGTCTCGGTGGATAATTAATCATTATTCAGCAAATTTCTACACAAAATGACAAAAAATCAACTTACACCAAAGGCTGGAGGATCCAAGCCTGCTAAGTCTGGAGGATCCAAACCTCCCAAAACTGAAGCAGCAAAAGCCCCAAAGTCTACTCCTACTATCACTGCTAAGACCTCTGTGACTGTAAATCCTCTTCAACCTCCAGTGTCCACTGAAGAAGTCATTCCCTTGGTTGATATAGATTACAAAATTTTGGACCCTTTAGTAGAATTAAATCTATTAGAAGTACATAACTAGTGTCATGAAAAGTTCCTTGACAAAGAAGAAATGCCCCTCTGGGATACAAAATTACCTAAATATATTGTCCCAGTGACACATCCTAGTCAGGACTTAATAAGACTATGCCAAAAGTATTATGTCCCAGATCAAAGGTCCATTGTAAATAATGACAGGGAAATCCTCTTTTCTATCTTTGCTGAGTCAATTAATGAAATGTTACAGATACAATTTGACCCTTGGGTAGTCCCTTATCCATTGAAGCCCTGACTCAATTATACTTAGGGTTAGACTTCCCTAAAAAATTCATGATTTTTCAGAACTTCATGCCTAGCCATGTAGATATCCCAAAGTTGAATCCTCCATATTCCACTTCCAAGTTTCTAGAGGGTTCTAGAAATTTTATTTCAATGTTATCCTTCATCTTAGGATACTTTACTGATGAGTTTACTGATGAGTCTATCCTTGGATTTTTATCCACTCTATCCCTTGGTGGGCCTCCTGCTGTGGTCTTTGATTTTGCTAGATTTATTGCTGATTCCATACACCACCAGTTGAAAAAGCTACCCACTGAAGGGGTGTTTAGATATTCCTCCTATTTATTCCATTTGTTCTTATTTTCACAAGAAGATCATTTTCCTATAGCACTGCAGAAGATGAATGTAGAGGGCTAGCCTCTATCAGTTGTTTTCTGGACATATTTGTTAAGAAAGGAAGGAAATGAATATAATTATATAGACGTCACTGATTTATTTATCAGGCCAGTAATGAATTTAATTCATAAATCAGAACAACCCAGAATAAATGAAGAGATGAAAAGAATATTACAGCTGTAAGAACAATGTAAAATGGGAGATTGGTACTTATATGAGAAGCATACTGAACTAAGAATTTTTGGAACTAATTTGCTTCCCTATAAGCTACCTAAGTTTTTAACTCTAAGATTCTTTGCTGTGGAATATTTAAGACAGGTGTTGAATGCTGATGCCATCAATTTCATGGCATCCAAAAAGAAGACTCAATTTAAACTAAAAAATCAGATTGGTCCATTTATAGTGAATAACAGGGATGCTGATAAAGAGATACAAAGCAAATTGTCAGAATTGAAATTCCAAGTGAGTTTTCCTTGGAATTATGATTCCCAAGGTCTATTGAGAAGTATCAGAGTTAAGTGAAAATTACCTCCATTCATACATGAGCCAAAACCTGATATTGAAAAGTATGCTAATCAGGAAGAATGGAAAGAGAATACATTGGTTGATTTGACTGCAAATACACAACCAATAGAAAAATTAGGTACCACACTTGTTGTGGTAACCCCTAAAGAGCCATAAACTTCAAACAAAAGAGCTAGAGAGGAGGGCGCCTATATAGCAGAAACTACCATAGATACAAAATTTAAACTCATCTACAATAAAAGGCTAAGATTTGGTTCCATTGGCAAAGAAAAACTCATTTAAGTGGAAGATGAAGCAGAGGTCAGTAATGATGAGGCAACTACAATAATAAAGGAGACATTGACAAAACTTGAAAGAGAACAAGTAGCCTCCAAAGGAAAAGAGACCCAAGTGATTGAAAAATAGGTGAATATGGAAAATTTTTCTTCTCAAACAAAAGAAGAGAAGGATTTGGATATTAAGGACAAATATAAACAAATCAAACAAAGGAATGAGGAGATTAAAAGTGAGATTTATTCTCAATTCCTCAGGTATAAGCCAGGAAATCAGGATATATTTCTTTCAGCATTTGATTATTCTTCAAATAAAATTATCATGTCCTATTTACAGCCTACTACTTCAACTCCTAAAACAGTGGCTGACTACAAAAATAAGAAATTTGAAGTAGATATTGAAAAGGTACATGAGTTGGATCAGATAGAATTCCACAGGCATAGCTCAGAAATGCTATATTCCACTATGGTGACAAAAGCTATGAGTGTAACCAATCTGAAAAATAATATCATCAACTTGCAAGATCAAATGAAGCTTGATAAAGGCTCCTTATATGCAAAAGATCTTAGAATCAAAGCATTGGAAGATTTGATTCTACAAATAGGAGTGGACCCATCTAATGTACAAGCTGCTGAAGTCTTAATCAAAAAGAAATATGATGACATTGTTGCTTTGAAGAAACAATTAAAACCTCCTCAGAGTGAGCACCCACAGAGCAAATAAATACTTCAGGAACAGAAAGAGAAAGAAGACATGATGCAGTTGATTGTAAATATTACTGCTCAAAACAAGGACATGGAAAGCCAATTAGATTTACTGATGAAAGAAAAGGAAAATGTGAAGGAAATAGAAGCTTCCACCATTCCCGCAGTTATCCTATTATTACAGCTGTTGTTCCTTCTACATTGGGAGAGAAGTTAGCACCCAAAGAGCCACTGGATACTGCAATTTCAGTACAATCAGTTACTACTTCCCAAACAGAATCTTCAACATCACAGGTGCAACAAACTAATGATGCAGGACAAATTTTCAAGGCAATGGAAGAAATGACATTGAAAACCAATGAAATCAACAGTTTGAAGAAACAGATTCAGATTATGGAGGCATCCAATAAAGCAGCATTAATTAATGCCAACAATTATGAACAAAATGCTAAAAGACTTGAAGAATAAGTCAAGAATCTTCAGAAGGATTTGAGTTTTACCACACAGATTTATTACATAAGAAATCATCTATGTACCAACATCATTGAGGCCATACATCTTCAATGGCCATCGATTCAGATAATATATGAACAAAGGGACCTCCTTCTGGCAGCTCAAAATGAAATACAAAAGACTACAGAAGAATTAGCAGAAAAACCAGCACAGGCACAGAGGCTAATTACCTTCTTAAACAGTAAGAACAAGACTGAGCTAGAGGAATTGAAGATATAGGACAGAACATAAACTATATTGCAGATCAAAAAGGTATTGACAAAGAAAACTTTGATGAATAACTTGAAAGAAAAATGTGATGCTATGAATTTTTTCCATCACCAAGTTTTTAGCTAAGTATACTATGCTCAGACAAGTAGGCATTCCAGACATACATGTATTCAATGACAAGTTAATGGACTATAAATAATATGATAAGAATATCATATATCATGCCAAAGAACAAATTAATAAGCAATTGCCACAGGGAAAGTGGTTCTTCAATACATTGAAGATTTATTCTTCCTTCAGAATGAAATCAAGCATTTATTTGTAATTAAACCAAATTTTTCTAAGTACACTGAAGTGGATGAGAACTGCAGAAAATTGAAAAGTATGAAGATTCCAGATGCTGAACAATGGCAGACCTTCACAAATTTATTATAGCAGCAACAAAGCAAACAATGGAAGACAATGCAAATGAAGAAATCAACTTGAAAAGAAAACAGATAACACAACATTTGATTTTGATTTTTACTGTTGAAAAGACTATTTTTACAGCAGATAGAGGTCAAATTGTCAGGTTAAAGAATATCAAAGTGAGAATACAGAGTTAAAGTGTATTAGAAATAAAAACAACAGCTAGCTATTTTGACTGTTGTAATTTCCTTTTTACAGCAGCGAAATGGTTAATAAACAGCGTGAAAGAGTATCCAAGATAAAGTACAAGGTCAAAGAGTATAAGTGGAAAGAGTATCAATGAAGTCTTCTTTCAAAGATATTTTCAAAATGCCAGCAAACATGGACAACTACTCAAACAATAAGTTTTTTTTAGATAAGATAGCACTATATTTTCTAGAGAAGAGGACAGCATGCTAAGTTGTTAATCAGTTGTCCCTCTTAATGTGTAAAGATATTTGTATTTACTAGAGTTATTCCTAGATCTCTCTAGCATATTTTGTAATAAAAATTTGTATAATACTTCAGTTTATGAAGTGTTTAGTGTGGAATAAAATTGCTAAGAACATTATAGACATTTTGCTGGTACGTTGGAGGCTCACATGTGTTAATTTCGAAGCAGCAGTTTGGACAGTAGCCAATTAGACTTCATAATTCAGGATTCATGCGATAATTTTAAAGAGTAAAGTGCATCTATCTTGTCATTGTTTATTTTCAAAAGTTCCATTCATTCAAATATGCGTTCAATATTAATGATTAATTAGGAGTATTACTTCAGGATTAGTGTAAAAACTCCCTGCCTTAACTACTTAATCATTGAAATATTTTGTGTTGATTTCCGGATTTAGGAATTCTTAATTGCTCCTAGTCCCGTTTGACCCCTGCCTCCTTCCTCTTTTTCCGGATCAAAAGATCCTTCATTTCCCTTTATCCCGAAGCAAACCATCTCATCAAAAAAATCTATCCATCTCTGAGGGTTATCTACCTTGCCCTGAATACATTAGCGTCCTTTTGGCCTTGCCTTCTAGTTCTGCTTGCTAGACTTTGACTCCATAGCCCAATGGACTAGTAGATCCCTCTTTAATTTGTATTTAAGTAATCTTATTTTCCACCAAACATTTCAAAACCAAAATTCAAAACAAAGTTAAATCATAAAGAGAGAGCCCTCTCTGAAATCTAGGAAGGCTAGATCCTAGATTTCCAAAGTAGGTTTCTAGTAACCCCTAGTCTTCTTTGACTAAAAAATTAAATCCCACAACTTAAGAATTACTAGGGTGATAACATACTGGTGACCATACTGGGGAAACTAACCACTCTCAAGTCTTGAATTTAGTTTTGAAGGAAAATCTTTAATCTATCTTTCCTACTTCAAGATTATTTTTGAAGGTTGTGGGTATTAGAAAATTGTCATTTTGGATTCTAGGAAAATCTACTACACCAGGTATAACCTGGATCCTAACCCTGCAAATATAGTAGACAACCCAGAATAGATTGAAAAAAGAAGAAGAAAAAACAGTTTTTCAATTTGGAAACTGAACTACCACTAAGAAGAGCTAATTCTTTGCCCAAAGAGTTAGTAAGCTTAACTGATATAGATTTTGATTTCAAGTTTGAACAATATTTGTTTAAAATCAAATCTGAAACGGATTTAAAAGAGACTGTAATTGATCTTGTATTTACTTCATTTTTTAAAACAAAACAGAATGTTTTTTTCGCAAAAATTAAATGAGATAAATCTGAAATTCAAAATCAACTAGAAAGGATTAATGTTACACGGCTTAAAGACATTGATGAAGCTATTAAATTAGCTCATATATTATCTAACATTACACCTCCAGTTTATCAGTTTTACACCACAATAATTCCAGCAGCAGATTCAACTCTATATGTTGTCACCTCATTTTTAGATACCCTTCCAAGTTCATCCACCGAAATATTCAGTCCTAAGTTGCCTTTGCATCCTAGGATATTATTCCCCTCGTTTACTCAATCCACTACATCCACTAGTTTTATAAGCACAACATCTTTATTTCCAAGTAATTCCATATATATACCAACCTCTTTTCCAAACTCTTCAAGCACAACTTTCAACTCACCATCTACCATATCCAACACTACTCCTATCATCACTGTTATACCTCCTAGTTCAGAAAAAATTCAAGCCGTGGCTGCTAGGTATGCTCCTCTTGTTTTACCCCAAAACCTCCATGATATGCCCAAAGATTATCAGAAAAATATACCTCTATTTGATGGCCAATCACAATACTCTTCTCAACAACATGTTACAAGAATAACAAATTACTATGAAATCTATGAAATAGATGAATTAGATGTTCAAATGAGGTTAGTTGTTCAAAGTTTAACAGGAGAGGTTAAGAAATGGTTTAAAAATTTAGCTACTGGTAGTATAGCTAATTTAGCTGCATTTCATAGAGCATTCTTAAATAAATGGGAAAATAAAAAGAATCCTCTACAAATTCTATCTGAATTTGATGCTTTAAAGAGAGCTCCTAATGCATCTGTTCAGGATTACTGCACTAGATATAACAGTGTTTATAATGCCATTCCTGTGGATCTTAAACCTACACCCTATTCTGTACTTTTGAAATTTCTTGATGGATTTTATCCAGATATGGCATATCAACTAAGAGAAAGAAATGTTGAAACATTAGAACATATGCAATTAGATGTTTTTGGTGTAGACATTAATATTCTAGCCAAAAAGGCTCGACTTAGGAATGAAAGGAGAGTCAAAATTAAAGAGGAAACTTCAAATTATGATGCTAGATATGATTTATTTGCTAAGAATTTAGAAAATGTGGTTGATAGATTAGAAAATATTGAGATAAAACCACAATGGGATAACTAGCCACAAATCAGAAATCCAACTTCAGAAAAAATAATAACCCTGGAAAAGCTAAGGAAGCTGCTCCAGATCAAAACATTAGGCCCCCATTCCAAGAGAACTATGCTGAGAGTTCTCAAAACAATGATGAAGATGAGGATGACATCAATATAGTAATGGGGATAGATGAAGAAAACACTATTTTCCTCACTCAGGAGGATCAAGAACTCTTTGAGCTTCAACAACTCAAAGTAGAATATAGTGAATCCTTTGATTCCAAACAAGGTTATGACTTCGCTATTAATGAAATTCACAGTCAGTATAACCTTAGAAACAGAAAAAACAATGAAACTTATACAAAAAAATAACTCTCAAAATAAAACTAAAAAGAATGTAGAAGCACCAAAAACAAAGATTTTGCAAATTCTCCCTAGGGAAAACAAGCAAAATTCCAATCCTCCCAGTCCAAAAAAATCACCAAGTCCAAAAATTGTTGACATCACTGAAGAAGTGGCCCAATCCTCTAGTAATACTCAAAAGGCCAACACTACAAAGACCCCTAATTCAGCAAAACCAGCAGTTCTTGATCTTAAGAAGAATCATGTTGATTCTAAATCAGCAAATCCCAAAACTATTAACACTAAAACTTCTGCTGAAAATTCAAAGTCAAAAAATTCCTACTGCCCATGAATCTGTCCCTGAAAAGAGAACTAAAGACAGCAAGAATCAAGAAACTCAAACAGAGAACAATAGGACAACTCAAGATAAGAGTACATCTGTTGAAATACCTAAAAAACCCACTCATATAACTATCACAAAAGATGAACTAATTCAGATTAGTAAATCTAAACCAACATTTAATATTAAAACTGAAATAGCAAAGTTAAAGATACCAATTCCTTTAACAGAATTGGTAAAAAATGACTTGTATAGACCAAAAATTACTGAAACTTTGAATATGAATGATGGTCATGAAGATGCCATTAATCTAAATGACGATCAGCCTGAACTAATTTTTGGCCCTGAAGTAAATGGTAAGCATTCAAATGGATCATTTCCTCCCTTCTATATTATCTTACTATTCACGATCAGATTTTACATAATGCAATGTTAGATTCAGGAGCTTCCCACAATTTAATGCCAAAATCTATTATGGAAACTCTAAATTTAGAAATAACAAGGCCATATAAAGATTTATTCTCTTTTGATTCAAGCAAGGTTAAGTGCATTGGATTGATAAAAGACTTATGTGTGAATTTGGTTCATTATCCTGGTAAAAGCATGGTTATGGATATTTTAGTAGCTGATGTCCCACCAAAATATGGTATGCTTCTTTCTCGCTCATGGGGAGCTAAGTTGCAAGGATCTCTATAATTAGACATGAGCTATGCCACCATAACAATGTTTGGACAACCTAAGAAGATTTACAGAGGAACTTTAATGAAATACATGGTCAGCAATGCTGAGAGATCTATAAATTACCCAATTTACTCAACACCAACTGATCTTGACTCTTTCATTTTATGTAACTCTGATAATAACAAAATCCAAACTGAATTAATTGACATAAAGCCTAAACCAAATAATGATAACATTTTTCATTAAGCCCTTTGGCACTTAGAATTTTATGGCTCAATGAAAAATTCAGGAGCAGGAGCTGGAGTGTGGATCACAAACATTGAGACCAACCATTCGGAAGGACATGCCTTTAGACTCAACTTCAAATCCACCAACAACATGGCAGAGTATGAGGCACTTATCTTAGGCCTCCAAATTATCAGAAATTTAGGAGGTAAGAGAATTTTAATCATGGGAGATTCGAAATTAGTTATTAAACAAATAAATGATGAATATTTTGTTCATGATCCTAGATTAGCCAAATACAGAGATGCAGAAATTGATTTGGTTGATGATTTACTAGAGTGTAAGTTTGCCACTATTCCCAGAAATGAAAATTTGCAAGCACATTGCCTAGCAAATTTTGTTAGCAACTTTTTCTAGCACATGTAATTTACCTTTTCAACCAACACATAAATGTACTGTTAAAGTTAAATATAGACCCATTGTCCCAGACCATGTCAAATATTGGCAGATTTTCTCTGAATATGAACATATTTATCATTTTTTGAATAATGAGGATGAATTTCAAAATTGTAACATAGACACAAATGATAATTTAGATTTAGAATGTAACATAGATTTAGATGTTAATTGTGAAATAAATAATATAGATGCACATAAACTTACCAAACCCACTGTATTTACCCAAGCTAACATAGATAACTTAGAGAAGGTAGATATAGATGAAATAATTGAAGATGAAATTGAAATGTTAGATTTAAAAGATCATTTTTTACCTAAGGGTTTAACTCCTTTGGAGGACTTGTTTGATTCCAATTATGTGCCCAAAAATCCTAAAATGGAACCAGTCAAGTCTGACATTGAAGAATGTAACATTGGGACAGAAACAAAACCAAAAATGATCAAATTGTCAAAATCTTTACCCCCTCAAGAAAAAGAAAAATACATGGAACTTTTAAAGGAATATCAATATGTCTTTGCATGGAGTTATGAAGATTTAAAGGCATATGACACAAGCATAATTCAACATAAGATTCCTATAAAAGAAGATCAGAAACCATTTAGACAAAAATTGAGGAGGATGAATCCTGTCTTATTACCTTTTATTGAAAAAGAAGTTAAACACATGTGTGATGCCCAAATCATTGCACCAATCAGATATTATGATTGGGTTTATAACTTAGTACCTACAAGAAAGAAAATTGGTGAAATCATGTTATGTGTAGATTTCAGGAATCTTAATAAAGTGTCTTTGAAGGATAATTACCCTTTACCCAAAATGGACCATATTTTAAAAAGGGTAATTGGTTCTTCTAGGATATCTTTATTAGATGGTTTTTCTGGATATAACCAGATACTTCTCCGGAACGAAGACCAACCTAAAACAACTTTTACCACTCCATGGGGCACTTTCATGTATGTAAAAATGCCTTTTGGTTTGATAAATGCTGGAGCTACCTTTCAGAGGGCTATAGACATAGCCTTTGCCAAAGAAATACATTAATTTTTGGTTATATATTTAGATGATATTACCGTTTTTTCTAAGACAAATAATGAACATTTGGATCATCTGAGACAAGTTTTCATTAAGTGTAGAAAATTTGATATATCATTAAATCCTAAGAAAAATCTTTTTGGACTTGAGGAATGAAAATTACTTGGACACATAATTTCAAAGGAGGGTATTAGTATAGATCCAGCAACGGTAGAAGCCATATTGAACATTAACCCACCTAGGAACATCAAAGGGTTACAAGCATTTTTAGGTAAAATTAACTTTTTAAGAAGATTTATTTCTAATCTAGTAGAGATCATCAAAGAACTAAATAACATGTTAAAAAATGACTCTATTTTAAAATGTACAGTTGAAGCAAAACAGTCATTCAAATCCATTAAACATGCTTTAACAAAAACTCCAGTCCTAATCAGTCCAGACTCAAGAAAGATTTTATAATATTTTCATTTGCCTCAGAACATACCATAGCTGCTATTCTACTGCAAAAAAATGACCAAGGTTTTGAACAACCTATAGCATTTTTCAGTAAAACCCTTAGAGATGCACCTTTGAGATATAACATAATGGAAAAACAAGCTTCAGTTTTGGTTAAAGCCATTAAAGATTTCAGGGTGTACATTCTTTACTCCCACATTATTGCCTATGTCCCTAATTCTGTAGGCAAATATATTTTAACACAAGATGGGCTAGATGGAAGAAGGGGAAAGTGGATTGCCACTATCCTTGAATATGATATTGAGATTAAACCAACTAAGCTCATAAAAGGACAAAGGTTAGCCAGATTGATGGCTGAATCCAATTGTAATGCTTTGGATATAAATTTTATTGTCCAGATTGATGACTAGGAAGAGATATCAACTCCATTGATCAGTGAAGCCTATCTAGATTCACCATGGTACTCAGATATTATCTTTGTACTTACAAATTTACAAGCTCCTCCTAGATTAACTAGAACAAAAGCTAGATTCATCAAACTTAAAGCAATGAGATATTGTATTCTAGATCAAATGATTTATTGGAAAGAACAAAGTGGGATTTTACTAAATTGTTTACTAAATCAGAAGCTGAAAAAATTCTTGGAGAGTTTCATGTAGGTGATTTTGGAGGACACCTATACTGGAAAAGTACAGTAGATAAGATTCTTAGGGCTGTTTTTTACTAGCCTACCTTATTTTCTGATGTGAAAAAATTTGTTACTTCATGTCACAAATGTCATATTTTTGAAGGAAAAAGGAAGTTGTTACCCTTACCACTCAAACCTATTTCTATTGAGATTCCTTTTCAACAATGGGGTTTAGACTTCATTGGTGAAATTCACCCTTCGTCCTCTGGCCAACACAAGTGGATATTGACTACCACAGATTATTTCACCAAGTGGATAGAAGCCATTCCAACTATACACGCCACTAATTCAGTCATTATCTCCTTCATAGAAAATAACATTTTATCTAGATTTGGATGCCCACAGAAAATTATTACTAATAATGCAGCTGCATTTAAATCCAAGAAAATGATTTCCTTTTGTCACAAGTACCATATATCCCTAGGCCACTCTACTGCTTATTACCCTCAAGGTAATGGCCTAGTTGAATCATCTAATAAAAGCCTTGTGAGTATCATCAAAAAACTACTTCAAGAAAATAAGAAAACTTGGAATAAAAATTTATTCTATGCATTATGGGCAGATAGACTTACTACCAAGAAGTCAATTGGAACATCTCCTCACCAGATTTTATATGGGATGGATGAAGTTTTCCCATCTTTTTTAGGTGTTCCAGTCATGAATATTATCCAAGAATCACAGGTAGAACTTAATGATACACAAAGAAGGATAAATCAAACTATCCATATACAACAGACTAGACAAGAAGTCTATGAAAAATCACAGGTCATTCAAGAGAAAATCAAGAAATTTTTTGATAAAATAACTAAAGAAGATGACTTTACCATAGGAGATAAAGTGTTAAAATGGGATTCCAGGAGAGAAGAAAAAGGGAAACATGGAAAGTTTGACTTTCTATGGAAATTTCCTTATGTCATTTATGGGTACAGAGGTAAAAATGCATTTTTTATCAGAAATTTGGATGGAACAGATGTCCCAGAAGGACCAGTGAATGGTAGGATGCTCAAACACTACTATTCTTCTGAGTTAAATAATAGTTAGTCCAAGTTTCCTTTTACATCATTGTAAATATTCATTGCAAGTGTGTAGATTGGATTGGATATTTTCCTCTCAAAATTGAAGCTCGGAGTGAAGGCCCTAAGCTTTTAAGAGTAAAATATCATAAGTATGAGTTGTTGCAGAAAATTGAAGATAGTTAGAGAATCATCATGGTCAAAATGGAAGGCTACTGATCTTAGAGTTCTTGACATTTCACTAGGAAATGACATCCCCATGTGAAGCCGTTGTTAGTGTCCTATAAGTATAGGATTCATAATTTGGAATTGACTTATGATAGTCTTGTAAATATGTACATACTTTTCTTTCTGCAATTTGTTTTCCCATATTTGTAAAAATAAAAAAAATAGAAAAGCAAAAAGAGGGTAAAATCCTAAAAGAAAAATCAAAGGACTTAGAAAAAATAATATACCCCAAAGAAAAAATCAATAAAACATGAAAGCGTGCAAGTCCAAATGCCACTACTTTTTACTTTGTTACTGATGATTATGGCAAAGTGTTAATAAATGCCATAATCCATGATGAGTTCAACTGCTTAATCTTGACTTGTCATGTTTCAATTTTATTGTTGTAGAATAGTGAATAAAGATTAGTCAGACAGTTTAATTCTGACTAGTTACTAGATAGGTAGATAATAAAGAGGAGTTCATCAGTTTAATTTGAGCCCTCGGATGATATAAGGTAGATTTAGATAGTTTTTATTGCTTTCAAAAGAATAAAATGTTCAAGGTTGCTAGCTCAATGCACTTGCAAAATGTAGGAAAAAATGTTATATTAAAAGTTGCGTAGGTAGAAAGAAGTGGGAGAATCATGTAAATACTTTTCATTAGGAAAAAATCACTAATTTCCCCTCTCCTATTGTTATTCTGCATTCTAGACTTTTCAGTCAAAGAGGCTCATAGCATTTCTCTGACTTCTGTTGGGACCGGACCCAAGGCTCAATGACTGTTAAGTTAAAAGTGTTGAATTTCTATGTTAATCCCTAATTGTCATCATTAACCCTACATTCATCCATGTGCACTTTAAGTTCATAAGTAAAGACCTTTTTACTTAATGAAAAAGAAAATCCCATTTAGTTAATTCCCTTCATTCATAAAAGCATAAAAGCCCTCCAAAAATATTATATCCTGAGTAATAGTGGTCAAATTACAAATGATAAAGCTTTGCCTTTTTACATCATCACTTTACTTAGTCATATGAATATATTTTGGTGTTTCATTATCCTATGTCATGTGAACTTCTAACTTATTTATTAACTCCTTATAAAAGTCCTTGTCCTATTCGTATAAATCCTTTTAATTTATTATCCCTAAAACCCACTACTATAAGCTTTTTATGCCAAAGTAATTACCCACATGTTGAAATAAATCCCAAAAATATCCCTTTAGCATAAAACTATCAATATTCAAATATCCCGCCCCCCTATAGTTTTAGACCTTCCAAAAAGTCGAAAAACTATATAATAAAACTAAAAATATACAAAAGCGCATTTTATTTACATTCTATGTAATGTGAAAACATTGCTCTACCCATTACCCCATTACATCTTATTGTAAATACTTCATGCCTTTGTAAAAACAAAAAAAAGCATTATTATCCCACTAACCTCATTCTACCCTAAGTTTTATAAAGGTTGATATTCTGCGCCTTTATAATACTTAAATACCTTTTCCCGCATTGATTAAACCTAAGGTTAAAAGCCTAAGATTATTTATCCTAAGCCTTTTACCTTCCCTGATGTATAAAACCTCATGTTTTGTACATAAATTAAACCTTTGGAAACCATATTCCCCGCATACATATAAAGCATTGTACAAAGGTTTCATATATATTGCCACCCATATTTCCCTTTGCAAACATATTAATCCCACCCATATATGATTTTAACCTTACCCATCTAATATATTTAAAAATATTTAATTATATATTAACTAATCGCGCATATGAACCCACTTGGCCCCACATCTGTTTACACTGCAACTTTCAAATCACATCCCGACCGTTCACTTGCTCTTTCCAGATCCGATGGTGGACGTTTAGTTTCGCGCTCCCAAAGTAAACTATCGTCGAAATCCCAAACGAGCGCGAAATGGGCGGTTTTCTCCTTATTGCCTCCTGCGACGTGTCATTTCCTGATACGGTCGTGTTCACTTGGAGCAAAACTAGTTACCACCCCAACCTAGCACGAAAACTACTGATGGTTTTCTGTTTTCACAAAACAAAACAAAAACAGCTCCCGCTCACGATTTGGCTCGCCAATATGACATATTTTAAAGATTTATAACAAATGATAAAACCATTTTGATATGTTTTTATTTGTGTTATATGTATATTTTGTCACGCCCAACTGTTACATACATTCCTGTTGTTATCAGAAGCTCCCGATGTGTTTTGAAGCCCTGAATTCCTGTTTTAGACCTAATTTCAACTACTGTTTCCTGGTTTGAAGATAATTCAAAGCCATTCCTTTGCATCAGTATTGCAGGAACCATCAAATCATGAGAAATCCTTCTCAAAGCAACCAGATACCTGCAAATCAGGTATTTTCCTGAATTTGGCCTGCAATTTCACAGTTTCGACCCTCAAGTGAACCAATTAAAGATACCAAGAGTAAAAGTGCCCATAAATTATGTACCTAAACCTTGGAAAAATAGAGAAAACCCTTGCCATTTCTCCAGAAATTTCCATTTACAGAAAATATCATTTCTAAACCAATTTCTGAATCAGAGACTCTTGAAAGACAAATTCCACGGTTTAAAAGGTTTTAAAACTCACTGAAAACCTTAAACCCCTTTTTACAATCCCAATCATTCAGAATACCTGTTTTTTCTATCTTAAGCCATTTATTGTGCCCTAAAAACCCCAATTCAGCACTAAATTTCCCACTGCTATCATCCTTGTGCATAAAAATTGCTCAATTACCCTCTGTTGAAGAAAAAACCACTATATAAAACTATTTAATCTTGTTATAGTTAATTCAAAATGACAAAAAAGAAACTTACACCAAAGGCTGGAGGATCTAAGCCTGCTAAGTCTAGAGGATCCAAACCTCCCAAAACTGAAGCAACAAAAGCCCCAAAGTCTACTCCTACTATCACTGCTAAGACCTCTATGACTTTAAATCCTCTTCAACCTCCAGTGTCCACTGAAGAATTCATTCCCTTGGTTGATATAGATTACAAAATTGTGGACCCTCTAGTAGAATTCAATCTATTAGAAGTACATAACTAGTGTCATGAAAAGTTCCTTGACAAAGAAGAAATGCCCCTCTAGGATACAAAATTACCTAAATATATTGTCCCAATGACACATCCTGGTCAGGACTTAATAAGACTATGCCAGAAGTATTATGTCCCAGATCAAAGGTCCGTTGTAAATAATGACAGGGAAATCCTCTTTTCTATCTCTGCCAAGTCAATTAATGAAATGTTGCAGATACAATTTGACCCTAGGGAAGTCCCATTATCCATTGAAGTCCTAACTCAATTATACTTAGGGTTAGACTTCCCTAAAAAATTCATGATTTTTCAGAACTTGATGCCCAGCCATGTAGATATCCCAAAGTTGAATCCTCCATATTCGACTTCCAAGTTTCTAGAGGGTTCTAGACATGTTATTTCAATGTTATCCTTCATCTTAGGATACTTTACTGATGAGTCTATCCTTGGATTTTTATCCACTCTATCCCCTGGTGAGCCTCCTGCTGTGGTCTTTGATTTTGCTAGATTTATTGCTGATTCCATACACCACCAGTTGACAAAGCTAACCACTGAAGGGGTGTTTAGATATTCCTCCTATTTATTCCATTTGTTCTTATTTTCACAAGGAGATCATTTTCCTATAGCACTGTAGAAGATGAATGTAGAGGGTCAACCTCTATTAGTTGTTTTCTGGACATCTTTGTTAAGAAAGGAAGGAAATGAATATAATTATACAGACTTCACTGATATATTTAACAAACCAACAATGAATTTACTTCATAAATCAGAACAACCCAGAATAAATGAAGAGATGAAAAGAATATTACAGCTGTTAGAACAGTGTAAAATGGGAGATTGGTACTTATATGAGAAGCATACTGAACTAAGAATTTTTGGAACCAATTTGCTTCCCTATAAGTTACCTAAGTTTTTAACTCTAAAAGTATTTTCTCTGGAATATTTAAGACAGGTGTCGAATGTTGATGCCATCAATTTCATGGCATCCAAAAAGAAGACTCAATTTAAACTAAAAAATTAGATTGGTCCATTTATAGTGAATAACAGGGATGCTTAGAAAGAGATACAAAGAAAATTATCAGAATTGAAATTCCAAGTGAGTTTTCCTTGGAATTATGACCCCCAAGGTCTATTGAAAATTACCTCCATTCATACTGTAGAAATTATATGCACTAAGCATGAATATGTCCAAGATCCACTTGATCTCACACTATTTAACTTTATGCAAGATACTGAATCTATTCCACTTGTTAATCTTTTGCGGAAAATTTAATTGCACACACATGTGAAGCATAAACAAAAATAATCAATCACACATAACACAGTTTTTAACTGGGAAAGCCTGAAGCTAAAAACCCCAACTATATATTATGTAAAATAGAGATCATATGAAAATATCATAAAAACATACAAAGCTTATCAGAAGCTTTCAATACAGTACAATCGTTATACACTAATCAGGACCAATCTTGCAAATCCATGCACCGATCTTTTCCACCTGCTAGCCTGCCTCCACTGCGCAATCCTTGTTGAAGAATAGCTCTGAATGAATTTGAATTACTCTTGGATTGACTGCACAATCCTCATTGGCAACTCCAATGTGTGTGTGATGGAATCAATGCATCACTATAGTCACAACAGATAGTCTGTCTTGCCCTTTCACCTATTTCTCCACTGGTCTCCACTAAAACTTCCATGCACTGTAGTTAACTGATGTATTGTTTAGTTGATTAATGAGTTATTATTTTTGAATTAATTAACTAATTAATTAACTCCACTCTCACTAGTGTATCAATCAATTAGACTAGATACAACTAGCTCAACTGAGTCTAACTGAGTTAAACTGAATACAACTCCTTAACTACTTCTTCCAACTGTGTCATAACTCTGCCACTTGAGTTTTAACTGAGTCCTCTATGCATTAGCTCCAGTAAACCCTTAGGAATTGCGTAATTCCTTCTGTCAGCTGATGTGCCACATCTGTGCACTAAATTGAAGTGCTCCAAGAGAATAAGTTGTTGTTTAGAGTCTGATTATTATTAAGAGCTAATAATAATCGACATGCATCTATTTTTAGATTGACGATCTATAAATAGACTTCGCCCAATATTCTAAAAATATAATTTCATCTATTTCTCCAACTTGATCAACCATCCACAAATAGTATCCTACAACTTCTGAAATATGATCATCATGTCTAAAAATAGACATAGTCTAAAAATAGACTTGCGCCAAAAATAGCCTGCGGGCCCACTTAGTGAAGGCGACTCTTTTCATTAAGCTCATCATCTTGTTGAATCTCAACACTCCCTCTCAACAAGATACGGATTATCCTTCACCACAATCCTGCCTCTATGGTATTCAAATTTTCTCCTGGTGAGCGCCTTCGTCAGAATATCTGCATCCTAATCCTCCGTAGGAATGTACTGAAGAAACATGATCTTCCGCTGCACACAATCTCTGATATGATGATACTAGATATCAATATGTTTAGATATATCATGAAACAAGGGATTAACCGAGAGTTTAATGCAACTCTAATTATCACAATGTATCACGGTGGGATCTAAATGTGAACCGAACAAACCAACCAGAATATTCCTCATCCAGATTGCCTCACATGTAGCTAAACTTACTGCCATGTATTCTGCTTCCACTGAAATGAGTGCCACGGATCTTTGTTTCATGTTGTACCAAGAAACTGCCGTAGATCTAATACTGAAAATCCCTCCTGATGTGCTCTTTCTGTCTGTTGGGCTTCCTGCCCAATCTGCATCCGTGAAGCCATGCAACTTCACCTCATTAGTCTATCTGTACCATAAACCATACTCAGATGTGCCCCTGAGATATCTCAGGACATGCTTGCCTACCTTCCAAAAGAAATTGGTAGGCTTAACCATCGCTTGTGAAAGTTGGTTCACCGCATAGCATATATCCGATCTTGTATTGACTAAATACATGAGCGAACCCAACAACTGTCGATAAACAGTGGCATCCACTACCTCTACCGATGTAGCATCCTCTTTCTTTCAATTTCTTGGAAGAGGAGTGTCGATAGGCTTGCAGCCTTGCATGTAAAAATTCTCCAGTATCTCCCAGGCATACTTTCCTTGAGACACAAACAGTTCACCTTCCCGCTGCCATATTTCCAATCCAAGGAAATAATGAAGGAGGCCCAAATCCTTCATCTCAAACTCCTTTGCAAGATCTGCCTTGCATGAGTGTATCAACTGCTCATCACTTGTTAGTATTAAATCATCAACATAAAGTACAATGATTAAAAGCTTACCCTCCAGCACAATCTGGTATAGGTTTTCATCCACCTCACTCTTGGTGAAGCCAAGTCCAGTGAAATAGTTTTCGATCCAAGTGTACCAAGCACGGGGTGCTTGTTTCAGCCCATACAACGCTCTTTTGAGCCTGCACACATGCGACTTGCTTCTGAAGATCTCAAATCCTTCAGGCTACTCAATGTACACCTCTTCCTCAATGATCCCATTAAGGAATGTAGTCTTCACATCCATCTGATGAATGTTCCAACCCATCTGCACTGAGAGAGCAAGGATGGTCTGTATGGAAGAATACCGTGCGACAGGTGCAAAGGTTTCTTCATAGTCAATCCCCTCAATCCGTGAGAAGCCCCAGGCAAAAAATATTGCCTTATACTTCTCGACACTCTCATCAACAACTTGCTTTACCTTGTAGATCCATCTTGATCCTACAACTGATTTTCCCACCAGCCTTGGAACAATATCCCAAGCACTGTTTCTGATAATGGAGTCATACTCCTCCACCATGGCATCTACCCGTGTGGGCTCCTGCACTGCTTCTTCAAAATAATATGGCTTTATCATGATACACTTGCTCATAAGAGCCATGTACCCAGTATATCGGTCAAGTGATTGTCTCTGTCTGCGTTGTGATGTAGGGACTCCTACATTCTATGCCACATCAAGCTTCAGTATCTCAGCTTCTGTGGTACGCTTTCTGCCCTATCTGATGTTTGGCTCTACATGAGTGGACTCCTCCACTCCATGAATCTCCTCCTGTGGCTGATCCACATCCAGAGGCTCATCTTTGGGAACAAGAAGTTCCTCCTCTGCATGCAAGTGTAGCTCCCTCTCCAGTGACAACTTCATGGCTTTCACCTCATTGAATTTTATATCTCGTCGCACAACAGTCATCTAACTATTTGGAAAATACACATGATAGATATGGGGTGTTTCTGTGTGCCCCACAAATATCCCAACTTCTGCAGTCGTCTCTAGCTTCTTCCTGGCGTCCTTCATCAGATGAATGTAAACAGGTAAGCCAACAATATTCAAATGAGAAATATTTGGCTTCTTACTAGTAAAATCTTCTTCGGGTGTACTCATGCCAAGTACTCTATGAGGACAATGGTTTTGCACATAAAATATAGTGTTGCATGCTTCCGCCCACAAGTGCATCGGTAGGCCGTGGTCAAGCAACATCGCTCGTGAAGCACCCATGATCATTATGTTCTTTCTCTTCGTGACCCCATTCTGTTGTGGGTTATGAGGCGCTATGAGTTCTCTTCGAATTCCTTCTTTGCTACAGAAGTCTTTGATTTCGCCCGAGATTTATTCACCACCATTATCACTCCGTAGAGCTTTCACTTGTTTCCCCAACTCCTTCTCCACTAATGCCTTGAACTCATAGAACTTTGAGAAAGTTTCACTCTTCTTATGCATGAATAAGATCCAGCATCTATGAGAATATTCATCAACAAATATCACATAATACCTGTGTTTTTTTGTTGAAGCAACCGAGAATGGTCCACACACGTCTATGTGAATTCTCTCCAGGATCACCGAAGCACGGTTCTCCTTCTCATGAAAGGTGGTCTTCACAAACTTACCCATTGTACATCCTTTGCATTGGTCTGACTGCACAACAGTACCCTTGGGAATTCCAGTAGAAATCTGCTGCAAAATCTTCAAAGCACCATGGTGAAGATGGCCCAATCTCTTATGCCATAATTCGCTCTCATCCCGGCTCACCACTTCTTCTACTTTGCCCACCATTGAAACGTAGCCATCTACCTCCAGCTTGTAGAGATTCTTAATTCGAACCCCTATCTTCTTGGTTTGACCCGTTGATTTATGTCGAAGGAAGGCTTTTCCCTCACTGAAAACAACATCATAACCCTTGTCTTCCAGCATTGTGACCGAGACCAAGTTCTTCTTCAGACCTGGAACATGCATGAAATTCTTCAACAAGAATGGATTAGCAGACTCCCTCTCAAAGGTAATGGTCCCAATTCCAGTCGCACTGTACTGACCATCATCGCCCATCTCTATATGCATCTAGAGGTCCTTCTCCTCCAAGTCACTAAACAACTCTTTGTCTCTCGTCATATGGAAAGACGCACCATTGTCAAGATACCACACTGATACCATGCAGCTTGAAACCAAGCAAGCGATCAAGGAGAAATCAAGCTCAAATTGCAAGGCTAAGGCCTCTCCAGCTGTAGATCCAGCAACCTGCTTGTTCTACTTCTTCTGTGGACAGTTAGTTGCGAAATTTCCATGCTCGTGATAGTGAAAACACTTCACTTTGGACAAATCCTGCTTCTTTCCTTTAGCACCAGATTTTGAAGAAGATTTCCTCCCCTTCCCTTTCCTTTATTTGGCAGCCAAAGTGAAATTCTCTTCATCTTCATTCTTCGATGAAGATCCATCCCTGGTACCCTACCTTATCTCCTCCTACACAAGATCCGACCAAAGTCGCTCCCATCCTGGCAGTTTCTCCCATCCATTAACAGAGTCTTCGTAGCTATGCCAACTCTTCGAAAGCCCAAGGAGAGCCAATCTCACCAAGTATTCATCATCAACAGTAACCCCCACACTTCTCAGTTCATCCTTGCATTGGACAAAATTTGTGAGGTATTTTGGAATACTGTTGCCTTTCTCCATTTTTATTTTTCTGAGCTTGTCTTTAAGCGCCAACTTCCTCTGGCCACTTTTTCTTTGGAACAAGTCTGTCAAAGCCTTCCACATTAAGAATGGAGTGGATTTCCCATGAAGGCTAGACACAATATGGTCCTTCACACCTTCCAACAGAATCCTCCTCGTCTTTGCAGTCTTCTTTTGCAATGCATCAAGTAATGCAGCATCGCTAGATCCCGGCTTAGGAACATTGCTATCGATGAACTCCTTCAGCCCATTATCCTCTAGCACTGCCTCCATCCTGTCCTTCCAGGCTATGTAGTTCGAGCTCCCATCAAGGGCATACTCCAATCTCAACCTGTTGAAAGACATTTCAATGTATACTCGATTTCTGCACCAAGAATCTTCTGTAGCAAATTCGAATTGTCCACCAGCACAAACTCACTTCACAATTTCAATCTTCAATCAACAATGCTCTGATACCATGTAAAAATTATATGCACTAAGCATGCATATGTCCAAGATCCACCTGATCTCACACTATTTAACTTTATGCAAGATACTGAATCTATTCCACTTGTTAATATTTTGCGGAAAATTTAATTGCACACACATGTGAAGCATAAACAAAAATAATCAACCGCACATAACACAGTTTTTAACCGGGAAATCCTAAAGTTGAAAACCCCAACTATATATTATGTAACATGGATATCATATGACAATATCATACAAACATACAAAGCTTAACACAAGCTCTTAGTACAGTACAATCGTCATACACTAATCAGGACCAATCTTGCAAATCCATGCACCGATCTTTGCCACCTGCTAGCCTGCCTCCACTGCGCAATCCCTGCTGAAGAATAGCTCTGAATGAATTTTAATTACTCTTGGATTGACTGCACAATCCTCATTGGCAACTCCAATGTGTGTGTGATGCAATCAATGCATCACTATAGTCACAACAGATAGTCTATCTTTCCCTTTCACCTATCTCTCCACTGGTCTCCACTGAAACTACCATGCACTATAGTTAACTGTTGTATTGTTCAATTGATTAATGAGTTATTATTTTTTAATTAATTAACTAATTAATTCACTCCACTCTTATTAGTGTATCAATTAGTTAGACTAGATACAACTAGCTCAACTGAGTCTAACTAATTTAAACTAAATACAACTCCATAACTACTTCTTCCAACTGTGTCATAACTTTGCCACTTGAGTTCTAACTGATTCCTCTATGCATTAGCTCCAGTAAACCCTTAGGAATTGCATAATTCATTCTGTCAGCTGATGTGCCACATCTATGCACCGAACTGAAGTGCTCCAAGAGAATAAGTTGTTTAGAGACTGATTATTATTAAGAGCTAATAATAATCGACATGCATCTATTTTTAGATTGATGATCTATAAATAGACTTCACCCAATATTCTAAAAGCATAATTTCATCTATTTTTCCAACTTGATCAACCATCCAAAAATAGCATCCTACAACTTCTGAAATATGATCATCATGTCTAAAAATAGACTTGCGCCAAAAATAGCTTGCAGGCCCACTTAGTGAAGGTGACTCTTTTCTCTAAGCTCATCATCTTGTTGAATCTCAACACATACATGAGCCAAAACCTGATATTGAAAAGTATGCTAATCAGGAAGAATGGCAAGAGAATACATTAGTTGATTTGACTGCAAATACACAACCAATAGAAAAAGTAGGTACCACAGTTGTTGTGGTAACCCCTAAAGAGCCATAAAATTCAAACAAAAGAGCTAGAGAGGAGGGTGCCTATGCAGCAGAAACTACCACAGATACAAAATTTTAACTCATCTACAATAAAAGGCTAAGATTTGGTTCCATTAGCAAAGAAAAACTCATTGAAGTGGAAGATGAACGAGAGGTCAGTAATGATGAGGCAACTACAATAATAAAGGAGACATTAACAGAAATTGAAAGAGAACAAGTAGCCTCCAAAGGAAAAGAGACCCAAGTGATTGAAAAACAGTTGAATATGGAAACTTCTTCTTCTCAAACAGTAGAAGAGAATGATTTGGATATTAAGGGTACATATAAACAAATAAAACAAAGGAATGAGGAGATTAAAAGTGAGAATTATTCTCAATTCCTCAAGTAGAAGCCAGGAAATCAGGATAGATTGCTTTCAGCATTTGATTATTCTTCAAATAAAATGATCATGTCATATTTACAGCCTACTACTTCAACTCCTAAAATAGTGGCTGACTACAAAAAGAAGGAATTTGAAGTAGATATTAAAAAGGTACATGAGTTGGATCAGATAGAATTCCACAAGCATTTCTCAAAAATGATATATTCCAGTATGGTGACAAAATATATGAGTGTAACCAATCTGCAAAATACTATCATCAACTTGCAAGATTAGATGAAGCTTGATAAAGGCTCCTTATATGCAAAATATCTTAGAATCAAAGCATTGGAAGATCTGATTCTACAAATAGGAGTGGACCCATCTAATGTACAAGCTATTGAAGTCTTAATCAAAAATAAAAATGATGACATTGTTGCTTCGAGGAAACAATTAAAACTTCCTCAGAGTGAGCACCCACAGAGAAAATAAATACTTCAGGAACAGAAAGAGAAAGAAGACATGATGCAGTTGATTATAAAGATTATCGCTCAAAACAAGGAAATGGAAATCCAATTGGATTTACTGATGAAAGAAAAGGAAACTGTGAAGGAAATAGAAGCTTCCACCATTCCCACAGTTATTCCTATTATTATAGTTTTTGTTCCTTCTACATTGGGAGAGAAGTTAGCACCAAAGAGCCACTGGCAACTGTAGTGTCAGTACAATCAGTTACTACTTCCCAAACAGAATCCTCAACATCACAGGTGTAGCAGACTAATGATGCAGGACAAATTGTCAAGGAAATGGAAGAAATGACATTGAAAACCAATGAAATCAACAGTTTGAAGAAACATATTCAGATTATGGACGCATCCACTAAAGAAGCATTTATTAATGCCAACAATTATGAACAAAAATCTAAAAGACTTGAAGAACAAGTCAAGAATCTTCAGAAGGATTTGAGTTTTACCACATAGATTTCTTACATAAGAAATCATCTATGGACCAACATCATTGAGGCCATGCATCTTCAATGGCCATTTTTTCAGATAATATATGAACAAAGGGACCTCCTTCTGGCAGCTCAAAATGAAATACAAAATACTATAGAAGAATTAGCAGACAAACCAACACAGGCACACAAGCTAATTACCTTCTTAAACAGTGTAAGAATAGGACTGAGCTAGAGGAATTGAAGATACAGGACAGAACAGAAGCTATATTGCAGATCAAAAAGGTATTGAAAAAGAAAACTTTGATGAATAACTTGAAAGAAAAATGTGTTGCTATGAATTTTTCCATCACCAAGTTTTTAGCTAAGTATACTATGCTCAGACAAGTAGGCATTCCAGACATACATATATTCAATGACAAGTTAATGGACCAGAAAGAATATGATAAGAAGATCAGAGATCATGCCAAAGAACAAATTAATAAGCAATTGCCACAGGGATCTCCAGTAGGGAAAGTGGTTCTTCAATACATTGAAGATTTATTCTTCCTTCAGAATGAAATCAAGCATTTATCTGTAATTAAACCAAATTTTTCTAAGTACACTGAAGCGGATGAGAACTATAGAAAATTGAAAAGTATGAAGATTCCAGATGCTGAACAATGGCAGACTTTCACAGATTTATTGTAGCAGCAACAAAGCAAAAAATGGAAGACACTGCAAATGAAGAAATTAGCTTGAAAAGAAAACAGATAACACAACATTTGATTTTGATTTTTACTGCTGAAAAGACTATTTTTACAGCAGATAGAGGTCTTGAAATTTTCAGGTTAAAGAATATCATAGTGAGAATCCAAAGTTAAAGTGTATCAGAAATAAAAACAACAACTAGCTAATTTTACTGTTGTAATTTCCTTTTTACAGCAGCGAAATGGTTAATAAACAGCGTGAAAGAGTATCAGAGATAAAATACAGGGTCAAAGAGTATAAGTGGAAAGAGTATCAATGAATTCTTCTTTCAAAGATATTTTCAAAATTCCAACAAACATGGACAGCTACTTAAACAATCAGTTTTTGTTAGATAAGATAGCACTATATTTTCTAGATAAGAGGACAACTTGCTAAGTTGTTAAGCAGTTGTCCCTCTTAATGTGTAGAGATATTTTTATTTCCTAGAGTTATTCCTAGATCTCTCTAGGATATTTTGTAATAAACATTTGTATAAATACTTCAGTTTATGAAGTGTTTAGTGTCGAATAAAATTGCTAAGAACATTATAGAAATTTTGCTGGTACGTTGGAGGCTCACATGTGTTAATTTCAAAGCAACATTCTGGACAGTAGCCAATTGGACTTCATAATTCAGGATTCATGCGATAATTTGAAAGAGTAAAGTGCATCTATCTTGTCATTTTTTATTTTCAAAAGTTCCATTCATTCATATATGTGTTCAGTTTTAATGATTAATTAGGAGTATTACTTCAGGATTAGTGTAAAAACTCCCTACCTTAACTACTTAATCATTGAAATGTTTTCTGCTGATTTCCAGATTTAGGAATTCTTAATTGCCCCTAGTCCCGTTTGACCCCTGCCTCCTTCCTCTTTTTCCAGATCAAAGGATCCTTCATTTTCCTTTATCCCAAAGTAAACCATTTCATCAAAACAATCTATCCATCTCTAAGGGTTATCTACCTTTCCCTGAATACATTAGCATCCTTTTGGCCTTGCCTTCTAGTTCTGCTTGCTAGACTTTGACTCCATAGCCCAATGGACTAGTAGATCCATCTTTAATTTTTCTTTAAGTAATCTTATTTTCCACCAAACATTTCAAAACCAAAACCAAGTGTTCGATCATAGCTAGCCTAAAATATCAATTCAAAACAAAGTTAAATCATAAAGAGAGAGCCCTCTCTGAAATCTAGGAAGGCTAGATCCTAGATTTCCAAAGTAGGTTTGTGGCTACCCCTAGTCTTCTTTGACTAAAAACTTAAACCCCACAACTTAAGAATTACTAGGGTGACAACACTAGGTATGTCTTAATTTCAAGAATAACAATCTTAGGATCAATACCTAGCATTTCTTCATAAGACCGGGAAAAAATGTCTCGGAATTCCTGAAACAGGGGTTTTGTACATTTTGATCTCTTCAATTGAGCAAGACACATCTACATGAATGTTTGCAGTTATCCAGGGTTTAAATTATATATCAATAGGAATTGTGGTGGAAATATTTCCCAATTTTTTCTCAGAATCCAAATGAAGAATTGACATAGGATTTTGAGGTTCCTTGACATAATCAATTGAAAATATGGATGAAAAATCATTCTCGAGTTTATCAAGGTCAGGTAAAAAATAATGTCGATGATGAAGATCGTCCCATGGTAATTCATGCAATGACAATATTTGTCGGATATTTTCATCAATTGAAAACACTTTTTGAAAAGGATCTGAAAATGATGTCAAGGATGAGCTTGATAAAGAAGAAGACTCTTTGACCACATTCATCTGATTAGTATAAGTTGATGGATTGTCAAAACACGAGTTAACTGCTACATATGTCGATTCAAAAAGACTTAAAGATATCTCGCCACCATAGGAGTCCAATTTTGACTCTAATGGCACATTCCATGTGTCATCAAATGTCATTGTGCTTGATGTAATCATATTTATATTGCCAATAGTTCATGGTACATTAAGAGAATGTATAATAAAATTTCCCATGAGAGAGAAATCCTTAACTATTCCTACCCCAACATCTTCATAAGGGATAACCATTTTTATGACATGTTGGATACTATCTGTAGAAATAGGGTCTGAAGTGAAGTAAGATAACTGATCGATTTTAACAATATTTCATTTATGAGGAAACATGATTATTCGAAATATTGATGAAACGACATCGGTCATAGCGTAAGACAAAATTCAACCTAGAAGAAGGTTTTAATCAAGAGGGGCATAAATAAATTCCACATCAAGTGTTACAGTTTTTCCTTCTACCTCTATAGATAGATCCTGGAGTATTCCAAATGGGCGAAAACCTCTTCCATCAAAGGCTTTAAGGATGGTCAAAAACTGGTTAATTATCATAGAACCAAGAATTTTCCAACAAGATAAGGACATAATGCATGTAGATGCTCCCTCATAAATTACTGTGTGAAAAAATCACCTTGATTTGAATAATACCGGAATTTGAAAATCCATTTGATGTGGGAGTCTAGATACAAAGTTCTCGAGATCAAAGACAATGAGATTCGAGTCTTGAGGATCAATTTCTCTTATAGCTGATAATAGTAATTTCCTTTGAGCTGGACAAGACTGCAACACCTTGAGGGTAGACATTGTTGAAGGGGATATGGGAAAATATTCAACAATATTGTAATTCGGAGCAGCTCTCGCATGTGGGTTGAAAGCCGAATTTCAAAGTACACCTTTGGTAGGCAGTTTAAATACTAAATCAGGATTATTCTTCTCAATTTTCAATGGTTCTGAAACCGAAGGAGTCGATACTGGTGGTTGACTAGATGATTCAGTTTCTTTACTAGTTACAGGACTCTTAGATCCATAGTCTTGAGATCGCGTCGCAACCATGACCTGGGACATCATCAAGATATCCGTCGATGAATTGGAAGAAGATCCGATCATTTTTCTATCTTGTGATGGAAAATGATCTTTCAAGACAATAGGCATGGATGAACCTTTTCCAAATTTGGATACCTCGACCTAATGTGGGCACTCTTTGGTGTATTGATCCTCATCACAGATAAGACAAGGATAACGAGGTTTCTGGTTTTCATCTAATGGTTTGGTTTTTTCATCTTTCTCTTTGGGAGAAGAGTTTTGTTTATTTTTACCCTTCCCCTTCTTCTTATTTCTGGATGATTTATCTTTGGTTGTAGATGAGTCTACGACATGAATCTCGACAGAAGTTTCTAGGGAAGGATCTCCTTTAGGTAATCTGGTAGAGTTATGGTTGGAGAAGTATATTTAGATGATTTCTTCTTACTGTTTGTCATATTAACTGTACCAATTACATATTTTGTGGAATGAGAACTAGAAGGAGTCGCAATGAGTTGACCTGGGCGTGGTAAATCAGGAAATTTTTCATACAGAGTACCAGACGGTGTGTAAATGAGTTCCATGTACTGGGCTTGAGCTATGACCTGGTCTTCTGTTACAATTCCTCCTTTAGCTACATCTTCAGTAATCTTAGGAAGCAATGATTAGATGAACCATTCGGCCAGAATTTAATTCGGAATGAAAAAATTGACTAAACAACATCTACGTCGTCATTCGTGTATGTGATCTGAAATGTACATAAACGTACTCTATTTTAACAAATTCAAAATTCCTATGCCATTATCATAACGAACTGGAAACTAAAAATGAGTTAGGAAGCTCGTTGCTAAAGCGTTGAAATTTTTGAAAGAGCCTTGTGGTAACTCAATGTACCACTATGTAGCTAAGCTGATCAAAGTTCTTTGAAAAAGTATCACACGAATCGAATCATGGATTAATGAATTAGATGCACACCACAGATGATTAGTCATCACATAATTCAAGGGGTATTCTCCTGATTTTCCTTCAAATTTTGGAATATCACTAGGAAACTTAGTAGGCATTTCTGGCCAAAACAAAATATAGTAAATTGGATCATTCGTTAGCTGATACAAGTCTAGTAAATCTAAAGTTGCAATGAATGGTAACCTTCGGTTAGGGTCTTGTTGTGCAAAATGATAACCTTGAGGAAAATACTAGTACCCAGAGGAGGATATCTAGGAAAATGTGTAATAGCCTCAACAGTTGGGATTGGAATACCTTCAGGGTATCCAAGGTTAGCCATACCAAACTGAGGCTAAGTTGGTATTTGATATATATAACCAGGCTATGGTTGGCTCTGGTAAACTAGATTTTGTCCCATTTTTCCATATTGAAATTTACCTTGAAATGGTTGACTTTGAACAAACTGACCTTGAAAGGTTTGACCCGTAAAAGGTAGAATTGTTTGAACCGTAGTTGCACCAAGTTGTCTTACAAAGGTTTGAGGAATAGACTGAACTGTAGGTCCAATTTGATGAGCAGTAATCCAAGGAATTTCCTGTGTAACAATTGGTGTTGTCATTTGAAGGGTTGTAACAATAGGGGTTTGAGAAACTCCAGGGATAGATTTACTCGGTTGTTGAATATAAATTTGCGCAGCAGATTGGATAGGAGTACTTGGAGTACTCGCACCAACTTGTTGAATTCTTGGCACAAATACATGTGGGGTAATTTGAATTGCACTTTTAACAGGCTTTTGGACTTGGGTAAAACCAAATTGTCCAGCTGGCTGTGTAGGTTGGTTATAAGGCACTTGTAATGTAGGTTGTGTTGAACCTCAAAACTGTTCCTAATTTGACATCCTTTTCCATCATTTCTTATTCCTTTTTCACAAATCCATAAAATCAATTTTGATAATTGACATATTTTACATCTGATAAGGAATTTAGATGATCTCTAATTTATATTATAATGTTTCTTATTATTTAGATGAAGTTCTGTAATTAGCTACAGAATCCGTGCATTTCTGTAGCTAACCTTTGTTTCTACAACCACCGTTATTGTTTGACAGGTTTCGAGAAGCAAATGAAGAAGAGATTCATATGGGAAGCTTTGAAATGGTCCACATATGGATTATATCCTACTTAGCTGTTCGAATTCGAGAAGGAATCATGCCTACACTCACGGTCAAAGATTAGTCAAGGAACGAGATCAACAGACAAAGACTCTCAATTTTCTCTTACGTAGAAAATCGAGTTACTTCTAGTCTTAGTTTTATTTTTATTTTCATAGGAAAAATTGTCTGAGATAGTTAATCCAAAAAATTGTATAAATACCGGTTTGTTGAAACCGGGAATAAGTTTAATTTTGTGATAATACTGTGATATGCTTTTATACTCTGTTTTTCTAATAAAGAATACTAGTTCCATATCAGTGATGCATAGATATTCTAAGTAGATTTCACACTTGTTCTGTTGTAGAGGGCCCCTGCACGGAAAGGAGGTTTTTATAATTATTTTGTAGTTTAGTTTACTGTTAATTTCATAGTTTAATTTGTTATTGATTCATAGTTTAATTTGTTATTGATTCATAGTTAATCTCTCGTCAATTCTTAATTAGATTCTCGTCATTTCATAGTTAGATTCTTGTCTATTTTTAGTTTAATTTCTCATTGTTTCATAGTTTAATTTCGTGTTAATTATCTTTTAAATGTTTTATGAATCAGCTGTTTACATTCGTAGTTGACTGTTAGATCTTATGCTCGCCTGAATCATTACATGAATGTGACCCTGTCATCTTCCAATTGAATGGATTCATGCATTTGTTTACACAACAACCATAGTCTTTAAGATTAAACATGTTGTTTTGTGTAATAGATACTCTGTCATTTCTTGCTTGCCTTAGTTAAATTTGATTTCAACTAGCGTAGTAGTTCAATTTCATAATAATTGATTTTTATGCTTTCATTCCACGGAATGTATAATAGAGTTAGATTATATTTATATTTTGATCATTCTTAGATTTAAAACTAGGACAAAGTTAGATTAGAATTGTACTTTGATTATTTTAGAAGTAGATTAAATTCTTTGTTTTCATAGAATTAATGCTTTCAATGGATAAGGTAGAATATGGTTTCATTTCGTCATGTCGATAGGTAGAACATCATATAAAGATCAGTAGAATTCAATCAGATTTATAGTAGTGTTTTGTTTAAATGAAGAATCAGTTTAATTAGATATTTTCCATAGAGGTTTTGCCGACCTAGAATAAATCTAACATAGCTCAGATTTTAACCATCCAAAGTTTGATTTATTTTTATGAAAATTACATTAGTTAATTAAAATTTCCTTTTCTTCCTTCTTTTAGATTTTATATTTCATTTATTTCATTAAGATTTATTTGTAATTCAATTCCTTTTCTTAGAGTAAAAATAACATTTCATCATTAAATTTCCTTCATATTTAGTTATTCCCTAGCATTTAAATATTTCATTTAGAAGCTTAGATTTCATTCCTTAGATCAATTTGAGCTCTTAACATTAGGCATAAAATAAAACCCCCCCAAAAAAATATATAAAAATATACACAATGAAGTAATGTTGGGGCCCTTGTTTTGGAAACCCATTTTGAATATTTTGAATTTTGAATATAGGAGGGCTTTTTGGGTTGCGGAAAGATGACACATGGCAATCACGACCAAGTCGCAACTACAGCAAGCCGCGGAGCTATCGAGGTGGCGCATCAAGAGATAGCTGAAGAAAGCAGATGCATGAGGATATACAACAGAAGACAGAAAGCGGAACACACAGATAATAAGGGAGAAGCTGGAAGCAGCTGAAGAAGAACAAAAAGAGGAACTAACAGTTGCGAAAGTGGGTGAATAAATAGTAGTCACCCGGCCGAAAAGAGGAGGAATGCAACAGGAGAAGGAATGCAGAGCGACTGAAGGAGATCGGCCAGGATATCTCTGTAGTTCCTAGGGTTCTCTCATTTACCTCTCTGTTATGTAAGGCATCTGTATCAGACTATGAGCTCTGCTTGCGGAAGCTATGTAACTATGGTTGTGGATGAAGATATCAATACAATTGCAGGTTGCTGTCCTATTGTGTAATTCATATGTATGCATGTTGGTTATGGTGATTTAAAATTTTATTTTCTTAATACCTGCTCGCTCTATGAATGTTCTTGCGTATATACCTATGTCTATGCAATCAATTCAATGATAATAATGAGTTGCATATCCTTCCTCTACTATCGATCTATTCCCCTTCTGCATGTGGTTGTGGCATGCCTCGGGTGAGACTCTCTGCTCCCCGGAGTAGGGTGATAATGCCGGCGTGGTTCTAGACTACAGCGGATTCCTTTGTTGGCCTCAATCCTTGAACCTGGGTCTTGCCTGCGAGACCTGTTTCCTCGCCAACAAATGGTTCCATCGCCGGGACACGCATGTTATGAGGGGAACTAGATCATGGTATCGAGGATCTATGAAGGCGAAATACGGAGAGGTGGGATAACCATCTGGACCAGTTCATTGCTCAGCAAGTGGAGTTGATGAATCAAAAGGAAAGCATGCTGAAGGATCTCGTCCTTTTCTCAGATTCCGCCAGTGATACTTACGAAATCCTCTAGGGGAATTTCCCTAGTGACCTCTATAATTGGTTGCAGAGGTTACAGATGAAGGTGCCTAGGGATAGCTCGCGGAAGATAAACCGCAAGTGGGTGCATGGGGATCTGGTGGCTCTGCATCGGTTGGACAATGAATTGACCTGCGCGGTGGATTTTTGGGTAGAGACCACTTTGAACGGGTATATTGTAGAGTTTTCCGAAGAGTGCTACCAATCCTTCTTAAAGGCTGAAGCTATATTCCGTTCCGAGTTGGGAAACTGCTCAAGGAGATTCTGCTGTGGATCAAAGCCCTGATGGTGGACGAAGGGCTAGTGGGATTTCAAAAGTCGAGCATGGAAGCGTAAACCTCCAGTGCTGGGGGAAGGGCTGAAGGGACCGATGCTACGTAAAGTGTGAAGAGGGGAGTGAGGATGGATGTTGAAGCCGCAAGGACGTTAAGGGAGCGACGTGCACATCGGTGGGTGCAGATCGCCGACAGGTGGCGAGAAAGGGTGATGCGGGAGTTAAGAAGATGGGAAAACGACTGGAAGAATCAAGAGGAGGTGCCTCAGTGGATAGGGATTATGGACACTCCAGCAGATACCCTGGAAAGATAAGGGACCGTTATGGGAGTGCGGTGGGTGCATGGGAGCCCGGCGAGGAGAAAAGGAGAGACGATGACTGACGAAGATGATGCAGGAGGGCAGCCCGAGGAAGGTTCCGATGGCGAATGGTACGTTGCAATGTAGCGGTTGTTTCAAGAGCGGACGACATGCATCTCTCCAGGCAGCCCTACTTCCAAAAATTTGCATGGCAAGGATCCCTACCTTCCCCTGGTACTTTATCAACCTTTGAGTAATATTTTCGTTAAGTTACAAGCATTAAGTCAGTTGCACAGCAGTTATTTTTCGACGGCGACACACGTGACTAGCAGCGTCACTAGCACTATTGCATTCCCCAGTGGAACAATTACGCAACCAGGATCCGGAGGATTTATCCTAGTCAACCCTCCGCAAGTAAATATGGCCGGGTCATTCACCCGGTATCCAGAATTCTCGGGCCAGGGAAACGATGATGTAGAGCAACACTGGTATCTCTACGAAGCCATTTGGAGGGCTCGGCAGACGCCAGATGCAGGGAAGCTAATATAGTTCCAAACCACGCTCAGAGAGAGAGCTCTGCGGTGGTTTATCAAGTTGTCCGAGGCCCATCCCAATCCAGTACTTTTGGACGTAAAGCGGGATTTTGTCCGCGAATTCAAGCTACCCCAGACGGACCAGCAGGGTCTGTCCGAGCTCTAGGAGATTAAGCAAAAAGAAGGAGAGACCGCATGGGAGCTGATATGGCGATTCAAGGACACGTTTGGGAAACTGAGCTACCCGATCGATCCAAACCATCATAGGGACTGGTTCATCAAGGCTTTGCTTCCCTTGACGTGAACCCCCCTCACACAGCAGAAGATTGACAACTTGCAGGATGCTTTAGAACAAGCCATGAAAATAGAGGCCATGGCGGGCTACCCTCAGGAATATCACCAGATCACTAGTCTGATAGAGAAGCTCAAGGAGATGCAACCTATAAGACTAGCCCGGCCGAACGTTTGGTGCACTCACTGCCTGGTCAAAGGCCACGTCGCAACTGAATGTCCTAGGCTGCGTGGCACGGGGGTGGGTCCCTCTGTTGCAGCAATCCAGGAGGGTCCACCCACGGTGGTGGCGCAACAATGAGTCCATCGGGGGTATACCCGCCGCAACAGCCTTATGCAGGGTTCCCACCTCAACCGAATGCAATCGCCATGGAATACTGCGAGATTTTCCGGATGATGGGACATCCACCTCAGATGTGCCTGATACTAAAGATGTACTCCAAGGTCCCAAACAACGTATACTATGAGTTTTGTGTTTCCATGACTCATAACACTGAGCAGTGCAAGGCTCTTGACGCACTTGCAGATAGATTGGATCATCCCTCCTACAGGGTAAACAAGGCTTCCAGGGGAAGAGGCGACGGTATGCATGGAGGCCGCACCGGGGGACGCGGTCTGGTGAAATGTTACAACTGTGACCAGGAGGGTCACGTGGCTTGGGAATGTCCCCTTCCTCGACGTCCCTGGTGTTCCTAGTGTCGTGTGAATGCCCACGCCACAGAGGACTATCCAGAACTCATCAAGAGGTGGGAAAAGCAGGCACAGCAGAGGGCAATGAATTTGGTAAATTCTGAGCCGCGCAGCACCGCGATTCCGACCATGCAGAATGTAGCGATCGTCATGCGGGGTGGCAAGAAGATAGGAGAGGACGCTCAGGGAAAGGAGCCGGACTGGGCTATTCGGCCCGCCTCCCCGTAACACCTGATCCAGCCGGGCGTGTAGAAGAAGTATTTCCAGGAGGCGGTGGAGGATTTTGCTCAGCTGAGGGAAACTGGGGGCCTTGCAATACCCCCGACGTCGGGCTTCGGAGAACAGTGCGCTATGGGGAACTTGATTGAAGATTGGCTACAGCCGTTCCTCAAGATTGTTGATGATGCTTCCATGCGGGACCAGCTCAAGCGTACCCTGCAAGATGCACTTCAGGGGAATACAGGGCCGATGGAATCTGGGGACACAACACCCCAGTATGTGTAGCACGTCAAACAGAACAAGCGACGAATGGGAAAAGAGTTCTGGCTGAACACACAGGTTGTGGGATTCCAAATCAGCGACACCATGCTTGATTTAGGGTCTAACGTCAACATCCTGCCGCGGAAGACGTGGGAGGCTCTTGGATGGCCACAGCTGACCTATTCGCCAATCCAAATCAGAATGGCAAACCAGTACTGTATTGTGCCGATTGTTCGACTCGAAGGCGTCGAGGTCGACATTGCGGGGGTAAAGACTTACACGGATTTTTAGGTTATTGATATTATGGGAGACAAGAATCCTTACCCTGCCCTGCTAGGCATTGATTGGGCTTTTGAGAATTATGCCATCATCGACCTCAAAAAGGAGCTGATGATCTTCGAGGATGGAGAGGTCTGGGTCACTCAGCCCCTCGACTCATATCAAGGCCCACGATATACAGAAACCGTGGAAAATCGGGCGGACGCGCAGATGATGGACCACCTTTACCAGATGACTGTAGGGAAGTGGGAGGACTATATCAACCCGACCGCAACAGGCTCTGTCAGCTGGCGCAGTGTCCAGAGCTCGGAGCTGGGCTCAAAACTCGCCTAGGAAGACTGGCAGCAGGGTGGGTATGAGACCAGTACGCGGAGATGTGCCGCCATTGCTCGAGTCTGTTGGATCGGCGTAGAGTTCAGAGAATATCCCACCCTATCGAACATGTAGTTTGTCAATACCTTCATTGCAAAGGTGGAAGACATGGTTCCAGAAGGCCGCAGGATACCCCTTTTGGATGTTACACTACAGTCCATGTCAGCAAGGTGGTGGAGGAACCACCACAACACCCTGACACAGTGGAGTTGCGTGGCGGAGGCATTGCGGGCACGGTTTAAAGAAGACGAAGGCCCTCGGCGCAAGCACAGGTACAACGAGATTTCCGATCCATGGGACCACCTGAAGAGCTGTGAGGAACAGTGGCAAGGTCTGGGATACCCACAAGAGCTGTGGGTACATTGGTTCATCCACTCCCTAGATACCATCCCCCAGGCCTGGTACCTAGAAGAAGAGCGGAAACAAGGAACCAGCTCCTGGCAGGAAGTTGCGACCAAGTTCGTTTAGTGCTTCTCGTTCGAGGGAGAGACAGAGCTGGTGTCCCAGGCACTACAAGCTATCAAGGGGGTATTGTTTTTCCTCGACCCAGAGCCCGTTGGGGCCATGGTTGCATCATGGCCTGAGGCTAGGCGCAAGTTGGCCTGCCAACGGATTGATGGCGACCCAGACGATGACAGTCTGGAGGATCTCTGGCATCTGTATTTCGAGGAGAAGGAAGGCGAGCGGAACATCAACGAATAACCGACCACTGAAGGCATCCACCTACAGCCGCTAAAGACAAAGAAGTTAAACATTGGTATGGAGGAAAAGCCCAAGTTGGCTACGGTGGGTGATTACTGGGACGAAGAGACGACTAAGGAAGTTTTCAGCCTCCTCCAGGAATACGAAGACTTTTTCCCTTCGTCGGTTGCAGATCTGAAGGGTATCAAGGGTGACCTCGGCGAAATGTGTATTGTGCTAAAACCAGATGCCAGGCCCGTAAAGCATCGACCCTACCAGCTGAACCCACGGGTCAAAGAGAAGGTCAAGATGGAGATTGACAAGATGCTGGCTGCAGGTCTCATCTTTCCAGTGGAAGAAGCAGAGTGGGTGAGTCCTATCGTCATTCAGAATAAGAAGGACAAGGCAGAGATACATGTCTGTGTCGATTACCGAATTCTGAACAACGCTTGCATCCATGATCCGTTTCCCACTCCTTTTAGCGATAAAGTCTTGGATCATGTTGCGGGAAATGAAGCTTATTCCTTCACGGATGGTTTTTAGGGTTACCATCAGGTGCGCATTGTGGAAGAGGACAAGCCAAAGACGACAGTCACCACCGAATGGGGATCATTCGCATACCACTTAATGTCGTTTGGCTTGAAAAATGCTCCGACCGTGTTTTCTCAGATTGTCATCGCTGCTTTCCGAGAGTATATCCACAATTTCCTGGAAGTCTACATGGATGACTGGACTGTCTACAATTTATTAAAAAAACACGCCACCCTGTTGCATATTATGTTTGATCAGTGCCGCCAGTTACAGATTTCCTTGAACTTGAAGAAATGTATTTTTACAGTTCCTTTTGGCACGCTGTTGGGACACGTGGTCTGCAAGCAAGGGGTCTGCGTTGACCCCGCTAAGGTCGCAGTTATAGTTCACATGGAAGCCCCCGAAATAGTGAAGCAGTTGCGCACATTGCTTGGGCACACCGGATATTACAGGCAGTTTATCCGAAATTATGCAAAGATCACTGCCCCTTTAGAAAATTTGTTGTGGAAGTCTGAAGTATTCCAGTGGACGGAGGAGTGTCGGGTGGCCCTCAACACTCTGAAGGAAAAGCTGGCGACGGCCCCTATTCTAGTTCACCCTGACTGGGATAAGCAGTTCCATGTGCATATCGATGCGTCTAGTATTTCACTTGGGGCTGTCTTGGCGCAACCCGAGGAGACAACAATTGACCACCCAGTCTACTTCACCAGCCACAAGTTGTCTAATGCGGAGAATAATTACACCACGACTGAGCGGGAGGCCCTAGCAATGGTGTATTCACTCCAGAAATTCCGCCACTACCTTCTAGGAGGCAAATTCAAGTTCTTCACGGACCACTCTGCATTGAAATACTTGGTGAACAAGCCTGTTTTGGAAGGACGGATCTGTCGATGGCTTCTACTTTTCCAGGAATTCATGTTTGAGGTGATTTTCAAGCCCAGGAGGTTGAATGTCAAGCCCGATCATTTATCCAGGTTGGAGACGGGGGAGAACGACGGCTCTCTCGACGATCAGCTGCCAAATGCTGACCTTTTCCGAGTCGAAGCTATCCCAGATTACTTGGCCGACATTGCCACCTATCTGACCACGGGGCAGTGCCCTCAGCACTACACCCTGCTCCAGAAATGCCACTTGGTCATCCGAGCTGCCGAATACCAATTAATTGCGGGGCAACTATACAAACTGGGCCTCGATGAGGTTCTGCGCAGGTGCGTCCTTGACCATGAGCGCGACGCTGTGATGTGGGAGTGCCACAGTGGTGTTGTAGGAGGGCATGTTGGGGCAAAACCCACCGCGAGGAAGGTACTCCAGGCTGGCCTCTGGTGGCCGACGATCCATGCAGACTGTAAGACATTTGTTCGACAATGCGATGTCTGTCAGTGAACGGGGCAACCCTCTCACAGGGACGAGCTTCCATTACACCCAGTGCATGTGTTGCGGCTGTTCGTGAAATGGGTCGTCGACTTCGTGGGTCCTATAGCCCCAGTCGCCAGACATTCCAAGGCCCAATATATCATTACCGCAACTGACTACCTCACCCGATGGGACGAGGTGGCGGCGGTACGAGACTTCATGGGGGATACAGCAGCACGGTTTATCTTTGAGAACATCATTAGTAGGTTTGGCTGCCCACGAAGTTTAACCAGCGATCAAGGGACGCATTTCATTAATGACACGGTCAAGTCACTGTTGGACACATTTATGATTCAGCATCACAAAAGCAGCCCATACCACCCACAGGCCAATGGTACTATTGAAGCATTTAATAAAATTCTTGAAAAGGGGTTAATAAAGATCTGTAACGCCCAACGGGATGACTGGGATGAACGACTACTAGCTGCACTCTGGGCCTACCGGACTACGGTGAAGCGTTTGACCAATCAGACACCGTTCCAGTTGGTGTATGGCTGGGAAGATGTGATCCCTGCCTAATTCACGATACCAAGTCTTTTAATGGCCACGAATCTCAAGTTCTCGGAAGAGGCATCACTCCAGGAGCGCCTACATGAATTACAGGAACTGGACGAGGCCCAGTTCCTGGCCGAATTCGACCAGAAGGTTCAAAAGGATAGGCAGAAAGCATGGCATGACCGCCACATCAAGAACAAAGCATTCCAGGTTGGCAGAAAGGTCCTTTTATACGACAGCAAGTTCCAGAAGTTCCCAGGAAAGCTGCAGATGCACTGGTTAGGACCTTACTTTGTCATCGAGATTAGAGAGTCTGGCGCCATTCGTTTGGCTCAGCTGGACGATACTGTTTTACCGGGATGGGTGAATGGTGCATGCCTGAAACCCTACCAGGAGTAAGCTTCTTCCAACATTCATCAATAAATCTCGCAACCGAGAGCACCCGTAGAGTAGCGTAGTTGAATAACTCTCCCGCAACCGGGATGAGCATAGGTAGTGTTTTTTGCCCCTGCATCATTTGTCAATAATTGCTCTGTTGCGGGACCGCACCGCAACCGACTTTGGTCGGGGAGGGGCGCGTCCAACGTATCATCCCCGTAGGCTCATAAACATGTCAATGTTAGTCCATGTCATGTCAGTCAGTGCGTAGGATCGTCTAGATTTGCATCATAAATTACCATAATTGGAAGTAACCTTGCCATAATCATTTTTCCATCATCCGTAGTTACCTCAGCTGTCGCGTCTGCCCATTTCCCCATGCCACCGTTAGCAACTATCAGAATACCCATTGGCACATGATTGATTGCACGATTATCGTAGAAAAGAATGCCAGCAGGAATTAACTCATTAGGGGGTCTCATCAACTCCACTCGTGCCAGGGGATGACATAACTTGCATGAAAACCAAAAGCACAAGAATGCCGAACTAGTTCGAATTAGCAATTGCAGCAGCACTAGAGCAATTGAAGTCTCAAAACGCACAGAACCAAGAGAGGAGCCCAAGGAAAATTCTACAAGTCTATCAGCATCGAGCCAAAATGCCGAAAGCCATCCCAACCATCACTGAACCAGAGCTTGATAGTAGAATTCACAAGACCGAGTCCCTTGTCGAGAAATATGATAATGCAGCCTTGATCGATGCCAACCTTTCAGATGCTGCCAAATTCTCGTCCCTCCATTGGTAGGTGTATATGGAGCACTACTACACCCCAGCCGGCAACTCAGCCAACTGAATGTTACCAGAGTTCAGGGGCCTTCAGCAATCGTCCCTAATGAACTTAAGAAATCTTCCGGTCTTTGGGACCACCGGGCCGGCTCTGCAGTGCACACGCTTCCTTCTCAGCTGCATTTAGAATGGGATCTTGTGGCTGAATAAGGAAATTCCCATTCACGCTAAGGATATTCATCGTCTCATAGGGCTATCGCAAAATGGCGCGGACGTCTCGACTACCTGTCAGACCTCCTCCAAGCGCACATGAAAATCGAGAGATGTGGACCTCTATGTCAAGTATGGCACCCACCGGGGGGGGAAAGGAGCCAAGATAGACCTCATCAATAAGCCCAAGATTCAATTCACCTGCTACCTCATTGCCAGCAAGACAATGAGGCACTACACCAAGGGAGAATGCACGTTGGACACTATCTCCATTGCAGAGCATTGTGTCCAGTGCACCAAGTTCAATTGGTCTTCCTTCTTGTTAAAATAACTGTTCGACGCGTGCGAGGAGAACTATAAGCGTGCTACTAGTTTTATTTATGGATATTTGATCGTTTCTTTTGCCATGTGGAAATGGCACACTCCCCTCGTCTGGTTCCCAGTGGAGATTTCAAAGGGCCAGCCCCTCGCGATGAAGTTTACTCCGTGGAAGGTGTCAGCCGACCCCAGCACTAAACAGGTGAATGCAAAGGCGTTTCGGTCCTGGTACAGGCTAATGACAGACGTGGTGGTCAACCAGCAACGGGTGCCCAGGAACCTATTGGATGAGTATAGCGAGCAAGTGTGGTTCGGAGTAAGTCACAGGCATACTTACCTCCGGCCCACTTGCGTACCGAAGGACACCTTCTGCATGACGCCATTGAAATTCCAGTTGGATGATGCCACCTTCCACCGTGAAGTCTGTTCGTGGCCGGGGGTTAGGAGGGAAACCCGCGATGGAATCACCAGGTACAAATTTGAGTGGATGTTGCCATTGCAACAACCTACCGAGACGGATGCAGTAGCGCCACTACAGGAACTCCCCAAACCACTCGTCCCCATCATCCGCTACTTCAACACACAGGTACGCAATTTTAATGTGGTGGCCCAAGTGATTTCCAGCGGTGTTGCTCTGTTTCCTTTATTTTCTGAGTTTTGTTGGAAATGTTGTCATTGATGGCAAAGGAGATGACAAAGGAAGAACACCTGAGGCAGCAACAAGGCAAAGAGAGCAGCATAACAGCAAGATGTACAGAGGGTTGAGTAGTAGAGACAGGGTCATTTAAAGAAGCAGAGGCAATAAAAGGAGAATTAAGGAGTAGCATCAGTCAAGGAGCAGATGAAACAAAGAGAGAAGCAAAGTAGCAGACAGGCGGAAGAGAATGTCGAAATGTAACAGTCAAACAGTAGAACGGAAGCAACGGCACAGACAGAGAAAGAAGCACAGCTAAGGCAGAGGCAAAGTCGTGAACATAGAGGCAGAACCGTTATCACAACAGTAGAGGCAGAGGTCCAGCAGCAGAAGCAGCTAAGGCAGAGGCAGAGGCAACGCATATAGAGGCAGAGCGTTACATATAACATAAACACAAATTCCGGGAATTGCTACCCATGCTGGAGTATATATGCAACGCATTACATATATGTGCAGCGCATCATATAAACAAAGGTCAAAGCATAAATATATATAAGTGGAGCGCTTTATAAAAAAATAACCAAAGTACCATAAGGTGGGACCCTTCCTAATCGCATCGGAGCATCGCAATATGGGCATATCGCAATATCGCAATATCACAACTATCGCAACATCGCAATATCGCATCAATCGCAATATCGCAATATCGCAACCATCGCAACCATCGAAATATCGCAGTATCGCAATATCGCAACTATCGCAATATCGCAATATCGCAGTTGGTTGAAACTGCACAACAACTATCACAATTAGAAGTTTACGATTGCAATTAATCACATCGCATCAGGTCAATCACATTTGAAAACGTGTCAGGTGGGCCCGAAAGGAGTTTTTATCTGTTTAAATAGGTTTTATCATATACACCAAGAATTTATTTAATCCATACCCAAAAGGGCAGTTTGCATGTTAAACTTATGCCGAGAGCTGAAGTTGGATTATATATATAAGGGGCACTGTCATATACATATATATAATGCTGTTGTGATGTGCCGCGTGGTCCGTGGGTTATATATATGCCTCCGCTTAATGGGATGGCGATTATTAATATAAAACCATTGTGATGAACGTATGTTCCACTTGCGGAACTCGCCACATCAACAAGACACGTACTATGTACAGAGCATTGGAATTTGTCCAGATTTAAAGTCAGCTGGTATAAAAAGCACAGTTACACGTATGCAACAGTTACACCACAGCAGAGGACAGAAGAGCAAAGAGAGCTGAAAAGAGACAAAACACAGTCACAGAAAGGACAGACACAGTCAAAGAAAAGACATATGCGCAGCGAGCCAAAAGAGGCTGAATGAGCGAGCTTGAGTTTTCATTATATGCGAATGTAAACATTGTAATTTAAATTTATATTGTTGTGATGCATTGGCAAGTCCCCAGAAGAGAGAAAATATCCCACTCTAATATTAAAATAAGCACCTACAGTTACATTTTCCTGAGTAAGATGAAAAGAGATGAGAAGGCAGAAGGCAAAGAGACATGGCCGTCCATTTCGAATTCCCAGTGGAATACAAACATCCACGAAGCTGTTTTTGTATAAAACAGGGTAATATCCAAGGGGAGATGATTGATGAAAATAGAATGAGAAAAGGAGAGAGTATGCAGCAGAATTGAAGAAAGTTGAAGAAAATAAGAAAGCTGCAAGAGGTCAGAGAGTGTGAATATAGAGAATGCAGAGTATGAAGAATTGAGGAGAAAAGACATGAAGAAGGAGGAGTTGAGCAGAGAAGAAGGAGGGGCTGAGTAGAGTTGATGCAGGGCTGATATGAGGACTGATGAATAGCAGAAGAGAAGGTACAGAACAGAGCTGATATCCAAGGTAAATCAACAAGTGTTTTTCTTTTGAAAGAGTAAGGAAGTTGGAGATTCCCTATCAAGTTGTAGCTTGATAGATGTTAGTTGTAGCTGACTGAGGTAGGAGCCTCCTGTAGGTTGGTGCCTGCAAAAAATAGATGGAATTTGGTGCTTCCACATCAAGTTGTAGCTTGATAAAATGTCAGTTGTAGCTAACTGAGGTTGGTGCCTGCAGAAAATAGATGGAAGTTGGTGCTTCCACATCAAGTTGTAGCTTGATAAAATGTCAGTTGTAGCTGATTGAGGTTGGAGCCTCTTGTAGGTTGGTGCCTGCAGAAAATTGATGGGAGTTGGAGCTTCCTTGCAAGTTGTAGCTTGCGTAATTGGAGGTAGGAGCCTCCCGTAGCTTGGTGCCTAAAATCAATGGTGAGGAGGGAGTTGGAGCTTGCCTTCGCATCACAACAATAATAAGATGTGGTTTTCTCTCGCTGTGGTATAATGTCTATGTGTTGATGTGGTTTATCTAATCAGCTTAATACATGTTGCTTCTCACATATTAAGACCGTCGTTACATTAACAAATCTCGCTTGATACTTGTCAAGCCACAAATTAAGATTGCTCACATATTAAGTTGACCATGAAATGAAGGTGTAAATAAGATTTAAGGGAAAAGTTTTAAAAGTCCATGTATGTGTTAAACTGATGAAGGTGTAAATAAGATTTAAGGGAAAAGTTTTAAAAGTCCATGTATGTGTTAAACTGATTCACCCCCCCCCCCCCCTCTCATTTTAACTAAGGGTTCAACAATGGGTATCGCAGCCAAGCCTTTGGTGCATGCCTAATAGCTTGAAGGAGATATGGTTAAGTCATGGAATATCAAAATTTACCTGTGATAAATGCAACAAACTTTCCTGAATGGAGAGATAAGGTTAAAACAAGTTTAATGGCCTATGAAATTGAGGTATGGAAGCTTGTATGTGATGGTTACTGCACAGACTCCCCTATGGTGAAATAACAACAGAGGAATGCCAAGGAAAAATGTGTGATATATAACAGTCTTCATAACAAGGACCTTGAGTTGACAATGGATTTAACCTCTGCAAAAGAAATCTGGGATAGATTGCACCTCATGCATGGAGTAAACACTAAGGACTGCACTGACAAGAAGGATAAGAGAATTAAGAAGAAGAAAATTTCATGTCAATAGGAAAACATTAAATCAAATGAAGTACCTGATAGTGTGAATGGAGATAAGAACCATGAAGAAATTATAGCTGAAGAAAAAGCCAAGCTTGACACTGCTTTGACTGAAATAGAAAAAATTGAAAAATGAAAAAAAATACCTTAAGACAGTGGTGCAAATATGTGATGAGAGAGAATATGAATATAGGAAAGAAATTATTGGCCTGAAGACACAGCTTGAAGAGGAAAAGAAAGTAGAAGACACTCTACTGTAATATATGAGAGAGAAAAATCTAGAATGTGAAAAATTGGAAGAAGAAGTAGTGAGCCTAAGAAAGAATTTAGAAAAAGCCCAAAGAGAACTATTAATGAATACACCTCCAATGAGAAGCTCTGAAAAACTGGACCAAATTCTAAATTCTCAAAGGTCTCCTCTCATAAAGGCTGGGATAGGATAGGAAGGAGAAACCAATACGTCCAAGGCAGAAGATAAAAAGAAAATCAATTTTGTAAAAGATATAAAGAACAGTGAAACAACTCAGCAAATTCCTACAGAAGAAGAAGCCAACAAGAACATGAGTTGCAGAGAAACAAATAGAATGAAGCAGCAACATGAAAGAACAGAGAATGAGAAGATGAAATAATCAATTGCTAAAGGCTCATATGCTCCTAAGGATGAATTGAAAAAATTTGGAAGATGTCAAAGGAGGTTCCTCCCTCCTATGAAAAATAGCACATGTTTCTCTTGTCATAAACCAGGACATAATTCAACATATTGTAAGACAAAGCGAATCTAGTCCAACTAGCAAAGGATGCAGCAAAAGAGAGGAACCCCTCAAGAAAGAAAATGGAAAAGACAATCTTTCACCAGGTACAAAAAGCATTTCCATGCCTATTGTTATGCATGCAATAATTTTGGACATAGAATTGTTGATTGTAAAATGTATTCAAGAAGAGGAACAAAATATTATACATCAGCTCAAATGCACCTTGGTCAAATAAGATGTTATGTATGCCTTAATCGTGGTCACAAAGAAAAAGACTATAAACTGCCATATATAGTAAAGAACTTTAGAAATATGATGAAGTCCAATCCAATAAAAAAAAACTATGAATCGGAAAGGAGTGAAGACATTATGATAAACCCCAATAGAGTATGGAAGGAAAAGAGAAAAGGGGAGCCTATTATCTCCATAACATAATGAATACATCCTAGTCTCATGGGGAGCTGCTCTAGGAAACAAAGAAAATATCCAACCAGTGATAAATATGAAGCAACATCCCAGGGGTAGAGCAGTTCATATGTAGTCCCCACAAAAACTAGTCTAAGAAGAGCTCCATGAAATGAGAACAACTATGAGATCAGGAAGTGAAAGGAAATTCCTCTAATAGAGAACTACAGAGGAAGAAGATTATATGATGTTTTAATTAGCTGATAGATTGATGGAAGAAGAGAAGGCAACAAGAAGCCATGGTAATAGAAAGAAAACATCATCACCTTAAATGACGATCACATTGTGCATCATATTGCTAGAATTGACAATGAATCACATTAAGAAGAATGAGTAAGAAAAGTCATGTCATCATTAATATCATTACATCACTCATCTATAAAAATTACCCTTGGGGGAGTACAATCAAGTAAGTGATAAATTTCAGAGTGATATGTCCATGAAGAGTCCTAGGAACGAAATTGAAGATGTCTTCCCTAAGATCACTATTTTAGAACAGTTGAATTGTTTGTAAAGCAGCAATGGTTCTGGAGAAGTCCTAGAAAAGAAAATGTTGTGACTTCCTCTGAATAAAATGACAGAAAAAGAAAAATATTAATGAGGCCAATATCAGATTTAGTATATTGATGATTATTGTTGAACAAGTGGAAATATCAATAGTAGAATTTATAAAGGATGTAATTCTGTATGGTGGATTCGATAAGGTTAATAGAGATTCTATACATGTATATCAGAAATATTTGAGTGCATAGTAGGGTTGAATATTTGATTGGAAGTGTGAATTTCGAAGTATCGAGGCTCTCAAAGCAGAGAACTCTGTTCAAACCCAAAAATTTCCATTCCACAGTTGAAAACCGAGGATTTGTGCGTTAGACACAAGTTATGAGCAGTTTGGTGAAATCACGGTTAGTGTAACTCATAAATGCAGCAAACATTGAAGATGAATGTAATTGAAGCAGTAAGGGCCAATAGATTCCCCGCTGGCTCAGTCGAAGGAACAAAACACTGGTATATACGAGGTCAGGAAAAGGTTTAAAGCAGAACTGTGTGACAAGGGGAGATGAACCGGAACCAAACGATATAAAACAAAAGGAGCTGAAAGGAACAACAGAAGAAAAGAACTGTGCATTTAGAACATCAATGGTGTGGCAATGGCTTATTGTCGGAGGCAGAATGTGGAGTGGAACTCTGAGGGTGGAACTTGGAAGATGGAACCCGATAGCAGAATGCAGAAGAACTATGTTAATTTGAATAGAATGGGCGGAACCTGAGCGCAGCGGAACCAGAAATAAAGCAACGGAACCACGAGGAGGAATAGGGAACAGTAACGGCGGTTTTTGGTATTTTTCGCACCACTCTTATACGGAAAGTGGTATTGAAAATTTCATAGCGATTCCATAGAAGGGCTGACACGTGGCTCCAAAGGCTCGGGGAAAACCACTTTCACTGTGTACCTTCGCACGTTAATCATCGACCAAAGACCCCGCGCGAAATCGACAGAAGCCATTGATCTGGAGAAGGGACATCGGATGGTGATCGCACGTCGAACTTGCCTGGAGTTTAACCAAAGTATGCAAAAGTTAACCAGATGTGGTACGAGCATTTTATTGGGCCGTATTTTATACCTACGGGGCCCAGAGCCAAGGTTTATTCAAAAGTTAATTATGCAAAAGGCATGGGTAGTAATATAAATTCTCAAGGTTTAACCATTGGTTGTAAAGCGTGGCACATACAAATAAATTGAATTCCTGAGATAGAAGGAGTATAAGCACGAGGGGTTATAACCTTAGTCCTAAGGTTTGGAGGCAAATATATAAACCATGGAAAATATGTGATTTAACCATATCGTGATGATTTAATATTTGAATGGAGGTCGCGACCATATAGTGATATAGCATCATATGCGAGTAGGGTGACATCATTTAATATATGTACCTGCCGAGGGTTATATGAATTGGTTGGATGCATAACAGTATTATTGCCGATACATGTATGATTAGCGTTACAATGGATAGATTAGAGGTAGTATCTCTGATATAAAGAGAAAGCACAGTTTCAAGGGAGAATAGAAACGAGAATATCATTCTAGGGGGAGATCAGCCAGCTAAGTAAGAATAAAACAGGTCCTCAGGATCAAAAGGATTATGGCAAATGTACATCACGGTAGTATTCCCATCGTTATCTGGATTCTACATTCAGCATGAAAAGGTCAATAATAGAGCTAAAATATCAGTGCTTTGTTTACACTTGAAACATTATATTAGACATTGAAGAAGTCTCTGTTTCTATATATATAACTGCATGCCTTCTTGAAGTCAGTACATATATCTTCAAGGCCTCTATCTGAAGATTTTTCATAAATTGGGTGAAGTTTGTTAGCTGAGTTTTCAATTAAACATATTGAATATGCTTTTGTGGAAGTTCATTTTGATAGAACAGTGAAAGTATATGAAGAATAAAGGACTAGCTGTGATTACCATCTGAAGCTCAAAAGTTTTTTTTTAAATCATCTAAATCCTACTTCAGCACAAAGGATTTACTGGTAATCCACCTTTAAAGAGAGATTGATTATTGACATACATACCATTATGTCATAAATAAAAATGCATAGTTGATAAGTGAAACTGCCCAATGCATTGAAGGGTTTATTTCGAAAGCACATTGTACAAGAAGGAAAGTCAGTTTGCCTCTAATATTGAAAGATATTGCCTATTCTTATAATAAGCTGTAAACTCTAGTTTGATTCATTGTTCACAATAGAAACAAGGACCTTTCAGTATTTAAATGTAATATCCTTGTCAACATCCTAGCTCATATCATCACCAACAGGCAGGAAAGGTGTACCATAGCAATAGAAGGATATATTGGCATCATTATCATAATTGAACAGGTGTGGGACTGCAGATGAGTATTGCAGGAAAAGACATATTCCATCTACAATATTCTTCAACAGAAATATATTGGCGCACTCCATCAGACTGAGACAGAAGTATATTTGAAGCCTTCTCAGTATTTTAGTTCTTGATCCAATCATACATCTCTGATTAGATAAAGCTGGTACAATGTGTTTTATGAATTGTCATTGTCCTCACTTTCATCTTTATACAAGTGAAAGGGAGCGTTGCTTTGGGATTGTATCAACTTGTAGTGTACATTCAAGTTCAATTATCCTCAAAGTGTTCTCTCAACAAGTCTTGTACACCAGTCTGGAGCAGCAGGGTACAAATTCAGAAGAAGAAGGCCTAAACACATATCAGAGAGAGGAAATGCAAAGATAGAATCTACACTGAGAAATGTGCAACCCTTTTCCATTGATGTCAAAGGGGGGGGAAAATCAGGTAATAAAAGAAAGGGTCTTCTAAAAGAAGCCAGGCAGAGAAAGACTTGGAGGAAGCATTGCATTATCGGTGGATGTGTTGCCATCAATGACAAAGGGGGAGACTGTTGGAAATGTTGTCATTGATGGCAAAGGAGATGACAAAGGAGGAGCACCTGAAACATCAGCCAAGGAGCAGAGGCAACAGAGAGAGCATAAGACAAGTAGCAGAGGCAGCAAAGAGAGCAGCAGACAATGGTCATTTAAAGAAGGTGAGGGAAATAAAAGGAGAATTAAGGAGTAGCATCGCTCAAGGAGCAAAGATGAAACAAAGAGAGAAGCAAAGTAGTGATGAAAGGAAGAGAATGTCAAAATGTAACATTCAAACGTAGAATGGAAGCAACGACACAAGACAGAGAAAGAAGCACAACCTAAGGTAGAGGTAGAGTCGTGAACATAGAGGCAGAACCGTTATCACAAATAAAGAGAGGTGCAGAGGTCCGGAAGAAGCAGTAAGGGGCCAAGGCGCGCAGGCAGAGGCGCGCATATACGTGCGTAGCGTTACATATAAATATAAACACAAATTTCCGGGGAATTGCTACCCATGCCGGAGTATATATGCAACGCATTACATATATGTGCAGCGCATCATATAAACAAAGGTCAAAGCATAAATATATATAAGTGGAGCGCTTTATAAACAAATAACCAAAGTACCATAAGGTGGGACCCTTCCTAATCGCATCGGAGCATCGCAGTATGGGCATATTGCAATATCGCAATATTGCAACCATCGCAATATCGCAACTATCGCAACATCGCAATATCGCAATATCACAACCATTGCAATATCACAACTATCGCAATATCGAAATATCGTAATATCGCAGTTGGTTGGAACTGCACAGCAACTATCGCAATTAGAAGTTTGCGATTGCGATTAATCACATCACATCAGGTCAATCGCATTTGAAAACGTGTCAGGTGGGCCCGAAAGGAGTTTTTATCTGTTTAAACAGGTTTTATCATATACGCCAAGAATTGATTTAAGCCATACCTAAAAGGGCAGTTTGTATGTTAAACTTATGCCAAGAGCTAAGTTTGGATTATATATATAAGGGGCGCTGTCATATATATATATATATATATATAATGTTTTTGCAATGTGTCGCGTGGTCCGTGGGTTATATATATGCCTCAGCTTAATGGGAGGGCGATTATTAATATAAAACAATTGTGATGAATGTATGTTCCGCTTGCGGAACTCGCCACATCAACAAGACACTTGCTGTGTGTAAAGGGTTGGAATTTGCCGAGATTTAACGCCAACTGTTACATATTTATATAAAATGCACTGATATAAAAAGCACAGTTACACCACAGCAGAGGACAGAAGAGCAAACAGAGCTAAAAAGAGACAAAACACAGTCAAAGAAAAGACAAGCGCGCAGTGATCCAAAAGGTTGTATGAGTGAGCTGGAGTTCTCATTTGTAATTTGAATGTAAATGTTTTAATTGATTTTTATTGTTTGTGATGCATTGGCAAGTCTCTGGAAGAGAACAAATATCCCACTATAATGATAAATTGGTACCTACAGTTATGTTTTCTGAATGATCGGATAAAAGAGATGAGAAGGAAGAAGGTAAAGAGACATGGCTGTCCATTTCGAATTCCCAGTAGAATACAAACAGCCATGAAGCTAGGTTGTATAAAATAGGATAATATCCAAGGGGAAAATTGTGGATGAAAACAGAATGAGAAAAGGAGAGAGTGTGCAGCAGAATTGAAGAAAGTTGAAGAAAATAAGAAAGCTGCAAGAGGTTAGAGAGAGTAAATATAGAGAATGTAGAGTATAAAGAATTGAGGAGAAAAGACATGAAGAAGGAGGAGTTGAGCAGAGAAGAAGGAGGAGCTGAGCAGAGAAGAAGGAGGGGTTGAGCAGAGATGATGCAGGGCTGATATGAGGACTGATGAATAGCAGAAGAGAAGGTATAGAATAGAGCTGATATCCAAGGTAAATCAGCAAGTGTTTTTATTTTGAAAGAGTAAGGAATTTGGAACTTCCCTATCAAGTTGTAGCTTGATAGATGTCAGTTGTAGCTGACTGGGGTAGGAGCCTCCTGTAGGTTGGTGCCTACAGAAATTAGATGGAAGTTGGTGCTTCCACATCAAGTTGTAGCTTGATAAAATGTCAATTATAGCTGACTGAGGTTGGAGCCTCCCGTAGGTTGGGGCCTGCGGAAAATTGATGGGAGTTGGAGCTTCCTTGCAAGTTGTAGCTTGATAAAATGTCCGTTGTAGCTGACTGAGGTTGGAGCCTCCTGTAGGTTGGTGCCTGCAGAAAATTGAAGGGAGTTGGTAGTTCCTTGCAAGTTGTAGCTTGCAGAATTGAGGTAGGAGCCTCCCGTAGGTTGGTGCCTGCAGAAAAACAGTGGTGAGAGGGAGTTGGAGCTTGCCTTTACATCACAATAATAATAAGATGTGGTTTTCTCCCTTTATGGGTTTCCACTTATATCTGGTGTCTCTGTGCATGATGTCTATGTGTTGATGTGGTTTATCTAATCTCCTTAATACATGTTGCTTACATATTAAGACTGTTGTTACATAAACAAATATGCTTGATACTTGCTGCTCACAAATTAAGATTGCTCACATATTAAGTTGATCATGAAATGAAGGTGTAAATAAGTTTTAAGGGAAAAGTTTTAAAAGTCCATGTATGTGTTAAACTGATTCACCCCCCCCCCTCTCAGTTTAACTAAGGGTTCAACAAGTTTCAGCTCAATCGCTCCACCTCGCACCCCCTTACCGCCCCTCTCACCTCCCCCATCCCCACTATCCTGTTTACCTCTGCTAGTCCAATCACGACCCCGATGGGTGAGAAAAGTAAGGCTACGGATCAACTAGACGCCCCTCAACCCAAGAGGGCTCGCACCACCGAGGAAAATCCAGTGGTGGACCTCACTGCTGATGATCCACCACTTCTACCGAGCACAGGGGTGCTGATTCAAGAAGAACCCCTCATTGACCCATTCGAGTTCATCAATATTCGCCTTCCACATCCCTCCACCGCCCCGTCCCCTGCTCCATCCACCATTCATCCGCCTGCCACTTCATCCGCCCCATTTAATTCGTCTGCTACCGCGTCCGACCTCATCATCCGGTAATGCCTTGGTGGGGACCGCGGGGCCAAAGCCAACTCTAGTACTGCCGCAATCATACCACCGGTCGACCCCGTGGGAGAACCCCACATTTATTTTACTGATATGTTCACACAGCAGACACGCATTGTGTCCGACTCTGCTGAGGCTCAGCCTAAGCCAACGGTCCCTCCACAGCTGGGCCACCTTGATCAACAAGAACGACCGGATCTGAACATGGCTAACTCCGCACACCCAGAGGCCACGCCACCATCCCCTCCTGAGCATTCTAATCGATCCGTTGCCAGTGGGCAACCCTTGCAGGAAAGAATGCCAAAGTCGGGCGCTTCAGGGACCACCAACTTAGAGACCTGGGGTACAGCTCAGCTGTACTTATTTATTCAAAGGGTAGTCCAACAAGCTGAACGACTTCATTCGGACCTCCAGCAGCAGTGTGACGAGCAGCAACAACAAATTTTCGTGCTTACTAAACATCGCGACCAACTCAGAACAGAACAGGAGCAGCTAGAAGGACAGATAAGCAATGTCACTCAGGCGTTTTCCGAAATCTGGTCGCATGTCGGGGCTCATTACCCTCAGCTGCCTCCCGATGTCATGACGACCAACCTCATCACACAGGCTTTCCACCTCCGGATCGCCTACAACGGCCTACACAGGGAGAACCAGGAGCTTCAAGCAGCGTTAGCCGCATGGCCCGTGCTACCCGACCCTGAGATTGTCTATTCCGCACAAGTTGCAGCTAAGCAGGGCCAGGCCGCTCAAATGCAAGCGACCCTCAAATCTACAGCGTGCGAGGCTTACGACCTCCTGAAAAGTCTGCAGGAGTGTTCACTAGCCCTCATAGTCAAAACATAGCCCATTTCCCTGCAGCTGCAGCAGAGTTCACAGGAAATTCAGAAGACCGCAGTCCCCGCGCGATTGGACCAATTATATGCTCAGGCGAACGAGCTTAAGGTCCAAATTCAACAAACCGAGGCCAAATCAGCGATGGCCAAGCAGGTAATTCGTGAACTTCGTCTGCCCATTCAATCCAGTGCCAGATCAATGCAACAGCTAGTCGTCGAGGCCGAGACCCAACTTAACACGATGTTCGGGGCTGTCCCAGCGCACATAGAGGAGGCCGCTGCCACCAAGATCGCTGCAGAAATGGATTCACTGATGCAGGGGTGGCAGCAAGCTGTTTCGGCCTTCACTGAGCTTAGAGCTACAACGTTCCGCAGAGTCCCGGAGTTGGGGCCCTTGTTTGAACAATCGACCGGAGGCGCACAGCGAGAACCGGAACAAGCTGAAGGCGCACAGCAGGAAAAGGTACAAGAAGAAGGCACACGGGGCGAATAGGGCACGGGATCAAGTGGGGCAATGGAAATGGAGACTGTCATTTGTGATTGACTCAAGGACGAGTCAAGAAACTGTGGTCGGGGCCTGTTGGGGCCCTTGTTTTGGAAACCCATTTTGAATATTTTGAATTTTGAATATAGGAGGGCTTTTTGGGTTGTGGAAAGATGACACATGGCAATCGCGACCAAGTCGCAACTACAGCAAGCCGCGGAGCTATCGAGGTGGCGCAGAAGTAAGAGATAGCTGAAGAAAGCAGATGCATGAGGATATATAGCAGAAGACAGAAAGCAGAACACACAGATAACAAGGGAGAAGCTGGAAGCAGCTGAAGAAGAACAAAAAGAGGAACTAACAGTTGCGAAAGTGGGTGAATAAATAGCAGTCACCCGGCCGAAAAGAGGAGGAATGCAACAGGAGAAGGAATGCAGAGCGACTGAAGGAGATCGGCCAGGATATCTCTGTAGTTCCTAGGGTTCTCTCATTTACCTCTCTGTTATGTAAGGCATCTGTATTAGACTATGAGCTCTCCTTGCAGAAGCTATGTAACTATGGTTGTGGATGAAGATATCAATACAATTGCAGGTTGTTGTCCTATTGTGTAATTCATATGTATGCATGTTGGTTATGGTTATTTAAAATTTTATTTTCTTAATACCTGCTCGCTCTATGAATGTTCTTGCGTATATACCTATGTCTATGCAATCAATTCAATGATAATAATGAGTTGCGGATCCTTCCTCTGCTATCGATCTATTCCCCTTGTGCATGTGGTTGCGGCACGCTTCGGGTGAGACTCTTTGCTCCCCAGAGCAGGGTGATAATGACGGCGTGGTTCTAGACTACAGTGGATTCCTTTGTTGGCCTCAATCCTTGAACCCAGGTCTTGCCTGCGAGACCTGTTTCCTCACCAACAAGTAAGAAATAAGGGCATCTAAGCATATATAGTGCACCACACTTCATCAGATTACTAACCTTGGTCGATAATTTATGATAGAAATTTAAGATATTAAATTGAATAAACATTTTGGCACCGTTGTTAGGGAACTGTAATTAGGAAGTCTTATTTCTTACATCTAAAAAAAAAAAATTGACATGCGGAGAGAAAGAGACTGTAGGGGTAGATTCATAACTAGAGGTAGAAGCTTGATTCCAACAACACCACTCACTCCACCAAGACCATGAAGTGCCACACCACCATCTAAAACTCATATTCCATTTTACACTACAAGACACAGACTCCCTAAAGTCTTAAGGTCAGAAATCCAACCAAGAGATTCTCCAAATTCATCTAATAAGGCAGTCTTAGAAGAGAAAGATCCTAGATCTCCAACAGAAGGAGTAACCTTTTTCACCTCTACAAGAGAACATATTCTAGCTCAATATTTAGTAATCCCTAGTGAGGAAGAAGAAGAAGAAACTTTCTTCAATATTCCATTGATAGAAGAACCGAAGGAAGAAAAAATCACTCTACAGTTAGAACCCTACATTCGCTCTGAGGAATCTACAATGACAGGAGAAGGAGAAGGAGAAGGAGAATTTTTGAATGGAGATGCCTTAAGAATAGGAGGAAGAAAAGGTGGAGGACGAGGTGGAGGAAAAGGATAAAATAGGGAAGATCATAACTCTATTGGATTTCCTATAGTTGATGAGGATACAAATGCCACAATGTAAAATATTTCACCTTCCATCCTTCCCAATTTGCATGGATTAAGGAGTGAAGACCCTAAAACATTTCTATTTTAATTTGAGGTTTTGTGTAGATCATATGACTACTTACAAGACTCTAAAAAATTGAAGCTATTTCCTGCAACACTCAAGGGTGCAACTTTAAAATGGTTCATGGGTTTGATAACACAATATATTAGGACATGGTATGAGATGAAAAGTGAATTTTTACAAAGATATATGGATTATTGCACACCTATTAATAGGAAGGACGAATTATTTAAAATGATGCAAAAAAAGAATGAAAACTTGGAAGACTTAATTGAGAGATTCAATTACAATATAAAAATATCTAAAATGGAAAACTTAGATCAAGATACTTTAAAATATCTCTTGTTGAAGGCCATCATAGATTAATGGATAGATATCCTTAACATGATGGGAAAGGGAGACATATCTCAACTATCATTACCTGAAATTGTTGAATTATGCATTAATCTTTCGAGAGGAAAATAAAAAACTGGGAAAAATTCAAGAGATCATATTCTCTTTAGAGTGAATAAATCTGAACTAGAATAGTAAGTAGGGTAGAGATTGGAAATATGCTTGATGAATTTAAAACAGATATCTTAGGGAGCCTTGGTGAAAAAATAAACACCCTAAAATTATAAAATAAGCAGAAAGTTGAAATTGATGCCTTAACTCTTTATTGTCCTAAATGTAGAAAGAAACATGCCTTAAGAGAATGTCCTCTTGATGTAAAAGTCATAGAGACCTGTGTTATTTTTTCGGAAAACCATAGAACAAAAAGGTGTCCCTCTATACCAGGTCTTAAGGCTATTTTCCAAGAAGAAGTAGCTCGACATCCAGTATAACATCTATGTTTTGTCTCTAGAAGACCATGGCAGGGGCCACAAACTCAAGGTTTTAATAATCAAATGTATAATCAGCCCCCACTAAACAATTGGAATTCATCATGGCAGCAAACTTGGTCTCAGCCTCAACCATGGAAACAAGGGATGAAAAATCCTTATGGAAGATACTCTCAGTATCACTAGTAACCAAAATCCTATCCAAACTATCCTCCCCAACATTTTCCACAACATAATCAACAACCCCAATTTCAAAATCATAAGCCACAACTCTCATCACCATTTCCAAAAATACCAAATCAACTACCTTCCCAACCATTACCAAACCCAAATAATAAAAATGCTCAAAATGCTTATAAAATAGAAAGACAAAATTTTCCAGCTTATATGAATACTCCACTAGATCTTAACAATGTCCAACCTAGATCTGGTAGGATATTATAAAGGAAAAATCCTTCTGTTGTTATTCAAGAAAAATATGATCTTAATGAATAAAAATATCTACAGCAAAATAAAAATTCTGGAGAAGGGACATCCCTTCAATAGAATCAAAATTCTGAAAAAAAAAAAAAAAAAAAGTAAATCCAATAAACTCAGCTCCTTTCATAGAACAACCTTCAGTATCTATTTCTAACCCTCCTTTCTTTGAAAGATTACAAATCGATAGAGGGGTAGAAAAACAAATTTTGTTGCCTAATTATGATTTTCTAGATGAATTGAAAAATGTCTGTATCAAAATTCCATTGTTACAGGCCATTAAAGAGATTCATATTATAGCTAAAACAATAAGAGAGTTGAACATAACAAAATCAGGAAGAAAAAAAAAAGAAGTAAAAAGGATTCAGTTAGTACAAAAAATTGCAGACATTATGATAGGAAAAATATCCATACAAAAATATTTGGACCCAGGAAGTCCAGTTGTAAAAACAAATATCAGTGGTATTGAGATTCCAAATACATTGATTGAATTAGGAGAAGCCATAAACATCATGAGTAAACAAACCATGGAACAAATCAGGCTTCCAAATCTTCAATATACACCAACATTACTGCAATTAGCAGACAGATTAGTGATCAAGCCAAATGGTGCATTAGAAGACCTGTATGTTTCCTTAGAATCTTAGGAATATCCAGTTAAGTTCATGATCTTAACTCCCAAGAAAAACCTAGGAGGCCATCCATTGATATTAGGAAGACCTTGGTTAGCTACAGCCAATGCTTTCATTAGTTGTAGATCTGGTGATATGTTTATTTCTGATGGTAATTCAACAAATAAATTCACTCTATATCCTCCAGCAAAAACAACCACAGAAATATAAAATGAAGAATGGATGGATGATGAAAATGATATACAACCTCTCTTTACTATTTCTCATATTAGTGAAGAAAGTCAAATTCTAAATTCAATTGAAAATTTTGAAACATCTTCACAATGTGAAGATGATCATAATTTTCAAGAAAAATGTAATACTGAATAATTTTCATCCAGATAGATGTCTTTATATTCTATGGAAGAATTTGGTAACTCTGTAGTTGAAATCTTTCCACGAAAATCTTTAAAGATTAAAATAAAATAAAAACCTTGGAGAAATTCCAACAAGAAGAGTTCATCAAAACATTGCAAAAACATTCTTCTACATATGCATGGGAGTATACTAACATGAAGGGAATTAATCATGAGAATTGCATACATAATATCTACATTGAGGAAAACTCTAGGCCTATCAGACAACCTCAAAGAAGGACGAATCCAAATCTTAGGGAAATTTTGAAAGAAGAATTGCAAAAATTGTTGAATGTAAAATTCATTTATCTAATTTTAGAGAGTCAGTGGGTTTCTCCCTGGGTGATTGTACCTAAAGAGAATGGTAAATGGAGGGTATGCATTGATTATCTATAACTAAATAAGGCTACTCTAAAAGAACATTTCCCATTTCCTTTCATAGATCAAGTATTGGATACATTAGCAGGGAAGAAGTATTTCTCATTCTTTGATGGTTTTAGGGGTTACAATCAAATTCAAGTAACACCTGAAGACCAAGACAAAACCACGTTCACCTATCCATGGGGAACCTATGGTTACTGAGTACTTCCCTTGGGATTTTGCAATGCACCCACAACATTCCAAAGGGCATTATTAGGAATTTTATTTGATCTAATACATGATTCTGTGGAAGTGTATATGGATGATTTTGCAGTTTATGGAAATTATTTTGAAGAGGCTCTTGAAAATTTGGAAAAGGAACTTAAAATATGTAAAGAATAAAATATTTCACTAAGTCATGAAAAGTGATTTATGATGTTTACTGAAGGAATTGTTTTAGGACATCACATTTCAGGGAATGGAATTAAAGTAGACTCATCCAATGTTGAAGTCATCTCCAAATTATCAATTCCAAATTGCCAAAAGGATGTTAGAAGTTTTCTAGGTATTGCATCCCCGCTCTTCAATTTTCTTACCAAAGACTGTGAATTTAGTTGGAATCTTGATTTCCAATTGGAATTTGAAACTTTAAAAGCAAAAATATCCAAGGCACCCATCTTAAGAGGACAAAATTGGAAAATACATTTTAATATTTCAACAGATGCTTTAGACACAGCTCTGGGAGCTATATTAGGAAAAAAAAAATTGATCCCCTATGCCATCTGTTACACAAGCAAAAATTTGACTCCTACTGAGTTAAATTACACTATAACTGAAAAGGAGTTTCTAGTTGTTTTCATGCTATTAACAAGTTTAGACATTACATCACCGGCTATGAATAAATCTATCACTAAATGCAGAATCACAAGATGGTTATTACTCCTACAAGAATTTAACATCACCATTCTAGACCGATCTGGAAAACAAAACACAGTTGTTGATTTCTTGTCTAGAATTAAAAACAACAATAATGATACTCTAGTAGAGGATAATTTTCCTGGTGAATATGTCTTTGCAATATCTACTAATTCTCCATGGTTTGCAGACATTGCTAACTATCTAGCTACAGGAAAATTACCAACATACTTTTTTCCTAGAGAAAAGAGAAAAATAATTCAAGCAAGCGCATTATACTCATGGGTTAATGATGAATTGTATAAAACAGGTCCAGATATTATTATCAAAATATGTGTACGAGAAGATGAAATACTTGAAATTCTGAAGGCATGCCACGATGAACCTTGTGGTGGACACTTTACTAATAAGAGGATTGCCTATAAAATCCTTCATTTAGGATGTAGAAATTATATAACTTATGTGTTATATATCCAATATTCTCCTGATCACACACTATTTTAACTTCATGCACAATACATAATCTATTCCACTATTGATCATCACATGAGGAAATTAAATCAATTGCAATGCACACATGAAACCATAAAAATTCCCACACATATGAACACAGTGTTTAACAGGAAATCCTGAAGCTAAAAACCCCAACTGTATGTATATAATATATTTCATAGAGATCATGTAACAATCCTCATACAACGCTGATCATGTCAAGCTCTCAGTACAATACAATCGCTACACACTAATCAGGCTCGATCTTGCAAATCCATGCACCGATATCTGCCACCTGCTAGCCTGCCTATACTACGCAATCCCTGCTGAACTCAAATTTCTCCAGCCTTGCTCACGCAATCCTCATTGACATCTCCACTGAGTGTTGGATGCAATCAATACATCACTATAGTCACAACTGATAGTCACACTTGCTATTTCATCTATCTCTCCACTAGTCTCCACTGAAACTGTCCATGCACTATAGTTAACTGATGTATTCTTCAGTTGATTAATGAGTTATTATTTAGTGAATTAATTAACTAATTAATTCACACCACTCTCACTAGTGTATCAATTAGTTAGACTAAATACAACTAGCTCAACTGAGTCTAACTGAGTTAAACTAAATACAACTCCACCAACTACTTCTATAACTCCACCAAACTCTGTCACATGAGTTCTAACTAAAGTCCTCATGCATTAGCTCCAGTAAACCCTCAGGAATAGCGTAATTCCTTCTGTCAGTCGCTGTGCCACATCTGTGCACTTAACTGAAGTGCTCCAAGAGAATAAGATAATGTTTAGAGTCCAAATATTATTAAGAGCTAATAATATTCGACATATCTATTTTTAGACTCGCAATCTAAAAATAGATTCTGCCCAATGTGTCTAAAAATAGAAGTCCATCTATTTTTCCAACTTGAACAACCATCCACAAATAGCATCTTGCAACTCATAGAATATGATCGACATGTCTAAAAATAGACTTTGCGCCAAAAATAGCCTGCGGGCCCACTTAGTGAAGGTGACTCTTTTCACTAAGCTCATCATCTTGTTGAATCTCAACACTCCCTCTCAACAAGATAGGGATTATTTTCCACCCCGATCCTGTCTCTATGGTATTTGAATTTTCTCCTGGTGAGCGCCTTCGTCAGAATATCTGCATCCTGATCCTCCGTAGGAATGTAAGATAGTAACATGATCTTCTGATGCACACAATCTTTGATATGATGGTACCGGATGTCAATATGTTTAGATCTATCATGAAATACTGGATTAACCAAGATTTTAATGCAACTCTGATTATCACAATATATCACAGTAGGATCTAAGTGTGAACCGAACAACCCGACCAGGATCTTCCTCATCCATATAGCATCTCATGCAGCCAAACTTATTGCCATGTAATCGGCCTCCGCTGAACTGAGTGCCACGGATCTATGTTTCCTGATGTACCAATAAAATGTTGTAGACCCGATACTAAATATCCCTCTAAATGTGCTCTTTCTGTCCGTTGGGCTCCCTGCCCAATTTGCATCCGTGAAGCCATGCAGCTTCAACTCATCCGACTGTCTGTACCACAATCCATATCCCAATGTTAGGCAAGCATGTCCTTCCAAAAGAGCTTGGTAGGCTTAACCATAGCTTGTGAAAGCTAGTTAACATCGTAGCATATGTCCGGTCATTTATTGACTAGATACATGAGCGAACCAACCAACTGTCGATAAACAGTGGCATCCACTACCTCTGCCGATGTAGCATCCTATTTCCTCCAACCACAAGGAAGAGGAGTGTCGATAGGCTTGCAACCTTGCATGTTTAACTTCTCCAGTATCTCCCGGGCATACTTGCCTTGAGACACAAACAGTCCACCCTTCCGTTGCCAAATTTCCAATCCCAGGAAATAATGAAGGAGGCCCAAGTCCTTCATCTCAAACTCCTTTGCAAGATCTGCCTTGTATGAGCGTATCAACAATTCATCACCTGTTAGTATCAAATCATCTACATAAATTACAATTATCAGCAACTTACCCTCCACCACAATCTGGTATAGGTTCGAATCCGCCTCACTCTTGGTGAATCCAAGTCCAGTGAAATAACTATCTATCCGTGTGTACCAAGCACGAGGTGCTTATTTCAACCCATACAACGCTCTTTTGAGCGTACACACATGCGACTCACTGCAGAAGATTTCAAATCCTTCAGGCTTCTCTATGTACACCTCCTCCTTAATGACTCCGTTGAGGAACGCAGTCTTCACATCCATCTGATGAATGTGCCAACCTATCTGCGTTGAGAGAGCAAGGATGGTCTGTATGGAAGAATACCTTGCGACAGGTGCAAAGGTTTCTTCATAGTCGATCCCCTTGGTCTGTGAGAAGCCCCGAGCAAAAAATCTTGACTTGTACTTTTCGACGCTCTTGTCAACAGCTTGCTTCACTTTGTAGATCCATCTCGAACCTACCACTGATTTCCCTTCTGGCCTTGGGACAATCTCCCATGCACTGTTTCTGACAATCGAATCACACTCTTCCACCATGGCATCTACCCATGCGGGATCCTCCACAACTTCCTCAAAAGAATATGGTTCTGTCACGATACACTTGCTCATCAGAGCCATGTATCTAGTAAATCGGTTAGGTGATTGTCTCTGTCTGCGCTATGAATTAGGTGCTCCTACATTCTGTGTTGCATCAAGATTCAGTTGCTCAGCTTCTGTAGTGCACTTCCACCCTCTGATGTTTGGCGCTGCATGAGTGGTTTCTTCCACTCCATGAACCTCCTCTTATGGCTGATCCACATCTAGAGGCTCATCTTTAGGAACTGGTAGCTCCTCATCTGCATGCAAGTGTAGCTCCCTCTCAAGCGACAACTTCATGGCTTTCTCCTCATGAAATTTGATATCCCGTCACACAACATTCATCCGACTGTCTGGCAAATACACATGATAATTGTGGGGTGTTTCTGTGTACCCCACAAATATCCCAACCTCTGCGATCGACTCCAGAATCTTCCTGGCATCCTTCGTCACATGAATGTAACCGGGTGAGCCAAAAATATTCAAATGATAAATATCATGCTTCTTACTAGAAAACGCCTCTTCGGTGTACTCATGCCAAGTACTCTATGAGGACAACAGTTTTGCACATAAATTGCAGTGTTGCATGCTTCAGCCCACAAGTGTATGGGAAGGCCCTGATCATGCAGCATCGCCTGTGCAGCACCCATGATCGTTCTGTTCTTTCTCTCTGAGACCCCATTCTGTTGTGGGTTATGAGGCACTATGAGCTCTCTTTGAATTCCTTCTGCGCTGCAAAATTATTTGAATTTTTCATATATATATTAACCACCATTATCGCTCCTAAGAGCTTTCACCTGCTTCCCCGACTCTTTCTCAACCAGCGCCTTGAACTCACAGAACTTTGAGTATGTCTCACTCTTCTTCTGCATGAAGAAGATCCAGCACTTACGAGAAAAGTCATCAACAAATATGACATAATACCTGTGCTTTGCTATCGAAGCTACTGAGAAAGGTCCACACACGTTTGTGTGAATTCTATCAAGGATCATCGTGGCGCAACTATCCTTCTCATGAAAAGTGGTCTTCACAAATTTTCCCAAAGTACATCCCTTGCACTGATCTGACTGTGCAAGTGTACCCTTGGGAAGCCCGGTAGAAATCTGCTACAAAATTTTCAAAGCGCCATGGTGAAGATGGCCCAATCTCCTGTGCCACAATTCACCCTCATCTCGGCTCACCACTCCTTCTTCTTTTCCTGCCATTGCTGCTCAACCATCTACTTGCAATTGATAAAGGTTCTTAACTCGAACCCCTATCCTCTGGGTTTCACCAGTTGCTTTACTACGCAGGAAAGCCTTTCCCTCGCTAAAGACAACATCATATCCCTTGTCTTCCAACATTGCCATAGAGATCATATTCTTCTTCAATCCTAAAACATGCATGACATCCTTCAGTATGAAAGGTTTACCAGACTCCCTCTCAAAGGAAATGGTCCTGATACCAATCGCACTGTATCTACCATCATCACCCATGTCGATGTGCACTCCAAGATCCTTCTCATCCAGATCACTAAACAAATCTTTGTCTCTGGTCATATGGAAAGATGCATCACTGTCAAGAAACCACACTGATCCCATCACACTTGAAACCAAATATGCTATCAACGAAAAATCCAGCTCAAACTTTGAGGCTAAGGCCTCTCCAGCTGGAGATCCAGCAGCCTGCTTATTTTTCTTCTTCTGTGGAAAATTAGTGGCGTAATGTCCGTGTTGGTGACAGTGAAAGCACTTCACCTTGGACAAGTCCTGCTTCTTGCCTTCCGCACCGGATTGAGAAGGATTTTTCTTTTCCTTCCCTTTCCTTACTTTGGTATCCAAAGCACAATTTTATTCATATTTATTCTTCGATGAAGATCCATCCCTGGTACCCCGCCTTATCTTCTCCTACACAAGATCCGACCAAAGTCTCTCCCATCCTGGCAGTTTCTCTCGACCATTGACAGAGTCCTCGTAACTATGCCAACTCTTCGGAAGCCCAAGGAGAGCCAAGCTCACCAAGTCCTCTTCTTCTACAGTAACCCCCACACTTCCCAGCTCATCCCTGCACTGGACAAACTTCGTGAGGTACTTGGGTATACTGTCGCCTTTCTCCATTTTTATTTTCCTGAGTTTGTCTTTAAGCGCCAACTTCCTCTAGTCACTTCTACTTTGGAACAAGTCTGTCAAAGCTTTCCACATCAAGAATGGAGAAGATTTACCATGAAGGCTGGACACTATGTGATCCTTCACACCTTCCAACAGAATCCTTCGACATTTTTCTGTCTTCTTTTGCCATGTGTCAAGTGCGGCTGCATCGCTAGAAGCAGGTTTTGGAATTTCTACATCTATGAACTCCTTCAACCCATTATCATCCAGCACCGCCTCCATCCTTTCCTTCCATGCAATGTAATTCGAGCTGCCCTCAAGGGCATACTCCAATCACAATCAATTGAAATACATTTCAATGAATTCTCAACTTCGACACCAAGAAAACACTACAGCAAATTCGAATTCCACCAGCACAAAACTCAACCGCTTCAATAATTGCAATATGCTCTGATCAATATCGCTCTGATACCATGTAGAAATTATATAACTTATGTGTTATATATCCAAGATTCTCCTTATCACACACTATTTTAACTTCAAGCACAATACAGAATCTATTCCACTATTGATCATCACATGAGGAAATTAAATCAATTGCAATGCACACATGAAACCATAAAAATTCACACAAACATGAACACAGTGTTTAACAGGAAAGCCTAAAGCTAAAAACCCCAACTATATGTATATAATATATGGCATATAGATCATGTAACAATCCTCATACAAAGCTGATCATGTCAAGCTCATAGTACAATACAATCGCTACACACTAATCAAGCTCGATCCTGCAAATCCATGCACCGATCTCTACCACTTGCTAGCCTGCCTCTACTGCGCAATCCCTGCTGAAGAATGGCTCTGAATGAACTCCAATTGATCCAGCCTTGATCACGCAATCCTCATTGGCATCTCCACTGAGTGTTGGATGCAATCAATGCATCACTATAGTCGCAACTGATAGTCACAATTTCTCTTTCACCTATCTCTCCACTGGTCTCCACTAAAATTGTCCATGCACTGTAGTTAACTGATGTATTCTTCAGTTGATTAATGATTTATTATTTATTGAATTAATTAACTAATTAATTCACGCCACTCTCACTAGTGTATCAATCAATTAGACTAAATACAACTAGCTCAACTGAGTATAACTAAGTCAAACTAAATACAACTCCACCAACTACTTCTATAACTCCACCAAACTCTATCACATGAGTTCTAACTGAAGTCGTCATGCATTAGCTCCAGTAAACCCTCAGGAATAGCATAATTCCTTTTGTCAACTGCTGTGCCACATCTATGCACTTAACTAAAGTGCTCCAAGAGAATAAGATAATGTTTAGAGTTCAAATATTATTAAGAGCTAATAATATTCGACATATCTATTTTTAGACTGGCAATCTAAAAACAGATTCTACCCAATATGTCTAAAAATATAAGTCCATCTATTTTTCCAACTTGAAAAACCATCCACAAATAGCATCCCGCAACTCATAGAATATGATCGACATGTCTAAAAATAGACAGTCTAAAAATAGACTTTGTGCCAAAAATAGCATGCGGGCCCACTTAGTGAAGGAGACTCTTTTCACTAATCTCATCATCTTGTTGAATCTCAACATAGGATATTATTGGCCATCCATCTTTAAATATGCCAAGGAATATGTCAAAAGGTGTGACAATTGTCATAGAATGGGGAAACCTGTTCTTAGAGATGAAATGCCCTTACAACCTCAAGTACTCATCAAACCCTTTGAGAAATGGGCCCTGGATTTTGCTGGACCAATAAATCCACAATCAAAATAAAAGAGGTACATTCTGGTTTGCACTAATTATGTCACTAAATGGGTAGAGGCTAACTTTCTTTTGCTAATGAAAATGTTGTAGTTTCATTTCTCTTTGAGGATATTTTCACTCGTTTTGGTGTCCCAAGGGAAATTGTGATAGATCAGGGATTTCAGTTTACATCTAGGATGGTTTAGAGAATTGTGGAGGAATATAAGATCAAACATAGAAATTCTACTCCATATCATCCACAGTAAAATGGACAAGTGGATTCCACCAGTAAAGTGATCGAATAAATCCTCACAAATATTGTACATCTACATAGGAAGGATTGTGAAGATAGGCTTCTTGAAGCCTTATAGGCCTACCAGACTACATGGAGGAATACAACAAGATATGCTCCCTATGAAATTGTTTATGGGAAGTAAGTCTTGTTTCCAATAGAATTCCAAATCAAAATCTTCAAGACAACAGTCACATTGGAACTTGATTTATCAGAAGCCCAAAAACACAAAATGGAGCAACTCAATGAGCTTAATGAGATCAGGCAAGATGTAGTTCAAAGAACAGCCTAGTTCAGCAACAAAGGTCCAGATGGCATGATAAGTACATAAAAGAAAGAAAATTTCAAGCAGGAGATTGGGCACTTTTGTTCGATTCAAAGTTCAAATACTTCCAAGGAAAATTTCAAACTCATTGGCTTGGGCCTTATGAGATTGAAAAAGTATTTGACAATGGGGCAGTCAGGTTAAGGAAAATTGATGAAGAAAAGTTACCTCTTCTTTTGAATGTACATCGATTAAAGGTCTATCATAAACCAATTACAAAGGAGGAATTTATCAAAAAAATTCAAGACAGTGCTAATATGAAGTTGGTGAAGAAGAATCCTTCTTCTTCGCCAACTTAGTCTTCTTTTTACTTTTCACATCTAAAAAAAATGAAGAAAAAGAAAAATATAATAAATAATAAATATATATATTATATTTATTATTCAAAAATAATAATAATTGTATAAGTATGAAAACCAATCATTGATTGGCATCCTTATACAGAAAATATAAGGTGAAAATTAGAGTTTTGACATCTTATGTTGGAAATGTTTTCATTGATGCCAAAGGATATGGCAAAGGAGGAGCATCGGAAATAGCAACAAGGCAAAGAGAGAAGCAAAGTAGCAGAGAGGCAGAGGCAGCAAAAGAGAGCAGCAAAGTTAGCAAAGAAGCAGAGAGCTATTGAAGGTGCAGAGTAGTGAGGACAGAAGGAGGGCCATTGATTTTGACAAGGGGTCTGGAGTGAAAATCTGTAGAGACAGAGTAGTGTAGCAGAGGGCCGTCGAATTGAAGAACTGGACAACATGAAGTTGTAAGTGAATTCTTTGAAATTGTTCACATATGTATATTGATAAAGAATTTGTTTATAAGTTCTGTGTGAAACTTAAATTTATTCCTGGTCGAAGTTATAAGGAATATTTGAGTTTCGTGGGTGAGTTGTGAAACTCTACATTGTTGGCTGTATTGGTAGCTCTGTGTGAAATAGAGGGTTGATATTCTTTTGTACTCATATCGGTTGGGAACGATCGATCACTGAATAGATCGATCCTATTAGAGAAAGTGGAACCAGAATATAACCCTTGAATACCTCGATTTGGTTGTAATTAATGAGGATTATACAGTTCTGTGTTTTGATGGGAAGCATTGTTAAGTCTATTTGTTTGAGCATGTTGAATCCTGTAAAAAATTTTGTTAGGAGTCGAACCCTGCTCCTTTGTTGAAATCAGTAGAAGCGATTCATACTCAGTAGAGAGTAGCAGTGTTTAATCTTGTCAAGAATTGTGTTTAGATGGTAGCTAGAAGGGGATAACAAAGGTGAAATGAGAAATAGCGTTGAACTGTGTGTTGAATGAATGCTGGAGGGTTTAAAGCCTGAACGGAGCACCATGCATGTTAAATATCGAACCGTGAGATCGAAGTTATAAAGTTGAAAGCAGAACCTTGAGCGGAGTAATGGAACCATGATGTGTAATAGTAAAACCGGAGTTGAAAACCCAGTGGGTTCACGCGATTCAAAAATGGTAAACAAGTTTGATGAAAAAAACGTGATTCCATTTGTTGTTGGACGCGTGTCCTGGAGTGGTAATTGAAAACCACAAATGTCACACGATTTTGGGTTGTTAACCCACAAAGGTTGAAAAAATGTGATATGCGTTATACCTGTCCGATTGCTTATGCTAGAAGATCTACGATGGCCACATATGTGCGATGTCTGAAGGTTAACGGAGGCATGGCAGCACTCTTTTCATGGGTAAGTAGTTGTGGGCCCGATCAACTTTATGTTTGAAATATAAACCAAAGTTGAACGACAGTACTGTGGGACCCAACGAATATTAGTGGTTGCGAGGTCTTAATATAAAGACCAAAAGCTTTAATACATATTGTAGTTGGTGTTAATTGATCAACGTCAAGCTCGGCAAGTTTCAAAAGGAAAAGGCGCATATGTATGTTTGATGAATGGTGTGGGCCCTTGTATGAATGAATTGATATGTTGCAAACCCAATAGATTTTAAAATGTGGTTGAGCCTTTTGAGTTCCGGAGGTCGATGTATATAAGTGTGGGACCACGACCAACGTTATATTGATGTTTTCATTAAATTGAAATACTCACGTGGTTGAATATGTGGTAATTGTTTGATATTGGGATTTCAATATTATTAGAAGGGTGAAGATGAACCTCATAGGAAACGTGTGAAATGGGCCAGAACCTTAATCTATGGTAATTGATTGGGTTTCAATTAAGGCATGGTGAAGTGTTTATGTTATTTAATGGTTCAATAATAAAGTTAGAATATTAAATATAATCTCCATAACGATGAGAACGAAAGTTTATTTCATTGGGCCATTGAGTTCTTCAAATATTAATTCGAATGCACGAATAATGGGGTTGGATGATAGGATATGTAGAAATATATGTGGGCCCGAATAATATTACATGTTGGTGTTTGGGTTTAATTCAAAGTCGATAATATCAAACATTCGTATTGATATGGACAAAGTCATATAATGTGAATCGAATGTATTTGAAGGGAAAAGTGTGGCTGGAATAGTGATAAAGTTATTGGTAACAATTGGCGGTGGACCCAACTTAAAGGAGTGTAAGTTGTGGACTATTATAATAATATGCTTCAGCATTATTATATGAGGAAAGTTTTTTTTAAGAAAAGAAATGCTCCCGTGTATGGTTGTGATATGGGGTTCATAACCCTTGGTTAAGAAAAGCTCCAATATTTATTTAAAATTGCCCAGATCAGAGATTGCAACTGGGTTGAATGGTTTTGATAATCATCAAATGTGAAAAGAAAAGCCTCCGCATACATTTATTTAATTACCAGTGCAGGGAAAATGAATGGAGAGGCACTTTTATATCCACAATATTTTGAGATTTATTTGGGAATAAACAGGTAAAGCAGTTATATTTGCAGCAGATACACAATTACAGTGAACAACAGAGGTATGCAGAATAGTTACATGACAGCAGCAGAAAAGACAAAACCAGCAAGCCAAGGGTCGGAAAAAGGGCTGAGTGAAATTGATGTATGTAACTGAAAATGTGAATGTAAATGTTTTCATTGATTTTATATTGTTTGTGATGCAAAAGCAAGTCTCCGATAGGAAAACAAAACTCCACTGTAAAACTGAAATTTGTATAAATTACTGGACAAAGAAATGAGAAAGAAGAAGTCAAAGAGTCATGGTTGTTCACTTCAAATTCCCTGTAGAATATAAACAGTCAAGAGGAGAACTCTATAAATGATATGACATTGATATGCGTTGGGGGGTTAGAAAATGCAGAAATGATGAGGTGAGACAGAGAAGAAGGAGGAGCTGATAGAGAATCTGAGAAGATGCAGAGATGATACAGGGCAGATATGAGGACTGATGGAAAACAGAAAAGAAGGAACAGAACAGAGCTGATATCCAGGTAAATCAGCAAGTGTTTTCTTGTGAAAAGTGAGGAAGTTGGAGCTTCCCTATCGAGGTGTAGCTTGATAGATGTCAGTTATAGCTGACTGAGGTAGGAGCCTCCTGTAGGTTGTAGCCTGCAGAAAATAGAGGAAGTTGGTGCTTCCATATTAATTTGTAGCTTGATAGAAGCCAGTTGTAGCTGGCTGAGGTAGGAGCCTCCTGCAGGTTGGAGCCTACATAAAATAATTGGGAGTTAGAGCTTCCTTGCAAGTTGTATCTTGCAGAATTGAGGTAGGAGCCTCCTGTAGGTTGAAGCCTACAGAAAATCAGTGGTAAGAGGGAGTTGGAGCTTGCCTTTGCATCACAACAATAATAATATGTGGTTTTCTCCCTTATGGGTTTCCACTTCTATCTGTTGTTTATGTGCATGATGTTTATGTGTTGATATGGTGTATCTAATCTGCTTAATACTTGTTGCTCACATATTTAGATTGTTGTTACATTATCTTAATACTTGCTGCTTACATATTAATATTGCTCTCAAATTAAGTTGATCATGAAATGAAGGTATAAATAAGTTTTAAAGGAAAGTTATAAAAGTCCATGAATGTGTTAAACTGATTCACCCCCCCTCTCAGTTTAACTAAGGGTTCAACATCTTATATGTTCTCCCATTCTAAAAATCCAAAATTCTTTGTTCCCTTTCTTTTTCTGAAGCAATAAAATAAGTAGCTACAGAATTGCTACATTTTTGCAGCTCTCAGAATAATATGCAACTGTCATCACATTAGAAGCTCTCTTACATATTTACAACCTATTCAAGCAAGACATAATGAATAGAAGCAATTGATGACTCCATTGAAGATCATGATGAAAAGACACATGAGGAATCAACATAAAAAGAAGATCAACAAAGGTTAGTTCCAAGATATGTTACAAATATTTGTTTAAAAAATAAGGTTAAAAAACGTTAATGTATATAATTTAGATGCTCATATGTTGCCACCTCAATTTTTCATCATTAAAACTGATTGTACTCAGTTCACACCAAAATTTCACAATTCTACCACTTCATCTATATCATATCCCATAATGATCAATATCGATTTCATTCATTAATGATTAACGACCATATCTCATTTTGGAACCTGCTTAATCACGTTCCTAAACCCTCGCCTGAATATCTATTTTACCTACATTTCTCTACAATCTCGTTTCGACACCCTTAACTTAGATCCAAATCCTCAATCCACCTGGTCGAAGAGGAACAGTTCTGAAGGTGAAACAAATTACGACAGAGACATGGGTCTAATAGTGAGAACCGAGCATGTGGGAGAAAAATCCATGGAAGGTTATCCACAGATGAAGGAAATGTTACAGAAGGTGTGATGGCTCCAGTTCATGGATAATTTCGATGGGTTCCACAAAGAAGTCACAAAATATTTTGCGAGATCTTTCAACAGGATAGAGATAGAAATTGGAGACATAAATTTTTCGGTGACAGAGGCCTTCATAGCGGAATCCACAGAACTTCCGAAAACCGGTGAAAGATGGTTCAAGAACGGGGAAATTCATGGTGAAGAATGGAATATTTTTCTGAAGAATCGAAATATGGACACTACTATTTTTAAGAAGGGAATACACAGTATGACACTTAAAAAAATGGAGGAACATGTTGTTAATTATACAAAAAATTGTTACTTGCGAGGGTAGATTTGGTTGTATGTTTGTCTACCATGCCAGACTGTTAATGAATTTACTAGAGGACTGAGAAATAAAACTCCCATAATTCCTATTGAACAACTTAAAGAAAATGTCAAAAAATGTGCAGAAAGGAGTCCAATTTATAGAAAATACCATGTATCATCATGGACTGATAAAGATACTCATTGAATTTCATTTAGAAAGTATAGGAGACTCCTGGGAAATTTTTCTATTCAGGAATCATTTTCAAGAAGAAACACAAGAAGAGCCCAAGGATGACAAGCCTAAACGAAGTAGGAGGAGAAATTTTGATACCTACAGTGAAGACAAGTCCTCACCTCAACCACAAGAAGAAGAAGAAGAACTCACCATTGCAGAATTACTGAAGAATAAGAAACATAGTGGGATAAAAAAGAGATGTAATGCAAAAGAAAAAGGAAAAATTATAAACTAAAAAATCTTAAGCCCTCCACAGCCAAGGAGAAGTTCCAGACTTCATAAACCCTTGAAGAAGACATCCCCATAGGAAGCAAGGTTTGTCAATTTAGATGAAGAGCCCCAAGTACCATCGCCCATTACTGCCTCTCTTATACACAATCCTATAAACAGTCCAAGCATAAGGACCCCAGAAATTGACTCGGCATAGCCACAAGATTTATGACTACATTGAGTCCTTGGAAAAGAGACATGCAGAAGTAAATCCAAGTGTTGAAGATCAGCCTACCAGTCCACAAGAACCTCTAATCAACACCTTGAAGCAATAAATCTATGAACTAGAGATACTAAATAGGCACATCAAGCAATAAAATGAATCTATGAAGGAACAAACTCACTTAGAAAAGGTCATAAGGGACAACACTATTCTAAATTTGGGGCTATGGTATAAAAAGAAAAGGAAACTGAAGAAAAGGAATAGCTTTCTAAAAAGAAAAATTGTCAATTTGAAGTACAAACTCTTCATGAAGAAACCAAGAATGCAATCACTTCAAGGAAAAGAAAGAAGATGGAATTTGATGTACTAGCAAAGGTATCAGAACAAATGCAGTAGAAGGTGAAGGCTCACAATTTTGGAAATTACATGAGGACGTGTAATGGTCTCTTAGTGGGGTTATGTTGAACCTCAAAAATTTTCCTAATTTGACATCCTTTTCCACCATTTCTTCTTCCTTTTTCACAAATCCATAAACTCAATCAGTGATAATTGACATATTTTACATCTCAGAAGGCATTTAGATGATCTCTAATTTATATTATAATGTTTCTTATTATTTAGATGAATTTCTGTAATTAGCTAAAGAATTTGTGCAACTATGTAGCTAACCTTTGTTTCTACAGCCACCGTTATTGTTTGAAAAGTTTTGAGAAGAAAATGAATAATTGAGCCATATGTGTAGCTTTGAAATGGTCCACATATGGATCGTATCCTACTTACCTATTCGAATTTGAGAAGGAATCATGCCTACACTCGCGGTCAAAGATCAGTCAAGGAAAAAGATCAACGGATGAAGACTCTCGATTTTCTCTTACGTAGCAAATTGAGAGAAATACATGAATAATTTTCTTATGAATAGACTTCTAATATTAGTTTTATTTTGATTTTCATAGGTGAAATTGTCTCAGACATTTAATCCAAAAATTTGTATAAATACTTGTTTGTTGAAACCAGGAATAAGTTTAACTTTGTGCTAATATCGTGATACGCTTTTATATTATGTGTTGCTAATAAAGAATACCAGTTCCAGATCAATGATGCGTGGATAGTCTAAGTAGATTTCACACTCATTCTATTGTAGAGGTCCCATGCATGGAAAGGAGGTTTTTATAGTTATTTTGTAGTTTAGTTTATTGTCAATTTCATAGTTTAATTTCATGTTGATTCGTAGTTAATCTCTCGTCAATTCATAATTAGATTCTCGTCATTTCATAGTTAGATTGTGGTATATTTGTAGTTTAATTTCTCACTGTTTCATAGTTTAATTTCATGTTAATTATCTTTTAAATGTTTTATGAATCAGTTGTTTACATTCACAGTTAACTGTTAGATCTTATGCTTACCTGAATCATTACATGAATGTGACTCTGTCATCTTCCAAATGAACGGATTCGTGCATTCATTTACACAACAACCATAGGATTTAATACTAAACATGATGTTTTGTGCAATAGATACTATGTCATTTCTTGCTTGTCTTAGTTAAATTTGATTTCAACTAGCAAAGTAGTTCAATTTCATAATAATAGATTTTTCTGCTTTCATCCCATGGAATGTAGAATAGAGTTAGATTAGATTTATATTTTGACCATTCTTAGATTTAAAACTAGGATAGAGTTAGATTAGAATTGTACTTTGATTACTTTAGAAGTAGATTAAATTCTTTTTTTTCATAGAATTAATGCTTTCAATGGATAAGGTATAATATGGTTTCATTTTTTCATGTTGATAGGTAGAACATCATTTAAAGATCAGTAGAATTCAATCAGATTTAGAATAGTGCTTTTTTTAAATGAAGAATCAGTTTAATTAGATATTTTCCATAGATGTTTTTTCGGCCTAGAATAAGTCTAACATAGCTCAGATTTTAACAATCCAAAGTTTGATTTATTTTTATGAAAATTATATTAGTTAATTAACATTTCCTTTTCTTCCTTATTTTAGATTTTATATTTCATTCATTTCATTAAGAGTTATTTTTAAATCAATTCCTTTTCTTAGATTAAAAATAACATTTCCTTTTCTTCCTTCTTGAAGATTAGGTTTTCATCATTAAATTTCCTTCATATTTAGTTAGTCCCTAGCATTTAAATATTTCATTTATAAGTTTATATTTCATTCCTTAGATCAATTTCAGCTCTTAACTTTAGGCATAAAATACAAACCCCAAAAACAACATATAAAAATATACATAACAAAGTAAGAAAGAAGGGAATCTAAGCATATATAATGCCCCATACTTCATCAGATTACTAACCTCGGTCGATAATTTATGATATAAATTTAAGACATTCAATTGACTAAATAGGTTGCAAAGACTGTTGATTCAACAAAGGATTCCACACAGTATTTATTCCTGGGTAAGGATCCCCTATTAAAGGTTGTGATGCATAAGGTTGACCATAGCCATTTTAAGGAATTGGAACATAAGTTTGATAATTACAGGTAATATTTGGTCCTACAACTGGGCGATAGGTTCCAGCAAAAGGTTGTCCTCCTTGAAAGGATGGTTGCTCTTGATAAGGCTTCTTCCCTTGGAAAGGTTATTGTCCTTGGAGAGGTAGTTTCCATTGGAAAGTTTGCTACCCTTGGAGAGGTTGCTGCCCTTGGAAAGGTTGCTGCCCTTGGAGAGGTTGTTGCCCTTGGAAAGGCTTCTAACCCCCCAGGCGCCATATAGCCACCTTGAGAGCTAGCTTGAGGAATATTCTTGGAAAACATATAGACGTGCTCCTTTGTAAAAGGTTTGGTGGAAGATTCATATAGACCAGTTGACTTTGTAAAATTTTTGGAAGATGGAGATGCTCTTGAGAAAGTGCCAGAGAGCGAATGGTACCCAGCAGGAACAGATGGACCGTTATACAAAAAAGTTTCTAGTGATGAAGAAAACATAGATGACTCAGTATACATGTTTTTTGAATCCATGTAACTACCTATGGGTATAGAGTAAAATGGTATGCAGCGTGGTGACTGATTGTAACTAGAGTTGTGAAAAAAGTTGGTAATTTGATGTTACCAAGGATCCGGTCTAAAAGGAACAAAAGGGTAAATTGGTTCACTATACGTTAGATCTAAAGATTCCTAATGAGAAGGAATTGTAATATCTTCTTCCATGTAAAAAATCTCTTCAATGCTAATTAGGCCAAGAGGAAAATTTTCAGTAATAAGAAGTTTCACTCGAGGTGAATGAGGACGACCATGAGACAGGGATATGAGATCCAAAGGTTACTCAAATGAAGTATAATCAAATTCAGGCTCAAATATTTTGGGTTCAGTGAATTGTGTATCTGAAAATTCACCAGTAACAGATTCAACCATAATTACTTCAGAGATTTCTGGTTGTTCTTGATATTTTTCAACTATCTGAGGTTGATTAACTTCAAAATCAGGATGTATTACAATGGATGTTTCTCCTTGTTCAGTAGACTTGGTTCCTAATTTTTGAACTCTTTCAGTTTTTTTTTTCCAGTTGACTGGGTGTATACTCAGAGGATTTCCCCTGTATTCTACGTGAATTTCTTAGTAATTCAACCACGGTTAATATTTTAAACACATGAAATCAAAAACATTCGAAATAATACACCTAAGGTCGCTAAAAATCAATCAAATGAACACATGGCCACAAAATCTAAGAGACAAACCACACACAAACAATATTTTTCCACAATAAAAGCACTCATTGGTGATGAAATCCAATGTCGTGGAAATTAATGTGGAAAACTAGCGGTTGGAGAAGTTACCCTAACAACTTTCTTAATGAAACAGACTGGTGAAAGTATCTTCACTATGCGACCTCGAAGTGAAGAGTACCCTTTGGAGAGTCCAAGTGAGTCTAGTCAATTTCTGCTCCACGTATAGTGGGACCTTCTGTTAGGTCCCTATATTACTAGTATAGTCCCTTATTGTTGTTAGTGTAACCCCCTTATTGTTATTTTTGTACCCCTGTAACCCCAATATTCATATTATTATGCCCTTACATTATTATTTTTAGGTTGGCTAGGATTATATTGTGATCCCATGGACTCCTATAAATAGAAGGAGGATTTTTCATTTGTATCATCCAAGAATTATTCATTTATGTAATGTAAAGGAGGTTTCACCCTCGAAGTGGCTTATTTATAAGGCATTGATCTTTATTTTATTCTATTTTTGTAGCTGGTTTCATAACATTCGGTATTAGAGCTTTGGATTCTAGGGTTTTGCTGCTCCAAACAGGTCATCGTGGAATTTTTTCCATAACTTTGTTTGTATGAAGATTCAGAAGCTGAAATTTTTACAGAGCGAATTCGAAATCCTAGTGAACGTTGTGTAAAAATTTAAGATATTTATTTGCAACATTTTTGGAGATATGATCTGTGCAAGTTAGGGTTTTTTTAGGCTCCCCAATTTCACCTAAAACAAGTCATTGTGGAATTTAGCTATAACGTTTTTTTACAAAGGTTCAGAAGCTAAAAATTTTACAGAGCGAAGCCGAAATCCTGAGGAACGTCCTGTAAAAATTCAGATCTTGGTTTGAAATATTTTTGGCGATATGATCTGTGGAAGTTAGGGTTTTTTTAGGATCTCAAATTTCATCTCAAAGAGGTGACTATGGTAAAATAGTCATAACTCTCTCTATGTGCATCAGATTGGAATTTTGTAAGAAGTGCCAGGAAGTAAACATACTGTAGTTTCTTGTGTATCAATTTTAGAGCCAAAGGAGGAAACAATGACACGTGGCACATTGTACAAGTTTGCTCTACTGAACTATTCCATAATTAGGTCATTGTGGGAGATTGGGCATAATTTTTCCTTGAAGAATCCAAATCAGGTTATACCTATGGAATTTGAAAGAAGATTCAGAGGGCTACCACAAAACAAAAATTCAGATATTTAAGATCCGAAATCACAGAGATAATTCAGTTTTAATATCGAGCTCCTCAAAAGAAAGAAAAAGGTGCGTATTTTTTTCTTTGAATTTCATAAGTCTTGTTTGAAGAATCAATTTGAATTGATTCTAAGAAGATATTGTAGAATAGATATCAGTATTAGGTTATAAATTGCCTCCTAAAAATAATTCAACACCCATTAAACCTTTATAAGGCTCTACTATGACTCATGAGGATGAAGAAGCGCAACATGACATATCAAAATTACAAGAGCAAGTGCACCAAATTTCGCTCTCGCAAAGAGCAACAAAAAATGAAATGGAAGTTCTGAACAAAAGCGTGGAAGCTAAGATGGATGGTTTGAAGAAAGACATGGATGGTTTTAAGAATGGCATGGAAGCTGGCATGGAATCTAATATGGATGACATGGAAGAAAAAATGGAAAACATGAAGAATGATCTAAAAGCAAACATGGAAGGTTTGACAAAGTTGATACAAGAAATGTTTCCTAATGGAAAAAATATAGTAAATGAAACCCATGATGAGAACAAAATAAATGTTAATCATGATTTCATAAACTCTAATGTTGGATGGAAGACCCGCCATATTCCAAATATGGATATGAGGAAGTTTGATGGCAAGGATCCCATAACATGGATACTACAAATGGAGCAATATTTTTATCTCAATAATGTGCAAAACACACAAAAGGTACGCATTGTATCTTTACATTTAGAAAAAAATACATTTGTATGGTATCGATGGCTTTGCTCCCGTAAAAAAAAATTTCACTTGGTCAATTTTTACGGAGGAAATTATTACACATTATGAGGATACAAAGAGCAACACCTTCTTTAGCCAATTGATAAATCTCAAACAAAAGGGTTCAGTGGTAGAGCACATTGAGGACTTCCAAAAATTGAATATAAGGGTAATTGATATTCCAGAGGAACACAAGATTTATGTATTCATAGGGACTTTAAAGGATAACATCCAACATGAAGTTTGTGTTTGGGAACCTGATTCATTGGGGAAGGCATTTAGATTGGCAAGAAAAATTGAATGTAAAATTCTGGCAACAAGGAATCCTACTACTCACATCTATAAAGATGGAAGTATTGCTAATCCTAGACCTCCACAACCTACAAGGTTGACACCACAACAATTGGAAGAAAAAAGAGAAAAATGGATTTTCTACAGTTGTGATATCAAATATACTAAAGGTCATAAGTGTGCTGAGAAGAAATTATTTTACATAGATTGTGAAGAGGAGGAAGAAAATGAACAAGAAACTTCAAAAGAATAGGATATACACTAGGAACCAACCCTAGAAGAAGAAGAAATGAGTCCGACCATATCGTGTAATGCATTGGCAGGTATTACCACTCCTCAAACTCTCAATATAGAAGGACATATCAAGAAGGAAAAGGTAATAGTGTTGATTGATTCGGGTAGTACCCATAATTTTATTCATTGTAAGGTAGCCAAGGAATTGATTTGATTCCTCTACCCAGCACCAAAATTTCAAGTGATTGTTGCAAATGGAGAAACAATAAATTGCTCTATAAAATTTCATAAAATAGAGCTAACCATGGGGGAATATGTATTGAATAGTCCAATGCTTTCCATTCCAATGGGAGGTGTTGATGTTGTACTAGGAGTACAATGGTTACAATCTTTTGGGACGGTATCTTTTAATTTTCAAGAACTTTTCTTGAAATTTTTTTCGGAAGGAAAGGAAGTCGAATTATGGGGTATCGCAGAGAAGCTAGGAAATATAATAAGCTCTAATGTCATGAAAAAATTCTAAAGAAAGAACAACGAGGCGTAATTGCATAATTATGCTTACTGGAAGTTCCCACATCAAAATCATCAATTTCTCCAGATCTCCAAAAAGTCTTGGACAATCATTCCAAGGTGTTTGAAACTCCCAAAGGAATCCCACCTATTAGTGATCATGATCATGCTATTCATTTGATTCCAGGAATTTTTCCTCCAAACATCAGACCTTACATATATCCTTATGTCCAAAAGAGAAAAATTGAGTGTATGATTGCAGAAAAGTTAGAGGTTGGTATAATTCAACCTAGTCAAAGTTCTTTCTCTGCTCTAGTAGTATTGGTGCACAAGAAGGATGGATCATAGCACATGTGCCCGGGTTATAGGGAGCTCATTAAGCTCACTATTAAAGATAAATTTCCCAATCATGTGATTGATGAATTATTGGACGAATTACATGGAACAATTTATTTTACCAAGTTGGATCTTTGTTCAAGATATCATCAAATTATAATGAAGACGGAAGATATTCCGAAAACAACATTTCGAACTCATGAGGTTCATTATGAATTTTTGGTCATGCCTTTTGGCCTTACCAATGCACCTTCTACATTTCAAGGGTTGATGAACTCCATTTTCAAAACCTTCCTTAGAAAATTTGTGCTAGTATTTTTTGATGATATACTAATCTACAATATGTCTTGGAAGGATCATGTTCAACATGTTGACAGGGTGCTCAAACTATTAGAGGAGAAACAATTATATGAAAAAACATCCAAATGTTTCTTTGCAATACAAGAGGTGGAATATCTGGGTCATATTGTATCTCATGAGGCTGTTAAGGTAAACCCTAAAAAAAGTAAAACCATTAAGGAATGGAAAGTCCCCATAAGCATAAAGTAGTTGTAAGGATTTCTCGGGTTAACAAGGTATTATCACAAGTTTTTTAAGAATTATGGAAGAATAGCAGCACCTCTAACAACATTATTGAAGAAAGATGCATTTTCATGGACTCCTGAAGCAACTAAGGCCTTTGAACATCTTAAAGAGGCAATGTTCCTAGAACCGGTCTTAGCTACGCCAGACTTCACAAAAACCTTTATTGTGGAATGTGATGCTCCTCAGGAAATGAAATTGGTGTTGTTTTAATGCAAGAAGGAATACCCAATGTTTTTGAAAGTCGTCCAATCAAAGGAAATTATTTACAGAAAGCTATTTATGAGAAGGAAATGTCGGCAATACTACATGCACTAAAGAAATGGTGACCTTGTCAAATGGGAAGAAACTTCGAGTTAAAAACTGATCATGATAGTCTTAAACATTTTTTGATCAAAGACTATCTTCGGAAGAGCAGAAAAAATGGGTCACAAAGATGTTGGGCTATGACTTTGAAATCATATACAAAAGTGAGAAGCTAAATGTAGTTGCAGATTCTCTCTCAAGAAAGGATCAAGAGGTGGAAGAATTTCTTTGTGCCATTTCTATTATCCAACCAGATTGGATAATCGAAGCAAGGGATGAATGGAAGAAGGACAAAGAAGTGTGGACACTCATTCAAAATTTGTAGCAAGATCCTAGTACATCTCATACTTTTAGTTGGAAAAATGATTCCTTATGGTACAAAGATCGATTATATATTTGTAATAATTCCCAACTAAAACAAAAGATTATTTTGGAATTGCACACTTCTCCTTTAGGAGGACACTCAAATTCTTAAAAAATTACCATAGGGTGAAATTTTTTTTTTTGGGGATGGCCTTAAATCTGATATTCAAAAGTTTGTGGTGGAATTTTTGGTTTCCCGGCAAAATAAAGTTGAGACAATTAAGACCCTGGGTCTTCTACAACCTTTATCCATTCCAATTCAGCGTTGGGAGGATATTTCAATGGATTTTATCACAAGTTTACCTAAGTACCAAGGAAAGAGTGACATCATGGTGGTAGTTGATAGACTTACCAAGTATGCACACTTTTTTGCATTATCTCATCCATTTGAAGCAAGTACAGTTGCTACAGCATTTATGGAAACAATTCAAAATCTACATGGAAACCCAAAGATTATTGTAAGTGACAGAGATCCCATTTTAACTGGAAATTTTTGGAAGTAATTATTTTCTTTTTTGGGTACTCAACTAGCTCATAGCTCATCTTATCATCCCCAATCCGATGGTCAAATTGAGATAGTGAATAAATTTTTGGAAGGATCTCTTCGTTGTTTTGTATATGATAAGCAAACACAATGGGTCAAGTGGTTACCTCTCGTTGAATAGTGGTATAACACTTCCTGCCATACTGTAGCAAAAATGACCCCATTTATGGCGCTTTATGGCTATCATCCACCGTCCATCACATCATCTTTAAGAGAAAATTATAAGGTTCAAGAATTGGAAGATCACATCGAGCATCAACAATAAGTTCTCCAACTCTTAAAGGATAACCTAAATTTGGCACAAAATCGAATGAAACAACAGGTAAATCAACATCTCAGTGAGAGAAGTGTTGATGTAGGAGACTAGGTATTTTTACGGCTACAAGCATACAAACAAATGTCCCTCAAGCAAGCTACGAAGGATAATAAATTATCATCAAATTACTATGGTCCTTACAAGGTGTTGCTAAACATTGGTACTATCGCATACAAATTGGAGCTTCCTGCTTCTTCGCGAGTGCATCCAGTTTTACATGTTTCATGCTTAAAGAAGGTTATAGGTGACAAACTTCCAGTTCAAACAATATTTCTAGAACTTGATGAGGAAGGAAAAATAATATTGGAACCTAAAGCAGTCATGGAAATAATAACTCGACAGCTACAAAATTGATCAATTTCAGAGTATCTCATCAAGTGGAAGAACCTTCCCACTGAAGATTCTACATGGGAGGATGAGACTTTTATACAGAAGCATCTGAAGCTAATCGAGGGCAACACTTTTTGGAAGGAGAGAGGCATGTTAGGTCCCTATATTACTAGTATAGTCCCTTATTTTTATTAGCGTAACCCCCTTATTGTTATTTTTGTATCCCTGTAACCCCAATATTATTATTATTGTGCCCTTACATTATTATTGTTAGGTCGGCTAGGATTATATTGTGATCCCATGGACTCCTATATATACAAGGAGGTTTTTTCATTTGTATCATCCAATAATTTTTCATTTATGTAATGTAAAGGATGTTTCCCCCTCTAAGTGGCTTATTTCTAAGGAATTGATCTCTCTTTTATTCTATTTTTGGAGCTGGTTTCATAACACCTTCCCTCCACCTTCACCTTGGGAAAATCCTAAAGATTATGCCAACTAAGGTCACAAACTGATACAATTGAACCTTGGGGAACATTCTACAATCTGACATACACACAAGGCTAGAGTATCAAGCTCAACCCCCTTGAAAGCTCTTCGACATGGTAAATACGAGGTTTTCTAACAAGTGACCCCAGTCTCCTCAACAATGGTTAATCCAAGGTTTATCATTTGTATTACGTGCACGTATTATTCACCAATGAAGTAGGTACGATTACCTCACTAGGTCCAACATGACCTTGTGCTTGACTATTTTAAGAAGAGCTTCCCAGAGTACAAATGCAACAATTAGATTTCCCTACTGCAAGATGCTACTTGTTTGTTTAAATTTCTTTGGAACGTTAATTACAACCTATTCCAAAGCACTAGCCTAAGATAAATTGGTGGAATGAGCCCTAGAAAATGTAAAAAATATCTAGGTTGATTTAATTAAGTGTTGTATTGATTTGGATGTTATTTACACAAATGGATATTTAGATGAAACTTGATGATATTGTGACCTAACTCAAAATACTCTAAATGCATCAATATGAAAAATGAAACTCTTTTATTTCGATGAATTCTATTTAAGAGAAATTTGAAGGACTTTTGAACTCAAATAAAATTCCTTTTCGTCAAGAAAACAATTTCATTAAGAAGACAATTTCCAAGCATGACCAATGTCTCTTTTGTGAAGAAAATTTTGTTGAGTACAAAGCCAAAAACTACAATTTTTACTAACAAACAAATATCAAAAGAAAGCAACTTCTAAAAACCCTAAAATGTATAAAAACTTCAAAGAAAATGAAAGTTATAATTATCAATCCTAACTAAGATACCTATGAGTGTATTTTTAATGATTTCTTTTAGTTGTAAGAAAAATAAAAATGTTTCCACTTGACCTAGCATAAATGAATTCATAAAAGACTAGCTTGAGATAAATCAAAATTTGATGATCTACAAGCTTTTCCATTTTGCAATCGAATAAGAAACAAATATTCAAAAAGGTAAGGCTGGAAATAATCTCGGTGGCTCAAGGAGACAATAACATAAAACCAGTGATCTTTGGAAAATGAATCTATCTTCCAAAAGGAGCAACAGCAAACTAGGGAAAACCCTAACTAAATTATGGAAAAAGGATGATTTATCAAACAAGACTCTAAGATGTTGAGGAGTTCATACATAGACACTGACAACTGGTATAGATCAAGTTAAACCTTAAGAATTTGGTTATCTAACTCTAGAATAGAAAATTTTAATTTTTCAAAATTTCCCATGGGTGCGCAGCTTCTCAATGCAAACTAGTGCACATGCGCACTCAACTATACTGGCAAGTTACACAGGTTGCTGCTCTGTTTTCCATAGAAAACCGTGCAGGGAAGAGAAAATTTGGAAAAAACAAATTTAAGGTTTTCTATCTCAGAGAATCTAAAAGGTTATATACCCAACCACACTCAGAGAAGTCAAAACAAGAAAGCTAGAATTTTAAACCAAACAGAACCAAAGAAAACTAAACTTGTCTTCCCCAGTGGAGTCACCAAATTTTTTTGTGGATTAATCCCTTTTGGAGATAAGAGTGATCTCCCTATTACTCCAAAAAGTGACTAGAAACAAAGATCCATTGAATGCCTCTTTCTCTAAACTATTTTAATTTTAGATTATTACAACCTTGAAATAAGGAGGTTATGCTCTACCTTTCAACCGAGACATTCAATGTAGCCTTTTTTCTTTTGCTCCAAAGAAACTCCTCAATGCTGAGAAGAATCTACAAAAAAACAATGCAAAAGATCAAAGCATCTGCAATATGTAACAATCATAAATACTAGTTTAAATTAGTGATCAAGGAGTCTAAGTATTGACATCATCTCTATGAATTTAGAAACAAGATAATGAGAAAAGGAGATCCATATGTATTATCAGAAATTAAAAAGAGAAATCTTACAACCTGAGCCTTGATGTTGTACACATTTCTCCCGTGTGTCTGCGCAATTTTTTCCTTCAGTTTGATAAGTCTTCCTCTCTAAAATGACCAGCATGAAGTCATGTACACAAAGGTGTAATATTCAATGTGCAAACAACAACTTACTAGTTCATAATCTATGAACTCTATGAACTCACTCCAGCTTAGAATCTATTCAAGTTAGTATCTACCCTTCAACCTGAAACTTCAGCTCAATTTATAGAGAGATTGATGTAGTTTCAGATCCATTAAGAGAGGGATGAGTTCCTCCCATGAGGGGAGTTGGGTTCCTTTGGCCAAGGGATAACCTCCATGAGTAGATGGATAAAGCGCAAACTGGCGCGACTCTAGAGGCTTCCAGTTGGGATAATATTCGACCAAATAGGCTTCTAGAAGTTAATTTTTATTTTACTTCATTTTTACGAGGGTTTGCAGGTCTTAGTGGCAAACAGAGCGGCAATCGTCGCAGCTAATAGAAGAAGTATCATTGCATGCGCAAGTAATGGTAACAAAAAGCACGTAGGTAATCTTTTAAAGGTTTTAAAGAGCTTTTCTCCATTTTCCAAGACTTGGTTCAGGAACATGAGTATTTTTTACCTCTAATGGAACATGATATGGATGGTGATAGACCCATAATGACAGTCAAATGTCATGGTGACAAAATGACGTGTAACAGCTATGCTAAAGAAGAAGCTTGACTAGGTGTTCCAACAGAAGGATCAAGAAGTACAACAACAACAAAAGATGAAAGAGGTGGTTGAAGAAACATGCCCTGAGGTTCCACACATTGATTTCTTAAAAAAGGAATCAGTGGAGGAAAAGGTTGCAAAGCTCAGCCTTGCAGTAAAATGATACAAGGATAAGATTTCAGATGTGCAATTTACATATGATATGAATATCATCGAGCTACAAATGAAGCTACAACCAACCACACTAGAGGAAGTGTGAAAGCACAAGGAGACTGATCTAAAGGTTTCTATGGTCGGCATATCCATAACAGTGGCACATTGTGGGAAACTATTGGATTAGAGCTTACATGTTTGGACTTCGTTGCAGGAATATCGAAATGCACAGAGACTAAAAGAGGATATTCAGCAGAAACAAGAAAAAATAGAGGAAATTTAGGCAACTGTAAGAACCTTACCGATCTCACAAAAGCTCACAAAGATCAATGACAGGAATTCCCTCCATAATAAGATAGAGGAGCATAGGAAGGAAGAATAGAATTTGATAGAGATAAATCATCCATGGTAGGATGAGGTGCTCCAACTATCCCAAGCAGTGGATGAGAAGATTCAAGAGCTTCGACAGAGAGAGAAGCCAGTGATGTAGAAGGCTACAAGAACAGCGATAGAAGCATTGCTGGAGGAAGTGAGCAGCGAAGAGAAGTAGGTCAAAGAAATTCTACAGTAGTTCAACAACACCTACAACAAAATTTTAGTAGATGTTAGAGGAAAATCAGCTAAGTGACTCGGGACGAGTCACATGTGATTGTTGGGGGCTTGTTGGGCTTAGCACCAACTTGGCCTAGATTTTGGCAAAGACTACATAGTTTGTGGGGTGGAGTGAATAATAGAGAAGGCAGCGGAGTGTATTTTGAGGAAGTAAATATACCGTGCAGTGTCATAAGGGATTCGGGTTGGGTTGAAGCCCCTCCTTTTTGTAAAAGTGGGTAATTTTGTAAGCGATCAATGGTTTTGGGAATGTAGTTGCTTTTTTTAAGGAGTCCATGGTATTTGTACCATGGTATTTTGATGATGTAACCTGATAATGTAATAATATATAGGGTAAAATAATAAGAAGAGAATCATTCATTTTTTATCCATATCTTAGTTATGGGTGAATTATTATTGTGATTAAATTTGGTAGAGAAGGAGAGGCTCTGTAGCTAAGTGCGGAGAGGCCTGGAGAAGATTCTGTAACTTAGTGCGCAAACATCTTGCAACTTAGTGCACAGTCCAAGAACTATTTTTTGTTCAAAGATTCATTATATCAAGCAACAATTCTTGTGGATGTAGCCCTTCACTGGGGTGAACGGTAGTAATTTGGTGTTATTACGTGATTGATGTGTTTATTATCTATTGTAGAGTAGTAGTTTTACAGATGCATTTTAATTCAGCAAAGTGATGGTTTATGGTTTTATATGGCATGTTTAAGTGATTAATCTAATGTGGAGAAGTGATTTATAAGTGCTAAGAGTAAGATAACCAAATAATACCACATCCCCTAATCCTTCAAGGGTGCAGAAACCTGGTTCTGCATCCTCCCATAGTCACTTCAGGTGATACTGTGATCTTCTTGTAGGTCATTGTTGAAAGGGCCAGTGATCAAGGGTTTTGTTGGTGTTCAATATATATTGAACCTGGGTCAGCCCAAATCGACCCAACAAAAACTTCAATCTATGGAGTAGAAACTACTTCGACCTATGCAACACTTTGATTTATGCAACACTTCGACCTATGCATCAAAAATTCGACCCTCCTACAACTTTAACCTACTGCAGCAGTAGAATTTCAACCCTGCAACTACCCAGCAATTTTGCAGAGAGAGAGAGAGATAAACTAACCCAATAACTTCGACCCTACACTTATCCTTCTTCTTCCTGCACTTCACACTTTTTACTGCATTTCTTCTTATGTATCAAACTTGTTGGGTGGATGAGAAAATAGATTTAATTTCACCTGTATAGAGGCTTCTTGTGGATCTAATTTCTCCCTTTGAGGCCGACTTCATCAGGAAAGGGCCTACTTGGTGTGGAGGTGAAAAAATTCATTTTTGACTCAAAAATAATTCTTTTTGTATGATTCAAAAGCCAAAGAAGGGTCTCATAAAATATACAATGACTCAATATAAATCCTAGGAGTCCACAATAGATACTTAGACTAATAAAATATGACCCAAGCATGAAACCCATGCTTTAATAAGTCGTTGTAACAATAATGATTTTTTTTTCATTCTTTTGATAAGTACATTACATAATGAATCAAATACATTTATGAAGGCTAAACCTAGTTACATTCTTAAACAGGTTTATGATTGAAGATATGGATCATTGTACTCTATTTTTATAAATCATTCAATGACAATCTAATATCAAGAATATTTTGAAAGGGTTTTCCCCATAGTTTGTTTTTCCCTGGTCTCCAACCAATCGTAGTGTTTCTATATGTGAATTATTTTATTTTATTGTTCCTTTCTGTTCAATTGCATTGATGTTATTGTTTTTCTATATAGTTTCATATGTCGTTGAATAATGATGTAAATTTGAATAATTTTATGATGTTGTGGGGTGAATTTAATATGGAAATATTGCAATGCAATTATCAAAGAAAATAATAATATAGCCCTAAAGAAAAATTAACACAGTATACGAGATCAAGGATTATTTGGAGTAGGATCCTCATGTGAAGGCGAAGCTCTATTTATATGTGTCAAAATCAACACTCATCATCAACCAACAAAAGATCGAGTTCCCCATTTACCCATCATCTTTAATGGATATGTATGGATATATGACATTGTATGAGGAAATATTTTCTTATTGATTGATTGATTTCATGCTCCTATAGTCTAGTGATATTTAGACAAAATATCACAAAGAAACATCTCCTTTTGGGTTGATGCAATGGTGGAGGAATACGAATCCATTGTAAATAATAATGTTTGGGAAGTGATCCCAAGACCAATAGATAAATTAGTTGTGGGTTCGTGATGGATCTTCAAGGTAAAGCAGGTAGTATATGGAAGCATATAGAAGTACAAGGCCAAATTTTTATCCAAGGGGTACTCTCAAGTTGAAGGGATTGACTATGAGGAGACCTTTTCTCCTGTAGCAAGGTACTCATCCATTAGATCAATTATTTCTCTGGTTGCGCAGATGGGGTGGAATATCCACTAGATGGATGTAAAAACAAAATTCCTCAATGTATTTATTGAGGAGGAGATGTACATCAAGCAACCATAAGGCTTTGATACTTTTTATCAAGAGTCCCATGTGTGCAGACTCAAGTGAATGTTGTATGGTCTGAAACAAGAACCCCGTGCTTGGTACACCAGGATCGATAGTTATCTAACTAGTTTAGGCTTTGCCAAAAGTGAAGTAGATTAAAACCTATATCATATCTTTGTAGAAGGTAAATTATTGATTATTGTCTTGTATGTTGATTATTTTATTTTAACTGGTGATGAAAAACTAATCAGATCTTGCAAGGAGGACCTTGCAAGAGAATTTCAAATTAAGGAAATGGGTCTTAGGGACTACTTCCTCATATTGGAAGGATAGCAAGGTGATGGGGAACTGCTTTTATCTCAAGAAACGTATGTGAATGATATACTACAAAGATTCTGCATAGAGAATTTCAATCCCATGGAAACACCTCTAGCGACCAACTGTAGGAAGGAGGATGTCACTTTAGGTGAAGAAGTGGGTGCTACCATTTATCGGCAGCTAGTGGATTCACTGATGTATCTTGTGAACACACAAGCAGATATGTGCTATGAAGTAAACCAACTGAGCCAAGCTATGGTTAGGATGACCAAATTATTTTGGAAGGCAATTAAGCATGTTTTACAATACCTCAAAGGCACTACCCAATTTGGACTATGGTACAGACGGACAGAGGGAGTGAAGTTGTGTGGCTCCATAGATGAATATTTGGTGGGGAATCTATCAGACCATAAGAGTACATCAGGTGGAATTTTCATTTTTGGTTTCGCAACTATTTCCTTGTATAACAGGAATAAAATATTTGTGGCACTCATCTTGAAAGGAAGCAGAATACATGGTTGCAATTCAAGCAACAAGCGAGGTGATCTAGATGAGAAAAATACGTGTTGGATCGTTTGATCAGCTGATGGATCCAACTATGATTGACTGTAATAATTAGAATTGCTTCAAGCTCTCTGAAGATCATTTTTTTCATGATCGAACCAAGAATATAGATATATGGTATGACCATTTTTGGGACTATCTACAGAGGAAGATAATGTTGTTGTAGTACATTCCAAAAAATGAACAAGATGTTGAAATTTTGACAAAGGCCTTTTCAAGAGGGAAGTTCGAGTTCCACAAGTGCATGATAGGGGTGGTTGATAATCCATCTCTTGCTAAGAGGGAGCATTGAAAAATGCAGCAAGAAATTCTCAATTTTATTTTGCCTTGATTAAATTGAGAAAATTTGAATTTCCATGTCAGCATACAACTTGGATGTAGTTAACTTGTATGACATGGTTTGTGTCATCCATTTTAATCAGTAAATTCGAGTTGGAGGAGTTAGAGTTCAATTAAACATGTGTGATTTATGATTTGTAGCACTGTCAAGGTTAGTTATATAAGGTTGTTTTCATTTAAACTAGTTCTAATTGTTGGAGGAACTAGTGGAAGGTCAATTAACAAGTGGAACTTCAGTCAAAATCAGAGATCATCAAGTTAAATAATAAATCAATCCAAATATCTAGTGCAGACAGAGAATTTGAGTTCCCAGGCTGTGGTGGAGATTCCAAGGTAGTGTAACATCAATTGTAGACTAGTCTTGAGTGTATAGGTGTTGCATGAAATCGGATGACCAACCTAAGGAATTGCGCAATCCATTTTGGATAAATTCCTAAATAATAGGGGCCTAATTTCTCAAGGAACAATGCAAGGAAATAGGAGCTCAAGCATAGGTAGAAATTGACTAATTCTAAGTCAGAACTTCTTAGTGAGCAGAGAGACAGGTTATTCACTTGCAAGTTGTGCTCAATTGATCAAAGCAATTGTAATACATCTCTATTCATCAAATTAATGCAAGCAGACATTAGGGGTTTTTAGTTGATTGATTTCCCTAGGAAAAATACTATTTGCATGTGTGTGATTTCTTATTGCATGTCTGATATTTTTATTCTAAATTGTGAATTAATGTCTATAGAGCAGTAGAGTACATTTGTGTCTTGTGATTTTGATTAAAAATTCATAAGCAGTTGCAAATCTACATCATAATTTCTAAATGCTACTCAACCTCTGCCCATAGAAAAATAATTATAAACCCCAACGCAGGCCCAAAAAAATCCTGGAAGATAAAAAATTCTAGCTCCTCAAGCACCAACGAAATCCTCCCATGCGTTCTCCATAAACTTGCATAGGCTAAAGGAACACTGCAAAATCCCATAGAAGATACCAAAATCGTCCCACAATCTCTCTCTTAGAGTGGCACTTAAAGTCCCTTGAAGAGGTGTTGGAATTCCCGCTTGGAAATTCCTTGTGATAAACAAAATTGGTTGGATTGGCTAAGCAACTTAAGCAAACTCTCCAATTATGAAATGAAATGCCAAGAAGATGCAAACGTTAGGATCTTCCCTTCATTTTGTAATTGTTGCTAAACCTTCCTTTTGGGCTCCACCAATTCAACCCCCTTACTCATCCCCTCTTCCATGTGGTTTTATTTTTCCTAGTGAGTTTGATTTCATTTTTAAGCATGGAAAATTTTAGGGGATAATATTCACAAGTGGGCTAATTTTCCATGATGTACCCAAAAAAAAGATTCGCCAATTTCCATTTTTTATAAAAAATAGTTCACCCAAATTTTACAATATAAAATTATTTTACCTTAAAAATCACCAAAATTATATAGAGAGTATATATAAAATCATTATAAACTTTAATAATTTTACAAATACATTAATAAACATTTTATATTTTTCATAATAGGGACTAGTGAGACTTGCCAATGTTTTTAAACTTCAAGAAATTTTTCCATCCTTAAAATTTTCCCTATTTTTAAGTGTGTTGGGAGGTATAAATGCTAGATTTACACTCACATTTAAATTTTCAATCCGGGGTCGTAAGACTTAGAGACGTAGCACAATATATGCCAAAATCGAGCCTCGGGGATTTGTAAAATCAAAACCCTAGAACTAATTCAGAAAGGAAATCATGCAGGAAAATGAATAAGAAATTTCAAAGTAGACACACTGCAATTTAATAACCTATGCAGGAAATAAAGGATTCAAAACTTCTTAATCAACTATAGCTACACTTGCAAATATGAAAACATGAAATAAATAACTATTTAAAATCTATACTTAAAATGCCTCTTCCGAATGATGCTTCAAAATCTGTACTTAAAATGTTTTTTTTCCAAATAATGCAAGTATCGTTGCTAGGAAGAAATCATAAGCATATGGAAATGTTCAATTCAGTATTTATTGTGAAAATATATCTTCAAAGTATTTTTTGGACACTTACTAATTTACTTTACACTAATCTTGGTATTAAGTTATGCTAATGAACATTGTTCCCTTAATTACAAGATCAATTGCATGCAATGATTTTAAATTATTTAAGAGTGCCAATTTAAATGAAACCTTTGTTGATTTTATATCATGATCATTCCCATTTTAAATCCCTGCAACTTAATATAGATTTCGTTATAAAATATCCTAAACAGGGCAAGAGTGAAATTGAGGAAGAGAAGCACTTGCTAATGGGTACTCTACTTAATTACTAGAACAGAAATCAATTCTAGATTAACACCGACATAAAACTTATCTAGCCTATGTAAGCATAGAGGAAATATGTGAAATGGAATTGCAGTGTTCAAAGCAGTTTAAATTCGCTGATTGCAGTGTTCAAAGAAGTTTAAATTCGTTGCTGAACAACTTATGAGGTCTGTTTTTTAAATTAAAACAACAAACATGTAAAATCCCAAAATTAAGACTACTTATAAATTTCCAAATAATGTTGAGTTAATTTCATATTCTGTTATAAATCCCTCTGCAATAAAAAATATATTTAATGAACACAGCAAATGATAATGATGAGAAACAAAAATAAGAGAAATGTTGGCTAACTAATTGCATTCAGAAATAAATTCCAAAGTATCGGCATAAGTGAATTCATAAACCAAACCTGCATAACCAGATAGAAAAAATATTGCAGAAAATGTAAATCACACTCACACACAATGCAGGAATGACATGCAGTAAAACACAAGCATGTAATAAAATTGCAGCTAAATAAATCATTATTAACAAGAAATAAAATTAAATAAATTCTAAGCAAACTGGACAAAGGAGCTGACGGATAGGCCCGATCACCCAGCTCTATATACCTGAAAATAAACTATATTAACACATCAATTCAGAAATTAAAAGAACTAGAAAACATAATTTAAATGCGAATTCATATTACTGTAGAAATAAAATTACAAAAATACTCAATTACAAATGTTACAATGTTGGCTCTAGTTCATAATCTAGCATTCCACAACAAGCTCCATCATCTCCAATTCTCTACAATCCTAGCCTCAACCTACTTCTATGTGATCTCGTCCTCTCTACTCCTATGCAGTGCTCTATCTCCACTATACTACTACGCAGTTCCTATTTTATACTACCTTACTCCTTATGCATGCACAACAACCTACATTATAGAGCAGCAATACTGCTCCTGATTTATTGGATTGATGGTTATACAAAATACAAATTTAGGATTCCGATTTATTAAAATCAAAAGAAGAGGAATTTTTTCTTCCAGGAATGGTTTGATCTTCTCTTACTGCTAGCATAGGAAATCGAACAGCTGGAAATGCAGTTATTACCTTCACATTTGATGTTGTTTATAGGCATGTTTTTGCAAGTCTTGCTGAATGGCACTTCTAGAAATAAATCCATAACACAGATCTCCATGTTGTTTATAGGCATGTTTTTGCAAGTCTTTCTGAATGACACTTCTGAAAATAAATCCATAGCACAGATCTCCATTTTCGATGTTGGAGAGCCTTATTTATATCGTGTACCATATATTCAGTATCTATGACTCCACAATATTTCTTGCAGAGGAAACACACAATTGCAAAGCTCTAGTGGTTTGCGTGAGAATGATTTATGTTGTTGAACCAAAAAGTAGGCAATGAATGGAGATGATGTGGAGAAATACCATTGAACTTGGAACACATAGGTTGCGTTGATCCTCCTCATTTGATGTGGTTCATTTAGCTCAACAAGGCGTGCACAACCAAATCTGAATTGACCAAGTCGTTCACATTCAACATGATTAAATTTACATTGGAATATTCCCTTGATTGTAACTCCTTCATGGTAACAAATTTTTCCAAACGATTTTTGAGGTTGAGGGTGCTCTGAACAAAACCCATGTGTCGGAATTTCAAGGTTCTTCCCCATTTGATCACAAAATTCATATTTTCACCTACAACAATTCCGTACTCAACTTTGCAGTGACTAGTTAAAATTAACTTATGGAGACTTTTGGCAATAGAATTATTCGGCTAATGAACTCAGTGAAACTATAATTATTAAATCACGACTAAATTATATCTAATCATAGGAAAAAGGTCCAACACATACCTCTCAATCTTTGTCATTGAGCCCAAGTTGTTGCTTCTTGCATTAGGTGACTCTGTACTCAAATGCATTCCTACACCAGACTTATTCACCTGCCACCAAGAAGGCAATTCATTAATGAAATTTAAACACAAATCACTCATCAAATTAACTAACAAGAATAATTTATAATTTAATAATTATTTCCCCTGAATGCCTCTAATTAGCAACATAATAGGTTAATAATGATAAAAGCACTAGTCACAAAAATATAATTATTTGATAAAAACCGTAAAAATTGGACAAAAAGGCGACCCAACAAAGTGACCCCTAGAACTTATCACCACTTTAATTTGCCCATTTTTCTCCTAATTTTAACCTTTATTTCTTATCAAAATTTAATTTGAGCCTCCACAACTTATTTCTCCTAAGTTTTATTTATCAAATATTATATTAATCACCAAAATTTCAAAATTGAGGATTTCCTTAGCAAAATTATTAATTGGGGACATGAAAATCCTCCCCTCCCAAATTTTTCTTTTGCTCAAGAAACTAAAATGTTGGGTGTTGTAAAATATATTCTCCCTCCCAAGTAGAATCCTCCTATGTTAAGTCTTTCCACCTCACAATATATTCTTCGATAGTCTTGTTCTCTCTCTCTCTCTCTCTCTCTCTCTCTCTCCTGAAATATGGCCTCAGATATCGAAATTAAAAGACCCTCATCATCCAAGGGTGTCAACTCTTTTGTATCTGTAACTTTTTGTCCCAAGGCGTTTTCCAGGCAAGACACATGGAACACATTACGCACCTTCCTCCCTGGCCGAAGCTATAGCTCATAATCCACCTATCCAAATCACCTGATCACCCTATATGTTCCATAAAAATGGGGTTTGAGCTTCTCAACTACCTTATTCTTCAATGTGGACTCTCTTTATGGTTGCAGATGCAAGAAAACTAAGTCTCCAACCTCAAAATGCCTCTCCACACAATGTCTATCTACATACATCTTGTATTGATTTTTTGTGATTTGCATGTTTTATTTGTGAGCCCTTAAGATCTATTGGCTCTCCTGTATCTAATAATTTTCCCTGGGGGCTTATATGTCTCAAAAAATCATGTCAACAAATGATAATGCATCATAACCATAAATTGCACGAAAAGGTGACATACCGATGGAGACCTGGTGAGTGGTGTTGTAGTAGTACTCTCCCATGTGAAGCCACTTCACCCATGCGCGTTGTTGCCCCATCACATAATTCCTACATGGTGCATATTCTACTAAATTATGCTTGCCCTTGACATACTTGTTGAGCCTCAAAATTGTGCTTTCTTTCATTCCATTTTACCTCATTTTCCTTTTTCCATTGCTATCCTAGACCCAATTGATCAATGAATATAGTTAAAATTACTTCTAGAATGATTTACATGACTGACTTGCTAAGTTTTGTGATTTTTTCCATTGTAAAGCATTTTGACCTGAACTAGCTGTAGAATGCAGACATTCCGTAGCTAACCGGCGATTCTGCAGCTGCCTTCACGTTTGAGTATGTTCTAGGTGGCCTCTCAAGAAAAACCGCATATGGGCATAATCCACGTCATGTCTACATGGTTCGTTGCTCATCATGGAGGAAGAAACGAATTCTGGGTATGGTTTTGGAACGTGGGAACACATTTAGGAAAGCATACTTCTATTAGGACTGTCTCAGTCCAGATGTCTTTTTCCTTTTCACGTTGTACTCACTTCAAAGAGTCCTAATGTGATTCCGATAAGGAAAGACAGTGTTCCTCGAATTGTTAAAATCTTGATATTTACATTTGTTATATAAACACTTGGGAAACCGAGAGCTAGATTACCTTGATGTTAGATTTTATGCTAGATTTTTTTTAGACTCTGTGCTACATTTCTGAAGACGCAAAGTTTTATGTTCAAGTTCTTTCATCTTTAATGAAGCAGACAGTGTTGTTGTGAAGGCGTTGATTTAATTTGGAGTTTAATTCCGTCAGGTGGTAGAGGGACCCTGCCTCTTGTACGGATTTATTTTGCGTAAATTAGATAAGTCTTCTAGCTGCCTTTACATTTTGAATTTGAATTAATAAGTTGTTTTAATTAGCTACTGTAGTTGTACTCATTCTAACTCTTCCACAAGAAGAAGCTCTTCCAAAAGACTATAATGATGAATGGGAAATGACTATATTATTGTAGGATTAGAAGTTGAATTCATAGTTGTTTTTAATTAGCTACTGTAGTTATATTCATTCTAACTCTTCCACGAGAAGAAATTCTTCCAAAAGATTATAATGATGAATGAAAATGGCTATAGTACTATAGGATTTAGTTGTAATTTTTGTTGTTCACTATCACAGTTACACTTGTTTTAATCACTCTTCCACAAGAAGAAACTCTTCCAAGAAATTCTTAAGAAGTTCAAGACATGACCGTGATAATGAATGATTTAGCTGTGTGTTTGCACTAAGTATCATCTATGTTCTTGCTCTTAAACGCTTGCCCAAAACATCATAATGACGAGTAGGATAAGGATATGATATCTTAGTTTTTCATTGCTTTCAGTCTTTTTGCTTGCATTTGCATTCAATTACACAGTCAGAATTTCTCTAATACCTCTTCCAAAAGAAGGAACTCTTCCAAAATATCATTAATGATGGACAAACAGATTGTGTAATTTCATAGAATAGTGCATGATAGCATAGTTATGATACTCCGGAGTTTAATTGCACTTAATTCATGTTCAGTTACTTCGTTTTGAGTTTGATGATGACTTGTAGTTTAGCATTGTTCTAGATTAGTGGCATCTTAAGTTCATTCTTAGATTAACTCATTGCATTTGCACTTCACATTCAGATTGTCATCCACTGCACAATAGATTACTTCAGTTGTTAAGATTAACAAGACATCCTTCATTATTTACAAACATCTTCTTGTTCTAAAATCTACAATTGATCCATAACCATATGAACAGAAGACAACATCACTATAACGCCTGAAGTATCTCTGCAATTTCCTTATCATTTCATAAATAGAGCCCTCCCTCAAAAGATTACCTTGAAAAGAAATCAACAACTCTTGAGTAAGGTCTTGTGACATTCAATTAAATTGCAGAATAGAGATAGGAACTAGTTCTAGAATAGAAGATCTTATGATGATAACAATGTTTTTCCTCTAAATATGTTTCAAATCTCTAATCAAGGACAAAATATTGCATCATTGTAAGTTAGTTGTTTAACTGTTTAGTTAGAGGATTTGCATACTTAGTGATCATTTCTCAAGTTTAGTTTGTGTTTTGAATCATTTGCTTAAAAGTCATTATCAAGCTTTGTTTCTGATTGGTCATAGTTTAGATTTGACTCTGTTTTTAGTATTCCAATTGCATTTGTCATTTGTCATCCATCAATTAGGATCCACTCCGTTTTTAATCATCAGCTCATTTCCATCAGCTTTTTAGGCATTTTCCTTGTGAACATAAAACCACCAAAAGACCAAAAACATCATAAATCATCACAAAATACCAAAAACATCACAAAACACTACACACAACGCATTAGGAAACAAGTACCTAGGTACATACAGTACACTTCACTTCAGCAGTTTATAAATCCTGGTTGACAATTAAATGAGCTCAGTTTAGGAGACTAGATTGAGACCAAACATTTTGGCGCCGTTGCCGGGGAATTGAAAACTAGGTAACCTTTGTTTCTTATCATCAAAAAAAAAAAAAAAAAAGCAATTTTATGCGTAGGGAGAGAGATTCAAGGGGAAGATTTATAAGCAGCATAGGCAGAAGTTTGACTTCTAGAACACCACTTGTTTCATCTAGATCCATAGCTAGTACACCTTCAACTCAAACCCATATTCCATCCTCCCTTGATCCTGAACTTCTAGAAGATCTAAGGTCAACTATTCCATTAGAGAAACCTTCCACTTCAACCACTGAACCTTCCATAGAAGAAAATCTAAAAACTCTTGTTGGGGACACAAACCTTTCCACTACCACAGGAGAGTCAACCATGGCAGAAGAAGGAGGAGGAGGAGTTTTTAATGGAGAAAACACACTATTTGGAGGAAGAGGTAGAGGTAGAGGAGAAGGAGGTAGAGGAGAAGTAGGTAGAGGTGAAAATGGGGGAAGAGGTAGAATAGGAAGCTCTTTTGGGTTCCCTATACTTGATGAAGAAACCAATACAACCATGAAAAACATTTCACCCTCTGTCCTTCCAAACTTCTATGGACTTAAAATTGAAGATCCTGAAACTTTCTTATTCGAATTTGAAGTGCTGTGTAGAACCTATGACTACCTACAAGATGCTCAAAAACTGAAATTATTTCCTTCAACTTTGAAGGGAGCAGCATTGAAGTGGTTTATGAGTCTAATCAGTAGTTCTATTAGAACATGGGAAGACATGAAACAAGCATTTCTAGAGAGATATTTGGATTATTGTATTCCGGTTAATCATAAGGAAGAAGTGTTCAAGATGTTACAAAATGAAGATGAAAACTTAGAAGATTTGTTGGAAAGATTTAATTACAACATCAAAAGGGCAAAAATGGAAAATCTAGATCAAGACACCTTAAAAGCTCTTTTGTTGAAAACAATTAGGGATGAATGGTTGGATATTCTTAACATGATGGGAAAAGGGGATATATCACAACTTACATTACCTAAAATATCTGAGTTATGTATCAACCTTTCCAGAGGGAAATCTAAAACTGTCAAAAGTCCAAGAGATCCTGCTCTTGCAAGGGCAAGTAAGTCTGCTTCTGGGACAGTAAGTAGATTAGAAATAGGACACATGCTTGATGATTTTAAATATGACATCTTAGGGAGTCTTAGTGAACAAATAGACACCCTCAAGATAATAAAAAATCAAAAGGCTGAATCTGATGCCTTGGCAATCTTTTTTCCCAAATGTAGAAAGAAACATGCCTTGAGAGAGTGTCCTTTGGATGTAAAAGTTGTAGAAACCTGTGTTATTTGTTCTGAAAAACATGAAACCAAGAATTGTCCTTCTCTTCCTGGTCTCAAAGCTATCTTTCAGGAGGAAACTCCTACAGATTCCACAGAGTCTCTCAATTTTGTATCTAGAAGACCTTGGCAAGGACCTCAGACACAAGGATTCCATGATCAAATGTATAATCAACCTCCACCTTGGAATTCTTGGCAGCAACCTTGGCCCCAATTTCAAAATCAATCTCAATATTGGGCACAAGGAACACAAAGTCCCTATGGAAGATACTCCCCATACTATCAGTATCCACCATCCTATCCACCATATCCACATTTTATCCTCAAAATCCTCAACAAAATTTTCCTCAAAATCTTCAACAAAATTTTCAACAAAATCCTCAACAACATCATCAGAACCAACCACATCAAAATCAACCACTTCCATTACCATTCCCTCAAAAATCAAATCAATTGCCGGCTCTCATCCACATACTAGACCTAATAAAACCCACATCCATACATGATAGGAAAATTGCAGTTAACATTTATTCATCATACAGTATGACAGTCAATTCAACACGATGCAGCGGATATGAGAAGAGGAAACCTTCTGTGATCATACAAGAACAAGATAATTCTGAGGAAGACTCCCTACGGGTTAATAAAAGTCTTAAGGAAGACACATCCTTTCAAGACCAAAACATTGAAAAACTAAAACAAAAAGATCCAATAAATCCAACTCCTGTATTAGAGCAACCATCCACATCTACTTCTATACCTCCCTTTCTGGAAAGATTACAAATTGATAGAGGTGTAGAGAAACAGATCATGGTGCCTAATTATGATTTCTTAGATGAATTGAGAAATGTTTGCATTAAAATTTCATTATTGCAAGCCATCAAGGAAATCCCAATTTTAGCCAAAACAATAAAGGAGTTGAGTATGAAGACAACAAGAAAAAGAATAAGAGAAACCAAGAAAATTCAACTGGTAGGACAAATAGCAGACATTATGATGGGCAAGATTGCTATTCCAAAGTATCTTGACCCAGGAAATTCAGTTGTCAAAATTCACATCAATGGAATTGAAATTCAAAACACACTCATTGACTTAGGAGCAGCAATAAATATCATGAGTAGACAAATCATGGATAAACTAAAACTTCCTAATCTTCTCTTTACACCCACACTATTACAATTAGCAGATAGATCTGTGATCAAACCAGATGGGGTAATAGAAGACATTCCAGTGTCCCTAGATTCTTGGGAGTACCCTGTGGATTTCATGATCCTAACTCCTAAGAATAATCTAGGAGGCCATCCTGTTATACTAGGAAGACCTTGGTTGGCTACAGCTGATGCTTTTATTAGTTGTAGGTCCGGTGATATGTATATTTCTTATGGTAGTTCAACTAAGAGATTCACTTTATATCCTCCAGCTAGGACAATTACAGATCTAGATGACACTCAATGGATAGAGGATGAAGAAGATTTACAACCACTCTTCACAATTTCATAAATTAGTGAAGATAATCAAATTCTGAATACTCTAGAAAACTTTGAATCCTCTCCAGAACATAAACATGAATCATTTCAAGAGGGATCCAATATTGAGTTCTTGTCATCTAGGCAGATGTCTCTTCATTCTATGGACAAATTTGGCAGCTCTACAAGTGAAATTTTTCCAAGCAAAACCTTGAACATAAACAAAAACCTAGAAAAATCTCAACAAGAAGAGTTAGTCAAAGTATTACAGAGACATTCTTCTGCATATGCATGGGAATACACTGACATGAAAGGGATAAGTCCCAAGACTTGCACTCATCACATCTATATAGAGGAAAATTGCAAACCAATCAGACAAACTCAAAGACGGATGAATCTAAATCTTAGGGAAATTGTTAAAGAAGAATTACAAAAATTGTTAAATGTCAATTTCATCTATCCTATTTCAGATAGTCAGTGGGTTTCTCCTTTGGTAATTCTGCCAAAGAAAAATGGAAAATGGAGGGTGTGTGTTGACTACCGAGAACTAAATAAAGCTACTCTTAAAGACCATTTTCCCTTACCTTTCATAGATCAAGTATTAGATACATTAGCAGGTAAAAAGTACTTTTCATTCCTAGATGGGTTTAGTGGTTACAATCAAATCCAAGTAGCACTTGAAGACCAAGATAAAACCACATTTACTTGTCCTTGGGTACCTATGCCTACCGAGTATTGCCATTTGGGTTATGCAATGCACCTGCAACATTCCAAAGGGCAGTATTAGGAATTTTTTCTGATCTGATACATGACTGTGTAGAGGTGTACATGGATGATTTTACAGTTTATGGGGATACATTTGAAGAGGCTTTAGAAAACTTGGAAAAAGTTTTAAAAAGATGTCAAGAAGCAAACCTTTCTCTTAGTCATGAAAAATGTTTTATGATGTTCACTGAAGGTATTGTTTTAGGGCACCACATTTCAGGGGATGGGATTAGAGTTGATGAGGCGAAAGTTGAAGTCATTTCTAACCTATCCATTCCAAGTTGTCAAAGAGATGTTAGAAGCTTTCTAGGATTTACAGGGTATTATCGGAGATTTATAGAAAAATTCACCAAAATAGCATCTCCTCTCTTCAAATTACTCACCAAAGATTGTGAATTTAAGTGGACTTCTGATTGCCAGTTAGCTTTTGAAACCCTGAAAACCAAAATTTCTGAAGCACCTATATTAAGGGGACCTAACTGGAATTTACCTTTTCATATCTCGACAGATGCTTCCGATACAGCTTTAGGAGCAGTATTGGGACAGAAAGATTTAATTCCCTATGCCATCTATTATATCAGTAAAAATTTGACTCCTGCAGAGTTAAACTATACTGTAACTGAAAAAGAGTTTTTAGCTGTTGTTCATGCCATAAACAAGTTTAGACACTATATAACAGGCTATGAAACTTTTTTTCACACTGATCATTCTGCCATTAGATACTTAATGAATAAATCAATCACTAATGGCAAAGTTATAAGATGGTTGTTACTATTGCAAGAATTCAACATTACTATTCTAGATAGGCCTGGAAAACAAAACACTGTGGCTGATTTCCTGTCTAGAATCCAAAATATCAAAGATGACACTCTGGTTGAAGATCAATTTCCTGATGAATATCTTTTTGCAATCTCTACTCAAACTCCATGGTTTGCTGATATTGCTAATTATTTAGTTTCATGAAAATTTCCTTCAATTATGAATGCAAGGGATAAAAGAAAAATCATTAATGATAGTGCAAGATATTCATGGGTCGCTAATGAGTTGTACAAGACAGGTTCAGATTTGATCATTAGAAGGTGTGTTCGTGAAGATGAGATGCCTGAAATTCTCATGGCATGTCATGATGAACCTTGTGGCGGACACTTTGCAGATAAGAGGACAGCCTATAAGATCCTTAACTTAGGATATTATTGGCCATCTTTGTTTAAAGATGCAAAGGAGTATGTCAAAAGGTGTGACAGTTTCCAAAGGGTAGGGAAACCTTCTCCTTCAGGTGAGATGCCATTACAACCTCAGGTACACATTGAACCTTTTGAAAAATGGGCTTTGGATTTTGTAGGACCTATTAGTCCTCCATCAAGACAAAAGAAATATATATTAGTTTGCACTCATTATGTTACTAAATGGGTAGAAGCTAAACCATTACTTGTTGCTAATGAAGCATCTGTAGTTACTTTTCTTTTTGAGGATATTTTTACTCGTTTTGGTGTCCCAAGGGAAATTGTTACAGATCAAGGAGCTCAATTTACATCAAGGCTAGTGGAGCAAATGATGGAGAGCTACAAAATCAGGCATAGAAAAACTACTCCTTATCATCCACAAGCAAATGGTCAAGTGGAATCTACTAATAAGGTCATTGAAGGAATCCTAACAAAGACTGTTCATTTACATAGAAGAGATTGGGTAGATAGGCTTCCTAAAGCCTTGTGGGCCTATAGAACTACATGGAGAAACACAACAAGCCATACTCCTTATGAGCTTGTTTATGGAAAGCAAGTTTTGTTTCCCATAGAGTTCCAAATTCAAACCTTCAAGATGGCAGTTCAGCTAGGACTTGATCTAACGGAGGCACAAAAGCATAGACTGGAGAAAATTAATGAATTGGATGAGATCAGACAAGATGCAGTTCAGAAAACAAGTCTAGTCCAACAACAAAGGGCTAGATGGCATGAAAAGTACATCAAGGAGAAGAAATTCAAAGAGGGTGACTGGGCTCTCTTGTTTGATTCAAAATTCAAGGATTTTCAAGGGAAATTTCAGACACATTGGCTTGGGCCATATGAAATTGTTCGAATTTTTGATAATGGGGCAGTAGAAATCAGAACTATAGATGAAGAGGAGGTCACTTTTCTTGTGAATGGTCATAGACTGAAGCTATACCACAAGCCACTCTCAAGAGAAGAGTTTGTCAAGAAGTTCCAAGAAGACAATGATGTGAAGTTAATGAAGAAGAGCCTCTCTTCTTCATCAACTTGATTAAATTTTCTGAAGCATTTCTCTTTTGAAAAAAATAAATAAATAAAGGTATAAACATGAAAACCAATCATTGATTGGCATGTTTATACAGAAAAGATAGGGTGAAAATCAGAGTCTCTCTGACACTCTAACTTTTCCCATTTTTGTTTTTACAAGCAGCTGTTACAAAAAAAATAAAAAAATCATAAGTTCAGATCCATAGTGCTTATGATCCATCTCATTTCATTTCACTCCATTCACTTATTCATCCATACTCCATTTCATTCCATCATTCATATTTCACTTCATTCCACATATCATTCATCTCATTCCATCCTTCATTCATCTCATTTTCATGTCAAAATACAAATTTGATGTCTTGCTGTAAGTGAATAAAACATGTCATGAATTGCAGTACAATTCTTATGTTCTTTCACTTCATTTCATAAACTGAATCCATTCCATTTCATCATCCACTTCATACATATCATAATCCATCTTCCATCTTCATTCATACCATATAACATTTCACCCATATTCCAAAAACGCTCCATTCCATGATTAAAATGCTCTACAGGAACATTCTGCAGCTCAGTAGACATTCTGCAGCTGATCAACCTTTCTGCAGCCAGACAGTCTTTCCGCAGCTACAAACTCTGAAGGCATCAATCAACAGACATTATAATTGCAACAAAATGACCCAGTGTATCCATGAATCAAAAGCATCAAGAAAATTATGAGGACTCTTCCAAAAGTGAACAAGAAGACAAGGACTACAAAAATCAAATGAAAGGCAGAGGTAACAAGTTTAAATTATAATGGAATTTCATTAAAGTTTAGCATAGTTTTAGTTATGGATTGTTCGAAAAGGTTGTTTTAATTATTTTTATTGATCAAGACCAATAAACCCTCCACAGACTTTGGATTAAAAAACCTCTCAATTCAAATTCCATATCCGACATCATTTAAGCGGTTAAAATGGTCGAGGTATTTGAATTCTTCACGTCTCTTAACCAAATCATTCAATGATGATTCCCTCTGTCGTCGTAAAAATCTCCGCCGTCTCTTCAATCATTAATTCATTCCCTCCACCTCACTCCACTACTTCATTCCGTGACCACTGCCATCACTCCATTCTGTAGCCAGCATTTCATTCTGTGGACAGAGATATTCTTATCACCGATAGCAGAGCCAAAGAATATCAGTTTGAATAGCATTGAGCATTGTAAACTCAGAGCAGAGAAAAAGTGCAAATTCAGAGGTATAGCAGCGTGAGAATTTGAAGCCATTTGATTCCGTGGGCAGACAAAATATCACTGTGGGCAGAGATTGATCATTTTCACTATAAACACAGAAGTGTAGCAGTGTGGAGTTTGAAGTCTTTTGTCACTAGGAGACAGAGGTGTTGCAGTGTTGAATTCGAAACCATTTGCTACCAAGAGCCAGAGGTATTGCAGTGAAGAAATTGAAGCTAGTTGTCACTGTCAAACAGAGACATATCAGTCCAAAGTTCAAATTGTCAAACAGAGGCATATCAGCCCGAAGTTTTGAAGCTGTTGCCACTATCAATCAAAGGTATGTCATTCCAAAGTTTGAAGCCATTTTCATTCAGAACTTGAATCCATTTCAATTTGAAGGTGAAAGTCATTGTTTTCGTGGGTAGAAGAGTGTTAATTTGAATATTGAAGAAGCAATCATGGGTTTCATTGTAAGGACTGAACCAGTGGGTTCAAAATATTTAGAAGGCTACCCTCAATGCAAAGAAATGTTACAACAAATAGGATGGCTTCAATTTTTGGAGAAATTTAATGGCTTCCACAAGGAAGTCACTAAAACATTTGAAAGATCATTTCAAGGAACTGAAGTTGAAGTGGGAGATGTCAAATTTACTGTCACTGAAGTTTTCATTGCAGAGGCTACAGGGTTGCTCAGAACTGGAGAGAGATGGTTCAAAAATAGAGAATTCCACAATGACTCCTAGAAACAAATTTTAAAATCACCAGGTATGGATGTTACTGTATTTAAGAAAGGAATTCCCAGTTCTGCATTGAAAAATAAATGGAGAAATATACTACTTCTTCTGCAAAAATTTATTACATGTGAGGGTAGATATGGAACATTTTATGTCTACCACATTAGACTGATAATGCATTTTCTGGGGGAAGACTTAAACCTACCATATTTCTTGCTTCAAAGTCTGAAGAAGATGGCTTCCTGTGTTCAAATAAGGGTTCAATTTTTAGAGACAACCCTATATCATCATGGTTTGGTCAAAATTTTGATTGAACATCATCTAGCTAAAACAAATGATACATGGGATGATTTCTTGATAAGAAATCATTTTGAAGATCCAAAAGAACCCTCACCGGAACCACAGCCTACAAAGAGAAGTAGGAAATGGAGGGCTTCAAAAGTTGAAATTGACAAAACAGTCCAAGAAAGAAGTGAAGAAATCATTTTAGAGAAGTTGACCCAAATCAAGAGGCAACTTAAGAAAGAGAAGGTAATTAAGAAATCTGCCATAGAGAAAGGAGAGGGATCCTCTCAGCCAAGGAGAAGCCACAGACTAAAGGGAAAACTAAAGAAAACTCAAATCAAACAAACAGGGGTGATTGATATAGAAGATGAGGAAACATCCATGGAAGAAGATATTGAAGAGGATTTTTATGAAGGAACCCCTGAAATTGACCCTGCTCAACAGGAAATTTATGACTATGTGGAAACTTTGGAGAGGAGAGATTCAGAAAGCAGAGAGAGAACCCCCAGTCCTCCACTGTCTGAAATAGATATATTAAGAAGGGATAGGTATGAGTTGGAATTACTGAATAGACACATCAAAAATGAGAATGAAATTCTCAAGGATCAAGTCAAGCTCAAAACAGATATGAACTCAACCTTATCCCTCCATATAAAAAAAGTGGAAAAGACCAATGAGAAGTTGAAGAAAAGGAACAAGAAGCTAATCAGGGCACTCACCAACCTAAGGTCCAAACTTGTTATCAGAAAACCCAGAAGATCTCTAGCTTCCAGACAAAGGAGAAGAAGAGGATTAGATGTCCTTGCAGAAGCCTCTGAGTTCATAGGATAATTTGCATGAGGACATGCAAAGAGACAGCAGTGGGGGTATGTTGAGCCTCAAAATTGTGCTTTCCTTCACCTCATTTTACCTCATTTTCCCTTGTCCATTTCTATCTTAGACCCAATTGATCAATGAATATAGTTAAAAATTACTTCTAGAATGATTTACATGACTGACTTGCTAAGTTTTGTGATTTTTTCCATTGTAAAGCATTTTGACTGGAACTAGCTGCAGAATGCAGACATTCCGTAGCTAACCGACGATTCTGCAGCTGCCTTCACGTTTGAGTATGTTCCAGGTGGCCTCTCAAGGAAAACCACATATGGGCATAATCCACGTCATGTCTACATGGTTCGTTGCTCATCATGGAGGAAGAAACGAATTCTGGGTACGGTTTTGGAACGTGGGAACACATTTAGGAATGTAGACTTCTATTAGGACTGTCTCAGTCCAGATGTCTTTTTCCTTTGCACGCAGCCACTTCAAAGAGTCCTAATGTGATTCCGATAAGGAAAGACAGTGTTCCTGAATTGTTGCAAATCTTGTTATTTACATTTGTTATATAAACACTTGGGAAACCAAGAGCTAGGAGATTTTGATGTTAGATTTTATGCTAGATTTTGTTTAGATTATGTGCTACATTTTTGAAGACGCAAAGTGCTATGTTCAAGTTCTTTCATCTTTAATGGAGCAGACAGTGTTGTTTTGAAAGCGTGATTTAATTTGGAGTTGAATTCCGTCAGGTGGTAGAGGGCCCCTGCCTCTTGCACGGATTTATTTTGCGTAAATTAGATAAGTTTTCTAGCTGCCTTTACGTTTTGAATTTGAATTAATAGTTGTTTTAATTAGCTACTGTAGTCGTACTCATTCTAACTCTTCCACAAGAAGACACTCTTCCAAAAGACTATAATGATGAATGTTGAATGACTATAGTATTGTAGGATTAGGAGTTGAATTTATAGTTGTTTTAACTAGCTACTGTAGTTATATTCATTCCAACTCTTCCACAAGAAGACACTCTTCCAACAGATTATAATGATGAATGATGAATAGCTATAGTACTGTAGGATTTAGTTGTAGTTTTTGCTATTCACTATCACAGTTACACTTGTTCTAATCACTCTTCCACAAGAAGAAACTCTTCCAAGAAATTCTTAAGAAGTTCAATACATGACCGTGATAATGAATGATTTAGTTGTGTGTTTGTACTAAGTATCATCTCTGTTCTTGCTCTTAAACGCTTGCCCAAGACATCATAATGACGAGTAGGATATGGATATGATATCTTAGTTTTTCATTTGCTTTCAGTCTTTTTGCTTGCATTTGCATTCAATTACAAAGTCAGAATTGCTCTAATACCTCTTCCAAAAGAAGGAACTCTTCCAAAATATCACTAATGATGGACAAACAGATTGTGTAATTTCATAGAATAATGCATGATAGCATAGTTAGGATGCTCCGGAGTTTCATTGCACTTAATTCATGATTCAGTTATTTTATTTTGGGTTTGATAATGACTTGTAGTTTAACACTGTTTTAGGCTAGTGACATCTTAGGTTTGGTTGTAGTTCAACTCATTGCATTTGCACTCCACCTTCAATTGCTATTCACTGCACATTAGATTACTTCAGTTGTTAGGATTAACAATACAGCCTTCATTATTCACAAACCTCTTCTTGTTCTAAAAATCCATAATTGATCTATAACCATATGAACAGAAGACAACATCATTTTAAGGCCTAAAGTACCTCTGCAATTTCCTCATCATTTTATAAACAAAGCTTTCCCTCAAAATATTACCTCGAAAAGAAATCAATAACTCTTGAGTAAGGTCTTGTGACATTCAATTAAATTGCAGAATAGAGATAGGAACTAGTTCTAGAATAGAAGATCTTATGATGATAACAATGTTTTTCCTCTAAATATGTTTCAAATCTCTAATCAAGGACAAAATATTGCATCATTGTAAGTTAGTTGTTTAACTGTTTAGTTAGAGGATTTGCATACTTAGTGATCATTTCTCAAGTTTAGTTTGTGTTTTGAATCATTTGCTTAAAAGTCATTATCAAGCTTTGTTTCTGATTGATCATAGTTTAGATTTGATTCTGGTTTTAGTATTCCAATTGCATTTGTCATTTGTCATCCATCAATTAGGATCCATTCTGTTTTTAATCATCAGCTCATTTCCATCAGCTTTCTAGGCATTTTCCTTGTGAACATAAAACCACCAAAAGACCAAAAACATCATAAATCATCACAAAAGACCAAAAACATCACAAAACACTACACACAACGCATTAGGAAACAAGTACCTAGGTACATACAATACACTTCACTTCAGCAGTTTACAAATCCTAGTTGACAATTAAATGAGCTCAGTTTAGGAGACTAGATTGAGACCAAACAATATTCAATATCAAAATTAAATAATTGTATCTTACTCATCCACTTTTTTTGCCTCTCATGAAGCTCCTTCTGCTCCAAAAAGAATCAAAATACTTGCGATTGATCTTCACCTTGAACCTATCGCCCACAAAATATTGTCGAAACTTGGGGAACACATGAATTATGGATAACATCTCCTTATCAAATATATAATACAATCCCACATGTGATTTTAGCTTTTGGATCTCAAATGCAATTAGGTGGCCACCTCTAATACAAAGGGTCGTGAAAAATTTAGTAAAGCCAAAACCACAAAACTTCTCATCACTCCCTTAAGGCATTCAAAGTCCCCCTGTGCCATGTCTATCCACTCAAACGCTCCCTTCTTCTTCAATTCTATGAGGGTTGATTCCAACTATGAAAATGGTTGCACAAACCTCCTATAATAATTACATATGCCCAAGAAATCCAAAAATTCGTCACATTCTTGGGTGTAGTCCAATCCAAAATAGCCCTAATATTTTCCTGATGGACCTTGACCCCATACTCTCCAATCACATTTCCAAAATATAACATCTTTTTCAAATCAAACTCACACTTGGACATCTTGGCATAGAACTGTTTCTCCTCCAAGATGCATAAAACCTCCTCCAATTGTTGCAAATGCTTTGCCCTTGTCTTGCTATAAATAAGAATATCATTGAAAAATTCCACCACAAATTTGCGCAACAAATTGTGGAACACATGGTTCATGCAAGATTGAAAATTAGTTGGTTTTTTGGTTAGACCAAAGGGAATCGCCAATAACTCAAAATGCTCGTAATGACATTAGAATGTAGTCTTTGGGATGTCTTGCTCCCTCACTTGAATCTGGTGATATCTCGAGTGCAAAATTTATCTTAGAGAAGTATTTATATCCTCTAAGTTCATTTTTCAACTCATCAATGCGTGAAATCATGCATCTGTTCCTCATTATATTTTTATTTAGGGCCTTTTAACCAATGCACATTTGAAGCATCCCATCCTTGTTCTTCACTGACACAACTTAAGAAGCAAAGGGACTAGAACTAGGTCTGATGTTTCCCAAAGCAAGTAACTCTTGCATGTCTCTCTCTATCAAATCTCGATAGGACTTGGGATGTTTGTAAGGTGTAGTGATGACACCCTCATCCAAATCTATAGTATGCTCAAACCATCTATCTAGTGGATGTCATTGTAGAATGTCACCAAACATTGTCTAATGCTTATATTGTAGTGACAAAATGTCTGGATGTGGATGTTGTTACTTCCATGTCTCATAAATGTACAACTCTATTGCCAATGCTATATCCCCATGTCTCAAATTGACCTCCATATTGTGGGTTGATAGAGTCTGTGGAGGGTATGAGTGCATGCCCCTTAATACTACTAACTTCCCATCTAGCCCTGTGAACTCCATCTCCAACTTCTTACAGTCAGTAGTAACACACCCTAAGGAATATAACCATTGGACACCCATCACCAAATTTGTGTCTGGCACATCAACCACAAAGAAGTGATTTGTCACTAGATAATTACCCATGGTCAGGGTCATGTTGGGAACATATCCCATGCATTGCATGGTCTTATCTCTTGGTATAATCATAGAAAACCCATCAAATTTCTTTGTGTGTATGCCTCTTCGCTCCACCATTTGAGCATCAATAAAATTATGGGTTTCCCCACTATCTACCAACAGTGAGACTTGTTGTCCTTGCACTATTCCCCTAATCCACAGTTTCAAATACTTTGGAACTCCCTGAAGTGAAGAAATGACTCCTCCAATAGGAAAAAGTGGTCCTCCCCCCTGCGGTGGTGGTGGTCCACCTCCCATTATTTAGATCCCTCCATCTCATGCACCAATCCCTTGCTCCATCGCATCATTGATATCATTGTCTGAATATATCTCAATGTAATAGGCCTTGAACTTGGTACACTTGTGCCCTGGTTTTCATGGTTCTTGGCACGTGAAGCAAAAATTCCTCCTCTGGAGGACCCTCCTAGTCTCATCGTCAAGCTGCCTATTGTGGCTCATTCGCAATATCCTTTATTTTAATTTTCAAAAATACAAAAAAAATAGAAAACTACTAAAATATATGTTAGAGTATCAAAGTTCATATACTTTAGCATAAAAATATATCTACTCGTTATATTAAATTTTAAAGTGTAAATACTTTAAGGCTTTATGGAAGCGGGTCCCAGTTCAAAGACTAAATATCGAGCTCTTTATGGAGCGGGATTCGATGATTTATCAAACGATGAGCAAAAGGCTCAACCTTAAGGCACTTTCAGCGTGTGGGTTTACACAGAGGGTGCCTCCATAGTTGACCCTGTTGACTACGGGAGTAATCCAGATAAATGGTCGAGATTTAATGCAGAGGCATAAGCCAAATGAGTTCTCCGTACCTCGAGGCCTCCCGCATTCACATATGCTGCCAAGTTGGTGACAGTTGTATTCCACGTCAGAATTTCTTAATGGTCTTTTGGCGTGTCTTAACAAAATTTAATTTCAAAGCCCGTGCCACCTATTTAAGGAGGATTCTCATTCTTTTTAAAGTTATTATTGATTAGTTTGTGTTTGAAGTTTGTTTGTGCCGCATATTTTTCAGTTTTCTGTCACCCTGTCAATTATTGGTCACCTTATCAATTGTCTGTTATCCTAAAGTTTAATTATGGCTAAACGCTCATCCCTATCAGGTTCTTCCAGTCACATCCCTCTCATTGACACCAAGAGGGATATCCAGGACACAGATTGTTCCCTTGACCACCTTTATTTTTATCAGCAAGTCCTCCTAAATGATAAGACTTCTCCAATTTACATCACCATGGAAAAAACTGGTGTGTTGTCTGCATGTGTCCCAAAAATTCATCTTTTTCCCGAATTTATCTATTGGCTAGTGTCTATTATATACCCTGGGAAATGTTTCATAATGAATTGTCAAGGGGAAAATGTTCTGCAAGTGTCAGCCTAATTAATTCACCAAGCTCTATGTTACCCTGAGTCGGAGTCATATGTCCAATTCACTGATGATTCTTTGATAGCACATTATGACAGTCTTGCAAGTCAGGAATTCAACCAGTTCATTCATTTTCTAAAGCCAAATACACAGCAATTTTCACCTGACAGTAAACAATTTCCCATCGAGGTTTTTGATTTAGAAGTTAGACCAGTGCAGACGTGCATTGCAAAGATTTTGGGAAAGGATGATGATAGTATAGTGGACAAGTCAGTTCTGGGGATGTTCGCCATGATGATGAAGCCAGGAGTGGTGTTGGATATTCCATCATATTGGTAATAAGCTGTTAACTCTCAGCTCATGAGCTTATCATTGACAGGTTCATTCAGGTTTCCTTATCCTATTGTTTACCTCTTTTTATATCAAAATGTATAATAATTAATGTATATGGGGTTAAACATTATGGATGTGAATAAGAAAAGAAAATTAGTAGTTTTCTGGACAGACATAGTGAGAAAGGAACATAATGAGGGTGGTTTGTTTGATTTTTCTGGTCATTTTATGTCTACTGCATATAAAGTTTTGAATGGAATTTCTCCCCCCTGCTTTCTGCCAAAAGCTCAAGAGTTCTTGCATCTGGGGACAAATTATAAATTTGGTGATTGGTTGTCTTTGAAGATTACTCTGAAATTTGACTTTATGGAGCTAGTGTAGAACCTTATAGGCTTCCTGTATTTGTGCCTTTGAGATTATTCACTATGGAGTTCATTAGGAAAAGTTTAAACGTTGACAAAATACACTTTGTGCCTATGAAGAAAGGTCATATGTTCAAATTTCCAATGACTATGGGTCCCTTTATTGTTAATATGAGACAAGAAATTGATGAAGCCACTAAGATGCTAGATGAAATGCACCTACTATTAGGAGAGAAGTGGGCTTATGACCCTCACAGTGTCATTTCTAGTAGAAGAATTGAAAATGGATATTCAGCCTTCATTCATGAGAGCAGACTGGATCTAGAAAAAGTGGCAAGTAAAGGTGTTGTGGGTTCAGTAAGCTCAAATGTTCAGACTCCTGTCATATCAAAGAAATCAAATAAAAGAGGTAAAGAGGCAGTGGTTGATTCAGAGGATGAAGAATAGAGGGTTGAGAAGAGAGCAAAGTTCAATGAAGATTTTGTAGATGCTCAACCTGGTTTTTCATTACAATTGGGAGATGAAAAAAATGTCCCTGCTTCACTCAGAGGCATGAAAGTACTCAGGAACAAGTGCCCCTAATTAAAAAAATGTTTTCCCAGATTGCAGAGAGAAATCAGAAGATGAAGGCAAGCATGGAGGCTCAAGCTGAGTACCAGATAGCTCCAGATCAAACAAGAATTCTAACTACAATGGATATTGAAAAGGATCAATTCAATATTTCCCTTTCATATCCTTCTAATATGTCTATTGGTTCATCTAATCATTTTAATACTGTGAATTTGACTATAGATGTGAAGAAAATTCCATTGCTGGACAAAGTGAATCTACACGTGCAAACAGGTCAACTGATTGTGAATGACCTAACCAAAACTAATGCAATTGCACTGAAGGCTGAAAACATGCTTGGAAAAGTGATAAAGAAGTCGAAGTTAGAGAAAGCCAATTCCAGGGCTTTGACAATCCAGAACGAAGAGCTCAAAAATATCATAGTGAAGATTGGAGTAGATCCTAATGACAGATCTGTTGTGCAGAAGCTTCTGCAAAGTGCTGAATCAAAAATATTTTTACTGAAGAAACCATTGAAATTTCCTACAATAGAACACTCCATGGCAGCAGAGGTTGCAGAGGTGGAAAATGAGAAAGAAAAACTTCTTCAGCAGCTCATGCAAAAGGAAGAAATCACTAAATTAAAGCAAATTGCACTATCATTGCAGAACCATATCGAATCTCATACTTGCACTTTTGTTTTTCCATCAGGTAGTGAAGATCCATCATCACAAATATCTCAATTAACCACTAAATTGCAGACGACAGAGAGAGATCGAAAAAGGGCACAAGCTGATTTAGAAACATCAACAAAGATTATAAAAGCCACTGAAGGAGAATTTAGTAAATATAAAATGGATTGCCAAACTGTTGATGCTGATATTAAAAATCTTAAAGAAAAATTGAAGGGAAATATATCCTTAATACAGGCTAAGGATATCATCTGGAATGATATTATTGAAAAAATGAAAACAATCTGGGATTTTCTGGTTGTTATTGTAGAAGAAAAAAGTATTATCAGGGAGTTTGAAGAGCAAGTCATGACAGACAAGAAGAAGACAATTAATAGTGCTATTTGGGTAAGAAAGTTCATTAATTTCATTTATTATAAAATAGATCAGGAGTTGGAAGAAAATGAAATTAAAGGCAAGATTTTATATGTTGTGGAAATTAATAAAATTATTGTCAAAAATTATTGTAGGAAGTCTACAGAAAAGAAGTTGATTGGGCTTAAGGAAGCAGTGAACCAATTTGATAAATTATTTGATAAAATAGCAAGAGCGGATTTTCCATCATGTTAGGGTCTTGGAGGTGGTCTTATATCATGGAATTCTTATGAAACCTTGCTAGTGTTGGCAAAAAGTAAGGTAGACAGTACTCGTGAAAAGACTCGGGTTCTTAAAGGAGCAACAATGATCAATTTACTTCAAAGACATTTTCAGTTGTTGTGGTTAGTGAAAAACTTATTGTGGAAAGACCATCTTTCAACAGAATCACTGCTTTCAGATTGGAATATCACAAGCTGGTCCATTCACCCATGACAAACATCGAGATATGGAATAAGTGCAGAGCCTGGATGACAGATTTTCCAAAGGATCCATCAACTTCAAAGAAGGATAAATCAGCCAGTCAAGGAAATGTAGCAGCATTGTCATCAATTCACATTCATCATATAGATTAGGATTTTAATTTCATGTTATTTCCTCTTTTAAAAGAGATAATGTAATTGTAATAAGACATTTTGAGGACATGTAATAGATAGTGTATGAAGTCCTAAGTAGTTGAAGTAGTTAGGCTCAGTTACAGCAGTTACAAACTGCTTTCTATTGTATTTAATGAGATAGAGAAGAAAGATAAAGGTTCTGAGTTTTGGACCTTCGGACTACAATTTTTGTACTCAGATTTCAAAATATTAATGAATGAAAAACAAGTTTCTCGCATTTGTTGATGTTGATATTTCTTCAAGTTTACCTTCTGTGTTTTCTATCTCTGAATAAAATGAAGTAATGAAGCTGCAAGTCTCTTTTTACTTGTGTGAATAAGAGTTAAAACCCTTAATAGGTGCTCCTTCATTTTAACTGTTCCTTTTCTTATAATTCTTCTGGAGTTTGAGGTGATATATTCTGTACAACAACATATCAGTTTGGGTTTCTTTCTTTCATGTTCTTCTGGTCATTCCATTCTATATCAATAGATAATAGCATTGTGGAACATTCATTGTATTTGATCTTTGAGGGTTTAATGATAAATATTTGAGGGTGGTTAAACAAAGACAAATATTTCTGTGACATAATTATATAAATGTATTAAGCACTGATTCCTTATCATATTTAAGGGATTGTCTCTTAAGGTACAACATTTTTTGGCGTCGTTGCAGGGGACGAAGAAGCGAAGTTCTTTCCCTGGGTTTTTTTCATATTTTCTTTGGTTGTTCAGAGAGGAGGACATATCAATTTGTGTCTTAATTACATAATTCTGGCTTATAAAAGGCCACATACGAGGTCATATACCTCTCCAAAGAAAGCTCATATTCCCTCAAATCCTGAAAAGTTGGTTTCTAAAAAACGCCAGAAATCAAGAATGCTTTCTACAACTGATGCCACACTACCTGCACCAGGTAGCAGTTCCCATACCCTTTCATCCAAGGATATTTCCCGGAAACTCATTTTCTCGAAACATGAATCCTTGTCCTCACCTATTCATTTCCAAGAACCAAGATTAGAAGAGCAATCTTTGGAGTTTGTTTCATTCACATTTACACAAACTCAACCTAATACAGTTTCCATTTCTTCTGCTACTGTTCATCAACCCCTTCCCATATCAGTTGTTTCACCTCATCCATCCACGTCTACAACTGGTATAAAAACCCCACCTACTCAAGGAGCAGTTAATCAAGGCATAAATATGGTAACCCCTACTTTCTAGATGAATTTATATGCACCATTAAATCTTCCGCAACCAATGAATGCAATGCTTTAGGAATACCTTAAGTTTCTTCCTAGATTTAATGGTGAAGATGAAATAACTGCAGAACAACACTTGCCTTTGTTTTTCACGTTTGCTGAAAATTTAAATGTTGAACATTTTGATGTAGTAATGAGACTTTTTGTACAGTCCCTAAATGGAGAGGCAAGAAAATGGTTTAAAGGATTACCAAATGGCTCAATTAATGATTGGGATGAATTAGAAAGACAATTCATCTAAATATGGGGTGAAAAGAGAGATCATGGTTATTCATTGAAAAATTTTAATGCTATTAAGAAAAAGTTTGATGAAAACATGAGTGATTTCATTAAAAGATTTAACAAATTATATAATATTTTTCCCACAGAAACGAAAACCCCTCCTATTGGAGCAAGAGTTGTTTTTTCTAGAGCATTTGTATCAGATTTTAGTTTTACTTTGAGAGAGAGAAGATCTCCCACTCTTGAAAAAATTCAAGCTAATGCTTTGGATATTGAAGCAAATATGGCTGCTGCTGGAAAAACACAAGAAAAGAAGTCAGTTCAAGATAAAGGTAAGGCCAAAGAAGAGTTATCACAGGATCAAAGGATTGATTACATGACTAAGGTCATCAAGAACTTTTCAAACAAATTAGTGAAGATGGAATTGGATAATAAGAAACCTGAATAGAAAAACAGAGGGGTTTTTAATCCCCAATTCAGAAAGCATCCCTTGCAGATTTTGTAGAGGGAAAGGAGAGATCAGGACCAAGTTCAAGCACCCTTATATATAGAAGCAGCACCTTCACAATTTGCTGATGATGATCAGAAAGAGTTTGAAGATCAAATCTCTATTGTTTATATGGAAGATGATGAAGAAGAAGAGAAATGTGAAGAAAAATGTACAAAGGTTGATGTATCATTTGACCAGGAAGAAATGGATGATTATTGCAAGCAATTCACTGATTTTATGCAAGCAGAACTGCATAAGAAGTATGACTTAAGATCAAAAAAGAGATTAAGAACTCAGGATGATGAGGAAAAATAACTAGAGTCAGTTCCTTCTCCAATGGCGACTCCACAACCAAAGAACTCAGTTAAAAAATCAGACAAGGGAAAACAGCCCATGAATTCAGTGAAAGAAAATGAAAAGCAACAAGCTGAGGCTTCCCAAATTAAGTCTAATGATTCTAATATTTTGGAGAATATTTTACTGTACCTGAGCAACATGCTAATTCTAACATAAATCAAGAAGAAACTGAGAATATTATTAAACAAAATCAAACTTTCAGTTTGTCCAAAGAGTTAGAAAAGGTTAAAATTAAAGTACCCTTGCTTGAGTTAGCTAAGACACCTGGTTACAAAAAGAAAATTGCAGAATTTATTAATCTCTCTAAGTCTGATGATGTTGGTGATATTGTGAATTTGCGAAGAAAAACCAATGATCACTTTTGGTCCACATGTTGAAGAGGTAGATTCTTCTGTTCCTCCTTTTTATATATTAGTGCTTCTACATGATTTCATTCTGCATAATTGTATGTTAGATTCTGGTGCATCACATAATATTATGCCATTATATGTGATGAAAGAACTAAATTTACAAATCACTAAGCCCTATAGAGACCTTTATTAATTTGATTCAAAGAGGGTGAAGTGTGTTGGGCCTTATCAAAGATATGGTGGTTTCCTTGGCTCAAATTCCAGCCAAGAGTATCATGATGGATGTAGTAGTTGCAGATATTCCAGCCAGATTTGGTATGCTATTGTCCAGATCTTGGGAGCAAAGCTTGGAGGTGTCTTAAAATTGGACTTCACATATGAAATCATTCCTATCTTCAATGGGGAAGAGAGAAGATTATACAGAGAAACCAGATTTGTTAAGACTACCACAAAAAAGGATGCAGGAAATTCCCTTATCTATGGCCAAGTGTTGGAACAGGGTCTCCTAACAAGCTGTGAAACTGGTCCATTTTGGTTATTTTTTATTATATTTAGTATAGCGCAGGGGTTTTGGGGTGGTTAAAAGCCTCGAACATATTGTAATGGGTCAAAGGGTAAACTAGGGGTCCGAAAACCATGGGTTGCGGACCATAGGAATGTTGAGGCTAGATTGTTATAAATAGAGATGCATTTTGGATTGTAAAGGATAGGAATTGATGATCTATTGATGCGATCTATGGTTTAAGCTATCTATTTTGGTTTTTGGGGAACGCACTCCTGCTGGCTATGTGCGCGGAGATCCTAGTCCCAATGTGTGCAGACCCTGCTGCTGTGTGCGCGGGTTGGGAAGGGAATTGTAAGGGAAGATTGGTGAATGAATGAATGCGAAGGATTATTAGAGATCTGAATCTGTGAGTACTGTTGTATGAATTGCTGATAATTTTTGTGTTATGTATTTTTTGTCTTTCTGTTGCGAAGGTCTGTGTACTGAATGCTTGGATCTAGATCTATTCTGCTTTGTTTATATAATGTTGTGTTGATGTTATAGAAAGCATATAATTATAGATCTAGTGCATGTGGATGCAAATAGATACATAATTAACCCTGCGAAGAAACAAGGTAATCTAGGAATTACGAAATAGAACGCAGCTCTTCTTGCCTTACCCTTCCTTTCTCAGGGTGTGGAAACCTGGTTCCAGCACCCACCCATACTACTTCGGGTGAGACTATGACCTGCGAAATCAGGTCACTACTGAAAGGGCCAGTAGTATAGGGGTTTGTTAGCAAACCTTGCACATCAAACCTGGGTCAGGACCCCTCAAGCCAACAAATGGTTTCGTTGTCGGGACCGGAAGAAGTCTGAGAGAGGAATCAAGTAATTACAATAGAAAAATGGAAGCCTGAAAGAAAAGAGATTGAGGACTAGTTCAAAAGACAGATCTAGGAGTTCGCAGTAAAATTTAATCGCAGTGAGAAGTTAACGGCGGAAAGGTGGAAAAATAGGTACATCCTTACTGAAAGCTACAAAATATTCTGTGTGACTTTTTCGATTGAACTCCAAGAGTGGCTGGCCAGATTGGTGGAATTCCAGAAGTGTTGGAAGGACGAGCGAGTCACTTTGTGGACCCTGGAGTTGCTCGAACAGCTTGAGAAAACTAATAATACTATCACACGCACGGTGGATCATTGGGTGGATAGTGTGCTGGGAGGATTTGTTACAGAATTTTCCATTGATCAGTTTGTATCATACTCTGAAGCCAAACGACGATTTTTCAAAATATTCTGAGGCAAATTTTTGAGGACATTACCATTGATGATCAAGAAATTACTGTGCGAAAAGAGAATTCTTTGTAGTCATACTGACTAAATGACCTCGGATCTAGACGGGAGTGCGACCCGCAGTGGTAAATATTATCGGACCAACCTTGACGGAGGGAGATCTGCCTACAATCTGTTGCAGGAGCCTACTGCGCAAGATCCTTCGGCTGCATCGCCACCTTAGACGTGCAAAGGTAAGAATTCACCTGTACTGCCACCACCCATAAACAGTGATATGGCTGCCCATTTGAAACTACCTACCTTCAAGGGGGTAGGAGACAAGGATATGGAAAGGTTTTGGTTTGTGGCAAACTCTGTCTGGTCTGCGCAGAACATGGAAAGTGACACGATAAAGAGGGCGCAACTGTCTTTAGCATTTGAAGATAGAGCTCTGGACTGGTATATGCGATACGTTGCCCAAAATGGGACCGCCTCCATTCAAGATATCAAGGATGCTCTGAAGCAATAATTCTGGAAGCCGAAATCTTATACCCAGCTGGTAGCGAAAGTAAAGGACTTCAAACAAGGTGCATCTGACTCAGTATGGGAGGTTGAACAGCGATTGAAGAAGGCAATTAGGGAAGGAGGGTTCGAGTATGATGATAGAAAACATACGGAGTGGTTCATCGCCATGTTGTTACCTCACCTGCGTACGTCGATGAGTCATCAAACCTTTGAATCATAGGAGAAAGTTGTGGAAGTCGCTATGAAATTAGAAGCTGCACCCCGGGAGGATACGTCAGTAGGGGTACAAAAAATCGAGGAACAACTTGGGGCTATGCATATGGAGATGCAGAACCTGCAAAAAGAGCGAGGAAAGGACATCTGCGCAGATATTTGGTGCATACGTTGCTAGGCGCCTGGCCATATGAAGGATCAGTGCCCTCTGTTGACCGATTATATGCAAGCAGGAGGGCCTAGTCCGATACGCCCAGGGGTAAGTAAGGAACCTATCCTATTGCAACCAGGATCAAGCAGATCTGCGCTATGGTGTGATGATTGTTGGGTAGTAGGCCTACATGATACGAACCATTGCCCTCGGCTGGGTGCGTACGTCCCAGAACTAAAGAAACAATGGTTTTGATTCGGCCGATCAGTGGGACATGATGAGAAGAAATTTAGAACATATGACTTAATGATGGATCGTGGGAACTTGTATCAGGTGCAATCGGACCCTGCATCTCCAAGACTTGCTGCGCACTTTGGAGGATCATCGGCCCAAAGTAGAGGAGGTCGAGGAGGAAGCGTAGGTCGAGGACGAGGTCAGCTAATCTGTTATAACTGTGGAGAAATAAGGCACATTTCCAGAGAATTACCTAATCACATCAGGCCGTCATGTAAATATTGTAGACAGCTGGACCATGAGGTAGAAGACTGCCCAATTTTAATAGCCAAGATGCAGGAAAAGCAACCTACCCCTACGCAGAACATATAGAGGGTTAAAACTGCCCTAAGGGAGGCGGATCCAAGTGTAAAAGTCATGAAACATAGTGGGTTTGACACCCAGGGAAACAAAGAAGGGCTTGCCTCTCAGAAAGGAGTGTCTTGCAAAAAACAAGCACCATTGGCAACCCCTGTGTAGCCTCAGATCGAAGAAGGAATTGAGCCCTTTTTAAAGGCATGTATGAAGTTGCTAAGGAATCTACAGGCCATAGGAAATATCCTTGCATCACTAAATACCTGTGCAGCTCGGCCCACCTTGATCCCTGAGATCAAGGATGTACACAAACTGTACAGCTATAGGAAACGCACCGGAAGAGAAATGTGGTTAACTGCACAGATCGGAGACTATAAAATGGATCAGTTTATCTTAGATCTTGGATCAGATGCCAATGTCTTACCAAAAAAAACATGGCAACGAATGGGAGAGCCTAAATTGGAATGGTCCACTATCCAGCTGCGAATGGAAAATCAACAGAAAACCATCCCTCTTGGTAGGTTACCAAAGCTCATGGTTGACATTGCAGGGGTCAGGGTCCTAGCTAATTTTGAAGTAATAGAAATAGTTGAAGACGTAGACCCCTCCCTGCGCTCCTTGGGCTAGACTGGGAAATAGACATGGGGGGTGTCATCAATCTCAAGAAACGCAGCATGGTGTTCGAAAACAACGGTACGTGTGTCATAGTACCCCTAGATCTAGCAGAAGGTGCGCAGTATACAGAGCCAACCTATGCAAAGGAGGAATTAGATCACATTTATAAGATAAATGCACAGTATGAATATTAGGTTAACCCCACAGATGAAGGAATTCTATGTTTGGAAAAGGACAGTGAATGTTTTTCCGAATCTGATGAGGAGCTGGAGAATTGGCAAGGTCGGTTGCATGAGGTTTCAATGCTTCGCAACCTTCAGACCATCAGGAATTTCCGTCACATCTCTACCACAGAAAGAACCTTGCCCTACCAGGAGGACGCAGATGATAATTAGCAGCCTAAGAAACCTAATATTCCCACAGAACGCAGGCCAGAAGCACTACCGCTAACCCGATGTGAAGCACCTACGCAGGGACCGGTATTCTTTACTCAGGGGAAGTATTGGAGTAGGGTGATCCTGCGTATATAAACCCCAGTAGCCAGATGGGCTCCAAGGTCAGTCGACTTATGCACATGCAACACTCAAGGCTGTGATCGACCCTTGCCCGACCACACTTACCAGGGTACCACTGACCTAAGCACGCATAGGATAACGGACCTGTCTACAACCATGTATATCTAAGAGAATCAGCGAACATCGCAAGTAATAAATAACATAAGGACGTATGACACAGCCTTCTCACACAAGGACGTCCCGCCCCTGAACAACGTAAGGGCCTCGAAAAGACTGCCGATCAACTTGCAGGTACACCTCGCGTCAACCTTCATTCAAGGTATGAAAACAACCTCCAAGAGTCATCCATGGTCTGAAATTCCATGGACACGACCTTGGGCACGAAGGATGACCATCAGCACATCCTGATTTAATAAGAAAAGACACTTGCAAGCATGAAAAACAGGCGGCGGATCATCAATGTAGCCATTTATGATAAGCACAGTCTGACAGATCGAGGGTACGTGCCACGCACGAGCTACCTCGCCATTAAATAGCTTTGGATGGGGCATGGATGGCTGGAAAACTTCGGGTCAGGCTATTTATTCACCCTTCAATAGGCTTTGGCTATCTACATTCTGGTTTTTTGTGTTCATCCATACTCTCTGTAATGCTCGTCTCTCTATTAAAAATATGGAACCCAACCCACCAAAGGAACTGTTAAGAGGACCTGGGGATGCTGAGTGTAGTAATAGGAGTGAGAACAGGCTTCTGACAGAAAGGATTATCTGTGAAATGTTAGTGTCAGTCTTTGCAGCCTTCCTCCAGTGATCAAACATGCTCTTACAAAGTGATTTTAAGGTGTCAAGGTCAAATTTTGTCATTTCAGTGAGTCTTCAAGTAAAATTTGGTCACTAGGTATTAGGTCTAGGGTTTGCTTTTACTCTTGTCAAAGTTGTCCAAATGTCGGTCCATGTCACCATTCAGCTAAGTTTACCATCATTCAAAGGGCTGTCATCATCATGTCAAGTTCCACTGGGTCATTTTACACCTTGTTCATGCGTCAGTTGTGCCTAGGTAAGGTTCATTTCCCTCTCCTAGGGTTTTGAAGGTAATTTCTCTTGGATGGTCAACTCATCATCAAAACTTGTATCCTGATGTTCATACACCTTTCCCTATCCTTAATGTACCTTATTAAACACTTCCCATCACTGAGATCCCCCAAATTAGTCATTTTTGCACAAACCCTAGTTTCTTGCTACAACTTGGCAATTTTCTAGGCTAGGCCTGTGTTTTGCCCTTTTGGACCCCTTCCCCTCACTCAATCTCTGAAATTCCAATTTCCCCTATTTCCTAACATCCCTCCCTACTTCCCAAAATTTTCTCAAGAATTTAGAAGCCCCTTATCTCCTTCATTTCGCTTCATTTCGACAAGTCCCTTATTCCACACATCAGGATAGGTTTCACTAAAATGGTGTTTTTGAGCAATAAAAGATGAATTTTGGAAAAATGAGCGAGGTTTCTTTCCAAAGCATGCAAAAGAAGAAAAAAATCCTTCACTTTTTACACAGGTATCATGGTTTTAGAGAAATGTCAAAAATACCGTTGCCTCAAGATAATTGATGCACCTCTAAAGTGACCTTGGGAAAATCAAGATTTCTCCTAGATTGGTTGGCCAAATGACTTTCTTGATGAGTCAAATGATAACTAGACAGAAATATATTTCCAATGAGCTATCATGAGCTCAATTTGGAGTTTAGGAAGACCTTCAAAAGTTGACTGCAACAGCACTCTGCCTTGAGGCAGCTTCATTCTGCTCATTTTGACCAATCTTGGGAGATTTGATTTTTGACAAGGCAAATGAACTCTAAATTGAAAAATTCCACTTGGGTTGGAAATTAGACTCAATAATATTTCCAACGAGCTATCACACGCCCAATTTTGACATCATGAAGGCGTCCAAAAGCCTCCTGTAAAATGGGGTGGTGCATAGAAGAGTGGGCGCGGCGCATTGGGTTTGTGCGCGGTGCATTGGGTTGGTGCGCGGCGCATTGGGCCAGAACACAAGAATTTTGCCATTTCTTTCACCCATAAAATTTTTCTCAGTCTCTCCTTGTTCAAGTGAGTCAAATCCACTTCCTCATTTCTCTTAACAAGTGTCTGGTGTTGGTATGAAATTTTAAATGTGAAAAACTCAAAATCCTACTCTCATGTTTTAAGAATGCTCCTAGGGTTTTAAATTTGGTTTGGTGTCAGTCATTGCTACTTACCCCATCTATTACCACTGCTCATTTTATCATTACCACAGTTTATTTCCCTATTCCCTTACATCCTAAACCATCTATATCCCTTGTTCCCATTTTCCCTATCCCTAAACCCTATTATTTCCTACCATTTTCCCTCTCCCATATCATTTGTAGAAAATTCCCATTACTCCTATCCCTAATCCTTTCACTCCCTTTTCTTATCCCTTTCCCTATAATTTACAAAAAATCTCCAAATCCCATATCCCAAACATGTCAAGTGATTGTCCCATATTTTAAATCCACTTGACAGAAACTCCACTTTTCCCCACTGTTTCATATTCCTCACAGTCCCTCATTTCCCTTTGGCACATTTGGAACTTGGAGATGAAGACACCAAGTCCTAATTTCTCATTTTCAACAAATCAAAGATACACTTTTCATGCACATTGCAACACCATGACGGACACTGATACATTATATGACCAAGACAGGGACGTTACTACTAAAAATGCATGCACCAGGAGGACACTGAAACGTCAAAAAAGGGGGAATAGACTCCAAATATTGGCCGAAGCTTCTTTGGCTGAGCATGACACTTGATTGGGGATATTCACTCCAAATTTCAGCAAATTTGGAGTAAATTTTGTCATTTTTGAAATTTTGGTTGCAAAACAGGTTTTTCTACCCGACATGTCGCGCCACTCGACGCGCGCTTACGTTTGAGAGAACTTCTAGAGGAAAACTTGATATTTTTGGGTTTTTTATGATAAATAATGCATGTTCAGAAATGGCTGAGAGATTTCATCAAGTTCTGGATGGTCTTAAGGGTCAAAAACACTCCAAAAATGACCTTTCTGCCACCTTTTGCACCAGCAGGAACCAGTCTTGGGAGATTGCATTTTTGGAGGGGCAAATGACATCCAAATTGAGAAATTCCACTTGGGTTGGAAAGTAGACATCCAGGGATTTCCAACGAGATATCATGAGCTCAATTTGGACTTTGGGAAGTGCCTAAAAAATAGGCTCAAAGTGGCGCGGCGCATAGAGGAATTTGGCTCATTTTTCACTCTTCAGCTCAGAATTTCACCCGGTTTGACTAGTTTTACTTTCTGATGTAACTCTTGATCTATCTTGATGTAATTTGATGACCATGATGTAAATTTGACACATTTTTACTTGTTCTAGAGGATTCATTCACTAAAAAGTGAAAATTAAATGAATGGATCAGTTTCCTTCCATATAGAGGCAAGTTGTTTGATTGCCTAGATTTCAGTTCCTTGTTTAGAATTGGTTGAAACAGCTCCTAGAAGGATGAGCTCAACCCCTAGAGGCATGGGAAGGGGTTAGAATTATCTATATATTGTATTTTCTGAGACATCTTCATGGTTGGATACTTGGGAATAGTTTGGCATCTCATTGTATATTCATTTCAGCTTTTTGGCAAAGGAAAGACAAGAGTTTTGCAGCACTTGTTGGGATCCTTATGGCTTTGAGTTTTGATGATTTTTTTCTTCATGTATCTGTAAGTTTCATTAATGTTATATGTATGTCATTTCCCTTCTCTTTGCTTTTGAATTAAACAAATGAGTAACTAAGGTAGAATTCATTAGTTTGCTGGTGCTCTACCTTAAAATTTTGTTTAGTTTTATATGTTTTCCTCCGTTTGAAGAGAATCCTTGCACCTTCTTGCCCTCTTCATCTCCTCAGCAGTCTTTTCTATCCAGTAATTGAATCTAAGACATCAAAGTCATTGCCTTCCCTGCCCCAACTTGAACTCTGCAAGAATTTGGCCTTATCCCCGGACCCAAATTTGCCTTTCCCTTTTTTCAACAAAAAAACCCCTAAAAATCATTCCAAACTCCTTGATTAATATACCTAGCCTAAAATTAGCACTCATTTCAGTCATCTCAAGGCCTATTGATACATTTTTACTGAGATTGACCCAGAGAGAGCCCTCTCCTGTTCTGGTAGGGCTAGCTACCAGACTGAGCGTGGTTTGGTGTTACCCTGAATCCCGCCTTCCTTCAGCCTAAGGTGGATTTGGACAATAACATGACCCACACTCAGCAGGAATGCTGCGGTACAAGGACATGCTCCGACTTCTCCACCGTTTTTGAACGACCCCCCTAGAAGCAATGTATGTTCACTCCCTCACGCTGCCATAGTTCGCACTCCCGACCCAACTACTGGGGATGTTCAATTAGACTTAGTGCAGCTATCTAGTACAGAGTTACAAGGACTATCCTCCAGAGTGTTGTGAGAGGTTCGCCGCCATGACCAAGACAGGTGACAACAGTATGACATGCCTCTAGAAGTACGAGCCCAATGGATCGTTGTGGTCACTAATGCAACGCATATTATTCAGGAGAAGTTGGCTTAGGGAGCGCAATTGGTCAAAACAAATACACAGCTATGGATGGCAATATAGCACCATTCCACGCTTCAGCATGTCCAGCAAGAATTACAGCAGGAAGAAGTTGTTCTGGAGCAAGTCCTAGCCTCCACACCTTCCCCCGTCTCTGCGCAGCGCCTAGCCGCCATGGACAAGATTGCGGACCTTCGCAACTCCAAGCAGGTTGTTTGAAAATGGTTGAAGCCATGGTCTGATACCACACTCCAGCTTGCACATGATGCTCAGTTTTCCATCACACGCCTTTGCCGGCTGTTAGAATGGGTTGTTGTGAATACAGATGGGCCTGCTTCTCTGGCACTGGTCAACATTCTGCAACAAGCTGCGGCCCAAAGTCAGGACATACTCCCTCCACTTGTCCGCATTCTGGCTACCTTGCATGCGAAAATAGAAGCCGCACCAGTGTAGTGACTCAGGACGAGTCACAAGAATGTGTTGGGGACTGTTGGAACGGGGTCTCCTAACAAGCTGCGAAACTGGTCCATTTTGGTTATTTTTTATTATATTTAGTATAGCGCAGGGGTTTTTGGGCGGGTCAAAGCCCCGAATGTATTATAATGGGTCAAAGGGTAAACTAGGGGTCTGAAAACCATGGGTTGCGGACCATAGGAATGTTGAAGCTAGATTGTTATAAATAGAGATGCATTTTGGATTGTAAAGGATAGGAATTGATGAGCTATTGATGTGATCTATGGTTTAAGCCATCTGTTTGGGTTTTTGGGGAACGGACTCCTGCTGGATGTGTGCGCGGAGATCCTAGTCCAGCTGTGTGCAGACCCTGCTGCTGTGTGCGCAGGTTGGGAAGGGAATTGTAAGGGAATATTGGTGAATGAACGAATGTGAAGGATTATTAGAGATCTGAATCTGTGAGTACTATTGTATCAATTGCTAATAATTGTTGTGTTATGTATTTTTTGTCTTTCCACTGCGAAGGTTTGTGTACTGAATGCTTGGATCTAGATCTGTTCCACTCTGTTTATATAATGTTTTGTTGATGTTATAGAAAGCATATAATTATAGATATAGTGCATGTGGATGCAAATAGATACATAATTAACCCTACGAAGAAACAAGGTAATCTAGGAATTACGGAACAGAACGCAGCTTTTCTTGCCTTACCCTTCCTTTCTCAGGGTACGAAAACCTGGTTCCAGCACCCACCCATACTACTTCGGGTGAGACTGTGACCTACGAAAGAAGGTCACTGCCGAAAGGGCCAGTAGTATAGGGGTTTTTTGGCAAACCTTGCACACTAAACCTGGGTCAGGACCCCTCAAGCCAACACCAAGAGAAGGAGGATCTCTCTTGTTTTATGTTGCATGAAGATGCAGAATTTGTTGAAGACTCACAGAAGCAGCTCTCTTTAGAAATTTTACATAAGGAGATGGATTCAAATAAAATTTGTAAGTGTTATTTTGATGGTGAGTACTTAAAGGATGGCACAGGAGCTAGGTTTTTATTCATATCTTCAGAAGGTAATCTTTTTCCTTTTTCTTTTAAGCTTGAATTTGAATCAACCAATAATGTAGCTAAGTATGAAGTATTGATTTTGAGTCTTCAAACTGCTAAACGAATGGGAATTTAATGTATTTCCATTTTTGGTGATTCTGAGTTAATTATAAGACAGATTAATAATTCATGTCAAACCAAACATCCCAAATTGAGGTCTTATAGAAATGAACTGTGGGACCTAATTGAAAATTATTTTGAAGCCTTGAATCTTCAGTTTATTCCAAGAGAAGAAAACATAATGAAGATTCACTGGTAGTTGCAACCAGTACATCTAAGCCACCCATTAATCCAAGACTGAGATATGAGATTGAGTTGAGGCATATTCCTTCAATTCCTGATAATGTAAAGCATTGGCAGGTTTTTGAGGATGACGAGCAAATCAATCATTTCCTAACAATGATTGGAAACTTTGAAGACAGTGAAATATATCAAGAAAGTGAACAAACTGATCAGAATTATGTACTAAAAAACCTAAAGCAATCAATAGGTGATCAGAAGATAATTCAGTTGAAGGATAATACATTGCTCAGAGGCTTGGTTCCTCTTGTAAGATTGTTTGATGCAAATGATGTAGCAGTGAACCAGAAGAAAGTATCTCAGGAGGGAGAAATGGAAGGTTGTAATTTAGGAACTTAGTAGGAGCCCAAAATGGTTAAGTTGTTTAAATGAGTTCCTAAGGATTATAAAGAAAGGTATGTTGATATTTTCAAGAAGTATATGGATGTGTTTTCATGGTCATATGAATATTTAAAGACATATGATTTAGATATTATTCAGCATAAAATACCACTGAAAGATGGGGTTAAGCCTCACAGGTAGAAGCTCAAGCAGATTAATCCACTATTACTTGCCCCAATTGAAAAAGAGGTGAAGAAACTGTTGTAAGTAAAAATCATAGTCCCACTTAGATACTCAGATTTGGTTTCAAATCTGGTTCCTGTTAGGAAGAAGAATGGAGAGATAATATTATGTGTTGATTTCGGGAATTTGAACAGAGCTTCCCTGAAGGATAATTATCCTTTGCCAAATATGGATTATGTTCTAAAAAAAGTGACTGGATCTCATAGGTTATCCATGGTTGATGGTTTCTCTGGGTACAACCAAGTAGCTATTGAAAAGGAAGATCAAAAGAAAACATCTTTTACCACACCTTGGGGAACATTCATGTATGCCAGAATGCCATTCGGTCTCATAAACGCAGGGGCTACTTTCCTGAGGGAAATGGATATAGCATTTGAGGGTGACAAATTTGTAGTCATATATTTGGATGATGTGACTGTTTTTTCATGTTTTGATAATGAGCACTTGGAGCATTTGTAGAAGGCTTTCCTAAAATGTAGGAAGTTTGGGTTATCATTGAATCCTAAGAAATATTTGTTTGCTTTGGAGGAAGGTAAGTTGCTGGGACATATAGTTTCAAATCAGGGGGTGAAAATCGATCCAGCAAGAGTTGAGGCTATACAAACAATCCCATTGCCTATAAGTAAGAAATATATTCAAAGATTTCTAGGGAAGATTAATTTTCTGAGAAGATTTGTCCCAAATTATGCTGAGATTGTCAGAAACACAATAGATATGCTGAAGTAAAATGGGATAAATATGCAAGAGAATCCTTTGCTAGAATTAAAGAGGCTCTTCAAGAAGCTCCAGTATTGATCAGCGCAGATTATCAAAATCCTTTCCAAATATTTTCATTTGCATCACCTTCTACCATTGCTGTTGTGTTGTTGCAGAAGAACGAAGAGGGAAACGAGCAAACTGTAGCATTTTCAGTAAAGTTATCAGAGATGCAGAAGTAAAATACTGTATCTTGGAGAAGTCGGTATATGCTTTAGTTTAATCATTAAAATATTTCAGGACTTATGTACTTCATTCTCAAATATTATCATATGTACCTAACTCAATTGTAAAAGTTGTGCTAGTTCAAAGTGATGTGGAGGGAAAAAGAGGAAAATGGATTGCCAAAATCCAAGAATATGATTTAGATATTAAGCCTACTAAGTTGGTCAAAGGACAAGGCTTGGAAAATTTGCTGACAAAATTTAATTTTCAAGCTCTGGGAATTAATCTACTTGCACCTTTGGATGAATTTTTTGATGAAACAAGTCAAATTGGCACAAATTCAGCGATCAAGTACAAATTTCTCTGCTCCGATTGGTATAAGGATATTATTCACTATTTGTGGTTTTTCTCTTGTCCTCCCTCAATCACAGAACAAAGTACAAAGCTCTTAAACTCAAAGCTCAACCTTATGATATAATTGATGCTAAATTATTATATGGAAGGATCCTGCTATTGTTTTGTTGTTATGTTTGAAAGGAGAGTCAATGGAAGTTATCAAAGAGTACCATGAATGTCTGTGTGGGGGCCATTATAGCTGGAAAGTTACTACTCATAAAATCCTCAAATCAGGTTCTTACTGGCCTTCCTTATTTGTTGATGTATACAGAGTGGTTAGAAGTTTCCAAAAATGCCAATTGTTTGCAGAGAAGAAAAGGTTAGCTCCTCTACCTCTTCTCCCTGTTTTTGTTGAAGAACCCTTTAGACAATGGGGATTGGATTTCATTGGAGAAATCAATCCACCATCAAGTGGGAAGTTCAAGTGGATTTTGACTACCATCGATTATTTTACAAAGTGGGTGGAGGTAATACCTACCAGAAAAGTGAATGATCTAGCAGTAATGATTTTTTTGGAAGAGAACATATTCAGCAGGTTTAGATGTCCAATGAATATTGTAACAGACAATGCTTAGGTATTCAACTAAGTGAAATTCATTAATTTTTGTCAAACATATAATGTTATCTTGTCTCATTCTACAGCATATCTTCCTCAAGGGAATGGGCTAGCTGAATCTTCCAACAAGGCATTGGTGAAGATTTTGAAGAAAACATTAATGAAAATCAGAAGAACTGGGATTCAAAGTTGATATTTTCTCTCTGGGCAGTAATAATGACTACTAGAAGATCTAATAGTAAGTCCCTGTTGGGTGTGGAGCCTGATTTTCATCCTGATTCATAGATCCTTGTTTTAGCCAGATGTATACCCCAGGAAAACTGTACACCCCAACAACGGGGGGTGCGGAGGGGACTTGTCCCCCCCGCGGGGTCCAGGGGGGATGACCCCCTGGCTGGGGGGTCCAGGGGCCAGCAGTCCCTCGGCGGGGGTTTCAAGGGCAACGCCCCCGAAGCTAAAATCAAATGTAAAATTTCCTTGTAAAAGTATAGTAATTTCTAGTCAATCTGGTTCGTTCATTAGGCGGATGATCTGATGGTAGAAGTTATGTTTATTTTAGGGTTTTTTTTTTTCCCTAGAAGGCAACCCCTCGCTTTGTATAAGTGCATTGTATTGCGGGTGCGGCTGTGTATTGTATGTGTAATCTCAGAGCGAGAAACAGATAGGGAGACTGTGAGAGAGAACAGAGGATATTACATTGGATCTGCTGTAGGTTGTGTCTCTTCATTTTGCTAGATAATAGAAAGGAAGGAATGGCTATTCGGGGTGGACGTAGCCCAAAATTGGTGAACCACATATATCTGTATCTCTCTGGTTTTATGTGTTTTGTGTGCTTGTATTTCTACATGTTATATGTGTTGCATTTCTCTGTAATATATAATTTTCTAACAACTGGTATCAAAGCCGAAGGTCAATTTGGCTGATAAACTCGCAGGAAATAAGGGTTCCTGGTTCGAGTGGGAGAAATGGTGGAAGATGGTAAGTTTAGGGTCGAGAAATTTAATGGCCAAAACTTCCTGCTGTGGAAGATGCAGATGGAATATTATCTGTATCATAAATATCCGTACCTACCATTGAGCGAAAAAACAAATAATTCGATGGCTATGATAGACGTAGAATGGGAGATTCTACGTCTATCAGTAGCCTTCAATATTTCGAAGGAAACAACAACAGAGGGTTTGATTAAGGTGTTGGTGAAACTATATGAAAAACCATCAGCCTCAAACAAGGTATTTCTCATGAAACATTTATTTAATATGAAGATGTCGGAAGGTGGATCTGTTGCAGACCATTTAAATTATTTTAGTACAGTTACCAGTCAGTTAAGTTCTGTAGGGGTAAACTTTGATGATGAAGTTAGAGCTCTGTTATTTTTGTGCTCATTGCTAGAAATTTGGAATGGTTTATTTATGGCCATTAGTAACTTTGTCTCTGGATCTAGTACTTTAAAGTTTGATGATGTTTTCGGTGTTATCCTTAGTGAGTAAATGCGACAGAAAAGCTCTGGTGAGACATCAGGTAATGCTTTGAGTGCAGAGTCTAGGGAATGAAGAATGGAAAGAGGAAAGAGCTCAGGATATCATAGTAAATCAAGGAAAGGCAGATCCAAGTCTAGATCAGGGATAGTGTGCTGGAAATGCGGAAAGAAAGGACACCTAAAGAAAGACTGCAGATCTCGGAAGGGAAACAAGGAGACGCACAGCAAGAAAATAATCATGAAGAAAATGTGACAGGTGATGTGTTACAATATGCTTTGATTCTTTCTTTCAAAAATGTTACTGATTCTTGGGTTGTAGATTCAAGGGCCTCATTCCATGCCACACCTGATAAGAAATATCTTCATGACTATGTTCAAGGAGATTTTGGACAAGTCCGTTTCGGTGATGATAAACCCTGTAAAATTGTTGGAATGGGTAAGGTTCTTGTAAAACAAAAGAATGGAAACCAATGGCTATTAAAGGAGGTAAGGCATGTTCCAGATCTAAAGAAAAATATGATTTCGACAGGGAAGTTAGGCAGTGAAGGTTGTGTGACAACTTTCACAGATAAAACTTGGAAGGTCATCAAAGGAGCCTTGGTAATAGAAAAAGGTGAAAAGGTTGGTACATTGTATTTATGCAATGGTATTTCTAACTCTGTTAATGCTTTAACTTCCAAAGGAGCAGATGCAGCATTATGGCATCATAGGCTCGGAAACATGAGTGAGAAGGGGATGAAGATTCTTCACTCAAGAAATTTTTTCCCGTGTTTGAAGAATGTTGATTTGGATTTATGTGAGAATTGTATTTATGGAAAACAGAAGAGAGTCAGATTTCTCAAAGTTGGGAAAGAAAAGAAGAGCGAAAAATTAGAGCTTGTGCATACAGATGTATGGATACCTGCTCAGGTATCATCTCTCAGTGGCTGTCATTATTATGTTACTTTTATTGATGATGCAACTAGAAAAAATTGGATTTATTACATTCATAATAAATCTGATGTATTTTATATTTTCAAGAAAAGGAAAGCTTTGGTTGAGATTGAGACAGGAAAGAAGTTGAAGTGTCTCATATCAGACAATGGAGGTGAATATTGCAGCAAAGAGTTTGATAGGTACTATTCAGAGCATGGAATTCACAGAGAGAAGATAGTTCCAAGAACACCACAAGAAAATGGTGTGTCAGAAAGAATGAACAGAACAATCGTGGAGTGTGCAAGGTGCATGAGATTGCATGCAGGATTGCCTTTGCAATTTTGGGCAGATGTTGTAGATACTAATGTTTATCTAATAAACAGAGGGCCTTCAAGTTCGTTGGATGGTGGTATTCTAGAGGAAGCAAGGACAGGTAAAAGGGTAAACTACTCTTTTTAAAATCCTTTTGCCTGTGAGGCCTTTGTCCATATTAATAAAGAAAATAGAACAAAGCTTGAAGCAAAATCAAAGAAATGTACCTTTATTGGATATGGTGTTAATGATTTTGGTTATCGCTTATATGATTATGAAAATCACAAATCATTAGGAGCAGAGATGTAATATTCAATGAAAAGGTATCGTATAAGAATCAGTTGTAGGAAAAGAAACAGGAAAAGGAAAATAAAGAATACACAGTTCTTGATAAGATCACATAAAAAGTAAAGGTGCCTGGAAATAATAATAATCAATAGCCACAACAACAGAAACCACCACAACAACAACAGGCACCTCAAACACTTGAAAGTGGTGTCAGAAGATCTACCAGGATAAGTAGACCCCCTGAACGATACTCTCCTTCATTATATTATTTATTGTTGACTGACTCTGGTGAACCCGAATGTTATGAAGAAGCAATGCAGGTTGAAAGCAGGAAGAAGTGGGAGCTAGCCATGGAAGAAGAGATGGACTCCTTAATGCATAAAAAAACTTGGGACTTTGTCAAGTTTCCTGCAGGTAAAACTACATTGCAGAATAAATGGGTTTACAGGCTGAAGGAAGAAGATGAATGAAAACAAAGGTATAAAGCTAGACTTGTGGTGAAGGGGTTTGCACAAAATAAAGGTATTTATTTTGATGAAATATTTTCTCCTGTTGTTAAGATGACTTCAATCAGAACTATTTTAAGTCTTGTAGCAGCAGAAGATTTACATCTTGAACAGTTATATGTAAAGACAACATTTCTCCATGGAGATTTGGAGGAAGAGATCTATATGGAACAACCAGAAGGATATGAGGTCAAAGGGAAATAAAAATTAGTTTGTAGGTTAAAGAAGAGCTTGTATGGCTTAAAACAGGCTCCAAGGCAGTGGTATCTAAAATTTGATAGGTGTATGTTTGAACAAGGTTATACTAGATGTCACTCTGATCATTGTGTTTATCTCAAAAAGTAAAATTATGGCAGCTATATTATATTGTTATTGTATGTAGATGACATGCTTATTGCAGGGTCTAACATGCAGGAATAAATGTGCTCAAAAGAAAATTGGAAAATTCATTTGCAATGAAGGATTTGGGAGCTGCAAAACAAATCCTTGGTATGAGAATAAGTAGAGACAGGAAAAATCGCAAATTAACACTGTCTCAGAATGAGTACATACAAAAGGTGTTGAAAAGATTTAATATGCAGAATTCAAAACCAGTTAGTACACATTTTTCTATTTATTTCAAACTTAGTAAGGATATGTGCCCCAAGACCCAAGAAGAAATGGACTATATGTCTAAAGTTCCATATGCATCAACAGTTGGAAGCTTAATGTATGCAATGGTCTGCACAAGGCTTGATATTGCACATGCAGTGGGAGTTGTAAGCAGGTACATGAACAATCAAGGAAAATAACATTGGATGGCAGTGAAATGGATTCTCACATATTTGAGAGGTACCACAAATCAAGCATTATGCTTTGGTGGTTCAAACATTTCTCTACAAGGATATGTTGATGCAGATATGGTAGGTGACAGTAACAGGAGGAGCACTACAGGATATGTATTTACTGTAGGTGGAACAACTGTTATTTGGGTTTCAAAAATCCAAAGTGTTGTTGCACTTTCAACAACAAAATCAGAACATGTTGCTGCTACAAAGGCTAGTAAAGAAATGATTTGGTTACAAAGGTTTATGGATGAATTGGGTAAGAAGCATGATATGGGCATGTTATGTAGTGATAGCCAAAGTTCCATTCATCAAAGAACTCAGCATTTCATTCCAGGACTAAACACATACAGCTCAAGTACCATTTCATACGGTCAGTGTTGGAAGATGGACAATTGAAGTTGGAAAAGATACACACTAGCCAGAATCCTGCAAATATGCTAACAAAATTTGTAACCGAGGAGAAATTGAGAATATTCTTAGTTTTAATTGGTCTTCAAGGATGACAATAAAGATGAGAAACAGCTAGGTCTAAAGAGGATTCATTGTCCATCAAATGAAGCAGCGGTGGAGTTGCTACAAGCAGTCTCCATGTGGGAGATTGTTTGGTGCGGAGCCTAATTTTCATTCTGATTCAGAGATCCTTGTTTTAGCCGGATGTATACCCCAGGAAAACTGTGCACCCCTGCAACGGGGGGTGCAGGGGGGACTTGTCCCTCCCACAGGGTCCAGGGGCCAGCAGTCCCTCGGCAGGGGTTTCAGGGCCAGCGCCCCCGAAGCTAAAAACAGATGTAAAATTTCCTTGCAAAAATATAGTAATTTCTAGTCAATCTGGGCCATTCATTAGGCCGATGATATGACAGTAGAATTTATGTTTAGTTTATGGTTTTTTTTCCCCTAGAAGGCAACCCCTCGCTTTGTATGATGGTATTGTATTTCGGCTGTGTATTGTATGTGTATTCTTAGAGTGAGAAACAGATAGGGAGACTGTGAGAGAGAACAGAGGATATTACAGTGGATCTGTTGTAGGTTGTGTCTCTTCATTTTGATGGATAATAGAAAGGAAGGATTGGTTGTTCGGGGTGGATGTATCCCAAACTGGGTGAACCACGTATATCTGTGTCTCTCTGGTTTTATGTGTTTTGTGTGTTTGTGTTTCCACATATTATATGTGTTGCATTTCTCTGTAATATATAATTTTCTAATAGTCCCCTTATGAATTAGTATATGGTACTCAAGCTTTGTTTCCCACACAGCTAGCTAGACCAGTAATTTATTTTCTTCAAGAAGCAGAAGAATAACCCAATGCATTGATAAGAAGACTAAATAAGGTGATAGAATTGAGTGAGAGCAGGAATAAATTCAGGAAAAACTTGGTCACATATCAGGAGAAAATGAAGTCCATTTTTTATATGAAGGAAAAGGAGATTCTTTTCCAAATTGGAGATTTGGTATTAAGATGGGATACCAGAAGAGAAGAAAAAGGAAAGCATGATAATTTTGACCCTCTCTGGTATGGCCAATACAGGATTATTGAAGCTAGATCAAATAACACTTATGCTAGAGAATCTTGATGGAGAAACAATAAAACTGCCTATGAATGGGCAGTATCTAAAACATTATTTCCAGCACTGAAATTTGATGGTTCACCATTGTACATATCTAGTTTCCTTCATTGTACATTTTTCATCAAATAGTATTTGACTCCATGCCCGAAGTGAAGGCACTAATCTGTAGATTCTTAGTGTTTCGTGGCAAAAACACTATCCCCAAGTGGATCCGGATGTTGTGGCTCATTTTCAATATCCTTTATTATTTAGGAGGTAATAACTGCAATTCCAGCTGTTTGATTTCCACTTTCAACGCGTGGGCTAACACAGAGGGTGCCTTCGCAATTGACCCTATTGACTGCGGGAGTAATTCAGATGAACGGTCAAGATTTACTGCGGGGGCATAAGACAAATGAGTTCTCCATACCTCGAGGCCTCTCGCATTGACGTATGCTACCAAGTTGGTGACAGTTGTATTCCACGTCAGAATTTCTTAACGGTCTTTTGGCGCGTCTTATCAACATTTAATTTCAAAGTCCGCACCACCTATTTAAGGAGGATTCTCATCCTTTCTGAAGTTTTTATTGATTAGTTTGTGTTTAAAGTTAGTTTGTGCTGTGTCTTTTTCAGTTTTTTGTCACCCTGACATTTGTCTACTATCCTAAAGTTGAATTATGGCTAAACTCTCATACCTGTCAGGTTCTTCCAGGCACATCCCTCTCATGGACACTGAGAGGGATATCCAGGACATAGATTGTTCCCTTGACCACCTTTCTTTTTATCAGCAAGTCCTCCTAAATGATAAGACTTCTCTAATTTACACTGCCATGATAAAAACTGGTGTGTTGTCTGCATGTATCCTGAAAACTCGTCTTTTTCCCGAATTTATCTATTGTCTAGTGTCTGTTATGTACCCTGGGAAATGTTTCGTAATGAATTTTCAAGGGGAAAATGTTTTGCAAGTGTCAGCCCAATTAATCCGCTAATCTCTATGTTACCCTGAGTCAGAGTCGTATATCCAATTCACTGATCATTCTTTGATAACACATTATGACAGTCTTGCATGTCAGGAATTCAACCAATTCATTCATTTTCTGAAGCCAAATATACTGCAATTTTCACCTGACAGTAAACAATTTCCCATCGAGGTTTTTGATTTAGAAGTTAGACCTGTGCTGACGTGCATTGCAAAGATTTTGGGAAAGGATGATGACAATACAGTGGAAAATTCAATTCTGGGGATGTTTGCCATGATGATGAAGCCAGGAGTGGTGTTTGATATTCCATCCTATTGGAAAGAAGCTGTTAACTCTCAGATCATGAGCTTATCATTGACAGGTTCATTCAGGTTTCCTTCTTTTATTGTTTACCTCTTTTTATATCAAAATGTAGAAGAATTCATGCATCTGGGATTAAACATTATGGATTGGAATAAGAAAAGACAATCAGTATTTTTTTGGACAAACATAGTGAGAAAGGAACAGAATGAGGGTGGTCTGTTTGATTTTGCTGGTTATTTTATGTCTACCGCATATAAAGTTTTGAATGGAATTTCTCCCCCCTGCTTTCTGCCAAAAGCTCAAGAGTTCTTGCATCTGGGGACAAATTATAAATTTGGTGATTGGTTTGTCTTTGAAGATTACTCTGAAATTTGACTTTATGGAGCTAGTGTAGAACCTTATAGGCTTCCTGTATTTGTGCCTATGACATTATTCTCTATGGAGTTCATTAGGAAAAGTTTAAACGTTGACCAAATACACTTTGTGCCTATGAAGAAAGGTCATATGTTCAAATTTCCAATGACTGTGGGTCCCTTTACAGTTAATATGAGACAAGGAATTGATGAAGCCACTAAGATGTTAGATGAAATGCACCTACTGTTAGGAGAGAATTGGGCTTATGACCCTCACAGTGTCATTTCTAGTAGAAGAATTGAAAATGGATATTCAACCTTCATTCATGAGAGTAGACTGGATCTAGAAAAAGTGGCAAGTAAAGGTGTTGTGGGTTCAGTAAGCTCAAATTTTTAGACTCCTTTCATATCAGAGAAATCAAATAAAAGAGGTAAATAGGCAGTGGTTGATTCAGAGGACGAAGAACAGAGGGTTGAGAAGAGAGAAAAGTTCAATGAATATTTTGTAGATGTTCAACCTAGTTTTTCATTACAATTGGGAAATGAAAAAAATGTCCCTGCTTCACCCAGGAGACATGAAATCACTCAGGAACAAGTGCTCCTAATTAAAAAAATGTTTTCCCATATTGCAGAGAGAAATCAAAAGATGAAGGAAAGCATGGAGGCTCAAGCTGAGTACCAGATAGCTCCAGATCAAACAAGACTTCTAACTGCAATGGATCTTGAAAAGGATCAATTCAAGATTTCCCTTTAACATCCTTCTTATATGTCTATTGGTTCATCTAATAATTTTAATACTGTGAATTTGACTGTAGATGTGAAGAAAATTCCATTTTTGGACAAAGTGAATATACACATGCAAACAGGTCAACTGATTGTGAATGACCTAACCAAAACTAATGCAATGGCACTGAAGGCTAAAAATATTCTTGGAAAAGTGATAAAGAAGTTGAAGTTAGATAAATCCAATTCCGGGGCCTTGACAATCCAGAACGAAGAGCTCAAAAATATCATAGTGAAGATTGGAGTAGATCCCAATGACAGGTCTGTTGTATAGAAGCTTCTGCAAAGTGTTGAATCAGAAATATATGTACTGAAGAAAACACTGAAATTGCCTACAGGAGAACACTCCATGGAAACAGAGGTTGCAGAGGTGGAAAATGAGAAAGAAAAACTTCTTCAGCAGCTCATGCAAAAGGAAGAAGAAATCACTAAATTAAAGCAAATTGCATTGTCATTGCAGAACCATATCGAATATCATACTTGCACTTTTGATTTTCCATCAGGTAGTGAAGATCCATCAGCACAAATATCTCAATTAACCACTGAATTGTAGATGGTAGAGAGAGATTGAAAAAGGGCACAATCTAATTTAGAAACAGCAACAAAGATTATAAAAGCCACTGAAGGAGAAGTCAGTAAATATAAAATAGACTGCCAAACTGCTGATGCTGAGATTAAAAATCTCAAAGAAAAATTGAAGGGAAATATATCCTTAATACAGGCTAAGGATATCATTTGGAATGATATTATTGCAGAAATGAAAACAATCTGGGATTTTTTGACTGTTGTTGTAGAAGAAAAAATATTTTCAGGGAGTTTGAAGAGCAAGTCATGAAAAACAAGCAGAAGACAATTAATAGAGCTATTTGGGCAAGAAATTTCATTAATTTCATTGATTCTAAAACATATCAGGAGTTGGAAGAAAATGAAATTAAAGACAGGATTTTATATGCTATGGAAATTAATAAAATGATTGTCAAAAATGATTGTAGGAAGTCTACATAAAAGAAATTGATTGAGCTTAAGGAAGCATTGAACCAGTTTGATAAATTATTTGATAAAATAGCAAGAGCAGGTTTTCCATCATGTTGGGGTATTGGAGGTGGTATTATATCATGGAATTCTTATGAGCCCTTGCTAGTGTTGGAAAAAAATAAGGTAGACAGTACTCATGAAAAGACTCAGGTTCTTAAAGGAGCAACAGTGATCAATTTCCTTCAAACACATTTTCAGCTGCTGTGGTTAGTGAAAACTTTATTTGTGGAAAGACCATATTTCAACAGAATCACTTCTTTCAAATTGGAATATCACAAGCTTGTCCATTCACCCACGACAAAAATCGAGATATGGAAGAAGTGCAGAGCCTAGATGACATATTTACCAAAGGATCCCTCGACTTCATAGAAGGGTAAATTAGTCAGTCAAGGAAATGTAGCAGCATCGTCATCAATTCACATTCAACATATAGATTAGGATTTTAATTTCATTTTATTTCCTCTTTTAAAAGGGAGAATGTAATTGTAATAAGAAATTTTGAGGACATGTAATAGATAATGTATGAATTCCTAAGTAGTTGAAGTAGTTAGGCTCAGTTATAGCAGTTACAAACTTCTTTCTATTGTATTTAATGAGATAGATAAGAGAGAGAAAGGTTTCGAGTTTTGGACCTTCATACTGCAATTTTTGTACTCAGATTTCAAAATATTAATGAATGAAAACCAAGTTTCTAGCATTTGTTAATGTTGATATGTCTTCAAGTTTACATTCTGTGTTTTCTATCTCTAAATAAAATGAAGTAATGAAGTTGCGGGTCTCTTTTTACTTGTGTGAATAAGAGTTAAAACCCTTAATAGGCGCTCCTTCATTTTAACTATTCCTTTTCTTATAATTCTTCTGGAGTTTGAGGTGATATATTCTGTAAAACATCATATCAGTTTGGGCTTATTTTTTTCATGTTCTTCTGATCATTCCATTCTATGTCAACAGATAATAGCATTGTGGAACATTCATTGTATTTTATCTTTGAGGGTTTAATGATAAATATTTGAGGGTGGCTAAACAAAGACAAATATTTCTATGACATAATTATATAAATGTCTTAAGCACTGATTCCTTATCACAACTAAGGGATTGTCTCTTAAGGTACAACACTGCCCATTCCCAACATCTCTATGTACATGTCTAGTGTCTCGTCCCCCTTGGGGTGGAGTATTATAACATGAATAGAGGCCTTGGTCTTGGGCAAGGCATAAATCATGTCTCTTTCTCTGGATATGGAATCCTACAAATCTTTTGTCCTATAATCCCTCACTCAACCATGTGGGGGATCAACTAGTTTCTCAATGAACAACATGATCAACCAAGTATCTGAAATATATGCAACCATCACAACGAATTGCTAGAAATATGATATATAAGCCTCAATACTACCAACCTATCTCAGACGTGCTAACTCCCTGAAGTGAAACTATTGATCCTTCCTATCAAACCTCTCAACCAACCTCCTGGTGAACTGAGTATAGGAAGTAATGTGTATGTCCAAGAGTGATCAAACCATGGTAATACCACTCCTACGTATCTCCCTCTAAATGCACGGTGGAAAATCGGACAACATCAGTCTCTCACATGGGGTTCATATGAAGGTAAGTGTCCTGCTTCTGGGCTCATGCTCTAACTAAGTTCTCAGTTGACCCATCAAAGCATCGAATTGTGACCTTCCCTACTACCTTTTGCACCTCATGGTAAGATTTTCCTCCTCTATATGATGTTCCAACTCCATTCTTGCATCTCTCCTTGAAGTGAATAAATTCCCAAGGGACATGTTGTGCAAAATCTCGAGGTCAACCCATCATACTCATCAACCCCCATCTCCACAGAGTGCACAAAATCTACAACAGTATTTGGTTCCCTCTCTCTCTCCAGCTCATCCATGAACTATGGCATAGTGGGTTGACTATCCATGCCATGAGTCGGAGTATGTGGCTACTAGAATATATGCTCATTGGTGTGACGACTCCCACCTCCTACTTTGTAACCTCCATCACCATTGTTCTCTTGATCGATATGGTTCTGCAATTGAAGGCCCATCATTTGTTGCATCATATCCATCATTAACTGACCCTACCTCCACATATGTTGATTTACCCTCAACAACTCCTACATAACTCGATTATGTTCTCCTTGCCTAGGTTGTGGGTTTCCTCCATTTTCTCCTCTATTTTTCATGTGTTCTCGGGCATTTTCAAGCTCTATATTGGATAAATTGTCAGTTTCTTCTCCTCTACCACGTCCCCTTAATCTGCATATCTCTCGACCACTTGTACATTAGACCATCCCACAAAAATTTCTATACATCACCTTCTTTTGTGCCCACACCTAGGAACATGCTATGATACCACTATAATATCCCAAACTAGGAAAGACAATGAATACAAAAAACATACATTAAGCTACAAAAGGAGAATACAACTATGAAAGCATAATTTTTACACAACCATAAAATAGATCAATAAACCATAGAATAGTATAAACAAATATGATCCATTTCATTTAAATTTGTTTGAAGCTGAGTGAAATAGAGTAGAAAGATAGAACCTAGGCTTGCTAATGCAAGCGCACAATACCCAGGTGAATATCCTATTGAAAAATGCCCAATATATCCAAATGCATTGCCTAGAAAATTGTTGTTGTTGTTGGAGAAAAACTCTAAAATTATCACTTAATAATGCTCCAAAAATTTTGAAAAATTATAAGAAGGATCCTCACACCCAATTCAAGAAAACCCAGAAAAATCTCAAGTTAAATCCACCAGTCACTGAAGCCCCAAAAGTTGTGTATTCCCTCTTAGTCTACCAGTGAGATACAGGAAATGAATAATTGTAAATATGCACAATTTTCCCAAAGGAAAACTCATCCAAACACCATTAAATTCCCTTCCTAAGACTTTTGGCCAAAATCAACTCCAATATCAAGAATAACATTGATACTCAGCCCCTTTACAAAGAACATCCAGTAAACCCCGGAACAAGCCCAAAGAAGAGAAATTTTGGCCCACAAATATCCAACACTTTCAACTTGGAAATTTACCACAAACATCTTATCCTCCCCAAAGGAAAATTTCCCCAAAATATCCAGCCTAGAAGATAACAAAATTATAGCTCCTTAAGCACCAAAACAATCCTCCCCTGTGTCCTCTAGAAATTCATGCAAGCTAAAGGAACATTACAAAATACCGCACGAGATTCCAAAATCTTCCCACAATCTCTCACCTAGAGTGGTACTTGAAGTCCCCTAAAGAAGAGTGTTTAGTCAATTTAATGTTCTTAAATTGCTTACATACATTATTGACCAGAGTTGATAAACTTGTGAAGTGAAAGTGCACTATATATGCTAGAAGCCTCTTTTAATTCAGTTTGTTGATGTGATGATTGAGTTTATAAAAATTTACTTCTATAGATAATTCTTATTCCTATGTTCCTAATTAAATTGATGCTTTCAAATCACAACTTAAGTTCCAAAAATAAATAAGCTTTTTACTTTGCAAAATAGAACTAAATCAAACTTAATCAATCAAAAAGAAAACAGAGTTACTTAATCTATTGTTCTAACAGACTTGTGCATGAAGACAAAATCAAATTATAGGAATGGAAACCATACATCTTTTCATCTACTGGAAATGAAAACTTTTAAAGAAATTACTACTGGGTTTGAAAATAAATCACTCATAAACTTGTGTAGAAATCACTACTGCTTTGAAAATAACTCACTCATATGTTGAAAGGAATTCACTCATGAGCTTGTAAAAATATTCTGAAAGAAATCAAAACTGCTTTTGAAATGAAACTATGAAGAAATATGTGAAAAAGAACTACTCTGCAATTTGAAACTTTGAAAGAGAGGATTAATGAATCTACATCAAATGACAAAATGAAAGTAACTGCATCAAATGATAAAATTATGAAAAAAATTATCTACATCAAATGACAAAAGGAAATTTATGGAAAACAACTACATCAAATGATAAAATGGAATTATAGAAACATCTACAACAAATGACAAAATAAAAATATGGGAAAAAAACTATATTAAAAACATAAAATGTAGAACCTTTATTATTTGCAGGGGCCCTACGACAAGCAGGCGGTCTACAAAACTTCACACGAAAAATCAGCTACGCTTCAAATCTCCGAGGTATTTCTTCATTTAAAAATTATGAAAACAAATTTTTAAAAATATTACTGTTGCATCAAAAATTACATGTGTTCAAGTTTTTTTTGCACGGTATTTGTAAAATCCTATGCATAACTGTTCGAGGCTTTCATGCCTACTTAGGCTAAACAAATCCTAATTCAAAGTTCAAACAAATATAAAATATCGCTTCTTCACGATTTTCTATTTGGCAAAGAAAAACGTGAAGCTTTATTATTTTGGACTCTCGCTCACCTGTTAAGCAACGTGTTGACCCGCTCCTTTGACCACGCAATCAAGCGGTTTCCTTCGTGATCAGGCTCAGAGGGATAGGAGAAAATCCTTGAGGATATTAATCCCCACCTGTCCATGTACTTATTTTCTTAGATGGCACCTTAGAGTCCTGCAAACCATGGATTTGGCTACAAAAATGCGGATCAGCTGCAGAATCATGTCAATTTCATAGCTAATAAAAATTTAAACGTAATAATAAGGAACATTGTTGAATATGAAATATAAAATAATTAAATACCTTACCATGTCAAAAACATGTAGTCTGATGCTTATTTGAGTTGTTGATGATGGTCAAAAAAAGGAAAGATATGTAAAAGAGTGTCAAATTGAAGCAACCATGAGGCTCTACATTCCCCCACACAGAGTTCATTGCATGTCCTCATGCAAAAATGAAAAATTTATGACCTCAGTCAGCTACTGCATTTCTCCTGAGACTTCTACTAATACATCCAGTTTTATCTTCTTTACCTTCTTTTTAGCCACTGCCATTCTTGGCTTTTTCATCAAGATTATGTACTTTATATTTATGACATGTCTTTTAAGAGCTTTATTCTTTTGTTTCAAGTTCTTTTTTTTCTTGTACCACAGTCCCAAATGAAAAAGAATATTATCATTCTTAGTTTTCTCAATTTTATTTTGCAACCTTAAGGTCCCATGCTCCTGTTTTATGTGTTTATTTAGTGTCTCTAGCTCAAATATTTCTTGTTTCAAAGAGTTTATAACTAGAGGTTCTTGTGGACTACTAGATTGAGCTTCTTTCTCTTGATTTAAAAATGATGTATTTCTTGCATCCCTCTTCTCCAGAGATTCAATGTAATCATAGATTTATTACTGCACAGGGTCATTTTTTGGTGTCTTTTGGCCTGGGCTATGAATATTTGAGATGACAGTAGGTGACATAATCCTCGATTACTCTTTTTCCTCCAAATCAATATATTTTGTGCTATTTAGGGATGGTTCTTTCATTGCTTGTCTAAGCCTATCACTTATTCTTAAATTTGTTGGAGGAGGGTGGTGAGCCCTGGTATTGCACCAAGAATGTTGCAACTCCTAGAGTTTTCCCTACTTTATTTTATCAACCCGAGTTTCATACAAACTTGGAGATGACAGTGTTATATACACAGCATATGCATTCTACTCATGTCATCCTCTTCTGAGCTCTATGAAAGGGTGTTATTTCTAGGGTTTCTGGATGAAGTCTGTCACACCAATGAATTTATATATAGGGCTAAAAATGATTCAAATCCATTACACTATCAGCAAGAAAAGGACTATTCTACAACAATAAAGTACATCTAACTACTCTGAAATGAAAAAAATCTACACATTAAGCTATGATAAGAAATGGAAGCAAACTAGGCATCTTGCATGAAGTAAATTTCTGAATCGAAATTGCATAAAGGAAACTAACCTAATCACACTTTACTGGGCCAAATGGATAAACACACTCTGTCTACTCTATGTTCTATCTATCATGCTTTTAATCATGCAGCTAATCATGACCTAACTATGCTCGTAAATACATTGTTTTGCAACTAGGAGGAGAAATTTCTAAGGTGGCTTATGGAAGGCTTTGTAGGTTTCAACCCTGAACATAAATTATCTACACACGAATCTTATAACAGAAAATAAACAATAGAGAGAGCATAAAACATAAAATATATAAACACAGAGATTTTCCCCTGGATCCCAAATCGGGACGACCAGCTTGATATTTCATTATATTCCTTTTAGTGTTACAACACATATATATACATGTCGAAGCATACATAAACCCTAATCCATTAACCCTGGATTAGAACATAACCGTAGTTCCCTTGACCAAATCTACAAAAATACAAGGGGCCGAAAACCATCGTACCCAAAAACCATGTGCGTAGACCGCCCACCAGAAATTAGTCATGGAAAGAATATAACACATACCCAACATTCTCCCACTTGTTGTTTTCTTTCCGCAGGTGGCCACAGGAGAGCTTATTCATTGGCCCAATTCTTCAACACCCATTATTTCTTTACACCAAGAGAACTTCTGAGTGCTCACAGACTTTTTCAATGCATTTGCAACATTCTTCAAGTGTCCACCTTTACTAGCAACACCCTTTTAGCCTCAACCATATCTCTAACAAAGTGATATTGAACTTCAATGTGCTTTTTCTTTGAATGATAAGCAGGGTTCTTAGCCAAGAAAATTTCACTTTGGCTATCACAGTCTATCCTTATAGCTTGTTGTACCAACCCCATACTTGAACACAATCTCTGCAACCAAACTGCCTCCTTGCTTGCATGAGTGGCTGCCATGTATTCTACCTCTGTAGTTGAAAGAGCCACTACAGACTGTCTTTTACTCATCCAACTGACTGCGCCTCCAAATAGGCTAAACACATACCCACTTGTAGATCTTCTTTGGTCCAGATCTCCAGTCCAATCTGCATCAAAAAAACCACGAATTTCCAACATTCTTTCCAATCCTGGTCTTCCCTGGTAGCACAAGCCATAATCACTAGTGCCACGTAAATATCTGAAAACCCGCTTCACTGTTGTCCAATGCTCCTTCCCTGGGTTTGACATAAACCTGCTCAATACTCCCACTGCATGTGCAATGTCTGGTCTAGTACAGACCATTGCATACATCAGGCTACCCACTACACTTTCATATGGAACACGGGACATATACTCCTCTTCTTCTTGTGTCTTGGGACACTGTTCAGCAGACAACTTTACACCTACAGGAATAGGAACATTCACCGGTTTACTATCCTGCATATTGAACCTCTGCAATATAGTCTCGACATACTTCCTCTGGTTTAACCAGAGCTTCCTCTTTGCCCGATCTCTCTTAATTTCCATACCCAAAATATAGTTTGCAGCACCAAGATCCTTCATGTCGAATTTGGAGAACAGTTGGGTCTTCAAATCTTGGATAATTTCTTTGTCATTTCCAATCAGCAACATATCATCCACATACAAGACCAAATAAATAGCACGGTCACCAATTAATTTAAAATAAACACAGTGATCCTCCTTGCTTCTGGTGAAGCCAAGTCCCCGTATATAGGTATCAAATTTCTGATACCACATCCTTGGTGACTATTTTAACCCATACAGAGACTTCTTCAACCTGCATACCAATTCTTTCTTACCCTTCACCATAAAGCCTTCAGGTTGCTTCATGTAGATCTCCTCTTCTAGATCCCTGTGAAGAAATGTTGTCTTCACATCCATCTGTTCTATCTCAAAATCAAATGCAGCAGCAACAGATAAAAGTAATATAATAGAAGTAACTTTGGCGACAGGAGAAAAAATATCACCAAAATCAATTCCCAGCACCTGGGAATAACCTTTTGCTACCAACCGAGCTTTGTATTTCTCCACCTTGCCTTCTACATTCATCTTCTTCTTAAACACCCATTTTCTCCCAATGGGCTTCCTTCCAGCCGGAAACTCCACCAAATCCCATGCATCATTTTTGTGCAAGGATGCCATTTCATCAACCATGGCCTCCTTCCGTAGTTTTCCATCCTCTGAATCTACTGCCTCCCTGACAGTTCTGGGTTCATCATCAGTTATAGTTAAGGCAAAACCTGAACAGAAAGCAGATGGACTATACCTTTCTGGTTGCCTTCTTTCCCGAACTGATCTTCTCAAAGCTGGAGTTTATGGCTCTTCATCTTCTGAGTCTTCTTCTGTTGTAGAGTTTGATTCATCCTCCTTTAGCTCAAACTCTATCTTCTCAGGTTCCTTTGGTAGGACTTCATGTTTAACAACATCTTTCACTTCTCTAAACACCACATCTCGGCTGTACACAACCTTCCTTGTTTCTGGGTTCCAAAGCGTGTAACCCTTTAAACCATCCTTATACCCAATAAAGATGCACCTTTCAGATTTATTATCCAACTTGGTCCTTTTCTCCTTTGGAACATGTACATATGCATCACATCCAAATACCCTTATATGTGAAAGAGAGGGTTTCTTACCAGTCCATACCTCATGTGGAGTCTTATCTTCCAACGCTGATGAAGGTGATCTGTTAACTAAGTAACATGCAGTCTCCACTGCCTCTGCCCAGAATTCTTGTCCTAACCCAGTACCACTGAGCATGCTTCTTGCCTTTTCCATTAGCGTTCTGTTCATTCTTTCTGCAACTCCATTTTGTTGAGGTGTGTATGGAGTAGTTTTCTGTCGTGCTATACCACACTTCTTACAGAAATCTTCAAATTCCTTCTTGCAGAACTCCCCACCATTATCTGTCCTCAGCGCCTTTATCTTCTTCTCTGTCTGGTTTTCCACCAGAGCCTTAAATTCTTTAAATCTATCAAAAGCTTCAGATTTCTTCCTCAAGAAATATATCCATGTATTCCTTGAGAAGTCATCTATGAATGAAACATAGTACACAGACTTTCCCAGTGATGGAACTGACACAGGTCCAAACACATCACTGTGCACAAGTTCTAATATCTTGTTCGCCTTCTTAGCACTAGAAGGAAAACTCACCCGATTCTGCTTCCCATATACACAATGTTCACAGAAATCGAAATCCAGAGAGAAATTAGACATACCTTCTACCATACCATTTCTATGCAATATCCGAAGGCCCTTCTCTCCAATATGTCCAAGCCTTTGATGCCATAGCATGGTCTTTTCTCCAGAGACAACTAGGCTTTCCGCTCCACTTTCAGGAACCACATAACTGTTACACCCATCAATAACAGTGCTACCTTGTAGCTTGTACAGAGTTCCAGTCCGAACTCCCCGCATTAATACCAGTGCTCCCCGAACCATCTTGCAGGCATCTTTCTCGAACACTATTTTTACACCCGCATCATCCATCTTGCTTACAGAAATCAGATTTCTCTTTCTGCCACGTGTGAATATGCAACACCGGCGTGCTCTGTAATCCTCTGTACCCTTGTGTGTCGTGTCTCACCTTTCCATTCACTATCTAGCCTTCCTCTCATCCCCTACAATAGCATCACCACCATCATATTTCTCATACTTCGTTAAAACCACTCCCCGAATGGGGAGTGAAGTGAAAGGATGCACCTAAGTCAATCAACCATGACTCATGATCTACATGTGTATTTGAAGAAGAAGCCAAATACACATCCCCACCTTCATCCGAGGTGGTTTTTGCCTCTACAGAAGGAGCATCATAAGATCCCTTTCCTTTCTCAAGAGCTTTAGATCTACACTCCCTTTTGTAGTGCCCTTCCTTTCCGCATTTCCAGCATACCTTTACAAACTTTCCAGGAGATTTAGATCTCCCTTTAGGTTTGGATCTCCCACTTGAAACCTTATTCTTGTTTCTATTTTGGGACCTTCCTCATACAGATAAGGCATCTCCATTCCAGCCCTCCATATTTCTCCATCTCATTTCCTCCGACAACAAGGCTTAGACAATGTCATCAAAATTCAAGGTATTTGTATTGCTACCTATTGCAATAACCAGACTATCCCACGAGTCTGGTAGAGAACACAAAAAACTAATGCACTTATCTTCATCTGAGATTTTAATATCAACAGATGACAATTGACTTACCACGGTATTGAAGGCGTTCAGATGCTCTGTCACCGAGTCTCCATCCTTCATCCTCAGGTTATACAGCTTTTTCCGCAGGAAAAAACTATTCACCAAAGACTTAGATTGGTACAAAGTCCCAAGTTTTTCCCACAAGTTCTTCGTCGTAGCTTCCCCAAATACATTTAAAAATACTGAATCTGAGACACACAACCGTATTGTGCTCTTAGCCTTCTGATCCAATTTCTTCCAGTCTTCATCTGACATTGCCGTTGGTTTAGTACCTGGATCTACCACGATCCACTGATCTTTATCCACCAGCAGATCCTCCATCTTGAGCTTCCACAACTCAAAACTCTGACCATTAAATTTCTCGATCTCTATCTTCCCGTCGCTCGCCATCTTCTTTCACCGCAACAATCAACCGACCGATCCCCCACTGGGAAGTATTCGATTTCAAAGGTCGAGTTAAAAAAATCCTCAAAGAACTCAAAACCCTTGAAGCTGAAGCAGCTCTGATACCACATGTAGGTTTTAACCCTGAACAGAAATTATCTACACGAATCTTATAACAGAAAATAAACAATAGCGAGAGCATAAAACATAAAACATATAAACACAGAGATTTTCCCCTAGATTCCAAATCAGGACGACCAGCTTGATTTTTCATTATATTCCTTTTAGTGTTACAAGACATATATATATACATGCCGGCGGTGTATAAACCCTAATCCATTAACCCTAGATTAGAACATAACTGTAGTTCCCTTGACCGGATCTAAAAAAATACCAGGGGTCGAAAACCATCGTACCCCAAAACCATGTGCAAAACCATGTGCGCAGACCGCCCACCGAAAATTAAGGACCAAAAAATTTTCGCCGGGGCGCTACCCCGGACCTTGACAAGGGGGGCTACTACCCCCCCTGTGACCCCGCCATTGCGCCCAGCGCAAAAGGGGGGCTATCGCCCCCCCTCTTATCCCCCTGCGCGTGATTAGTCGTGGAAATAATATAACACATACCCAACAGGCTTGAACTCATGGCTACAAGGTTGAAGGTGTCTAGGTAGCTTTGGTAGGTCTTGATGAGGTGGATGGTGGTTTTTGGGCTTAAGGAGGGTCCCACTAGTGCTGCTACAAGTGCCACTATAGGTTTCCTGTACTACTATAGGAAAGTCCTAAATTGCTATAGAAAACAATCTGAGGGCATTCCGAGACAAAAAATGGGCGAGAAAAGTGTAGGGAAGGTGGATTGAAGTTGTGTTTGGATGAGTGGAAGATGGCCCACCCCTTGGCCAAGATCAAAACCACTTGAGAGGCCTACCTTGGACCTCTAGGGTTTGTTCACGGTGTGAAGATGAAAAATATGAAAACAAGGTTGATGGTGATTTTGATGAATAGAAGACTGAAGAAGGGTGAGAAATGAACTTGAAGGTGCTGGTGAAGTCCTCCTTTGCTGTGCTACTTGAACCTGCAAGAAAACTACCTGTTCATGCAACAAATATTGACAAATTCATGATGAAGGAAATGGAAAAGATGAGTTGAATTTGGAAATAAAATCCACTTTAGCCTACAAATAGAGATCTAACACAACATTCTAAACATATTCATGGAACTACAACATCCTAACTGTTCATTCCAAGAAATCATAAACTAAAAGCTAATTTTGGCCTATGGAGGAGGTCTTCCCTCCTCAAGCTCCAATGAAAGAGATGAGAGAGGGAGGTTTGAAATACAACTTTCTGAGTTTATAAACTATTCTACCAACATGCAAGCAAGCTAAATATACAGTAAAAGACAAACGGAAGCAAACTAAAAACAATGAATTGAAATGCAAGCAAACTAGGTAAATACTCATAAGCAAAACTAGCTGAATGACATAAAATTAAAGAATGAATACACAAGAGAGACTAAGGCCAATGGATTGGGACCTAACCCATAATCCTAGCCCTCTGAAACTAGATTAGTGAAGCACAATCTGAATATTCATTTTATTGCAGAAAATAGTCTCATTACATCAACATGAAAGTCTCAAAAACCTATTACAAGAGCTAAGATAATATTGGCTTCCTTCATAGTTCGAATCCTAATGAGCTCTTTCTCAGCCCTATTTAACCTAGATGGTAGCTACCAACATCTCCATAAAAAGTAGGTGATGTGTCCACTTTGTCTACAAGTGAAGTGTAACTTTGGTGCACTTGATCTTGAGTTTTCTTGGTTGCTTTTGATTTCGAGCTATTGGTGGGAATATCGAGGATCCCTTGCCTGCCTTTGGGAGTTAAGGAGGTGGAAAATCCCCCTATAATCTCTCCTTTCTTGTTACTCCGAGCTTTAATGGAAAAATATTCATCAAAGATTCAATATCGTCGTGATTTTCCTGAATTTAACTCATGTTAGGCATTCAGAGTATGACAAGTGTTAATCACCATCTACACTAGCAACATAAGACCATAATACAATTAAGATGAAAGAAAAAGATACTTAATAAGGAAAACGTGTGACAATTAACCCCTCCAAATGTACCTAATGATGGAGCTCATCATCACCCCCCTACCAAATGGTTGCTCATCCTATGAGCAGCTTAGTCATCCTTTCGCATTCCTTTCAAAGCTTTGATGGACCCTTTGACTTCCCAAGGAAGAAGTGTGGAAGTCCCTTCAAGAAGGTAAAAGCCATCATTCTTTTCTATTTCCTCCCATTCTTTGTTCTGCTCATCTTGGTCCTTTCCATCACTCAGCCCTAGCAGCAAGGGTGGATTGAGCTTCAAACCAAGCCACTGAATCTTTCTGGCCTGCATGGCCCTCTTGTATAATGGTGATATTTCCAAGGCACCTCTCAATCTTTTTGGTGTGTGGTACTCCATGTTTCTAAAGCTATGAGGGAGCTTGTTACATCTCCTTTGGCTAACCATTATGCACTCATCTCCCAACAACCTAGAAACATCATCAAAGTGACCCATGGCTTGAGCTTGTGTGTGAAGGTATTTTTCTTCAAGTGCAAGATCCTTTTCAATATTAAGATGGTTGTTGATGACTCCCCTAGGGATGAATAGTTCTTCCCTAATGTGTAAGGGTTCTCTGTTTTATCTCCTCATAACCCTTATCATTTCTTGTGCTCTGGTCTCTTCATTAACCATCCATGATGCCAATGCCATTAACTGCATGTCTCCCATCCTGGGATTGGGGTCCCAGATATTCAATTCTGTCAACACAAGGTTATGCATGTAGAACTCTGCCATTTTTTCCTTGCCCTCCATACTTTATTGGTTGCAAAATCCAATGAACTATCTTCAATTTTGAAAAGGTAAGGATCCATGGGAGGCTAATGTTTTTATTTGAAATAGGAGCCACTGCTCCTTGAGATAAACTGCATAGGAATCTGATGGATATCTGTGTTGAATGGCCTCCAAGCACAAATCTACCATGGTGTCCATTTTTTTTCCTTTTGCTGAAGATGCTCCTGCAATGCTACATTCTCTGCTTGGGCCTTACGAATTTTCTCTTTCAACATAGATTCTATGAGCCTAACATCAGACAAATCCTTCCCCAATTTAGCCACTTTTCCTTCCATGACCCCTATGTCACGCACACCTTTAGATGTGCAGGGCTTCATCCAATGATGAGTGTGTGCCCTCTCCTCTTCCAACTGATAAAATAAAGGCACTGTGAAATTTTTATGAATCAATCTGCCCCCTTCAATGTATGTGTAGTAGGAGCTAAGATTGGGTTGAGGGCTAGGGTTTGGTACTACTGCTACATCTTTTAGGACCGGTTTTGGTGAGGTGGGCTCCTCATTGTCTTATTTTTCTCCGTCTTTTTCATCTTTTCCTTCATTTTGTGCCTTTTCCTCAACTTCCTTGACCTCTTACCCATCTATGGTTGTCTTTTCTTCCTCAACCAAGGCCATTTTCTCTAATTTTGGGCCTGCTGGAGTTTCCTATAGAAAAAATAGACTTTCCTGTAGAAAACTCAGTTTTTCTTACTGAAGACCCTCTTTTTATTTTTTTTCACTCTTTTCATTCTTTGAAGGGTCTATGAGGGTTGCATGAGGTGTGTTTGGTCAATTTAGTGTGTCCTAAATTGCTGCATTTAATTTGTCAATCCGGGATTCGTAAGCTGATGAAGTGCGGCGCACTATATGTGCAAGATAACCTATTTCTTAACTTTTTGTCGTTTTTGGTTTTCTAAGATGAAATGGAAATTATAAAATGAAAACAAGTATGGTTATGTTTGTTCAAGGAAATGATATCCTCTATAATGATTTACCAACTTGAAACTTAAAAAGGAATTTGAAAAATACAATGACAAAACTTGAAAGGAAATGAAAATACGTTGCTGAAATGAAAAGGTGTTGCTAATCTAATAAATCAAAATAGTGAACTAGTGAGCATGAAACCAAACTATTCTTGCTGCGATCTAAACACAAAATAAATTATGCTGAAAGAAATCCAAAAGTTGCAATAAATTAAATCTAGATCAATTTACATCAACTTGTCTTCTGATCCCTCATCATTAGTCCAGCTATGATTTTCGGAAGTAACCATAAAAAACTTGAGTAACTGATATCTAACTTGCAGAAAGTAAACTAATATCAAATCATACATCCATAATTCAATCCCTCACCATCAGTCCAGTTGTGGCTTTCGGAGGTAACTGAAGATGTCATGCACAATTTAATATATCTAAATTTGCAGAAATGAAACTAATACCAAACTACACATTTCATAATACAATCCCTCACCATCAGTCCAGCTGTGGCTTTCGGAGGCAACTGAAGATGCTATGAGCAGTTTAATATGTCTAAATTTGCAGAAAGGAAACTAATACTAAACTACACATTTCATAATACAATCCCTCACCATCAGTCCAGCTGTGGCTTTCGGAGGCAACTGAAGATGCTATGAGCAGTTTAATATATCTAAATTTAACTATTGAAGCAAATGAACAAAACTGAATTAAACAAAGCAGTACTGAAATTAAACAGAAACTAAGAAAAACACATTAGCAGCAGAACAATGTTAATTCCATGTCATTAGTCAAAAAGCTATGAAAATGCCCGGGCTGCCTATCTATAACCTGAAACAAGAACACTGATCAGTGATTAACAACATAAAACATGAAAGACAGAAGTGAAATGGAAAGCAGGAAAGTTTATAAACAGAAATGAAGCATATGTATCATGAAAAATGCAGTGTATAAACATGTGAATAGATTATGGCACAATGAGCTTTAAAGCAATAAAATAAGAACTATACACTAATGCACAAAACCTTAGCTGAGCAGGGGCCCTCTACACCAGCGTTGGCAACGATCTTCAAGTACGAATTAAGTTGGAAAACAGAGTCTTCTTATATTAAAAATGCAGTCATAACAGTATGGTAATATTACGGCTCAAAGGCAGCGTAATTACATTACAGAGCAGACTTAATAAAATTAACAGAGACTAATCGGGACTAACTCTATATGCGTATGCAAACGCGTTATATATAACAAGAGAAACATAACTAATTCCTGAAGTTTATGTTGGTGGAGAACACGTAGACCATTACGTCCACAGATCTAGGATCATGGCCGTGTTGGAAAGTAAATCTATGAGGAGTGGATGCTTGAATTCGACTATGGAGCCATGTACAGATGTCGACTTGTCCTCCACAAGCTCAGAAACGGCCATATGAACCTTTACGTGACACGGAACAGAGTCCTGTCACCGTAAGACTCTATGGTTGACTTCCACGTGGACGCCTTTGACTGCGGCTTCTTTAGATGAGTTTGCTCGAACCAATAGGACACGAACCATGTCCACATCATTCCTGATTTTCCCATGTGGCTCGTTTTCCCTGTAGACACCTATAACATAGAGTTTCACAAAATAGCTGCGGAAAGTTGCAGCGGCTGCGGAAAGTGGCAAGATTCCACAGCTAAATGAACAAAATCTAAATCAAACAGCAGACACAAAAATATAGTTAAAAACCATGTTAGATGATCTTTTGCAATTAACATACAATGATATTGACAGTTTGGGAGGTTCAGGTGAGTGAAAAAGGTATAGAAAAGTGTATGGAAAAGATGCAGAATTGAGACTCAACATACCCCCACTGTGAAGGTGTTGCATGTCCTCATGCAACCAAAATTTTGATATTCCTTGCTTAGTTCATATGCATTGACACTTCAGCCGGCACATCCAATCCTCTCCTCTTCTTCCTTGGTACTGCCAACATTCTGGATTTCTTCATTAAGCACCTAAATTTGATATTAACGAGTGCTCTGTTCAACTTCTGGCATTTCCTTTTCAATTTCTTGTTCTTCTTCTGCCATATTCCCAGATGTAGCATGGTATTATCATGGATGATTTTGTCCAATTTGCCTTGTTCTTTCAATGTCTCATTTTCATTTTTGATGTGCCTATTTAAAAGCTCTAGCTCAAAAATTTCCTGTTTTAGTGATTGGACTAAATCATCCTGCAATGTATGAGGCTGAATGGACGAAGTACTTGGACCTGTAGCTGCCTTTTCCAAAGATTCTATATATTCATATACTTCCTGCTGCTTGGGGTCTATTTCAGGTGTCATTTTTATTGGGTTGTCCCCAAAATGCCGTGAAGGAGAGTTATCTTCAAAATCTGGCTCAGAAGGGCTCACATCAATATCTTGCTGAGAATGGGATGGAGTATGTTCAATGTCTGATTGGGAATGAAATGAACTAGGTTCACTAACTGACTGAGATGGACTATGGTCAGCTGGGGACTGTTCAGATGTTTCCTCTCCCAAATCAATGAAATGAGGACCCTTCATTTGCGTTTTCCTCAATTTCCCCTTAAGTCTGCTGCTTCTTCTCACACGCTGTGGTGCACTATCCTTTTTTTTTTGTTTTCCTTTCTCTGTCTTCTTGGCCATAGAGGACTGTTTTTGAAGATAAACTAGTCTTTCAGATAACACTTGATTATCTTCTTCTTCAGAAGAAGGAGTTTTATGTATAGCCTCAATATTTTTTCTCTGTTTTGGTGTTATTGGCTTCTTACCCTTAATTTCTTTCTTCTTCCTCTTTGACAGTCTCTCTTCCTTATCAGTTCTTTCAAATGTAGTAGTAGGAGTATTTTGAATTTCATCAATTGTTCTTTTTCTCCTACTTCTTCTTGCTGTGCTACCTTCAGGAATTTCTTGAGTAAGAGTAATTTGGGTTTCATCATTTATTCTTTTTCTTCTACTCCTTCTTGTTGTGCTACCTTCAGGAATTTCCTGATGTTCCTCAAAGAAATTTCTAACCAGAAATTGTTCCCATGTGTCTTTCTTTTCCTTTAACTCCTTTTCAATCAAAATTTTTACAAGGCCGTGGTGATATAGATGGGGTTCTACATCTCCTAAATGTTTTTGAACAGTCACGGACATTTTCTTCAAACTATTGAATAGAAAATATGGGAGATTGAGAGTTTGATTATCTAGAAAATTCATCAATAACCTGGTATGGTACATATACATGGACCCAAAACGACCTTCACATGTAATGAATTTCTGAACAACTAGCAATAAAGTAGCCCATTCCTCTTTCAATGCATGCACAGGAATTCCTCTTTTAAAAACAGTTATGTCCATACCTTGGTTTCATAAGATTGTTCTCCATGCTTCATCACTGATGCTTTTATTTTTAAACCAACGCTCACCCTCTTGAAGAAGTTCCGTGGCTGTTGCTATAGATGCTTCATTGACCGCAAACTTAAGGTCTCCAATCTCTGCTTCCAAGCCATTAAACAACCTTGCGAATGCCTTCGTCACTTCTTTATGATAACCTCTGAATTTCTAGATAAACCGCAGCCAATTTGCTTTCTTCAATATATCCCTTATTTGCGGATATCCCTCCATAAACTTAGGTCCTTCCGGTTCTGCTCCTAGCAATTTTCCCATTCTTCTTTTCTGCACTTCACAAATTTGCCTGCGTGAGGGTTTAATGGAAACAGAACGGTTGAATGCACAGAGATGAGCACAATGACTGTGGGTAAATGTCAGAGAGTGGGTATAGAGATTATAACGTAAATAGAGAGCGGAATGGAGTGAACAGAACAGAGAGGGGTTTTCGTGAGCACAACAGAGAGCACGACAGAGAGATTAACAGAGTATAACACATCCGACAACGTTTTGAATTTTGGTGGCTGCACAATAAATATGAGCACGTTTCAACAACGGTTATGGATTTATGTGGCTGTAAGAGTCCGTGGTCAAATCAAATACGTCTCATTGTCACCGGTGGAATATTGGAACATGAGTGAAGATCGGGGGTTTAATGATGGAATCGTTTGAGAATGAATGCGAGAGGATGATATGGAGATCGTGAAAGGTTACGAAATTGTCAATATAATCATTGCACATAATGGATAGAGCTTATGGTTCAGAACTATATAAAAATGTGTTTTTCAATGCTATTTGAAATAAATTTTATTCATACCTTTGGAATCTTTGCCTTTTCCTTGGTCTTCAACTAGTTGCTCTTTATTGGTGTCTTGAATGCTCCATGTCTTTATTTTTGATCCTCTCACCTGCATTTTATTTCATGATTATGGAAATAACATCTGGCTGTACATTCTTTTGAAAACAGGGTTGTAGCTGCGGAATCTGCTTCTGGCTGCGGAAACTGGAGTCAGCTGCGGAAACAGATATCAGCTGCGGAAACTGACACAGCTATTACTTGAATGAATGGAGATGAACAGATGACAAATGACCAGATGGAAATGGTCATGGAAAATATTTTTATTGATGAAATGGAATGAAATGGGTAAAATGAAGTGGAATGGAGTGAGATGAAGTGAAATGAAATGGAATGAAGTGGAATGGAATGGAGTGAATGGTCACAAAATTTGTGAAATGAAAGAGATTTTTTTTTGGAAAATATAGAGTGTCAGGTGTTCCTGATTTTCACCCTATATTTTCTGTATAAGACTGCCAATCAGTGATTGGTTTTCAGGCTTATACCATTTTTTTTTTTATTTTTATTTTTTTTATTTATTTTTTATGTCCTACTCTACTTGAAAAAGAAAATCTTGTTCAAGTATATGAGTACTTCCAATGGAACCATGTCTGTAACAAGATGATAGATAAACTCATATGCAGGTTTAAAGGACACTCTTTGATATGTACCAGTATATGAGATGCCAACTGTCTTGATTTAGATGATGTCAGAAGATATTGAATAATTGAGCATTGGAATCCAATGACTGAATTGAACCAAGATTCAATGTAATCTTGTCTTCCTTGTCTTTCTTCTATCATGAAATGCAAGTCTTCGGAGATATGATCTTCATTCATAGAATCTAGTGATAGGCATGCATGAGACTTTTCAATCTCTGGTTCCAATATCTCCTCTTTATCAATAGACATCCCTGATTCTTGGACCTTATCTGAGTCTTCTTCTTCTATTTGTTGTTCTTCAATGACAGCTGGTGAATCATTTTGCAATACCTCAGAATTGTAAGTTGATTGAGGTGTTTTATTGTTGGGGATATGAAATGGTTGTGGAGGTAGTGGAGTGGGAATGAATTTTCGGAGTGCTTGTGTGGATGATAATGGGAAAGGTTGAATTGAGGTCAAATGAGGGTGATTTTTATGTTGTGGTGGAGGCGAATGGTATGAATAACATTGATGATGGTATTGAGGATAGAGAGGGAAATATTGAGGATATGGTGGATTTCCTTTATAGGGCCTTTGCCAACTTTGTTGCCAAGATTGGTTTTGAGGTTGAGATTGAGATGGCCAAGGTTTCCAAGGTTGATTTTGAGGTTGGGATTGATATGGCCAAGGTTTCCAAGGTTGATTTTGAGGTTGGGATTGATATGGCCAAGGTTGCCAAGGCAAGGGTGTTTTCCAATTACCTTGAGATTGTTGTGCATAACCTTGATACTGTGCATAAGGATATTGCATCATATTGGGTTGATGAGGTTGCCATAGTCCTCTTGGAGCTACATAACAAAGTTGCTCTTGTGCTTGATTTGCTCCATTATCCTTCTGGTAAATTGCCTTCAACCCTGGTAATGATGGGCAATCTTCAGTAGTATGTGATCCTGCACAAATTTTACACATGTTAATGTTATCAAGTGGACATTCATGCAAAGTATGTTTCTTTCTACATTTAGGGCAAAATATAAATGAAGCAACTTTTTGCTTGTTTTGCATTCTTAGCATGTCAGTTTGTTCATTTAAATTACCAAGAATGTTTAGCAAATTGTTAGGTTCAGTTTGACTTACCAATCCTGATGCTGACTTACTTACTTTTGCCATAAATGGACCTTGAAGGGATCTTACACACTTTGCTTTTCCTCTTGATATGTTCTTGCATAGTTCACAAATTTCTTGAAATGACAATCGATAAACATCTCCTTTTCCCACAAGATTAAGAAGATCAATCCATTCATCCTTTATAGCATTTAGTAGGAGAGTTTTTAATGCATCTAATCCTAAATTATGCAATTTAGATCTTTTGATATTATAAGTAAATCTCTCTACTAAATCTTCTAGACTTTCATCCTCTTTTTGGTTCATGTTAAAGACTTCATTTCTAAGGACATGGTGCATGCAATAACCTTTATATTTTTCCAAAAATACTCTTTTCATATCATCCCATGTCCTTATAGAATTTGTTCCTAAAGTCATGAACCATCTAAGAGCTCTATCCTTCAATGTTACCGGAAACAAATTCAATTTTTTCATGTGCAATGAGTAGCCATAAGATCTACAAATTATTTCAAATTCAAAAAGAAAGGTTTCTGGGTCTTCTGATCTCATACCTTTGAAGTTAGGAAGTACAGATGGATGGATGTTCTTCATTTGAATATTGATATCAGTTTCTTGAATGGGAAATCCAAAAGGATATTCCTCATTGTCATCATCTCCATCCATTTCTTCAACCTGCTTTATCACCCCTTCTTCTACCTGCAAAAATATGAATTCATGATGTGGATGTGTGGCTCTTACTGCACCACATGATATAGTGGATGTGGTAGGTGATTGAAGTTTTTGTTTTTGTGTTTTTGTGTTTTTTTTTTTTGAATGTAAGAAATAAGGCTACCTAGTTACACTTCCCCGGCAACGTCGCCAAAATGTTTGGTCAATTTAGTGTGTCCTAAATTGCTGCATTTAATTTATCAATCCGGGATTTGTAAGCTGATAAAGTGCGGTGCACTATATGTGCAAGATAACCTATTTCTTAACTTTTTGTCGTTTTTGGTTTTCTAAGATGAAATGGAAATTCTAAAATGAAAACAAGTATGGTTATGTTTGTTCAAGGAAATGATATCCTCTATAATGATTTACCAACTTGAAACTTAAAAATGAATTTGAAAATTACAATGACAAAACTTGAAAGGAAATGAAAATGCGCTGCTGAAATGAAAAGATGCTGCTAGTCTAATGAATCAAAACAGTGAACTAGTGAGCATGAAACCAAACTATTCTTGCTGCTATCTAAACACAAAATAAATTATGCTGAAAGAAATCCAAAAGTTGCAATAAAGTAAATCTAAATCAATTTACATCAACTTGTCTTCTGATCCCTCATCATTAGTCCAACTATGATTTTCGGAAGTAACCATGAACAACTTGAGTAACTGATATCTAACTTGCAGAAAGTAAACTAATATCAAATCATACATCCATAATTCAATCCCTCACCATCAGTCCAGCTGTGGCTTTCGGAGGTAACTGAAGATGTCATGCACAATTTAATATATCTAAGTTTGCAGAAATGAAACTAATACTAAACTACACATTTCATAATACAATCCCTCACCATCAGTCCAGCTGTGGCTTTCGGAGGCAACTGAAGATGTTATGAGCAGTTTAATATATCTAAATTTGCAGAAAGGAAGCTAATACTAAACTACACATTTCATAATACAATCCCTCACCATCAGTCCAACTGTGGCTTTCGGAGGCAACTGAAGATGCTATGAGCAGTTTAATATATCTAAATTTAACTATTGAAGCAACTGAACAAAACCGACTAAACAAAGAAATACCTAATTAAACAAACTAAGAAAAACATTAGCAAACAATGTTAATTCCATGTCATTAGTTAAAAAGCTATGAAAATGCCCGGTCGCCTATCTATAACTCCGAAACAAGAACACTGATCAGTGATTAACAACATAAAACATGAAAGACAGAAGTGAAATGGAAAGCAGGAAAGTTTATAAACAGAAATGAAGCATATGTATCATGAAAAATGCAGTGTATAAACATGTGAATAGATTATGGCACAATGAGCTTTAAAGAAATAAAATAAGAACTATACACTAATGCACAAAACCTTAGCTGAGCAGGGGCCCTCTACACCAGCGTTGGCAACGATCTTCAAGTACGAATTAAGTTGGAAAACAGAGTCTTCTTATATTAAAAATGCAATCATAACAGTATGGTAATATTACGACTCAAAGGCAGCGTAATTACATTACAGAGCAGACTTAATAAAATTAACAGAGACTAATCGGGACTAACTCTATATGCGTATGAAAACGCGTTATATATAACAAGAGAAACATAACTAATTCCTGAAGTTTATGCTGGTGGAGAACACGTAGACCATTACGTCCACAGATCTAGGATCATGGTCGTGTTGGAAAGTAAATCTATGAGGAGTGGATGCTTGAATTCGACTATGGAGCCATGTACATATGTCGACTTGTCCTCCGCAAGCTCAGAAATGGCCATATGAACCTTTACGTGACATGGAATAGAGTCCTGTCACCGTAAGACTCTATGGTTGACTTCCACGTGGACGCCTTTGACCACGGCTTCTTTAGATGAGTTTGCTCGAACCAATAGGACACGAACCATGTCCACATCATTCCTGACTTGCCCATGTGGCTCGTTTTCCTTGTAGACACCTGTAACATAGAGTTTCACAAAATAGCTGTGGAAAGTTGCAGCAGCTGCAGAAAGTGGCAAGATTCCGCAGCTAAATGAACAAAATCTAAATCAAACAGCAGACACAAAAATATAGTTAAAAACCATGTTAGATTATCTTTTTCAATTAACATACAATGATATTGACAGTTTGGGAGGTTCAGGTGAGTGAAAAAGGTATAGAAAAGTGTATGGAAAAGATGCAGAATTGAGACTCAACAAGGTGTATGGGATGCCAACCTTGTTGAGTGTCTTTTGATGTAGGTTACAGGGGTCCTCACAGGTGAGGTGACCTATTTCACCTTTCCTTCCTCTAATATTATTTCATCATCTTTCTTTAGTGATTCCTCAATGGCAATAAGGCTCTTGGTGGGAGTCTGTGGTTTCCCTTGCCTCACCCTCTGACTCTTCCTAGTCCTAAAATACATAGGTGTTTTCCTCTTCCTTTTTGTTTTGACAGGTGTGCTCAAATTGGCTAGGGTAGTAGCCACTTCCTGATTTGTAATGTCTGGTGACATGTTGGTGTCTTTAGGGGAGGTTTCACTACCTAGGACAGGGTCCAATTCTTTCTTTTCCTTGTCCTTTTCTTCCTCCTTCCCGTTAGCTTTTTCTTTCTCTATTTCTATTGTCTCTATGTTTTCTACTTCAATCTCTATCCCTTCTTTTTCTTCCTCATCTTTTTCCTCCTCTTCTTTTTCTTCTACCTCCTCTTCAACCTCCTCTTCTTCTTCTTCTACCTCCCTCTCTCTAAGGCTAGAGGTAGAATTTTTCCCTATTTGGGTAGCTATGAAGGCTTCCCTCTCCATGTCTATGAAAGAAGACCAAGATACAGGTAGGTTTAATATTCTCAAAGCATCATTCACTAATAGTTTTATGAGGCCATGATGAGCCAAGTGCCGGTATTTTCTTTTCCTCACTTTATTTCTCATGTTAGTTATGGAGTTTAGGAGGAAATGAGGGATGCTTAATCTTTGTTCTAGAGGGATATCTCCTTGAAACCTAAGTTCATTCAACAATATGAAATGATACCCATAGACCACACTAAGTATATCTTCACAAGAAATAAAATTCATGATATGGAAGGCTACTTCATCCCAGTGGTATGGAAGGCTTTCTTTCCTTGCTCCATTTTTGTCTTCAATGTATTCTTCTCCTGGGAGAAAGAATCTCTTCTTGGCTGCAGTGCTAGGCATTATATCCTTAACCCATTTGAATCCTAAGGGAAATTTGTAAGTATGCTTATTAGTTGAGGTGATAGCGTGATGGCTAGGCCTCTAACCATAAGGTGGCTCTCTCCTTTGAGTGTGATTACAGAGCCACTACAAATTCTCGAGCTATCTCTTCATCAAAACCTTTCAAAATCTCAAATAACCCTAGCCATTGGTGATTTTTGAATATTTCCATGACTTGAGGATGCTGCCTAACTATCTTAATGTCATTGGGCTCCCTTCTGTTGAATCCCCCTCCCATTTTAATGGTTGTGATATGAATGTGGTGAGATTTTTGAGAGCATTGTGAGGATGTCTTAGAGATGGAGGTCTTTAGACAAATGCAAATTTTTACCATTTAATTTCCAAATTTAACTTGTGGTGTGTAAATTTCATGGATAAATATTAGTGTTGAAGGATGGCAACCAATTACCTTTGTCCTCTGGAATTTTTTCTTGAGAGATGGGGGATTTAGGAAGAAATTTCACCCACAGGTGACTATGTGTTTCCCTTTTTACCCTTGTTGATCTGCCTCTGAAGTAGCCTGTAGAAAATATCTATTTCCTATAGCACGATGGTGCATGCAAGCTCTGATCTTGATGTTTCTCTCCTGATGGCTCCCACTTCTCTCCTGCTCTTACTGCTCTTTGAAATGCTCAGTGAAATGGTGAAAATGAGACATAACTCACCTTTATGTCATTTTTTAACTAAATTTGGAATGTTGTGTTGGCTCGTACTTAACACGAGTTTTCCTATTTAATACCATTGGTCCCACACCAATTAATGATTGTTGAGCCTCATAATCACCTTCTTCATACCCATTCACTCCCTCTTGACTTGATTTTACTTTCCCAGGTGACATGTACTTTCACTTTTCCTCCAGTTTAACTTTATGAACGTGGCCAAGTTAATTGGCCACCCCTTTGCCTTTTAAATTTCTAAAACTCGACATTAAACCATTCTGGTCATTATGAATGCATAGTGAGAGGTGAAGGGCCATACCTGAGCCTACTTGGCGATGGTGTCGTGTTGAATGAGTTGTTGCAAGGAGTTGTAGCTAGTGGTTGCATCCATGATCTCTTATTTGTTGTATTTTCACTTTCTTGTTTATTTTCTGAGAGAGCAACTTTTTCTGAGTGAGTTTCTTTCCTTTTCTGAGTGAGTTGCTTAATTTGTTTTGTTTTTTTTTCTTGCAGGTGTTGCATGGAGGTCCTTAGGTGCCATGGCTAATGTTCTTGCCCTCTTGGAGTCTGTTGGTGGTATTTTGGAGTCATCCTCATTAACTTTTCTTCATCTTTTGGCCTTATTGTGCCACACACAGATTTGCTACAGGAAACTTTATAATTCCTGTAGCAATCTTCTTCTTGCTTCTTCTTGCTTCAGATTTCTCAAAAATGGAGGGAAATGGTTTATGGAGGCTAATAAGTGAGTCATGGAATGAATAGAGTGGAGGATAGGTGAGTGAATAGGTCTCATTCACGGCTTCAGATGATCTAGCTACTAATGGTGCAACATAGGGTTTAGAGAGTAAATTGTTTTGCATGGAGTGAAATAAGGGGTTGGGAATGGTAGGTATAGGAAAAACATGAATTATCATGCTCTCCATGAAGTTCAGAAATCCTTGAGAGAGCTTCTTCCTTCATGAATTATTTTCTTGTAGCATTTACAGGAGTTTCTTGTAGTGCTACAGGAATCCTGTAGCTGATGGATTTTCTTGTAGAAATTACAATTAGGAGAAAAAATGAACTTTTTTCCTATATGAGGGGTGAAATGGATGAATGGGGGTATGTTGGAGTGGCTAATGGAGTGTGAAAGCAGAGGAGAAGGAGAAATTAAGAGAAACTTCTCATCTAGATTCCAAAAACCATCTTTGATCAATAACCTGCAAAACAGAAAAACAAATAAGTGCATAGGTATTTTCCTTCTTTTTCCTTTTTTTGTTTTTGTTTTTTTTTAAAGCAAGTGGGCTACCTCCACAGAGGTTTTCAACCCATGGGCATGCCTTGGGCACCTCAGAGAGGTTTTCACCCAAGGATATTTTATCTTCTAATTTTTTCTTTTTCTCTCTTTCTTTTTTGCTCCAGGATTGCCTCGTGGAGGTTTTCAACCCTGGAGTTGGCCTTGGGCACCTTAGAGAGGTTTTCACCCATGTCTATTTATTTTTTCTCTTTTTCTTTTTTTTTCTACGAGGGGGAGGCATTGGAAACTATGGAATCTCCCATGACATATGCCTCCCTATTTATTTAATTTATAAATTCTGCCCTAGACGTAGGATTTTTGCAAACCTTAAGCCTGTAACCATTGACAAGTAGGGGAATTCCTTCCTCATCTATGGTTTTGATCTAAATTATGCCATTACCATAACATGTGTCCACTTTGTAGGGTCCCAACCATATTTTCATTAGTTTTCCTTTGAAATCCTTAAACCTTGAGTAATACAACAATGCCCAATCTCCATCTTGAGAGGTATTTTCTTTAATGTACTTGTCTGCCAAATATTCCTTTGCATCTGAATCACTTCTATGTGAAGGAGCACTTGCTTCTTGAACTCATCCAATCCATTTAATTATAGTAACCTCTCTTGTTGGGCATTTGATATATCTAGGTCTAACGCAACTACCATCCTTAAGGTGTTGAATTCAAATTCAATTGAAAGAAGAACTTTCTTGGCATAGACCAAGTCATAAGGAGTGAACCCTGTTGTCGTCTTCCAAGTAGTGTTGTAGGCCCAAGTAGCTTCTACCAATCTGTCTGCCCAATATTTTTTTTTTTTCTCACAAACTTGGTGAGGATATTCTCCAAGGCTCTGTTGGTCACTTCCACTTGGCCATGTGCTTGAGGGTGGTAGGTAGTGGAAGTCCTATGCTTTATCTTGTGCCTCCTTAGAATATTCTCAATGATATGAGATGTGAATTGTGCCCCCTGATCAGTGACTACCTCTCTGGGGTATCCAAATTTTTAAAACACATTATCTCTCAAAAATTTTGCTACTTTCTCCTTGGTTTCTACCTTCACATATTTTGTTTCAGCCCACTTTGTCAGGTAGTCAATGTAGACTATGATATCATTTTTCTGGTGAGATGGTGGATCAATAGGTCCAATGAAGTCCATGCCCCACTTTTCAAATGGCTGAATAGCCACCTGAGGGTTCAAAGGCATCTCATCCCTCTATGTATGTTTCCCCATCCTTTGGAACTGATCACACTTGCTAGTGTATCTTTTGGCATCTTGGTGAAGGGTAGGCCAATAGTAGCATGCCTGCAAAAATTTGAAGGCAGTCCTTTTTGCAGCAAAGTGGCCTCCACAAGGGCTATCATGACATGCAGAGAGGATATCAAAAACTTCTTCCTCCCTCACACATAGTATGAGAATTTGGTCAGGGCCTAGCTTGAAGAGATTTCCCCCAATCCATGTGAAAGGGGTGCTTTTCTTGATGATCTTGCTTTTCTCCTTGAATGAGAGGTTAGGAGGGAACTTTTTAGCAACCAAGTAGTTAGCTATGTCAAAAAACCATGGTGAGAGTGTTGAGATAGCGAAGAGATGTTCATCTGGCAGCTGGTCATCCACCATTCCTTCTTCATATGCAGATAGAGCTAACCTGGAGATAAAAAATCTGCAACAACATTCTCCTTTCCAGGTTTATCAACAATGGTTAGGTCAAATTGTTGTAATAGTAACAACCATCTAATTATTCTAGCATTAAAATCTCATTTTCTCATTAAATATTTAATGGTAGCATGGTCAATGTGTACAAAGGTCTGATAACCAGTGACATGATGTCTAAATTTGTTTAAACAATGGAAAATGGTTAACATCTCCTTCTCCGTGACAATGTAATTGAGTTCAGCCTTGGACAAGTTCTTACTAATGAAATAGATTTCATAATGTAATTTTTTTTCTAATTGACACAATGATTCCCCTACATATTTTTCTGATGCATCGATGTGGATGTGGAAAGGTAGAGTCCAATTTGGACCTCGGAGAATGGGGGCAGTAGTCAACTTTCCCTTAATGAGCTCAAAAGATTCTTGAAAAAGACTGGACCAAGTAAGCTCAGAATATTTGGCCAAGAAACCAAATAGTGGCGAAGCCATCTTGCTAAAATATTTGATGAAACTTCTATAATAGGCAACTGACCCTAGGAAACTCCTAACATCTCTATGCTTTTGAGGAGCAAGTACCATTTTGATGATGGTGATTGTGTTTGGGTCCACCTCTATTGCTGCCTGGGAGATTGAGTTCCCCAATAAAACTCCTACTCTTTTCAGGAATTCACACTTTTCTAGGCTTAGGGAGAGATCCATATCGATGCATCTTCTCAGCACTTTTCCAAAATTGGAGAGAGCTTCCTAGAAGTCATCCCCATAGGGTGTGAAATCATCCATGTAGATTTCAACTAAGTCATGGACATTAAATAACTTTTGAGGTCTAAAATGGGCCTCCTAAGAAAAATGTACAGCTAAAATAAAATTTATAAGAACCAATATGATTCAATAAGATGATGTCAACCATGGGGGATGATTCACCATTTTTGGGGTAAAAAAGTAAAAATATTAAAAAATAATAAAATAATAGAGCTACTTTTTCAACTTGTATTTTAAACTTATCTCCCTAATGTTTTACACGAATTTCGATTGGAAGTACTCGTTGGATGCAAAATTTAATTCCTCATCTGAGTACCCATGTTGCATACTTTCGATGGACTCTACTACACGAAAGATGAGAAATACATGAAAAAATGTGATTACATTCACGTTTTTCATGTATTTCTCATTTTTCGTATAGCAGGGTCCATCTAAAGTATGCAACATGGGTACTCCTTGGATGAGGAATCAAATTATGCATCCAATGAGTGTTCCCACTTGAAATTTGAGTAATTACATAGGGAGATAAGTTGAAAATACAAGTTAAAAAAAAGTAGTTTTTTTATTTTTTTCCCTCTAAAATTTGATGATGTAATCTAATATTATTTTATTATTTCCACTATTATTTTATAATTTCCTTAGGAGGCCCATTTTAGACCTAAAAATTCCCCTAATTCTAGCTCAAAGAAAATGCTCAAGGTAGCTCTTTGGAAGGTAGTTGGGGCATTGCACAACCCAAAGGGTAGGACTCGATAAGCAAAGGTACCACAAGGGCATATGGAAGTAGTCTTGTCCTGGTCTTCAGGGCTGATTTGGATATGGTTATACCCACTAAACCCATCTAATAAAAAAAATAACTTCTTTCCTGCAATTCCATCCAGTACTTGGTCTATAAAGGGAAAATGAAAATGCTCCTTCTTGGTGGCTTTGTTGGGTTCTCGATAATCAACACAGATTTTCCATTTTCCATTCTTCTTCGAGACTTGGACAAGAGGAGATACCCATTGATTGTATGATATAGGATAAATGAAACTTACATCCAACAATTTATGTAGTTCTTCCTTGACTATGTCTTTTAGATCTGGGTTCATCCGACATTGGGGTTGGTGCATAGGCTTGCATCCTTCCTTAATGTAAATATGATGTCTTCATACTGAGGGATGCACCCCTTTCATGTCCTTGTAATCCCAAGAAAATGCATATAGGTTTTATTTCAAAAGTTGGCATAGCTGCTTTTCTTCTTTTTCTGAGAGGTTTGAGTTCATTTTCATAGATTTAGATGGGCCAAATTCCACAGCCATAGTGCTTTTAGAGGTTGAATCAACTGATTGTAGTTCCATCCAAGGGTTGCTTTCAGGATATTTGACTAGGTTTCCAAGCGGTCTATTATTGGGGGACTGGTTTTGAATGACATGGTCGATGAGTTCATCTTCATCAATCTACCCCCCTCTAAGAACAACATCTATGGTACAAATGGGGGTAATATTGTATACCTCATCTTCTTCATCCTCCAACCATATAGGTAGATCATGATCAATGGAAGGCTGGGCTGGAGGATATAATACCAGTTGTTTAGACAAGGGCCCATTCTTAATAGTCATGTTTCCAGCCCGACATATGATATAAGCATCAACAGTAGCTAACCAAAGTCTCCCTAAGATGAGAAGATATCCATTGAACTTGGTTTTTTGCTGCAGAACTAGGAAATCTGTGGGATACTCCCAAGAGTCAATTGAAACCATAACATCCTCAACAATTACTTCTAGACTTATTATGGACCGATCTACAAGTTGCAAAACTTTGGTGGTTTTCCTCAAAGTCCCTTGGAGGTTGACTTTCAACACAGTTTCCTTGTTAATAGCATTGATGGAAACCCTGAGATCAATCAGAGTATTGGGGACTATGACACCATCTATGTGCACATCCACAACTGGACTACCAAGGTCGAGATACTTTGGAAAGATCACCCTTCCCAACATTAAGTCAGACAGTTGGCCTAAAACATTGATGGTGGGGGTATATTTCTTTTTTTTTCCAAGTTTCTTGAAGCACTTTTCCTTGATGAGCCTATTGTAAATAGGGAAATCCTTAATGGCATAGAGAAGGGGTATTTTTACTCACAAATTTTTCAGTTCTCCCATAAGTTTGGTCTCCTTTGGGGTGTGTTGAATTGAATGGATCATGTGCTTAGGAAAAGGAGGTTGTTAGATCTGAGTGTTACTTTCTTCCTTTTCCTCCTTAGACTCTACAGGTGGAGATGGAGGGCGGTTGTCTGGGAGTACTCTTCCCGACCTGAGATTAATCTCTTGTATCTCCACATCATAAGCTGGATAGGATGTCTATCCATTATAAACTTGATGCGCCTGTCTTTTTTTCAAGTTCTGATTAGGCTATGTAGGCATCTAAGGCATCTTGGATGGAGCAGCATGAGTAAGTTGAGGTTAAGGTTGGGGTGGAGAAATTAGAGCAAGTGGTTGGCTATGTTGAGGCCTCCACCCTTGGGATGGGTTGTTCTGCTGAGGTTGTCAATGAACATATTGCTGAAATGGTTGGTTCACAGGTTGAGGATGATATGGAGGTTGTAAGGTCGAGTAGGAGGTGTAGGCCATGATGGAGGAGTGGAGGTGTACCAAGATTGCATGGGTGCATTCTAATTATTGTGATAGTAAGAATAAGGTGCACCTTGTATACCCTTTTGATATGACCTAGGGCCTTAAGGCCTTCTCTAGTTAATGAAAAAAATTTACTCTGGTCGTACTTCCCCACTTTGATATACAGCTGTTAGCCACACATAATATTTTGTTATACCAAAAGGTGGCTAAAAAATTTTGGGAGCCTCCAAGGAACAAATTTCATCTCTAAAAATTGTTGGCTCTTGAAGTCTCTATAAGGCCTCCTGCTTTCCTTCCCTCTGTCCAAAATCCTTCATTACTTTTTCACATCTCAAAGGCTTCTGAAATCCCATAAAAATCCACAGTCATATACTGCTGCAAAGGACCCTTTTTCCCCCTTTTTCCCCCTTAAGCTAACCTTCTTCTCTTTTCCTCCATCTTCCATGAAAGCCTCTAAATTTCATGATTCTCCCTTTTCCCCTCATTAAAACCCATTTCATAAGGTCTAAGATCCCTTCTTGACCTTATCGAAGGCCTTCATTTCCTTGAAAAATCATTGAAAACCCTAGAAAATGCATATTTTATATCCCTCAATCCTTAGCCCCCTCGGGCTAAGGATCTAAACCCATTTTCCTCCATGCGCCCGAGCGCCAGAACCCGTGGCTAAACCTATCAGGCGCTTTTTCATTTTTCTCCGCCAAAAACATAATAAACCTTTGAAAATCGGGTTTTAATTAAATTTCAAAGTTTTCCACCCGCGAAAATTATGAAATAATCTTGACCGTCGATCTGCTCCACAGATCGGACGGCGCGACACACGACTTATCATGTGGACCCCCCAGCCATACGTCACTTCCCAAATCCACCTGGTTTTTCCGAACCGCCTTCGTGCGAAAGGTGGTTTTAACCCAACAGCCAGCGATTCCATACGATGGTTGCCACGCGTCCTCTGCCCTGTTTCAAAACCGCCGCATAAAGTTAGTCCCCCACGCGTTATCTTTCAGACCATAACCACCCAACGGAATCGATGATAGCCGTCTGATCTGGGCCCGCTGATCCAACGGTTGATGATCGCCCAAGATGCCCGACCTTTAACCAAAGCGCCCACTCAATAACCAAGCCGTCGCGCGGTGGGAAATCAATCTCCCCCGTCGATCTCTGCAGATCAACGGTCCCCATTCAATTTCCCGATTCCATTCCCTAGTCAACTATTCTCCGCCGTTGACCTTCCTAGTCGCTCTCGATCGTTGATCACAGCGCGATCAACGGCTCAGATTGCCCCACTCCTCCGCACACCCTCCGATGCAGATTGACCCATATAATCGTAGGATTTCCTCATTTTGTTTGTTTTGTGTAGGTTTAAGGTTTTTTCTTGATTAAATGGAAAAATTTCATGGGGCAAGGATGACGATCCTCTGCCTTTCGAATTCATCAGAGAGATTATCCACAGGGTGTAAATTATACTGTCAACGAGGTTCCATGAGCCTTCACTGCCACGCGCCCCTGTAAAACCTGGAAGCAGCAAAGAAGTCACAGAAAAAGAGTATCAGATCGCAGGAAATCAGAAAACTAACCAGAAGCCGAGGATTAATGGACAAATGAGTGGGGATTACAGCTAAGATAGTTATCAAAAGCCTAATCCCCAACTCAAACACAGTTTAAAAGGTAAACCTAAAAAGTGTTTATCAGACAGGTTGCCTCCACCGCCATATCTGAGGCAAATTGATTCCTCAACCACCACAGCGCCACCTGTTGCCTCAAAACACTCAATTAGGAGCCAAAATTTATTGAACAGGATCAGATATTTTTCCCCAACGCAGCCGAAGAGTGACTTTCTGCCAGGGATTTAATGAAGGAATGTCTGCAAAGTAACCCTAAGATCACACAGAGCCTCAAAGGTCAACAAAAGCTCCTTCCGAGCTTCATTCATAAGTGTACAACAATTAATATAGTGAAACAGTTGTACATTTTCTTCCTTGAGCCTCCCAAGGGCCAAGAAAACATTAACTCTGTATTAACTGTATTTGAGATCTTTAATCAGATCTCACCTCCTCATCCTTCTATAAATACTTCAGTAGAAGATGAGTGAGGGGTTGGTTGTCAATGTAATTGCTGAAGCATTCTATGTAACTGAGCTGAAGACTCCTGATTGTAAATAGTGTTTTCACTGGCTCTTGGAGCTTTGCTTGTAGCAGATAAGTTAGGTCGTGAAGGAAAGATGAATTAAACACTGGACTTGAAGATTGTAACCGGTTTAGAGCATCAATACAAGCTGATTTATGGGATCCTGGTCTATGCTGACGGTGATGTTATTCTTATTATAACTTGTGATTTTGTTTTTGTTCTCATTATGTTTCGTTTTCTTCTGTAAAGAACAGTTTAAACAGTGTTAGGACCTACTGCATATCAGTAACTTTATCTGGCTGAGAAATCTTTATTTTAATGTTTTCCTTCAATTGTGTTATTTGGAGATGATTTAATTCAGATTCAAGCATAGGAATGTTGGTGTTCCCTCGTCCTATTGTCTTATTTGAATGTTATTTCTGAATGTTACTTTCAGTATATGTTGTGTGAAGATGAACTGAGGAAGATATGGTAAGCCCTGGTCCCAGTATTTTTTGCATAACAGTTTGATTGTTTCCCCTAGAATGTGTTAAAAGCTGGATAGTTTCAAAGTACTTACCAGATCTTAGGTCGTTCTGTGTTATCTCTGTGATTTTATTGGAAGTGTCCAAGTAAAGAAGAGCTAGGAGAGGATTTGTGGTGAGCCCGGCCCGCTAGCTTCTACTCCAAAGGTTTCCTTCAAGTTTCCCTTTGTTTTTTATGTGTTTTCTATTGGAAGTGTATCAAAGGTTGGCTAGTTTCAAAGTACTTACCAGATCCTAGTTTGCTTTCATGTCTTTCTTAAGTGCCTAGTCAAAGGCTGGATAGTTTCAAAGTACTTACCAGATCCTAGGCTGCTCTTTGTTCTGCATCTGTTTATTTTCCCCTTCTTAATGTATCACTCCATTCCATAAATCAAACCTTAAAGAGATCCTGAGGCATAGATGACTTGCCCCATAGACCACTCTTGAACCCGATTGTTTCAATTAAATCCCCTTATGAATTCATAGCCCAATGGACTGAAAACCTGCCATCATCTTTCTTCTTGATCAAAGCTTACTCTTTTGCTTGCAACTTCTCACCTTTGAGCCTATTTGCATATAGACCTTTCCACCTCTAACAGCAATCATATTCAATCATCCAAAAACAAACAAAAAACCTTGGACTTCGTAACTAGCCTAACATCATCACCTTAAGCTTTCAAAGACAAATCTATCTTTGTAGATATTGGAGAGATCCCTCTACAGATTCAGGAGGGCTAGATCCTAGAATCCTAAAGTTGGTTGAAACGATGTTAACTCCGTGATCGGACTTTTTCCAATCTTGCTTATTACAGAGACCTAACAATAGCTTTGAGTCCAGGTAAGGAGGGACACTTGTCTGTGGCGTGATTCTCTTAAAATACTAAGAAAACCTCTATGAGATTTAATGGACATTCATTTCTAGGGTGTTTTCTAGTACATATAGGGAAAAATCTAGCCAAGGATCTTTTTGCTTCCTCTTTCTTCCTCTTGACCTGAATTGTGTCCATGTCCAAGGAAAAGGTGTGTAGCATGTCACTCTTGAAGTCCTATAGCATATTTCCAATCTCATAATTGATGGAGGTGGAAGAAGAAGGGGTATTGTTTGTACTCTAGCTAGATGTGCCTTTCTTCCTAGCTGTCCTGGAATGGTTCCTGAAGACAGTTTTGATTGTCTCATAAGGCAGTTGCTAGATATCTCCTCCTGATAAAATATTGAGGGATTCTATCACCTCCTCCCTGATCCCTCGAAGAAGTAATATTTTAAGTGATCTGGGATCAAGGGTACAGTTGGCTCTCTTATAGTTTTATTGGAACCTCTCTTCATAGTCCTCTAGGGATTTATCAGGCCCTAGAGTCATCCTGAATATCTCATCTTTATTTTCCTTGGACCTACAGTAGTCCATGTACTTGTTTTTGAATGCCTCTTGCATCTATGCCTAGGTAGTGATGTTGTTCCCAGGTAGACCCATGAACCAGCACAAGGTTGCATCCTTAAGGGTAGATGGGAATAGCTTCAAACTTTTATCACCTGAGGCATATTCATAGGTCCTACAGACAACAAAAAATTTAAACATGAATGTGTCAGGATCTTCAGAGGTAAGTCCATGGAAGTGTGGAAGGGTTGAGGGGCTAATTTTCTTCATTTTAGATTCCCCATCTTTTTCTCTAATGGGATAGGCTTCCTGGGCTTCAGTTTCAGCCATGGTTTGAATAGGTGAAGCAGGTTCCTATGGTGAAACAAGATCTTATTCTTCTCCAACAATTTATTCAAAATTGTCAGAGTGAATAAATATATCTGTTCTTATTGAACCTTGCTGCACTGTGAGCCCGAGCTCTAGCCCTAGCTGATCCGCGCACAGCTTTGGGTCTCAGCCGACATGGCCTCCTCGGAGCCAGATCTGGGTGCGATCCCCCTCAACGCAGGCACCACTCCATTGCCCCAAGCTCAGTCTAATGTGGCTATGGTCACCTTTTCTACTTTGATCGAATCAATGGGTCCAAAAAAAACCAGGCCGACAATATCCAAGTTCATGAATAAAATGGATTCTATCCTCGAGATCTCCTTGATGCCTACCTTGCCCTGGAAAGCAGTGATCTCTCTAGCTGAGAAAGGTTTTTTCGAACAGTTCACTAGTCTCCGGCCTTCCCGCAAGACCATCCATAAATGGGTTGAAAGAAATTGGGCTCAGTTCAACCAAGGAAAAATATCCATTCGCTTTTGTGGTTAAGGTTTCTACATCTTCCACTTCGAAACCAAGGATGATCGAGACCTCATTTTCAGAAGTGGCCCATACTTTATGGACACCAGAGGATTATATTTAAATCGTTGGACTCCTGATTTTGACCTAGAACTGAATGTTCCAAATGTTGTTCCAGTTTGGGTCAGGTTGCCCCACCTCCCCCTGCACTGTTGGGGAGAAGAATCGGTGAGAATAATAGGAAACATCGTTGGAAAATATATCGATAGAAGCGAACTAAAAGACAACATGTAGGCATGCGCAAGGATCTGTGTCAAAGTAGATCTAGGAATAGGCCTCCCAGAATCCATCAAGCTTAAGGTCGAAAACTGGACACACATTCAACAGCTTAATTACAAAAAAATTCCTTTCAAGTGTAAGGTATGTCACGAGTATTGTCATTTTGCTAATAAATGCAGTAAAAAAGAAGAAACTGATAAATATGTGGAAGAAAACCAAGACCCAAAATGGGAACAAGTCAAGAAAAAAAATATTACTTCTAAAACACAGCCTACTCCCCCTCCTCCACCTCCATCTGGCCCTCCCTCCCCTACCACCAAACCCTCTTCCCAACCCTCCTCCTCCATCCTTGAATCCTCCCCTTTTCTGGGCTCCAATCCTTTTGATATCTTATCCGAATCACTCATCCCTTCATATATCCCCATTGCCTTCCTCTCCCCCTCCTCCATCCCCCTTATCACTCATTCCCCTCCTCCTTCGGGCTCACCCCCCCCCACCCCCTCTAGGTTTTTTCTCTCATCAGGAGGACCCCCCCATTCTTTCCATCCCCCCTCCCCTCACCTTGGACCGGATCTAACTCGAAATAAATCCAAAGAGTCTCTTATTTGCACTGAGAATACAAATAAGGTAGGGAGAAAATATAATCGAGAAATAAGAGATGAGGTAGTTGTCAAGGATATTTCCTTGGGAACATAGCAGGCTTTGGAAATTTTCCTTGAGAAAGGGATTAGGAACAAAGAAAAATTTCAAGAGGTCCATAAAGGGAAAGGTCCCTCAACCACAACTAACAATAAATAATAATAGTTGTCTCTTGGAATTGCAAGGGGTTGGGCCATCCCTCCAAGATAAAATTCCTAAAAGACCTCATAAAAAATGAAAAACTAGACATCCTCTTAATCCAAGAGACAAAAATCAGTAGCCAAGAGATGGACAACATTATAGAAAAATCAAAAAATTACGAAGGGCAAGAAATTTCAACGAACGGAGCTTTAGGAGGGATTTTTACTATCTGGAAAAAAGGAAAATGGTACATGCAACACTCAACAATGAAAGGGCATTGGATAAATACAATTCTGGAAAATGCAGCAAATGGGAAAAAATTATCATTTATAATATATATTCATCAAATAATTAAAGGGATAAATAAACATGTTGGAAGACACTAAAATAAATTACAATGGAGGATCAAGAAGAAAACCTCATCTTAGGACAAGACCTTAACCTTATTCTCAAGGCAGAGGAAAAAAGAGGAGGCACCTTTTAGCCAGACCCAAACAGAGAGATTCTTGAAGGAATCATGGAACAATGTAATATTTTGGACATCCCTCCCAAAAATGGGAAATATACATGGGATAACCGGAGATTAGGGAAGGATAATATCAAAGAAATGCTAGATAGGTTCCTCATTCGGGACAGCATGGTGGCCAACTATAATAGAGTCTCTTCTAAAATCATCCCATTAGCAGCTTCAGACCAGAAACCTTTTTTAATTGAGCTTGGAACAACAAAAAATTATGGACCTCTACCTTTCAAATATAACCACCTATGAGACAGCCATGAAGACTTCAAACAAGAGGTGGAAAAATATGGAGACAGAATATCAGTGGATATCTATCATACATATGGGAGATGAAACTAAAAGCCACCAAAGCAAGATTGAAAGATCAGGAAAAGGCCAACTACAAGGAACCACACAGAAAGAAAGAAGCACTGAAGCAAGAATTAACAAAAATTCAAGAGGAAATGGAAAACACTGACAACACACCTAAAAGGCAAGCAAAGGAAAAATAAATACAATGGAAAATTTACAGGAACATTAGACAAGAGGAAGAAACATGGACGTTGAAGTCAAGGTAGCTTTGGATTCAAGCTAGATACAAGAACACTACCTTTTTTCATAACTCATCCAAAACAAGAATGATAAAAAAAAACAATGAAAAAATCATGGGAGAAGGAGGGCAAGAAATAAAGGTACAAGAAGTAAAAAAAGAGGTCTTCTGGTACTTTAAAGCTCTACTAACAATTGTAGATAGCCAAGCAAACTCGGAGGAATTCTTAATGCAAATCCCAAATTTAATCACGGAAAAAGAAGTTATGACTGCTATTTGGGATCTGCATCCGGAAAAGGCACTGGGCCCATATGGATTTCCTATCTCTTTCTACCGCACCTTCTGGAAAATCATTAAAAAGAACTTGTTAAAGATGATCAAGTATGTCATCAAAAAAAAAGGGTAGGGGGATTCACTAATTCCACATATCTCGCCCTCATCCCAAAAGACCCCCGTCCCACCGCCCTCAATAGATTTTGGCCAATTTCCCTATGCAGTGCCTCTTATAATATCATCTCTAAAATTCTTGCCGGAAGGCTCAAACCTCTACTTCACTCCCTCATTTCATAAAATCAAGGTGGCTTTGTCCCCAACCGCTAGATTGTAGACAATATCATCCTTTTCCAAGAGGCTCTTCACTCAATTCTCTGTAGAAATGAAAAAGGATTCATCTTAAAAATGGATATGGCTAACACTTTTGACAGAGTTAATCCCACCTTCGTTGCTGTTGTTTTAAATAGATATGGATTTTCTGAAGATTTCATCAACACAATTAAGGCCTACACAATAAGACCATGGACAGCTCTTGTTAATGGTAGACCTTGTGACTTTTTCCAAATCTCAAGGGGCCTTCGACAAGGTTACCCATGTCCCCCTTTCTTTACATCCTAATGGCTAACTCCCTTAGCAGGAAATTGGAACATAGCAGAATAAATTCTACCTTAACAGACCTCACAATTAGCAGAGGAACCAAAATAATTAATCACTCCCTATTTGCAGATGACACCCTCCTAATGGGTGGAGCATCCTGTATAGTTTCCAAAAGATTTAAAATCGTCCTTGACAATTTCATGGATGTTTCAGGAGGGCTGATCAACAACGAAAAAAGTTGTATTTATAGCTGGAACACCCCCATAAGAACTCTTCAATGCATGTCTCAAATTCTGGAAACTCCTTTCCATAATAGTTGGATTCATTTCCAAAATCTTGGGCTGCCTATCACTAAGAAAAATTTAAAGACGGAAATATGGAGAAAATATGCTAAAAATATGAAAAACAAAATTCAAGCATGGGGGATGCTTTGGCTAAATCAAGCGAGCAGAATTATCCTCATTAAATAAATTCTTTTAGCCTTGCCCTTATATCAATTCGCATTGATAGCAGTGCCAGCAAGCATTCATAAGAAAATTGAAATTATCATCAAAAAAAATTTATGGCAAGGAGGGAAAACTAAAACAAAAATTTGCAACCTTGTAAATTGGAAACAAATTACTGCACATTACAAAAACGGAGGTCTCTGCATCAAAACCCCTGGGATAATGAATTTGGCTCTAGGAACCAATTTTTCTAGGAGGTTCCTCACCGGAGAAAGACTCTGGTGGAAAGCAGCATTAGAGGAAAAATATCTTAATGCTCCAAGAATCTCTATTCTGGAGAGAAGCCCTCCCACAAGACCCTGCACCCAAATATGGAAACTCATCTCTGGTGAAATTCAATTAATCAAGGATCACATCTCCATAAGGCCTGGAAATGGGGGTAGGATCAGCCTATGGACGAATAACATCATTGGAAATCCTCCCTTGGGCAGCAACTTAGACATAAAACAACTAAAGAGTTGGATGATAAGAGAAGGATACAACAAATTGGGTGACATATCCAATTGGGAAACTGATGGAACATGGAAGCATTGGGATAGACCCAATTTGCCCAATGACTTAACTAATCAATGGAATTTCATGGCTTCTCTCCTCAAAGGAGCTGCACCAATAGAAAAAAATACCCAAGATGCTTACTTCTGGAGGACTACTGGAGGAGAGTACTCAGTTAAGACGGGATATGAAAAAATACAAGAACATCAGAAGTAGCAAGAATGGAAATATTGGAAGCAGACCTAGAAGGTGGAAACCCTTCCAAAAATTAAAAATTTCTTATGGACCCTGCTTCACATCAAATCACTAACAACAAAAAATTTTAAAAAGAGAAGAATATGTGGCCCATGTTGTCCCTTGTTTTTTATCTCTTTTTGTTAGGAAATACACTTTATTTTACCACATTATCCATCTATTTACCATCATATTCACCTTACATTTACCCAGAGATGCATATACATGTATTTAATTTATGTTTTTCAATTATTAGATCTTTTTGTAAAAATTGGAATTTAAGTGCATTTTTGGACAGCAGCAGAAATTCCCGTAATAGAATTATGGTTTGCATATGTGTAGGACACTTGGGCTCAAGCTGGATATGTTTCTAGAAAGCTTGGGAACTAGGATTAAGAGTACACCTGTTGGCACAATCAGATTGAGCTTTAATAGGCCCAGTCAAAGGCAGTCAAACAGGACCAACCTTTATGGAGGATCCCTAGAAACTAGGTCAAAAATCTTATTTTGTGGGATTTTCCAGATTATGATGGATATGATAGATGAATTCAACTTGATATGATAGGATAAGGATAGTTATTATTACTTGAGATATTTTAGATGAATTTGTTAGATATTTTATCTATTTAAGCCTCACACTTTGAAGGATTTGACATTGAAACTTGTATGACTTATTATTATTAGTTCTGAGACTTGGAGACATAATTGAAGATATGTTCTATCATATTTTGAACTTGTTACATGCTAGTTGATTGCTTTAATTCTTAAGTAGTTGATTTTACCTTCATTGTACGAGGCAAGGGTGGAGGGCCCCCACATCGAGCTAAGTACACTTCTTAGTTCATTTCGTAGCTACAATTTATAAATTAGTTTGCTTATGTTTGATTTGTTTATTTTCAAGTATTGATGAATCTAATGATCATTCTTAAACTACATATGAAAGGACTAACAAGTGTTTAAGTTAAGCACTCTTTCTATCGACTCTAGATTCTCAGTTAGCATTCATCCTTACATGCTTTGACATGCTTATGTTTGATTTATTTATTTTCAAGTATTGGTGAATCTAATGATCATTCTTAAACTGCATATGAAAGGAAAAACAAATGTTTCAGTTAAGCACTCTTTCTATCGACTCGAGATTTTACATTAGAATTCATCTTTACATGCCTTTACATTCTTTGATTGCTGATGGATCTTAAGTTTATTTCTTTCTGCATGCGAAGAAACAAAACAATATTTAAGTTAAATAATTCTTCTATCTGATCAAGAGTTCAAAACTAAGATTCATATTTACCGCTTTTCTGAATTCTTGTTTTCACAATAGCATTAATGATAAAATGAAATCAATGATGAAGGAAAACTAGGACCTCTTAGAGAAGATCCCCTTCAATTATTATTTCATGTATCTTGATCTATTGTTTAGAAATTAATTAAGTTAAATTTATATTTGTAATATGCATTTCCCTAATCATCAATAAACCATCTTCTGAATTGATCATAACTGAAACCCATATACTTTGGGTATGCTTCTAAGTTCACCAACCTGGATTGATAATAAATACTTGCGTTAGTTTACAACAATAAATTGACCCAACATTTTGGCACCGTTGCTAGGGAAGCGTAATTCAAAAATGGTAAAAATAGGAAGACAAAAATATTAAAACACAAAAACAATATAAAATCACCAAAAACAACAAAAACATAGTTTTTATTTCAAGTAATGTTTTCTTATGCCTAGAACTAGAGATCAAAAAGGTAGATTTGTGAAACAAAACCCCCCAACAACACATTCATCCACAGGATTAACAACACCAGTTGCTGGAAAACCTACTATAGAAGAGTTAGAGGAAAAACAGAGATTAGGACAGAGAATAACATTAGTTGAAAGACAAATCGTGTTAGCCTTCGAGGTAAAGATAAAGAAATCACCTAAAGAACCTCCTTTTGTTTTGAAGCAAAAATACACAACAAAACAAACTTTCGAACAACTAGAACAACATGTCCTTGAGGAAATCAAAGTAGTGGAAGAAATACAAAGTCAACCTATTGAAACACTACAAGTCTCTGAACACAAAATGGCTGAAGAAGGAGAAGGATCAACTAGATTAAATATGACACCTGAACAAAGATTATAATATGAAAGACAACAAAGGGAATGGTGAAGAAAAAGAGAAGAAGAAAGAAGAATTGAAGCGGAAAGAAAGGCAAAAGAAGATAGAAGAGAAGAATCACTTCGAAGAATAGAAGAAGGAGCAAGAAGAGAAAATAAAAATCGAAGAACACAAGAAAATGAGCAAGAAGATAATAATGACCAGGAAACTACTTTTGGCTTTCCTACTCTATATGCAAGAGAAATACTAGGAGAAGAAATAAAAATGAAAAATATTCCACCTTCTATATTGACTAATTTCTATGGAATGTCAACAAAATATCATGATGAATTCATGTTTGAGTTTGAGATCTTGTGTAGAACATATGGATATACTAATTATACACATAAACTTCGACTTTTTCCTGCTACTTTAAAAGTTGCAGCCTTGAAATTGTTTATGGGATTAGGAGAACACACGACAGCTTCTTGGGAAGACATGAAGAAAATATTTCTTAAAAAGTATCAAGCTTACTGCAGGGCTAGAGACTCGAAAGAAGAAATTTTCATAATGTCCCAACTGGAAGATGAAAGTTTGGAGGAATATTTGGAAAGATTCCTTTACAATTTACAAAAATCCAAACATCATTCTCTTAGTTCTGATACCATTCGCACTATTTTTCTAAAGGGGATTAGATATGAGTATTTAGACATTCTTAATGTAATGGGAAAAGGAGATATTTCTAATTTACCATTTGAATAAATTTCTTAATTATTCCAAAAATACTCTAGGGGAAGAGCTAAGAGTGGGAAAAGAGATATTTCATCGAAAGCTTCCAAATCTGCAGCAAGTGCAGTAACAAGAGCAGAGATAAGAAGCTTGCTAGAAAAATTTAAGACAGATCCCTTGAGCACTTTGGGTGCACAAGTAGATGTTTTGAAAGCTAAGAAGAGAAAAGAACAATAAGATTAATTCTTAGCAATTTTATTTCCAAAGTGTAGACAAAAACATCCACCCAGGGAATGTCCTTTGCAAAATATACAAGTATGTGGACTATGCACAGAAAATCATGCAACAGAAAAATGTCCAAAGTTAAAAGAGTTGAAAGGGGAAGAAATACAAGGAGTAGAGTCTCTCTACTATATGGCACCAAGGAGACCTTGGCAGCCAAGAATGCCTCAACAATTCCCTCAAAAAAATCCCCAAAATTTTCAATATCCTCAAAACACATGGAATACACCGATTCCATGGCAGGCTTGGCCACCAAAACTATATCAAAACCAATATTCACAGGGTTGGAGGGGATATGGTTATGGAAAACAACCACCATAACAAATGTATACCTAGCAGTATCAATATCAACAACCATACCCTCCGCAATCATTTCCTCAATATCAACAATTTCAGCAACAACAACCAATGCCATATCCAACTCAAAATCCATCAATGCTAACTCAACCGCAACAACTTCAGCTGCCAACTAACCAACAACCTCCTAGACCAACATAATTACCAACTCAGCCAGTAGCTAATCTAAGCAACAAGGTGGATATACTAGCATATCATGTGGAAGATGCAACATATTATCCTACTTCTTCAATTCTTCCTGTACAATATGTCCACCTAAGGTCTGGGAAGGTGTTACAAAAAGATTCTCCTCCAATAATTGAAGAAAAAATAGAACAAGGAGAACAAAGTGAAAAATCTCAACCAGAAAAACAAATTCAGAAAGGTAAAGCTATCATGACACAAACTCCACCATATCCAGAGAGATTAATACAATAGAATATTCCAATATCTCTTCCCGGATTTAGTATTATAGATGAATTGAAAAACACATATGTTAAAATTCATTTATTGCAGGCAATCAAAGACACTCCTATATATGCAAAAACAATAAAGGAATTATGTATTAAGAAATCTGGCCGAAAAAAAAGGATCCACCAATAATCCAAGTAATTGGAAGTCTTTCAAGTCTCATGTATACAAATATAGCCATTGAAAAATATGTTGATCCAGGAATTCCTATGGTTACTATTTCAATTAACAAATTTTCAGTGCCAAAGACTTTAATAGACTTGGGAGCAACTATCAATGTTATGACAAAGGAGACTATGAAACATTTGAATCTGAACAACATTAGACCTACTACTACAGTCTTAGAGCTTGCAGACAGATCTAAAGTTTTTCCAAAAGGTATACTACAAGATATCATTGTCTCACTGGATTCATGGGAGTATCCTGTAGACTTCTTGATTTTGCAGCCAAAAACAAACTTGGGAGGGCATCCCTTAATTTTAGGTCGACCATGGTTAGCTACTGCAAATGCTTACAGTGGATGCAGGTCAGGAAGTATGATTATTGCACATGGAGATGAAAGAAATCATGTTACATTATATCCTCCTGCTCATTCTCCTTCTCTATTATCCTTACTTGATGAAAAAGAACAACAAAAATTTCAACATGTTCTTAGCCTTAATCAAGTTTACAATTTTAGAGAGGAGGAAAAAAATGAGGAATTATTAGATCTATTCATCTCAGAACCAGATCTTTCAAAGCAGCTAAGGATAACTCAATATGAAGCTTCTAGTTATCTTTTAAATGAATGTTTTTAGGAAAATTACAAAATACAATCATTATAAAATACATTTGAAACCATTTTTCCTGTAAATTCAATTACCAATTCAAATAGAAAAATAATTGAATTCAGTCCGAAAAGACATTTGAATATTGGTAACAACTTAAAATCATCACAAGAGGAAAAGCTAATAACATTATTGCAAAAATATTCAAAATCTTTTTCCTGGGATTATAAAGACATTCCAGGAATTCATCCAAAAACATGCATCCATCACATTTACACTAATAATGAAATCAAACCTGTTAGGAAACCATAGAGACAGATGAATCCCATGATGAAGGAAACAGTGAAAGAAGAATAACATAAACTATTACAAGTCGGATTTATCTATCCTATTTCAGATATTCAATGGGTTTCACCCTTAGTTGTGGTACCTAAGAAAAATCTGAAATGGAGAATTTGTGTGGATTACAGAGAAATTAACAAAGGTACATTAAAAGATCATTTATCCTTTACCATTTATTGATCAAGTGTTAGATTCATTATCTGGAAAGAATTTTTTCTCATTTCCGGATGGATTTAGCGGATATAATCAAATAAAAATAGCATTTGAAGATCAAAATAAGACAACATTCACATGCCCCTGGGGAACATATGCATATAATGTATTACCTTTCGGTTTGTGTAATGCACCTGCTACTTTTCAAAGAGAAATTCTTGCTATTTTTTTTTATTTGATTCATGAGCGTGTGGAAGTTTAAATGGATGATTTCACTATGTATGGTACAACATATGATGATTGTTTATAGAATCTTGAAAAAGTGTTAAAAATATGCATTGAGACAAACCTATCACTCAGTAATGAAAAATGTTTTATGATGTTAACTGAGGGGATCGTATTGGGACACCATATCTCTTCTTCAAGGATTAAAATGGATCCAACGAAAATAAAGGTCATTGTGAATTTAAAACCTCCTTCAACACAAAAAGAAGTTCGAAGTTTCTTGGGTTATGCAGGCTACTGTCGGAGATTTATTGAAAATTTCAGTAAAATAGCTTTACCATTATTCAAGTTTCTTGCGAAAGATGTAGAATTCCAATGGACTGATAAATGTCAACATGCATTTGAAAATTTAAAAGATAAATTATCAATTGCACCCATTCTTCGAGGACCTAATTGGTCTTTTCCATTTCACATTTCAACTGGTGCATCTGATACAGCTATTGGAGCATTACTTGGACAAAAAGAGAATCAATTCAATTATGCTATATATTTCATCAGTAAAATATTAACACCAGCATAATTGAATTACACTATTACGGAAAAATAAATGTTAGTTTTTGTACATGCAGTAAATAAATTTCGACATTACATAACAAGTTATCAGGTTTATATTCACACGGATCATTCTGCTATAAAATATTTAATGAATAAATCAATTACAAATGGTAGAATAAATTGGTGGCTATTATTAATGCAGGATTTTAATATTATTGTACAAGATCGATCAAGAAAATATAACCAAGTCGATGACTTTCTTTCAAGATTAAATACACCTGGTGATCCAAATCCAGTATCAGACAATTTCCCAGACGAACATCTATTCGCAAAAATCCTTGGTTTGTAGATATAGCTAACTATTTATCATCTGATATCCTACCACCTCACTACACAAACAAACAAAATGAATAATAATTAGAGAAAGTGCTAGGTATATTTGGGTCAATGGAGATCTATTTTATACTAGTGCCGATTTAATCATTAGAAAATGTGTAAGAGAGGATGAAATAATTGCATTTTGAAAGTTTGTCATGATGAACCATGTGGTGGTCATTTTGCAGATAAAAGGACAGCATACAAAGTTTTGAAGCTTGGTTACTACTAGCCATCCATCTTCAAGGACTCCAGGAATTATGTCAAAATATGTGACAGCTGCCAAAGAATTGGTAGACCAGTGGCATCAGATGAAATTCCATTAAAGCGACAAGTAATTATTGAACCATTTGAATAGTGGGCTTTAGATTTCGTAGGACCAATCAACCCTCCATCCAATAGAAAGAGATACATCCTTGTATGTACAGATTATGTGACTAAATGGGTGGAGGCCAAGGCAGTAGTGCGGGCAACAGAAGAAATTATTATGTCTTTTCTATTTGAAGAGATATTTGTGAGATATGGAGTTCCTAGATAGATAGTAACTGACCAAGGTGCATAATTCATGTCAAAAATTGTTCGTGATATTACAGATACATTCAAGATCAAACACAGAAAATCCACTCCATATCATCCTCAAGAAAATGGACAAGTGGAATCAACAAATAAAGTCCTAGAAACTATTATGACAAAGACTGTAAAAATGAATAGAAAGGATTGGTCAAAAAAGTTGAAAGATGCATTATGGGCATATAGAATAACTTGGAAGAACACTACTGGTTTCAGCCCATATCAGTTAGTGTATGGAAAAGAAGTTCTATTACCCATTAAGTTTCAAATACATACATACAAGCTAGCAGCAAAATTAGGGATAGAATTATCGCAAGCACAACAAGAAAGGATTATGCAGTTAAACAAATTGGATGAGATTCGACAAGTAGCAGTTGAACATACTTCTCTTGTCCAAGAAAAGCGGATCAAATGGTATAATCGATTCATAAAGAATAAAGTGTTTCAAAAAGGAGATTGGGCACTCTTGTTCGACTCCAAATTCAAAGATTTCAAAGCAAAATTTATGACTCATTGGCTTGGGCCATATGATATTGAAGAAATCTTCAATAATGGAGCTATCAAGATAAAAAAAATTGATAAAGCATCTATTTTGTTTGTCGTCAATAGACATAGGCTTAAAATCTACAATAAGCCTATAAATAAGGAGGATTTTTTGACAAAAAAATTCAATGGATTCAGATCTGGAAATACTGGGATAGCATAGCAATATGCCTTCCAAAATTCCAGAAGAAGAAGAATAAAAAAATTAAAATATAAATAATAATAATAATAATAATAAGAGTTTGGTTGTGAAAATCCAGGCAACTAGCACAATACAAACTCGAATTCCTATTGGAAAACCAACTTGTTTGGCCAATATGAATTCTATTTTTGTTTTCATCTTACTTACTTGAGATTTTTGCAGATATTGCAGACTTGAGGACAACTCACAACATCAGTTTCGGGGAAGGTGTGAAATAAAAAACTATGAAAATAGTTTTCAGCAACTGAAATGAAGACAGAATATGAACTACAGTCATATAGGGACCTAGTATATCATTCGACATTTATAGTAGGGACCTGAATTATTGTTAAAAAAATTATTCAAAATGGGACCTGAACACGACAGAAGAAATTTTAAAATATGGAACATCATTGTATGCCAGAAAGGGACCTCAACATCATTATGAAATTACGACAGAAAGGGACCTGAACATCATTGTGAAATTACGCCAGAAAGGGACCTGAAAATTTAACATGTCAGAAGGGACTTGAGAAGATCATAGCAGATGTCAAAATTTAACCTGCAAAAAGCGACCTAAACAATACTTATTCAAAATCAAATTATATGCAAGAAGAAATAAAGTCTCTATCAAGTCTAAAAAGAGTCGTCGTAAAATTTAAAAAAAAAAAAAAAAACAATGGTGATCATCATCAAACGTCAAAAATGGAGTACTTTTGTACAATGTATTAAAAAATCGCTCTTAAATTTTCATTTTTTTCAAAATATTCTAGAATTGGAAAAACTAATTTAATACTAGTTTATGCTTGTTTACCTACATTTCATTTCATCACCAACATTACCTAAATTTCATTTTACATCCCCTACACTCACCTACATTCTATTGTTTATAACCCTCTTCATGATCTGAAAATGAAAGTATTTGTTTTATTGTTCAAAGTATTCATTTCCATTAAATTAAGTGTGCAAATTGTTTGGATAGTCTTTCAAGTGAAACAAAGTGTTTTTTGATAATTGTTTATGAATTTTGGTGTGAGGGAGTGTTGTTTTAAAATTATTGTTTAACAAATTTAATCTGAATAACACAATAGAATAACTTCACCATAAACACATAACAACTCGATGAGGCAGTTCACCCCTCCTGGACTACATCTGTTGGGTCCAAGGCTCCCAATGGGAATGTCCTTGATATATTATGATGCTCAAATTGGTAATACAGTGATAAAAATGCCTAAACAGACCAAACCAGTTGTGAAAATGAATTCAGAACACAGAAAGAAGCTAATAATGACTCTGATTTCACCTAAAACAGTGGAGTGTAGTCCAATGCAGTTCCATTTCCCTCAAGGCCCTGATGGCTTCCCAAGATTATCTGAAGTAAAAATGGCTGAAATACACCTATATTGGCTTTTCAACCTATTCCAATGGCTCCAGAATGCTAATAATACCCAAAATCAAAAAAAAAATCGCTCCAAAAGGTTCAGTAATGTGAAAGTTATGACCAAAAGAAGTTTTGTCCAATCTGGCCTAAAAAAACTCCACTAACTTTGGAGTAACTGGAGTTAGGCCCGCTAACTATGGCACTGGTGCCTAAAAAGGCAGACTCCACACAAATCTGTCGAAACCATTAGATTTGAAGTTAAATTTTAGGTGGGCGGGGTCACATGGACCACCGCCCAACCCGCCAGGTTAACCATGGAGTTAATGGTTTTAAGACCATGGTCATTAACCATTACATAACTTCCCGTCGCATAACATGTGATCACAATGTATTAACGTAACCGCCGGAGTTTAGAGCCAGGGTTCCGAGCATGTGGTCCCATGTATAGGGGGCTGGTCCTTAGGGGCTGGCCCCCTTTCCGCTGCCAACCAAATCTTAATTAAACTTTATATATGCGGTGTGACCCATTGTGGTTAAGAACCACCACGAGCCTGGGCATCCAAGTGTTGGAAATATGATGCAGAGTGTTGTCCTTGATGGCAACCCACTAAATGAAGATGAAGACATGCGACTGTTGACATGTGTTGTTCTTGATGGCAATCCACCTGATGAAGTAATACTTAACCTGATGGACTTGGTAAATGATGTAAATCTGATGTGATATGATGTTTGTTAGCAATATGGCGCTGAGTGTTGTCCTTAAATGGCAATCCTCTTGATGAAGATTATGGCAACTTACTTGATGAAGTTGTGCTTGCTAGAATATGTTCTTGATGAAGAAAATTTGATGTATCTACAGTGTCTACAGAAGGCAATGAAGAAAGGAATTCAGAATGTGCTCAAAGTATGATGAAAAGAGTATGTTTCAAGGCATACGCGGATCGGTCTAAGGGAAGTCGCGTATGCACGCGGAAAATAACGTGCCAAGTCGCGTATGGGCTAAAGCGCTCTAAAAGTGAAAAACCAGGGGTAACCACCATGGTATTGACCCATTGTATTGGGTAATGATCCGCCTAATTGACCCTGTCTAAAGTAGTTTTGGGCTCATGGTATTGAAAAAGGGAAAACCTATATAAGGAGAAGAAATTCATTGTGCAAAATATAAGTGTGGGAGCAAGATGTCTGAGCTTGAATGAATACTTCTCTGTGAAGTATATCTGTATGGAAAGGGTAAAGGTTTGATGATAGATCTGATTCTATGATGCACCTATGAAGAAATGATGAAGCGGGATATCTAGATCTGAAATGTATCTGTATTTGCTAGATCTGTTTATGGAGTGATTAGATCTGAAATGAGGCGAACATCTGTCTGAAGTAAAAGGGTAAATCTGAACTGAATATCTGATCTGAAGAAGTATGCTGCTCTATAATGATTGAAGATCTATACGCTACTTTGCCGAAGAGGAAGCGCGTATATACGCGGCTTCGCTGAAGAAAAAGCGCGTATGCGCAATAAAATTAGCTTTGTAATTTGTACTGAAGTGTACGCGGGTTTATATGGAAATAAGCGCGTATATACGCGACATCAGAGAAAGGAAAGCGCGTATGCAAACTAGGGTTTGCTGAAGCAAAGGGTATGAAATATCTGATCTGTTCTGCTGTGTTTCTGCTATCTGATCTGTGTTGATAAGTATGAACAGATGTATGTTTGTGCTTAAAAGTATGGAAAGGGTCCGGAAGATGAAAATATGATGAAACGTGGCTCCCTGTTGTGTTTATTGAAGTGGTTGGATCCAAAGGTGGAATTCAAGAAACGTGGTCCAAGGTGGTGTCAAGGCTGTATATTTCCACTGTGGGGTTGGTAGATCCTCTGTGTGAGGCTGGTAAACGAGATCGTGGGGTCGTAGTTTCCTTCCAGGGAGAGGTCGTAAACGAGTCGTGGGGTTGGAGCTCTTCAGAGAGGCCGGTAAACGAGCGCAGGGGTGGCCCATTTGCCGCGTCCGGCGCCAAAGACATATGTTGTAAGATGTTTTCTCTATAATAAAATATTGAAGGCTGAGCAACTGCAGCGGTGGTTTTCTCCCGATTTGGGTTTCCACCTAAAAATCCTGGTGTTCATGTGTGATGCTTTGTGTGATGGCTTATTCTGTTCTTACTGCACATGTTTACTATTTCTTAAACATCTGATGAATGAATGATGGAATGATATAAGTGAAGATTTAATGACATATCTAGATATCTGTGTATACGCGAGTTACATAAAGGGTATCCGCGTATATACGCTAGTTTACTGAAAGAAAGTAGCGTATGGGTTTTAAGGAATGAAAAAGTAAAAAAAATTTATTATGCAGTAAATACTGATTCACCCCCCCCCCCCCCCCTCTCAGTATTTTTCCCAACACCAAGCCTTGGGGCTGCCACTTGCTCGACCCACAGTCGAATCCTGCCAACTTGCAAATATTTTACCACTGTAAAATCTTCAGTCCTGGGGCCACGTGGTGGCCTCCGGGCCTTCCACGTGGCAGATGCTAACTAGCTCAAAAACAAACAGTCAATAAAATCCTCTAATCCAAAGATGCCATGTGTCGAGCTGTGATATGTTGCAGAAGGAATATTATATGGAATATTCTTGGAATATTCTATGGAATATTTTGTGGAATATTCTTTTTTTAATATTTTTTAATCAAAGTCAACCCTAGTCAATCTGGTATTTTGAAGGAAATTGTGAATTTTCAAACTTGAATAGCTTTCACATACAGTGTCGGATTTGAGTGTCATTCACGGCACCAGGATTGTATCGACGAGGCCTATCCAGTTATTCTGGTTTCAACCAATTCTAAGCAGTTCCAATTTTGAGCATTTTCTTCACTTAGGACATGATCACCTGATCACACCTCCCCATTTGGAAGCTTTTGGACCCCAAAAGCCTTCAATTACCTATTAATAAGATAAGGGTATAGGTCCCTCACCTTTTACACCTCAATCCACTTTGCCTTACTCAGTTTGTTGCCTTTAAGATCAACCCGAACATAACCAACATTTCCCCTCCTTGAAGTGTGTGTCATTTTGTCAAGGATAGAATCCTCTTTCAACTCATCCAAAAAATTTAGCGAGAAATACTCTATGGATGGTAGCTGAATGTCACTTTCATAATCAGCAATTAAAGGAGGTTCATACAAACCTAAATTTTCGACATTGACAACGGAATACATTTGCATGTATGAAGGCAAATCTAATTGAAAAACATTATTTCCAACTTGTTTAAGGATATTGAATGGACCATAACGAATAGGCTTCAGCTTTTTACCTTCTCCTTGCATTCTTTCCTTACTAATATGCAATCATACCTCATCCCCTTCTTGAAACTTATGATCAATTATGTGCTTATCATGCCTCTCCTTGTACTTACCTTGACTTTTTTCAAGCTTTTCTTGAACTTGTTGATGTATGAGCTAAATTCTTTCAATGAACATGCGAGCTTTGTCAATGTCACTATGACCATCAATGGCCACATCCTTCTCAAGAATGAAATATAAAGGTGACTTAGGCAAATACCCAAAACAAGCTTCAAAAGGTGAAGTATTTGTAGAAGAGTGCTTGGCCCGGTTTTAAGCATGTTGAATGTAATGCAAATGCTCATCCCAAAGCTTGGGATACTTGTTGCAATAACCTCTCAAAATATGTACAATGCTTCACTACCTCTGTTTGGCCATCTATTTGCAGATGGAAAGCAGTACTCTTCTTCAACTTGGTGTCCATCATCTTCCATAAATTGGACAAAAAATTCCCCACAAATCTGGAATCCCTGTCACTAACAATAGAAGTAGGCAATCCATAATGAACCCATACATGTTGAAAATATAAATCAGTAGTTTGTTCAACAGTTATAGTTTTCTTACATGGCATAAGAATACACATCTTGTTGAAACGATCAACTACTACATAAATATAATCATGTTGCTTTCTAGATAATGGTAGCCCTCCAAAAAAATCCATAGAAACACTTTCCCATGGTCTAGAAGGTACTGAAAATGGCATATATAAACCAAGCTTCCTATTTCTAGGCTTGCTTGTAGCACATAATGAACAACCTCTAATGAAACATGAAACACTATCTACCATGTGAGGCCAATAACAATACCTCTGTAAATGTGCCACCATTTTGCTTACCCCGAAATGTCCAGCTATGAGAGAATAATGAGATTCTCTCATGATGCTTAGTCTCTCCCCCTATGGTATACATAACTTTCCCATATGAAATAGCAAATTATTATGCAAATGATAATCATTCTCCTCAACATGATTCCCTTCACTCAAGATAGCATACACATCCTTAAAATCAACATCTGATGCATATTGTTCTATGTAGCTCTCATGTACAATAGAATCATTCTTAAGCAAAGTACTAGCACCAATAATAGGCCTTGAAAGCATATCAACAACCTTATTTTCAATACCTTTCTTGTACCTTATTACCAAGTGAAATTGTTGTAGGAAGCCCATCCATTTGAAATGTCGTGACTGATGCAATTTACTTTGCGATTGCAAGTACTGTAAAGGTTGATGGTCGGTATGAACAATTGTTTCTTTTCCCATCAAATAGTGTTTCCATTTTTTTACACTTTGTACCAATGCATACAACTCTTTATCATATGTAGGATAATTCACAACAGCACCATTAAATGTCTTAGAATGAAATGCAACAGGTGTTGATTAGTGGTTGTCATTGATGTCAACCCAAGCAACAACAGGGGCTAACCCAATATTGCATGGGAATTTTGACCTACCAAATTAATATACTCTGGCTCAATAATGCTTTTGATGGTTTCTACTTGTCGAGATGTTTCCGTTGATATATGGCATGCCATGTAATTATTCACGGTTTGAGATGTTTGAAGTTTGTACCCCAAGTTAGTGGGCTAAAACCCCATGGGGTTGGGGCATGGGTCATTGAAAAGTCATAATTAATATTTTTTTAAGCTCCTAAAATACCTTCCACGTTCACTTGTTGAAGCCCCTCTCAACTTAAGCATTTATATAAATTGTGATCTTCATTTCCTCCTTAGGCAAGGGATTTCGCCATCTGAAACAGGTCATCTTGGAATTTTTGCTCTAAATTTTTTTCTAAGAAGGTTAAAAAGCTGAAATTTGTATGAGGCAAAGCCGAAATCCTGAGGAAGTTGCAGTAAAAATTTCAGATCAAGGTGTGCAATATTTTTGGAGATATGATCTTTGGAATTCAGGGTTTTTTCAGGCTCATGAAATTCATCTCAAAGAAGTGACCTTGGTAAAATCGTCATAACTCTCTCTTTGAGTATCGGATTGGAATTCCGTAAAAATTGGCAGATATTGCATGGTCTGTAGATTTCTCTACATCAATTTCAAAGCCAAATGAAGAAACAGTGACACGTGGCACGTTGTACAAGTGCGCTCTTCTGAAATAGTACATAATTAGGGCATTGTGAGATATTGGGTATAACTCTCTCTTGAAGAATCAAAATTGGGTCAGACCTATGGAATTGGAAAGATGACTCAGAGGACTACTACAGGACCAAAAATCAGATATTGAGGATCTGAAATAACAGAGATAAACCAGATTCAATATCGAGCTCCTAGAAGGTAGAACAAGCTAGATCATTTGTTGTCAAGGATTGCAAAGGACAATACTTTCTATAGCAGAAAAGCAAAGAAAGGTGTAGCAGAGGGTAGCATGACAAGAGTAGCAACCAAGGTGCATAACAGCAGCAATAATTTCATCATATGAAGTCTTCAAGTGGGTAGCACTTCATACAATCATTGTAAAGGTATCATTGTACTTAGTCATTGTAAATACATTATTGTACAAATTGTACTAGTATCTATCTGCCAAGGGTTGAAGAGGCAGTGTTGGGAGGTCTAGGATCATCCTTAGGTGGTTGTGTCAAAGTTGGGGTTCTGGTCTAGTATATCTTCTTCTTCTACATCATTCTATATCATTGTACAAGTGGACCATTTTCCCTGGTACGGGAGTCCATTCTTCTTTTATTCTTCTATAGGGTGGTAGGGTGGTGCTAGGGTGAGTTGTAGCTCATTGGGTGTTGGGGAATCCGTTCAATTTACTACTGAAGAATCTCGGGCGTTGGAGCGTCCATCCAGTGGGAGCTGGAGAAGAATGATTTTCTAGATTCTAGGAAGTTGGAGCTTTATTTTCAATTGGAGTGGAATATTAAAGAATTATTAGAAAAGCATTAGGTGGTTTTTGTCCTATAGTGGGTTTCCACCTTAAAAACTATGTGCATTTGTGTTCCTCTTGTTTGCTGCTATCATTGTACAAACATTGATAATAATTGAAGATTAACTAATTCTCTAATTGAAAGGAATACTAATTCACCCCCCCCCTCTCAGTATTTCCAACAATTGGTATCAAAGCTTGGTTCCTTCAATAGCAGTTTAACAGCTGGAAGGAGGTCATGGAGCATACCAAGAATGGTGTACCTTTATTCAATGAAAATAATTATGCACTCTAGAAAGGAAGAATGGAGGTCTATCTCTTGGCACAAGGTTACGAAGTATGGGACACTGTTCAAAATGGATTTACATCAACTGCGGATGAACAAGGTAAGAATAATTTGGTAAATGATGCAAAAGCAAAGAATATTATTATCAATGAACTTATTGAATCTGCTTATCATAAGGTGTTGGGTTGTAAAACCGCCAAAAATGTATGGGACAAGCTTGAGAATACATATGCAGGTGACTCAAATGTCAAAGAAGCCAAGCTTCAAATCTATAGAGCAAAATTTGAGCAACTCAGAATGAAAGAAGATTGCAACATTGTTGCATACTTCTAATACGTTGATGAAATAACCAATACTCTGGAAGGATTGGGAGAGCCATTGATGAGAAGACTATTATACGGAAGATTATTAGAACGTTACCAGGGAGATTCAACCCAAAGGTATCTGTCTTAGAATACAGTGCAAATCTGGACAAACTCAGCAAGGAATAATTACATGGAGTTCTCATAGCATATGAAATGAGACTTGATGAAGAAAAGGGTACTTCAAATCTAGAAATTGCATTCATTGCATCTAAGCAAACCAATAAGGACAAACAAACTTCAATTTAAATGACATGCACCTGCAAGTGTGAAGAAAAGGGAGATGATGGAGAAGGTATTTCAGATGAAGAATATGCTTACTTTACGAGAAAACTAAAACCTAGTAAGGGAAAATTCAAAGGTAAAATTCCATTGATATGTTTCGGTTGTGGTGAGGTTGGGAATTTCGTAGCAAAATGTCCAAACAAAAGTGATGGAAACTCAAAAGGAAAGAAAGGCTTTAAGAAATCCAACAAGCAAGGCAAAAAGAAATGATCCAAAAGGAACTTTCTCTCTAAAGAAGATAGCTCATCATCTAATGAAGAAAGTGACAGCAAAGAAGAAGTCAATGAGAAAGTATTGTTTATGGCCAAGCACCATAAACAAGAGGTATCAAACAATGAAGAAGAATGGTTGACCATAGAAGAATTTTATGAGGATGCAATCAAGCTTATAAAAGAGCTCAATGCTGAGAAGATCCGTTCCAACACTCTTGAAGAACAAGTTCAAGATCTCAAAATTGAGGTTGAAGAAAACAAATGTATTGAAGAGTCACTTCAAAAGAAGTTGGAAGAAATCAACCAAGAAAGGGAAGCATTAGAAGCCAAAGTAATCTCGTTGCGTAAGGAAGTGAAGAAGGGAAAAACTATCCAAAAATATGCCAACAGCTCAAGGGCATTGGAAGAACTCATCAATAATCAACGATCTTACAATGACAGAACTGGCCTCGGTTACAAAGAAGAAGAAGCAAGACCTTCTACAACAAAATACAATGAACTTATGAGATCTGACATACATGTAGACTTCATTGGACAAGGTTCGAAAGCACATCCTTGGAAGACGATTCCTCGACAAATATTTTCATCCAAGTACCAACATATTTTTCATGGCTATTGTTATTCATGTGGAAAATTTGGTCATAAAGTTGTAGAATGTCGCACGTACCCTATGAACCAATACAATTCCAAGAGATTCTTCAAATATGAACCTCCCAGGGCTCAACAAAACATCAATAGATTTGAAAATTTAAGAAATAATATGGAATGTTACAAATGTCAGAACTTCGCACACATAGCCAGCGATTGTAGACTTGAAAATCCTCGAGAAGAATCTTTGAAGCCACAGAATGAACAAACATGGAAGAAGAAGAAGACTGATAATTTTGCTCTTGCTCTCAAGGCTCAAAAAAAGAAAGATGTGTGGTATGTTGACAACAGTTGCTCAACGCATATGACTGGAGATAGAAGGAAATTTGTATCTCTGAAAGAGAAGAAGGATGGAACCATATCCTTTGGAAATGATGGATCTTCAAATGTTATAGGATCAGGTACCGTCACTCTCGGAAGCAAAGATGTTATAGCCAAGAATGTTCTAATGGTCGAAAACATGAATCACAATCTACTCAGTGTTGGACAAATGTGTGATCAAGGACACACAATGCTATTCAACTCCACAATATTTGAAATCGGGAAAGGTAGGTATGGTAAAATTGTGGCTACAGCAAATCGAGCTCCAAACGACATATATGTTCTAGATGAAGCAACTAAAGCATGTCTACTGGCTAAAGAAGATGAAAGCTAGTTATGGCACAAATGAATGGGTCACATAAACTTTGACAATCTTGTCAGGATAAGCAAAAAGGAAGCCGTACGAGAAATGTCGAAAATCTCAAAACCTTCCAACACACTATGTGAGGCATGTCGAAATGGCAAGCAGACAAAATTCCAATTTAAAACAAAAGAACACTTTGCATCACATCCATTGGAGTTGATACATACTGATCTATGTGGTCCTGTGAGAAAAAAAGGCTTAGACGGAGAATTATATTTCATGTTAATGATAGATGACTATACTAGGATGACAGTTGTCAGTTTCCTAAAGAAAAAATCTGAAGCATTTAAGTGATTTAAGATCTACAAGGAGTTCGTTGAAAATGAAACTGATTTGAAAATAAAGAGTTTAAGATTAGATAATGGTGGAGAATTCACTTCCAAATTATTTCAGCAATACTGTGACGAAAATGGAATAAAAAGGCAATTTTCAACAGCACGAACACCTCAGCAAAATGGAATTGTTGAAAGAGAGAATAGGACAGTACAGGAAATGGGTAGAACAATGTTGAAGGACTCAAAATTGGATGAAAAATTCTGGGTTCAAGAAATTGATACAACAGTGTTCATTATCAACCAAAGTCTTCTCAGAAACAATTGCAACAAGACTCCATATGAATTATGGAAAGGAAAACCAGCTAATGTAAAATATTTCAGAATCTTCAGAAGCAAATGTTATATCAAAATATAAGATCAAAATTTGGGTCAGTTTGAATCACGTGTTGATGAAGGTATCTTTCTTGGTTACTCACGCAAAAGAAAGGCGTATAAATGTTATAAACTAAGACGAAAATAGATAGTGGAGAGCATAAATGTTACATTTGACGAAGATGGTGTTCTAGCGAGTAATGATGAGGATCTAGAATATTTGAAACTTGAGACAGAGGCTGAAAAAGACACAGATAAAATTGTAGAACAAGAAGCAACTATCAACGAGGAAGAAGTAAACAATGATCATCAAGATATACCATAACAACAACAACAAGCTCCCCCAAGAAGAACAAAAGAGTGGATTCAAAAGAACCATCCATCAAATCAAATCATTGGTGACATAAATGAAGGTCGACAGCTTCGTTCATCACAACACGATCACGTTGCTTTTCTAGCAACCTTTGAGCCTAGTATTTTTGAGGAAGCTAGCCAGAATGAACATTGGGTAGCAGCTATGAATGAAGAATTGGATCAAATTGAGAAGAATAACACCTGGGAATTAGTTCCACGACCAACAGATAAAAATTTCATTGGGACTAAATGGGTGTTCAGGAACAAATTGAATGAAGATGAGCAGGTTGCCAGAAACGAAGCAATATTGGTTTGCAAAGGCTATGCACAAGTGGAAGGAATTGATTTCGATGAAACATTTGCACCAGTTGCCAGAATGGAAGCCATCCGAATGTTTCTCGCCTATGCATGTTCAAGAAAAATCAAAGTCTACCAAATGGTTGTTAAGTCAGCATTTCTGAATGGAGAATTAGAAGAAGAAGTTTACATCGAACAACCTAAAGGTTTTCTACTATCACAAAAAGAAGACTATGTCTGCAGGTTAAAGAAGGCTCTACATGGTCTCAAGCAGGCTCCCAGAGCATGGTATGCTCGTCTTGATGGATATCTACGTCAACAAGGGTTCAAGAAAGGTACTGTTGATAGCAATCTTTATGTACAAATAGATAAAGATAATTTAAAAATCGTTGAGGTATATGTGGATGATATAATATTTGGTAGCAATGATGATCGACTAAGTAAGAACTTTTCTACAAATATGCAAAGTGAGTTTGAGATGTCTTTACTTGGTGAGCTGACATACTTCTTAGGGCTTCAAATATCTCAGCAAGAGAAAGGAATATTTATATGTCAAGCCAAGTACATCAAGGAAATGCTCAAGAAATTCAAAATGGAAGATTGCAAACCCATCCTTACTCCGATGGTAACAAGTTACAAATTGAGCATAGATGACTCATCTAAGGATGTGGATCAGAGGTTGTACATATCTATGATTGGTAGTCTTCTATATGTAACAGCCTCTCGGCCAGATGTTATGCAAGCAGTTGGACAAGTAGAAAGATTCCAAGCAGCACCAAAATAATCACATATTATTGTCGTCAAAAGAATTATTCGATATCTAAAGGGCACAGAAGAATATGGCTTGTGGTATCCCAAGGGAAACGATCTCATTATTCAAGCCTTTAAAGATGTATATTGGGCAGGAAGCGTTGATGATCATAAGAGTACTAGTGGAGCAGCATTCTATCTAGGTGGTTGTCTCGTATCATGGTTGAGAAAAAATCAAACTTCAATCTCGTTATCTACAGCGCAAGTAGAATACATTGCAGCAGCATCATGTTGTACTCAAGTCCTAGGATGAAACAAACTTTGCATGATCTTCAAGTACAATTCTGTTGTGTAACTAGCTCCAAAAATAGAAGAAAAGAGATATGAACGCCTTAGAAATAAGCCACTTCGAGGGCAACTCATTATTTCTATAAATGAGCAATTCTTGGATGATATAATTTACAAAACCTCCTTTCTATATATAGGAGTCCATGGGGCCATAATGTAATCCTAGTGGGCCACAATGTAATCCTAGCCGACCTAACAATAATAATTTAAGGGCACAATAATAACAAAATGAGGGTTACAAGGGTACAATAATAACAATAATGGGGGCTACAATAACATACTAAGGGGCTACACTATTAATATAGGGACTTAACATGCCCCTCTCCTTCAACAAGTGTTGTCCTCAACGCTTGATTATTTCTTGATGCTTCTGTATAAAATTCTCATCCTCCCATGTGAAATATTCTACAAGAAAGTTCTTCCACTTGCTGAGATACTCTGAAATTGATCGTACTTGTCGAGTTCTTGTTTCTATGACTGCTTCATAACTTCTTTCGATGTCATGTTGATCTTCCTGTTGTTTCATTAGATTCTGCACCAAAGTTAGGTTATCCTTTGAGAGTTGGAGAACTTTTTGTTGATGCTCGATGTCATCTTCCACTAATTTATCATCCATATTAGCTATTATTTTATCCTTCAAACCATCCAACTTAGCCTCCATTTCTTCTTTTAAACCATCTATGTCAACTTTGGTTGCTCTTCGTAAGATCGAAATTTGTTGCACTTGGTACCGTAATTTTGATATCTCATACTGCAATTCTTCCACTTCATGCATCATAATATAGATTTCTGAGGGCTTAATGGGTGTTGAATTCTTTTAGGGGCCATTTTAGAATCCAATATTGATATCTGTTCTACAATATTCCCTTGGAATCAATTCAACTTGATTCTTCAAACAAGACTTATGTAATTCGGAAAAAAATACACACCTTTTACTTGCTTTGAGGAGCTCGATATTGAAATTGAATTATCTCTGTAATTAAAAATCTTCGATATCTAAAATTTAGTCTTGTAGTAGCCCTCTAAAGCTTCTTTCAAATGCCACAGGTCTGACCTGATTTGGATTCTCCAAGACAAAGTTGTGTCCAATCTCCCACAATGACCTAATTTTGGACTGGTTCAGTAGAGCCAACTTGTACAACTTTCCACGTGTCACTGTTTCATCCTTTGTCTTTGAAATTGATAGCCAAGAAACTAAAGTCTATGTACTTGCCACCACTTTTTACGACACTCCAATCCAATGCCCAGAGAGAGAGTTATTGAACTTTTCCCACGATCACCTCTTTGAGATGCAATTCAGGAGCCTGAAAAAGCACTACCTTCCACAGATCATATCTCCAAAAATATTATGAACCAAGCTCTGAAATTTTTTTGAGGAATTTCCTCAAGATTTTAGCTTCGCACCATATGAATTTTAGACTCTGAACCTTCGTAAAAAAAATTTATAGCGTAAATGCCACGATGACCTGTTTAGGAGCTTGAAAAAATACCTAACTTCCACAGATGATATCTCCGAAAATATTGCGAACCAAGCTCTGAAATTTTTAGACAAGCTTCCTCAGGATTTCGGCTTCGCACCCTAAAAATTTCAGCTTCTGAAACTTCGTAGAAAAAAAGTTATAGCGAAAATGCCACGATGACTTGTTTGGAGCAGCGAAACCCTAGAATCCAAAGCTCTGATACCAAATGTTGTGTAACCAGCTCCAAAAATAGAAGAAAAGAGATATCAACGCCTTAGAAATAAACCACTTCGAGGGGGAAACCTCCAATACATTACATAAATGAACAATTCTTGGATGATACAAATGAACAAAACCTCCTTCTATATATAGGAGTCCATGGGGCCACAATATAATCCTAGTGGGCCACAATGTAATCCTAGTCGACCTAACATTAATAATTTAAGGGCACAATAATAATAAAATGGGGGTTACAAGGGTACAATAATAACAATAAGTGGGGCTACACTAACATAATAAGGGACTACACTATTAATATAGGGACTTAACAAATTTCTGTGAGCCTATTCCCATATTCTGCGACAACACTAGTGCCATCAGCATCTCCAAGAATCTTGTCATGCATTCAAAAAAAAACACATTCTGATCAAATATCATTGTGTTAGAGAACAGGTTGTTGAAAAGAATATCAAACTTGAGTATGTTTGTACAAAAGAACAAATTGTTGATATCTTCACTAAACCTTTACCTCGTGAAGCATTTGAATATCTTCATCAAAAGCTTGGGATTCTCCCAAGTTCTTATTAGATTACAGGTCTGCGGGATGGTTGTGTGTTATGGGGAGTGGAAGTGTGTACAGGTCCGCAGGATGGTTGTGTTTCAGGGGGAGTTACCCTTTGCCATTGATGTCAAATGGGGAAAGAATTTTGTAGGAAGATGTGTCATGATCGCAGGGGGAGTACTTGTGTTGCCATCAATGCCAAAGGGGGAGATTGTTGATTAGCAGTTCTCATTTATGTCAACCCAAGCAGACCCAGGGGCTAACCCAATATTTCATGGGAATTTTGACCTACCAAATTAATATATTCTGGGTCAATGATCTGAAATTGTGTGAACAAAATATTTCTTATACAGAGATAGATAGTAGGGGCTTTTACTGGTTATTTCACATTTACTAGAAAGGATGAAACCAGAAGCTTCTGGCCCTCTTACCAACTCTACCTAAAGAAATATGAAGTTAACACTACAATCGATCTGGCAATGAAAGTATTTGTTTATGTTTGCAAAGTATTCATTAACCAAATTTTATGTGTGAATAAGCAATTTCAAGTATTCTGCAATGGAAGTAACGTGGATTGAAGTGAAACAAAGGAGTTTTGATCACTGTATAAGTCTCATTGGGAAAATTGGACTTATTAAAAATTATTGTTTAATGTAGTAAAATCTGGAATATGGCAGCAAAAATTCACAGAATAATAGTAAGCATTTGTTTAAGCAGTTCACCCCTCTCTTGGGCTACCTCTGCTGCGTCCAAAAGCCTACAAATAGGCTTTTCCCTCTTTCATTAATGCTCAAAATAAGTATTACACTGTGAAGGAAGCCTCAAAAGGATAAAATAGCTGCAAATTCAGAAATAGAGGATTGAAAACATTAAAAATCGACTATTCATTCACCTCAAATGGATGAGTATAGTCCAATACAGCTGATCTTTCACTAAGCCCTGATGGCTCCACAATAAAATTCGCTGATCAAATCACTAAAAGAGTGCCCTGATGGCTCTACAACCTATCCCAACAGCTCCAGAATGCTTCAATACCCCCAAATCAAAAAAAAAATCGTCCCAAATGGACTTCCCTAGCCAAAGTTATGTCTAACTGAAGTTTTTGCCCAATGTGGGCTAAGAAAACTCCTCCAAAAGTGGAAGGACTACCAGATAGTCCGCCAAAATAGGGGGACGGGCGCTAAATTTGGCATTCCGCCAATTTTCCGCCAGTAGTTGGGCGCTTATGGATAGGGTCACAAGTCCATAGGACCGCACCCATCGCGCCAACAATTATAAAACTTGGAGTTTAACGCGGATTTTATTAATGTTGCAACCATATAGTTAACCCTTGGCCGAAATGTACATGACCAAACCTCCAAACAGTTTGACGCGCCAATGGAAGTAGCCCTTAGATCCTGTAGTGTGGTCGTATGCCGAGGGGCTGGCCCGTAAGGGCTGGCCCCTTTACGGCCCCACTTGAACTAAATTTAAACTTTATATAAAACAAAGTGACCATGCTTTAACAAGAATCACCGTGGCCCAATGGTTAGGCCGCTCCGTTGGCACCGCCCCGACCCGGGGTTGAACCCTGTCGCGTCCAAAATAATTTTAAATTTCCATTTTTGTTTGACCTTGGGGCCACGTGGCGGCCTCTGGGCTGGCCACGTGGCGCCCTTGGATTGGCCGCCTGCGGAATATTCCGTAGAATATTCTGTGGAATATTCTTTTTTTAATAATTTTTTTTATAAAGTCAAATTGGCCATTTTTTTTACCGAAATTGGCAAACTTAAAAGCTGAATAACTTTCTCATACAGCGTCGGTTTTCAGTGTCATTCACGTCTACAGGATCTTTTTCCGAGCTCTTTCCAATCGTTCTAGTTTGGACCAATTCTGAGCAACTTCATTTTTTAGCATTTTTCTACAAGAGGCTGGATCTTCTGATCATTCAATCAGGCTTTTGATGGTTTCTACTTGTCGATATGTTTCCGTTGATATATGGCACGCCATGTAATTCTTCACGGTTTGAGAGATATTCATGTTTGAAGTTTGTACCCCCAGTTAGTGGGCTAAAACCCCATGGGGTTGGGGCATGGGTCATTGAAAAGTCATAATTAATGTTTTTTTTAAGCTCCTAAAATCCCTCCCACGTTCACTTGTTGAAGCACCTCTCAACTTAAGCATTTATATAAATTGTGATCTTCATTTCCTCCTTAGGCAAGGGATTTCGCCATCTGAAACAGGTCATCTTGGAATTTTCGCTCTAACATTTTTTATACGAAGGTTCAGAAGCTGAAATTTTTATGAGGAGAAGCTGAAATCCCGAGGAAGCTGTAGTAAAAATTTCATATCAAGGTGCGCAATACTTTTGGAGATATGATCTGTGGAAGTCAAGGTGTTTGCAGGCTCCTGAAATTCATCTCAAAGAAGTGACCTTGGTAAAATCGTCATAACTCTCTCTTTGAGTATCGGATTGGAATTTCATAAAAAGTGGAAGATAGTGCACAGTCTTTAGTTTTCTCTCTATTAATTTCAAAGCCAAATGAAGAAACAGTGACACATGGCACGTTGTACAAGTGCACTCTTTTGAAATTGTACATAATTAGGGCATTGTGAGAGATTGGGTATAACTCTCTCTTGAAGAATCCAAATTGGGTCAGACCTATGGCATTGGAAAGAAAACTCAAAGGATTACTACAGGACCGAAAATCAGATATTGAGGATTTGAAATAACAGAGATAAACCAGATTCAATATCAAGCTCTTAGAAGGAAAGAAAAAGCTAGATCATGTGTTGTCAAGGATTGCAAAGGACCAAACTTTCTACAAAAAAAAAGCAAAGAAAGGTGTAGCAGAGGGTAGCATGACAAGAGCAGCAACCAAGGTGCATAACAGCAGTAAGAAGTTAATCATATGAAGTCTTCAAGTGGGCAGCACTTCATACAATCATTGTAAAGGTATCACTGTACTTAGTCATTGTAAATACATTATTGTACAAATTGTACTAGTATCTATCTGCCAAGGGTTGAAGAGGCAGTGTTGGGAGGTCTAGGATCATCCTTAGGTGGTTGTGTCAAAGTTGGGGTTCTGATCTAGTATATCTTCTTCTTCTACATCATTCTATATCATTGTAAAAGTGGACCATTTTCCCTGGTACGGGAGTCCATTCTTCTTTTATTCTTCTATAGGGTGGTATGGTGGTGCTAGGGTGAGTTGTAGCTCATTGGGTGTTGGGGCATCCATTCAGTTTACTACTGAAGAATCTCAGGCGTAGGAGCATCCATCCAGTGGGAGCTGGAGAAGAATGCTTTTCTAGATTCTAAAAAGTTGGAGCTTTATTTTCAATTGGAGTTGAATATTAAAGAATTATTAGAAAATCATTAGGTGGTTTTTGTCCCGAAGTGGGTTTCCACCTTAAAAACTGTGTGCATTTGTGTTCCTCTTGTTTGCTGCTATCATTGTACAAACACTCATAATAATTGAAGATTAACTAATGCTCTAATTGAAAGGAATACTGATTCACCCCCCCCCCCTCAGTATTTCCAACAACAGGCTTACCATGCTGTAAGAGAACTGCACCCATGGCGTAATCACTAGCATCTATCTGAATCTCGAATGGTTGTCTCAAGTCTGGTAATGCAAGGACTGGAGCTGAACTTATCTTCTCTTTCAAAGACACAAAATATTTATGTTGCTTGCCTCCCCATTGGAAAGCAAGCTTCACATTAGTCACTACATGCATAGGAGCTGCTATGGCAAAGAAGTTAGGAATAAACTTCCTCCAATACTGAGCTGCACCCAAAAAACTTCTTACCTCTGTAATGGATTTGGGAGTAGGAAAATTCACAGTGGCTTCTACTTTGGAAGGATCAATTCTCAAAGTGCCTCCTCCTACTATGTGTCCCAAATAAACCAAAGAAGTCTTTCCAAATTCACAAAGTCTAGGTGAAAATGTGAAGCTGGGTTACACTTTTTGCCCTTTTTTGAGAAAAAAAAATCATTTTTTTCGATTCTTCAACTTTCTGCAAACTATAACAATTTTTCTGTGTAGAATTTCATTTTGCGATAAAAAAAAAAAGTTGTGAGAAATTTTGTTAGCTTTCTATTACTTATTTTTTGAAATTTTTTTATGCAGATTTGATATGTCAACTTAGCGTTTCTTTGAGTGTGTGTTTCTTAACAATCAAAGGATTCATAAGAAGTCATGTTACGACGCAATGTTGTATTCATTGAAAATTTGTGTTTTTGAAAAAACAAAATGTGTTACAACAATCTAGACAGAGTCTACTTTGTTTTCGTCATATTTACAAAGCCAATGGATGCATATCATAATTACTAGAATTTTTTGAAGTGGTCCAATACGAAAAACTACGTATTTTGGATATGTTTCGCGTGGCAAGAAATTTCTTAACATATAAGTTATAAACTAAAAATCTAAAAGCTACCCATTAGAGTCGACGGACCAATGTAATGCCCCATAATTTTTTCAATTTTTTTACAATGTATTTTGGGAGATACAAAATTTTGATTTCACTGAATCACAATGACCCTTAGAAATTGTTTGCACCCATTTTATTAGAAAAATAATTAAAATTAATAAACGTTTATGAAATTCCATAAAAGTTATATTTCCTGAAAGTAGATTCAATTCTAAAAATGCTTGTCTTGGTTCCGACAGTTAATTAACAACTTTTCATGGAGTTTAATCAGTGAAAAGTTGCAGAACCATATTCAGAACCTGGTTTTGCGTAATTGGTAACGCGTTAGTTCGGCCGAACTTTTAATCTAAGTTCGGTCGAACTATGTTTTCCGCCGTACGTTCGTTAAATCTAACGTCTTAATAGTTCGGCCGAACTATTGTATAAATTTCCATCGGCCGGAAAGTTTTGCGGAGCCCCTACTAAAAACACATTTCGCGGCAATATAAATTGCCACGAAATGATTCACAATTTTCCCACATTTAGCACATTTCATCTCATTTTATAAAGATCTTGGTTTGGGTTCAAAAACTTATCTTCAAAGTTTGGGTTTAAAAGCATTTCTTGGAAGCAAATTCATTTTACAAAGAATTTTTTTGCAAGACATTTCTTGGAGGCGGCCTGATTTTGGCAAAAATTGTTTTGAACTTAAAAAAATTTCTTGGACGTACATTCAAAAGAAATTTCTTGGAGGTATGTACGTGTTTTGAGTTGAATTAAATCTTTTGAGCTTCGTTTCATTTTTATAAGACATTTTTCTCTCGAATTTTTTAAAGTGTTTTGGATTGGAGTATGTATTTTTTGCAAAAAATTTACACTGAATTTTTTAAAATTAAATCTTCTAATATTTTTTGTAATTGAGTTATTGTCTAATTTTTTGAAGGAAATTTTTTGAACTTCATACCCTATTATCATGGGAAATCGAAGAACTTGTGCGAGAAAATATGATCGAAAAAGAGACCCTGAGGAACGTAGAGAAGAGACAAGACAATCTCGCAAAAGAAAGTTAGAAGCCCTCTCAAATATTGAAGAGGAAAATCAACCTCAAGCAGAAATTGAAGCAGGTATGTAAATGTAAATATTATGATCTATTGATATATTTAAATTTTTCCTAATGTAAAATGTGAAGCTTAATTTTTATTTGATGAACTAGTTTGAAAAATATTTTGTTTAATGTAAACAGACAGAGATATTCCTCAAAATATTGAAGAAGAAAATCAACCTCAAGGAGAAATTGAAGCAGGTATGTAAATGTAAATATTATGATCTATTGATATATTTTTAAAATTTTCCCAATGTAAAATGTGAAGCTTAATTTTTATTTGATGAACTAGTTTGAAAAATATTTTGTTTAATGTAAATAGACAGAGATATTTCTCAAAATATTGAAGAAGAAAATCAACCTCAAGCAGAAATTGAAGCAGGTATGTAAATTTAAATATTATGATCTATTGATATATTTAAAATTTTCCTAATGTAAAATGTGAAGCTTAATTTTTATTTGATGAACTAGTTTGAAAAATATTTTGTTTAATGTAAACAAACAGAGATATTCCTCAAAATATTGAAGAAGAAAATCAACCTCAAGAAGAAATTGAAGCAGGTATGTAAATGTAAATATTATGATCTATTGATATATTTAAATTTTTCTTAATGTAAAATGTGAAGTTTAATTTCTATTTGATGAACTAATTTGAAAAATATTTGAAATTTTAGATATATTTATTAATTTAGTTATTTATTGAATATGTACTATTTTTTCGAATATGTATAGACGAAATAACTATCGATAATGAGATGTTAGAAAATGTTGACACTCACACATATGGAGATAAAAAACCTGACCATGTTATACGATATCGTGTTAGCTGTATTTTTGAAAATTATTTCTTAAATGAGCGGGTGACAGTTCAGGCTCAAATGTTGAAAGGTCTCCTATCATTAAAGAAATTAAAAGAAGCTACGATACTATTGGGTATTCGAAAATCAACCAAAGATAAAAAAATGAAGGAAGAAGTGATAAAAAATATGAGTAGTGCTATAAAGTCAATTAAGAGATCTAGAGAGAAAGATGTTTCAATTGTACGTCGAGGAATACAGATGACAATGGTTTCCTCAAGTACTCAAGAGAATCGTTTGGTAACATCTATGGCACGAGCACTAGGAACCTCGCGAAAAACTTTGCACAAACATCAGAAATTTCGGTTGCAAATAGATGTAAATGATGAACTCGCTTGTTGGAGAGCTATTTGTAGGAAACCATACAAAGATAGACTTGGAGAAAATGTTAAGAAAATAATATATGAATATTGGAAGAACCACACTAGTTGGTTCGAAACGCGTCGACATTGTTCCTGATAATGTGATTATTACCGAAAGATTTCTTCATATATTAATGGCTCACAGAAGCCAAAAATCTAGTAATATTGGAAGAACAATTCGCGTGTTTCACCAACTGCAAGGCATGTGATGCGAAGAATAATAGCACGAAATCAGTACGAAGAACATGAAAAACATCTCTTGGACACCACTCAGATAGAGTTATTCAACAAGTTCAAAGAAGAGAATCGTCAAATTCATGTTTCACTCAGTTCTTTTGTTCAACAAAAACCATGGTATGTAAAACCTATCACCGTACGCGACACTTGTTGTTGCCGTTATCATGTGGAATTTGAGTTATATTATGACACATTCCTTGATTTCAGTAGAACATGATGGAAGGATTCACCTCCTCCTTCCACTATTCGTGATTTCATATCTCAAATTCTATGTGAAAGAGAAAGCGATGAACTATTTTACAAAAAGAAATGTGTTGGTGGTAAAAAATGCGATTATTGTGGAAATTTGACTAAATTTCAAAACAAATATCATATTGATATAAATTATCAATCATTGTCCAACATGAAAGTGAAATGGAAGAGATATGAAAATATCGATACATCGATTCAAGGTGCAAATAATGTTAAAAGAATTGAATTAGTAGAAGACGAAATTTTTCTGATAGACTTTTTAAGAAAGTTTGAGGCAAAAATTTACAAATATACCAAGCATTCCCATAAAGCTCGATGGCAAGACTTGCAATTCAAAAAATCTCGTGAAGTTTTTCCACCAGGGACCATTTTGTCAGTGATTGACTTTGCAGAAAACTACACATTTGTTCCACAAAAAGAAATTCAGAGTGAATACTATCATTCTGACCATGTCTCCATGCTCGTCCATATTCTATATAGACATGCTGAAAAAAATGTCGATCATATAGAAAGCACGAGTGAAAATCGACATATCATTAAAGAATATCACTTTTATATCAGTGACGGTCGTACACATGATACATGTTTTGTACAACATTGTTTTGGAAAAATTTATGATTCATTGAAAAATTGTGGAATAACATTCAATGAACATTGGATATGGTCAGACGGATGCGCAGGTCAATTCAAATCTGCACGATCATTATTTTGGTTGTGTTGTCTTCATAAGAAAACCTGCATTAAACATTGTTGGAATTTCTTTGAAACTGGCCATGGAAAAGGAGAACATGACAGTGTAGGAGCATGCATAAAATGAGTACTTCGAAGATATCAAATGAACCACTCTGCAAGCCGACTTGTGAACGCTCATGAAGTTGTTCAATGGTGCATCGCTGCTCTAAGCCATGAGAGAAACTCATAAAGAGAAGTGCGAAGGTACATTCAATTTAATTTATATTGGAAATCTAATTTTAAACATTGTACATTTATCATGCAATGATTATCTTTGATTGTATTTTGATATCATATTTACAAATTATTCTTCTAATTTTCCATATAAAGGTTTTTTTGGCATATTGTAATCAAAGACGTAGATAGATCAATTGGAAATGACATTGAAACAATAAAAGAGACTCGAAAATTGCATTCAATTCAAACAAAGTCGTCCAGAAATGTGTTTGCATTGGATAAAAGAAAATATTCTTGTTTTTGTGATGTTTGCATAGACAACACAAAATCCAATGACGTTTATGAAAACAAAATGTATGTGAACGATTGGAAACATACAGAGCTAAATACAAAGGGAAAAATGTCTGTTGCAATGTTTGAAGAAATGCAATCAGAGGAAACTACAATATCATCCGATGGTGATCGAGTTTCTGATCTTGTTAGAGAAGGTAACATTTGAATTACTTTCTAATGATTTAAAGATCTAAAAATAAATTTAAATATGCATAATTTTGTTAAATTCATTTTATTGTGCAGGAGATGTTTTTGCTGTAATTGCACCTATTGATAACGATGAAAATGTGAAGTATTATTTGATGTGTTGCACTGAACGAAAAATGAAATTATTACAGAACTATGATGATCACGGATTTCAGTATGACAGAGGGTCTATTATACTGAAAGGTTATTTTTTCAAACAAACTCATCAAAGTGGAGACTTTGTTTACTTTGAAGACTATGAACCTGATTCCATAAGTTGTCAATATAGTCACTTGGTGTGTGCAGCACACATAAAGTTGATAGAAGTTCAATCAAAGAAAAAATCAAAAATTAAGAGATGGAAAATGCCAAAATCCGATCATGAACAGATTATTGAGGATGGAATTCCATTAGAATTTTTTTGAGTGAATTGTCCAACAACTTATTATCTTTGGATTAAATATGTTTTAGAACTTCCAGTACTCAACTAAAAATTGAGCTGCTTATGTTATTTGTGCAAGTGTTTGCACATGTACAAATTTTTTGGGTACAAGCACGTGCTCTAGTATCACCTGAAAGTAGTTTTATATACATACATGTGCATTGATGAAAAATTTTATATTTATTGGATATATATATATGTGTGTGTGTGTGTGTGTGTGTGTGTGTGTGTTATAGAATGAAATTAATTGTTCTAGTTTTACTATGTGCATTGATGAAAAATTATTTACGTACTCAATATATATTTTCTAGAGTGCAATTAACTGGAACTAGTTTTTCTATGTGCATTAATGAAAAACTAGCTGGATTTTCTGGTAAAAAGTATGGACACAATGTAAATAATCATCTATAGTATAGTTTTGTACGAAAATTCCTTTCATACGAAAATTCCTTTCAGACAAGAGACTCGAAGCACTTCTCCGACTTTTGGTGGGATTTGACCCACATCTCTAATCCTGATTGAAAATCTCGTACAAAATCTGCTTGTCCAATGGTTGGATATGTTCAATGTGCATTGATGAAAAATGTTAGTTGTCTTGGATAGATATGTTCTAGAATGCACAATTAATTGTTCCAAGTAGTTTTTCTATGTGCATTGATGAAAAACTAGTTGGATTTTTTGGTAAAAAGTTTCAACAATGTAAATAAATCGATAAGGCCACCTATTTGAGTGCATTAACGACATTGACCCAAATTCAACAAACATATATATGTACTAGAGACTTATATTTCCAATCAAAATTAAAGGGATAATTTTTACATATATCTACTTCTTTAAACTCTATTTTCAATTAGAGCTCAATTGATAGATGGTTAGTTGCATTGAAAAGCTATGTTCTTCCTATTGGAAATTTTTGTGTTTTCAATGATATTAATGGGTCTTTCCATCTTGATAATGGTGAGGAAAGTATAAGGAGGGAATTGGAAATTTAACAAAGATTATTGGGCTCAAGCATGGTGAGATATGCAGTGGCACACGACATAGGACCTTTTTATGGGATGTTTGGTCTCTTAGTAAGATATGGTTAGATCATTATTTAGTTTTGGGAATTAATGATGGATCTACGAACCCAGATCATGGTAAAAAAGGCATACAAATTATTTATATGAAAAAATAAACGTTCTAGGTTGCAAGTATTATGAACATGGAATTCAACCATGACACATGTCCTCTCTATATAGTCTCTAACACCCAAGTAGTATTCCTTGTGTGACTAGTCATAGCAGGGATGAGCCTAGGGTATTGACTATGCCTAGGAGAGAAAAGTAGGTCCTAATGCTTAAAATTTATGTTTGAAACATAAGTCGTAATAATGAAGCGAAAGGAAGCCTCACATAGTTATGAATTTATGTAATAAAACACATGAGAATTACTATTAATGCACATACATTCTTGTAGATTGAAAAAATTATGGCCTTGCCTCTTTTACTATATGTGTTAGATGAGTTAGATACTTTGTTTCTAGCTTCAAATTAGCAAAAAATTTTGTTTGAGTTGCATAAAAAAAAACAAATCCATTTTTTTAACACCCTATTCTTATTTCTATTGTCAACCAAGTATTTTAGATATAATCTACATGTTTGTCAGGGATGAAATTGTGCACTCTTTAAATATTTGTAAGAAGATACAAGATATTTGGTAATTTCAATTCAAAATATATGAGAATATAGAATAAAACGTAACATACCACAATTAGAAGAATGTATTTTTTTAGTTTATCAAATTTTCATAAATGAAAGTGATTATATTCCATAAACAAAACTATTTTTCACGCCATATCCTAATAAGTTGTGCAAGTAAACATAATAAGTCCTAGTCAACATATTGTTGTTTTCTATATTTCCATTACAACTAAAGCATCATGACACAGAAGCATTAATTTGCATCATGTCAACCCAACACATGAAATGGCATAGAGGTCATAGCACAAGCAATGTAATACAAATATGATTCAAAAATTTAATTCTAGTAGAGGACTTGTTCAAGTTTAATACACAAAGTCTAAGTGGAGCTTGAGAGATAGGTTATGGAGATATGATAAACTTGTTTGGATTTAAAGGCCCAACTGCTCATATGAATTTCCTATATCCCCTTTCTCAATTAGGATAAGCGATGGGGCCATATTGACCCTTAAAAAAAATAGATAATTCAATTTTCTTTGTATGATATTACAAACTCTTATGTAATATGAATGTTTTTATTAGATTATAATTTTATAAAAAAAAGTTTCACAAAGGATGCATGTCCTTCATATGGACAACTAGAGACCATTTCAAATTTATTTTGGAATCATCACTATGCTCATTGCTATTGCAATTTTGTTTAGAACAAGTTGAAGTACACTTTCCTGAGTAATATACACTAGAAAGGGACTCTATGAGGGAATGAGGATCCCATTGAAGTGTAATATAACAACAAAATATACCTCCCTAATGGACACATATATTATCTTGGGTCAAAAATAGGTTATATTTTCTATAATTAGGATGGTTATCTTGACCATATACATTTAAGAAAGACTGCCTTCACTATTAGGGATGTAGTTTATATATTTTCTAAAATCAAAGTTGGGTATCTTGACAATATATATTCAAGAAAAACTACCTTTAATGTCATGGATTACCTTTCTACCTAGAATATCAAATTTCATTTTTTAAAATATATAAATTGTATATGAAAATTAAAAGTAAAATTAGAGATTTAATTCCACCAAGGACTAATCAATTTATGGTTACATTTGTAAATTAACAGTTATATTTCTAGAAATAAACATTGCAAATATAATATTTTTGAAACCTAAAATGAATATTTCTTAATAAAAATTTAATCTTTGCACATTAAATTTAAAGCATTACATATATATGCACATTAAATTTAAAGCATTACATATTAAACTTCACATGCCATGCCAATTATAATTCAACTATCCAACAAAAACATTTAACATTAAATATTTACATGCCAAAAGTGTACTAAAACGATCCAAAAATTAAATAAAACAAATTATATAATAACAATGTAATAAAATATGTCCAAAAATTGTAAATCTCACAAGTATCAAACTTTATCAAGTTTAACAAATTTTAAAACCATCTAAATTTTGAAATCAAATCTACTGTAAATCATGTCCATCAAATGGAGGATCTAGCGTCTTCCCTACTAGGGTCTCAGTCCGTGCCCTATCCTGTGAATGGGAAAACCTACATACACAATGCACATGTACTTGAACATTAAAATTTGAAGTTTCAAAAATGAATGAGAATATATATATCTAGAACTTCATGTAAAAAACAAAATATAACAAAAAAATCATGCAATACCTCGTAAGGTTCCCTCTCCATTTGATGAACAGGTTCTGCCATAGAAACATCTGTAGTGGTAAACTGTACAATATACATGTACAATTATATATACATATATACATATATACATATATATATATATATATATATATATATATATATAATTTATATAAATTAAAAACTTTCAAATGAAAATGCACGTGTACATATATAAACTTATTTTCAATAATATTAAAAAAAGGAACTAAAAACAACTTGTTCAAATGCTGTGGATGTTCCTATCTCCGTCACTAGAGTCCTTGGATTAAAGAAATCTTCTATAGGAACCTAAATTCAAAAAAATTTAAATAACTCAAAATATAAATCTCTCTCTCTCTCTCTCTCTCTCTTTATATATATATATCTCAATTTTTAATGGAACTTTTTGAGGTAGAATATATATATATATATATATATATATATATATATATAACTTTTAAACATAAATTTTAAACATGTAAAAAATTGTCCATACTTGTGGCTCATCTCCCAATGAAGTAGAAGGTACATCTCCTAAGGAAGAAGAAGGTACCGCCATCCCAAAAACATCAGACGGAATCGGTACCTGTTAAAACATTTTATCAAATTATATATATACATACATGTACATGTGTGGCAACAATTATTTATTTTAGAGTCACTTAAAAAACACTAACATGTGCCAACATATCATGATGGTCAGACCCATCTGCATCGTTTGAACTGGAGGTCCCGAACGTAATATTAACATTTTCATCACGCATCATGCCTGAGAACTGCAAATGGTGTTTTAACATATAATCATACATTTTTGTTAGATTAATGTACACATAAAAATAATTGTATACATGTACATACACATGTATTTATTACATATTGTACACATGTATATGTAAAAATAATTTCAAACCCTAAGGTCACTAACACATACCGTTCCGGTGCCCTCTTCCTCATGAAAAATTAGGTCTTGCAGACCATTGCGACAATTTATTGCATATGTTTGGAGATCTTCAACATTCATGTTGTAAATCTCCTCATCTGTACGATAAACAAAATTGGCACGTGCATTTTCACATGCTCTTTGTCGATTTAAACAAAGATTGACTCCACTCAATCTGCTATGAACATTGTCGATCATAACATCTCTTGCTTCTCGACTTATTTGAGGAGTCGCATCCATCTCTGATCGCAGAGTTTCGACTCGAAACGGTCGACTCACCAATGGCGGCTTAGGGCGAGGCAACTCCACATCTCGCTTAGCGCCCTTACGATTATATAATCGACCTTTCCCCGGGCCAAAAAATTCTGAAGGAAGGTCATTGTAGTTGGGTTTCATACCCAAAAAAAATTATGCATAAAACATCTGTGCAAAATAAACAGGAACCTCATCATTCCATGGAAGCCTTCCAAAGGCCGCAAGATGCCGATCATACAAATAACGAGCTATTTCTGGGTGCTTGAAATATTGCACCTTCAACATTTTTCTTTTTGGCCCTTCCTTATAATTAAACATTGACTTGGCCACGTCTCTTGTAACTTTTTGTTTAATGTCCTCCCATTTATCAGGACCCATCATTGTTTCTTTTCTCTTTCTCATCATTTCTACAAATGAATCAGTCGTTGGCCCAAGATTTCTGTACACTTTCACCATTTCACCCAATGAATGTGTAACTATTTCAAGGCTTTGTCGACTCTCAGCAGGTAGAGACAAAGCCACGAGATCTCTTTGCAATTTTGCATGAAGGCTTTCACACCTTTGTAAGGTGCATTCCGCCATGTTGGTTTCCCATGGTATATCAGTAATCTCAGCCGGATAAGTTGTGCTGGGTTGATAGCCTTCTTCTTGAATGTAGCGAGCTGCCCTGCGTCTATTTTGACCACTAGCTCGAACATTTTCGGCCTCTGCATCAATATATATATTATTTCGTATATTAGAAAAAACACGTGTAAAAAAATTTGTACAAATTTAATGAAAAAATATTGAAATTGATGGCAACCTTGATGTTGTTGGTTAACATCATCTCCAACATGACCCTGCTGAGAACCAACCCCAGAATGAGGCTGCTGAGAACCAGACCCACAGTGACCCTGTTGAGAACCAGCAGCCGTTGATTGGCCTTCGGGGGAATAAATATCACCCCCTTCCCGCAACCTGCTACCACTCATACCTCGACCGATTGAACCTTGGCCACGCTCCATGGATGGAGTTGAAACCCTTCTCCTCTTACCTCCTAAAAATTAAAATATGAAACTTATTAACAACTAATTTAACTCACAAAATTAATAAAAAATCAATTCCATATGTACACACATGTATGGAGATTTAAGATTATATTTAAATACCATGAACATCCCCCAATCCCTGAACCTCCATATGGGATTCAGCTGATCTTCGTCGTTCATCCTCCATGATATATATCTATTGGTCGACATTTACACAAAATAGATTTCAAAAAATCAATTTGTAATTTAGTGTACACAAATTATGTAGAACACAACTTTCAAAGCAATAATTGATCATGTGTGAAACTAAATTTAATCAAAAAAAGAAATTATAAAAATGATAAGTTCACCAAATTGCGCTTTAAATGGTGGGAGCACACTTGGTATAAAATTTACCACTTATACACTTTAGTTTGTGGGAGAAATGACACATGTACATATTTTACCTTAAAGTTGTCGTGTTTTATGGATATTAAAATGAAGAACTTCTGTTTAGATCCATTCCAGAGATTGACTGTAGGGGCATTTACTAGATATGTCATCTTTCATAAAAGATGAGATCCAGAGGCTACCTGGCCCTTTACAGACTCTGCCTATAGAAATTTTAGAAGTAAACACTAGAGGCATTAACAATATCAAAGAATGTTTTCATGCTCAGACATGGGAATGTGTCTCTTTCCCTACGCAAAAAAATAGTTCAAGGTAGTTAATCTTCATAGACACGTCATCAAGCAGGTCAATGTGATCATCCCCAACTTACTTTTCATGAAATTAGGCTTGGAATCCTCTACAACCTGGTGGATGGAGTTGAATGGGAATTAGGTCAAGGCCTTTACAAAATACATGCTAGTGAATAACACTTACTAGGTTATGCCAACAAATAAAGTGGGAGAAATGTTTTCTCCTCGAGGTTGTCCAATTGGGTGTGTAATACCAACTTCACCCATTTCCTCACAGGTTTCTCTCTTAGGTTACAAATTTCTTCCACCTTATTCTAGTTATATATTTTTCAATTTCTCGTGGATTCCTTGAATTTTTTTCTCCTACCATCTCCCTCTCTCACTCCCCAAATTTTGTCATCAAACATGCCCCATTAAGGATCTGGAGCAATGTTTGCACCATACTTAGAGAATTGTCATTGCTGCTAATTGAAATTGGAGTCATGTATACTAGATTGCTTGCTTAAGTGGCTCTTACTTGGACAATATCCTGAGATGAGTTTTACATGATGGTCATATGAAGTTGGAAGCTACTTGGTGTAATTTTCCTTAAATCTTCAAAAAAAAACAGAGCAAAAATGTCATTTTCGATCATTTTTTATTAGCTTCTGCATACAACAGATGTTATCACAATTGCAACACAATCGTTCCATGACCATGAATTATGAATGATGAAATTTAATTCAATGTCTCTTAGAGTCGCAAGGTGGAATTGATAGAACTATTTGATTTCTTTACCATAAATGGATATCTCCTTTCATCTATACCTTTCTCTACCATCTTATTTCCAAGTGAAATGGGAATTTTCACATTTTGAATGCCATTACCATGTAATTTGGTAGCCTGCTAGCTAGACCTATCACAAGTAAGGTTTTCATACCAAACTATTTCTCTTGCTCAACTCAGTGACCATGACTCTCTTCTCACACTGCTTACCATATAAGATCTTCAATTGTACATGTCACGCAAAGTTGGGGGTTCTAGGTCTACACATATTAGGTAAAGTTACATATTTTATGTCATTGTGGTCCTTAAATTTGGAGGTGTTCCACCTGAAAAAGTAGGCATTAAATATGGATGAAAAGGATTTGTTTTAACTTTGATAGAATTTCCTCGTGGAATTACTGAATTTCTCGACGACATCATGCTAGCTTTGCTTAGAGAAGAAGGTTTTGGAGAAATTGAATTCTTTCGACTTATTTTTGGCATTGAAGTTTGAGATAGTAGTTTTGATGACACCATTGATGACCTTGCTGAGGAATTTGATGCACACAATATTGACTTTGAAGATGGTTTAGAAGATGTTGAAGAAGTTGTAGATTTTGGTGTTGTCACTGAATGTTTCTTTGTTGTTGGACTTGATCAGGACATGTAATTTAACTTTACGAGCATATTGAAGACCTTGAAGAGGTTTTAGATTTTGTTGTTCTCACTGAAGGTTTTTGTCTAGTTTTGTTTCTTAAACCATCATTTCCATAGGACATTTTTGGTGAATAGATTCTTGAACTTGATGAGAGGATATGATACCTTGAAGAGGCTACATCTTTTGGTGACGTCACTAATTGTTTCTCTATTATTATGTTTGTTAAACATCTCGCTTAGGGCGAGGCAACTCCACATATATTGTACATAGTTTATGGGACAGAAATCAATATGTAGTTCAATATTCACTTGGTTTTTATAATTGGATAGAAGAATGACTTAAAATGACCTTGTATGTCTTCTCATTTTAGAGCTCAAATTTTTAGGAAGGATTTAAGTATCCACCTTTCAAGAATCACTAGAAGAGGTTGATATTTAGAATATAGGAAGACAAAAAACTAACCAATGTTGTACTAAATGGATTTCTTGGGAGGTAGATTGGCATATGGACTTTTGGTAGCTAGAACTTTTACAAATAAGTGAATGTATTTGAAAACCAAACCTCTAGTTTATTTTGGTTTAGACAAGGTCTAGAATTTGAAAAGTGAATTCCCTCTTTCTTCCTCTTACATGTCCAATGATAAGAATTTGGATTGAGGGAAAATATTTTCCTAGAAATAAAAATTTTGCATTTTATAAGTGTAAACATGAGTTTTTAAAATCTAATTAAATCATAAATTTCTCACAAAATACACTTAAAGCTTGACACATAAACCCCTTCCCAATTGGTTAACTTTAGACAATCCTAAACATATTTTTATTTAACTAATGAGGGAGATAGCCCAACAAAACTAGTTTGTCCATATTCAAATCAAGTTGGTATCAAAGTACAATTTAGCTCATTTTAGTCAAGATTAGTTAGAAGAATTAGCTATTGGTTTCTGTCTTCAATTTCCTCTGAAAATGAATGTGTACGTGCTTTTGAGAGACACACTAGAGGAATAAGGTCCAAAATTTTGATGAAAATGTGCTATGAAATTAAAGGGTTTTAAAGGCAAGCATGTACAAGGCATAGTTGAGTACAAGGCATAGTTGAGCCAAATTTTCTTCAGGAAGGGCCTAATTATTTGGGTCTTGGTTATGGAAAACATGGAAAATGCTCCAAAGCCAAGGAGGCACATGAAGTTGTTCCAAGAAGGAATTTTATTTCGTGTTCATTACCTCAAGCTTATGAAGTTTTTGTTCATGATGAATGGAAAAGTTTGACACCCACTTTGCAAGAAGATGTTAATAATCATGCAACTGATGAGAATGTAAAAGAAGAGGATGTTGAAAGCTCTAGAGTCATTGAATTCATTGCTAGTATTCAAAGGAGAGCCACTACCTCATGTCAAATTCACCTCCTCAAGAAAGCCACAACGGTGAATGTTCAAGGTATAAATTTGCCTCTAATCAAATTGCTTTTAATTATGATAAACATGGTAAATATTCAAATAACATATAGAAAAGAACTTGCATGTTCCTTTAGTGGTTTGAATAATCATAATGTTTATAGATGTTGGAAGAAGATATCCATGCACATGAAACTTTCTAAATAAATGAGGCAAAAAGTCAAAGGCCCATTGGACAAGGAAAATGATGTTGAAAATAAGTTGAAATTGTTTATTACTCATTGCCATAAGAAAGGTCACCTTGTAGAATATTTTGCTACATACAACACTGAACATTTTTAAAACATAAACTAACTTCTAGCAAACAATAATGTTAAATTAGCTTTAATTGTTTGTGCAGTTGAATTGATGTGCATAGAAAAACTGGGAATAGATATCTTTGATACATACAACAAACAAATGCAAAATCTTAAAAGATAAATCAATCTTGCAAATAGAAGGGTATTTAACTAGACAGAAATGTCCATATAGATTCAGCCAGAAACCCAGACCTAGTCAAAGAAAACATGAACCAATGGTTTATTTCAACTCTACATCAACGTTGAAAAATCGAACTATTATGATGTGTTACAAATCAGCCTACATGGAAAAGTGTTGGTCGGCCTAAAAGGAAGTAATTCTATCTATATTTATATACCTTTTCTATGGCTCTTTTAATAAGGAATAACTAGGCAATCTCTGAAAACAGTTTACAGATTCTTTTAAGATTCAGTACGAATATGTTAATGGGCTTTCAGTGTGAAGTTTAAAGAGTTTGAAAATACTGTGGATCTATTGTTCAGTCATCTTTGAAGCAGATTGCATATAGTGTGAAGAAAATTGCGGATAGTCTAAGATTACAAATGCCTGAAACAAATCTGTGGATATATGTTGCAGGATGCAGCACCAACTAATGTTGTTGATAATATTGTTAAAATAGAGACAGAGAACGAACCCAAGGTTTTATTTGACCCTGCTGTGTCAAAGGTTAATGTTGTGGATAAGACTGTTAAAATAGAGACAGAGAACAAACCCAAGGGTTTATCTGACCCTGCTGTGTCAAAGGTTGATCAAAATAAGAAGAAAAAACAAGGCAGCAAGGAAGCAAACAATGAAGACGGCAGTGGCAAATATAAGTTTGCCAGCTTGATTTTTATGTGTAATTCTCAAACAAAGCAAGAGTGTTTCCGATACAAAGTGTTTGGGTTGCCACCAACCAAAAAGGAGCTTGGAGAAAAGGTGAAGCCCAGAATGAAGCTCTTCTTGTATGATTTTAACCTTAGACAAATGTATAGAATCTACAAGACAGCGTCTGCCGGAGGAATGAATGTGGAACCAAATGCTTTCAGAAGTTGTAAAAGGCCACTCCCAGCATAGGTAATCTTTTTATACATGAAAGGGGTGAATCAATCTTGTGAAGTTTGTATTCATGTTGAATGGAAAAGTTTGACACCCACTTTGCAAGAAGATGTTAACAATCATGCAGCTAATGAGAATGTAAAAGAAGAGGATGTTGAAAGCTCTAGAGTCATTGAATTCATTGCTAGTATTCAGAGGAGAGCCACTACCTCATCAAATTAACCTCCTCAAGAAGGCGACAACGATGAATGTTCAAGGTATAAATTTGCCTCTAATCAAATTGCTTTTGATTATGATAAATATGGTAAATATTCACATAAGATTTGGAAAAGAACTTGCATGTTCCTTTTGTGGTTTGAATAATTATAATGTTTATAGATGTTGGAAGAAGATATCCATGCATGTATGAAACTTTCTAAATAAATGAGGCAAAAGGTCCAAGGCCCATTGGACAAGGAAAATGATGTTGAAAATAAGTTGCAATTGTTTATTACTCATTGCCATAAGAAAAGTCACCTTGTAGACAAGTGTTGGAATTTGTATCTCTCTAGTTAAAAAGAAAAGGCATCTTCAGTGATCATTAATTATTACCGGAGAAAACTCCTCATGTATATCAATATGGTTGACAATATGTAATTTTTGTTTGTGGATGATCGTTTAGAGTTACATTGATTTATTTTTTAATACACTTATTGGAAGATTTGGGTCCCAAGTGCAGATATGTGATGAAGTTATAGTGAATAAAATTAAAGCAATGGGTTGGACCAGAATTTCATAGAGAGTTCCTTTATGACAAGGGTAACCTAAACAAGAACTTTTATAGGAGAAGTTGGTAAAGATTTGTTAGGTGAGGTGAATTATGGTTACTATTTCTTTAAATACTTTCTCATTTAGTTACAATCGACCTATGAAGAGAGAAATTATTAATGGCTATATAGAGTACCTTTTAAATTGTGATGACCTTCTAAATTATCACTTTGGGTCCCTACATATATGAAATAAATGCATAAAGTATCTCTTAAGAATGGATTTTTTGAATTTTCCTTATTTAACATTTGTGACATCATCATAATCATCATGAAACTTGGGTACTAATGTAGAGAACTGTGTCTAAATCTTTAGCATTTAGGAAATTTGAATATTTACATAATTTACTATTGGACACATTTAATTATGCAATCCTTATGGTATGAACTAAAGTTTTCGGCCCCCGATTCTCACAAAAGTGTAACCCAGCTTCACGTTTTCGCCCTAGTGTTAATCTTCTTCATCGGCACGAGGGCAGAACTGACTACTCGTGCCAAGGCAAAAACAAGGGTTTTTGAATCTCTGCTCGGGGAATTGTCAACAGAAGGAATATTTCTCTCATGTAAAGGGATGCAATGATGGTATTTGAAAGGCATGCCACTACTTATTGATCACAGAAATGACCCTCCAATGGGCGAGGTGGGGATTGCAGGGACAGTGAAAAAATGTTGTGTAACAGTGGTTCATAGTGGAATGACATATCTTAAATTTGGCTTGGCATTTAATTTTTTTATCATGACTTTCTAACCATAGACTAATATTTTTTTCCAAAATAAATTCATACAACTTAGCTAAAATGTGGTTAATCATAATGTTCACACAATTAGAAGGAATTTTTTTATCCCCACTTTTAAATATAGGTGTAATGAAGCTTTGTGTCTAGGGTTTAGGAAAGCCTTGCTTCACTACCAAATTGAAGAGTTTATGTATGTGATGGATTAAAATAGATCCTCTTTAATAAAATTCAAGTTGATAGCATTTAATGTATTTATATTTCCCATTTACAAATCACTTAATCCAAAACCTAATGTCTTCCAGATGAAAGATTTTGACTTCTATTGGAGCATTCTAAACATAGTGTCCATGGTGTTTGGATATTCATACAATTTTTTAAGTTAGGAATTTAAATGCTTGAAGGAAATCAATTATTTCCTTTAGTATTACAAATTAGAACTTTCCTCCAAAGTTCCTCGGGATTTGGCTTAGATAGGTGCAACAATTTCTCTTGCTTTTTATTTATATAGTACATTTTCTTCTTTTTAATACGAGCTTTGTATGTATTTATTTTATCAATATTTAAATTTTTGTTAATGGCATCCCTTATTTATTTTCTAGCAATTTTACAATCATTATCATAGCAAGGTTCATTGCTTCATTTTTCATTTACATAAGACTTCAATAGAGAACTTGTTCATGAAAGTAGATATGGTTGTAGTAAATTTATAATAAAGTTTTTTATATTATCCTTATAGGTTAGGAGATGTAAATCTCTATTTAAATCCTTTTAGAAAATATTAATTTGAATTTTATCGAAAATTAGGTGCCTTCCATTCACACAATTCTCTTGCATGGGTTTTTTTTGCATAACAAAGTTTAGAGTTAAGGTTGATGATATATGATCAAAGTTAGGCCATGGCCATTCAAGAGGTAAAAAGTTACTATTTGGTTAGAAATAGGGGTTTCGGATATGACATAATCCACAAAACTACTAGGCCCATGGCACAAGTCATTTGGCAAAGAAAATGACATTATACCTAATTATGGGAGGCAAGATAGTAAAAAAATGGCATTATAGTGAGCATTAGTTTCAAAAAACTATAGTATGTAATTAAATGGTATGTCAATTACCATATTGCCAAGAATTAACAATACACATAACACATGAATTCATGTAGAAATTTACAAAAAACAAGATATCTAAACTTTGAGAAGTTTCAATCAAACATCACATAAAATAACATGTGAATTCCATGAATGAGCATGATGACAAGAATTAATATGGTTCTCTTTAGGAATCTAACATTGCTTTTAAGTGTGGAGATATTTGCGGCTAGAAATAAGCAATAAAACTTGAATAAATTGCAAACATCAAGGACAAGTATAAGTTCCAAGAACCTAGAGCAATGTTGAATGCAAAGAATATTAGCATGCAATCAAGATCAATAAAAAGGAGATTAAGAGTTGAAGTGTCTGGATAAGAAAGGTGAAGATGAAGCTTCACTAACGAATGAAAAAGCATGGACCGTTTAGCAAGAAGACAAAATGAAAGCTTAGTTATCAAGTTATTTTATATACCATTATAAGTGTAGCTAAGACTGAGACCAACAAAGGTATATTATTCATGTTGTGCTTTGATTCATTTCTCCAATAGGGGTATCTTATTCATGTTGTGCTTTGATTCATTTCTCCTTTAAGAGAGGAACTTGAACTTGGAATTAATGAAGAAATATAGAGTATTGTAGAATGTATTATTAGATGCTTTTTGAGATTATGGTGTCTCACTCAAGTTGTGAGATTTATTTAAGATGCAAATCTTATTTATGAGGAAGTTGTTCCAACTCCTTAATAGATTTGTAATACCTTAAATGTATGTTCTTTCTTGCTAATAAATGTTAATTTTCTCCATTTTCTGTCTCTCCTAAATTTTAGTTTTTTCATTTTCTCCATTTTTTGTCTCCTAAATTTTAGTTTTTTTCTCCATTTTGTGTCTCTCCTAAATTTTATTTTTTTCTCCATTTTCTGTCTATCCTACATTTTAGTTTTTTTCTCCATTTTGTGTCTGTCCTAAATTTTTAGTTTTTTCTCCATTTTCTGTCTGTTCTAAATTTTAGTTTTTTTCTCCATTTTGTGTCTCTCCTAAATTTTAGTTTTTTCATTTTCTCCATTTTCTCTCTCCTAAATTTTGTTTTTTTAATGATTTAAATGAATTTTCAAATAGCTAAATAGATCTAGAAAACCTTTTAAATACTTAAACTTTACAAATTAAACTATTTAAACTTTAATTTATGATTATTATAAATCTCTACTAAATTTTGATAAAATCTACTAAATTTTAAAATTTAAACAGAATTCACCAATTTTAAACTTTAAACAAAATTCACCAAAGAAAAATCCTTTTCCTTTTTGCTGATTTTAAAATTTAAACAAAATTCAACAAGGAAAAATTCGTTTTCCTTTCCTTTTCCTTTTGCTGCTAGAGATATTGAACAAACTCCACTTAGGAAAAAAAAACATTTTTATTTTTTTCTTTTCCTTTTTGGTGTGAGAGATATTGAACAAATCCACTGAGGAAAAAACCATTTTCTTTTCCTTTTTTATGTGAAAGATATTCAACAAACTCCAGTTAAGAAAAAATCATTTTGTTTTCCTTTTTTCTGTGAAAGATATTAAACAAAATCCATTGAGGAAAAATTCATTTTCTTTTCCTCTTTGCTGTGAGAGACATTTCATTGAAATTCACCTCACACTGTCCATGCAATGTCGAAGTTACCTGCTACTAAAAGCAGAAAAAAGCTTTGCAAAGCAAATTTTCGGTGACAGATGTTAATGAAAAACTCAAAAACACCTAACAAGGTCAGCAATGCTGCTGTAATATGTGTGAATAATGACAGTGATATCTATAGAAACAATAGACATTATGGAACACTCAACTGTATGGAAATTTTGATAAACAAATATGGAAGTAAAAAAATATCCTATAATAGGATTCGTATTATGCTCGTTTGCAGATGCAATTCAATCTCACACTGTGCCCATAAAATCCTAACTCCAACAGAAACCAGGAAACAAAAAGGGCGGGCCATTTTCTTTTCCTCTTTGTTGTGAGAGACATTTCATTGAAATTCACCTCACACTGTCCATGCAATGTTGAAGTTACCTGCTACTAAAAGCAGAAAAAAGCTTTGCAAAGCGAATTGTCGGTGACAGATGTTAATGAAAAACTCAAAAACACCTAACAAGGTCAGCAATGCTACTGTAATACGCGTGAATAATGACAGTGATATATATAGAAACAATAGACATTATGGAACACTCAACTGTATGGAAATTTTGATAAACAAATATGTAAGTTAAAAAATATCATGTAATAGGATTCGTATTATGCTCGTTTGCAGATGAAATTCAATCTCACACTGTGGCCATAAAATCCTAACTCCAACAGAAACCAGGAAACAAAAAGGAAGGGCCATTTTCTTTTCCTCTTTGTTGTGAGAGACATTTCATTGAAATTCACCTCACACTGTCCATGCAATGTCGAAGTTACCTGCTACTAAAAGCAGAAAAAATCTTTGCAAAGCGAATTGTCGGTGACAAAAGTTAATGAAAAACTCAAAAACACCTAACAAGGTCAGCAATGCTGCTGTAATACGCGTGAATAATGATAGTGATATCTATAGAAACAATAGACATTATGGAACACTCAACTGTATGGAAATTTTGATAAACAAATATGGAAGTAATAAAATATCCTGTAATAGGATTCGTACTATGCTCGTTTGCAGATGCAATTCAATCTCACATTGTGGCCATAAAATCCTAACTCCAACAGAAACCAGGAAACAAAAAGGAAGGGCCATCCTTTACCATCTTGAAAGCATTTCTTTACATATACATAAGTCAAGATTACAAAACAAATCCTAAATTAAAACTAACTTTTGACTGCTAAATTTATGAAAACATATATACTCTATACATATCCTTGTTATTCATTATGCAATCACAGTGATTTTCATCGTTTTCGTAGAACATACCTAATGAATTAGTTCGACCGACGAGAGGAGCAGCAGCGCTGAACGGAGCAGCCGGAACGCGCGAACAGCAGCAGCGCTGAAGGGAGCAGCCGGAAACACAAATTCGCGGGAATAATGAAACGAGTAAAAGAACAGTCTTCGCGGGCGATTTATTTATAGGAATTAGTTCAGCCGAACTATTTTAAAAGTAAAATTTCGGCCGAACTATTTTAAAAGTAAAATTTCGGCCGAAATTTTGTTGCCGGTTTTCCAATCTCCGGAAAAAATTGTGTTTGCCCACGCCGTCTGTGTGTCGTCAATCTTAACGGAATCAACAGTTCGGCCGAAATTTCTAAGAAAGTTTGGCCGAACGATTGCCGAAAAAATTTTTCGGCCCCCGATTCTCACAAAAGTGTAACCCAGCTTCACGTTTCCGCCCCACTTTGACATTTTAAGAAATAACTGATTTTTCTTCAAAATATCAAGTACTTTCTTAACATGCATGACATGCTCTTCTCTAGTCTTGCTGAAAATTAAGATTTCATCTAAGTAGACAATAACGAAATCATCAATAAAAGGATGTAATACATCATCCATTACCCGCATGAAAGTTGTAGGTGCATTGCATAAACCAAACGGCATAAAAAACCACTCAAAGAGTCCCTGTTTGGTTTTAAATGGTGTCTTCAAAATGTCACTTTCTACAATTCTAGCTTGATGATAACCACTACATAAGTCTAACTTAGTGAAATATTTAACATCTTTCAGTTGATCCAACAAATCATCTATCCTTGGAAGTGGGTAACGATTCTTTACCGTTATTTTTTTCAATGCCCTGAAGTCCACACACATGCGCCAAGTTCCATATTTCTTTGGAATCAACATTATCGGTGACCCACATGGTGAAGTGCTTGGTCTTATGAATCCTTTCTCCAACAAGTCTTTAATTTTCCTCTTGATTTCAACATTCTCCATGATAGACAAGCGGTACATGCTGATGTTAGGAAGAGGACAATCTTGATGTAAATGGATTTCATGTTGAATCTCCCTTTTAGGAGGTAAACCTGTCAGTTCCTGAAACATCTCATGATGTGCATCAACTACATCATATAAATCTGATTTAAGCTTGGAATCACAATTTTCAAATGACTCATGATTCATATCAACCTTGGGCTTAACCATAAGAAGTACAAAACTCTTACTAGAATTTACTAGCCTTTTTACCTGTCCTGCATTTACCATCGCTATATTTGTCTTCTTGCGATGTGCTCTGACAATGAACTCCTTGCCATATTTAAAGAGATGATATTTATTTTGATGGCGATGGAAGATCGCTTTCCTATCAAATAAGTAAGCACTTCCCAAAAAAATTCCTGATATATCAAGCAGCACCACATCAAGTTCAACTATGTCAATAAAGTGTGCAATTATGGTGAATCGCAATATGCACTTTCTTGAGACTTGTAAGTTTGCATCCTTGCATATCCACCCAAGTGGATAAGGCTTTGGATGTGAAATGGTCTCAAGCTTTAGCTTTTTTATCAAGTCTTCTAATATGAGATTTTCTTGTGACCCACTGTCAAACAGTGTGTCAATTTTAGTATGTTTTGAGACTACCCTCACATGGAACAATTCAATTCTTTCTTCCTCATTAGGAGCTTGTACATGACATTTTGAAGTACTAGTGCTTGCTTTAGTTTCAGTTTCCTTTCCCTTCATACTTTTCAAACCCATGGCTGCAATTTTGGTTTCATCCCTGAATCATCACCTAAATCTTGATGTGTAGTTGGAGTAGCTGCATTTTTCTTCTTTCCATTGTTTTTGTTAAACTGATTTCTTTTTTCAGGATGTAATTTCCAACAGTTTTTCTCTTCATGGCCCTCTCTTGAACAATGTTTAAAAATGACTTTTTCACCCTCTTTTTTGATAGATGCATTCTTTTTACATTTTCCCTTAAAGGTTTTATCTTTGTTCTTCCCTTTCAAAGGCTTGTTTCTACCCTCATCAAAAGTGTTTTTCCCTCTAGCCTCTAAATGCGTAGCTTGTACACAAACTTCGTCTAGACTAGTAGGATTGAACATAAGGATAGTATGTTTAAGGTAACTGTGCAAAACACCTATAATTTCAGCAAAGTATCTTGACTTTGTAAGTCTACCCCTAATAAGAGTGCTCTTCTCCTAAATTCTCGGGTATAGTCTTGTGCATTCTGTCCTTTAAGCTGTTTAAAGTGTTTCCAATCCATTATAGCCTTTTGTAGATGAGCTAAAGGATAAAATTGCTTCTCGATTGCAGTAATAAATTCAGTCCATGATAAAGTAATCTTACCATGTTTCTTGATTTCATCCTTGTTCTTGGCTTCCCACCATACCAATGCTACTCCATCCATTCTCAGCGAGGCTATTTGTATCTTGGCATTTTCATCATGAAGGTTTTGAATCCTTAAATAAACTTCCAATTTTCTGATCCAATTGTCTAGTTTCTCTACATTGACTTCACCGTTAAACATGGGCAATTCAAATTTGACATCAAGCTTTAAAAAAGGATTTTTACCAGTGGTTTTAGACTTATGAGATTGATTTACCGAAGTCGAGGAAGACGATGTAGAGGAAGAGGATGAAGATGGAGATGGTGGATCACCATTTCCTCCATGTCCTTTATTAGATTGATCATTACTCTTCTTTCCTCCTGAGGATCCCTCTCCTTCTTTCTGGTTTTTAGACCCTTCTCCAGCAATCCTATCATTTCTTTCTTGATAGAGGATCCTTACTATTTCATTCATATCCAAGAAAGCTTTCCGGAATACCCGTTATTCTTCCTTGGCATCCATCTCTTCAGGAGTTTCTCCTTCTCTTGAAGACATGCTTGAAGCTTCTTCTAGGGCTCTTGGAGGTGGTTCTCTGACCCTTCTTGGTTGTGGATTAGTTTGTGCACTAACCAAGTTTCCTTCAGATCTCTTGAGTTTTAGCCTAGTAAGCATCAAAACTTGCAAACAAATGACTTAATATTTACACAAAACAAATGTTGAGTAAAAACACTAGCTTCTAAGGCTCTAATCCTGAGCTCTGATACCAACTGATCCGAAAATGAAATTATCTGTTTTTCTTTTCAAAGCATTCATTTCCATTAAATTAAGTGTGAAAATTGTTTGGATAGTCTTGCAAGTGAAACAAAGTGTTTTTTGATAACTATTTATGAATTTTTGTGTGAGGGAGTGTTGTTTTAAAACTACTATTTAACAAATTTAATCTGAATAACACAGCAGAATAACTTCACCATAAACACACAACAACATGATGATGCAGTTCACCCCTCCTAGGCTACATCTACCGGGTCCAAGGTTCCCAATGGGCATGTCCTTGATATATTATGATGCTAAAATTGGTAATATAGTGAGAGAAAGGCCTAAATAGAAAAAACCAGCTGTGAAAATGAATTCATAACATAGAAAGAAGCTAAGAATGACTCTGATTTCACCTAAAATAGTGAAGTGTAATCCAATGCATCCCCATTTCCCTCAAGGCCTTGATGGCTTCCCAAGCTTCTCTGAAGTAAAAATGACTAAAATACACCTCTTTTTGCTCTATAACATATTCCAATGGCTCCATAATGTTGATAATACTCGAAATCAAAAACAAAATCACTCCAAAAGGTTCAGTAATGTGAAAGTTATGACCAAAAGAAGTTCTGTCCAATCTGGCCTAAAAAAACTCCACTAACTTTGGAGTAACTGGATTTAGGCCCGCTAACTATGGCACTGGCACCTAAAAAGGCAGAATCCACCCAAATCTGTCAAAACAGTTATATTTGAAGTTAAATGTTAGGTGGGCGGGGTCACATGGACCATCGCCCAACCCGACGGGCTAACCGTGGAGTTAACGGTTTTAAAACCATGGTCATTAACCATTACATAACTTCCTGCCACATAAAATGTGATCAAAATTTATTAACGTAACCACCAGTGTTTAGAGCCAGGGTTCTGAGCACGTGGTCCTGTGTATAGGGGGCTGGCCCTTAGGGGTTGGCCCCCTTTCTACCGCCAACCAAATATTAATTAAACTTTATATATGAGGTGTGACCCATTGTAGTTAAGAACCACCATGAGCCCGGGCAGCCAAGCCCTGGGGCTGCCACCCGCTCGACCTGCGGTCAAATCCTACCAACTCACAAATATTTTACCACTGTAAAATCTTCAATCCTGGGGCCACGTGGCAGATGCTGATTGGTTCAAAAACAAACAATCAATAAAATCCTTCAATCTGAAGATGCCAAGCGTCGAGCTATGATATGCTGCTAAAGGAATATTCTTTTTTTAATATTTTTAAATCAAAGTCAACCTTGGTCAATCTGGTCTTTTGAAGGAAATTGTGAATTTTCAAACTTGAATAAATTTCACATACAGTGTAGGATTTGAGTGTCGTTCGTGGCGCCAGAATCATATCGACGAGGCCTATCCAGGCGTTCTGGTTTCAACCAATTCTGAGCAGATCCAATTTTGAGCATTTTCTTCACTTAGGACATGATTGTAGAAATTTGAATAACTGATATGTTACCCACCAAGATTCTCCTGACCACACACTATTTTATCTTCATGCACAATACAGAATCTCTTCTACCATTGATCATCACACGTGGAAATAAAATCAATTACATGCACACATTAAAACCATAAAAAATCACACATATGAACACAGTATGTAATGGGAAAGTTTAAAGCTGAAAACCCCCAACTATTTGTATATTATATATGTCATAGAGATCATGTAACAATCATCATACAAAGCTCCTCACAAGTTCTCAGTATAATATCCACTTGCTACACACTAATCAAGCTAGATCTAGCAAAACACATGCTCCAATCTCTGCCACTTGATAGCCTACCTCTACTGTGCAATCCCTGCTGAAGAATGCCTCTTGATGAGAATTAATTACCCCAGCCTTGCTCACGCAGTCTTTATAGGCATCTCTACTAAGTGTTGGATGCAAACCATGCATCACTTATAGTCACAACTGATAGTCACACTTGCCCTTTCTCCTATCTTTGCACTGGTCTCCACTGAAACTGTCCATGCACTGAAGTTAACTGATGTATTCTTTAGTTGATTAATGAGTTTATAATTAGTGAATTAATTAATAATTAATTCACACCACTCTCACTAGTGTATCAATCAGTTAGACTAGATACAACTAGCTCAACTACGTTTAGCTTAGTTAAATTGAACACAACTCCATTAACTTCCTCAGTCAACTCCACCAAACTCTCTCACATGAGTTCTAACTGAAGTATCCATGCAATAGCTCCACTTAACCCTTAGGAATAGCGTAATTCCTTCTGTCAGCTCCTGTGCCACATCTGTGCACTTAACTGAAGTGCTCCAAGAGAATAAGATAATGTTTAAAGTCCAAATATTATTAAGAGCTAATAATATTCGACATATCTATTTTTAGACTGGCAATCTAAAAATAGATTCCACCCAATATGTCTAAAAATAGAAGTCCATTTATTTTTCCAACTTGACCAACCATCCACAAATAGCATCCTGCAACTCATAGAATATGATCGACATGTCTAAAAATAGACATAGTCTAAAAATAGACTTTGCGACAAAAATCACCTGTGTGGCCCCCACCTAGTTTTGGTGATCACTTTCCAACTAGGATCGGGAATGATGTTTCAGGATGCCTCCTTCACTGTTTCTTGTTGCAATCTTCAACACTCCCTCTCAACAAGAAAGGGCTTTGCCTTTGCATGCGACATGCAACTCCATGCATTAATACACAGCCTTCACAAAGCCAATACAACTCCATGCATACGCCCTTGCCAACTCCTGGACAATTGAATAAGCTCAGACAAGGCGATCGGTCGTGCATCTATATCATTATTAAACCTGGCAGTACCAGCGCATTTCATCAAGAACCAGCTGTGTTGTTGAACTCTTGCACCCATGCACTCTTGCGCTTGTACAAACTCAGTCCGCTGCTCCGTGTCAGGTATACTGTCCTTTGATACGCCTTCATCAATCCAGCCAGTCATGCTATTGTTGCGAGCATGGGCACCATAGCCGAGGGTTGATTCATGAGATCCACACCATCTCATGAATCACGCAATCTCCTCTTGGGATTACTCATGCATGTCGCCCCACCTCTCACCTGGTGGTATAGCTGCATTCACTCCCTCTGCCCATCTGGCACGAAATTTCTCTGCATGAGTGGTTTCTTCCACTCCATGATCCTCATATTGTGGCTGCTCCACATCCCGAGGTTCACTATTACCTGCATGCAAAACTAGCTACCTCTCAAGCTTCAATTGCATGGCTTTCTCACACTTCCCAACAGTAGGAAGCTCCGTAGACATCCCATCTACTTCAAGTCTGTAGAGATTCTTTGCTCGAATCCCAACCTTCTTGACTTGTCCTTCCTCATCCACACTAACTCCTACACTCCGAAGCTCATCCCTGCAGTGGACAAACTTTTTCAAGTATACCGGAATAGTGTCATTCTTCTCCATTTTTATTTTCCTGATTTTATCCTAAAACTCAATCGCTTCAATGCTTTGCAATTGCTCCAATGTTCAATATCGCTTCGATACCATGTAGAAATTTGAATAACTGATATATTATTCACTAAGATTATCCTGATCACAGACTATTTTAAATTCATGCACAATAAAGAATCTATTCTACCATTGATCATTACATGCGGAAATAAAATCAATTGCATGCACACATTAAAACCATAAAAATTCACACATATGAACACAATATGTAATGGGAAAGCTTAAAGCTGAAAACCCCAACTATCTGTATATTATATATGTCATAGAGATCATGTAACAATCATCATACAAAGCTCCTCACAAACTCTCAGTATAATCTCCACTTGCTACACACTAATCAAGCTTGATCTTGCAAATCCCATGCACCGATCTTTCCCAGCCTTTAGCTTGCCTCTACTATGCAATCCCTGCTGAAGAATGCCTCTTTATGAGAATGGATTACCCCAGCCTTGCTCACGCAGTCTTTATAGGCATCTCTACTGAGTGATGGATGCAAACCATGCATCACTTATAGTCACAAATGAAAGTCACACTTGCCCTTTCACCTATCTCTGCATTGGTCTCCACTGAAACTGTCCATGCACTGAAGTTAACTGATGTATTCTTTAGTTGATTAATGAGTTTATAATTAGTGAATTAATTAATAATTAATTCACACCACTCTTCACTAGTGTATTAATCAGTTAGACTAAATACAACTAGCTCAACTATGTTTAGATTAGTTAAAATGAACACAACTCCATTAACTACTTAATCAACTCCACCAAACTCTGTCACATGAGTTCTAACTGAAGTATCCATGCAATAGCTCCACATAACCCTCAGGAATAGCATAATTCCTTCTGTCAGCTCCTGTGCCACATCTGTGCACTTAACTGAAGTGCTCCAAGAGAATAAGATAATGTTTAGAGTCCAAATATTATTAAGAGCTAATAATATTTGACATATCTATTTCTAGACTGGCAATCTAAAAATAGATTCCGCCCAATATGTCTACAAATAGAAGTCCATCTATTTTTCCAACTTGACCAACCATCCACAAATAGCATCCCGCAACTCATAGAATATGATCCATATGTCTAAAAATAGACTTTGCGACAAAAATCACCTGTGTGGCCCCCACCTAGTTTTGGTGATCACTTTCCAACTAGGATCAAAAATGATGTTTTAGGATGCCTCCTTCACTGTTTCTTATTGCAATCTTCAACAATGATCACCTGATCACTTCATACCACTATTCTAATTAATCCTATCCACATTTATCTTCATACTACCATTCGAAACATTTAATATCACTATTTATATCATACCCCATGTATTTCTTAAAAAAAAAGAATTATGAACAAGAAGTCACATATTGAACCTATGGAAGTATTTTGAAAGACCTACAAAACCATAAAAAAAAGGTTAGCATTTTCATAAACATTTAATTTTAAAAATTTGACTATTGCATTAGTCAATTTTTAAAATTAAAAAAAAATCAAAAGTTAAAAACCAAAGTTCAAACTATACATAGCGCAATTACAAAATGTATATAGTATTGTGCAAACGTATATGGCGCAAATATTTTTAAAAATCAAAACAAAGAAGGCGCAATCATACAAAGGAATGAACTAAGGTAATGGAACGAATGCAATACAAATGAATGAATGCAAACCTAAGATGCGAAGTGCATGGTTATGATGGCATACGGTAAGTAATGAATGCATGCAGTGGAGAGGTAAGACATGATGCAAATGAATGTATGAGACAGCATATGATAAATGATGATGGCGCACAAGAGGTATGGAAAAATGCGAGTCATGCAGGCAGGTACGATGATGATGCATCAAGGTAATGCGAGTAATGGAATGCACATAGCCATGAACGCAAAAAGTGAAATATTTGCAAAAGGACAGGCGTACACCAAGCACGACAGTCAAAGAGAAAGGATGTGCATGGGTCGGTCAAGAGAGTTAATGAATGGATAGATGATTTCAAATGTATCACTGTGTAAAACAAACAAGCCATTTCCGCCTCTATCAAAAGCCATTTCCACCTCTGTCAAAGACCATTTATGCCATAAACAAACCTCATAAATGTTTACTTTCAAGAGTTTGTCACCATCATTGCCATTATAAAGGCTTAGTGAGGGAAAGGAGTGCACATTCAAAGCACATCCTTGTATCCTTGACCCTGTGAAAATGAAAACGCAGAGAGATAAGCTGTGAGAAGGCCGAGAAAATAAATATAAAACACAGAAAGATAAGTAGAGAATATAGTGGGAAGAAGAAAACGAAGTGATAAGAAGTAATTCAAAGCATTCAAGGCCATGATTCTGGAAAATCTAACCGATCCAGCCAACAGGAAGCGGAATTCTCTGAAAATGAAGATAAGAATCAATGAAGATTTGATTGTTTTAGAAAATTTCAAGATTGTGCCATCAATCAAACTCTGAGTTTTAAGAGGAAGCGATTTCATTTTATTTGCAAGTCTGTCATGCAACGATTTTTGTATTCAAACCATTCAGAAACATGTTGACACAATTTAAAAACACTCTGCCATCTGTCAATCACAAAATATTTTGTTGAATGAGCTCATAAATTAATATTTTAATGGATTTGTTGTGGATTAAAACTCCAGTTCAACTGAAAGAAGACCACGAAGATCAGAGAGAATCACAAGAGAAGTGGCATAAGGAAGGTAAGATCGACACATCCTCATACACAGTGTTTCATTTCAAATAGAAAACAGAGAGTGGAATTACAATTCAAATTGCATAGTAAGGTTATTAATTCAACTAAGCAATAGATATTTTTTTTTAAAAACACACTCAGTCTAAAGATTTAGAACAGAACTTATGAAGAAAATGGAGGATAGTTAGACATGTTTTTCTTGACAGAAGATAGAGTATGAGGAACGATGAAGTACGACAGTGAATCTATCATGAATTTTTCATGAAATGATTGTAATTTTTTGTTGAATACACAGTGAATCTGCATGAAATATTTTGAAGAAGATTTCTATATGAAATTGAGAAGTGAAAAGTACTGCTTTATAAAAATAAAAAAATAAAAAATCAATTTTTTTTACACACGGTCCAATTATTTTGCAAAACAGAGATCGTTTTTAAGGGAAATAGAGATTGTTTCCAATTCTTTTGCAAAACAAAGATTTTTTTTAAGGAAAATAGAGATTTATTTTAAAGGGAAACAGAGAATTAAATAGAAGGTATAACATTAGAAACATACATTTATGTTTTCTTGAAACCTTTTCTATCAAATTCTTTTGTTTATTTACAGTAATAGCACATTCTTCAAAAGAGAAAAAAAACAAAGGATTGGTTGGTTGACAAAAGTAGTGAAGCAGAGAGGTAAGCCTACTACCATGGCTACACTCAGTGCTTAAATTTTTTATTTTCAAAATGAAATTAATGACAAGAGATGGTCATATAAAATGGTTTTCAAAACAAATGGCCACAAGAGCAGAGCCTAAAGACTTTCAAATAGAACACTGGAATAGAGAAATAGTGGAAAAAATTTATCAGTTGAGGTTGATAGGTTTTCTACAAAAATTCAAAGGTCATAATGAGAGGGTCACAAAAGAATTTGTAAATAACTTCAGACATAATGAAACCATGGTGGGAAACATGCATATTCCTTTAAGTCCTGAGTATATCTCTGAAGCATTAGTTTTTCAATTTTCAGGAGAATTATATCACAAAGGCTTACATCTTAGAGATAAGGGCTGGACATTTTTCCTAGATAAAAATACAAAAGGCTCCTTTGATAGATCAAAAGTTATTCCAAGGGAATGGTTCAATGAACCATGGGCAGAATTGGTGTTGATAATTCAGAAATTCTTCACTTGTGTTACTAGATTTAGTGTAGTACACCTCTACCATGTGAGGTTACTACAACACATCAAGGGAGACATAAGGATAAATTTGCCATATTCATTCTACAAAAACTTGATGAAAATGATTGAAAGCATAAAATCAGAAGCTAAGCCAAAAGAAGCTCAATTCATTCACCATGGACTCATCAAAATTCTTGTAGATCATTAGTTGAAAATCAAAGGGATGGTTTGGGAGGATTTCTTAGTTGAAAATGGGTTTGCAGAGCATGTTGTGGAAAACAAACTTAAACCCATAGAAGAAACAAGGAACATTGTGCATACATCTCTCTATCCCAAAACAATATCAAAGAAAAAATAGGGGGAAATTGTGTTAGAAAAAGAAACATCTTTCTTGACTATTTCCAGGAGGCAGAGAAAGAAACATTCAGCTGAACTGAAAATACAAATCATGGAAACTTCTCCTATAACAAAACAGGCCAATGAAATTTCGAAAGATTGCAACAACAAGTGTATGAGGATCCTTTAGATAAATATTCCTACTTTGAAAACAATGAAGTAGAATTTGCTTCATTTTCTAGAGATTCAAGGAGGGAAGATCAAAATATTTCTAGAGTTAAAGAGCTAACTGATAGCTTAGAAATAAGCAAAATTATGAAAAGGCATCTAAAAGAGGAGAATGAGAATTATAAATTAACCAATGAGAAATTGATTAAGGAGAATGAGAAGATCAGTTAGGAGATGGAAAATATGAAAAACAAAAACAATCTTCTCTACACAGGCATTCAGATGGCTTCAAGATAAAAACTCTTGGAAATCTAAGTATGAGAAGGGTAAATAGTAGGCGATGGCAACCTTTTGGTCGAGTGTGCTAACACACCCATCAATCGATCAATCACGAAGGACCTTGTCCTTGTACGTGATTCCAGTCATTCTTTATATACGTAATTACGCTTTAGCAGACAACTATGGGCATATGTAATTACGCATTTCCCCTGCCGAGCAGCCGATGCTGCTTGATATTATAGCGCGTCATTACGCTTTAGAAGATAATGCATATATTATAAGGTGAAAACTTCCATCTACAAAGAAGAGAAGGGTAAAGATATGGATTCTATTTTGCACAAAGCACAACATGAGGTTACAAGATCGGGGATAGGATCAGCATCAGTTCTCTGAAGGTCAAAGAGGAAACATCAAGCATGAGGACATGCTTGATCATCGGTTTGGGGGAGATGTTGGCTCTTGTTTTTTATCTCTTTTTGTTTAGGAAATACACTTTATTTTTCCACATTTTCCATATATTTACCATCATATTCACCTTAAACTGACCCAAAGATGCATATACAGGTATTTAATTTATGTTTTTCAATTATTACATGTTTTTGTAAAAATTGGAATTTAAGTGCATTTTTGGACAGCAGCAGAAATTCCCGTAATAGCATTATGGTTTGCATAAGTGCAGGACACTCGGGCTCGAGCTTGATATGTTTATAGAAAGCTTGGGAACTAGGAGTAACATTAAACCTATTGGCACAGTCAAATTGAGCTTTAATAGGCCCAATCAAAGGCGGTCAAACAGGACCAGTATTTATGGAGGATCCCTAGAAACTAGGTCAAAACTCTTATTTTGTGGGATTTTTCAAATTATGATGGATATGATAGATGAATTCAACTTGATATGATAGGATAAGGATATTTATTATTACTTGAGATATTTTAGATGAATTTGTTAGATATTTTATCTATTTAAGCCTCACACTTTGAAGGCTTTGACATTGAAACTTGTATGACTTATTATTATTAGTTCTGAGACTTGGAGACATAATTGAAGATATGTTCTATCATATTTTGAAGTTGTTACATGCTAGTTGATTGCTTTAAGTCTTAAGTAGCTGATTTTACCTTCAATGTGCAAGGCAAGGGTGGAGGGCCCCCACACTGAGCTAAGTACACTTCTTAGTTCATTTCGTAGCTGCAATTTATAAATTAGTTTGCTTATGTTTGATTTGTTTATTTTCAAGTATTTATGAATCTAATGATCATTCTTAAACTGCATATGAAAGGACAAACAAGTGTTTAAGTTAAGCACTCTTTCTATCGACTCTAGATTTTCAATTAGCATTCATCATTACATGCTTTTACATGTTTATGTTTGATTTATTTATTTTCAAGTATTGGTGAATCTAATGATCATTCTTAAACTGCATATGAAAGGACAAACAAATGTTTCAGTTAAGCACTCTTTCTATCGACTCAAGATTTTCCATTAGAATTAATCTTTACATGCCTTTGCATGCTTTGATTGCTGATGGATCTTAATTTTATTTCTTTCTGCATACGAAGAGAAAAACCAGTACTTAAGTTAAATACTTCTTCTATCTGATCAAGAGTTCAAAACTAAGATTCATCTTTTCCTACTTTTCTGAATTCCTATTTTCACAATAGCATTAATGATAAAATGAAATCAATGATGAAGGACAACCAGGATCTCTTAGATAAGAGCCTCTTCAATTATTTCAAGTATCTTGATCCATTTTTTAGAAATTAATTAAGTTAAATTTATATTTGTAATATGAATTTCCCTAATCATCAATAAACCATCTTCTGAATTGATCATAATGGAAACCCATATACTTTGGGGATGCTTCTAAGTTCACTAACCCGGATTGATAATAAATACTTGTGTTAGTTTACAACAGTAAATTGACCCAATAGCCCATCTTAATGCCCACTCTGTTTGAAGACAGAGGAAACAATTCAACACCTTTTTCTAGAGTTCCCTTTCTCTAGAGAATGCTGGGAGAAAATGGTGTCACCTATTGAATAAAATATGAATTTTAGACTCTCTTTAAATCAATTTATAATCAAATGGAGAAGAAGCTTCCCCCACTCCTTCAAAAGAAAATCCACAATTCAAAGGTTCTGGAACAACCTTCCATCCTTCCTCACTGGAAAATATGGCTAGCCAGAAACTTCAAAAATAAAAAATTCCTTAGTAAACACAGTGACTTCAAAAGCCTAGGGGCTGATGACTGATTTCCACACAGCTAAAGGGCTTTATGGAATAGATATGACTCAAATACATCATGATGAAAGAAGGTGGACCAGCTTCGCTTTTAATAAGATCAGCATTCACCACTTGCCAAAAGATACAAAGGTCCATCAAATCTGGAAAGTAAGAAAGACTGAGGCAGAGTTACAAAGGTACAACTCTCTCAACAGGCCATGTCTATTCTTTGATGATTCCTCAAAGAAAAATATGGGAAATCATGAGCAGGTGGTCTCATTATCATCAAAGACAATTTCAGTCAGATACAATACAGCTAGGGGATGGGAAAAATGTCAAACAATAAAGCAAAGGCTTATGGACTTATTTTAGGCCTTAAGATTCTAAGGGACGGGAAAATTAGCAACACAATTATTTTTGGAGACTCCTCTATCATCAGTCAAGCAATGGTGAGTGGGAACCTCCCAAAAAATGTAGCTCTCAACCAAATTTTGCATAGAGCCAAGCATCTTGAAAGACAGATTGGAGGGATCGATTACTATCACATACTCAGAATAAACAATAAGCAAGCAGATTCCCAAGCCAATGAAGGAGTTCAAATAAATGCTAGCTAAGTCAAAATTGACAGATTCACAACCCACCTCCCTATTCCATGATGTTATTTATTATTTCCTTTTTCTTGATGCACTTCCATCCTTACATAGGACAACAGATTCATAGCCAAGAAAATATTTTATTCCCTGACTTCCCTCACATCAATCCTTCTGAATATTCCATGCGCAATCTCCCAAATATTTCCAGCATCTCGGCTCAAAGTACCCTCACTAAAAATCTCTTATACTTTCTCGTGACTTTTCATCGAAGCACTGCCCCACTTCTCTTATATAATTCTCATGAGAAGGCACAACTCTCTACAAATAAACTCGTCTGTTATTTTGAGCATCCTCCTTTCATGCTTCTCAGCCCCTTATCGCTCTTTCCTCCTTACCCGATTTATCTCTCAAGCCTCTGTTCAGATCTCCCTAACCTCCACCTCCTTTGCATGTGTTTCTGGCTCCCCCAGCTTTATTGGGCTGGGAAGCTTTATCCTCTTTCACGCTCTCAAATCTTTCCCCTCATACTTCCCTTTCTCCGCTCACTCCCTTTCTTCCCCTTATCAATCCACCCTTTGGGGAGTTTTCCCAATCCCCTCTCAACCACTGTCATCTATTCTCTCCAAAATAACAGAATCAGTTTTACTCTCAGTAAAGAAGGCAACAACGTTGTCACAAGAAGACATAGCAACGCACCCATCAGAGAAGGACACACAGCAATCAAAGGCAGATCAAAGTTATCTGTAGTCAGTAGAAAAGGAAGCAGTTTTGTCTCTCCCTATTTCTCCAAGCAAATGGATTCACCAGATGATAAAAATCACCCATGTTCCTTTTGTAAATCCCATAGAGTGGTGATTGAAAATCTGAGGAACCAAATTCAACAAGACAAAGCATGCTCTAAATCAGATATGGCCATACTCTGCAAGCGATGGGATACATGCACCAAATATTTAATGAAGGTTCAAAATTGATGCAACCATATGGAAGACTCAATCGACTTTCTACGAGAAGCCATCATTAAAAAATCAGAACAAGGATCCACCTCTCTGGATCATTGAAGCAGATACAGAGACAGCGAGAACACTTTGAATAGATGACCCTTCATATCTTCAGGCTCTCCATGTTTTCTATCAGGTTAATAGTTGATAATCTAGTTTAAAATGAAATTCAAATGTATTATCCTTTTAGAACAGTTTGTATGGAAATATAGCACAAGTGTAATAGTATCCACTTCCAAAAGGATAGATAGAAATAGCACTCATGGATTAATGCACCCCCAACAGAAAAATCCATCTTGTAAACTGAGTGGGGTAATTTTGTAACGAGGAATTTCTTCTCCTCCTATTTTTTAGATAATACAACATAACCGAACTTGTGCAGAGAAAAAAAAAAAGGCTGACCTATGGTGTGTTCAACCTGATAGCCACTAAAGAAGAGTGGAGGTTGACTATGTGGTGATGTGGGGGTTTTAGGTAAAAAAATTCCTTGAGTATCTATACTCCTACGAGGCATGAAAATAAGATTTTTTTTGTATTTTTTCAATATTTTTGAAACAACATGTAAAATTAAAGCAGAAAATAATGCTAAAACAAATTCAAAGCATCTACTAGACACATCCTCGACAATGACACCAAAAAGGGGGTGAGCCCTGGTATTGCACCAAGAATTTTGCAACTTCCAGAGGTTGCCCTACTTTACTTTATCAACAAGGGTTCGTACAAACTTAGAGGTGATAGTGCTATATACACAGCAGATGCATTCTACTCATTTCATCCTCTTCTGAGCTCTACAAAAGGGTGTTATTTCTATGTATTCTGGATGAAGTTTGTCACACTTTTGAATTTAGACCTAGGGCTACAAATGATTCAAATCCATTGCACTATCAGCAAGGAAAGAACTATTCTACAACAAGAAATTACATCTAAATACTCTTCAATGAAATAAATCTACACATCAAGCTATGATAAGAAATGGAAGCAAACTAGGCATCTTGCATGAGTAAATTGTTGAATCAAAATTGCATAAAGGAAACTAACCTAATCACATTTTTCTGGGCCAAATGGCTAAACATACTCTGTCTACTCTATATTCTATCTATCATGTTTTTAATCATGCAACTAATCATGACCTAACTATGCTTGTAAATGCATTATTTTGCAACTAGGAAGAGAAATCGCTAAGGTTGCTTCTGGAAGGCTTGAACTCATGGGTGCAACGCTGAAGGTGTCTGGGTGGTTTTGGAAGGTCTCTATTAGGTGGATGGTGGTTTCCTAGCTTAAGGAGGGGCCCATTGGTGCCACTACAGGTTTCCTGTAATGCTATAGGAAAGTCTCGAATTCCTTCAGGAAACAGTCTAAGGGAAATATGAGGCCAAAAATGGGTGAGAAAAGAGTAGGGAAGGTGGATTTAAGATGTGTTTGGATGAGTGGAGGATGGCCCACTACTTAGCCAAGCTCAGAACCTCTTGAGAGGCTTGTCTTGCACCTCTAGGGTTTACTCACAGTGTGAAGATGAAAAATATGAAAACAAGGCTGATGGAAATTTTGATGAACATAAGGCTGATGAAGGGTGAGAAATGAAGTTGAAGGTGTTGGTGAAGTCCTCCTTTGTTGTGCTACATGAACCTGCAAGAAAACTACCTGTTCATGCAACAAATATTGATAAATTTATGATGAAGGGAATGGAAAATATGAGTTGAATTTGGAAAGAAAATCTACTTTAGCCTACAAATAGAGATCTAACACAACATTCTAAACATATTCATGGGACTACAACAACCTAACTATTCATTCCAAGAAACTAAAAAAGTAATTTTGGCCTGTGGAGAAGGTCTGCCCTCCTCAAGCTCCAATGAAAGAGATGAGAGAGGAAGGCTTGAAACACAGCTTTTTGAGTTTATAACCTATTCTACCAACATCTAAGCAAGCTAAATCTACAACAAAAGACAAATGGAAGCAAACTAACATTAATTAATTGAAATGAAAGCAAACTAGCTAAATACTCATAAGAAAAACTAGTTAAAATGACATAAAAGTAAAAAATGAATACACAAGAGACACTAAGGCCAATGGATTGGGCCCTAACCCACAAGCCTAGCCCTCTGAAACTAAATCAATGAAGCACAATCTAAATACTCATTTTATTGCAGAAGATAGTCTCATTACATCAACATGAAAGTCTCAAGAACCTATTACAAGAGCTAAGAGCCTATTAGCTTCCTTCAAAGTTTGAATCCTAATGAGCTATTTCTCAACCCTATTTAACCTAGAGGGTAGCTACCAAAAGCACCCTAAAAAGTAGGTGATGTGTCCACTTTTTCTACAAGTGAAGTGTAGCTTTGGTGCACTTGATCTTGAGTTTTTTTGGTTGTTTTTTATTTCGAGTTGTTGGAGGGAATCTCAAGGATCTCTTTGTTGCCTTTGGGAGTTAAGGAGATGGAAAACCCCTCTATAATATCTCCTTGATATCTACTTAGAGCTTTAATGGAAAAATATTCATAAAAAATGAAATATCTTCGTGATTTTCTTTCATTTAACTCATGTTAGGCATTCAAAGTATGAAAAGCCTTAATCACCATCTACATTAGCAACATAATGCCATAATATAATTAAAATGCAAGAAAAATAGACTGAATAAGGAAAAAAGGTGACACTTAACCCCTCCAAATGTACCTAATGATGGAGCTCATCAGAGGGTTTTGAGATTTAGCTCTTTTATTATTTGCTTTAGGCTCCTTTGTTTTATTGGGGGTACTCTCTTCTTTTTTGATGTCTTTCTTTCTTCTAACAATTTTCTTTTTAATGCTTCCTAAAATTTCTGCCATAGGAATTTTATCCTTTGGTTGCTCTTGTGGTTGTTGTGGTACATTTTCAATAAAAAATTTAGTTTTCTCTTCCTCACTCTCTTTGTTTTACTTCTGTTGAGCTACTCTTGGTCTCCTTCCTTGAAACGATTCATAACTAGGAAGTTATCCCAATTATCCCCCATATTTTCAAGATGAAATTCAATGAGTATTTTGATGATTCCATGGTGATACATGGTTTTTTATATGAATTGGATTCTTCTCTAAACATTTCCTGACATATTTCTTAAACTATTTAATAGAAATTATGGAAGATTCAATGCATGACCTTCAATAAAATGCATCAACAACCGAATGTGATATAAGAAAATACACCCAAATCTCACTTCACAAGTGACAAAATTTTGAATTAATAACAACAAATTTCTCCATTTACCCATAAGTGTTGTACTTGGGATTCATTTCTTAAAAATGGTGGTGTCCATACCTAGATTTCTCAATAACACCTTCCATTATTCTCCCTCAATGCCTTTGTTCTTGAACCATATTTATCTAAATCTCGACAATCAGGTAGCTTCAAAAATAAAGGACTTTGTCACTACAAAATCAATGTCTCCAATTTCGACCTCCATCCCATCGAAGGACCTGACAAATGATTTGGTTACTTCATTGTTAAAACCATCGAATTTCTCCACGAATTCTTGCCATTGTGCTTTCTACAACATTCTTTCACCTACAAGTATCCTTCTATAAATTCTCTCCCCTCTGGTTTTGTTCTTACTATGACCCCCTTGGCTGAGAAGTTTTGCCTCAAAATTGCTTCTTGACAATGTATGAGTGAGGGTTTCAGAATGATGGAACTGTAAATGAGGGTTTCAAAATTCACGAGAGCATAAATGAGGGCAAGAGAAATTTACCGTTAGGTTATGAATGAACGTGAGTTGGCTGATCTTAACAATGAAATCAGGATTCGATTTGGAGTGTTTATGTAATGATGAGGAGTGAATGGAAGATTTTTGGATTTTATTCAATTTGACACGGTATTCTTATCTCAAATCTTAGCAATAATGGTTTTTAAATTGGTGGTACAAAGTCCATATAATTCATACACTAATGGTTTGACCCTTATTATCAAATTAAATATTCACGTACCTTTTGAATTGATATTTATAACCCTTGGTTTCTCCTTTTTGCGTTGTCTTTAGGTGCTTTCAGTGGTGGATTTATTCAATTACTTCAGCCAAATGTTCCTGTCAAACATTAGTTGCAGAAATATGTCAGAGTTGCAGATTCTCATCTATTCTATAGTTGTTTTTATTGTAGAAATAAAAGAAAGGGGTACAAAGAAAATTGGGTATAGAACAGATATGAAGAAAATTTAAGGTGTCAGGAATCACTGGTTTTCACCTTAGATTTTATGTATACACATGCCAACAATTGTTGGTTTTCATGTTTATACATTTATTAATTTTATGTATTATATATAGATATATATATAATAAAAGAAGGTTTAGGTTGGATAAGAAAAAGAATTCTTCCCAACCAACTTCAAATTAGAATTGTTTTGAAAAATCTCAATAAACTCCTTTGTCAATGGCTCGTGATAAATTATTAGTCGATGCCCATTCACAAGGAGATGAATTCTTCCTTCATCAATGGTCCTGATCTTGACTGCTCCATTATCAAAGACTTTTTCAATCTCATAAGGCCCAAGCCAGTGAGTTTGAAATTTAACTTGAAAATCTTTAAACGTAGAATCAAAGAGTAATTCCCAATCTCCTGTTGAAATTTTCTTTATTTGATGTATTTTTCATGCCACTTGGATCTTTTTTGCTGAATTAAACTGGTCTTTTGAATAACACCTTGCCTCATTTCATTAAGCTCATTAGGTTGTCTCATTCTCTGCTTTTGTGCCTCTGATAAGTCAAGTCCCAAGTTCATTGTTGCCTTAAAAGTTTTTATTTGAAACTCAATAGGAAATAGGACTTGCATCCCATAAACAATTTCATTGGGAGTATGTCATGTAGTGCTTCTCCATGTGGTATGGTAGGCCCATAAAGCTTTTGGAAGCTTTTATGCTCAGTCCCTTCTATGCATATGTAAAATATTGGTAAGGATGGCTCCAATCACTTTGTTAGTAGATTCTACTTGCACATTTTCTTTTGTATGATATGGAGTATATTTTCGATGCTTGATTTTATATTCCTACACTATATTCATTACCCTCTGGATCTGAATTAGGTACCTTGATCTGTCAAAATTTCCCTTGGGACACCAAAATGAGTAAAAATATCCTCAAAAATAAATGAAACTATAGCATTTTCAGTACCAAAAGAAAGTGATTTAGCTTCTACCCATTTAGTAACATAATCAGTGCACACAAGAATATATATCTTTTGTCTTGATGGTGGATTGATTGGTCCAACAAAATCCAGAGCCCATTTTTCAAAGGGTTCAATGAGTACCTAAGGTTGTAGAGGAAATTCATCTGAAAGAACAGGTCTCCCCATCCTTTGGCAACTATCACATCTCTTCACATATTCCTTGGCATCCTTTAAAAAGGAAGGCCAATAATATCCTAATAGAAGGACTTTGTAGGTAGTTCTTTTATCGGCGAAGTGTCCTCTGCATGGTACATCATGACATGCTTTTAATATTTTAGGTATTTCTTCTTATCTTACACATCCTTGAATGATGAGATTTGATCTTGTCTTGTAAAATTCTTCATTCATCCATGAATAAGATGTACTCATTTGAACCATCTTTCTTTTTTCTCTAGGAAACAAATATTATGGTAATTTCCCTGTAGCCAAATTGTAGAAATATCTGCAAACCATGGAGATTTAGTGGATATTGCAAAAAGATATTCATCAGGAAAATTATCCTCTACAGGTATATCACTGTTATCATTTTGAATTATAGATAAAAAGTCAGCAATTGTGTTTTGTTTTCCAGGTCGATCCAAAATATAATATTAAATTCTTGTAACAATAATAACCATCTTGTGACTATGCCATTAGTAATTGGTTTATTCATTAGATATATAATTGCAGAATGGTTTGTATGAATGAAATTTTCATAGCTAGTGATGTAGTGTGTGAATTTGTTAATGGCATGGACAACAACTAAAAACTCCCTTTCAGTAACAATACAATTTAACTCTGTAGAAGTCAAATTTCTACTTGTATAATAAATGACATAAAGAGCCAAGTATTTTTGTCCTAAAACAACTCCTAGAGTTGTATCTGAAGCACCCGTTGAAATATGAAAAGGTAATTTACAATTTGGTCCTCTCAAAATGGGTGTTTCAAAAATATTCTCTTTCAAAGTATCAAAGGTTTTTTGGCAATCAAGATTCCAACTAAATTCACAATATTTTGTAAGCAATTTGAAGAGTGGAGATGTAATTTTTGTAAATTTTTCTATAAATATTCTATGGTATCCAATAAACCAAGAAAACTCCTAACATCTCATTGACAAATTGGAACTGATAATTTAGAAATAACTTCTACCTTAGATGATTCCACCTTTACTTCATTTCCTGAAATATGGTGTCCTAGAAAAATCCCCTCAGTAAACATCATAAAAAAAAATTCATGACTTAGTGAGAGATTTGCTTCCTTACATCTTATGAGAACTTCTTCCAAATTTTTAAGAGCTTCTTCAAAATAATTTCCATAAACTATAAAATCATCCATATATACTTCCACACAATCATGAATTAGATCAGAGAAAATACCTAATACTGCTCTTTTGAATGTTGTTGGTGCATTATATAATCCAAAAGGAAGTGCTCGATAGGTATAATTTCCCCATGGAACGGTAAATGTGGTTTTATCTTGATCTTTAGGTGCTACCTGAATTTGGTTGTTTCTTCCCCGCTAGTGTGTCTAAAACTTGATCTATGAAAGGTAGTGGAAAATGATCTTTCAAAGTGGCCTTATTCAATCCCCTATAATCAATGCATACTCTCCATTTTCCATTATTTTTAGGAACAATTACTAAAGGTGAAACCCATTGACTCTCTTATATTGGATAAATAAAATTCACATTCAACAGTTTATGTAGTTCATATTTAACAATTTCCCTCAAGTTTGGATTCATTCTTCTTTGAGGTTTCCAGATTGGACTGGCATTCTCTTCAATATATATGTGATGCATGCAAGTTTCAGGATTAATTCCTTTCATATAAGTGTATTCCCATGCATATGCAGAAGAGTGTTTTTGTAATGTTTCTATTAATTTCCTCCTTTGAAATTCTTCCAAATTTTTGTTTACATTTAAAGTTTTTCCTCGAAAAATTTCTATTGAATAATTTCCTAATTATTCCATATAATTTAAAGACATATGTCAGGATGATAAATATTCAATATTGCATTGTTCTTGAACATTTTGACTAGCCTCACAATATGAAGAGGATTCATTATTTTCTATTGAATTTAAGATTTGATCTTCTTCACTTACTTGTGAGATAGTAAAAATAGGTTGTATATCATTATCATCATCCATCCATTCTTCACTTTCTACCTCTATCATTGTTTTTGCAGGTGGATACAATGTGAATTTCTTTATTGAGCTCCCATCAGAGATAAACATATCACCAAATCTACAACTGATAAAATCATCAACTGTAGCTAACCAAGGTCTTCCTAAGATTAATGGATGTCCTCCTAAGTTATTCTTAGGTGTCACAGATCATAAAATCAACTAGATATTCCCAATAATCTAAGAATACATAAATATCCTCTAACAGACCATCGGGTTTAATTACAGATATATCTGCTAATTGTAAAAATGTTAGTGTATATTAGATATTAGGAAGTTTTAGTTGGTCCATAGTTTGTTTACTCATGATGTTTATATTTTACCCTAGATATATTGGTGTGTTTGGTATTTAAATGGCATTAGTGTGTGTTTTCACAATGGAACTTCCTGCATTCGAATATTTCTGAATTGTTTTTTTCCCATCATGATATCCACAATTTATCCAACTAACTGAATTCTTTTGACTTCTTTTCTTTTTCTTCATTGTCTTTTAATACTTAAATCCCTAATTGTTTTTGAAAAAATTAGAATTTCTTTGATATCTTGTAGCAAAGGAATTTTTATGCAAACATTCTTCAACTTATCTAATATATCATAATCAGGTAGCATGATCTGTTTTTATACCCCTTTATCAATCTTTAATATTTCAAGGAAAGGTGGTTTTGAGACAGATACTGAAGGTTGCTCTATAATAGGAGCTGAGTTTATTGGAGTATCATCAAAATGTCTAGGAATGTTTTGTTTTTGAAGATTTTCTTTCTAATGGAGAGGGGTCTCATCCTTAGAGTGATTATTTTTCTTTTGAGGATTTTCATCAAGGAAAATTTTAAGGATGGAATTTTATCTTAAAGTTTAGAAACCTTGGCGAATCTTACTACTCCCCAATATTTAAATTGTAAAAATTTTGATGTTATTTTTGGGAAAATATTTAGGTTTATAATCATTTTATAATAGTATATATAGCATTTTGGCGATTTTTACTGTAAAACAATTTTATACTATAAATTTTCGGCGAATCAATTTTTAAAAAAATGGAAATTAGAGAAATATTTTTTTGGGAAAAAACATGAAAAATTAGCCCATCTGCGAATATTAGCCCCTAAAATTTTTCCTGATTTTCATTCTGATAAAGAGATGTCCCTTCCTCAGAATGATCATCCTTTGCTTTTTCCTGAATAACAACATATTGTGACTTATTTTCCAATACTCTACCATATCTAAGTTGAACATTGTTAAAATCTAATGGAGTTATCATGTAAGTCTAGAAATTTTGTCCCTCCACATTGTAAACAGGATGTGAATTTTTATTATTTGGGTTTGGAAGTGGTTGAGCAGGAAAATGATTTGGCCACTGTGGAAATGGTAATGAAAGTTGTGGATTTTTATTTTGAAACTGAGTTTGAGGTAGTTGAATAGACTAAGGAAAATGTTGTGGTGGAAATTTTGGGTAAGGTTGTGGATATTTGTGATATTGAAAATATCTTGCATAAGGATTTTTCCATCCTTGTTCCCAAGGTTGAGATTAAGACCAAGGTTTCCATGGCATTGGTGTAGTCCATTTATTCTATGGATATTGAGTATACATTTGAGTGTTAAAACCTTGAGTTTTTTATCCCTACCAAGGTCTTCTAGCAACAAAATAGAGAGGATCTATCTGATTTGGAATCACTTCCTCTTGGTAAATAGCTTTAAGACTCGGTATTGAAGGAAATTTTTTTGTATCATGATTTTTTGCACATACAACACAACTTTCTATACTCTTCAAGTCAAGAGCGAATTCTCTCAAGGCATGTTTTTTTCTACACTTAGGGGAAAAAATAGATAAGGCATCAATTTCAACTCTTTGCTTGTTTTGTAATTTTAAGGTGTCTATTTGTTCAGTAAGACTCCCTAATATGTTTGTTTTAAATTCATCAAGAAAATTTCCTATTTCATCCCTACTTACTGTTCCAGCTACAGATTTATTAATTCTAGAGATAATAGGGTCTCTTGAACTCTTTCCAACTCTTGACTTACCTCTTGAAAGATGTATGCATAATTCAAAAATTTATGGTAATGATAACTAATAAATATTTCATTTTCCCATCATGTTAAGGATATCTATCCATTATCTCTAATGGATTTTAATAGAAGATCTTTCAAAGTATCTTCATCCAGATTTTCCATTTTAGCCCTCTTAAGATTATAACTGAATCTTTCAATTAAATCCTCAATGTTTGCATCTTCTCTTTGTATCATTTTAAAAAATTCATCATTACAATTATGAGGCATGCAGGAATCCTTGTATTTTTATAAGAATGTATTTTTCATTTCCTCCCATGTTTTAATAGAGTTTTTTTATTAAACCCATGAACCATTTTAATGTTGCATCCTTAAGAATTGCTGGAAACAACTTCAACTTTTGAGAATTGAGAAAATAGTCATAAGATCTACATAAAACTTCAAACTCAACAAGAAATATTTCAGGATCCTCACTTATTAATCCATGGAATTTAGGAAGGATAGAGGGTGAATTTTTTTTCATTGTTGTTGTGGTATCTTCATCATAGATAGAAAACCCAAAAGGATTTGTTTCTCCACGGTCTCCTTCTCCTTCTCTTCCCCTTCCTCTTCCTCCACCTCTTCCTCTTCCTCTTCCTCCACCTCCAATCCTAGGTCCACCTCCTCCAATTCTCAAATGTTCATTATTTGCATTACGTACTTCTCCTTATCCTTCCCCAACCATTGTATATTCTTCAGAACTAATGTAAGGTTCCAAAATTGGGCTTGTTTACTCTCCTTCTAGTTCTTTTGGTTCCTCTATTAATGCTATATTAAAATAGATTTCTTCTTCTTCTTCTTCACTAGGGACTTCTAATTCTTGGGCTAGAAGTTGTTCGCCAGTTGAAGTTAGGAATAATACTCCTTATGTTGGGGATGTAGGATCTTGTTCTTCCACAATTGCTTCGGTTGATAAAGTTGGTGAATTCTAGGTTGGGTTTATGATCTTAGTACCTCAGGAAGTCTATGTCTGCCTGCAATGAATGGTATGTGAGTTTGGGTGGATGGTGTGGCACTACAAGGTCTTGATGGGGTGAGTGGTGTTGGAACTAAACTTCTACCTCTAGCTACAAATCTTCCTCTAGAACCTCTTTCCCTATGAATATAATTTTTCTATTTTATTATGTGTTTTTTTAGAAAGAAAAAGGCTCCTATTTACATTTTCCCGGCAATGACGCCAAAATGTTTAGTCAATTTAATGTTCTTAAATTGATTACATAAATTATCTACCATAGATGGTAAACTTGTGAAGTGAAAATGCACTATATATGCTAGAAGTCTCTTTTAATTCAGTTTATTGATGTGATGATTGAGTTTATAAAAATTTAATTCTACCTATACTTTTTATTCCTATGTTCCTAATGAAATTGATGCTTTCAAATCACAACTTAAGTTCCTAAAATCAATATGATTTTTACTCTGCAAAATAGAACTAAAGCAAACTTAATCAATATGTTGTTAGTCTCTAAAAACAGAACCAAGTTACTTTATCTAATGTTATAACATACCTATGCATGTAGATTGTTGTAGCATAATTTGACTCAGCTAAAATTCAAGATAGGTCCTGAGCAATTTAAGGTTGTTGAGGAACAATTGTTAGAATGTCAAGAAGACCTGTAATATGCTCAAAAGGATAACCACAAGCGCAACAAGGATTCATCATCACATGTGCACTGGAACGAAAGTCAGGGAAGCAGCAGCAGCATTGGAAGTGCAATCTAAGCCAGAGGAGCAGTAAAAAAGAAAAGCATGCAGCAAGGGTCAAGTCGGGCTCATTCACAAGATCAGGAGAGACTAGCACGGCAGAACACTGAATAAGCTTAGGAGGGTTACACCGCGGAGAAAGACGGAATAATTTCCTGCAGGTAGAGCAATGGCATATTTCCCTTATAAACTTAAGATTTTTGGAGGAGGCGCAAAGGGAAAAACAGATGGTTAGGATCAAAGCGTAGAATTTAAACGGAGAGATGGACGACGAAGATCGTATCACATATCGCATTCGGTAAAGGTTACAAGTTTAAAATATGGTTAAACTTGCGATATTGCGATGTGATGTGATCGCATATCGCACTTCGCAAGTTTAGAGGGTTAGCGCTAAGGAATGTGTTAAAGGTTGCGATCTGCGGGCTGCAGGCGGGCCCACCTCTCTTTTCCACGTCACCTCCCTCTCCCCACATTTTGCACTTCACAATTTTTAATGTTTACCTCCACCACTCATAAGCTAAATCCGTCGATTTGTGATTTTCGATATGTGTGGGACCCATTCCTGCCCCTTCACCTCCCTCTCCCCACACTTCGCAATTCGCAAGTTTTAGAGCTTGCCTTCCATTTCTCATAATAAATCTGTCGATTTGAGATTGGCCACACCTCTTCTTGCCACGTCACTTTCTACCCATCGCACTTCACGCATCGCACAGTTTAACACTTACCTCCCATCTTTCATAATAAAATCCTCAATTTGTGATTTGCAAGCGGATGCGATGTGGTTTTGAAAGTAAACTCCAAAGGTTTTCAAATCCGGAAGTAAGGCATTTCTTGTGTTAAATCGCATCGGAGGAGGAAAGGAGGATTATAACGTAAAATAGTTGAAACATTGAATGATAGAAAGCGGACATGATGCATTCTCCATAGGTGAATAGAATATATTTCAAGTCCAAGTCTTGCGGCGGTTTAGGGAAGAAAGTATGAATGTGGGCAGAAAGACTCGGGTATGTGATCTGATGCAGGGTAACGGAGAAGAAAAGGCATAACGCAGCAGGCACGAGCAGAAGAGGCAGAGCTAGGCAACAGGTGAGAAGATGATAGCATTCGAAAACACAAAATCATGGGCAGAGTCTAGTGGAGATGCATTTATGCAAACTATTGGGAAATCACAGCCGAAACGGACAGAGACACATCAGCAACAAATTAGATCCAGCAAATAGATTGATACTTCTAATTCTATTTTTCTTTCTTGATTAAATATTGACATTGTAATGAAGTCTTTAATTGCGATGTAATAGGTAGTTTATAGAGTTTTAGGAAGTTTGACTAGTTACAAGAAGTTCTAGTACTTACAAATTGTTTTTCATGTATTTAAGCAAGAGAGAAAGAAAGAAATAGGGGGGGCTTGAGTTCTGGACCTCTTGGGGATTACATTTTGTAATTTTTTCTGATGGGTAAGTTTCCTACAACTGTTGATGGTGATTCGTGTTTCTTCTGCCATTTTGTGTCCCTTATTCTTTGAATGAAGTGAAGTAATGTAGCAGTTGGTCTCTTAATTACATCTGTGCGTAAGAGTTAAATAACCTTAATTTTTGCTCCTTCACTCCATCTCTTCTCCCTTCACAAATTCTCTCTGAAACTTAAAAGTAATAGATTCTGTGTTTACAACATATTATTGAGTTTCCCCTCTCTTCACAAACTCCTGATGAAACTTTAAGGTAATAGATTCTATGTTTACAACATATTATTTCAAGTTTCCTCTCTCTCCGTGAATTTCCTCTGAAACTTAAAAGTGTTAGATTATGTGTTTTCATCGTATTACTTTGAGTTTCCCCTGCAGCTCTTCTTTTCATTCAGATATCAACAGTGAATGGCATTATGAAATCTTTTATTATTCCACATTATTAAGGTTTTTAGAAAACTAGTCTCCGGAGGGATATAACAAAGACCTCGTGATAAAATAATTTCTGTGACACACTTTTAAAATGTCTTAAGCATTGATTCCTTTCACAACCGAGGGATTGTCTCTTAAGATACAACATTTTTTGCCGTTGTTTCCGGGGACGAAGGCACGAAGTTATTTTTCCCCTGGTATTGAAATTTATTTCTTGATGGTGAACAAGATTTAGATACAACTTTGGTTGTGTATTATTCACCTGGCGACTCCACTGATGAAGGTTTCATTAGATGAGGAATTCCACGGGCAAGGAAATGAGAAAGCACCATGGAAAATACATGTATCAGAGTTTGAATCTTTTAAAGGAAGTTTTATTTTTCACTATCAGTTTGATGGTCTATTTTCCCTTACATATCAAGAATATTGTTTCCTAATTTATATCCTTAGAATATTATAAGGCCCAAAATGTACATTCTTTATTAGAGAAAGAAGGTTTTTCCTCCAATTGTATTATTGATCTTGACACAACTTTATATGAGAGGAGAGATGAATTTTACATTACAATTCTTGAAGATTTTTGTCAAGAGTTGGCATTACACGAAGAACATTAGCATTATGAGGGACAAACCTTAGATTGCTCTTTCTGACCTAAATGGTTATCAACATAAAACAACATAAATATTCTCACATACAACCTAAAATTGAGGAGTCAAGCAGTGAAGGAAGCTGGCATGTTCAAATAAGTCTACATCAGCAAGATGTTCAAGAAAAGGAGGCGGCAGAAAATTGGTCTCATCAGTTCTATGATCCAGTGGCGGATTATATGAAAACTTTCTTTTTTCAGCAACAAGCATTTATACAAAGGTTGAATTTGCTTGAATAAGTTCAGGCATAAATGCATACGTAGGAGTTGTGAATAAATAAGCTCAGAAGTTGAGAATTTTCAGTTGTAGTATTTCTAGTTCGGTATTTTCAGCTTCAGAATAAAGGAAGAATTCCAAAGTGTAGCATGCTTCGGGAGGATTTCATACTGGATCAACTCACATTTGGGATTGACTTCATGCCCATATTGACTACTATTCTACAAGTACTATTTGACTCCATGCCCAATATAGGCTACTGATCTACAAGTTCTTTTTTACTCCATGCCCAATAAAGGCTACTAATCTACCAATTCTCAGCACTTTGCTACCTAAAGTGTTGTCCCCAATTGGAGCCAGATATTGTAGCATAATTTGACTCAGCTAAAATTCAAGAGAGGTCATGAGAAATTCAAGGTTGTTGAGGAACAATTATTAGAATATCAAGAAGACCTGCAATATGCTCAAAAGGATAACCACAAGCGCAACGAGGATTCATCATCACATGTGCACTGGAGCCAAAGTCAGGGAAGCAGCAGCAGCATTGGAAGCGCAATCTAAGCTAGAGGAACAGCAAAGAAGAAAATTGTGCAGCAAGGGTCAATTCGGGCTCATTCGCAAGCTCATGAGAGACTAGCGCGGTAGAACACTGGATATGCTCAAGAGGGTTACACCGCAGAGAAAAACATACTAATTTCCTGCAAGCAGAGAAATGGTGTATTTCCCTTAGAAACTTAAGATTTTTGGAGGAGGCACAAATGGAAAAACATACAATCAGGATCAAAGTGCAGAACTAAAACGGAGAGATGGACGGCGAAGATCGTATCATATATCGCATTCGGTAAAGGTTACAAGTTTAAAATATGGCTAAACTTGCGATATTGCGATGTTAAACTTGCGATATTGCAATGCAATGCAATCACATATTGCACTTCACAAGTTTAAATGGTTAGCGCTAAGGAATGTGTTAAAGGTTGCGATCTACGGGCTGCGGGCAGGCCCACCTCTCTTTTCCACGTCACCTCCCTCTCCCCGCATTTTGCACTTCGCAAGTTTTAATTTTTACCTCCACCGCTCATAAACTAAATCTGATGATTTTCGATTTGTGATATCTGTGGGACCCATCCTTGCCACGTCACCTCCCTCTCCCTGCACTTTGCACTTCGCAATTTTTAGAGCTTACCTTCCATTTCTCATAACAAATCTGTCGATTTGCAATTTGCGATTGGCCCCACCTCTACTTGCCACATCACCTTCTGCCCGTCGCACTTTGTGCATCGCACAATTTAACACTTACCTCCTGTCTTTCATAATAAAATACCCAATTTGAAATTTTCAAGCGGATGCGATGTGGTTTCGAAAGTAAACTCCAAAGGTTTTCAAATCCGGAAGTAAGGCATTTCTTGTGTTAAATTGCATCAGAGGAGGAAAGGAGGCTTATAACATAAAACCGTTGAAACGCTGAAATGTGTTAGAAATAGGACGTGATGTGTTCTTCAGAGGTGAATAGAATATATTTCAAGTCCAGGTCTTGCGGCGGTCTAGGGAAGAAAGTTTGAAGGCAGGCAGAAAGACACAGGTATGTGATGCGACGCAGGGCAAAGGAGAAGAAAAGGCATAACACAACAGCCATGAGCAGAAGAGGTAGAGCCAGGTAGCAGGTGACATGATGATAGCATTCGAAAATGCAAAAGCATGGGCAGAGTCTAGTGGAGATGCGTTTAAGCAAACTGTTTGGACATCACAGCCGAAATGGACAGAGACACATCAGCAATAAATCAGTTCCAACAAATAGATTAATACTTCTAATTCTATTTTTCTTTCTTAATTAAATATCGACATTGTAATGAAGTCTTTAATTGCGATGTAATAGGTATTTTATAGAGTTTTAGGAATTTTTAGTAGTTACAAGAAGTTCTAGTAGTTACAAACCATTTTTGATGTATTTAAGCAAGAGAGAAAGAAATAAATAGGGGGGGCCTGAGTTCTGGACCAATTGGGGATTACATTTTGTACTTCTTTTTCTGATGGGTAAATGAAAGAAGTAGTAAGTTTCCTGCAACTGTTGATGGTGATTTGTGTTTCTTGTGCCATTTTGTGTCCCTTCTTCTTTGAATGAAGTGAATTAATGTATCAGTCGGTCTCTTATTTACATCTATGAGTAAGAATTAAATAACCTCAATTTGTGCTCCTTCACTCCATCTCTTCTCCCTTCAAAAATTCTCTTTGAAACTTAAAAGTAATAGATTGTGTGTTTACAACATATTATTTTTGAGTTTCCCCTCTCTTCACAAACTCCTGATGAAAATTTAAAGTAATAGATTATGTGTTTACAAAATATTATTTCGATTTTCCTCTCTCTCCATGAATTTCCTCTAAAACTTAAAAGTGGTAGATTCTTTGTTTTCAACATATTACTTTGAGTTTCCCCTGCATTTCTTCTTTTCATTCAGATATCAGCAGTGAATGGCATTATGAAATCTTTTATTACTCCATATCATTAAGGGTTTTCAAAAACTAGCCTCTAGAGGGATAGAACAAAGACCTCATGATAAAATCATTTCTATGACACACTTTTAAAATGTCTTAAGAACTGATTCCTTTCACAACCGAGGGATTGTCTCTTAAGATACAACATAGACAAAATCAAAATCTAGGAATGGGAACCATACATCTTCTCATATATTGGAAATGAAAACTTGTAAAGAAATTACTACTGATTTTGAAAAGAAATCACTCATAAACTTATGAATAAAACACTACTGCTTTGAAAAGAACTCACTCAGATGCTGAAAGGAATTCACTCATGAGCTTGTAAAACTATTCTGAAATAAATCACAACTACTTTTGAAATGAAACTATAAAGAAATCAGTGAAAAAAAACTACTTTGGAATTGAAAATTCGAAAGGGAATATTAATGAATCTACATTGAATGAAAAAATGAAAGTAACTACATCAAACGAAAAAATTATGAAAAAATTTATCTACATCAGATGACAAAAGGAAATTTATGGAAAATAACTACATCAAATGATAAAATGGAATTCTAGAAATATCTACAACAAATGACAGAATTAAAAAATGGAAAAATAACTATATTAAAAACATAAAATTTTGAACCTTTACTATTTTCAGGTGTCCTCCACAAACATGAGGTCTTCAAAACTTCACATGAACGGTTAGCTACGCATCAAATCTCTAAGGTATTTCTTCATTTAAAAAGTATTAAAAAAGAGTTTTAAAAATATCACAGTCGCATCAAAAATTACATATGTTCAGTTTTTGTTTGCATGGTATTTATAAAATCTCGTGCCTAACTGTTTGAGGCTTTGATCCTACTTAGGCTAAACAAATCCTAATTCAAACTTCTAAAAAATAATAAAATCTTGCTTCTTCACGATTTTCTATTTGACAAAGAAAATCGTGAAGCGTGATTGTCTTGGACTCTCGCTCGCATGTTCAACAATGTTTTGACCCACTCCTTTGACCACTCAATCAAGTGGTTTCCTTCGTGCTCTAGCTTGAATGAATAGGAGGAAATCCTTGAGGAGATCAATCCCCACATGTCCATGTACTTCTTTTCTCAGCTGGCACCTCAGAGTCCGGCAAACCATGGAGTTGGCTACAGAAACACGGATCAGCTGCAAAACCATGTGAATTTTGTAGCTAATACAAATTTTAACTTAATAGTAAGGAAAATTACTGAGTATGAAAGATAAGACAATTAAATACCTTACCATGTCAAAAACTTGTAGTTTGATGCTTATTTGAGTTGATGATGATGGTCAAAAAGAGGAAATATAGGTAAAAGAGAGTGTCAAAATGAAGCAACCATGAGGCTCTACAAAGAGATGGCATTTTCGCTTGGAAATTCCTTTTGCAAAACAACTCTAGTTGACTTGGCTAAGAAACTCAAGAAAACTTTCCAATGCTAAAATGAAATGCCAAGAAGATGAAAAAATGTGGCTCTTCCCTTCCTTTTATAATTGTTGCTCAACCTTCCTTGTGGGATGCACCATTTCGACACCCTTGCTCATGCCCTCTTCCATGTGGTTTGATTTCTCCTAGGGATTTCTATTTCCTTATTAAGTGACCCCCACACCTAATCATCACTTTAATTTTCCCCTTTTTCTCATAATTTTAGCCTTTATTTCTTATCAAAATTTAATTTGAGCCTCCACAACTTATTTATCCTAAGTTTTATTTATCAAATATTATATTAATCGCCAAAATCGCAAAATTGAGAATTTCCTTAGCAAAATTATTAATTAGGGACATGACAACTTCATGTTATAAAAAAATTAACGTCGAGGATAGATGATTGAATATTGTTGTAAGGGACAAAGGAAAAGAAGTAGATGAAGAAAAATTTGCTTGTCATATTCTACATTCATCGACCCCCTTAACCCACTTCAAGTTCATAGAACACCAATATCTTTCATCAACATGGTCATTAACAATCAAGCTAGGCAGGAGAGCTTCATGTTATGAAAAAATTCAAATTGAGAATAAATGGTTGAATACTATTGTAAAGGACAAAGAAAAATAAGCAAAGAAAGAAAAATTCAACACTCTAATTTTTTTATATTCTTTCCAATTTTTTATCAATGATAAATCTCTAATGTTTTGATTAATACTCATTGTTATTGTGAAAGAGACTTTGCAATTTTTACAGAAGGTAGATAACATATTTATCTATCTTCCCTTTAAAAAAAATCATGAAATAATATTGAGTTTAAGTGGTACAAAAAATTAATTATGGGTCGTTGTAAACGTAGTCCTATAAAAATAGAAAAAAAAGGGCATGGTGTTTTTATTGGTTCTCACTCTTGGAATTAGGATCCAAAATTTTTACTAAGCATAATCCTTCTGTATATCTCATAAAAAATTCATCAAAGGATATTCATCTTAAGTGGGTTAAATAATTTTATTGTAGTCACCTACAGGAATAGTCCAGAAAAGTAAAAAAAATTAATGTTTGGAGTGTTTTGGTTGGTTCTCACCTTATCATAAAGTAAAAGCATGAAATTTTTGGAAGATATAGAATATATATTTATCTGTTTCCAATGTAAATTTCATCAAGGTATATTGCAGAGTATTTTTCCAAAAATTCAATTACATACGACTATTGAAGAAATCAAGAAAGCTGAGAAAATTGGATTGCAAATGCTTTAATAAATTCCCCAAGAACTCCATTTTCCCCGAATACACAATTAAAAACAAGGGATTAGATCACAAGAATATTGAGCATGCTTGAGATCGGTATTGAGGAAATTGTTTTGTTGCACAACAACACAAAATTTTTTGAATTGGGGTGATGATGGGCCTCCAAATTGTCTATTTTTATGGCTCATTCTTCCTAAAAATTAAATACATTCTTGCCTCTAAGAATAACTTTGATGAAAATTTTATCCTTTTAATGACGGATATGACTTATGTTTTTATAAGTATACATAACTAACTTAATTTTAGTTTAAATGTGACATACACTTGATCTTAGAGTGATTTATGATTTGTATAATTATTACATATGTTATGTACATGAAATTTAATATGATATTCAAGTGTCAAGTGTAGAGAATCAATCAAAAAGACAAGATTGATCTCTCCCATTCATTGCTCGACAAACTTGAATATTGTTGAGATTTTTAAGGATTTCGGTCCCTCACTTTCTCTAGAAAACTAGAGTAATCCAACAAAATAGAGTACATGATTTTAGTAGATATTGGGATAGATTTCATTAATAAAGTAATGATTTAGCTCAGATAGGATTTTTTTCAAATATAAGATAAAGTCTCCTCTAGAGGATTTTAATCACCAATTTTTTAAATTTGAATTTAAAAGTAATACATACTTTTGGTTCAAGTCTCTTGATAAAAATGGTGTTTTTATCTTGAGGGATTCACCCCATTGCTTACTTCAGTGTTTGGACTTACTTTAGAGTTACAATGGAAGTTGAATCCCCTCTACCTATGAATTGGATGGTTGATGTTTTGTGGTTTTATTTATGTAATTCCTATACTTTTCTTTCTAGAATTTACTTCATTTCATGTGCTTCGACTTATTGCTTTTACTTTATGATTTTTCTTTATAATAGTTTTCTTTATGGTTTCTTAGTTGTTAGAAAAGTTTGATTTTGCAAACTTACATTTTGTTCATTTCCTTTATGCACATTTATTTTACTGTCATTTGCTTTAGAGTAGTTTGCTTTTAGTTGGTTTATAGTTTCCTTACAATAGAATTAGCATTTTTTTTATGTTCATTTCCTTGTTTAATTCTTACATTCTTATAATTATCATGCGTCATGTTTGAAAGATAGTTTTTCATTGTAGTGTGGGTACCTTGCAAGTTTGTACAAATCTCCATTCAAAGTTAGAATTTCAACGTCCTTGTTGCAATTCTTGACCATCATAATTCGTAAAATATACTTATGAATAATATTCTCTACGTTCTCATAAGAAATTAATAAATCTAAAATGATCATATTCATCTTAGAAATATAGATAAACATAATTGGTATCCATTACAAATTGTGTCACTATGTTAAAACCTAAAGGAAATAGATTGACAATGATCATTCTCTAGTACATTGAGAAGTATTCAATATCTTAAATCATTTTATTTTCCTATTATTTAGTGTCTTTATTACTAAACATTGTTACTTTGTTATTATTTAGATTCATAATGATGTAAATTTCAAAAGATTATATTTATATGAAACACATGCATATACATAATGATGATCATTTAAAAATTTCAAACTATTGCTTAACAAGTGAAACCAATGCAAATCCATCTTATCTTAATTTCATAGAAGAATCAAATTTCTCAATGTACAAACCTTTTCTCAATTTTTGTATTCTAAAAAAAGATTTGAGCATCTAAAAATTTAATTCCTCTTAACACATGATAAATCCAAAATTAAAATAAATTTTAAAACTTAATTTTTATTTCTAAATTTTATTTTGAAAATATATTTTATTTTATTAAATATATATATATATATATATATATATATATATATATATATATATATATATATATTTTAATATTTATTTTAAAAAATAGAAAATTGTTTTACCTTCATCTTACATATGCTTAGTCTCTTTAGATTTAAGATTTTTTTATCCATGTAGATAAATGTTTTTTGGATTAATCACATCATTAGAATTTGGAGGATAAATATCTTTCGAATTAATCACATCATTAAGATTTGGAGGTTAAATGCCTTTAGGATTAATCACATCATTAAGATTTGAACTAAATCGTAATGATGTGATTAATCCAAAAGACATTTATCTATATGCTAAATCTAGTTAAATGAAAAATTTAATTAAAACTAATATGGAAATCAATTATTGATTTGTAAAATAAAAATAATATGCATATCTCGTCCACTAAATCAAATTAATTTATAAAATAATATGCAGTATCTCATCCACTCAAGTACATACTTTTAAAAAAATTAGAAGATTTTAAGGTTTTAATTGGCTAATTTGAGGTCTAAATTTTTCTAAAATCAACTTAAACAATAAAACAACTTTTCCCCATCTTACCAACACCACACATGAAATTTCAGATAGCACACTCACTTATTCAGAATGAATGCAAAGTCTTTGAAATCCTGAATGAGAAGCAACAGGCAATAATACTTTGATTGCACAGAGAAACACATACACTGAACAGATCCCCATGGAATGATTTAGCCCTTAACCCCTCATTTTGGAACTTTATAATAGGCCCTTAACAAGAAGCCATTGAAGCCAATAACCATGATACAGGTGCGAGCCTATAACAATGTGCAATTAGAGATCCAGATGCTCACACAATAATTACAATGGTTGTCAATGGGCATTTATGCAAATTTACAGGAATACGCCTAATTGCTTCGTAGGTATGTGAAATACTCTGCGAACTCTGAATAATTCGTTACAACTTCTATAAATACCTGTATATGATATCAACTCCAGAGATCCCTTAACGCATGCAATTCTATGCAGGTTCTTTGCTCGTCTCCATGTACCTGAGCTGTGCCTGATAATAGACTATTCTTTTCAAGAGCTTCCTTTGGAAACACGCAACCACCAAATCTTCTTATCAGGCCACCTGATGCATTCTGGAGAATCGGGACTTCTTTGGGGCCGCTTTGAAGGTCTGAGACTTATGAAGAATCGACCACATGACATGCACGTCCTCATAGGAACAAGATCTGACCTCGCTGGACAGCTTCCACAGGCCTGGACCTGTAATTGTCAGCATGGAAAGTCATTAGGCCTTGTTTTTGGAGTTTTTGGCGGAAGAAAATTTTCTGGGCATTTTGTTGGAGAGTTCAGAATTCAAACTTGTAATTCAAACAACTTTTTATGAGGCATTTTGAATTCAAACTTGTAATTCAGACAAATCTTTATGGCGCATTTTGAATTCAAACTTGTAATTCAGACAAATCCTTGTGCAGCACTTTGAATTCAAATTTGTAATTCCAATAAATCTGTGATGTTATTCTAGATAAATTTAAACTTGTAATTCAGACAAATCCTTGTGGAGGGCACTTTGAGCACTTTGAATTCAAACTTGTAATTTAGATAAGTCTTTATGTTATTCTATAGATAAATTCAACCAAAAATTATATTCAAAAATCCCAAAAATACAGCCATCAAAATTCATACTTATAATTCAAACAAATCCCTAAACATATTCAACCCAAAAAATACCTAATTCTTATAACAAATAGACTATACAACCAATTTCAAATCAATCACAGGTACTAAAGCAAACAGAGATAACATGCAGAGTGCTAAATAATAATATCAGATGCGACGAAACAAATGGATATCTTTCGTCGGATATACAATGTATATTGTCGATATACATATATATGTATATACCTCCAGCTTTGTTGCGTCTGATCTTGCTGAAGGTAAAGGCCCATGCTCTCCTCATAGGAGAGGCCAATCGGTGAAGCCATGAATACCCCATCTTGATTGTGGCCTTCCCTGTTATTTGCTCCGGCAAAGTTGAAGCCCCTGGTGCAATCTCCTTTCTTTTTTCTTCCCTGGAGGCATTTTGTGAAGAAGCCCAGATAGAGGCCTCGGTTTTGTCCCGAGAAAGGCAAGCAGCCCCCACAGGTGCAGGGCTAGTTTGCTTGCAAAATGGGAATAATGAAACAGAGGGGAGTGACACGTGGACGGCCATGGCCCCAAAGAGAATTAACAGCTTTTTAAAGAGGAGGTATCGAGGTTGCGAAAGCCATTTATGATGTTCAGTGGCAACGTGGGGAGCATGGCGAGGGAAAGGTGGCACCATTTCCCCATGTTATTCGTCAACCCCAATGTTGAATATCGTAATTATCTGGGAACCCTGATAGAACAAAAAGTAGGTATTTTATTCTCCTTCTCATCAACCAGCGCTCTTGGCCTTTTCCAGTGACCTCGCTTTTGAACGGATTTGCAGCCTGTAGGACCGCTATGGAGGACTTTTTTTCATTTGTGTTATGGTGGTTTAAAAACACTAATTTTAGACACGGTAAGTTCATAAGTTTTTGGTATATTAGGTTTGTGAGCTTTTCTATATATATATATATATATATTTAAGTCAAAAAGAGAATGAATAATTAGGGAGGTCATTTTAGACATTTGTATTTAAGGTGGTCTGGATTGATTCATACTGGGATTGATTTGCGATCGTGGTAGCAGCTAAGTGTGATCTTGGGTTTTGCTTCTTGTTTGATATACTCTTGGTGTTATAGTGGCAACCATTAGGTTTTTTCATGTGCTTCACCCAAATTAGTCCAACACATTAGGACTTGTGATCAGTCAGTGTTATAGTGGTAGCTGCTAAGTGTGATCTTGGGCCTCCCTTGCTTGTTGTTTTATATACTTTTGGTGTTATAGTGGCAACCACTAGGTTTTATCATGTGCCTCACCCAAATTGGTCCAACATGTCACTGAGTCACAATGGCTTAAAAAAGAAAAGTGAATACTATTATTAGATATTTCAATATATAATATTTAAAAAGGGTGCTACTACTTAAATATTTGAAAAGAAAGAAAGAAAATATTTTTAATGTCCACGAGGCTAAAAATAGCCTATGGGACAGATTGTTTTTCTATCTGGCTCTTGTATTCGGCCCTTTTCCTGTAAAACCTGTGAAGTTTTACAATAACTGCTCCCAGCTTATCGACAAACTCTTCACTGAATAGATTATCCCAAGAACTATTTATAGGCGTGAAGATTTATAGTTAAAGCTATTTATAAAATTAAAATTATTATTTTAAATATTAATGTAAAGTTATCATAATCAACGCATAAATTATGTGTTAAAAGGTATTAAATTGTAGAGATGAAAATCTTTCTTTAAATTTTGATTAATCAAAAAGTTAAGCATGTGACTTTAAGCATTTACATATTCTTCTAGTACTAAAAAATATAATATTGAAATGTTTTAACAAACATGCATGGGAAGGGATCAAATTCTTAGAAATGCAAATATTTTTCTTAAATTTATGTCTCTCTTGATGCATAATAGATGTGGAATTTAACATGAATTTGAGTTGGTTTTTTACATACCATGCATGGAAGAATTGCATATCTTTGCTATATGTTGAAATGTTTTAACCATAAGAATTTTTGTGCCAAAAAACACTCTACAACCCAATATAAGGGAGATGTTGTAGTGTCCATAAAAGGGAGAATTAAATCAAAAATTAATATGGGGAAGATGTTGAAGTTTCCTTAAAATGAAGCTTTCAATCAATAATAATAATAATAAAAGATAATGTTGACTCAATCTAAAAGATAATAATAAATTAATTCAATTCACTTTGTCATATTGTAATTTTGTTTTTATTAATAAAACTACAAGCAAAATTTTCAAGGAAAAAATCATAATATGCATATCACATTGAAACAAATGTAAATATTAATGATTCATATTTATAATTGTGATATTTTAGACCCTAGTGCAGGTGACTCGTACTGCAGCGCACTAGCATAGAGACCCAAAATTATCATGAAGTCAATAATGAGGGTATGTCCATCGAGGTTCATAACAAGAGACATATGTCAGTTCAGGTAATTAGTTCAACAGATACAGGGGGGAGATGACAGAGTGCATGGCTCCTGCATTGAATTTCCACTTGATACCTCAGCTCTCGATTTGTCATTCGCTACAACGCATTTACTCGACACAACTGAAAATGATCGTAGCCATTAGATACAGTAAGGTTTCCAACATGTTGTCTGGAATATTCATTTTATATAAAAACTTTTCCTCTCATAGGAAAAATTGCTCTTGTTTAGTTTGGTGGATTCAACAATTCATAAGGAAATCACCATGTGAAGGGAAACTTGGTCTCGAAATAATCAAAAGGACCAAGCCCTCCTGGCATGGTCCCTTGGTATCCAAAGGTATTGCATGCAATTTTTTATTTTCTTCTCTCACTCTGCTCTCTGACTGGGATCTCATGTGAGGGGCATCTTCTAGGTTGCAAACTCCCCTGGATTCTCCCACTTAGATATGCCTAGGTATATTTCCTCTGTTTCATTTTATTCTCTTTTCTTTTTATTGCCTCTTGATTGATTCCTACATTGTTGGGATCCTTTATCGATGGTCTCACCGACCTTTTTGGCTCTCTTATCACTCCCTTCGATCCTTCTTCTCCCTTTCTCAAGCCTATATGTTTCTCTCTCGCCTCCCCACTCAGAATTTCATGTTCCCAATCATTTTCATTTCCCTCTGTTGTGGGTTCTATTTCTTTTATGTTGGTCTTTACTCACCAACAATGCTTAGAGAAATAAATCGCTTGAGACGAGGTGCCAGGGGTCCCAAGATAGCAAGATCGAGCCTAGGCCCAAGCCTAGGCCTCAATAGATAAATATAAAGGACATGTCCCCTTGGTGGCACAACATGATTTATCCAACATTAATCAATAACTGGTCAACTAGACACACGAAATGTCAAATTATGAAATCTTGGAAAAAGTCGAGAATTGGGTGCCAGATTTGGGCACACCGACAGCTCATAGAATCTAGTATTTTCATACAAAAAGGTGTTGGGGTTGCAGGCCAACAATCAATTTTCAAGACCAGGCCCAATCCTAGGCCTCAACAAATAATTATAAATAACATGTCCCCTTAGTGGTACAACATGATTTATCCAACATTGAGCAACAATTGGTCAATTATAGGCATGAATTGTCAGAGTATGAATACTTGGCATAAGTCAAGAATTGGGCACCCTAAGAGCTCATAGAATCCAGTATTTTCATAGGGTCAGTTTATACTGGCATGTCAAGAAATTGCTAGGGAAAGTCATGTTTGATCGTAACAAGAGAAAAGCCACCTATTGTATCAGATTATGGATGGGAGGATGCAATGACTAGAAGAAAAACTATTACTTGACAAAGCACAACCACCCCCTTGCAATCATGTGTGTCCTACTCTAGATGGTTAATGACATGAAATTCATGTGGAAAAAAGCCACAAGTAGTAGGTTCAATGGTTTTTATGGTTTTCAACTCTCTAGTTTCATGTTTTGAATGCCTTTTTTCAGCTTGTATGGTTGTTACAACTTCTTTTTTCAATTCTATTTTTAATGAGCATGGTCGCACCTAGCTCAATCCATGGTTTTTGATACACTCAAATTTAAACGTTGATCAAATTTCTTTGTTTAGTTTTTGTTCTAGTAAATCCAATCAGGGTGTCTCTATGTAATATGCTTTGTACATATTTTCCAACATAATAAGTTTCTGAGCTTATAAAAAAACCATGATATTTCAAAACATATAATAAATAACAATGTAAAAACTTAATAAATTTAATTAATAGACATATAATTAGGCATAAGAATACTAGATGTGAAATATATATAAAACAGATATAGTAGACATATATTAAGATTCATTTTATAATGATCAGAAAATGTGCTTTGTGGATTATGAAATCAAGCAGCTAGGGTTTCCCTAGCCACCAAATTTTTTATTGTGGTTCTGGGGCAAGCTTGAGCCCATTTGAATGGTTGAGATGCATGAACAGTTGATTTGGGTGTGTCTTCAAACCCGTCGCTTTACTCGTTTCTATTGTTGTCAGTTCATAGTGACATGGAGGAGGAGGCATCACTTAGAGCCCTAGTGCAGGCTCAAAAACCTCGGGGGCTTCTTCTCCCCCCAAAAAATTTGTGAATAAATTAGTTGAGATCCCTACAATGGAACTCTCTCCTTTAGATCCATGCAAGAGAGACTTATCTCTCTCAAAAAAATCATTGATCGAAAATTTTATGGGCTTGTGGGAGAACCCAAAAGTTGTTGAAACCTGGATCATGGAACAATGGGCCACCAAGCTTCAAGGACAAATAAATTTCATTATGTTGATAAATATAGGGCAAAGAGATGAGGTGATTTATCTAGCAATGATAACTGCTTGTGAATACTTTTTACTTCTCTATATTATAATCTTCTTTAGCTTGATTATTATTATGTTCTTTTCATAAAAAATATATTAAAATAGAAACAAAAATGAGACAAGGGACACAAGATATAGGTGATCATCTAGGGCCAAAACCTCTCCAATATTGAGAGGAAAACCCACAAAATTCTTCTTCTTATATCCCCTTCAGATGACGAATTCCAAGATCAAGACCCTTGACCTAACAACCTCTCCAAGACCAAGTCACAATACCTTTCGCACAAATTCTCCTTCTTGTCCAAGTCAACACTAGTCAAACTAAATTCTTGTACCTCTAATCTCGGCTAATTTGAAATTCGACCTTTTTCCATAGTCCTGCAATTCTTTTCCTACCTGAAACCACTGCAATTTCGCAAGTGTGAGATGATTACAGGATTTTGGTGATGTTATCCTTCTTCGCTTGAATTGAAGACTTCTCTTTGTGATCTCAGCTATCAAGAATTCTTGTTTAGTGGCCCTTTTCTTGGATTCCTTGAGGGTTGATGTGACCTCACTGCATAAACCCTAATTTGTGTCATACGTGTGAGGAATATGACCCAAAAAAATGCCAAAGACACTTTGATCTTCTTCTCTTTCCATTTTTTGGATGAGAGGCTTCCTTCTACTCTTTACTCACACTTCTTCTTCTATTTTCGGATGCTTGATGAATGCCCTCTAAGTGAGGTCGAGTCCTCCTTTATATAGTGGCATGTCCACATAAAATAATTCAACTTGTGCTTGAGTCTAAGCCAACATCTCCTTATAGAACGATCCATAGATTCTTTGGAAGGCCGACTTGATTGAGTGCTTATGAAGAGGTCTTGAAGGGTTTTTAACTCTTCTAATGACTCAAATAAATATGTAACATGCCTAAGAAAGGTGTTTCATACTTGAAAAATTCTCAATTGACTTTATGACTTAATGACCAAACCTAATAGCTCACAATGGGAGCTTGATCTATATAAAATAAAATTCCTTGATCATGAAACCCATGACTCAAGCATAAAATAATTTTATTTTTATTCTTTACATTAATTACATAAAAATCACATGTCATTATGAAGACCGAAACTAGTTACATATTTCAACACTCCCTCTTAGCTAGGGAGGTATTCACAATCCATACAAGGTACTTGGATATTCTCAATCTGAATAATTCTCATAAGAAGAGTTAGATTGGTAACCCATATGTTTAGCATCATATCCAACATTTTCATATAGTAAGGCCTTGCCTAACAACTCTATCTCCCCACAAGATCAAAGCACAATGCTGGTGAGACAAATGATTTATAGACACCCTCATCATTGTCTCTCTCGAAACATACCCCACCCATGTACACTTAGAGTATTTTCCACGAGGACTATTCTTATCTTGGATTCCCATTCCTCAAATAATATCGGTCCTCTATGACTACTCTTATCTTGGATTCCCTATTACATCCTCAAAAATGCTTACCCATACCTCCATTTTAGCTTCCCATGTGAAGACAAGAATGATGTGGCTATTTTTCCCTCTTAATCAGGGAGGATATACCCATTCCAATGAAGGAATGTACCCATTCCTATCAGAGGAATGTGCCCAAGCTCCATCTTAACCAAGGACTTGCTTCCAGCATCTCTTTAAATGGAGATCATGGGACAATCAATTGCTTGAAGAGCTCCTCCTTTCAATGTCATGAACTTCCATTTTCTTTATTTAGGAGCCTTCATATTTTTGGGACTTCTTCATAGGGAATTGACCAACCATCACTTTCATTCATGAATCATGCCAGTCATGTCATCCTTTATTTCATCAGAAAGTGATCCACTTGTCCATATCTGGCCTTCCTTCATACCTTGCTACCTTTTTCGCATCATGTTTCCTTCAGGATATTTCATCCTACCACGTCTACAACTACAACTTCCCTTGGCAGCCCTGTATTAGCCCATCCATATATTGTTCAAAAATATAAAATGATCATTAAATCAAAATTACCTTTTTTATTGTCTTTCATCATGATATCTCCTTGCTTGTATCAACATCCTGGACATATATTGACACATCTCCAAAAGATATACAATGTCAAGGATCTATTTATTTTTCAAACTTTATCAAGATCTTAAAATGTTTCCCATAGAGATATCATAGTCAAATCTTTCAGTCCTTGGATGTTGATTTCCTTCTCCATAGTTGCATTTTTTATGACCTCTTCCTTTTTTTGTTCACACATTTTCTTCTAGGAACTTCCAATCATAGTTCCTTCATCTTTTTCAACCACCTTATATTTCATATGAGGACATATTATATTGATTTCATCTATTCAGTGTGTGAACCGTGCCTTCATCCATCATTTCATAGGAGGAGATCCTTTCTTTTGATCATTCTCTTGAGATAGAGCACTCATTCATTATATCTGCAACCGTATGACATGACTCTAGTTTATCAAGTACAAGCATACATACCTCATCTCTTTCTTTTGATCATCTAGTCTTCCTTTGGAAGCTTCCTTGATTGAAATAAATCCAATCCGTTGACCTGCTTCACTTCTGTTTTCATCATACGATCATCTCATGAATCCCAAACAAGTTCGAATTCTCGGTGAGACACTTGCTTCTTTAAGTAGGTGAACCTTCCAATGAAGATTCCATCTGAGGATCTTAATTATCCTCGTCCTGCAAACGCTCCTTTTGAATGATGTATGATGAGATCTATACTATATGACTTCCTTTTTCCCATAAGTACTCCTTATGATTATAATTAGGTTACCAATATCTACATCCTTCTATGGGTGACATCCACAAACTTCTATTTCAATTATCTTTCATGTTGCCTGTTGATGATGTTACAATCCCTTGCCTTCAATCATAATCTTCTATGATGCCATCTCATAACATGATGCATCCTATCATGCTTCTAATGGTTCCTACCATGATGTTTTATACTTTACAACATAAAATTTGAAATAGAGGCTTGAAACTAACTAGATGAGGAAGACTATCTCTATAATAGTAGAGATCTTTTACTTCCTCCTTCTTGGGTTTCTTCTTTTCAACTTCTTCCACTTCTTCAGTGATATGTGCTTCTTCCCTTCCTCTTTTGTTGTTGCCCTTATTGAGCTTAGGACAATCCCTCTAATAGTGCCCATATTCTTGAGATCCATAGAATTTAATCTTTGCCATATTCTTCTTTCATTTTTTAGGACTAAATTTCCTAAACTTCCCTTTCCTCTTTGCCATAACAGCATATGCTTGAGTTTGTTCATTTGATCCTACATCATATTTTTCCTTCAATCTGGTTTCTTCAATTTTTCATAGTGACCATAGTTCATTGAATGGAGTAGCTTCTTTTTTCCCATATATACTTGATGTGAAGTTTCCCCATTCTTCTGGTAGTGCATTGAGTATTATGGTAGTCATTTCTATGTCAAAAATTATCTCTCCCAACTCATGTATTTGATCTCTTATTTAAAATGTCCTCATAAAGTATGAGGTTATTCCTTCTTCTTTTGATATCTTCATCTTGTAGAGTTATTTCCCTAACGAGATTACTTCACCTGCAATGATTACGGAGAACAACTCTACAAGTTTTTCACGTATTTCTTTTGATGTTCCTAATTTGATACATAGGGAATGAGGGGATCCTTAATGGATTCTATGAGAATACTTTGAGCCCTTACTTCCCCTTTCATATATCTTGCAAGTGCTTGAGCATCTTATTTTTGAGGTTTGGTGATTGGGCCCTTAACATTGTCCATGACCTCATTTTCTATGAGGTTCACATCTATCCTTTTCTTCCATGCTAGAAAGTTTGAAGCCCCAACCAACTTGTTGCTTTCTTTGCAAAAAGAAATTTTGATATATTCAGATGTAGAAATAAATGTGCATAATTGTGAAGATTCACCTTCAACATGTTGTCTTCTTGAATTTGATGATGATATAGATTATAGAAAAATTATTCTTAATGAATATGGTTTTCTTTAAAAGTGATCCTTGACTCCAAATAGAGGGAGATCACCTTCAATATTTTGATGATGCCAACAACTCATTTCATGCTTCCTTTGGATGAGTAGAGTTGGATATAATTTGATATTTTATTTAAGTAGAGATGAGAGTCATTTTGAGATATCCTTCCTTGTGATGACGCGATAAGAGAGGATCCCAAAAATGCTTCTAGTGTAGGATTATTCTTTGATCGATCTAGGGTTTTTAAACTTCCTTCAAGATGATGATCTAGTCCTTATGTTCAAAATGTCTTGGAGATGAGAGGATCTTATTGATTCTTTTATTCCCTTTATATCTTTCTAGAACTTCAATTTTTTAGTGCTTGAGTGTCCCTTATTGACCTCCCCTTCCTTGACTTGTCACGTTAGCTTTGATTCCATGTTGAGAAATCTAGGTCAGAGAGATTAGGTGATTTCTCTAGCAATGATAACTGGTTGTGAATAATTTTTAATTTTCTTGATTAGAATCTTATTTAGCTTGATTATTATTGTGTTATTTTCATCAAACAACTATCATATATAAACAACAATGAGATAAGGGACACAAGATATAGGTGATTAGCTAAGGCCAAAACCTCTCCAATCCTGAGAGGAAAACCCACCAAATTCTTCTTCTTATAGATCCTTTAGATGAAAAATTACAAGATCAAGACCCTTGACCTAATTACAACCTCTCGAATACCAAGTCACAAGACCTTTTGCATAGCTTCTCCTTCCTGTCCAAGTCAACACTGGTCAAACTAGCCTCTTATACCTCTAATCTCTGCTTCTATGAAATTTGGCCTTTTTCCACAGTCCTAGAATTCTTGGTCTACCTAAAACCACTACAATTTCACACATGTGAGATGATTGGAAGAATTTAGTGATGTTATCCTTCTTCGATTTAACTGGAGACTTCTCTTTGTGATCTCGAATATCAATAATTCTTGTTTAGTGACCCTTTTCTTGGCTTCCTTGAGGGATGATGTGACCTCATGATCCAGATGGATCTTGATTGAGTTTAGTCATATTGGTTATGTAATTTTTTAAGACTAGGATGGTCATAAGCTATGTCTAGTCATGTTTTCAAAGACCGGGATGGTCATAAATTACAGATGATCCCGACATGATAAAAAATCAACAGTCTCAGATGCTCATGAAACCAATGCCAAGTCGAAGAGCTCATCGCGCTGATTCTGGTGGCATATTTAGTTTTCAAAATGGCCTTCGTGTGAGGGAGAAAACATACAGTCAAGGTCCAGGTCCAAGGTGGGCAAAAGTCAAATTCAATTGTTCAAGGTCAACGGTCAACTTGTGCTTCCGCTGGTCAAATAGCATGGTTCCAATTGACACAGGGTGTGTTCGGATTTTTCCAAGTGTCCCCTTCTGGTTTGTTGAATTTTTGAGTTTATGATTGATTGGTTGTTTTTAAATTTGGAAAATAATGGGGCTCCACATGGACTAATGGATGGCTGCCACGTGGCCTCCCTATAGCCTATTAAAATTTGTTTATGAGTCTACAGGGCCTTCGAGAGATTCAAACCATGGACCTATGTATCAACACTAGAGCGCTCCACCACTGCACCAAAATGTTACTTGTTATACATTGGCACAATTGATATATTTAATATTGAGTTGTTTGTATAGTTGGAGAAGGGTTGGCGGAGCCCTCCACATATAGGGGCCCTGCCAAAACCACGGTGTATTAACAACGCTACCAAAACAACTCCACAGTCGGCGGGGTTATGTGGGCCACCTATCGATGCAAAGTTTGGTGCATTCATTTAATATTGAAACCATATTATATATTAGAAATGCCACAGGTGATATATTATAAGGTTTGTTCGCTGGTCAAATCACATGCCAAACAGAGTGCTAAACTTAGCGCAGTTGTCAACGGTAAATGCCACGTATGGCGGGAGATAGCACCACAGTCATGGCACGGAGTCTCCAACTTGGCACACAATCAAACCATGTGGCAACGGATGTGACACCACAGTTGGCACGGCACAGAGTTGGTATATAAATATTTAATGTTTAAAACAATATGCCATGTCACCGCTAGCTCAATATGCCATGGGTCACAATATGTTTCCACCTCTGAATATGGTTACGAACCATATGTTATATTACTATAAAGTTTCAATGGCGCGTGGAGATTCATTGATCCACCGGTCCAATGTTTCGACTTTGGTTATATATGATATATGCCACGAGATCTATGCATTGCGCCATCCATGTCGAAATGCCACAATGGTTCACATATCCGCTGGTTCAAACCTTAATACAACATCCATACTCCAAGGTATGAAACCATAGGTTATCAAAAATGCCATGGGTTGCAATGTTATAACATCGTCGGGGTTTTAAAACTATATGGTATAGTTTATAACATATATCTGACAGCGCCACGGAGATTGATATATTCATTGGTCCAATCGTTTTCTACCATGTTATATGGTATGGTTGTTATACCCAATGTTAACAACTACTATATGCGCCTTACTATAGTTTTCCAACTATATGTTTCCATATGATTAAAAAAAAAATTATATGTGCCATAAAAACAAACCACATTTGTACATTTGTTATAACAAATTGCGATGATAGAAATATTGTTACACCAAACTCTAAAATTAGAGTTTTGAAACAACATAAATGTATTGCTAATGCACCAAATGGAGGGGTGGTGGTGGGTGAGCCAAGTTATCAACAAAATTTTTATTTGGCATCCCGAGGTCATATGAAAGCCAAATTGAGTGTTTCAAAAGCCTACATAGGGGTTTTGAGGCATTGCGGACGTAGTGGTAGAGTCAGTTTCTTCATCGGAGCAATTATTTTGGTAGTGCGGTCTGGAGGAAGACAACCACAACACTTATGTTTTGAAGTAGTGATATTATTGATTTTTGATCTCGAGATTGAGTACGAGGAAATTTGCTATATATTCCTCTTTGTATTGGAGCAATCGCCTCTTTGTAAAAATAAGTCAATTTCAAAGTGATATTTCTCTGTAGCAAAACATTTCTTGAAGGGAAGCATTTCCACTCCATCATCAACTTGACTCTAAGAGACAAAGAATTCTTATGTACTCACTTTACATGTGAGATCAATAAAGCGGCCTAGCCTTTGAGTAGGGCATGGAGACGTATCCCAGGAGGGGTGAACTCTATCATCAACTAGTTGTGTCTTGCTTTATGTCATTTTTGTGCTTTGAATATTTTTCATTTTTAAGTTCATTTAGATTTAAATATTCATATGTGGGAATAATTTATGAAATAAAGACGTAATTTCTGAAGCCTTGCAAAGTGTGAGAGGATGATATTCCATTTTCAGTGCATTTTTGGTATTAGAGCAGGTTCTAATCAGATTGCAAGGATGGGTAAAAGCATGAAGCAGAATCAGATGCAAGAATTGGAAGAATTCAATCAACAATATCAGTAGGAGAACGTCGCATTGTGGTGCTTGGTGCAAGCATTGCAAGAAGAGAAACATATACTGCAAGTGAGGATCAAAGCCATGCATGGATATCAAAAGAGAGGAAGTCTCTCAATTCAAAATCCATCCATTATTGGAGCCAATGAATTATATCCACTTCATGATTCGGATGAAGACAGTTCATCTCCATCTGCTACTTCAAAAGCACGGTAAGTGGAAGAAGAAATTGGTACCTTTTCCTCACCTTCTAAGGAAATTTCTTATGTACCAGCATCTCAGGAACATGATTCAGAAACAGAGAAGAAAGAGGCTTCAAGCGATCATGAGATTGGATCTTTAGATAAACCTACCAAAGGAATTGGTATGAATTTGATTAATAGAATGGGATATCAGCAAGGTAAAGGCCTCGAAAAGCATGGCCAAGGCAGACTCCAACCAATATCGGTTCAGGAAAGACCCCAACATGAAGGATTGGGATTTGACCAATCAACGTGTGACTATTGTGGAAAGAAAGGTCACGTAACAGATTGGTGTTGGTCGCTACATCCTGAGAAAATGCCAAAAAATATATAGGATCAAAAAGGTAAGTAGATGAGTCATTCTAGTAGTGATTCTGAGAAGGTGAGTCATTTAATCAAAATTTTATCATGGAGATTGTTAAAAATATGTATTCATGTACTTTTTGTGGAAGTAAGAATGGCATTGTGAAGCTTAATGTTGGAAGTAGAAGGTTTACAACAAGAATGTGCATGCTATAAGGAGTAGTCCGCGGAAGGATGATACAACATTACAGGTAAAGAAAATTCTAGGAAATACTTTGATACAGTCAGTGAATGACTCGGCACCGTCAAAACAGAGCTCAGAGAGATCGAGCAAGAAGATGATTGTTGCAGAGTCAGGAGAGAGAGTTTGTTCAAAATGTAAGCTAAAAGGACATTCAAATATCACATGTCCAATGCTACCATGGGAATCGACAGCAACACAATCAGGACAAGGGGAAGCAAAGAAAACTAGAAACGAAAAATTTAAGTCTCCAGAAAATTTTCTTACTTGGAACTGGGAAAATTTTATGCCTTATGTTTAATTGTGTGCATGTGATTTGTCATCACATCAGTAAGTATAGTTGAGTTTGTAATAAGTTCTAGATAATTTATTTACTGATGATTGATGTAATAAATTCCTTATTGCAATAAACTTTTGAAGGAGTAAAAGTCTTTTAGTTGGGAGGTAGGATCCAAATGGATCTTGATTGCGTTTAGTCATATTGTCTATGTAATGTTTTGAGACCAGGATGGTCATAATCTATGTCTAGTCATGCTTTTGAAGCCCAGGATGGTCATAGCTTACAGATGATCCCGACATGCTAAAAAAATAAACAATCTCATATGCTCATGAAACCAATGCCAAGTCAAAGAGCTTGTTGCGCTGATTCTGGTTGTATATTCAACTTTCAAAATGGCCTTCATATGAGGGAGAAAACACATAGTCAAATTTCAGGTCCAAGTTGGGAAAAAGTCAAAATTTACTGGTCATGATCAATGGTAAACTCATGGTTCCACTGGTCAAAGCTCATGGTTCCACTTGACACAGGACGTGTTCAAATTCCGCCAAGTGTCTCTTTTTGGTTTGTTGAATTTTTGAGTTTATGATAAATTGGTTAATTTTTAAATTTGGAAAATAATGGAGTGCCACATGGCCTCCCCGTAGCCTATTAAAAATTGTTTATGAGTCTACATTGCCTCCAAGAGATTCGAACCATGGACCTATCTATCAACACCAAAGTGCTCCACCACTGCTCCAACATGTTACTTGTTATACATTGGTGCAATTAATATATTTAATGTTGAGTTGTTTGCATAGTTGGGGAAGGGTTGACAGAGCCTGCCACATCCGGCGGCCCCACCAAACCCATTGTGTATTAACAACACTACCAAAACAACTCCACAGTCAGCACAGTTATGTGGCTCACCTATCGGCGCAGAGGTTGGCGTATTCATTTAATGTTGCAACCATATGATATATTTTAAATTCCACGAGTGATATATTCTAAGGTTTTCCATTGGTCAAATCACATGCAAAATGCAGTGCTAAACTTAGTGCGGTTGTCAACGGTAAATACCACCTAAGACTGGAGATAGCACTACAAATATGACACAGAGTCTCCAACTCGGCGCACAGTAAAACCATGTGGCAACGGATGTGACACCACAGTTGGCACGATGTGGAGTTGGTATATAAATATTTAATGTTTAAAACAATATGCCATGTCACTACCGATTCAATATGCCATGGGCAGCAATATGTTACCACCACCGAATATGGTTATGAACCATATGTTATATTGTTATACAGTTCCGATAGTGCATGGAGATTCATTGATCCACTAGCCCAATGTTTCGACTTTGGTTATATATGATATATGCCACGGGATCTATGCATTTCACCATCCAATGTTGAAATGCCACAATGGTTCACATATCCACCAGTTCAAACCTTAATACAACATCCATACTCCAAGGTATTAAACCATGGGTTATGACAAATGCCACAAGTTGCAATGTTATAACACTGTCGGGGTTTTAAAATTATATGGTATAGTTTATAACCTATATCTGTTAGCACCATGAAGATCGATATATCCTCTGGTCCAATGGTTTTCAACCATATTATATGGTATGGTTTTTATATCCAATGTTAACAACTACCATATGCACCATACCATTGTTTTCCAACTATATGTTTCCATATGATTAAAACGAATTTGCTATGTGCCATAAAAACAAACCATGTTAATACATTTGTTATAACAAATTGCTATGATAGCAATATTGTTACACCAAACTCTAAAGTTAGAGTTTCGAAACAGTATAAATGTATTTCCAATGCACAAAATGAAGGGGAGGTGGTGGGTAAGCCAACTTGTTAGAAAAATTTGTATTTGGCACCCTGAGGTCATAAGGAAGCCAAATTGAGTGTTTCAAAATCCTAGAGAGGGCTTTTGAGGCATTGCGAACGCAGTGGTAGAGTTAGTTTCTGCATTGGAGCATTTGTTTGGGAAGTGAGGTATGGAGGAAGACAAACACAACACTTATGTTTTGAAGCAGTGATATTATTGCTTTTTGATCTCAAGATTGAATACGAGGGCATTTCTATATAGTCCTCTATGTATTGGCGCAATCGCCTCTTTGTAAAACTGAGTCAATTTCAGAGTGATATTCTCTGTAGGAGAATGTTTATTGAAGGGAAAAATTTCCACTCCATCATCATCTTGACTCTAAGTGACAAAGATTTCTTATGTAATCACTTTACATGCGAGATCAATAAAGCGGTCTAGCCTTTGAGCAGGGCCTGGAGACGTAGCCTAGGAGGGGTGAACTTTGTCATCAACTAGTTGTGTCTCTTGCTTTATGTCATTTTTGTGCTTTGAATATTTTTCATCTTTAATTTAATTTAGATTTAATTATTCATATGTGGGAATAATTTACGAACTAAAGACGTAATTTCTAGAGCCTTGCAAAGTGTGAGAGGATGATCTTCCATTTTCAGATCACCTCACTATATAAACCCTAATTTTTTTCATACGTGTGAGGAAGATGACCCAAAACAATTTTAAAGACTCTTCGATCTTATTCTCTTTCCCTTTGTTGGATGAGATGATTCCTTATACTATTTACTCACACTTCTTCTTCTATTTTCGGATGCTTGATGAATTCCCTCTAAGTGAGGCCAAGTCCTCCTTTATATAGTGGTATGTCCATGTAAAATAAGTCGACTTGTTCTTGAGTCTAGGCCTAAATATCCTTCTAGAATGATCCATATCTTCTTTGGAAGGCCAACTTGATTGAGTGCTTGTGATGAGGTCTTGGAGGGTTTTTTACTCTTCTAATTACTCAAATAAATATGTAACATGCCCAAGAAGGGTCTTTCATACATGACAAAGACTCAATTAACTTTATGACCTAATTACCAAACCTAATAGCTCACAATGGGAGCTTGAATTATATAAAATAAAATTCCTTAATCATGAAACCCATGACTCAAGCATAAAATAATTTTTTTTTCTTCTTTACATTAATTAAATAAAAATCACATGCCATTATGAAGACCGAACCTAGTTACATATTTCAACACATTGTAGTTGGAAGGGGCTTTTGTGTATTTTTGTTTCTCAGTAAAATGGAAAGGGATTTTATTTTCATATCAAGTATGTATTTCATGGGGTCTATAGTCCTCTTTATCACTCCATGGACTCTTGATTTCAATCCATATTCTAAGATCATTTTCATTCTGATATGGGTTTGGTTATCGCACCTCCCTCTTCATCTTTGGGGGCTAATTCACTAAAAGACAATGGAAACAAGTCGCGTTGTTATATGGATAAATAAAAACCAAAAGGTGGTCAATTTTATTGTGTTTGTATCTATTTTGAGGTAAAATTCAATGAAGGTTTACAAGAGGCCCTAAAGATAAATCTTGGAGAATGGATCCATAACCAAGAATTGGACTATGAGCAGATTCCTTCTAAATGCATCAACTGTCATATTAACTGGAAATTTTCCAAAAACCACCAGCAACAAAAAAAAAAAAGATGAGCAAGTACAATCCCATGTTTTTAAAGAGATGAGTTTTAACCAGCACAAAAGTGAAGAAGGAATCAACATAACAAGGTTGCATCCATAAAGAAATATGTTGAAGAAGATCCAATCCCAAAGCCTTCCTTCAACAAAAAATCTTTTGAGGCTCTTCAACATCTAGAATAAGAATAAGATACCCCTATGGATGAATCCCCAAATGAGGATCAAGGAAATATAGAAGTGTCAGTGGAAAATGAAGGGCAAGCTCCTTCATTGGTCGACCCTCCTAGTCCAAACTCATGTTTTGAGAAAAGAGAATTGGAATTGACACCCTCTGCTCTTGCGGAGATGAAGTGATCTACCCCAAAATATTACAAGGAAGTTAAGGAAATTAGAGAAGCTCATGAAAAATCATGCATGGGAGACAACACTAAAAAATCCTTCTCCTCGAATTTGGTGGAACCACCTCTCACAAGAAGCAGGAAATCTAATAAAGAAAAGCAAGAACATGAAACATATTCTAACTTGGCTTAATGTTCCCAACTCCACATGGATTTTCTGCTATAAAATCCTCCCCAATAACACAATGCATTGTTTTTACACTCGCTTGTGCTCACAATATGTAAGAATCTACTCTTATAAACATGTAGAAGGTCTTAATTGTAGTACCCACAGAAAATATTGGGATTTGTCTCCCATGAATTTAGTCATTACCTCAATGGAAGATCCCATAGAAAAATGTCAATGTATTGAATTCGTCATGTATTTATTGTGACCGAGCGTAGACTTAATAAAATCACTACTCATTTGTGTCAAAAAAAAAGATTCATATTAGTAACCATTATATTTCATAGCTTCATATTTGAATTTAATTAATAAGCATATAAAAACTCAATACTTACAATAAACTATTTTTCTATTCTCTCTTTATACATAATATCAATGCTAAGCATATCACATTAAAAAAAAAAAAAAAATTATAAAAACTATAAAACATGTTTAAAGAAAAATGTTGAGCATGTATCAAGGTTCTAACAAAATTAAAAATTAGAATAGATCCATCTCTGCGCTGAATTTACCAAGCAATGGGAAGAATCAAATATTTTTGGGTACAAACCTTATATTTTTTAAAATGTCATGTGTCAACTCAAATGAGTTATGGTTGTTTGGGCCTATGGTTTTGATAATTTATGGTATCGGTCCATAGTATTAGCACACGATATTGTAATAAAACCTATTTATAGTCTAGAAATTATTTGTGGTAAAAATGGTGTTTGTAACATCTTGTTGTTCTACCCTTGTTACAGTGTTGGCCACTCAAACATCAAGAGAGAAAGCTACCACTCGCCAAAACTTTAATTTTTAATATTTGAAATTATTAATTAAAATTCACAATTGAAGGTTGGACTGACTTAGGGATCCTTAGTTGAAGGGAAAATTGTCAATAATTACTTATTGACCAGAAAAAATTGTAACCTTATCCTGCCCTATTTAATTCTGGAACCACTCACATGTGGGAAAAGTCACTTCTCATGTCAAAGCTTTTAATAAAATGTGGTTGGTCGATTTTAGACTTGGTAGCCTAGCCGACTAACTTTGATGTAAAGAGATAAAATAGAGTTGGTGGAACCACCAAATATTTGTGCCTATAAGAGGCAAAGTAGTTGGGAAACATAACCTGAAGAGAAAAGACGTGGGGGGGGAATGTATCGAGAATCCTAGGGCGCTACCCTGTGGGATATGCCAAGGATGCAGAGTGCAACCCGTAAATACATACCCCACAACAAAGGAAATATATCGATCAATTATTTGGCACCAACCCTCTCAAAAATTATGGCTCATTCACATCACATCTCGCTAAGAATGACATGCCATCTCTGGTTATTGTTAAACAATTGCACCATGTCCCCCTTCACGTTAGTGCTAATTGCATCGCCCCCTACTATAAACTCTCATATTACCTCAGAACTCTAGATTGCTTGCCCCATCTCTCATAACATTACTTGGAGTAATCCCTATCTCACTAAATTAACCTTCATTTTATCTTTGTAGCTATAAAACCATTAATTGATCCCATGCTCAAATTAGAGTTTATAAGTGTGGAAATAAGAGATTAAAACCATTAATTGATCCCATGCTCAAATTAGAGATTATAAGTGTGGAAATAAGAGATTAAAACCATTAATTGATCCCATGCTCTGCTTGCTAGTTTGTTGTCATGCTCAAATTAGAGTTTATAGAAACTCTCATATTACCTCAAAACTCTAGATTTCTTGCCCCATCTCTCGTAACATTACTTGTAGTAATCCCTATCTCACTAAATTAACCTTCATTTTATCTTTGTAGCTATAAAACCATTAATTGATCCCATTCTCAAATTAGAGTTTATAAGTGTGGAAATAAGAGATTAAAACCATTAATTGATCCCATGCTCAAATTAGAGTTTATAAGTGTGGAAATAAGAGATTAAACTAGGTGCTTGCTATTTTGTTGTCATGCTCAAATCAGAGTTTATAAGTGTGGAAGTAAGAGATTGAACTAGGTGCTTGTTAGTTTGTTGTCAAACCACTAGCAATTCCCTTAGAGTTTGGATCTAGCTCGAGGGTCATCAACTACAAGAGAGTTTATAGTGCAGGTGATCTAAAATTGGTAAGATAGTGGAAGTCCCTCCTCCAATTGCTCATTACAACACTCAGATAAGTAACATGAGCCATTCTTATTGTTTTCATGGATGTTGAGGTATGTGTTTATGATATATGCCTCATGTAAATTATGTACTTTGTCAATTTATCTACTTGATGAATTGTATTTAATTATATGAGTGATCAATTATCGATATGAGTATTAATTTCTTCGGTCATGGTAATTCTATTCAGAATTTAGAAGTTCACATGTGATTTCATTTGTTGAATAATACGAGAGTTGTGATGTGAATTTGATGTTCCTAAAACGTTGGAAATTATATTGCAATTATGCACCTTCAATATGTCCCAAACTTGACATAGAATAGTCTGAGTTTTTTTTTCCAAAGAAAAAAACGAACCTTCTATAAGAGAATAAAAAGTTACATAGTATATGCCTATTGGCATTCTGATGACTGTATATTCTTGCCTCCCCTATGTGAAGGAAAGGCAAAAAATATAGAGTTTCATGTGGTGGTGCGAAGAGTTTATCACAACTCCATCCACCCCATTGTATCACTGCTATTGCATATTCTTAGAGCATCATAGCAAATAACCAAAAAGAAAAAAATCAGCACATAACATTTTTGTCTCGGGCCTCCTCTTTCGAGGAAAACATCCCAACCAGGAGCAAAAAAGGTGGTTTGTAAGTGTTCCCATTTTTAACATTGGGCAAATAAAAAAAATTGAGTGTCAATAAACAAAAAAAAAACAAAAAGCATACTGTTGTCTGGGCCTCCATCGAAGTGGAAAACAGCCCAAAAACAGTTTAATGTTTGAAAATTACTTTAACCGAAAATAGTTGTTGAAGGTCTTACAGGAAATAAAAAGTAGATAGGAAAAAACAGCAATCTGAGCAATTGTGACATAGAACATAAAAACAAGAGGATCAAAATGTCATAAGAGATGAGCCTATACGAGCCCCTGTGTCCGACCAAAAGGAAACCAATTGATTTTACTGGATAAAAGGTGTTTGATCCGAGTGGTGGATCAATTCCTCTTCAGTTTCTGTTATTGCCCAGCGTCCCAGAACTTGTTGTACACCTTCTTTAGAAAGAGTGTCTGATTCCATATTCTGCTCCCTGTATATATGACATACAGATAAATAATCAAAGTATATTTTAAGGGATAAAACTTCTTCTAGAAGAGGAAGCAGTAAGAAATTTTGACATCTAAATTCTGAATTGAACCATTTGATAACATTAAGAGAATCGCCAAAAATCTGAGTCTGTCCTAGTCCAAGGTGGATGAACCAGCAAAGAAGAAGTTTCAGGGAAAGTAATTCTTCATACTTGTTGGTGCCAACCCCCATACCAACAGAGGCTAAGAGTGTCTTCACAGAAGGGAGGTGAATGGAGATTCCAGCTTCACACAGGTTTTGTGGATCCGAGGCTCTGTCAAAATAGGCCCAGGGGATGTCTCCTCTGATGTTTTTTATCCTCACTTCACGAGCAGTCCTGGACTATTTTTTGAGTGAGATGTTCTCAAAAATTGAGACCCCTTGCAAAACTATTATCTCTGGAGCAAGGATCTTGTCCCTGAATGTGACCATGTTACAAGCTATCGAAGTGCCCCATGACACAATCAATGCGATATTTCTGATTCTCTCTTTCGATGCAGCATTCCACCAAGAACGCCAAGCCTCCTCGAGAGAAGAGCCTCCCTATTTGATGTTGCAGCATGTCAGGCGCTTTGTTTCCTTCAAAATCTGGGAAGTGAAAGAACAGTCTAAGAACATGTGATGGATATTTTCCTCATTCCTTTTGCAAAGTGGACACCTTCCTAGACCAATATTACTTCTTTTCTGGAGGAAATCCCATGTTGGCACCTTGTTTTTAAGAATACACCAAAAGAAGAGCATGGATTTCATTGGCGCCTTGAGTTTCCACAATGCCTTTTACCACCAGTCCGGCTCATTCCACCCCTTTTGTAACATTATCCAGTTGTTACTGAATTTTGGGGCGTATTTCCCCAGAGGAGAGTGAACCCAGCTCAAAGAGTTAGGACAGTCTTTTAGTCTTACATTTGATCTACGAAGTTCCGAGATGAAACCCCTCCATTCCTTTGCCCATTGTTCTTCAATTTGGAGATCCACTTTTGATTTCTAGGCCTGGCCCCATATCATAGAGTGGCCCTCGATCCCAACCTGACTGAGGGATTTTATACCTTTAGTAGAAAGGTGCTCAATTAGTCGCCTGGACAGGGCAAAAAAACCATTGCATCCCACCCAAGGATCTTGGCCTATTCTAACAGATTCTGCATTCCCCGCCATCCATGCCAAACCTTGTTCGATGACATCAATGGACTCTATAGTGGATTTCCAGACCACTAAAGTGTGTGGATGTTTCTTGTTTGGTGTTTTGAGCCAATCATCTAAACGGGTTGGATCAAAAAACTTTCTTTTGACGAACATTGTCCACATATTTTCCTTAGTGAGTAGACATCAACCCAATTTTTCCGCTAGGGAAGAAGCAAAATCTTTGAGATCCTTGATGCCCCACCCTCCCCATTCCTTAGGTCTAGCCACTTTATCCCAAGCCACCCAGGGAAGAACCGACCCATCTTTTGACCCTGCCCACAGGAATCTACTGCACAGACGGTTGATTTTTTAGAGGATACCTTTTGGCACCCACGTTAAAGTAGTCCAATAGACAGGGATGGTGAGGAGGAACGATTTAATCAGAACTAGTCGTCTTTCTTAAGACAACCACTTGTAACTCCAATGCTTGATTCGGGTTTCAATCTTAGCCACTAGCCAATGACAGTCAACTGTGCGGTAAGTGTCAGGTTTGAGGAATAAGCCCAAGTATTTGAAGCTTTCAGATAAATCCTTTGTTTCATAGGGGAGATCTTCCGAGATCCTACCCATCTCCATCGCAGTGAACCCTTCAGTAGTAATCGAAGATTTTTGTATATGATAAAGAGACCTGAAGCTTTAAGGAAGAGGTCCAAAATATCTTTAATCTGTCGGATTTCCTCTCGGGACCCCGAGCTAAATAGGAGTATGTCGTCCACAAAAATGAGGTGAGTGATACATAGGTTTACAGCCACCTCAATCCATTTTATATCCCCTCTTCTTCTAACTTCCGAGATCATCTGGCTAAGGCCCTCCGCCGCCAGAAGGAAAAGAAGCAGAGAGAGGGGGCATCCCTACCGCAGGCCTCTCTGGCTTTGAACGAAATAGGTTGTTGCCCCATTGATCAAGACTGCAAAATTGACATTGGTGATGCATCCCATCACCCAATTGATAAAGAGAACTCTGAATCCTAGATGAGTTAGGAGTAACCAAATATACAGCCAGCTTGTGCGATCGTATGCCTTTGAGAGGTATATTTTAACAATTACACATTTTTTTCCACTCCTCTTAAGGCTATGGAGGGTCTTCTGTGCTACTCCGATCACTTCATGAATTTGTCTTCCATCCAAAAAGCCAAACTGCTCTTTAGAAATATTCCTTGAGAGAATAGGTTTTAACCGTATAGCTATCACTTTTGCTATAATCTTGTAAATACAGTTGCATAGTGATATCAGACGAAAATAATCAAAGGATTTAGGATCCTCCTTCTTCGGGATAAGGGCTATAAAGGTTGAATTGAAAGGCTGATGAATCGATCCTTTGAGCCTGGATTCTTCGACCACCTCTGTCAGTTCCTCCCCTAAAGTCTCGAAAAAATGTTTAAATAATTCCACTGTCCATCCATCAGGCCCTTGAATTTTATATTTCTGCATGTTCTTGAGAATGCCTTCCACCTCCCCTTTTGAAATTGGCGTCATTAAATTCTCATTTTCATCCTCTTCTACATAGTGGGGGAAAAATCGAGCTACTCTGATCACTTCCGCAATTGATGCTTCCAGCGGAACTTTGAAGAGGGACTCGAAATGACTGGTCCCCATCTTTGCAAGTTCATCAAAGGATTTCGCAATTTGGCCATCCTACATCTGCATCCCCCATATGGTATTGATATTTTTCCTTCCTTTTGCATAATTTTGAAAAAAAAGTGTACTCTTGTCCCCTGCTAACAGCCAGATGGCTCTACTTTTTAGACACCATTGTTCTTCCCTGACTTTTAAGATTTTTCTTCAAGCAACTTCCAGGAATTTTATTCTGTCCCTTTTATCGGGAGATTCATATCCATCTTCATCAGGAGACTCCAATTGATCTAATTCCTCTCCTATCCGAAAGAGGGATTCTTATTCTTCCTTTTTTTTTCTTGATTTCCCATTCTATCGTTGCCTTATTCATCCTTTTAAGCTTCCTCATAAACAAAAAGCTTTTGTCCCCCTCCAGTTCTCCTTCGTCCTCCTTGCAAATAGAGTGGAAAAACTCATTAAAAGACTCCTTGTTTAACCAGGAGGGGTTAAATTTGAAAGGGGATCCCAGTTTCTTGTTCATTCCAGTGATCTCCAGCAATATGGGCATATGATCCAAGTCACCCCCTTCCTCGGTCCAATGTCTGAAGATCAGGGTTTTGGCCACCAGATCCTCTTTAAGTAGAAAATCATCCAACCACTTCGCAATTCTGTCAGCGCCGACTCTTCTATTTCTCCAAGTCGGCCTGGGTTTTATGGGATCAACATCCACCAATCTTGAAGAGGATATCTTGTGGATAAAGTAGTCTAATAGGGGGTCTACTAGGGCATTTGGTCCCCATGCTTTTGATAGACCCATAGAGAAATTTAGGTCCACCCCAATCACTAGATTTGAACTCCTCATCAATGATTTGGAGAATAAATAATTCCAAAAAGTGACTTTGTCCGAACATGGTCCATAAATGTTAAGGATAGAGAGAGACAGACAGAGATCGCTTGAATAAACCTCAAGCCCTATGACATGATCCATTCACCATGAGTTTAAAACTTTCAGTCTCCCTTCTTTACATCCCACTGCTAGTCCTCCAGATCTCCCTTTTGCATCCAAAGTGAAGAAGGACCAACCCGAGAAAAGTTTGCCTAGAGCTCTCTTGATATCATTGCCAAACCCCAAATTTTCTTGGAGCATTAGCACATCTAGAGAGTATGTTTTCACTAACTCTCTCGGCGCTAGCTTCTTGGAGTTGCTAGCTAGCCCTCGACAATTAAAGGAGAGAAAAATCATTAGGGACCAATGGTGGGGGATTTCGCTGCTCTAAGCACCCCTGAAAGGGAATGTTGTTTTCCATCAGCAATGTCGATCCTATCTCTAAGCTAGGCTTTAGAGAGGTTAGACTTCGTCCCTCTAGTTTTCTGGGAACCTACGGCAACAGGGAGGGGACCCAATCCTCCCACCGTGCCCCAAGGAGGGGGTTTCTTCTCTCTCGGCCTGAGATTATATTGCATTTGACCAGATGGAGGATCAGGGGGAAGGGGATCCAGGGGGATGGAAGGATGCTGAGCAGAGATTTTAAGTTCATGGATGGTCATTATGAGGCTACCTAAAGCTTCAGGCTAAAATCAGAAGGTAAAGAAAAATCATGAGAAGGCCTGGAAGGACCAGGCTCTGCCAGCACATAGCATGAAGAAAATAATTCAGAAATTAAAGCAGGGGAAGAGACCAAAGCCGTACCCTCAAGATAAGGGGTCGGATTGCCATCTTTTGGAGTCCTTGCAGGAGCCGATTCAACTCCTTCGTCCTTGGGAGGCGATGACACATCAGCTGAATCTGTAATTCCATCCTATAATCCCCCATGCATCTGCTGATAATTTTCCCCTTCCACCCCTTCCATAGCTACCGCTTCTCCCTCGGATGTATTCTTTCTCTTTTGGGGAGCCAATGATGAGACAACCTCCTTCTTATGCCTTCTTCTACGTCTGAATCCCAGGGGGAATTCTTTGGTCAGATGACCATATGCATGGCAGTGGTGACATCTAAATGGCAAGTGCTCGTAATCAAACATCTGAGTAAAAGTAAAATCCTTATAAGTCAGGTTGATCTCCTCTGCCAAACCTTATTTAGGGTTTAGAGATACTAGAATCCAGGCCAAGCTTTTATCCATTGTCTGCTGAAAAGAAGAATCCACTTCCAAGAAATTCCCTAGAGAGTTCTCGATCACTCGAAAAATGGAATCCATCCAAAACTGGAATGGAAATCCCGGAAGCTTAACCCAAATAGGTGATTCATCAATTTTTTTCTCTTTGAGCATCGAAAAGGGGATTCCATTTTTTGAACAGAATAGGACGATTTTCCAGGCTCTAGTTTTGGTTAAGGACCCATTCCAGAGCTTCCTTTTTGCTAAATTTGACCATGAACTAGCCTCTCGCCAGTGATGTTACTTCAACCTGTTTCTCCGGCCCTGCGACCCAAGCATTTAAATTCCATCCTTTGATGTAGTTTTCCAATAACTTCTTTCGCTTAATTTTTCCAACTAGTATGGTATCCACAGCTTTCATAACTTCTTCGATCTCTAAATCAACCCCAACAACCAGGTTCTGAGGGGGATCTTTCCTTTTTATGGTCTTAATCTTCTTTCTCTGACCTCATGTAACCCTGTTTCCCTCTCCTGCACCGACATCCTGCGACTTCTGAGGAACATTGGGTCCCTCCACCTCAGGCGGTCGAGGCCGACCAGATTCTAAGTCCGGGAAAAAGCCTTCACTCAGAAATTCAACCCCCTATGTCTCCTTTCCCTAAAAATCAATAGGGCTTTCTGCTGAAAAGCTCTCGTCATCGTCCTTCCTTTTCCCCACTACAAGACCCAATGGGCTCAGTTCCCAACAGCTGAAGGGCTCTGGTTCGCAGTAGTCCCAGGGTCTCGAAAAAAATTATGTTCCTGTCCTAACCAAGGGGTCCAAGTTACCCCAACCACAAATTGAGGGTGAAAGGTCACCTTTCGGACCCTTTCCTTAATCCTTGACGGGGATAAACTAGTGCCAATCGACTCCCCCTCTGGCTCCTTCAACAACACTTGGGGCTTTGACCCACTTAGACATGACTTTAGGCCAGCGTCCCGTGGGACTCCAAAACTAGCCACAATATCTTCCAACCCTCTAGAAAAACCAGTAAATTTTGAGTTACAAGAGGTGAAAGGACTTACATGCAGTGATGGTGGTTCCTTTGATTCCAGATCTGGAAAGTCTGGGGGATTTTCCAGCTGCCTGCTCTGTCTCTTTTCTGGAGTCCCAGACCCAAGGCTTGGAACGATAGTCTAGAAAAACATTGTGCTTCTCTTTCCTTCATACCTCACCCGACCCTCGAGGGTTTACATATGCAACCTTGGATGGCCGAAAAAACCACTGAATGTTTTTTTCCGAAACGTCATACCCCCACACCATTAAAATATCGCCTGGTTCCAGGTCAAGGTCCAGCGTATCCTGTTCCTTGACCATGGTTATCTGCATAGAGGATGTGGGCAAAGCTCGATCGGTGGAAAGTTATACAGAGAAATGCCAAAAATGCCTTATGTAAGCTCCGACAAAAGGTGAACGAAATGTCGAATAGTCTGAGTTGCATTTTGATTCATGATTATATTATTGTAAAAATTTCCACTATAGTGTAAAATTCACATCGATAGTTAGATAAAGCTCGCTTAGTTAATTGTTTAAAAGTATGGTGCATAGCGTGGAAGTTAGGCCAAAAGCCTTTCCTTTTGTAGTTTGGCTGATTAAGGGCATTTGCTAAATAATCTACTAGCATAATGGTATAATGTGTTAATATTCTATCCTATTGCATTATAGTCATTTGAGTTTGGGTGGCTTGTATAGACACTCACCGAGATTCCACCGAGATTTAACAAGTGTGAAGGCATGAGTGACCTCACGAAGATTGGAAACTAGATATAGACAACCGACCCAACCCTTGTTTATTTAACAATGTTAGTGTATGCATTGCTCGTGTGGGATTGTGATTTCAGCCGAGACATTGTCTTATATCAATGTTTTAACGTTGTGCTTCTCACTTAATTAATTATTATTATCCAATTTTAAAATCACGATCAAGCTAAATAACAAATTGATGTATAAAACCTCTTATTTGTTAATATATGAACCACTAGCTTTCCATACAAATTTAATTACACAATGTTAGTGTGGGTCGTGTGCTATTACAACATGCGTGCAATTGTTACCATGCTTATATATATATATATATATATAGATGTATTCAATTTAAATTACAATTGCAATTCAGGTTAGGCTGATTATGAAACGATTTATGTTACCAAACTGATCCCAAAGCAACAAATCTCATAAGCACAATATTGTTCCATCGTCGTTGTATTAAACTTGTCATCGCAACGAAGGCTCACTGAATGAAGGTTCCATAAAATGCGCATACGTAGGATATCCAATTTTCTGTGGAACTAATGGGTTGAATGCATTGTGGATGGCTTACCAAGTTACCACCTCGGACCCCCACAGGACATATATATATATATATATATATATATATATATATATATATATATATATATATATATATATATATATATATATGCGGGAATGACGTGGATTGTTGATGCATGATGCAATTTGGTCGTATCATTTATATATTACATACATTCATATTGGTTTAAATGACGTGGTTTATGTATATATGCCACATTTAATACTTGTTTATATTTTGTTTATGGAAATACGTTTGTTTATGAAACATCCTTTAAAGCCAATAACTGGTACCCTGGTAGGACAACGAGTTGCTGCCTTTGGTGGCTTCTGTAGGACTTGTGGGCTGCTGTTTTATGTATGCATAGAGAAGTTTGGACAAAGCATGCTGCTGTGTTTAGCTGCTATCAAAGTGGGTCGGTCTCGGGGTTAAGGTTTGTAGTTCGAGTGGGTAGATCGTAGTTTGTCTGAATACTACTCGTTGGATCCTGGATTCTGGCGTTTACAGGGCAGTGATAGACGATGCTCTGGTTATTCGGTGATTGCATGAGGGTTGCCTTGACTCTCTTGGCGCTCTGTAATCCCTCATAGTTTTGGAAGTTTTTTTCCCTTGTCGACGGTTTTGGCAGTCCATGGATGTCATTGCAGATGTCAATGATAATGGTGTGGGCTCTCTGGTTTTTCCGGCCAGTCTGTTGATTTTCCGACTAATTTGAATTAAATTCCGGGGTTGTGGCTTTTCGGGACTACCATTTCAAAATATCTCTGACAGCGGCGGCGTATTAGATCAATGGTCCAATTTGGAAGGTGGGCACATTTATTGTCATCATAGTTTATTTGTGGCCTTATTTATGATCCCTGGAATGTGACCGTTCACTTCCATCAGTATCCGGCCGTTTATTCTGGCATCATAATTCTATCGAGATACGACCGATATTCTCCAGATTATTTGTACTTGCACAGATAAGGCTGCGCTCCCATTGTTCACGTCGGCTATGGGATATGGATGTGTCTCATTAATTGAATCGTTTGCCGTGATCTCTCCTCCACGCGCGACAGCATTCCCCCTGCGGGTGATTGCGAATCTGGTTTGATTTCTGTTGGCTGGTGGGGGTAGTATTATAGTCTGAAGGCGAGGGTTTACTTTTACTTGGCACTTGCTCTTATTGGAATGGGATAAGGTTGGGTGCTGCAAGTTGAAAACTTGCCGCCATTGCTCTACTGCGTGAGATTGCTATTCTCCTGCTGGAGTTCTCACTTCGGGTTTGGTTTTCAGATGCCTGGGGGGGGTCGCTCTATGGATATACGACCACCCTGCCTTATGATGATCCTTGATATCTCCATGGATCTTGGATCTACACAATTTGTTGATCGGTTTTTCTTGTTTGCATCGGGTATCAACCAGGAATGGAATGCTGTTGGTTTCATATGGCGACTGGGAACTTCTTTTCCATTTGACCCTGGATCTGGTTGGCATGCCGGTCTTGCTGGTTGGTGGTAGTCGGGTGCCAGATCTACGGATCGTGTTGGGGAGCCGGATCTTCCCCTATCATGGGGATCTGTTTACATATGACTTCGCGCGCCTTTTTGTTTTTCAGGGCCGTCTATCAAGCGAGCCTGTTTTTTCTTATTTTTGGCATGCAGGGCTATATGGTTTTATTCCAGGACTGGTCTTCTTCTTCAAGCGAGCCTGTCAATATTTCATCATGTGTGCAGTCTATCCATAGGTCATGCGAGCACGTTGAATTACAAGCGAGCCAGTTATATTTTCTTCGTTTGTGCTTTACAAGTGAGCCTGATTTGGTTTTGCTCAAGCGAGCCTCACTCTTATCAGTCTTGGATGTCACTATGGCACTCACTTTTTGCTTTGCTTTATTTCGATACAGTTATCTTTTTTCCTTATTAGCATGAATATGACGCCGCTGATTTTTCTTTGTATGACGCTGCTGTATTTTCATTTGAAAGTTCTTTTCAATGGATACAGGGATGATCTTGTGGGTTGGTTTTTACCACCCGTTATGTTGTTGGCCATGAACATCGAATTACTTCTTTTCAGAAGTTTATTCTGGATGTATATGGATTTATGGGGTTTTCTCGCTGTTTTATAAAGCAGTTTGAGAATGTATTGATGATCATGTACTGTCATATATTTCTTCTAATATATACAGCGTTTTTTTTCTTCTGAAAAAAAATGAAACATCCTTTACAAACATAAACTATTGCCTTAAATATTTGTTTATATATATACACCAACTAAGAGCTATGTGGTATCCTCGTGTAAACAATTAATTTTCTCAATATTGATTCTCCTTCAACCGATATTAATCTCGATCAATGAAATGTTTACACCATTGGAAGAACTCTCACTTGGTTGGATCTAATAAATACACTAATATCTATTTTCGGGAAGTTTTAGATATTGTCATTTTTGTAATTTAATAAATGGATGATTATTAAGAAATTTGAGTTAAAATGTTAGTAACACCTTCAATAACCCATAATAATTCAAAGAGGTGGTAGGAAGAGTTACAGTATGTATGAGTGGGTATATGTATTTTCATTTGTTGATTAAATAAAATTCTAATTTTTTTCTTGTGGTTTCTCATTGTTGGGTTTTTTATCTAAATATAGTGTATTGTGGTAAATTTTAACTTTACTTCTTATTTTTTTGTTAGTTTATTTTTATCCTCTATTTTTTTATTATTTACAATTGGTATCACAGTCGTAGGTTCTTGTTATTGGTGCAAGTTAGGTCTATTAAGAAGTATGGAGACAACTACAAAGAGTGATATCAAGAAGTTGAATGGGACAAAATTTTCCATATGGAAATCATAGATGGAGGATATATTAAATTTAAAGTATTAATATTTTTCAATTGAGGGAGTTGCGAAGAAACCTTAATAAATGATGGATGAAGCCTGGAAATTGTTGGAAAGAAAGGTCATTGCTACAATCTGCCAGCTCTAGCAAAGAATGTCTACTTCAATGTGGCTAGTGATAATACAACAAAAGGACCATGCAAAAAGATGCATGATTTGTTTAAGAAAAACACGCCATAAAACAAATATGAGACAATTGAACGTGTTGCTTTATATATTGTTTTAGTAGAAAAAGCATGTTTATATACTTCTAGTAGTAGCACTGATTGGGTGCTTGAATATAAGGAATCTCACCATGTAACTCCATGCAAAAAAAATGGTTGCATATGAAGCCAATGATTATGGAAGATTACTTTTGGGAAGCAATCGTTTCTATTGTATTATTGGAGTGAGAGATGTTTGAATCAGGAGGAAGGACGGACATGATATCTTGTTAAAATAGGCTAGGCATATTCTAGAGATGCTTATAAGATTGTTCTATGTGGGTCAATTAGATGATGAAGGTTTCTCCACAAGTTTTTCTAAACGTGGTTGGAAAATAAGTAAAGGGTCAATGGTTATGGCTAGAGAATTTGAAACATGAAACTTCTTAAAGGAACAACAGAAATATTAGATGTGGTTATTATTGTAAAATAAGGAAACTTGGTGGATTTATGACACAAGAATTTAGGTCACATGATGGAAAGGGCCTAAAAATCCTTGTTGGAAAATATCTACTTCTAGTTTTGAAATCCTATGAACTTGACCTTTGTGAGCATTATATATATGGTAGTCAACGAAGAGTTTCATTTATGAGAGGTAGAAATGAATGGAAAAAAAATCTATTTGAATTGATATACTTCGACGTGTTTGCGCCAATCAATGTTAAGTATTTAGGATGAGCCTCATATTTGTCACATTTATAGATGATGGATCCAATTAGTTTTGGGCCTACCCCATGAAAATCAAAGGTGTTTGAGAAATTTCAAAAATTTCATGTTGTCATTGAAAGAGAGACTAAAAAATTACTAAGTGTTTGAGGACAGATAACGGTGGAGAGTATAGCTTCAATATATTCAAGGATTATTGTAATAGGCTTGGCATAAAACATGAGAAGACTCTCCCTAGTACTCCTCAATGAAATGGTATTATACAAAGGATGAATTGAAATATCATGGAAAAGGTGAGGAGTATCTTGCAAAAAAATTGGATTGGAAAAACAACTTTGGGAAGAAATAATAAGGACAACTTGTTATCTCATCAATTGATCGTGTACTACAACACTGGATGGTGGGATTCCTGAAGAAATTTAGACTGCTAAGAAGGTAAATTATTCTCACATAAAAAAAAATGGTTGTAAAGCATTTATGCATGTTCCCAAAGAGCATAGAACCAAGTTGGATGATAAATCAATTAAATGTATTTTTCTGAAATATGTGGATGATGATTTTGGTTACCATCTATGGGATCCAATTAAACACAAAATTATGAGAAGAAGTTATGTCATATTTAATGATTCGGAGATGCATAAAAGGTCTATAGATGATCTAGAGGCATATAAATGATCTGAAAATTGTTGATAGATTTTCAAAATAACAATAAAATATCCCACCATTGCAAAAAAATAGATTGTGAATTCAAGAACATGATGGAAAACAAGAAGAAGAATCCTTGTAACAATAATTACTAGAGATCCAACCTGAATACACACCACCATAGTTGGTTCACAGGTATACTAGGCCTCATTATCCTTCAAAAAATGTCCGACCTCAAATTATTATTTTTAACAGATGAAGGTGAACCTCATTGTTTTCAAGATGCATGTAATGTGGAGACTAGAAAAGAGTGGCAGAAAACAATGAAGGATGAAATGGACTCCTTCTTGGAAAACAGAACTTGGGAGTTAGTAAAGCTTCCAAAATGAAAAAATTCCTTACAAAACAGATGTGTATATTGGATTAAACACAAGGTTAAAGAAAAGAAAGGAAGACACAAAGCAAGTTTGGTGGTGTATTTTCTGAAAAAATAAGGTATTGACTTTATTGAAACTTTTGCACGTATTGTTAAGATGTATTTCATAAGAGTTATTAGTGGTCTTGTTATTTCTTTAGATGTAGAATGTGAATAATTAGATGTAAAGAGAACCTTCCTTCATGGAGAATTGGAGTAGATTTATGTGGAGCAATCGAAAGAATTAAAAGTAAAATATATAGAGAACTTAGTTTACATGTTGAAGAAGAGCCTCTATGACTGAAACATACACCCCACCAATGAACAAGAAATTTGATTCAGTTATCTGTCTACAACAAGAGTTATGACCATGAAAAGCATATTATACTACTATTATATGTGGATGACATGCTAATTATTGAACATGGTAAAAACATGATCAATAGGTTGAAGAAGGATTTGGGCAGTCAATCTGCAATGAAGGATTTGGGTCAAACATAATAAAATATTAGGCATTAGTATCATGTGTGATATAAAGAACAAAAAGTTGTGGTTGTCCCAAAAGAAATATATCGAGAATATACTAAACAGGTTCAACACAAAGGATTCCAAACCAGTTGGTACACCCATAACATCCCCCTTAAAACTTATTGTAGATTTGTTCCCTTGTGATGACAAAAGAATGGGGAAATGAGTAAAATCTCATATGCCTCAGTGGTTGGAAGCTTGATCTATGCCATGCTTTTTACCTGACCACATATTGCACATGCAATGGGAGTAGTAAATATATTCCTTACAAATCTACAAAAAGAACATTAGGAAGTGATAAAGGGGGTTTTAAGATATCTAAAGGGTACTAGTCATTAGTATTTATGTTTTGATAATAATGATAAGTCTATACTTAAAGGTTATAAAAATGCAAAAATGGTTGCATATGTAGACACCATAAAGTACACCACAGGTTATTCAAATACTTATGAAATTGTAGTGATGTCTTGGGTGTCTAGGCTATATAAATTAGTCAAAGTAAAATTACATAGTTTCCATGGAATCCTACAAAGAGGTGTTGTGGATGTAGCTATTCTTAAGAGAATTTGGAATAAGACAAGACAAATGTGTGTGGCATTGTGACACTTTAAGCATCATTCGTTTAGCAAAAAACCTAGCATACCATTCTAAGACCAAACATATTGATGTGAAATATCATTGCATTCATAAGTGCCAGATGATGGGTTGCTACAATTGGAGAAAATGCATACTAAAGATAATCCAATTGATATGCTAACAAATATTTTTCCAAGGGATGAGCAGGAGTTTTTTAGAACCTTGGTTGGGTTGTTGCAAACATGATTAAAGGCATCTTCAGAAAGGATTAGTAGTAAGGAGATAGAAATAGTAGTAAAAATATTTTCTCAAGCTTCTATTTGGGAGAATGTTAGATGTGAAACAAAATCAACTTAAAATATATAATATTTTGACTTCATGTTTCTTAAATGTTAAATAAGGAGCCAAATGAGTTACAATTGTTTGGGCACATTTTATTGATGGTACATAATATTGGGCCATATGGTATAGAAAATCATTTTTATAGGCTAGGAATCGTCTGTGGTAAAAATGGGCGTGTGAGAGATAAAATTGAGTGGATCTATGTATTTTTATTTATTTATGAAATAAATCTCTAATTATTTCCCATACTCTCTCCTTTTTTTATTCTTTTAAGTTTATTTTCACCCTTTGCTTTTTTATTATTAACTTTGTGTCTGTGTGTGTGTGTGTGTGAATAAAAAGATGGTGTTTCAGATGGTTTTCTAGAGCAGGGAGGTTGGTTCTGGTGAAATCAAAGCTTGAAGTTATTATTTTTTTTTGAAGATATACGAATTGGATTCCTCAGGGAATTTTGGGAAAAATTAGGCATATATGCTTCAAATTCATGTGGGTTGGATCAAAAGTTCATTTTTTCCTCCCCTGGCTAAAGTGGAACCATATTTCTATGCCTAAATTACTTGGAAGGAGGGGTATAAAAAATAGTTTTATTTTCTCCAAGGCTTTGCCAACAAAGTGTGGGTGGAGGCTCTTATCCACCCATAGTTTATGGACCTTGATTTTTTATCAAAAGTATATCCACCCCCATTCACTATAAGTTTGGATCAAGTTGAGTGAAAAGTCGCGCTCCAGTATTTCGATCATCTGGCATTCAATACTAAATCATTTTGATCTTATTGCTTTAGGGTTGGCCTCGAAGGTTGGAAATGGGTTGAAATTGAAACTACGCCATGATCCTTGGCTAGGTTGTGGTCTAATCCATTGTTTTTGACATGATCTCATTAACTCGCTTAGAGACAAGGGCATCTCATAAATTTCACATATTAACAATCCAACACATACTACTATTTGGAGTCATGGGTGGATTTTGGTGGATGATTTGCATATTGTGTAGGAACATCGTGAAATCTAGCAAGGTTTCTTGGAGACACTAGTTACCGGTCACACAATAATTTCTCAGGCTGAGGATGAGCTGGTTTGGCCTCACTCTCCAATGGATATATATACTCCAAAGGTGGGGTATCTTCATCTAAATGTGGTGGTTGAGGATGGAGAGGGGGAGTGGTGGTGAAAATGAGTTTGGAAGGTAAAGAGTCTGACAAATTCTCATCTTTTTATGTGGTGTATTTTGGCTAAAAAGGTCCCTGCCTATGATATTTTGCAAAAACTACATAAAATTGGGCCTAGATGGTACTATTATGTAAATATAATGGTGAGTCCATTGAGCCCCTTTTTGTTGAATTCCCTTTCTTTTGCCTGGTCATGTTTAGATTTTTCTTGGCCATTCGTTAATACTATGTTTTGCAAGGGTCATCGTTTGAGGAGCAATGGCACTTACAGGTACAAAACAGGTCCAATAAACTCTATAGGGATCTAACTCTTCTCATTTTTGGGGGTGTTTGGCTGGCGTGAAATAAATAAATTTTCCAAAATAATACTTCCATTCCAAATTGAGTGGCAACGGAATTATTGGTTATTCTATCACATTTCCCTCAACCCATGGCTCCTCCTTGGCCTAGAAATGTTATTCCAAAAGAGCCTGATAAATATCGATTGTGGGGCTACTTTTATGGTGCTAAACTAGGGGAGGATCACTTATGTGGAGGCAACTTTATTTTACATCTATCTAATTATCACTACCAAAAAATATGCATGGGGTTAGGGAGGGGAACAAACCATTTGGTCGAATTGTTATCTTGTCATTCTTTGTTGGCTTTTGCTAGAGAAAAGGGATGTGATCAACTCCAAGTGTTTGGTGACTCTATATTGGTAATTAACTGGGTTAATGAAATACAACAATGCCACAATATTCATCTTGTTCATATTCTGGAGGATTTGCACAGATTCAAGTGTACTTATTTATTTTTTTCATGAACTCATATTTATAGGTATAAAAATAGTGAAGCAGATAGGCTTTCTAAGGAAGGTATTCGGCTAGATCAAGGCTTATGGCACATTGAAGAAGATTTAAATGATGAACATTTTAGCTTTTATCACCGGCCTTACATGGATGATCAATATTTTCAGCATTAGATACTTGGTTTTTTGCAAATGTCTTTTAATCATTATCATTGTTTTTAGACTATTCATGGCATTTTTTTTGGAGCCTAAGTTAGGCTATTATTTCTTGTCTTCTTTCTTAGACAATGGATATCTTTTATCCAAAAATTTTGGGACTATTGTTGACCCTTGTGGTCATGTATTTATGTATTTTTGTGGGATTGTTATGCTCTTTTTTCCACTGTTGGGATCTAGATAAATTTTGTTTGAATACACATTCAGTTATGTATATGAAAATTGTAATTTTGTTTATCAATATAAATAAATTTAGAGAGAGAGAGAGAGATTTTACGTAGCATGAGTATGAAATATTTTATTTATGATTAATAATTCCCACGAGGAATAACTAAATTGGTGATTTTTGTGTTATGAAGTATTATATAAATCATGATATTAAAAGTGAAAATACCTTGTGGATCAAACCAAAACAAATATTAATAATATGTTTTTAAATTGTGTATAAAATCTTTCGGTGAAAATCACATTCAAGCAGATTTTGTCGACGCGTTTCAAACCAGCTATTGTGGTTCATCATCAAGACAAGATGGAATTAAATGTCAATTGTGAATTCCAGATTTTGTCGACATGTTTCGAACCAGCTATTGTGGTTCATCATCAGGACAAGATGGAATTAAATGTTAGTTGTGAATTCCATATATATATATATATATATATATATATATATACACTTGAGAGAGAGAGAGAGAGAGAGATATTTTACTTAGCATGAGTATGAAATATTTTATTTATGATTAATAATTCCCACGAGGAATAACTAAATTGGTGATTTTTGTGTTATGAAGTATTATATAAATCATGATATTAAAAGTGAAAATACCTTGTGGATCAAACCAAAACAAATATTAATAATATGTTTTTTAAATTGTGTATAAAATATTTCGGTGAAAATCCACGTCCTTGGTCTGTCGACGCGTTTCAAAGGGTCACTGGTTCATCATCGAACAAGATGGAATTAAATGTCAGGTTGAATTCGAGATTTTGTCGACGCGTTCGAACCAGCTATTGTGGTTCATCATCAGGACAAGATGGAATTAAATGTCAGTTGTGAATTCCATATATATATATATATATATATATATATATATATATATATATATATATATATATATATATATATATATATATATATATGTATACTTGATACATTCAATTAATTTATTTATGGTTCATATTAAAATATTTTCTTATTAATTTTTTTAAATACCGTTTGTGAAGGAATTATACAATTATCTCACACTGAAAATAATTCTAATGAACAAAGAATTCTCTCTCTCTTTGAATGATGCTATTTACCATACACATTGAAGTATTCTTTTTATTATTAATATTTATAAGAATTTGGTAGAAAATTTAGGTATGTATATAGTTTTACCATGTTCCATGATCATGCATGATGAATAATATACTTAGGAGTTTCAACAATTTTGAATCCACATAAATAGTCAAAAATTTAAATAGAGTTTGGATTGATGGGAAAACTGATTTTTAATATTACTGAATTTTAATAATTAAAAGGAATTTTATTACAATATTAGATTGCTATGGTTACCAATATTGTAGCAATAATACCTTTTTTTTGGAGAAAAAAATCACAAGAATGTGGTATAAATTTCAAGCATGAGGAGAGTTCCACCATCATCCAAGTTTGTGCATGGTGGAATGATGCTACCAATATTTTTACTTAATTTTGTGTCAATTGAGATCCTTGAAAATTTGCTTGGAATTCTAAATGAATCTAAAATTTGATTTCTTGTGTTGTCAAATTCCCATAATTTGAGAGAACTAATTTTATTTATGATTAGATAACTCTTTTGATGGAGTCTCTCTACCATGTACAAAATTGAATTATGGTGGAGCTAGAATTTCTTTTTGACAAGAATGTGGCATAAATTTCAAGCATGAGGAGAGTTCCACCCTCATCAAAGTTTGTGCATGGCGGAATGATGCTACCAATATTTTTACCCAATTTTGTGTCAACTGAGATCCTTGAAAAATTGCTTAGAAATCTAAACAAATCAAAACTTTGATTTCTTAAGAATTAATTCTATACATGATTATATATATCTCCCATAGTGGGAGAGTGACGGCAACGAAGCCGAAAGTCGCCCCTGAGGAGAGTTTGGTTAAATCAGCGTGGCTCTGTCAGCACTCCCACAATTAGCTTCTTCAACCTCCATGTGGTCTTCCCCTACTTCTTTGGTTTTATTTATCAAATTCGAGGAATTTGATAAATAAATATAAACAGCAACCTTTGAAAATTTAAATATATCTCTCGACCTTATATTATACCGCCAAATATTATAACCTTAACACTCCAGTCTTATGTTAATTATCCGTCAATCTTTTAATTAACCAACTTTATTATGTTCCGGGCCCACACATACCATCGGCAGACTTCAACGAAACACATACATCATACCTTAGGTTAAACTTCATGCATCTTCATCAAACGTCCACCCTCCGATGGCTCCCTTCCAGATCGACGGCGCTCGACAATATCGCACAGCCTCCGACGTCAAACTTTAACGTGCGATGGCGCGCTTTGAATGGCGGTTTTGGAACTTCGCCTAAGCCACGTGTCAAACACTGAGTGGAATCGCTCGCGTTCAGAAAATACTGCCTACTCCGCAAAAGCGGTGCGATATGGGCAACCCGGCTTTCTAATCCACTCTCGGTTTTGGGAACAGTGATTGACCACGGGTTTAAGTCGGGTTTGCGTTATTCTTTTATCCGCTCGGTTTACTAACTCAGGGTTTAGTCCCGGTTCCGGACTTCAATTAACAACAAACGAATTCATCTCTTTGTTAAGCGGGATTTCACCACTATTAAACAGAGTTCGACAATGACGGATTTTCTACACAGACCTCGCCTATGCGTGGAATTTCTTCATTTATTCGGACAATTGAGAGAAGAAATGGGTAGAGGAATACAGAGATTACGCAGTGACCTTATTCAACAAAAATTTACTCATAATATCAATTCAAACCAAATTGAGAATTGACGAGCACTGAACTTTATTCAACAGGAAACCATTTCTCAATACACGGATTTTATTGCAGAAACCTCCGTTCTCCCCCCTCCATGCATTCGGGGAAATACAGTTTATATACATCAACATATGACTCCTCGGTTCCTCTGTGAGGACCGTTTTAGAAAATCAAAAGCCTAATTACAATAATTCAACTAACTGAAACATGACAGATGGATCGAACTGAACTATTCAACTTCTACAAACTCTAACTAATCTAAATGAAATAGTCAGCTGAGGTATTGACACCTAGTTGTTACAATTCAAATGTTTTCGAACCCTCCTAGCCACAACATGTGGACAAAACCTCCTACATTGTTGGCTAGTGTCTAATGCCCCTGCATCAGAGAGAAGTAATTGCATACTCGATTGGATAGCTCTCTTGATGGAGCCATTCCACCATGCACAAACTTGGATCATGATGGAACTTTTTTCACACTTGGAATTTGTTCACATTCTTGTTAAGAAAAGGTTATTTTTATTACAATATTAAGTTAATCCCAAATGAAATATAATCTAAATTACAACATCATATAGATAAAAACCGCAAATCAAAGATAATTCACACATATAATTAGAAAAAGGAACATTAATATTAAATTTAATTAACATACATATAAATTAGAATACTATCAATATGAATAAATATTAAAACAATGAAAAAAAAAAAAATACTACTATATAATTTAATCTACAAAACATATTATCATATATACACAAAAATAAAAATAAGTATTTAATATAAAACACTACCAAAAACTCCCGAGGGAGAGTGCACATACAAAGGGGTGGCCTCCACAAATTGAAACAAGTGTGAAGAAATTAAAGCAAGGGGGAGAGTGGCCACCAAATTGCACCCTACATGGTCAATGGTACACCTGCAACAACGTCACAATCTACATTGTGCATAGGAGAGGTTGAAGGTGGTGGTTTTGATGCGTAGGTGTCAAAAGAAGGACAACTTGTCCTACACACACACTTGAGGATCCAATGAGCGATAATCATGAATGAATTTGGGATTATAATGGCATATTATGATATTGGTTGGGCGAAGGTTGATAAGGAAAGGAAGCCTACAACTTACATGGCTAGTTGGGATTTTCCATTTAAGCAAATATTGTGGGAAATTGTTGTCCTCTACAAACTTACCATTCGTAGCAAAATAAATTTTAGGAACCGGGTGAACCAATGTCAATTAGGGATGGAGCTAGCTTTGCATGCAGTTTTGCTGGTCATTCTCAACTGGAATTTGGTTAGCCTGGAACACACAACTTTGTTTGTACTACAACAATAGAGATGAAGTCACACATTTGTAATTTTCTTCATTTCCATCCTAAACTTTTCCTTAATGATAGATGCGATGATATTAGTTTTTTTTAGAAATTTTGATTTAATAGCGCTCTAATTTCATATTCCCTCTTTGGGATTGTTAATCTTGGTTGGGATTTATCACATGGGGTTCTAAGTTGGTTTTTAAGTCCTTGTGTAGCCTACTTATCCTCCTGACCTCCCCTTTTGGACTCTCATCTTCCTAGTTCATCTTTGGTTTTTCCTCCCATGTTTATTTTCCTCTTCTATGGCCCCACCCTTTGGTCTCCTTCCCTTTCTACCCTAACTCCCACCCCTCTTTGTGTCATTTTATGCTCTGCTTTCCCCTTTTGTGTCTCTTATCACTGGGTATTTTTCTATAGTTGGTCTGGCCTCAAGGCTAGGCGTTGTCTTTCTACCTCCCATTGTGGAGGGAGAATAGGTCGACTGGGTCCCACCCCAACCTCCAAATCCCCTCCTCCTATTTCTAGTCAAAATCGTGCACACTCATCTACTCGTGCCACTATGGATAGATACAGAAACATTATTCCTGAAGTATTACAAAGAGTTGTTTTTGAAGTGGAAGATTAGGTCCAACAGAGAAGAAGGTTTATTCCCGATAAGCATGTTGAAAGAGAAACCAAAGATTGGATCCTTGATGTAGGAAACTCTACCATGGCCCATTCCTCATCCTACCTGCAGACAATCAACCTATACTATCACTGTCAAAACTTTGATGGATAGAGTTCTTAGTGATAGAAATGAAACATAATATGAGCTAATAATATACATGGTTCAAATTGTGGAGAAGGTTGATAAGCTTAACAATAAAATCACAAGGCTTGCAAAGGACTTGTGGAATTATGATATTTCTTCTTATGACAATGATAGTGAAAAACAACCACCTCTTTAGATGGATTCTCCTCTTTAAGTATGATCAAGGGAGCTAGTCATCTGAAGATAAAAAAAACTCATAGATTTGTTATGTTTATGTTTATCAATTTATGTTTTCTATTAGTTCATAGTTTTAATTTCATTTTGAAAGATAATATGGTTATCCATAATATTTTTAACAAAAAAAAAAATGAACTTATGCTACTGGTTTGGTTTCCCAAGTGGCAAACCAATAACCGATTTTTTTTCTTGTGTATATTTACTTACTTGTAATATAAAAAAACAAACATTACTGTACCAAAAAAATACTAATAAAATTTAAAAATTGCAACATAACTAAAAAAGTTTTTTTGTTAATATTTTTTTAAATACTAATGTAAAATATAAATCAAATATATACATACAAAATAAAAATAAAAAATAGGAAATGAATATTAACATAATAATTAAAAAAAAAAAAAAAAAACTTCCAAAATTACAAATTACAAAAATCCAGCATATAAAAAAAAAAAAAAAAAAAAAGAGTGTAGTCCTAACCTAGAAACACAAACATGTAATTTAAAGGAGAGTTATCTTACAACATTAAACACCCACACATATAATTGGACAAGATTATAGTGATGGAATCTAATATGCCCACAAAGCCCTAATGGGTAGTTTAGGTTGTTGAAGCCCCTACCAAGTCGTTGGCCCTTTGTCATGAGGCAAGGGTTCAATTCTCAATAGGTCCATTGAGATCAAGATTTGTTTGTTAAGTTGATGAAGTGTACAACCCCTTTGAATAGGCACGTCTAGAAATCATTACGAAGAAAAAAACATCTAAAATATGAAAATATCTAACATGCCCATAAGGTATGGTGAAAGCAGAAAGAAGAAGTACTACATTGAAAAATTCAACCCTACGTATGATCTCCAAAAAAAAGAGTACATTAGAGCTAACATTCCGTGGGGGGGGAGGTTCTTATTGCTCAATTAAGAACCAACTCGCATCAACTTCGGTGTGAAACAGGACGGTGGAAAATGCCTAAAGAAGCTTGGGAAGAACGAGTGTGTAAATTTTGCACGTCTGGGGCAGTGGAATCGGAAAAACATTTCATTTTGGAATGTGATGCATTCAAAGGCATTAGAGAAATTTATGGGAATATGTTAGCATCAGTTTCTTGGCATTGTATTTTCAGCGATGGGATTGTTGAAAGGTTGGGCCAGCTCATCATCGATTTAAATAAGAAAATAACTGACATGCAAAAGGCGAAAAACAGAAAACTCATAATTCCATAAACTATTTTTAATCTTGTGAACGTTAAAATTTCATTTCATTCTACACATACATATAATGCCCATAAATAAAGACTAAAAAATTCATTAAAAATAAAAGAAAAGAGAGAATATACTTAAAAGCCAATGCCCTCTATATGCATAACGTGCATCACACTCCACTAAAAATATTCAAGAAATTTTTCTTTGTGGTGAATTTTAAGGCTTTGTTTTCTCTTTAAGTTTGGTATTCTTAATTACTTTTGGTGGAAAATATATTTATTTGTGGTGAAATTTAGGCCTTTTTTTCTCCTTTAAGTTTGGCATTCTTAATTACAATATGGTATAGTTATATAATTTAGTTTCGTTCTACCAAAAGGTGAAAATAATAAATTATTTGAAAAAGTAGACTTAGATAGTTTAGTTCCTTTCCCAAGTCGAAAGGATAAACAATATGAAATAGTCTTTTGGTATTCTTAATTAGAATATGGTATAGTTATATAATTTAGTTCCGTTCTACCAAAAGGTGGAAATAATAAATTATTTGAAAAAGTAGACTTAGATAGTTTAGTTCCTTTCTCAAGTCGAAAGGATAAACAATTTGAAATAGTCTTGTAGGTTTGGGAATCATATATTTTTTTATCAATATCATATTGATGACTAATTAATTCATGAAAATGGCATATTCATTAGATCTAACTTTTTTTTATTAAGTAATTATATTTATTTAAATTTACAATAGTTTTAATTAATTTATTAATTATTAATAATTAGTATAATCATTTTATTTAATTTTTTAAATAAATAAAGACAAATTACATATTTTTTCATTATTTTAATAAAATAGTATTTATATAATGTGTATAAAGTTATCATTGTTGGACTTATGTAAATGTTTTTTTAAAGGGGTTGAATGCAATGATGGAAAGTGAAGAGTTTTTTATCGTTGGGAAAGGTTCAATCCCATAACTTGAAGCCATGGGAGCAACTTGAGGTAGTGGTTGAATGAGTGGTTGCATCCAGAAATATTATATTAAATGATCTCATGATACATACACATAATTGAATCAAATCTCATCCTCATGTCCTTCAATTTATATTGTCTCGCAAGGGTAGCTCACATGGCGATCCCATGATATGTAAAGTAATGTAAGTGATAAAGTTCCCATGTTCAATCCCCCAAATCAAACCCATGTTGTCATCTTTTAAACAAGGCGATAACAATGTAAACTTTGAAACGAGAATTGATACAAGTATCCGCTTTTTTGAGGTAGCAAAAAATCATCTAATTTTGAAAAGTGTTGATTCAGAATACACATTTTATTTTAGGTAGCAAAAAATTGCCTGATTTCGAAAAGTGTTGATTCAAAATGCACCTTTTTTTTAAGGTAGCAAAAAATCATTTGATTTTGAAAGGTGTTGGTTTAGAATACACTTTTTTTTATTTTTAGAATATTTTTGACAATTTAAATTTTCTCATGTATAAGGTATGAACATTTTTTTTTAAATGTTAGCGATTTTTTGAGTGCTAATTTTAAAAAGTGTTGATGCAACATCAACCCCATTTTTTAGAGGGCTTATTATTTACATTTTGAATTTTATAATGTATGAAGTGTGGAATTTTTTTTAAAATATTGAAGATTTTCATGCGGATTTTGAAAACCATCAATATGTTTTTTTCAAGGCATATTTTTGACACTTTAAATTTTCTTATGTCCTAATTATACATAATTTTTTTGTTAAATATTGATTATTTTACCATTTTTCAAGTGGTCTTATTCCTCTTCATGTTTTTCGTCCTAAGATATTTGGTTTTTAAAGGTTTCAAAATTTTTTGTTTTTTGTTTTCCTTCGCTATATACATATATATATTCCAAATTTTTAAAAATAATAATAAAATTAATATTTTGAGGTTAGGATTTCTTTTATATCTATATATCGTTTATTAATATTTCAATGCACAAAATAATTATCACCAAAAAATAATAATTTTAAAAACTCAACAACAAAAAATACATTTTGCATATAGATATAATTAAAAAAAGTATGTATTTTAAGACATTTTCGCTAAAAAGAGACATGTTAAATAAATAAAAATTATGGAAATTTTGAATAATTGTTTTTGGAAAAATAACAAAATTTATAAATTCTATATAAAAAAAGGCGACATCTCAAAAATAAAAATTCTAGAAAATTATTTAGATAACATTTTAAGTATTAAAAAAAAAATTAAAATGAAACATACAATTTATAAAAATAACAAAAATAATAAACATAAAAAAAAGGCAGTTAAGTTATAAAAAATAAATCATTAAAAAAAAGTAATTAAAAAAAAATTATTAATAAAAATACATTGAAAAAAAAAATTGAAAAAAAAAACAGGAAAAAAAACATTAAAAATAAATAAATAAAATAATTTAAAATCATAAAAAAAACATATCTAATTTTTAAAAATAAAACACACACACACATATATATAATTTTAAAAAAAAATTAAAAAATTAAAAAATTAAAAATAAAAAATAAAAAATAAATTATTGCATCCTTTGAGCCGTTGGTGGCGCAAGGGGCGTCCTGACGTGGGTGAGCAAGCAGAGTTGTAGAAGCTCCGCCCGTCCACAGCAAACGACCCCTTTGAGTTTGTTGGTGGCATGAAGGGCAGTCTGTCGTAGGCGGACGAAGCCGTTGCAGCTCCGCCTGCCCATGACAGGCAGAAATTCAGGCCACCAATGGCTCAAATCCAATTTTTAGCAGTCTGTCATAGGCGGGCGGAGCCGTTGCAGCTCTGCCCACCCACGACATGCAGAAATTTGGGCCACCAATGGCTCAAATCCGATTTTGAGAATCGGATTTGAGCCATTGGTGGTCGCCTGCTGTGGGCAGGCGAAGCTGAGGCAACTCTTTGGGTCACCAATGGCTCAAATCTGATTATGAGAATCGGATTTGAGTCGTTGCTAGTCCCCTGCCATGGGCAGTCGGATCTGCAACAGCTCTGCCTGCCCATAGCAGGGGGCCCCTTGGGCCACCAACAACTGAAATCTGATTCTGAGAATAGGATCAGCTCCGCCCACCCACGACAATCGGCCCCTCAGGCCATCAACAACTCAAATCCAATTCTGAGAATCGTATCTGCTTCTCAAAATCATATTTGAGTCATTGGTGGCCCGAGCTCCGCTCGCCCAAGGTGGGCAACCCCTCGGGCCACCAATGGCTCAAATATGATTTTGAGAAACAGATTTGATTCTCAGAATCAAATTTGAGTCATTGGTGGTCGATTGTCATGGGTGGCCTGAGTTGCAGCAGCCTCGCCCACCCACGGAAGACGGCCCCTCAGGCCATCAACAGCTCTAATCTGATTCTCAGAATCGGATCTGAGTCATTGGTGGCCAGAGGGCCGCCTGTCGTGGCCAGGCAGAGTTGGTGCAGCTTCACCCGCCCACGGCAGGCAGCCCCTCGACCCACAAGTGGGCTCAAAGCCGATTCTGAGAATCGGCTTGGGCCCCCAACCGATTCTGAGAATCGGTTTGAGCCCGTCAGTGGCCTAGGGGACCCAACTTGTTTATTTTTATTATTTTTTTAAATTATAATTATTAAAAATTTTAATCAATTTTAATTAGTTTTAGTTATTCTTTTTATTTTTTAACAGTTTTTGTTTGTTATTTTAGTTTTTTTATATCTTAAATTTATTTTTTTATGTTTTCTTTTAAATTGTTTTCTTATTTATTTAAATATTTTTTATAAATCGTTTTTTTTAATGTTTTTTATTTTTTGTTTTTTAATGTTTTTATTTTTATTTTAAGTTTTTTAATTTTTTAAATTTTAAATTTTATTAATTTTTTTTTTTTAATGTGTTTTTTAATGTATAGTTTATTGATTTATTTTAATTTTTTTTGTTTGTTTTTTTTAATTATTCAATAAAGTTTTTTTTTTTTCTTTCCTTTATTTTTTTTTTAAATCTTATTATTATTATTATTATAATATATATATATATATATATATATATATATATTATGTTTTTATTTTTTATAGGCTATTTTTTTTTTACATTTTTATGTTTGATTTTTTTTTTTGGCTTTTTATTTTTTTATATATTTAATTTTTTTTTGTCATTTTTTTATTTTATGTTTTTTTCTAATATATACTTTTATTTACATTTTATTCTTATTTTTAACTTTTGTTTTGTTTTTTTGGTTTTTTTCATTGTTTTAATTTTTTTTTTTCATTTTTCTTTTGAAATTTTTAGATTTGTCGGAGTCTTGATATTTTATCTTTTATGTCATTATTTCAAAATGTTGAAAATATATCCTAAAGAAAAAAATTTATTTTCCAACATCAACACTTTTTGTTTTCAGGGTGTTTTTTACACCCAAAAAAATTGTTTTCACTGTCATGTTGAAAATTTACCTCGGAAAACAAAGTTGGTATTCCAGCATCAACACTTTTCGTTTTCGAGTTGTTTTTCTATATTTTTGGGGATTTTTTTTGCTAGAGTTTTCGTTTTTAGTTTATAGATCTTGTTTCATAGTTTACATTATTCGATGATACTTAGAGATTATGGTAATTGATCTGCCCCAGAATTATCTATTTTATTAGGCCCATTTGATTGATTATAGGCACTTAAAACATGTATTTGACCCCCTTACTTGCACACCATAGAGCTAATTCTTAGTATTAATGGGTCCTTAGGAATTTGGTTTATCCTTGCTTATTATGTGCCTAATATTATTTATTTTTGCAGAATATTGAAAAAATGTTGAGTAAATTATAAATGAGATAATATAGGGAATTTCTCCCTACAACAGGATGGACCACGATTAGATAATAAATGAATAAAATATCATGAAATTATTGACAAATTCTAGAGCTCCACTAATTGAGAAAATCTAGGAATGTGCTCCCTGACATTTAATCAAGATTCCTAGTGTTGGGAACTATATCCACTTTTTGAGGTATTTTGGAGGGGAAAGTTTCCTCCTTTCAAGGAGAATGGTTCCTCATCACTTTGTATAAGTACCAATTCAAATTCTCCTCTAGGGGCATGTATTTCTTAGTCTTCTTGTGGAGAAAACTTGTTATTTAACACCTCCACCTTCATTTCTAGCATGGATGTACTTGGATTAATTCAAATAATGAAGTTTGGTGTCATTTTTAGTTCCTAAAGCTTAGTTTTCTTCATAGGCCTTTGAGTATCCTTGAGCTTGGCCATCCTAGGAGCCTCAGATCCCTCTTGTGCAATTTTTTTTAATTTCCTTTGAATATTTGTTTCACTTGCATCTCTTATTTATGCATTTACTATTCATGTTTCTTTTTTGGTAGGTCATATTGGTTAAACGATTGAAGTGGATTGTTTTTCAGGTTATTCTCATATTCACAAGCATGATTCACCCTTATAAAAGCTTTGAAAATTCATATTCATCATTGAGCTAGTTGGATTGGTTTACTAGTTTACAAATCTAGAATTTCTGGAAGTCTTTTGTAGCAAAATAGTAGTAATTTCTGCTATTTTTCAGAATGTGTTAATGAGCTTCATTTGAGTGTATTCCACTTGTATTGAGTCATAAAAACATTCAAGTTAATAATAAAATTTACCCCATAGAATTTGCACTTGATTAGGTTATGCATTTGGTAGGTTAACTAGCTCAAAATTCTTGATTTTCTGGTTTTTTGAGTAGTAATTTTCTGTTTTTTTAACACATGTTAACAAGAGTATTTTTTGAGTGATTCCACTTGGAATGGAGTCCTAGGACATCCTAATTGATAACAAAAAATTTCCCATCTCATTTTCATTTTATTTTCTTGGGCATTCAACAAGTTTTGCCACTCCTACAACAATCTTGTCACTTTTGTAGCAATCTATAGCACTCCTGTAGCACATGTAAACTTGACCAAATATGCTCCAAAAGCTTGGTTTTTGTCTCTTAAGATTGAATAAGGACCTCTAGGCTCTAACCCCATGATTGAGGAAGACCAAAGACCACTTAGGATTTTCTTTTTTACCTGTGCCACACATTTCAACAGTTTGGGCTAATGGACGGATTTATGAATTGGTTAACACAATAATGGTTTCCTTTATTGTCACATGAAGTATCTAATGAAATCTGTTAATGGATAAATTATTTGGAATGCAGTGATTGATTACATTTTCTTTCCTTCATGCATGTTTGATTAGTTTACTTTCCTTATTCTTAAGCTAGGGTTTCTATTTCAAGCGTTATTATTTCCATTCCATAGACTAGGTTACCTTTTCAATGCAACTTTCACATTTTTCAATTAGGCTAGTGTTTGATTTCATGATATTCACTTCATTGCATCACATCAACGAAACAAGGACACATTGCATGATGCACATATAGTTTTGACACTGCTTAAGTTTTTACAAAACCCGGGTTGATAATCTATGTTGGTAGCCTTGGGAGTTACATCATTCTTGTTGCAATACTAAGGCTCGTCATTTTTTGGCGTTGTTGTCGAGGAGGTGTCAAAGTATGCATTTTTTTATTCCCTAGTTTATTTTTTTCTGCAAAAATAGAAAATTGCATTAGGCATCTTTCATTTCAAAAACATAAAATTGCATTACAAATTAGTGTTTTCATTCAAAAAAATCTTCAATGCCACACACACAACTTGATCACGTGGTGCAGTAAGAACCACATCACCGTCCACTTTTGTAGGTAGAAGAAAAGGAGGTGACAGATAAGGTAGGATAAATGGATGGAGGTGATGACAGTGAGGAAGATACTCTTGGATTTCCCATTCACGATACTAATATAAGTGTTCATATGAAGAACTTCCCTCCATATTTCCTTCCCAACTTCCATGGTATGAGGTTAGAGGATTTGTAAACCTTTCTTTTTGAATTTGCAATCCTTTGTAGATATTATGGTTACTTACTAAACACTCAAAAAATGAGATTGTTTTCGACAACATTGAAGGATAGAGCTCTTAAATGGTTCATGAGTTTAGGGACTAATTCAATAACATCATGGAATGATATGCAAAATATATTTCTAGAAAAATATTAATATCATGATCTTAAAGAAGAAATCCTTGAATGACTCAAAAAGAAGATGAGAGCCTTGAGGATCTACTAGATAGAATTATGTATAATGTTAAGAGGGAAAATTTTCATCATTTAGTATTTTACACACTAGAAACCCTCTTACTTAGAACAATTATGGATGAGTGGATTGGTATCCTTGATCTCATTAGTGGAGGTGATGTATACCAATTATCATTTGAATAAATTTATGAAACATGCAAGCGCATATTAAGAGGAAGAGAAAGAGTAAGTAAACCAACATCAAGATAGGTAAGTCAAGTTGAACTTGGAAATTTTCTTGATAACTTTAAAACATAAATTCTTGGAAATCTAAGTGAACAATTAGAAATGTTAAGAATGCAAAATGAGAAAAAATATGTTGATATTGTTTTTGTCCATGCAGAATCACATGCTATTAAATATTTCCCATCATTATCGAGGTTGAAGTAAGTTTACCAAGAGGACAATGGATAAATTCAATAACCAAAATAGTTATGTTATGTAGCTCTAAGAAGACCATGGAAACATAGTCAACCTGATATGATTCATGAACGTAATTCACAATTTCAAGGTTATGCACATCCATATCAAAGTAATTGGAACACACCCTTTCCTTGGAAACCTTGGCCATATCAACCCGAAAACCAATCTTAGCAACAAGGTTGGAAAGGACCTTATGGGATAAATCCAAAATATCCTCAATATCCTCCATAACCAACTCCATTTTATCCCTACCATCCACCTCCACCACAACCACAGCCTCAACCACATCTATCTCAAAGATACACTCCCACTCAATTACCTATACCACCATTTCAAAACCCAAACAATGAAGTAGCTCAAACCACTTGCAATGTTGAGGTTCAATACTTCCAAACAACTCCTTTTGATCTGAATGGTATTCATCTTAGCTCAAGAAAAATATTACAAAAAAGAGATTCTCTTGATGTCGTTAAAGGAAAACATTCAAATGACAAGACCAAAGAATCATGGGTTGCACTTAATGAAGATCAGACATCAGAATTAGAGATTCATAAAGTTCCCTCATGTTTACCATCAGATCCTTCTTTTGTTCAAAAGAATAATAAGAAAAAAGAGTAATAGTTGAATGTCACGGTAGAAGAGGACACAAAAAGATATCCAAATGTGCAAGTGGACCAGGGGCATCACAACTATATTGAAATATGGTTCCATACAATCCCTAAGTTGTGGCAACACACTCTTCTTCAATAATTATTGACATCATCAAAGAATTGGTCTCTCACATTTAGTCAGATATCAAAGCATATATTTTGAGCCTACACATGAGTTTATTTGTCATATTGATATGCACATGGCTCCATTGGAAGTATTCTTATACCTGAAAGAGATTTTTCTTTTTTTCAAGTAGGGTAGCATGGAAAAAAGAAATAAAAAATGGAAAAAGAATAAATAAGAGGAAAAAAATAAAATCTTAGATGAAAATATCTTTTGAGCTTCCTAAGATTGGATCACTGATTGAAAACCTCCTTGAGGAATTCATTGGTTTGGGAAGAAAAAAAAGGGAAAAGACCCTACGTGAAAACCTCTTTTGAGGTGTCTAGGAGTACCTGCAAGTTGAAAACCTCATTGAGGAAGCTAGTAGGCCTAATAAAAAAAGGAAAAAATGAAAAGGGAAAAAAAATATTTGCTCCATCTGTCTCTCTTTGATGAATGCGGGATCTCTCCAACCTTTGCAAGAAACAAGAACAATTTAGCGCCAAACGAAGAAAAGTTGATCAAAAACCCAGTCAAAGGAATTCAAACTTGGACTTCCTCCCCCTTTTCCCAATTTCTCCAGTCCATGTCAATCCATCATGCTCAACTCTTTCCATGAAATTTCCTATCATTCTCAAGCCTTTCCCACTCATTTTCCTTGTTGTCCTGAAGTGCTACGTGAAAGTTATGTTTTGCTATAGGACTGCCAAAATACACAGGAAAAAAAAAATCTTACCATATCTAAAAGACTATGCATAATTTTTTCTGATTTGTTTCATGGGGAGATGCATAAGGTTGATGTTAACATGCTCAAGAAATTTTAGCAAATTCGACTACATACTTTTTGAGAAATTGGCATCCATCACCTTCAAAAAATTTTCATTTTTCTCAATATTTGTGCATCTGTTGGCCAAGATGTTTTATGAGGAGATGCATAATTATTATGGAAACATGCTCAAAAATTTTTAGATCAATCCAATCTACCAATTGAGAGATATCGATAAAAAAAATTTGCTACAAGAGTGTTATAGAATTTCTACAGGAGTGACCAAAATTGCTCTAGTATTGTGATCGGCATGGAAAAATGGTTTAGATATTATGTTTTTCATATAGGAACAATAGGAGGGGTCCACCATAGCCTCATCATTCATTTTCCACGCCACTTTACCTCTTCTCCACTCTCATTTTCATATATGTGCATGAGAAGAACCCATTTTCAACCCTTTTTCCATCCCTTCCACCACAAAAAGGCCTTTGATCCTTGTGAAATGATTACTCGTGAATTATAAGTGTTGTTGGAGGTTTTATATGAAGACTAATGTGATATTATAAGGGTCTATGTGACTGCTACATGGAGACACATTGTCCCATAACAATATGCATAGACCCTATAAGACAAAGTTGGAAGCACCAGATTAAAGAACCAACCATCATGAAGGCAATGGAGAGTCATTTCCTTGATTTTGAGTAGCTAAATGACCCTTTTTAAACTACTACTATATTCTTGATCACCCAGCAAGCAGCAACATCTGAAGAAAACCTACATGAACAAATATTGCATCATTGAGTTTCAGTCAACAAAAAAACATAATATATATATATATATATATATATATATATATATATATTTCTCAAGAAATTGCAAGAAGAAAAGAGGACAAAGAAATGATGTCTCAGAAGACACTCAAAAATAGTCTCACTCATATCCATATATACCATGCATCCATCAAAGGATCAACACATCTGCAAGCAACCTCTAACAATAGGAACTAATGATGAACCAAGCCACCATGCAACACTTGAAACACAGTCTTTGGCTCTAAAATCACCTGCAAAACAAGTCTTAAATCCAAAACATCATCACTATAAAACAACTCTACAGGTATTCCATGTATGTAATTTAAGCCTTTGGGCTTCATGAGTGCTATGTAATTTCTCTTTTTTGTGTCTAAGTATCAGGGGTCAATAAAATCAGCCATCCACAAGCTAAATTCTTCGCCAAAATCAATCTTTACCTAGCCTTGTTTTCATATAACTTTGTTTTCATCACCATTAATATTGTTTTATCTAGACTTGTTTTCATCATCCTCAACCTCCTTTAATAAGTCTCCATCAAAAATGAAGAGTCATCTAGCCAAAAAGAAAAGAATTAGGGACAGGGGAAGGGAAAATTGTGGAGATCACCTCCCCCAAAGCCACGGGTAAATAACCTGTGACATCCATGACAAGGTCAACCATTATATAAGCCATAGCTAAGAAACTAAAAGCACAAACAACCTTGCTACAAGAGAAACCAAGTTGCTACAAGAAACCTTGTTTTGTTATAGGAGTGCCATGTTTTGCTACAGGAGTGGGTCCAAGAGATTTTTGAGGGTAAGGATGGTGTTCTGAATGCTGAGAAAGGTGGATTAGGGTGGATGAATAATGTGTGAGCCCTTTTTCACAGCCTAAAACCCCTCAGAGGCCTATTTTTCACAAAATTCATTCCCACGTTGTTCTTCATTAACCCTTGAAATAGGATTTCAGTGCTAGAGCTTGATAGCAGTATGAGGTGTCCAAGGGGAGGATGGAAATTTTTAACTGGGTGTGGAAGGGGCATATTTGCTACAAGAAGAGGTAACAACATCCAAAGACGTATAAATAGACCTCTAGGAACTCCAAGAGCCTGAACCACAGCCTGCCCTAGAGTCCCATTATAAATTTGTGGAAGTGAGAAGGATTATTCCTGAGAAATTTGCAGTAATCCTCTTATTCGAATTAGAAAAAGAGGGGGGGAGAACTCACAAAAGGATGTAGATTTCAAAATCAAAGAAGGTAGAGGATGTGGGACAACAACACCAAGTTTTCCCATCAAAATAGTATCGGGATCAGAGTGGCCACCTAGAATAGAACCATCCATGGTTGAGTTCTATTCTGAATAAATTGCCTCTACAACTGCCTAAGACATGAAGAAGATATAAAAGGACACCATGAAAAAGGTAGGGAAGAGGAATAAGGCTCAATTGCTCAAGGGTGAAAAACAATTTCAGTAGGGGGGATATGATGGAATCTGTAATTGTCTATTTTATTGGGCCCATTTGATTATTTATAGGCACTTAAAACATGCATTTGACCCTCTTACTTGCACATCATAGATTTTATTCGTAGTATTAATGGGTCCTTAGGAATTTGGTTTATCCTTGGTTATTATGTGTCTAATATTATTTATTTTTACAAAATATTGAGAAAATTCTGAAGGAGATAATATAGGGACTTTCTCCTTACTAAAGGATGGACCAAGATTGGATAATAAATGAACGAAAAATTATGAAATTATTGACAAATTCTGGAGCTCCACTGATTGAGAAAATCTAGGAATGTGTTCCTTGTCATTTAATGAAGATTTAACCTAGTGTTGGGAACCAGATCCACTTTTTGAGGGATTTTGGAGGGGAAAGTTGCCTCCTTTAAAGGATAATGTTTCTTCATCACTTTTTATAAGTACCAATTCGAATTTTCCTCTAGGGGAATTTATTTCTTAGTGTTCTTGTGGAGAAAACTTGTTATTTAGCAAGTCCACTTTCATTTCTAGCAAGGATGTACTTGGATTGATTCAAATAATGAAGTTTGGTGTCATTTTTAGCTTCTAAAGCTTATTTTCCTTCATAGTAATCTGATTTTCCTTTGGCTTGGCCATCCTAGGAGCCTCAGAGCCCTCTTGTACAATTTATTTATTTCCTTTGAATGATTTTTTCACTTGCATCTCTTATTTTTGCATTTATTATTCATGATTCTTTTGTTGTAGGTAATATTCGTTAAATGATTGAAGTGAGTTGTTTTGAAGACTATTTATAGATTCACAAGCATTATTCACCCTTATAATAGCTTTGAAAAGTCATATTCATCATTGAGCTACTTGGATTGGTTTACTAGTTTACAGATCTGGAATTTTTGGAAGTCTCTTGTAGCAAAATAGTAGTAGTCTTATGCTATTTTTTAGATCGTGTTAATGAGATTCATTTGAGTTTATTCCAATTTTTTGGGTCACAAAAAAAATTAAACCAAATATTTTTCACTTGATTAGGTTAGGCATTTGGTAGGTTAACTAGCTAAATAATTCTCGAATTTTCGGTTTTTAGAGTAGTAATTTTTTGTTATTTTTTAGCACATGTTAACAGGGGTATTTATGAGTGATTCCACTTGGAATGGAGTCCTATGATATCCTACTTAATAATAAAAACAATCCCATATAATTTTCATTTTATTTGGTTATAAATTCCATAAGTTATCCCACTCATGTAGCAATCATGTCACTCCTGTAGCAGTCTTGTAGCATGCGTAAACTTGACTAGATCTGCTCCAAAAGATTGGTTTTTTTCCCTTAGGCTTGAATAATTTCCCCTAGGCTCTAAATACATGATTGAGTAATACCAAAAACCACTGAGGAATTTCCTTATTACCCCTGCAACACAACTCAACAATTTGATTTAATCGATAGATTTATAAATTGGATAGAAAAATAATGATTTCCTTGATTGCCACATGAAGTATCTAATGAACACTATCAATGGATATAACCTCTTTGGAATGCAATGATTTATTACATTTTCTTTCCTTCATGCATGTTATATTAGTTTACTTTCCTTATTCTTAAGCTAGGGTTTATATTTCAAGCATTATTATTTCCATTCCAAAGACTAGGTTTCCTTTTCAATGCAACTTTCACATTTTGCAATTAGGCTAGTGTTTGATTTCATGATATTCACTTCTCTGCATAAGATCAAAGAAAGGACACATTTCATGTTGCATATATAGTGTCGACACCTCTTAATTTTGTACGAACCTTGGGTTGATAATTTAAGTTGGTAGCCTTGGGATTTGCAGCATTCTTGTTGCAATACTAAGGCTCATCAGTGGTAGCGGTTGGAATCAATCTCATGTCATGTGAATATAAAAATAACATAATTATCAATTCCTCTATATATGTATATGTATATGTATATGTATATGTATATGTATATGTATATGTATATGTATATATATATATATATATATATATGTATATATATATGTATATATATATGTATATATATATGTATATATATATGTATATATATATGTATATATATATATATGTATATATGTATACATGTATACATGTATACATGTATACATGTATATGTATGTATGTATGTATGTATGTATGTATGTATGTATCACATCTCTTCCCAATACTTGTTGAAGAAGAGGAGAGTAGGGCCATCATGGAAGAAGTATTAGAGGAAGAACTTAAAATTATATTACATAGCTTTCAAAAATACAAGATCCCAAGTATGGATGGTTGGGTTTTCGAATTATTTATATGCATATATGACATTGTTGGGAGCGACCTCTGATGGTGATTAAATAATATAAACAAGAGAGGAAAATGTTTCCAACCTTCAACATGACCTTTATTTCTCTCATCCCAAAGGTTTATCATCCTATAAATTTTGAATATTTTCACCGCATTTCTCTATAGAATTTCATTTATAAGGTAGTAGAAAAAATAATTGCTTATATACTCAATCCCATTCTCTCAAAATCAATATCCAAAGAATAATTTACTTTCTCAGAGGGGAGGAAAATTCATGAAGCAATAGGAGCAGCTTAGGAGGGCTTAAACAACTTAAAAATTAAAAACTTAAATGGGTTTTTCATCAAGATAAAACTATCAAAAGCCTATTGTAGAGCCAACTAGATTTATACAAGGCTTCCTTTGACTCATGTGGGTTCCGGTGCTAACTTTATTTCCTAGATAATGAGTTTCATTCAAAAAGTATGTTTTTGTGTTATAAATTGATTAGCCTCTCCCTTATTTCATGCCCAAAGAGGGTTGCACCAATGGTGCCCTGTCTCCCCTCTTATATTTCTACTTGTAGCAGAAGGGCTAAGTTGTCTCCTAGCAAAGGAAAAAAGACAGTGGATATTTCAAGGAACACTCATTTCCTAGGCTTTGGTCGTTATGCAACTTCTTTTTTCCAACAAGATCCTCATTTTTGTAATGGGACTCTAATATAGGTGAACATGCTAAGAGAGACTCTTTCCCTTTATGGGAAAGCCACTAGAATGAATATAAATAATAGAAAGTCCGCAATTTCCTTTCATGATGTGGAAGATGGGAAGATTAATCATATAACTTAGTTTTTTTCATATGAATCTAATCCACTAGGTGAGGGTTTTAAGTACTTGGGTTTTCAACTAAAACAAATTTTTTATAGCAAGGAGGATCGGTGTTGGCTCATTTCCGAGCTGGAGAAGAGAATGAAAAGTTGGTGCTTCAAGTGGCTATAAAGGGTATGTTGTTTAGCTCTGATAAAATCGGTATTAGAATCTATTATAGTATATTGGATGTCCCTTGAATGGATCCCAAAATGTATCTGATAAAAAATCAGAAGAATCTACTTAAATTTCCTTTGGTCTGGAAAGTAAGAACACAGGGTGCTCACCTGGTTCGAATGGGGCAAACTAATGAGGCCAAATATCTTGGGAGGTTGGGGCCTAAATAATATATTCCTGTTATCAAAATCATTGGTTTCAAAGTGTGGATATAGTCTTTTCTCATTTCCAATCCTATGGACATCAATTGTCATTCAAAAATACATTGTTCCAAGTTTGCTAGAAGAATGGATTAGAAGGGTGGACAATATGTGGGTGAACATTTCAGTGATATGGAGGGAAGTTATAAAGTCCTTTGGTCTCATATAAATGGGCTAGCATGGAGAGTAGGTAGTGGTGAAAAGGTGATAATTGGCCCCAATCCATGGCTAAGAAGTGGACAAGGACATCTACTCCCTTAACCACTAATTGAACACCTGAGAGATATAGGACTTTCCAAAGTCACTCATATTGCTAGCCCTACAAACTCAACTATTTGGAGGCAAGGATGGCTCTCTGTTGAAGAGTTGGGATTAGAGGAGGAGTTCATAGAAGAATGGAGTATCTACATGAATCCCCTTATAGCTGGTCATATAAGGTTTCCAGATAAAGAAGAATTAATTTGGATTATTTTCTCCACAAGAACCTGCACTCGCAATCTTGGATACATCTCTCTAATGGTTGTCATATTTTTAACAAAATTTAAATGGTGGTGGAAGGCGATGTGGAAATATAATTTCCTTGCAAAATTAAAACTATTCATGTGTTGCCTAATGGAGAAGAAGGTTCCCACTTGGGATGTCTTGCAAAAAATATATATGAGTGGTTCGATATGGAGTTCGTTGTGCAAGAAGAACAATAACATGCCCCTTCTATCAATATCTATGGAAAGTGTGAAATAATGTTATAGGATACACATGTGCATGGGAACGGGAGGACATGGAGGGGGCTTGGAGAGCATGGCTCTCTAATCCAGGGTATCATGCTTTCAAAGCATTAGGCCTTGATCATATGTTGGGGGTGAGAATAGCTCTAAGTAGATCCATTTTTCAGGACAAACATTTGGCCCGACAACACACAACCATAGAAGCTCTAGCTATTTCATCCCATTCTCCACAAGAAAAAGCAATAGCCCCACCCAAAGTGATTATAACAGAAAATCGTGATCTCTCCATATCATGTCCCCGTTTTTATTTTCCTCTATAGTACAGCCAGGGTGGATATCCAAGGCACGGGATGAATAGTTCATGGGATCTTGTTTATGTCAACAAGGGTCTTGAGGGAGTTTATAGGTGTTTTAATAGGAACCGATGGCATTCACTTGGTGTATTCCATCATCTACACAACTTTCCTTTCATTTCATTGCATTCTAACAAATTTGATAAAATAAGGTTATGTTGTAGTTGCTACAACCCCCTCAAAAAATTTGGCATATACAAAATTTCAGAGCCTTCCTTGGTCTTGTTCATTGTTGTCGCAAAATTTGAAGTTCATTTTATTGGTTTCCTTGCAATGTTGTGATCCTTTTCGCAAGATATGAAAAGTGTTGTATTTTAGCATGTTGGTTGTTGCACTATATGTATGAGATTGTTCTAGTGATTCCAAGAGTTCACCTTTGTGAAAATAAGTTGTTCCAACCTTGTAAGCACCCATCACACTCAATTCCAAATTTTTGAGCATTGTTGCACAAGTGTCGTCATGGTTGTCGTAAAGTGTATCTTTCGTGTCGCACCTGTCATAACCGGTTGAAAAGTTGCCACATAGAGGAGAATAATATGGTTGTATGCTATGGATGATCTATGTTGTTTTATTCATAAATATATTCTAAGTATGTGATCACAACCAAATTTCATCACAGTTCACATCAACCTCATCAGTACCACACTTAGTCATTTTTCAGAAAACTTCCCGACCAAGCAACTTAGCTTCACCATACCTCTCCTTGAGATGTGCACTATGTAGTCTCAGTCCTTAAGCTAAGACCTTGTTGCATGGCACTACGCAGTGCGAAGTGCCTGCCCCCCAAGACTTCTCCATTGTGCAGTTTTTGTGACCAAACCTTGACCTTGACCTCCATAATTACGCAGTCATTTCCTCAAGCCTAGATTGAACTGCGCACTTCGCAAGATAAATATTCAAGCTCATCCCTGAGCCCTAGAAATACACAGTGCGCAGTCACCCAAACATTCATTGACACTTTGAACTACGCAGTAAGCTATCCCTGTGCCCATCCCTGCAACCTATCACAATGGCTCCCAAAACTCTACAGTTATGTTCCCCATCTCAACTTGAACTGCGCACACTGTAGTCTCGAGGATTAGGTCTTCTCCTTACCATCCTGAACTACGCAACTGTGAAGTCACTAAGCCTCCTTGTCCAACCTTTCACTTGTTATGGGATCAGTTCATGGATCAAAATGCATCATCTTAGGCTAAGTGTTTTCGGACTGATGTTGTCCCGTCATGAGTGAATTGCAGGAACAGGTACAATATCATGTCATGGAGAGATGATGAAGGAAGAGAAGAAGGAGGTAAGCATGCTCAAATACACTCTTGCAGTTGAACTCACAAGATGATTGATTAAGAAGAAAGAGAAAGGACGCTAGTTTGCAACCATTATCCAAGACTTGAGATCATTGAAGACTCCTTATCACCAAGGCATGCGGAGGAGAAAAGGAAAGCTATTTCTTGAAGACACTCAACTATCAGCAAAAATAGTGTCTTGACATTGCCATGTCATCAAGTATTCCATGTCAGTTGTGTCATGTCATGTCATGTCATGAGTGGTCATATGTCGCATCTCTATTGTATAACATGTCTATTGTAATCAAAATGTATTGTAAAGTAGAAGTCCAAAGGACACGCATGAATGTAATGATTCATGTAAGTTGAAAATTCATGGGCAGTGAAACAATTATGAGGCTATTCAAAGATTCCCCCTTGGTTATATATACTCCCTCATTGTATGAGCAAACGACTTTTCCCCCATGCTGCACCAGCAAAGCATTAGAGAAACAAACCAGTTCTTTTGTGGAGCAAGGAGTGGATCCAACGCTCCACTATTGGAGATAGTGATGTTCATTATACATATGTGTCTTGGAAATTTTACTTAATAACAGAAGCCTTTCAAGGCCAACATGTTCTTCGTGCATGAATTATGAATGTTTGTAAGACTATTCTGCAAATGTTTGTATTTCATGATTTCTTTCACATGTGCTAATATAATTTAACTATTTCTGTTATTTTGGTACTTATCATATTCAAAATGTGTTGTAATGGTTTTTGTTGTTGTTTCATCCTTGTGGACTATTCTGCTGGATACCAGAAAAATCTTTCTCATTTGTTGGTTATAATTATGATTGTCGCATCCGTTGTGGAATATCTTGTTGGATGTTAGACGGATCCTATTTTATGTGTGTGTCTCTTCTTGGGTGGTACAATTACCTCTCTCTTAGAGGCTCACCTCTTCCTTTCCCCCATAGTAGAAGGAATTTGACACACATATGATTGAACACTAACCAAGAACACCTCCCTTTATTTTTGAAGGCGCATGTACACTCCTCTCTCTTGCTGACAGTTAGAGTGACCAAGGAAAATCTATAAAAATACCTGGAAAACGGGCCGATATTCCGTATGGGGCTCCTACTCCAAACAATGTGAGGCCTAATTGGGAACTCACATCAGGGAGACCCCTTGGTTGATGGATTTCCAACACCATCAACGTTGGTGCTAGAAGGAGAGCCAAATGACAAGATGAGCCCATTCAATCTGGTTTGAACCTATTATCTAAAATGGATCATATTGAAACCTTTCTCCCGAGGTGTTTCTCTAATTTTTCCCTTTATCAATTTTCAATCCACAATGAGCCTCCCTATCACTTATCTCAGTTAAATTTTGACAGTGAGGACGAAACATCCATAACCGAGCACATTTCTGATTTTCTTAAATTTTGTGAATATTATGAAATCGATGATGACGAATTTTCTTGTGTTTTTCTTCTTCACCGTTGAAGGTCATGTTAATCGATGTTTTCATACCTTGCCACCTACTTCTATTCATTCCCTTTGGAATTTCCTTGGGGATCTTCATCAAGCCTTTGATAGGTATAATCATCAGAATGTTTGTATAAGAATCGGTCTCTTAAGAATGAAGCCTAAGGAATCAATTGAGGATTTTTTTAATCAATTCCTTCACCTTTGTTATGAAATTCCAGAAGAAGATCTGAATTGGGATTTCTTGAAACAAGAGTTTTAGCGTTAGGTTCTTCTAGATTTACGCGGTGAACCTGAACCCCCTTATTTTCCCACTCCCCCTACTCTTGTGAATCATGAGACACCTCTAATTTCAGAGGAGGAACCTACTATTCCTTTTTTTACTTGTCGTCCTTTTCCAGTTCTGACAATGGTGCCTACATGTGATGATAATAATGTTGGGCGATATGCTAATGAAATTCCTAATCTATCTTCTCATTCGTCTTCTGCTCGTCATAACTCATATTCAATGGAGGAAATTCCAAAATGGCTCATGAAGCCTATGGTGAATACTAACTCATACATTATGTAAGATGAGGTTACTGTCCATAACTCTAGTCTCAAATCTAATCTAAAGTCTATGACTCTTTGTACCAGGATCCGCTTGAGCAATCTTGTCCACCAGCTAGTTTTTCACACACTCTTGATTTTCATGTTGCTAGTTCAAATTGCGATCATATACAAGGTAGTCATATTACACAGGTAGAGGAGAAGGAAGGTGAAGAGGCTTTCAATATTGCTTTTATTTTCCAAAATCCTCCATGTGAAGATGATGTGCTTCCATTCTTGGATGATTTTAAATACGGTAATCTTGGTAATGAATCAAGTGTAATCAATTATTCCGATCGATATATGGCCTTGGGAAATAATAATTATGATGAAAATAACTTTGTTAATGTATTCACTAACGAATTCCCAAGTGCACCATCTGATCTTTTGATTTCTCATTAATATTTTAGCTTAGATCTATAATTTGATTTGGTCAAAGAAGATTTTATCATCAAAACTTCCTCTTCATCTCACTATCCTTTGTGTTCCATAGTTTCTGATCACTACAAGGAAAAGACCCTCTAGTGGAGGTTATAAAGGAGGGTTTTAGTGTTATAAAATTGGCCAAAATTATATATTAAAAACAAAACAAAACAAAAAACCATTTTCTAGAACATCTATTTTTTGTAACGGAGGTTTTGACGAAGCTTCTAATGGAACTTCGGCACAACTATAAAAAAATTGGGCGGCCGAAGGTTTTTACAAATATTTTTCTCAGCGATGCAAGCATCATGTATGAACGCACCGGTGCATTTTAACCTGTACGCACCATTACTGTAAATATACCAAGCACCGGGATGGAAAACAAATTTCGGAAGCCCCAGGTCATTTAGCAACGCTCGTAGCGTGTCACCCACAAATACGCATCGGACCGATAGAAAGTGCATGCACCGGCACCATTAAAGTGTAAAAATGCATTGGGTCATTAAATGTTAAAATGCATCGGGTCGTTAAGTTATAAAAATGAATCAGCGCATTAAAGGCAAACCATACCAGTGCATGCAACGCCTACGGGTCGTAGTCATCGATAAAGCACACCGTGCGCTCTAATTTGTATTGGTATATGGTGTTGTGTGTTATCACTCAATAATTTCTCCAGGTTCAAGAAAGAAATCATCCGAGGTAACCACAAACCTACTTCAAACTTTAGGATCTAGCCTTCCTAGGGTTCAGAGAGGGCTCTCTCTTCAAAGTCTAACTTTGTTTTAATTTTTGAATATTAGGCTAGTTATGAAAGTGTAGTTTTGGTTTTGTTTTGATAGATTTGGTGGGAAATTTTCACTTGGAGGGATAGATAGAGGGAAATCTACTTGTCCATTGGGCTATGGAGTCTAAGTCAAGCTAACAGAACTGGGATCACGGCCTAAAAGTTCAAATGTATTCAAGGAAAGATAGATAACCCTTGGAGATTTTTGAAAATTGGTTTTGTGAGGTGGTATGATCGGGATAAAGGGAACTTAAGGATCCTTTGATCTAGAAAAGGGAAGTAGTAGATAGAGGTCAAACGAGAGAGGGAGAAATTAAGGGTTCCCTACACCAGAAATCAGAAGAAAACAAAGAAATGATAACTAGTTAAAAACGGGGTGCTATTAACATGTCCTGTAGTAATACTCCTAGTTATACATTCAGATTTAGAATTAAAACACAGATTTATGCATGTAACAAAGAAAGATAACAATGACAAGTTTTAGAGAGTACTTCACTCCAAATATCTTATCACAGGGATCCTGAAGTATGAAGCCAAATAGTTGATCCAGTATGCTACTCAAAATCAAAATCCAAAGCCTTCAAGTCAGCAAAATAAATATAGTAATCTCTAGCAATTTTATTCCACCGAAATACTTCAAAGAGTGAAGTATTTATACAAATTCTAAACTAGAATATCTTGAAAAAATATCAAGATTGGTTTACAAATATATCCAACTATTTTACATAAATAGAACTTAATTAAAGGACACTCAAAACTAATGCATCTATTTGGCACTATTTTTTATGGATAGATGATGAAAAAGAGGAGAATTCGAATTTTATCTCAACTCTTAGTTGATGATGAGGCATCCAAGTCACTAATTGTCTTCTTTCTTTGTGCATTCTGCTTCAGCAATTCTGCAACCTTGGGGTCCAATGATACCTTTGTATTTCTCAATCCGAAATAGATATGTAAAACATGAAAGATTTTATTGTATATAAATATTTTTTTGAGACAAAGGTCTCACAATTCCATAAAATTATGCTCCAGCTGGTCACAATAGGCTCTACAAAAATATGTGTAAAACAGAGTTTTCCACAGTCTGAAAAATAGGTTGTAAATATGTGCATGTATCTCTCATTTCTATAATACGTGTGCCAAAAGTGATATAGGATTTTTTAGATGAGTCTCTTAGGAACAAAAACCTCATTTCATTTTGTAAGATGTATTTCTTATTGATCACAATCTTCTCTGCAAAATGATGACTTAACAGGAAGTTTTTTCAAAAGGTGCTTTCAAATATTGTTTAATATTTCCAAATCCATAATGGTTGTTATAAAAGTGAGAGAGGTTTTTTTAGTTGGACATCTTATGAACATAAACCTCCTTCATTTTTTAAAAATACATCTTGTATTGGTCACAATAGTTTCTGAAAAATAATGACTTAAACATGAAATTTCTGCAAAAATGTCCCTTCTTGCTCGGTTTTCATCTTTTAACCTTACTATTCTTTTTAACTGTTTTCACTTTCACTTTGGATAAAATTCATTCTTTTTGAAAGAATTTTCATCTTTATTTACCATTTACTGCCTCCATGTTTTACTTTTATTGTTTTACCTTGACTGCTCTGTAACTTTGCTTTAACCTTTACTGTGACTTTCATCTGATAAACTTTAACTATCTCTGTTTTCACTACAAATTGTTACTGCTCTGTTCACTGTTTGAAATCTTCTTGTTCTAGGAAAACCTATTCAAACTCATTTCCCTGTGAATTCTTGGAGTAAAACTGATCTTTAACTAGTATTTAGATTGTTTTATCCAAATTCTTCTTTTGCTAATGACTTGCAAAACAAAATAATTTTTAATGAAACTCTGGTTGTAGGGAGGTGATAATGGCTTTAAGTGGTCATAGTACTGGATTTGATTTTGGCATTTTAGAACCTTCAGGATTGCTAGAAATCTAATTTTTTTAGGCATCTTGATCTGTTTCTACAAGTTTAAACACTTTGCAGAGGAAAAATTTCTATAGCAAAGGCTTAAATGGGAAATTTTGGTAAAGTATGGTCTCTTATTTGGGTTTTCTATCCAATCAGGCTTGTCAAAGAAGTTATGAGGCTTTAAAACCGGTCTAAAATAGAAAACAGGGGTTTTATGAGTCTTTTAATGGAAATTTAGGCTAAAACTCTTTTGAAAAGGGTTACAGAGGGTTCAGGGTACTTGCAGAGGTTTTCTGGAATTTTAGAGCTTCAAAATGGATCATTAAACTATGAAAAATTGATAAATTTACTTGAAAAAACCACGCAACAGACAAACAGGGTTTCTAGGAAAATTTTGGCAGAGTTTGGCCTATTTTTGGGACTTTTTTGGGCAATTTATTTATTCAATTTCTTAATTTAAAATGATTTTCTTTCTTTAAAAATGGTTTTTCAAATTGGTTGCAGGTTCAATTTTGAGAAAAATACATGGTATGATGCAGGTATCGGCTTTGGAATGGTTTCTGAGGTTCTTAGGTGAATTGATGACTTCAGTAATTTTCTCGGAGAAATGCGCAACTCCTCAACAATCTTCAGAGGTTTCAGGGAAAGGGTTTGCAAGTTTCAGGCATAAAAATGGCAGAAAAAGGCTTTAGCTGAGTTTCTTTACAGTCGAGGAGGCACAACAGTAGGTTAAAAATGCGCAAATAAACGAATAAATGCCTTACCAAAGGTTTTATTAAAACATTACAGTTGCATTGAATGCAGGTCTTATTAGGAGGGTGGTTTCGAAATTTCAAAGGGATAGGAAACTGGTGGTTATCGCGCAGGTTTTTGGTGGTAAGTGGTTTTAAACTAAACCAACACAATCCAATGGCCAAAGGGCACGTGGAGGAGAGAGGAATGGGCGAAACCACCCATTTCGCATGGCTTTGGCTTTTGGGCGATCATGCTTCTTTTCCATGCGATATCGGCTTCCGACCGTTAGATCTGAGATTTGGATGTGAACAGTCAGGATTGCTTCGGAAGTTGTATTGAAATGGGATGTGGGACCGAGCTTGGTTATATGCAGCGGAAGGGTTAAAATACGTTTAAACCTTTATAATAGAGCCAAGGGATAAAGGTATAAAGCATATATGTAATGTTTTAATTAATGTATATGGGTGCGGGTTTTTATTTTTTGTATAGTTTTTAAACCTTTTCAATAGTTTAAAGACCATAGGGGCAGGGTATTTGAATAACCATAGTTTTAGACCAAAGGGCTTATATAGGGCGGGGTTTTTATATTTAGCATGTGGGAATAATAAACTTTAGTCCAAACAATATAATAGTGGGTTTTTGGCGTATTTTAAATATAAGGGAATTAATAAATACGGGAGGGTACTTCCTATTCATCAAAATTCAACACATATCTTATAAAAGTATTCATATCAATTAAATTTTTATTAGTGCATTTGAATGTGATGTTTGGATAGCCCCTAGGGTTAGCTCAATCGGTTGAGTCCTCACTATTAAGTACTTTGCTGGTTGGGAGGTCACAGGATCGAATCTCTTTGACACCCACAGGGTTAGGCCTCGCGTGTAAGGCTGACGATTTAGATCCCCTCGAGAGGGTCTATCGAGATTTTCAGGCTGTGGATGTAACTGGGTTCATGTGTGCGGGCACATGGATTCGTGAACCACCAAAAAAAAAAAAAAAATGTGATGTTGGGATGAATTTGTTATATCATATCATCGGATTTTGGATCTGGTCATTATAATATTTAATCATCCATATATTTAATCAGTGATCTAACATTTCACAACCACAATGGAGAACGCAATAGAATAGATTAAAATGTATTTTCTTATATATATATGAATAAGATACTCTTTTTCATACAAAATGGGAAAGTTATTGGTATCCCTTTGTCTTTCAATTGGGACACTATGTCCATTGCATTAAACAAAATGTCTGATTTCACAATCTTTAACTAGTATTTAAATTGTTTTATCCAAATTCTCCTTTTTCTAATGACCTGCAAAACAAAATCATTGTTAATGAAACCTTGGCTGCAGGGAGGTGATAATGGCTTTAAGTGGTCATAATACTGGATTTTATTTTTCCATTTTGGAACCTTCGGGATTACTAGAACTCTGCTTTTTTTAGGCATCTTGATCTGTTTCTGCAAGTTTAAACAATTTGCAGAGACAATTTTTCTATAGCAGAGGCTTAAATGGGAAAATTTGGTAAAGTATGGTCTCTTATTTGGGTTTCCTGTCCAATTAGGCTTATCAAAGAAGTTCTGAGGCTTTAAAACTGGTCTAAAAAATAAAACAGGGGTTTTATAAGTATTTTTAAAGGAAATTTAGGCTAAAACTCTTTTGAAAAGGGTTACAGAGGGTTCAAGGTACCTCCAGAGGTTTTCTGGCCTTTTAGAGATTGAAATGGATCATTAAACTATGAAAAATTGATAAATTTACTTGAAAAAACCACACAGCAGACAAACAGGGTTTCTGGGAAAATTTTGGTAGATTTTGGCCTGTTTTTGGGACTTTTTTGAGCAATTTCTTTCCTTGATTTCTTAATTTAAAATGTTTTTATTTCTTTAAAAATGGTTTTTCAAATTGGTTGCAGGTTCAATTTTGAGAAAAATACATGGTATGATGCAAGTATCGGCTTTGGAAGGGTTTCTGAGGTTCCTAGGTGAATTGATGACTTCAGTAATTTGCTGGGAGCAATGCGCAGCTCCTCAACAGTCTTTAGAGGTTTCAGGGAAAGGGTTTGCAAGTTTCGGGCATAAAAATGGCAGAAAAAGGCTTTAACTGAGTTTATTTACAGTCGGGGAGGCACAATAGTAGGTTAAAAACGCGCAAATAAATGGATAAATTCCTTAGCAAAGGTTTTATTAAAACATTACAGTTTCATTGAATGCAGGTCTTATCAGGAGGGTGGTTTCGAAAATTCAAAGGGATAGGAAACCGGTGGTTATCACGCAGGTTTCTAGTGGTAAGCAGTTTTAAACTAAACCCATGCGATCCAATGGCCGAAGGGCACGTGGAGGAGAGAGGAATGGGTGAAACCACTCATTTCGCGCGGCTTTGGATTTTGGGCGATTGTGCTTCTTTTCCATGCGATATCAGTTTCCGACCATTAGATCTGAGATTTGGATGCGAACGGTCAGGATTGCTTCGGAAGTTGTATTGAAATGGGATGTGGGACCGGGCTTGGTTATATGCAGCGGAAGGGTTAAAATATGTTTAAACCTTTATAATAGTGCCGAGGGGTAAAGGTATAAAACATATATGTAATGTTTTAATTAATGTATATGGGTACGAGTTTTTATTTTTTATATAGTTTTAAAACATTTTCAATAATTTAAAGAGCATAGGGGCGGGGTATTTGAATAACGATAGGTTTAGACCAAAGGGCTTATATAGGACGGAGTTTCTATATTTAGCATTTTGGAATAATAAACTTTGGTCCAAATGTTATAATAGTGGGTTTTTGGGGTATTTTAAATATAGGGGAATTAATAAATACAGGAGGGTACTTCTTAGGGATTTAATAAAAATAAGTTAAAAGTTAATATGAAAAAGGGAAGCAAAACACATATTATCTCTAAGTAAAGTATAAAATAAAGCATTGCTCATTTTTATATGTACTTTACTAATACTTGGGATAAATGTAATTTGAGGGTTTTATGAATGCTTTTGAAAGAATGAAGTTAATTATTTGGGGTTTATATTTACTAAATAAGAATGTGGCTTTACTTAGGAAAAAAGGGGTTTTAATGTATGAATGAAGGGTAAATGATCATAAATGTGGGTTTAACTTAAGAACTCAATATTTTTAACTAGCCAGTTATCGAGCCTTGGGTTCGGTCCCAACAAAAGTCAGAGAAATGCTCTGAGCCTGTTTGACTGATAGCTTAGAATACTGAATACTTATAGGGGAGGGGAAATTAGTGATTTTGCTCGTTGATGCTTTATTACATGATTTGTTAGCTGCTTTCTACCTACCCAACTTTATTTCTAACATTTTTTCTTCATTTTGTAGGTGCATTTAGACTTGCAACCTTAAAACATTTTCTTTCAAAGCATAAAACTATCTATATCTACCTTATTTCATTCGACGGCTCAGATTAAACTGTTGAGCTTCTCATTATTCTCTACCTATCTACTGATTTTTCAAGATTAAACTGTTTGACAAATCTTTATTCACTATCTAAAACATAAAATTGAAAACATGAAAAGTTAAGATTAAACTGTTTAACTGATCATGGATTATGGAATTTATTGACACTCTACACATAATCATTATTCTTGCAGTAAAAGTAAAGTAGTGGCATTTGGACTTGCTCACTTTCAGGTCTTATTTTCATATATTTTTTATTTTGGGGTCTATATTTTTCTAAGTCCTTTGATCTTTCTTTTAAGACTTTTTACCCTCTTTTTGGCTTTTTTATTATTTTTTCATTTTTTCAAAATATGGGAAAATAACTTGCAGAAAGCAAGGTATGTACATATTTACAAGACTATCAAGGTCAATTCAAAATTTATGAAACATATTATTATAGGACCCTAACATTGTGCTCATAAGTCGTAGAAACGCACTGGTGCGCAATATCATACAAACGCACTAGTGCGCAGTAACTAACATGCACCGGTGTTCATTTTCTATTTTTTAGAAACATAGACCTGTGATAGTGCAATTATTGTGAGTTTTTTAAATTCATTATTCATCAAAATTCGACACATATCTTATAAAAGTATTCATATCAATTAAATTTTTATTAGTGCATTTGAATGTGATGTTTGGATAGCCCCTAGGGTTAGCTCAATCGATTGAGTCCTCGTTGTTAAGTACTTTGCTGGTTGGGATGTCTGATTTCACATTCTTTAACTAGTATTTAGATTGTTTTATCCAAATTCTCCTTTTTCTAATGACCTGCAAAACAAAATAATTGTTAATGAAACCCTGGTTGCAGGGAGGTGATAATGGCTTTAACTGGTCACAGTATTGGATTTGATTTTGGAATTTTGGAACCTTGAGGATTTCTAGAACTCTTCTTTTTTTGGGCATCTTGATCTGTTTCTACAAGTTTAAATAGTTTGCAGAGGAAATTTTTCTATAGCAGAGGCTTAAATGGGAAAATTTGGTAAAGTATGGTCTCTTATTTGGGTTTTCCATCCAATTAGGCTTATCAAAGAAGTTCTGAGGCTTTAAAACTTGTCTAAAATAGAAAATAGGGGTTTTATGAGTCTTTTTAAAGGAAATTTAGGCTAAAACTCTTTTGAAAAGGGTTACAGAGGATTCAGGGTACCTACAAAGGTTTTATGGCCTTTTAGAGCTTGAAATGGATCATTAAACTATGAAAAATTGATAAATTTACTTGAAAAAACCACGCAGAGTTTGGCCTGTTTTTGGGACTTTTTTGGGCAATTTCTTTACTTGATTTCTTAATTTAAAATGTTTTTCTTTCTTTAAAAATGGTTTTTCAAATTGGTTGCAGGTTCAATTTTGAGAAAAATACCTGGTATGATGCAGGTATCGGCTTTGGAAGGGTTTCTGAGGTTCTTAGGTGAATTAATGACTTCAGTAATTTTCTCAGAGCAATGCGCAACTCCTCAATAGTCTTCAGAGGTTTCAGGGAAAGGGTTTGCAAGTTTCGGGCATAAAAATGGCAGAAAAAGGCTTTAACCGAGTTTCTTTACAGTCGGGGAGGCACAACAGTAGGTTAAAAATGTGCAAATAAACGGATAAATGCCTTACCAAAGGTTTTATTAAAAAATTATAGTTGCATTGAATGCAGGTCTTATCAGGAGGGTGGTTTCGAAATTTCAAAGGGATAGGAAATCGGTGGTTATCGTGCAGGTTTCTATTGGTAAGCGGTTTTAAACTAAACCCACGTGATCCAATGGACAAAGGGCACGTGGAGGAGAGAGGAATGGGCGACCCACTCATTTCGTGCGTCTTTGGCTTTTGGGCGATCATGCTTCTTTTCCATGCGATATCGGTTTCCGACCGTTATATCTAATATTTGGATGCGAACGGTCAAGATTTCTTCAGAAGTTGTAATTAAATGGGATGTGGGTCTAGGCTTGGTTATATGCAGTAGAAGGTTTAAAATACGTTTAAACCTTTATAATAGAGCCAAGGGGTAAAGGTATAAAACATATATGTAATGTTTTAATTAATGTATATGGGTGAGGGTTTTTATTTTTATATAGTTTTTAAACATTTTCAATAGTTTAAAGAGCATAGGGGTGGGGTATTTGAATAACGATAGTTTTAGACCAAAGGGCTTATATAGGGCGGGATTTTTATATTTGGCATTTGGGAATAATAAACTTTGGTCCAAACATTATAATAGTGGGTTTTTGGGGTATTTTAAATATAAGGGAATTAATAAATACGGGAGGATACTTCTTAGAGATTTAATAAAAATAAGTTAAGAGTTTATATGAAAAAGGGAAAAAAAACACATATTATCTCTAAGTAAAGTATAAAATAAAGCATTGCTCATTTTTATAGGTACTTTACTAATACTTAGGATAAATGTAATTTGAGGGTTTTATGAATGCTTTTGAAAGAATGAAGTTAATTATTTGGGGTTTATCTTTACTAAGTAAGAATGTGTCTTTACTTAGGAAAAAAGGGGTTTTAATGTATGAATGAAGGGTAAATGATGATAAATGTGGGTTTAACATAAGAACTCACTATTTTTAACTAGCCAGTTATTGAGCCTTGGGTCCGGCCCCAAAAAAAGTCAGAGAAATGCTTTTAACCTATTTGACTAATAGCTTAGAATAATGAATACTTATAGGAGAGGGGAAATTAGTGATTTTTCTCGTTGATGCTTTATTACATTATTTGTTAACTGCTTTCTACCTACCCAACTTTATTTCTAACATTTTTTCTTCATTTTGTAGGTGCATTTAGACTTGCAACCTTAACACATTTTCTTTCAAAGCATAAAACTATCTAGATCTACCTTATTTCATCAGAGGGCTCAGATTAAACTGTTGAGCTCCTCATTATTCTCTACCTATCTACTGATTTGTCAAGATTAAACTGTTTGAAAAATCTTTATTCACTATCTAAAACTTGAGATTGAAAACATGAAAAGTTAATATTAAATTGTTTAACTTATCATGGATTATGGCATTTATTGACACTTTGCACATAATCATTATTCTTGCAGTAAAAGTAAAGTAGTGGAATTTGGACTTGCTCACTTTCAGTTCTTATTTTCATCTATTTTTTATTTTGGGGTCTATATTTTTCTAAGTCATTTGATCTTTCTTTTAGGACTTTTTACCCTCTTTTTGGCTTTTTTATTATTTTTTCATTTTTTCAAAATATGGGAAAACAACTTTCAGAAAGCAAGGTATGTACATATTTACAAGACTATCAAGGTCAATTCAAAATTTATGAACCCTATTACTATAGGACCCTAACAGCAGCTGCACATGGGGATGGAATCTCCTGGTGAGATGTCAAGAACATCGTTGACTAGTAGCTTGATCCTTTGAGTCAATCCCAAACATACATTTGCTTTGTTATAAAACCTCTGTGACTGAAACTCTTGGACTGAATTTAGACCCTTTTCTGCAAACTGAAATCTGATCTGAGACTAAAGAAGTACTACAACCTTCAAACCAAACTACTCAATCATCAATATCTTAGGGCATTTTCCTTGGATGAAAATTGAAAACTAAAATAAGTTGAAATCCTACCTACTTACTCTAATCAGCTGTCCAACTGTTGGTTAGGTAAAATGAAATAGCCAATGCAACCATTCAAGCATTAAGTACTTTGATAGATTTTATTGCATGTGCTTGTTGATTGTCAAAACTGTAATTCTGCAACCTATTAGAAACTTGTCAACAAATGAGAGAATAAGGAAATACTTGCTTTCCTTTGTTGACTCTAGAAACTTTTCGAAAGGATCTTCCAAGGTATATACATCAATGTTTAACTGCTCTAAATAATTGTACATCTTTTCTGGATGACCTCCATGCCATGAGACTAAATTGTCATTTTTAACTTTATTTCCTTGCAAAATCAACCTATGATTGTTCTGAGATACTTTCAGATTTTCAGATAAGCTTTGTGATGATATTTCTACTGATGAAAATGTTTGTTTGAGGAAATTTTTATCATCTTGATCTTGAAACTCATTGTCAATAAATGAAGAAATACTTTGAATGCACTCATTATCCAACATATCTTCTATTGGATCATGAAAAACTTTAAAAGATTGTTGCAAATTATATATGGGTTTTAATGGAACTTCATAGATTTATAGTGGTTGTTCATCCTTTAAAAATTGAAATTCTTTAGAGCATAATGGTATAGAACTTTCTTTCAAAAATTTTGAACTTTCTTCTTCACTCCCATATTTGATGTGTATTGTCTGATCACTGTATTTGAGCTGCTGAAATTGAACTTCCTCATCCCACAAACTAGCTAGTGATTGCTCTATGAAGTTAGCTTGAATTTGGAGAAACATAATTATCATCATACTGATCATACTTAGGCAAATATTTAGAAGAAGGAATGTCATCAATTATACACATTATATCAGCAGATTGATTTTCTAGTAATCCTGATATATCTTGATTAGATTGGTTGCATTCTATTTGAAGGTCATCATTTTGATCAATAGGAGTGCTATCAGGCAAGGGGCCTTTTTGGGAAGGTAGAACAACATCAGCATCAACCTGTTCTTCTATTTCTTCATGGATAAAAACTTTAGTATATATATCAACATTAGAATAAGTAGAAATAATTCCTTCATTATGTAAATATTTTGAGGATGGTTGCATGTTTAGAAGCAAATTTATTTCTTCTTCGGTGAGGGGGGGTGGGAATATTTGAATTCTTACATTTGAATAACAATTGTTTTTTATCTTATGTAAAAATTGATCATGAGGTTGAATATTTTCTTTAACTTCATTCAAAACATTATATGAAACATCATTTGTTACTACAGAGGAGCTTTGTGGATCTTGATTCATCTCCTGATCTATCTCATCTTTGATTAACTCCTCTTGATTATGATGACACTTAACTTGAGAATGAAAGTTGGACTGCTTCTAATAAATCTTCATGATGCCAATTTCCTAAATCTTCATCAATATTTTCAAGGTAATGTATGAGATCTTCAGCTTGATCACAAAAATTTTTAGCTAATGATAAAGATGGAAAATCTTCTTTGTAATGCTCATAAAATAACTTGTGAAAATCCTTTAAAGAAAATAAACTAGCAGGTTTGAGAGCTTCATACCATTCTCTTGCTTGTCCTTCTAAGGTTGCCGTGAATAGCTTCATGAGGAAATCCTCATGCCAATCACCCTTCAATCTCCATGATTGTATATGAAATTTAATGAGATGTAACAAGGGATCATCAATATTCTCATTTTGAAATATAGGAAGATTTTTATCCCAATTTACCTTTGGTAGTTTGTGTGGAAATCCAGGTATGTGATCTCTGCTCATGGGAGCATACCTGCGTTTTAGTCTTGGGTCATCTTCTAAATTAGTCATAAAGAAGGGCCACTATATCTATAAAACCAAGTTAAATCCTTCTATAAAATACAATATACATTGAAAAACTTTCTTAATGATAAAGAAAATAATGTCTTGGATTAAGATCCAAGTTAAAAGTCCGATCTTTCCATATTGCTCTTTCAGGTTCATTCCTCCAGTGGAGTCTTGATTGTGAAATTTATTTGGAGTCGCCAGGTGGATGATTTTAACCTTTGTGTGTCTGATCATTGTCCACCATCATAAATCAGATCTAAACCTGTAAAATATTTATGAAGAAAATGTTATTCTTCCCCAGTATGGTTGCCAATATGTTATCACCTAGTAATTTCTCCAGGTTCAAGAAAGAAATAGTCCGAGGTAACCACAAACCTAATTCAAATTTTAGGATCTAGCCTTCCTAGGGTTCAGAGAGGGCTCTCTCTTTAAATTTTAACTTTGTTTTAATTTGTGAATATTAGGCTAGTTATGAAAGTGTCGTTTTGGTTTTTGTTTTGATAGATTTGGTGGGAAATTTTCACTTGGAGGGATAGATAGAGGGAAATCTACTTGTCCATTGGGCTATGGAGTCTATGTCAAGCTAACAAAACTGGGATCAAGGCCTAAAAGGTCAAATGTCTTCAGGGCAAGATAGATAACCCTTTGAGATCTTGGAAATTTGGTTTCGTGAGGTGGTATGATCGGGATAAAGGGCACTTAAGGATCCTTTGATCCGAAAAAGGGAAGTAGTAGATAGAGGTCAAACAGGAGAGGGAGCAATTAAGGGCTCCCTACACCGGAAATCAGAAGAAAACAAAGAAATGATAACTAGTTAAAAACAGGGTGCTATTAACATGTCCTGTAGTAATACTCCTAGTTATACATTCAGATTTAGAATTAAAACATAGATGTATGCATATAACAAAGAAAGATAACAATGACAAGTTTTAGAGAGTACTTCACGCCAGATAGCTTATCACAGGGATCCTAAAGTATGAAGCCAAATAGTTGATCCAGTCTGATACTCAAAATCGAAATCCAAAGCCTTCAAGTCAACAAAATATCTATCGTAATCTCCAGAAATTTTATTCCACCAAAATCTTCAAAGAGTGAAGTATTTATACAAATTCTAAACTAGAATATCTTGAGAAAATATCAAGATTGGTTTACAAATATATCCAACTGTTTTACATAAATAAAACTTAATTAAAGGACACTCAAAACTAATGCATCTATTTTGCACTATTTTTTATGGATAGGTGATGACAAAGAGGAGAATTCGAATTTTATCTCAACTCTTAGTTGATGATGAGGCATCCAAGTCACTAATTGTCTCCTTTCTTTGTGCATTCTGCTCTAGCAATTCTACAACCTTGGGGTCCAATGATACCTTTGTATTTCTAAATCTGAAATAGATATGTAAAACATGAAAGAGGTTATTGTATATAAATATGTTTTTGGGATAAACCTCTCCCAATTCCCTAAAATTATGCTCCAGCTGGTCACAATAGGCTCTGCAAAAATATGTGTAAAACAGAGTTTTCCACAGTCTGAAAAATAAGCTGTAAATATGTGCATGTATCTCTCATTTCTGTAATACCTGTGCCAAAAGTGATATAGGCTTTTGTAGATGAGTCTCTTAGGAACAAAAACCTCCTTCAATTTTGTAAGATGTATTTCTTATTGACCACAATCTTCTCTGCAAAGTTATAACTTAATAGGAATTTTTTGCAAAAAGGGCCTTCAAATATTGTTTAGTATTTCCAAATCCATAATGGTTGTTAGAAAAGTGAGAGAGGTTTTTGTAGTTGGACATATTATGAACATAAAAGTCCTTCAGTTTTTAAAAATTAATCTTGGATTGGTCACAATAGTTTCTACAAAATAATGACTTAAACATGAAATTTCTGCAAAAATGTCCCTTCTTGCTCGGTTTTCATCTTTTAACCTTATTGTTCTTTTAACTTTTTTTACTTTCACTTTGGATAAAATTCATTGTTGTTGAAATTATTTTCATCTTTATTTAGCATTTACTGCCTCCATGTTTTACTTTTACTGTTTTACCTTGACTGCTCTGTAACTTTGTTTTAACCTTTACTGTGACTTTCATCTAATACACTTTAACTGTCTCTGTTTTCACTACAAACTGTTACTGCTCTGTTTACTGTGTGAAATCTTCTTGTTCTAGGAAAACCTATTCAAACTCATTTCCCTGTGAATTCTTGGAGTAAAACTGATATTTAACTAGTATTTAGATTGTTTTATCCAAATTCTCTTTTTTCTAATGACCTGCAAAACAAAATAATTGTTAATGAAACCCTGGTTGCAGGGAGGTGATAATGGCTTTAAGTGGTCACAGTACTGGATTTGATTTTGGAATTTCAAAACCTTTACGATTTCTAGAACTCTACTTTTTTTAGGCATCTTGATCTGTTTCTGCAAGTTTAAACAGTTTGCAGAGGCAATTTTTCTATAGCAGAGGCTTAAATGGGCAAATTTGGTAAAGTATGGTCTCTTATTTGGGTTTTATGTCCAATTAGGCTTATCAAAGAAGTTTTGAGGCTTTAAAACTAGTCTAAAACAGAAAACAGGGGTTTTATGAGTCTTTTTAATGGAAATTTAGGCTAAAACTCTTTTGAAAAGGGTTACATAGGGTTCAAGGTACCTGCAGAGGTTTTTTGGCCTTTTAGAGCTTGAAATGGATCATTAAATTGTGAAAAATTGATAAATTTACTTGAAAAAACCACGCAGCAGACAAACAGGGTTTCTGGGAAATTTTTGGCAAAGTTTGGCCTGTTTTTGGGACTTTTTTGGGCAATTTCTTTACTCAGTTTCTTAATTTAAAATGATTTTCTTTCTTTAAAAATGGTTTTTCAAATTGGTTGCAGGTTCAATTTTGAGAAAAATACCTAGTATGATGTAGGTATCGTCTTTGGAAGGGTTTTTGAGGTTCTTAGGTGAATTGATGACTTTTGTAATTTTCTTGGAGCAATGCGCAGCTCCTCAATAGTCTTCAGAGGTTTCAGGGAAAGGTTTTGCAAGTTTCGGGCATAAAAATGGCAGATAAAGGCTTTAACCGAGTTTCTTTACAGTCGAGGAGGCACAACAGTAGGTTAAAAACGCGCAAATAAATGGATAAATGCCTTACCAAAGGTTTTATTAAAACATTACAGTTGCATTGAATACATGTCTTATGAGGAGGGTGGTTTCGAATGGGACAGTTATTGGTATCCCTTTGTCTTTCAATCGGGGCGTTATGTCCATTACATTAAAAAAAATGTCTGATTTCACAGACAAAAATTTCAAAAAAGACAACTCCTTGCTTTGATATCCAAACATATTGATCATCATTCTTCACTAGAAATGTTGTCATTGCTCGAGCTACTTCCATGACTTGGGTTATTTGGAGGAATGTTTCTTCTTCTTCAAGTTCCATCTACAAACATAAAAATAAATTGTAATGAGTGTATATACCTTGGTGAGAATAATTAAAATTGCAATATCAAATAATTTACATCGTTTTAAATTGAAAAGAAATTTACTATAGCAATAATTGACTCGTGAACTATACACATTCTTTCAAAACCAAATTTCGTGCCATTTTTAACAATTCATTTGTTGGCGCAGTTCCATTTTTTGTTTCTTGCAAGTTTTATACCCCATAACAAATCATAGATTTAATATAAAAGATTTTTTGTTCTATTAATTATATATGGAGCTAATTAAAACAAGATAGATATTGTAATGTTCTGAAATGGAAATCAACAGCTTTTACACCACTGAAATGTTCCTTTGTCGGAAATATTAACAAGGCTATGTCAGAGATAGACTGAGAGGGATTTTACCAATTATGTCACCTCTAAAGAGAGGATGAGAACCAGAGGTTTCCTGGCCCTTTCTCAGACTCTGCCTATAGCTATGAAAATATTTATTCCTTCAGGAAGATCTTGCTCAAAAGGATGAGCTACAGCAATACATAAACATGAGCTGGAAAATAGCAGTGAATGTATAAAACTTTAGAAATGCAATAAACCCTCATAGCCTTCTCATTGATAATATGGTAGCAGGAATATGTACAAGATCTTGAGGAAATGATCACTCAAGCTGAACCAAATCCTTCTCTAAAGACACAAGTACAATGAACATGAAATACACTACTACATATATTATGCCCAATTATGACTACACAGTCAATGAAGGAGAACTACTGCAAAATAATGATACAATGAAGATATGGCAATATGAAGCTCAAATAAAGAAGGGGGAGATGGATCTCAACCGCTAGAAACTACAATAAACAATCCCTAAAGGGATTGGCTACAATACATACAAAATGGCAAATATGTTGAAATGCCGGAGTTGCTGGAGCAGCTGCAACTCTAATATGAGAACATGAAGGAGATGGTTGAATAATGCTACATCAGGTGTATAAACCTCCTCCAATGGAAATCTAGAGTGAAAGGCTGATCCTTTCACCAAATATCTCACCCTCCAAAATGTCGATGCAACCCCTCACTGCAATTGCACTCAAGAGCTGCGCAGTCAAGGAGAGGAACTACGCTATAAGTGATGGGAAGAGATTGGACTCTTGCCAAGATATGGAAAATGGATCTGATATCTCCCCTATGGATCTCCCGGATGCACAAAAGCTTCCTCTTCTGAAATATGAGCTCCGGAATGAGGATGTGAGAACCTCCACTGCAACCCCAGCAACACAATGGCTCTTGCTGCAAGAATCACTGCATTGAGAGGAATAGCTTTGACCTTGAGTAAATATGTGGAGAAGATGAAAATTAAACCTTCAAGAGCTTATCAAGAAGGGATGGAATTCTTGAACAAGAAATCCCTTGTGCTGAACAGCACAGCTATCACAGTTGTGCAACTGTGGAAAGAAAATCAATTCGAAAAATCCAAGCTAGCTCAAAATGGTTGCTTTCCCCTCCTTTTATGCAAATGAAAGCTCCTTAGTCATGGAACCCACACATTAGTGTTTCCTCCTCCTCATGCAATTTCGTAGGCTTCCCAAGCAAGCCACATCTCCATCTATTGCGCAGTTTGACTTGGTCAACATGACCTAGCCCTCTTTGCAATTAACCTTTTTCACACATGGGGTGTGCAAACAAGCTCCAATGATGCTCCTCTTTCATAATATGAGGGATTTTATTGATGTTTTTCATAACCATGGGCCTCCTTACCCATTTATTTAGTTGCAATATTATAATATAAAAACTCTAATGTTCCATTTAGCCATGTGCTAAAATGGGAACATTACAGTCCTCCCCTCCCAAATGTTGCTTGTCCTCAAGCAACTGCAAGGATAGAACTGGAAAAACCTCCACTCAAGGCATGGAGTCTGAAATATGTTGAGGAACACCTCCCCAATGTAGATCCTCCATCCCCCAAGCAATGATCCATACAAAATGAGTTACCCTCCAACATGGAAACTCCTAACAATCATCTTCCACCTTTAGCTCCCGCAATGTAGGTAGGCTGAAAATCTAATCTTGGTAGACAAAATAGCCTACCCCACGCTGTCCTCCTCTCCACTTAGGATAAGTGCAGAGTATATGTTGATCTTGGGCTGCAACAATGTTTCCTTCAAGAGGCAAGATGAAGTCTAGACCTCCAAGGATCTCTCCTCCAGCGTTATGAAACATGTTGTCCCAAATCATCTCATACGTGACGAGTTGGTAGTCACCACCATATGGAATCCAATCATCCTCCTGTACACATATGGTTAAGGGATGAACATCATCATGCAAGTAAACAACACCCTTACCATAAGTCTGGCTCATGCAAATGGAGTGGCTCAAGAGTGAATCTCCTCCCATCCTCAAAGATAAGAGAAGTGGTTGTGCTAACTTCTCCAAGGAGTTGTGTATCTCCTCCATCTGCACCTGATCTCTGCATCTCCTCTTATGTTGATCTGTCAATGTCATGCAAGAAAAAATATCCTGGGAACACTCCACCAACAATCCGAAGCTCCCACATGGACCCATCCTCCATAGTGACAGTGCTGATGATTCCTCATGAAGGGCATCAGTCACATGGTCATCTCCTCCTTTGACATTTCTCATGCCAAAGATGCAAATTGGAAGGCAGCTAACCTTCCCTTGCTGCTTCTGCAATAGCGAAAAATATGAAATGAGAGTGGGAAAAAATGATGTTGAGATAGTGTGTCTCTCCTCCCTGAGTCTACCCAAGTCTCTCAGCACTGTAAAGCTGTCTCCCAAGGTCTCCACCCTCCTGAAATCAATGAATGGTGCCTCAACATGTGAAGAATCTCTCATCATCTGCTGATCTAGTGGGTTCCCCAACAAAATGTCTCCATGCAAAGAGACATCATCATCAAAAGGTGACGGCATAAATGAATGAAAAAGTTTGTCCATACTTCCACTGCGCAATCCAATCACCCTCTTAGGTGCATCAACCACATAAGATATACAAGGATGTGGGCTCCTCATCACATCATGCTGGTCATCCTCCCTATCTTCTCCTGGTGTCTCCATGGTTCCACACCTCCTTAACAATGGCACATGTGAAAGATGAGTTGTGCCTTGGTCTCCATGCTTGAGATCCTGGGGACTTACTTTCAAAGATGCAAGAATCCCTCTACCCAAAGCAAGAGCTCCTCCTTCCTTTGCATGAGGCACTAGATAATCTCTAGGTGGCACAACGTTGTTGCCCTCAGCTTCTCCAACATAAATGGGCAACCCTCCAATAATTTTTCTGCAAATGTGGAATCCCTCCCCAAGTGGAAGTGATCCCCGATCAAAGGCCAAGGAGTATCCCCTTTGCACCATGATATTTCCATATTCTACGCCTACAACATCATACAAGAAATGAGAGCAAAGCTGCCCTTGCTCTCCAAATAATGACCCCAACAACAAATGTTTTTGTTGCTTCCTCATGCTCTCATCATACAAGATATATGATGAATACATAGTGTATGATATGAATGTTGCATCGTCACTATGTACCCATACTCTTTGATGCTCAATGATGCCAGCATCCTGCCACATCTTCTCCATCCTCATACCTCTGGAAAGAGAGTATGCCAAATGATGGCCAAACTCCTTTAAGAGTAACCAGCGCAGCCAAGCCTCTTGTTGCCCGGTATCATAAATCTGCAAGTGGCTCACTAGCCCCTTGCTCCTCCTCCACCACATCCACTCAGCCATGTGTGGATATCTCCTTCCTTCCTTCATCCTAGTACTCCTCCTTTGAGGACTACCCTCATCCCAAATCAAACCTATCATTTCATGGGATTTTGAAATACAGTTTTCCTGAGGATCAATTTGACCCTATGAGGATCCAAATAGTTGGTAGGCAAAAACCTCCCATCATGATATGTGTGGCACAAGGAATTTCCACCACATTCATGAGAGAAGATATCCATCCGAAGATGTCCCCCATCTCCTATTTGTTCTTGTGAGAAGGAAAAACCCTCCTCCAATTGTTGAAGAACCTTGCACTCCAAAAAGTGTGGGAGTGCACCTCCATTGAAATCTTTCTGTGAGATATCCTTTGCATCACTGCTCTTGTACAGCGCAATATCATTCTGCTACTCTAGTTCACCTGCATGCAATGATGTAGACCCATCCAAGGTGTTTGCTAAAATTACAAGAAATGGATCTCCAATCATACCTTGGTGAAACTTTGAAGCTCCTTGCAAGGCTACAAGTGTTGCTTCCCCATGAGTATTGGCCTCCCAAAATGCTGAAGATGAAGGCTGCTCCTCCATGGTCTCAACAGCGCTGGTACATGCCTCATCAAATGGTGGTGAGGACTCCTCCCTCTTTTTGCCAAATCTACTGATCAATATTTGAGAAAACTCAACAAGATTTGAAACCCTTGCATGGTCTAGATGGCTGATCCACCAACTCTTTGCTTCACCTTCTAAGTGCAGCACTGCAACCTCTACTGCCTCTTTGTCTACTATAGTATGTAGCAGGAAAAAGGCCTCTAGATTCTTTGCCCAAACCTCTACTGCACATGTGAGTGATCCATCAAATGTGGACAATAGAAATCTATTCCCTCTCATCATCCCGTGGCTGTGGGGTCTTCCTTCTTCTTTCTGCTGAATAAACTGTGGAAAAGATAAAGTCTCTTGGGAGATTTTAGGGTTTTCTCAGTATTCAGCTAGATACTCACTTAGAATCTTGAATTCCAAGTGTCTTCCATGCTTCTTCTTTGCTTCTCTGTGAGAATAAGAAGTGCATGGTCCTTCCTCTTCTCCTCCTTCATTTTTCTTGACCTCTTCAGAGAGGTCTCTTCTGGATCTGAAAATAGATGACAGAAATCTCATCTTCTTCATCCTTGGGCTCTCTACTTCTGAAATTTGAACTTCAAGGGTTGTGCCAAGTTCGATGCTCTGATACCACTGTAATGTTCCGAAACGGAAATCAGCAGCCTTTACACCACTGAAATGTTCCTTTGTCGAAAATATTAACAAGGCTATGTCAGAGATAGACTGAGAGGGCTTTTACCAGTTATGTCACCTCTAAAGAGAGGATGAGAACCGGAGGCTTCCTGGCCCTTTCTCAGACTCTGCCTATAGCTATGCAAATATTTCTTCCTTCATGAAGATCTTTCTCAAAAGGATGAGCTACAACAATACATAAACATGAGCTGGAAAATAGCAGTGAATGTATAAAACTTCAGAAATTCAATAAACCCTCATAGCCTTCTCGTTGATAATATGGTAGCAATAATATGTACAAGATCTTGAGGAAATTATCACTCAAGCTGAAGCAAATCCTTCTCTAAAGACACAAGTACAATGAACATGAAATACACTACTACATATATTATGCCCAACTATGACTACATAGTCAATGAAGGAGAACTGCTGCAAAATAATGATACAATGAAGATATGGCAATATGAAGCTCAAATAAAGAAGGGGGAGATGGATCCCAACCCCTGGAGCCTACAATAAACAATCCCTAAAGGGATTGGCTACAATACATACAAAATGGCAAATCTGTTGAAATGTCGGAGTTGTTGGAGCAGCTACAACTCTAATATAAGAACATGAAGGAGATGGTTGAATAATGCTGCATCAGGTGTATAAACCTCCTCCAATGGAAATCTAGAGTGAAAGGCTGATCCTTTCACCAAAGATCTCACCCTCCAAAATGTCAGTGCAAACCCTCACTGCAATTGCACTCAAGAACTACGCAGTCAAGGAGAGAAACTGTGCTGTAAGTGATGGGAAGAGATTGGCCTCCTACCAATATATGAGAAATGGAGCTGATATCTCCCCTATGGATCTTCCGGATGCACAAAAGCTTCCTCCTTTGAAATCTGAGCTCTGGAATGAGGATGTGAGAACCTCCAATGCAACCCCAGCAATACAATGGCTCTTGCTGCAAGAATCATTGCACTGAGAGGAACAGCGTTGGCCTTGAGTCAATATGTGGAGAAGATGAAGATTTAACCTTCAAGAGCTTCTCAAGAAGGGAGGAAATTCTTGAACAAGAAATCCCTTGTGCTGAACAGCACAGCTATCACAGTTTTGCAACTGTGGAAAGCAAAGCAATTCGAAATATCCAAGCTAGCTCAAAATGGTTGCTTTCCCCTCCTTTTATGCAAATGAACGCTCCTTAGCCATGGACCCCACACATTAGGGTTTCCTCCTCCTCATGCAATTTCGTAGGCTTCCCAAGCAAGCCACATCTCCATCTATTGCGTAGTTTGACTTGGTCAACATGACCTAGCCCTCTTTGCAATTAACCCTTTTCACACATGGGATGTGCAAACAAGCTCCAATGATGCTCCTCTTTCATAATGTGAGGGATTTTATTTATGTTTTTCATAACCATGGGCCTCCTTACCCATTTATTTAGTTGCAATATTATAAAAGCAAAACTCTAATGTTCCATTTAGCCATGTGCTAAAATGGGAACATTACAGATGCTTACAAATTCCACAATTAATTTCTGATATGCCAACATATACTGACAACCCATATTTAACCCAATGTCAATCAATTCTTATGATGCTTCTTCTTTGTATTTTAGCACTTGTTTAAATACATTCAATGATGATTGTTGTAAAACAACTTAAAATATACAAAAAAGAAATCTAGTTAAGTTGTTATAAGGAAGTAAAAATTACTCACAAACATAGATATCAATCCTTTTCTTCCTTGTTTGTAGAAATTATATGAATTATGTGTTATATGTCCAAGATTCTCTTGATCTCACTGTATTTTATCTTCATGCAAAATACATAATCTATTCCACCATTGATCATTTGCGGAAATTAAATCAAGATTGCAATGCACACATGAAACAATAAAAATTCACACACATTAACACAGTTGTTTAATAAGAAAGCCTGAAGCTGAAACCCCAACTATATGTATATAATATATGTCATAGAGATCATGTAACAATCCTCATACAAATTTGATCATATCAAGCTCTCAGTACAATACAATCGCTACACACTAATCAGGCCTGATCTTGCAAATCCATGCATCGATCTTTGCCACCTGCTAGCCTGCCTCTACTGCGCAATCCCTGCTGAAGAATGGCTCTGAATGAGTTCGAATTACTCTAGCCTTGCTCACGCAATCCTCATTGGCATCTCCACTGAGTGTTGGATGCAATCAATGCATCACTATAGTCACAACTGATAGTCTATCTTTCCCTTTCACCTATCTCTCCACTGGTCTCCACTGAAACTGCCATGCACTGTAGTTAACTGATGTATTCTTCAGTTGATTAATGAGTTATTATTTAGTGAATTAATTAACTTATTAATTCACACCACTCTCACTAGTGTATCAATCAGTTAGACTAGATACAACTATCTCAACTGAGTCTAACTGAGTTAAACTAAATAAAACTCCACCAACTACTTCTCCAACTCCACCAAACTCTATCACATGAGTTCTAACTGAAGTCCTCCATGTAATAGCTCCATTAAACCCTTAGGAATAGCGTAATTCCTTCTATCAGCTTCTGTGCCACATCTGTGCACTTAACTGAAGTGCTCCAAGAGAATAAGATAATGTTTAGAGTCCACATATTATTAAGAGCTAATAATATTCGACATATCTATTTTTAAACTGTAAGTCTAAAAATAGACTCCGCCCAATATGTCTAAAAATAGAAGTCCATATATTTTTCCAACTTAACCAACCATCCACAAATAGCATCCTGCAACTCATAGAATATGATCAACATGTCTAAAAATAAACATAGTCTAAAAATAGACTTTGCGCCAAAATAGCCTGCGGGCCCACTTAGTGAAGGCGACTCTTTTCACTAAGCTCATCATCTTGTTGAATCTCAACACTCTCTCTCAAAAATATATGGATTATTTGCCACCCCGATCCTGTCTCTATGGTATTCGAATTTTCTCCTGGTGAGCGCCTTCGTCATAATATCTGCATCCTGATCCTCCATAGGAATGTAAGAAAGCAACATGATCTTCCGCTGCACACAATATTTGATATGATGATACCGGATGTCAATATGTTTAGATATATCATGAAATACTGGATTAACCAAGAGTTTAATGAAACTCTGATTATCACAATATATCACAGTAGGATCTAAGTGAGAACCGAACAAACCAACAAGGATCTTCCTCATCCATATAGCCTCGCATGTAGCGAAACTTGCTACCATGTACTCGGCCTCCGCTGAATTGAGTGCCACGAATCTTTGTTTCTTGCTGTACCAAGAAACTTCTATAGATCCAATATTGAAAATCCCTCCAGATGTGCTCTTTCTGTCCGTTGGGCTTCCTACCCAATCTGCATCCGTGAAGCCATGCAGCTTCACCTCATCCGACTGTCTGTACCAAAATCCATATCTAGATGTGCCCCTGAGATACCTTAGGACATGCTTGCCTGCCTTCCAAAAGAGCTTGGTAGGCTTAACCATCGCTTGTGAAAGCTGGTTCACAGCATAGCATATGTTCGGTCTTGTATTGACTAAATACATGAGCAAACCAACCAACTGTCGATAAACAATGGCATCCACTACCTCTGCTGATGTAGCATCCTCTTTCCTCCAACCACCAGGAAGAGGAGTGTCGATAGGCTTGCAGCCTTGCATGTGAAACTTCTCCAGTATCTCCCGGGCGTACTTGCCTTGAGACACAAACAGTTCACCTTTCCGCTACCAAATTTCCAATCCCAAGAAATAATGAAGGAGGCCCAAGTCCTTCATCTCAAACTCCTTTGCAAGATCTATCTTGCATGAGTGTATCAACAGTTCATCACCCGTTAGTATTAAATCATCTACATAAAGCACAATGATCAAAAGCTTATCCTCCACCACAATCTGGTATAGGTTTGGATCCGCCTCACTCTTGGCGAAACCAAGTCCAGTGAAATAACTGTCTATCCATGTGTATCAAGCATGAGGTGCTTGTTTCAGCCCATACAGCGCTCTTTTGAGCCTGCACACATGTGACTCGCTGCTAAGATTTTGAATCCTTCAGGCTGCTCAATGTACACCTCCTCCTCAATGATTTCGTTAAGGAATGCAGTCTTCACATCCATATGATGAATGTGCCAACCCATCTACGCTGAGAGAGCAAGGATGGTCCGTATGGAAGAATACCTTGTGACAGGTGCAAAGGTTTCTTCATAATCGATCCCCTCGATCTATGAGAAGCCCCGGGCAACAAATCCTACCTTATACTTCTCGACGCTCCTGTCAGCAACTTGCTTCACATTGTAGATCCATCTCGAACCTACCACTGATTTCCCTTCTGGCCTTGGGACAATCTCCCATGCACTGTTTCCGACAATCGAATCATACACTTCCACCATGGCATTTACCCATGCGGGATCCTCCACAGCTTCCTCGAAAGAGGATGGCTCCATCACGATACACTTGCTCATCAGAGCCATGTATCCAGTAAATTGGTCAGGTGATTGTCTCTGTCTGTGCTGTGATGTAGGATCTCCGACATTCTGCGCTGCATCAATATTCAGTCACTCTTTCTCAAAAAGCGCCCTGAACTCACAGAACTTTGAGTATGTCTCGCTCTTCTTCTGCATGAAGAAGAGCCAACACTTACGAGAAAATTCATCCACAAATATCACATAATACATGTGATTTGCTATTGAAGCAATCGAGAAAGGTCCACATACGTCTGTGTGAATTGTCTCAAGGATTTTCGAAGCATGACTATCCTTCTCATGAAAAGTGGTCTTCACAAATTTTCCCAAAGTACATCCCTTGCACTAATCTGAAAGCGCAAGTGTACCTTTGGGAAGCCCGGTAGGAATCTGCTGCAAAATTTTCAAAACGCCATGGTGAAGATGGCCCAATCTCCTATGCCACAATTCGCCCTCATCTCGGCTCACCACTCCTTCTGCTTTTCCTGCCATTGCAGTGCAGCCATCTACTTGCAATTGATAAATATTCTTAACTCGAATCCCTATCCTCCTTGTTTGACCAGTTGTTTTATGCCGAAGGAAAGCTTTTCCCTCACTGAAAACAACATCATAACCCTTGTCTTCCAACATCGCCATGAAGATCATATTATTCTTCAATCCTGGAACATGCGTGACATCCTTCAAGATGAAAGGTTTACCGAACTCCCTCTCAAAGGAAATGGTCCCGATACCAGTCACATTGTATCTACCATCATCGCACATATCGATGTGCACTCCAAGATCCTTTTCCTCCAGATCACTAAACAAATCTTTGTCTCTGGTCATATGGAAAGACGCACCACTGTCAAGAAACCACACCGATCCCATCACACTTGAAACCAAGCATGTGATCAAAGAAAAATCCAACTCAAACTGCGAGGCTAAGGCCTCTCCAGTTGCAGATCCAGCAACCTGCTTATTCTTCTTCTTTTGTGGACAGTTAGTGGCGAAATTCCCGTGCTGGTGACAGTGAAAACACTTCACCTTGGACAAATCCTGCTTCTTACCTTTCGCACCGGATTGAGAAGGATTTTTCTTCCCCTTCCCTTTCCTTGCTTTGGCAGCCAAAGTGAAATTTTCTTCATCTTAATTCTTCAATGAAGATCCATCCCTGGTACCCCGCCTTATCTCCTCCTGCACAAGATCTGACCAAAGTCGTTCCCATCCTGACAGTTTCTCCCATCCATTGACAGAGTCTTCATAGCTATGCCAACTCTTTGGAAGCCCAAGGAGAGCCAAGCTCACCAAGTATTCTTCATCAACAATAACCCCCACACTTCCCAGCTCATCCTTGCAGTGGACAAACTTCGTGAGGTATTTTGGTATACTGTCGCCTTTCTCCATTTTTATTTTTCTGAGCTTGTCTTTAAGCACCAACTTCCTTTGGTCACTTCTGCTTTGGAAAATTTTTGTCAAAGCCTTCCACATTAATAATGGAGTGGCTTTACCGTGAAGGCTGGACACAATTTTTTCCTTCACACCTTCCAACAGAATCCTTCGACACTTTTCTACCTTCTTTTTCCATGCGTCAAGTGCGGCTGCATCGCTAGACGCAGGCTTCGGAATATCAGCATCTATGAACTCCTTCAACCCATTATCATCCAGCACTACCTCCATCCTGTCCTTCCATTCTATGTAATTTGAGCTTCCATCAAGGGCATACTCCAATTGCAATCCGTTGAAAGACATTTCAATGAATGCTCAACTTCGACACCAAGAAAACACTGCAGCAAATTCAAATTCCACTAGCATAAAAACTCAACCGCTTCAATAATTGCAATATCCTCCAATGATCAACTACTCTGATACCATGTATAAATTATATAACTTATGTGTTATATGTCCAAGATTCTCTTGATCTCACACTATTTTATCTTCATGCAAAATACAGAATCTATTCCACCATTGATCATTTGCGGAAATTAAATCAAGATTGCAATGCACACATGAAACAATAAAAATTCACACACATTAACACAGTTGTTTAACGAGAAAGCCTGAAGCTGAAAACCCCAACTTTCTATATATAATATATGTCATATAGATCATGTAACAATCCTCATACAAATCTGATCATATAAAGCTCTCAGTACAATACAATTTCTACATACTAATCAGGATCGATCTTGCAAATCCATGCACCAATATTTGCCACCTGCTAGCCTGCCTCTACTGCACAATCCCTGCTGAAGAATGGCTCTAAATGAACTCCAATTTCTCCAGCCTTTCTCACGCAATCCTCATTGGCATCTCCACTCAGTTTTGGATGCAATCAATGCATCACTATTGTCACAACTGATAGTCTATCTTGCCCTTTCACCTATCTCTCCATTGGTCTCCACCGAAACTGCCATGCACTGTAGTTAACTGATGTATTCTTCAGTTGATTAATGAGTTATTATTTAGTGAATTAATTAACTAATTAATTCACACCACTCTCACTAGTGTATCAATCAGTTAGACTAGATACAACTAACTCAACTGAGTCTAACTGAGTTAAACTAAATACAACTCCACCAACTACTTCTCCAACTCCACCAAACTCTGTCACATGAGTTCTAACTGAAGTCCTCCATGCAATAGCTCTAGTAAACCCTCAGGAATAGCGTAATTCCTTCTGTCAGCTGTTGTGCCACATCTATGCACTTAACTGAAGTGCTCCAAGAGAATAAGATAATGTTTAGAGTCCAAATATTATTAAGAGCTAATAATATTCGACATATCTATTTTTAGACTGGCAATCTAAAAATAGATTCCGCCCAATATGTCTAAAAATAGAAGTCCATCTATTTTTACAACTTGACCAACCATCCACAAATAGCATCCTGCAACTCATAGAATATGATCGATATGTCTAAAAATAGACACAGTCTAAAAATAGACTTTGCACCAAAAATAGCCTGCGGGCCCACTTAGTGAAGGCGACTCTTTTCACTAAGCTCATCATCTTGTTGAATCTCAACATTGTCGTCATGTTTTATGTGTTGAATGGTTCCATTTTCTTTTCTTTTCTGCAAGAAAGTACTTGAAAAATAATATTCAATGCTAAATTATTTATTTATTGTACCTAATTTAAAAATTCAATGATTACATATTACATTTGATGCATGTTGTTGTTGAGATGACTCATCGTGCGATGCAATTATGTCCATTTCTTTTACCATTTCATTGTACACCTTTTTAGACATTCCTACTCGCATATTTCTAATATCATCTCTTTCGTCCTTTGAAATTTTCATAATCTTCCTGAAAAAGTAACATGACAATAAACTATTTAATTTGTATATTGATATATGAAAAATAAATATAACAGAAGTGATATTTATAAATGATTGCTTTATATATATATATATATATATATATATATATATATATATAATTCTAGAAAAACATTTAAAGGAATATTACTTTTTCAATCCTTCATTTTTTTACTTGTGCATTTTTGCTATTAAAAGTCTGACATGTCTCATTGACCAATTCTCTGGAAACACTTCATGTAATTTAAATAAAATTTGGTTCTTGGAATCATTGGATTGATTTTTGTATTGTAAGTGGAAAGAACGTCTATATATTCGTTCCACTAGATCCCTCAAAGTTTTGTAAAGGTTTTTCCCCCTTTCGTTAACCTCTAACACCACTCCAAATGAGCTACGGAGCAATTCATTTTCATTTGCATGTTCTGTTTTTTTTCTTTTCTTAGAACAACATTCATTTTCTTCGATGTTGGTCCTTGTAGAAAATTAAACATATCTGAATTAATAGATTGTCTGAAACGTGTTATCTAATCTTTTTAAGTGTTAGGTCCCTATATTACTAGTATAGTCCCTTATTGTTGTTAGTGTAACCCCCTTATTGTTATTTTTGTACCCTTGTAACCCCCATTTTGTTATTATTGTGCCCTTAAATTATTATTGTTAGGTCGGCTAGGATTACATTATGGCCCACTAGGATTACATTTGGCCCCATGGACTCCTATATATAGAAATGAGGTTTTGTAAATTGCATCATCCAAGAATTGTTCATTAATGTAATGTATTTGGAGGTTTCCCCCTCGAAGTGGCTTATTTCTAAGGCGTTGATATCTCTTTTCTTCTCTTTTTGGAGATGGTTTCTCAACATTTGGTATCAGAGCCTTTGGATTCTAGGGTTTCGCTGCTTCAAACAGGTCATCGTGGAATTTTAGCTATAACTTTTTTTATACGAAGTTTCAGAAGCTGAAATTTTTAGGGTGCGAAGACGAAATCCTAAGGAAGATTTTCTAAAAATTGCAGAGCTTGGTTCGCAATATTTTCGGAGATATGATCTGTGGAAGTTAGGTCTTTTTTCAGGCTCCTAAACAGGTCATCGTGGCATTTGCGCTATAACTTTTTTTCTACGAAGGTTCAGAATCTGAAATTCTTATGGTGCGAAGTTGAAATCCTGAAGAAATTCGTCAAAAAATTTCAGAGCTTGGTTCGCAATATTTTTGGAGATATGATCTATGGAAGGTAGTGCTTTTTCAAGCTCCTGAATTTCATCTCAAAGAGGTGATCGTGGGAAAAGTTCAATAACTCTCTCTCTGGGCATCAGATTGGAGTGTCGTAAAAAGTGATCACAAGTTCACAGATTGTAGTTTCTTGGCTATCAATTTCAGAGACGAAGGATGAAAAGTGACACGTGGCAAGTCGTACAAGTACGCTCTACTGAACCAGTCCATAATTAGGTCATTGTGGGAGATTGGACACAACTTTGTCTTGGAGAATCAAAATCAGGTCAGACCTGTGGCATTCGAAAGATAATTCAGAGGGCTACGTTGGTACCAAAAATCAAATATTGAAGTGCTGCAATCACAAATATAATCCAATTTCAATATCGAGCTCCTCAAAAGCAAGAAAAAGGTGTGTATTTTTTTTTCCGAATTGCATAAGTCTTGTTTGAAGAATCAATTTGAATTGATTCCAAGGGAATATTGTAGAATAGATATCAGTATTGGGTTCTAAAATATACCCCGTAAAAATAATTCAACACCCATTAAGCCTTCAGAAGGCTCTACTATGACTCATGAAGATGAAGAATTGTAACATGATCTATCAAAATTACAAGAGCAAGTGCAACAAATTTCACTCTCGCAAAGAGCAACAAAAAATGAAATGGAAGTTTTGAAGAAAGGCATGGAAGAGAAGATGGATGGCGTGGAAGCTAAGATGGATGGCATGGAAGCTGGCATGGAAGCTAAGATGGAAAACATGAAGAATGATCTAAAAACATACATCGAAGGTTTGACAAAGTTGATACAAGAAATGTTTCCTAATGGTGAAAAGATAGTAGAAGAACCTCATGATGAGAACAAAATAAATGTTAATCTTGATTTCATAAACTCTAATGTTGGCGGGAAGAACCACCATATTCCAAAGATGGATATGAGGAAGTTTGATGGAAAGGATCCTGTAACATGGATACTACAGATGGAGCAATATTTTGATTCCATAACGTGCAAAACACACAAAAGGTACGCATTGCAACTTTACATTTAGAACAAAATACATTTGTATGGTATCGATGGCTTTGCTCCCGTAAAAAAATTGTCACTTGGTCAATTTTTACGTAGGAAATGATAGCACATTATGAGGATACAAAGAGCAACACCTTCTTTAGCCAATTGATAAATCTCAAACAAAAGGGTTTAGTGGGGCAGCACATTGAGGAATTCAAAAAATTGAATATGAGGGTAACTGATATTCCAGAGGAACACAGGATCGATCTCTTCATAGGCACTTTAAAGGATAATATCCAACATGAAGTTCGCGTTTTGGAACTAGATTCATTGGAGAAGGCATTCAGGTTGGCAAGAAAAGTTGAATGTAAAATAATGGCGACAAGGAAGCCTACCACTCAATTCTATAAAGAAGGAAGTGTTGCTACGCCTAAATTTCCACAACCTACAAGGTTGACACCACAAAAATTGGAAGAAAAAGAGAAAAAGGGCTTTGCTATAGTTGTGATAGAAAATACACTAAAGGTCATAAGTGTGCTGAGAAGAAATTATTTTACATAGATTGTGAAGAGGAAGAAGAAAATGAACAAGAAGAGGATATACACCAGGAACCAGCCCTAGAAGAGGAAGAAATGAATCCGACCATATCGTGTAATGCACTGGCAGGAATTACTACTCCTCAAACTCTCAAGATAGAAGGACAAATCAAGAAGAAAAAGGTAATAGTGTTTATTGATTCAGGTAGCACCCATAATTTTATTCATTGTAAGGTAGCCAAGGAATTAAATTGTTTCCCATACCCAGCACCAGAATCTCAAGTGATGGTTGCAAATGGAGGAACTATAAATTGCTCTGGAAAATGCCATAATATCAAGCTAACCATGGGGGAATATGTATTGACTAGTACAATGCTTTCCATTCCTATGGGAGGTGCTGATGTTGTACTAGGAGTACAATGGTTACAATCTTTGGGGACGGTAGCTTTTAATTTTCAAGAAACTTTCTTGAAATTTTTTTTAGAAGGAAAGGAAGTCAAATTACGGGGTATTGAAGGGAAGCCGGGAAGGATAATAAGCTCTAATGTCATGACAAAGCTTCTAAAGAAAGAACAACGAGGCGTAATTGCACAATTATGCTCACTAGAAGTTCCGACATCAAAATCATCTATTTCCGCAGATCTCCAACAAGTCTTGGACAATCATTCCAAGGTGTTTGAAACTCCCAAAGGACTCCCACCTATTCGTGATCATGATCATGCTATTCATTTGATTCCAGGAAGTGTTCCTCCAAACATCAGGCCTTATAGATATCCTTACTTCCAAAAGAGCAAAATTGAACGTATGATTACAGAAATGTTAAAGGCGGGTATAATTCAACCTAGTCAAAGTTCTTTCTCTGCTCCTGTAGTATTGGTACACAAGAAGGATGGATCATGGCGAATGTGTCCAGATTATAGGGAGCTCAATAAGCTCACCATTAAAGATAAATTTCCCATTCCTGTGATTGATAAATTATTGGATGAATTACATGGAGCAATTTATTTTACCAAGTTGGATCTTCGTTCAGGATATCATCAAATTAGAATGAAGACTGAAGATATTCCAAAAACAACATTTCGAACTCATGAGGGACATTATGAATTTTTGGTCATGCCTTTTGGCCTTACCAATGCACCTTCTACATTTCAAGGGTTGATGAATTCCATTTTCAAACCCTTCCTTAGAAAATTTTTGCTAGTATTTTTTGATAATATACTAATCTATAGCAGGTCTTGGAAGGATCATGTTGAACATGTTGACAGGGTGCTCAAAATATTGTAGGAGAAACAATTATATGAAAAAACATCCAAATGTTTCTTTGGAGTACAAGAGGTGGAATATCTGGGTCATATTGTATCTCACGAGGGTGTTAAAGTAGACCCTAACAAAATTAAAGCTATTAAGGAATGGAAAGTCCCCACAACCATAAAGCAGTTGCGAGGATTTCTCAGGTTAACAGGGTATTATCGCAAGTTTGTTAAGAATTATGGGAGAATAGCAACACCTCTAACAACATTATTGAAGAAAGATGTATTTTCATGGACTCCTGAAGCAACTAAGGCCTTTGAACATCTTAAAGAGGCAATGTGCCTAGCACCGGTCTTAGCTACGCCAGACTTCACAAAAACCTTTACTGTGGAATGTGATGCCTCAGGAAATGGAATTGGTGCAGTTTTAATGCAGGAAGGAAGACCCATTGCTTTTGAAAGTCGTCCAATCAAAGGAAAGTATTTACAGGAACCTATTTATGAGAAGGAAATGTTAGCAATACTACATGCACTAAAGAAATGGCGAACTTACCTAATGGGAAGACACTTCAAGGTAAAAACTGATCATGATAGTCTTAAACACTTTTTGGAACAAAGACTATCGTCAGAAGAACAGCTAAAATGGGTCACAAAGATGTTGGGTTATGACTTTGAAATAATCTACAAAAAAGGAAAGCTGAATGTTGTTGCAGATGCACTCTCAAGAAAGAATGAAGAGGTGGAAGCACTGCTTTGTGCCATTTCTATTATCCAACCAGATTGGATAACTGAAGCAAGAGATGAATGGAAGAAGGACAAAGATGTATGGACACTCATTCAAAAGTTGCAGCAAGATCCTAGTACATCCGATACATTTAGTTGGAAAAATGATTCCTTATGGTACAAAGATCGCTTATATCTTTGTAAGAATTCCCAACTAAAACAAAAGATTCTTCTGGAATTGCACACTTCTCCTTTAGGAGGACACTCAGGATTTTTAAAAACTTACCACAGGGTGAAGAAAGAATTTTTTTGGGATGGCCTTAAATCTGATATTTAAAAGTTTGTGGCGGAATGTTTGGTTTGCCAGCAGAATAAAGTGGAGACAATTAAGACCCCGGGACTTCTACAACCTTTATCCATTCCAAGTCAACGTTGGGAGGAGATTTCAATGGATTTTATCACAGGTTTACCTAAGTCCTAAGGAAAGAATGTCATCATGGTGGTAGTTGATAGACTTACCAAGTATGCACACTTTTGTGCATTATCTCATCCATTTAAAGCAAGTACAGTTGCTACTACATTTATGGATAGAATTCAAAAGTTACATGGAAGCCCAAGGGTTATTGTGAGCGATAGAGATCCCATTTTTACTGGAAATTTTTGGACGGAGTTATTTTCTTGTTTGGGTACTCAATTAGCTCATAGCTCATCTTATCATCCTCAATCTGATGGTCAAAATAAGATAGTAAATAAATGTTTGGAAGGATATCTTCGTTGTTTTGTATCTGATAAACAAACACAATGGGTCAAGTGGTTACCTCTCACTGAATGGTGGTATAACACTTCCTTCCATACTGCAGCAAAAATGACCCCATTTATGGCACTTTATGGATATCATCCACCATCGATCACATAATCTTTAAGGGAAAATTCGAAGGTTCAAGCAGTGGAAGATCACATCAAGCATCAACAAGAATTTCTCCAACTCTTAAAGGATAACCTGAATTTGGCACAAAATCGAATGAAACAACAGGCAGATCAACATCGCAGCGAGAGAATTTTTGATGTAGGAGATTGGGTATTTTTACGGTTACAACCATACAAACAAATGTCCCTCAAGCAAGCTAAGAAGGATAATAAATTATCGCCAAAGTACTATGGTCCTTACAAGGTGTTGCAAAAGATTGGTACTATGGCATACAAATTGGAGCTTCCTGCTTCTTCGCGAGTACATCCAGCTTTCCATGTTTCATGCTTAAAGAAGGTTATAGGTGAAAATCTTCCAGTTCAAACAGTATTGCCAGAACTTGATGAGGAAGGGAAAATCATATTGGAACCAGAAGCGGTCATGGAAACAAGAACTCGACAACTACGGAATCGATCAATTTCAGAGTATCTCATCAAGTGGAAGAACTTACCCACCGAAGATTCTACATGGGAGGATGAGAATTTTATACAGAAGCACCCAGAGCTACTCAAGCGTTGAGGACAACACTTTTTTGAAGGAGAGGGGCATGTTAGATCCCTATATTACTAGTATAGTCCCTTATTGTTGTTAGTGTAACCCCCTTATTGTTATTATTGTACCCTTGTAACACCCATTTTGTTATTATTGTGCCCTTAAATTATTATTGTTAGGTCGGCTAGGATTACATTTGGCCCCATGGACTCCTATATATAGAAAGGAGGTTTTGTAAATTGGATCATCCAAGAATTGTTCATTAATGTAATGTATTTGGAGGTTGCCCCCTCGAAGTGGCTTATTTCTAAGGCGTTGATATCTCTTTTCTTCTCTTTTTGGAGCTGGTTTCTCAACATTAAGTATATTATTAATGAAAATCAAAAAAAGAAACTCATATTGGATCAATAGTATTTTTTCATTCACCTGATTCATCCTTCTGCAATTTTTCCATCAAGATTTTATGCTCTTTTGGTCTTAGATCAAAAATAATCTTATCGATATTCGTCATTTTGTGGCTCTGCGTGATACACACTAAACAATACATATTATAAGTATGAGGGGTTTTTGTAGCGCATTAGATTATATATCATTTTTGGGATTCAAATGCATCAAGTAAGTCATTCATCTATGACCATTTTCATGAGAGTAAGTCATAAATGACTAATTTCTCGTGATTTTTGAATAATCCACTTAGTACTCATTGCATTGGGTGATGCTCACAGGGGTGAAGAAGTGGGATTGAAACTAGTGAAATGAATCACATAGCATCAATCATCACTTTTGGGGCAGTCACCTGGTAACCAAGACTTCCCGAGAAGTCACCCATCCCAGAACTCCTCTGGCTTAAGTGCGCTTGACTGTGGATTTTTCCTCACAATCAACCCCACTTATATTGCTACCCAATTTGAAAAACCTTAGCAAGTATTGTGCCTCATGAATAATTGTGCAAATGGGGTAGCAAGCTAAGTGGGCTTGATTGTGGGGAAAAATCCATAGCTAAGCGTACTTGAGCCAGAGGAGTTATGGGATGGGTGACCTCCCAGAAAGTCTTGGTTACCGAGTGCATGCCCCAGAAGTGATGATTGATGCTATGTGATTCATTTCACTAGTTTCAATCCCACTTACTCACCCCTATGAGCATCACCCGATGCAATGAGTGCAAAGTGGATTATTCAAAAATCATGAGAAATTAGTCATTAACGACTACCTCTCAGAAAATGGTTATAGATGAATGACTTACTTAACGTAGTTGAATCCCAAAAATTATATATAATACATATTATTTGAACTTACATATAGTTCAAAAATAATAATTTTTGTAAATAATTTACAAAGAACTTGCATTTTTTTCTTTTTTGGATGTGATATCAGTATTTTTGTTAGTTTAACTCTTTTCATCCATTTATTTATCAATATAAAATCTGTAATATTCATTAATATATTTTATAAATAAATCATATATTTTTCAGGTAAAAAATAAATCAAGTAAACGGTGCGAATTTCGCAACTTAAGCACTGAACGCGGTGCGATATGTTCTTATAAACCCACCACCAATACAGTAGAAACACTGTATGGTGCTCTTTGTCAACAAGGAGACCTGGTGTGTTATATTAATACCAGAGCACTGATTAGCATAAACATAAATTATTAAAAACATGCTTTTATCAAACAGTGTTTTTTTTCAATACGTGCCCGGTGCACTATACTACAATCGCGCACCGATGCGCTATTTTAAACAGTGCACACCGATTAACAAAAGTTGTTTTTTAAAAAATCATGTAAGGACCTACAGGAATTGGAATCTGACTCTGCAAGTGGTCCTGCCAGTTATATGTCATATGCCTATATATATAGTAATTCAAACCCTATAAATCTAAAATGAAAAGCCATAATTGTGAAGTCACATAAACAAGAAGAAGTAAGGGTTTAACGTAAGAATGGATTATTTTGTTTTTTTCTGAATTTTAATTAAATGTAAATAAGAATAGAGATTGTAAATGATTTTTTTAGTAAAATGCACAGCAAAATTTAAAATTTTACTATACATGTATTAAATCTAATAGAAACTATTAAAAAAAAACAATTTTTATAGTAAAATTTAACAATTTTACAATACTACAGGGTTGCATAGAATACCAACCAAAATCACTTGTATGTTGCTGTGGCCATCACCCCTGCACATTCTCGACCACCTCTGGTTGCTTTGGTCCTTTTTTCTTGCTGCACTGACTGCCCAAACCAAACGACACTCTGCGGCCATGAAACCCGTGCCTCCTGGACTGTTCCGGCACATCCTCACCAGTGGCTGAAGGCCTTGCGAATACATCTTCGAACCTCCAAGAAAAGGGGCAATTGGCTTTGGCAATCGGTGACACCTGGATGTCGTGGAAGGATCTCGGCATCTTTGAATGGATCGGCACGGCTATCCTTGAAACTCGTTGGCTACAGTCTGCCCTACCCACTTTGTCGTCACTTGTTAATGGAGTTGCAGGGCTACACTCCATGACTGGTTTGGGGTTACTCTCGATGTTGTATCTGCTCACTCAAATCCTATACAGAAGTCCAGTTTCGAACAGAGTGCGGTCAGTCCATACTCGGACTACCATGACATATATGGTACCCCTCTATACAGACTGACCCAACATCTATATTGCGGTTTGAACCTGCATCAACTCAGGTGGGTGAACACAGCGCAACAGCCGTCATAGCACAAGTAAATCTTAATCGTTTTCAAATTTTTATTAAAACACTTGTTGGGGAAAATATGGTTATATGGACAAATAATACATAGTTGGTGTTTGATCTTAAAATGCACATTACACAAGCTCAGAGATACCCTATACCATTACAGTTACTTATTTATGAAGGCAGAGTACTACAAAACAACAGATCCATAAAGGATCACAATATACCATCTGGTGCTACCATCATCCTCAACCTCCGGCTGCGAGGAGGAGGAGCAGGGGATCGGAGAAAAACTAAAATCGTTGGGTGAACTGGGGGAGGCAGTACCTCTAATCAAGATCACAATACAAGACCCTTCTTCAAGAACATTCTGCAGAGGAACAAACCAACTGCCCCTACAGAACCAGCAAGCAATGCCCCCAAGCCCTACATTGTAGAATAGCTGAATCACACACCTAAACTGGCTATAGACTTACCTGAGATTAATGAACACCGAAATACATATCAGGCACAAGCACTTATATGTCACTTGAACAGCTTCTGGCCCAAACTAATTGACCTCTTCCAATGTATATTTAAGAACTGGACTACGGAATGTGAAATACACCTCTGTTCAAAAGGCTTCTTCATAGTTAAATTCCAACACTAAAAAATCAGAGATTACATCCTATAGGAGGGTTCATGGTTTTGGGGATCTACCGGACTTTACATCACCCCTTGGTTCCTGAACTCTGATGCCAACACTATGATTGTCTCCAGAATGCTGGATTGGATCAGGCTATATAACCTCCCACTACATTTATGGAATGACAGTGTCCTACAAGGCATTGGGAATATGCTTGGGCGATACATTAAAATAGATACACAACAGTTGGAGGAGAGAATATTCACCTTCGCACGTATCTGTGTTGAGGTAGACCTCAATAAAGGATTACCAGAATGCATACAAATGACACACAAAGGACATAAATGGCTGCAACATATAGATTATGAAAACACAGCTTTTAGATGCAGAATCTACAGACAGACTGGTCATCTACAAAATACTTGTCCTAAAGCAAAGAGAGATAACCAAAGAAAGAAGAGGACCGAAAAAGCACCCAAAGGATGGCAATATCCCCCTTGTGAACTAGAAGAGGAGATAGAAGAAGAAGCCTATGCACCCACATCAGAGGGGAACAATCAATCAACCATTTTCCCAGATGCACAAGCCAAAGACACACTGGATCAATTTGATCTACAAACACAACAGGACCCGCCCACACAGGAACTAGTTGTACCCGACAGCAGTGGGAACAAAAGGCAACATTCATCAAAAACATCAAACTCGGACAAGGAATTTGGAGCAGCCACAGTTGAAAATCAGCTCGCACTGGCACTTGTCTCCCCCATGTCATCACAAGGGGGTGGGCAGAAGGTGGAAAAAAATAAAGGGAGAAAAACAGAGTTTTCCTCCCCATTGTATATTAGTTTTTACTTGCTTGTTTTTATGAACACCAATCTCAGTTGGTTGTTCAAGCCTATTACCTACTGATGCAACATGTAATTTTCTTTATTTTAATAAAATTACAATTTTTCCTAGGGAAAAAAACTATACTACAGGGTTTTTGTGTGAATCACCAGATGTTTCAAATTTTGATTCTCTGAATAGTGTTGTTGTTCGAAAGTATTTTGCTGCTCCACATTGCTCCTATTCTCTCTTGCTCCAAGTATGTCTCTTGTGCAAATCCCTCCCTGAAAAATTTTGCAAAAATAATGAAATAATGAATAGCTTTTACTATTTAAAGAAATTTTTTATGAAATTAGATTTCCAAAAATCATTTGCCGCTCATTTTTCAATTTACCGCTTTTTTTCACTTCAAAAAAATAAAGTTGCACTTTTTTTCCTGATATTCGGTGCATTTATTAACTATTAGCACCAGTGCATCCGGTAATAAAACCGCACCAATGCGGTTAACAGTACATTAGCATCGATAACAATAACTCCTTTTTTAAGGCACCAAAATTACTTTTAGGTATGTAAACCAAAATTATTGTTGATTTTTCTCAAATGCAGGGAGAAAATCTCATGAAAGGGATGAAGAAAATAGAGAAGGGAAGCTTCTCCAAACGAATGGAAAAAGGCGTTTGATAAAGAGTAGGCGACTTATAATTTTTCAAATTTACATAAATTAAATATTCACGTTGAACTTCGATATAATGTATATTTTGATCTCATGTGTACTATATGTCAGTTTGATTTCATCGGCGAATGCATAAATTGAAGCAATCAATAAATATGTTCCTTACAATTTCGAAGTGACACAACCGTGGGTCGCATTGTACGAACAAAAGAGGATGAAATGGGATAGTGACGGGAAATAATTCAGATGGTTGAATGGAATAAGCATGCCTTATCGCAATCATTTAAAAGAAAATATAACAATTAAATTCCAAAACAGTTGGGTTGTTGACCAAGTTAGATAGAAATATGGTGCAACCAGTCGTTACCCGCGTGTTGAAGAGGATGCATTGAACGTAGGGATTGGGTGCAACAACTTGGTAATAATCTATTTATGTAAATTTTAAACTTAATAATGCGCCTTTGAAATGTAACATCTATATTTTATATTTTAACAGTTGGGTTATTAGACACATGACACTATGATTTTTTAAATTTTTTATAGGTGAATTTGTTCCCATCTATGTGGGCATATGGACACTATTTTCGTATAAAAAATGCCAATGATGAACACATGAAATAAGAATGTGGAGTAGTAGTTGAGTTCGATCAATATAGTCGAGCTAGCCAATGTGATCAAAACCTAGTATGAGGGATGTTAGGTTACGTCGGAAAGATACAAGAGCTCATTGAAGTGGACTTTTCCTCTTTCCAATGTGTTATTTTTAGGTGCAAGTGATGGGACACCTTTGATCAGAATAATGTAAAGGAAGATCGCGATAGTAGGCTGATATGTATCAACTTTAGAAAAATGTGGGATGAAGCTAAGGAGCCTTATGTTTTCCCCAAATACGGCAACCAGGTTTTTTTTTACCCAGATGTGTTGGATAGGGATTGGTGGTTCGTATTGAGACATGACCCTAGATCAAAACATATTTTTGAGAACAATAGTGTTATCATGTCAAGCAAGCTGAAAGATAATGAGGGTGATCATTGGAACAAAGAGTGATATGGTACATGTGTTATTTCATCATTTATATTATTTAAGATCGGTTTTTATAAAGAAGATGACTTAACCTTATAACTAAGACTATTTTTTTCGAAACATTATAATATGTATTTTGAATTAATTGGTTTGCATTATGTTAATGTTAAAATCATTTCACTTGATAATTTGCAATTATGTTGATCTCGAAAACAATACACTATATCAAGTTCTTTTTTTTTATGTCAATTCCTAAAATAATACAGCAACTTAGATTGCTTTAAATGGTTTTTCACTATATCATTACTTAAATAAATGCACCATATATATATATATATATATATATATATATATATATATATATATATATATATATATATATATATATATATATATATATATATATATCTGTGTGTGAATGATATCTTCAAAATTTAAAAATATATATTAATGTATATTATTATTATTTTTATGTACAATCATAATAAAATAATGATAATTCTAAACATGAATTTATTTGCATTATTTTCTAAACTTTATTATGTTACAAAAATTCATATTATTCTAGATTTATTATTTTACAATTATTTATATTCATACAAATTTACAAATTTTACAATTTTAATAAAATTGAATCATGACAATACATACCATTACAATTACAATTACAATTTTACAAATATTTTACATACAATTACAATTTTACATACAATTACAAATTTACAAATTTACAAATTTTACAATTTTAATAAAATTGAATCATGACAATAAATACAATTAAAATTACAATTTCACAATTTCACAATACAATTATAATTACAATTACAATTTTATAAATATTTTACATACAATTAAAATTACAATTACAATTTTAATAAAATTGAATCATGACAATACATACAATTACAATTACAATTTTACAATTTCACAATACAATTACAATTTTACAAATATTTTACATACAATTACAATTACAATTACCAATAAATAATATTTAATAAATATCATGAGTTAATATTAAAAATAAACATCACGATCATGATAACTATCGTACAAACATCATTTTCTAAAAGACACATTCAAATTCACTAACATCATCTAATCATCGTGATCATGATCATCTAACAAAACACAAGCATTGTATAACATCATCACAACACAAACATCAAATATACATCTCATGTCAAATAATTGCTATAACATACACATTTATCTCCAAGCACATTAAATGAACATATCTAACATGATCTAACAATATACACATCATGATGAACACCAACATGTACATTAAGTACATCAACATGAACATAAAATACATGCACCATATATATATATATATATATATATATATATATATAATGTCAAAAATATACAACTATAATAGAACTGCATATAAATGTCAAATATCTGGTGGTACTACATCAATACTATAACTAGTACTTGAGGCCTGCTCAGTCGATGGTGTAGCCTCATGCTCAGATGGATGACATGCTTGCTCAGCGGGTTCCTGCTGATCAGATGGTGTTTGCTCAAGACTTTCCCGTTGATGAGTCGACAGTGCAACCTGCTCAGTGGATGGTGCCTGCTTAAATGGACCTGCGTGCTCAAGATCAGATGTTTGCTCAGTCAATGGTCGTGTCTGCTCAGGACTAGGTGCATGCTCAGATGGCGCCTACTTAGAAGATGCATGTTGATTAGGAATCGATGCTGGCAACTCATCTCTGGTGAGAGGTGAAGGAGGAGGTGGAGTAATATAATGATGATCACTTCCCTCGTGATCATGATCATCTGATGAGCTGCTCTGTCGCGCATCTCCACGATGCCTATCCCTCCTAGCAGCCAGTAGCCTGGAATCTCCAATGATATGATGCATAAGGCTCATCATATCATGGGGCATGTCTCTCTAGAACTCTGTGAGCCTATGATCAGCCTGGATCTCTCTGATCGTAGCAGGGCGTACTCCCTCATCAACCAGGAGTCGAGATAGTTGGTCTCCCAACTCCATCTTGAATCGGATGTTTGTCCTACACCGCATCCCTGTGGGTATCTACCCCCGAGGATCAGGTTTTTCACCCTGACCCGTCGCCTCCTCCATGTCCTCATCATGATCTACAGGATCATTCAGTGGGGGTGGAATCATGTACCCAATGAATGTGCCAATATCTACAAAATATATAGTACACAAAAATAATTAGACAATTTCATTACACAATTTAATAAAACAAGTTAAAGAACGTAATAGAATAAATTTTATTCTAATTAATTACGTAAGACAATAAAATGACACTATATTATTTAAATAAAACACTAATATTACCTCTAGCATCTGGTGGCTCCTCGTGTGTGAAGAGGACGTTGGTACACCCGCGCTAATCCAAACCCACATACGAATACATCACCATCACTAACATATGATCATCAACACTAGCTAGCAGCTCCAGTGCATCACTAGATATCCTGGCCGGATAATCAGACAGACCCCTCTTGGGCATCATCTAGCCACACATCTGCATCCGTACATGTAACATCGGCCTACGAGGCTGCGGGACAAAAGTAGGCCTCGTCTCCAGAAAACTCTCAAAAAATAAACAAAATAACTCTGAAGCAAAAGGGAAGGTCAACCTCCCACGTGCCTAAGAACGACATCTATCTAATGCTATAAAAACTGCCTCTAAAAAATGGGAGACCATCTCACAAGTCATGGCATCTGGAATAAATAATAAACATAAAATAAAAGCGATCAACTAATGTGTTTCCTATCATTATTATATTGCGGAATGGTCATCAGTAGTAGTGAGAGGCACCTCACCTCCTCTGGACCAAACAAAGAAATTCCTAACTGACCACCAGACACTTAAAAATCTGTAGGAGAAAGTATATCATCCCTAATGTATCTCTGGTAGTACGCCAACTGAATCCCTATTGCATAACCGACGGGGAAATCTGGGAACTAGGCAAAATCCTGCCATCTCCTAGATAGGCCAGTAATAAAATAAATTTCCTCCTCAGTGGGCTTGTACCACTGGTCAAAACTGACCCGGAAAGCCTGTCGGTGGGCATACCACCTGTATATCAACAGTCCCAATAACCCATTGTGCCCCTTCAGGGATGTAGACTCCTCGTAGAAATTAAGTAGGCCTACCTCCCTTAAGAGCGACTAGGTGGGTGTCATAATAGGGCGAGGATACAAAAGTCTCTCCCTCTCCCATGCCTCCCACTGCTTAATCATGTTATAATGGTTATCCATATGCTCTTGTTGTTGCATTTCCTCCCTCTATTAACGTCGTTAAATGATTCACATATTAAATACATTTTTTTATTAAATGACAAATGTATTTACAAATATATAATTATTTTTTTATTGAAAAAAAAAGCATTTGGTGCACTCAAAAAAACAGTCAGGCACTGATACCAGTGCGTACCTGTTTATCACGCACCGCCCACTATGCGCATGAAAAAACGTCATGCACCATGCAAAGAGAAAATATTTTTTGTGAAGTACGTTGGTCAACACACTCCCTGACAGTCGTACATAATTCTCGGTGTGTTCCGATAAACAACCGCACCGTTGTACAGTTGTACATAGTGTGTTATTTTTTAAAAATGTATATGGTCAGTGCAGCCGGAAACCGACACACATCGCACTATTTTAGTATTAAATTGGTGTGCGTTTTCTCATTACCACACCAGAACCCGGTCTAGTTTCTGTTAACACCATTCTGGGTGCGGCCTGTAAATTTATTGGCAGCACCGCGAACGGTGCAAGCCGAACGACTCGAACGCACCACGCAAATTTTATTTTATTTTTAATGGTAAATTTTAAGACAATTTGATAAATTAATCCACTAAAAGGTTAAGTTATTTACAAACAAGTAGATTACCTGCACATTTGCGCATCGAGGAGGCATCTTTGCTAAGGAATACTAAAAATCAAATTTGCCCGCCGTTTTCGAAAATTCGAACTCCACACAGTGCGTAATGGATGGAAGAAATGTGGGCAATGGGAGCACCAAGGCCACAGCGCCTCAGAGAATAAAAACTCATACCAGTGCTTGATAGCTCTAGAGCACTGAACAAGTAAAAATGAATGTTTTTACAGTCGATAATTTTTTTAAATTAACCCATTTTCGGTGCACTCGATTATGAGATGCACCGGACGGTTTTATCAATGGCGCATCGCACTTATTTATGGTGCGCTAGATTACTGAGACACACCAGGCCGGTTTGTACAAATAATAGAGAGTCTCGGTGTGCCCTTTTATAGTACGCACCGGTGTGCTGGATTACTGAGACACACTGGGGCAGTTTGTACGGAGAGCACAGTGTCTCGGTGTGACATTTGATAGTACGCACTAGTGTGCTTTATATAAAACACATTGGTGCGTGTTATGATTAGAAAAAAACTACAAAATAACATCTGTAAAAACATCCACCCGCCAACCTCCTCTATTGACCTTTGTTACAAATGGATATCTGGGCTATTTTTATAATGGCTTCCTCAAAAACATCTGGTAGAGGGTCTTTTCCTTGTAGTGGATGCATCTACTTGTGACGCAGATACTCTATGCTATTTAGGTTCTTCATCTGATGAGATATATTCTCGATTGGCACAAGGCGATGAGATTTTCCATGATGAAATTGAGAACAATCATATCATAGAGTACTCTTCCCATCCCTCATCATCTCTCCTCTTGCATGAAGGAAACTCTTCAAATCATCTTTCTCACAAAATTCCTGCGATCCATTTATCTTTGAATTTGCGATTAGAATAATATTTCGACTTGAGTAATCTGGTTGTTGAAGTTGGAAAATCCAGTAAAATCAGTGACAGAGATAGTTGTCATTCGGTGAGCAATGGCCTTATTGAAGCCAGTGGTAGCATCTATCCCCAAACCATGCATGATCTGGTTCAAGCTTCAAAATATAATTTTACAATCCTAGAAATTTTCGGGAGCTGCCAGGGAGTCAAGGCACTTCAACTTCCATTGATGGTTATGTCAGGATCTTGTAACTCTAGTAAGTCCCCCGAACTAAGTTAGATCTGGTTTCTATCACAAAATCCTTCTCTTTGCATGGTTCACTTGATGTAAATCTATTTCTAGAATATGTTTGATATTTCAGATGTAATTTTTCAAACTTTCAAGATTTTTCTTCTGACCGGATTCAAGAATCCTTTTCGGTCCATTCATCTTCATGCAAATCTCTTGCATCAAACTTGGGTTTGGAAAGTGTATCTCTCATAGAGTCATGGAATTGTGAAGTTGATCAATCCAAAGACCATATTTGGCTGAAGAAATCATATCTATCACATTTGTTTCATGATCAACAACTCTTGGCTTTCCTTGTGAAAATCATATCGCAAACATGGTTCTTAATTGCACCTGAAATCCTCTTGAGTGTGAATTACTGCTTGTGTTATTCTTCGAATGAAGTTCGTATTCGTTCCCCATGTCCTGACTGGTCTTATGAATTTGTTGTGTTGACATCCCTTTTAAATTATTTTATGATTATGATGCTTTTATAGTTTTCCACCAATTATAGGAAAACGGTTTGTCATATTTAGCTTATGAGGAACTTGGTTCAATTGTTCAGAGCATTTCCAGAGTTGCCTAAAGTTATTTATCTTGGTTAATTTCAAATTTTGAATTAGATTCTTTAATCAACCCATATGATCATTATTCGGTCTCTAATGACTGTCATTCAACCTATCATTTTCTCATCATCTTATCTAATGACAATTTTTTTACATTCTTTAATCTTCATCATTCAACATCTCACTATTTAGATTTTTGTCGAGCAGTTAAGGCACTTCGACATTTGTTGATGGTTATGTCAGGTCCTCACTGTCTCGACATGATTACTGAATATGATCAGATCTATTTTCCCTCGCAAGATTCCCATCACAATCTCGTGCCTCTAATTGAAAATTCATCTTTCCAAATATTTCAAGGTTTTCAAGAGGGTCATCATGAATTTTACGATCCAAACATTGAATGGTTGGAACAGTCTCACCTGGAAAGCTCCATTGCAAATAACAAGTTTCAATTTTTCCTCACGCTTGTTAAGGAGTTTGGTACAGATGGAGACACATTCGCAAGAAGCTTCAGAGGCTTGTTGAATGATGGCTTTCATAAAAGAGGTAAGATTATAAATTGGTTAGAAGTAGTGGCTATGGCCTATCTTTTTTCTAACAGGAAAGACACTTAAAATTTTGTGAAAGATATTCAAGTTTTTATCCTTTTTGTTGCACATTACTTTTTATCTGTTTTAATTTTTCATATCTTTGCGGATGTAAGTCAGGAACAACTATGCTAGCTTCACTGGAAATTTCATTACACGTGACCCTGACCTACTAGCTATTAGGTTAGGAGTAGGATAAGTTGCATCTTAGTTTTCCTTCTCTTTCATCCATCATGTCTTCTTCTCACTAGTCTCTCTTGTATTTTGTTAATTTTCTCTTGCATTATGATTTGATTTAGCTTCTTTTCTTATCTTTCGGTTTTGTTTCCTTGTTGTGTGTTGTCTTTCCTTCCATTTTGTTTCTTTTATTTTTGTTTCTTGTTGTTTGTCCCCTTTTGATTTCATCATGTGAATAGGTGTTTTCCTTTTCCATGTGTGGTTTCTGAGATAGTGTGTGGTTGAAATATAAGGAGTATTGTGACACTTCAACATTTGTTTAGCCTTTGGTTTGTCTTCCTTGTGATGGTTATGTCTTTCAGCCAATGAAGTTCCGACGAAAATTATGATCCATCCGTAAGGAGATTTTTGGGAAAACCATGAACTTGTGCCTATTCGGGAAACCTTGTGCCTATATTTGGTTCTTATGTTTTGGTGTTTTCATGCTTATCCAATTAGTAAAAAAGCGAGCAATGGAAAATATAAAAGATAAAAACTAAATCAGAGGAACCTATATACATCTCTAAAGGAACAACCTCTCTTACTCTCAATAATTCGGGATCCTTGTTCTGCCCAAAATAAATAAGTGCCAATGCACAATCCTCTTTTCAAAAAAATAAATAAAGGCAAAAGAAGAGAAAGTCTTCTAACGTAAAGAGGTAAAGCAAGAAACTCTGTCGGGGTATTTTTCAGGCTCTCTGGTAGCGGAGCAATGTTTGTGTTCCTGAAGTGACTCCGTCAGGGTACTTTTCAGGCTTGCTGGAAACGGAGCAACACCAAAGATGAAAAAATTATACTCTGAAAATCTTAAACTCGCGAGCTTCACTACCCTCCCCTGCTTGAAAATTTGTGATAAATATTAATCTTTGTTGAGTTAAAACAAAGTGGCATGATGGGAATTTAGTCTACTCATTGGATAAGTGGGGAGACCAAAGTGATCTGCACGATGAATCAACACTCCCCAAAGAACCAAGGCCTTGAACAAAAGAAGTTAACCAAGACAGAGAAGATGGAATTCTACCTGTGTGTGGCCAAGTGTTGTAGCAGCTACAACCCCTCTAAAATTTTGGCCTATACCAAATTTTTGAGCCTTCCTTGGTCTTGTTCATTGTTGTCACAAACTTTGAAGTTAATTTGACCTCCTTGCAATGTTGTGATAGATTTCGGAAGATAGGAAAAGTATCGTCTTTTGGCATGTTGGATGTGACACTGTATCTATGAGCTTGTTCTAGTGATTCCAATAGGTCACCTTTGTGAATATGAGTTGTTCCAACCTTCTAAGTACCCGTGACACTCATTTCCAAATTTTTGAGCATTTTCACACAGGTGTCGTCACGGTCGTCGTAAATTGTATCTTTGGTATCGCACTTGTCATAATCGGTTGATAAGTATATGATCACAGTCAAAGTTCATCACTATTCACATCAATCTCATTGGTCCCATACTTAGCTTCACTGGACCTCTCCCTAAGTTTCACACTGTGTAGTATTAGACCTCAAGCTGATACCTTGTTGCTTGAAATTGTTCAATGAGAAGTTCCTTCCTCTGAAGACTACTCCATTGTGCATTTTTTATGACCAAACCTTGACCTTGACCTATATAATTGCGCATTCATGGCCTCTAGCCTGGCTTGAACTGCACACTTCACAAGCTTAGACTTCAAGCTCATCCCTTGAGCCCTGGAAGTGCATAATTCATAGTCACCCAAGAATTCCCTAACACCCATAACTGCACAATAAGATTTCAATGTGCCCAACCCTGCAACTTATCCCACTGACTCTGTAAACTGCACAGTTATGTTCCCCAGCCCAGCTTGAACTATGAATTGCGTAGTTATGTTCCCCATCCCAGCCTGAAATGTGCATTGCGCAGTCTTAAGGCTTAGTGCTTCCCCTTGCCAGCCTGAAATACACATATGTGTAGTCACTGGGCCTCCTTATATAGCCTGTCACTTGTTCTAGGCTCAGTTCATGGATCAAAATGCATCATCTTAGGATAGGGGTTTTTAGATTGATTTCGTCCTATCATGAGTGAATTTTAGGAATAGGTACTTTATCATTTCATGGCTAGATGATGAAGGAAGAGAAGAAGGAGGGAATCATGCTCAAAGACACTCTTACAGTTGAACTCACAAGATGATTGGTTAAGAAGAAAGTGAAAGGACACTTGTTTGCGACCACTATCCAATAGTTGAGATCATTGAAGACTCCTTATCACCAAGGCATGTGGAGGAGAAAAGGAAAGCTCTTTCATGAAGACACTAAACTCTAAACAACAGCAGTGGCTTGACATTGTCATGTCATCAAGCAGTCCATGTTAGTAGTGTCATGTCATGAGTGGTCATATGCCACATCGCTATTGTATAACATGTCTATTATAATCAAAATGTATTGTAAAGTGAAAGTCCAAAGGACACACATGAATGTACTGAGTCATGTAAGTTGAAAAGTCATGGGAAGTCAAATAGTCATGAGGATAGTCAAAGAGTCACCCTTGGTTATATATACTCCTTCATTGTATGAGCAAAGGACTTTTCACCTTGGCTCCACTAGCAAAGCTTTAGAGAGACAAACCAGTCCTTTTGTGGAGGAAGGAGTGGCTCCAATGCTCCATTATCGGAGCTAGTGATGTTCATTGTACATATGTATTCTGGAACTTTTACTTAATAACATAAGCCTTTAAAGGCCATCACATTCTTCATGCATTAATTATGAATGTTTGTAAGACAATTTTACGGATGTTTGTATTTCATGTTTTCTTTCACATGTACTAAGATAATTGAACTATTTCAGTTACTTTGGTACTTATCATATTGGGAATGTGTTGTGATGGTTGTTGTTGTTGCATCCTTGTGGAATATTCTGCTAGATACTAGACATATCTTTCTCATTTGTTGGTTATAATGATCGTCGCATCCATTGTGGACTATTCCACTCGATGTTAGACATATCCTATTATATGTGTGTGTCTCTTCTTAGGTAGTACTATTACCTCTCTCTTAGAGGATCATCTTTTCCTTTCCCCCGCAGTAGAAGTACTTTGAAACACATAAAATTGAACACTCACTAGGCACACCCCCCCTTTCTTTTCTAAGGCACATGTGCACTCCTCTCCCTTGCTAACAGTTAGATTCAAGGAAAATCTATAAGAATACATGGCAATCTGATCGATATTTTGCATGGGGCTCCTGCTCCAAACGATGTGAGTTATAATTGGGACTTCACATCGGGGATACCTCTTGGTTGATGGATTTATGACACCATCAACAGGTTATTATTGGGCATAACTTAATTAATTACCCTTACATTGAAGTTCTAGGAGGAGTACTTCACGGAACACTTAGTGCAATAGCTTGTTGGAACCAGAACGAGAAGATCTACAAGATGAGATGATGGGAGTGAATTTTAGTGGCCCAAGGATGGATGGTGTTCGATTTAACATTTTACCAAGGTAAAAAGGTATTTTAATTAAAATAAGAGGAGGCAAAAAGGTAATGAGTGATTAAAATAGTAATAAATTAAGACTTCTAGAGGGGTCCATGAGATATATAAAAAAAATGAGGAGGAGATCATTTGGGGACATCTTGGATTGTTGATACTTTCGATTGATGAGGTTTGGAGAACCTAGTTCCCAAATTCCCTAGCCGCAAGATGGAAACCCTCAGGTTGTTATTGGGTTTTGGACGAAAACCCAACACTCTTGAGGAGATTTCACCCGGAAATCTCATGGTGCTTCAACGCAGTTTTTGAGAGAACATGTTTGCAATAGCATGTTGTAGCAGTCTTCTCACTGAATCGTCCACATCATTATCATGGTCATACATAATTTCGGTCAGAGATATTTTCTAGGTTTTCTTTGTTTTCTTGGCAAGCCCATGTTCCACTACTCCTTCATGTTGATGTACTCTTTCCAGTGGATTAATAAAATTTCTTAGTGATTTTATTGGCATCTATTTTTGTATCAAATTGTTGATTGCATGTCTATTTGTGATTATTTTGTTGTTCAATTTCATTCATGGTATCTACTGTTAAATTTTACATTAGAGATACTAAAGTGGTATCAGAGTTGGTTTTCCTGACAACCTTAGGGTTTAATTGCAGAAAAATTTGTGGGTTATATGAAGCGAGGTTGAAGGTTCATTGACCATAACCATAAATTTATTACAAAAAATATCTTTTTCCAGAGAAGCCAAAGACCCATTCCCTGCACTCGAAAAAAATTCCTTATTGTGGGTTCGACAAATTTTCTGCAAAATTGTCTTCTACTTAATGATTATCTCATAAATTAGCAATTTTGAAAAAGGTATAATGGAGGCATTTTGAGGTCCAAAAAATTTATTGAAGGGCCCAATAATTATGTTTTTAAGCGCCAAGATTTCTTTTTATGAAGGATAGAATATTAAATTTTTTGTATTTATTAAAAGGAATAAGGGTTGATTATTCATTAAGCAAGAGGGGCCACATTATAATTTCAAAGGTCAAGCATTTAAAGGGTCGAATTTCCTTAAGGTAGTGCTTCTGAGCACTTGAAGTGGAATCAATCCATCATGAGGACAAAATAAAATCCATCATCAACCCGATAATCATTGTACCTGAGGGTGAATTTACATTCGAAGGAGATCGAGTATGTGGACGAATTCTACGTCCTTTGGGCGTCATTTTTTTCGAGGCAGCATTAGTTTCTATTTGTGTGACTCAGCTAGAGTGTAGAGAAATTACTGAAGGAACATATATCGACTTTGAAATTAACCTAGTTATCGAGCCAATGAAACCATTCAAGTCAAAAAAAATTGAAGCCGCGTCTAATTTTTGAAAGTTGCCATCAGATTTAGAGGTCGCTTTGAAAATCATATATTGAAGGCCAACAAATATCCCTTCCTATAGTAGTCAATCTTACCTGTTATGAAAATGCTATACAAGTTAATTACATCATGTGTGAATGACCTGTGATTCATGCTTTGTCATTTTCCTAGTGCGCGAAACAAATTTAAATCTAATGGTTGACATATACTGCTTAATCGTATTAAATAACATATGCTTTGTTATTTTCTAGTGCGTGAAATAAATTTAAATCCAACAATAGACATATACTGCGCAACCGCATTAAATAACATATAACCTAGAAAATATGTGTTTCTTGTGTGTAATGCTATGTTGATAGGTGCGTTCAAAAAAAGGGTTGTTCCATCAAATAAAAGAGCACATGAATGTATGGTAGATTAAATAAGGAACAAGCCATTATCGGTATGAATTATCAGCCCCTACCACATTATTAGATGTTGTCATCTTAGTAGGAAATATTCTTTCATTGTTTGTGCCACGTCACTCATATCCAAGTGCCATCTGGTTGAAAGGATTCGTTGTGACAAGCCAAAAATTGATTGGCATCCAATTACTTGAGGGAGGTTGTGAATAATCCAAAGCCAAATTTGACCATGGGAGTAATTGGGCTAAAGACTTTAGTTTTTGGATGTCGACCATTATTTTTCTGCCAATATTATTATTCAAAATTCATGGTGGCTGATAACTTGAAAGTCAAACGTTTTTTTTAAGTCAACATCATAGGTTGAGCCAACATTCCCCAGGAGGTCGAGCGCATAGGTGGCATTAAGGAAAGATTGACATCTAGTCGAAAGTTCGATTTGGAGGATTTTGTTTGCTGGTTCGAACCTGATATCGTACCTTCCATTGTTGTGCATGTATCAGTCCTTGAAAGTACCCATTTTTGGGTTGCGTTGAAGTATTCAAAAGTTGATATGTTCAATGATTAAGGAGGATAGACATTGGAGCCTTTGAATGATGGTCTTGTAGCTTGGACGAACCCTCGAGAATTAATTCCTGGGTTTGAACCTGACCTCTAGAAGCTGATATCTCAAAGAAAATAAATTATTGTGCCTAGATCTACTTGCTAGAACGATTAACAGGTGCATTATTTCTCATTTTACGAAAGATAAAGGTTGTTTGTATTAGTGCTATTTCCATCATGTTATGTATCAGTTGTATACTCATTTATGGGTTTTCATAGTTGGGTTCATGTCATGAGTAATTTACTATAGCATTCATTGTTGATGGTTAAAGCTTCGTATTATAGAAGTTGATTCTCATATTATATATTGTTGTGAAATTTTGTATAGTCGAGTCCTTCTATAGAGATGTATGTGTATGTTATAGTGGGAACATAGTTGTTAAGCCTTTTAATTTAAGGATGAGATTTATGAGGAGAAGGGGGTATTTGATTAAGTCTGGCATCATATTAATGTGTTGGCATGAGTTTTGATGTATGTGTTGTTGATTCATGATATATTTATGATAAGGTTTATGTCAGATTTTTTATGTGTATTACAAATTTATGGGTTTATGAAGTCAAGTGTGGGATAGCTTTGAATTCCGCTATGTATTTGTTAATACTAGTTGTTAGTAGTTATGAGTAGCATTTTGGAGTATTAGGTTGTAGGTTAGTCAAATCATGAATTAAAAATAATGATTTACTTGTCATTCTTCAGCTAAAACATGGATCAAACCTTCATAAATTATCTTAATAAACTAGTAGAAACAATCACAGATCCCTTTCTGAGGGGATACTTTCTATGCTACAACAAGAGAAACCACAAGAAGAGCATCAGTTGGGACCCAAAATTTTTGCACTTGGGAAAGATTTGAGATTCATGGGGATTACAACAAAAGCACTTCTCAAACTAGGAGAACTTGCTTCACCCATTTCCAAAGTGGACTAGTCATATAGGAAAGACTCGATTTGGGCTCTCAAACCAGCCATGCTTTCCTTAGTACAACCCAAGTATTTGGAGCACCCTTGTATAGGATCCAAATTTCCAATTTTCTCGTGTCTCGGTAGTAGCACCCATACCCACTTACAGTGATGACATTATGAGGAGAGTCTTTAGAGTGAGTAGATACCTTTTAGTATTTGGATAATAGTGAGGGCCCTGACTTTGGGAAGAGGCTAGAGATTCTAGAATTCATGGCCTTGGTTAGATATTATGACCTCATGTTTGAACTGGAGTGTGATGATTTGATCCTGCGGATGTTCCAATGCTTCTTAAGCATTAGGAAACATCATCCTGACACATTCATAACACACATGTAGTCCATTTTGTCCTCATGTATGGGAGGTCATGGTGCCATTTTCAGGAGGTTGCAGTATAGATTTTTGGCCATTTGTAGGAGATAACCATTGGTCTCACCTGCTACTTATGAACTAGCACAAATATTGGTTAAGCAGAACAATAGTCTGTTCAAGAGACGATTGACCCAAGAGGCATTGCAGAGGATTGGTGGTGACCAACCATGCAGTAAGAATGAGCTAAGGAGGAAGGTTCTTTCTTCAGTTGCAAGGAACCTTGGGTATCTGGCCACTCATGCTTGAGTGACACCAAGGAGATGACAGAGATAGAGAAGGAAGAGATTCCTCCCAACTTTTAGGATGAGGATTATTCCTTGGATGAGTCCATGGGGTCATATGAGGATGCTTATGGGGAGCATGAGCAGTCATGTGGAGTTGTTGACATCAATCCATATTTATATTCCTATGTGTATGGTGAGAAATAAATAGAACCTATGGGAGACATTCAAGGAGATGAGTCACCAGTGGTGATTCAGCATGAGTCAATTGAGGAGGTTGATATGCACATTATGCATGGTGAGCCTTTTCTGGAGAGCCTGCTGGAGGTTCATGTTGAGCCTGTGATAGAGGAGTATGAGCATCCATCTTATGGACCAGCCATTGATGAGGATCATACATATGCACAGACAACCAATAGGGTTGTAGTACTAGCAGACACTTGTCAGTAGGGGGTGTTCGAGCCTGACGGGACAATTGGTAGACCATATATATATATATATTATATGACTTTTTTAAAACCATATAATATATTAAATATATATTTATATATATAATATATTAATCCACCTTTATATATTAAAAATAATTCCAAAACATGAAAATTTATGAACCCACATTCAACCTTGGAGGACATTGAGCAAATTTCACCTTCACAAACAAAACTGATGAATCCCGCAGTGACACTTGCCACAGTCCCATTGGACTAAAAACTGATGAATATTATTTACATGCTGACTAGACTGCCATGTCATCAGTTGTCCCTGTTCTGCAATACTTATTAAAAAATTTGCATGTTCTGAACGACAATCAGCAGACCATAAATCCTTCATCCAAACTTGTTTTTCGATGAAACGATTTGCATTGGATTCCTTAGGATGGGCCAGTCTTTGTCATTCTAGTTTGGTGCAATTCTAAGCACTTTCATTTTTGAGCTAATTTTTACCCTTGATCCAGATTCTGATCACTCCTTCCCACTGACATGATTTTGGACCCCCAAAGTTGGTTATCTCATGAGTATTGAATACTCTTATGTTTCCCAAGTTCTATCATCTTGATTCTACTTGGAGAAATCGCCATGGTAACCACTTGGTCACTGACATGCCTTGCCTTGCCTTGAAAATGGCTTGGCTCTTCAACCACTGTTCTCCTTTTTCTGCTGACCCAATCCAACACTTTTTGGCTCTTGCTGATATAACACTTTTGTTGTACCAAATCGATTCCTCGGTTCTTTCCCACTGAGAATCATGTTCCTCCTTTGCACAATGAGTGAACTACATTAATGAGTTCCAACATCAGTAAAAATAAGAAAATAAATTACCATTCCTTTACCTCCAAGGTTCCAAATTCCACATCTAGAAGAATGCATTCGCCATCTCCTCTTCTTGGCGTCAACACATAAAATGGTCTACAGTCGCTGCAAACTTTTTTTCTTTGACATCTTGTCACAAACATAAGATATTAAGATTCAACCATCAATCTGAAAAACACATCATGCAAGAAACAACTTGACGAAATATCCTCTTTCTCCTTCAAAGCAACTAATTTCACATCATGTGAACATTGCCATGTACTCTCACATCTTGGTGTCAAAACTTATCGACCAAACACAACTCGAAAAAAACATGCCTCTTCAAACAACTGACTCTCAAGTCAAGCATAAGCATGTATAACAACTTGACGGTTATTTTCCCAAACAAAACTAATTTCACATCTCATGAAACACTTCGTCAACATCTCCTTTTCATCTTTGGAGACAAAATCAACGCTTCCAAGTCGATATGACATGCATGCAACACACAATTTATCAACACAAGCCGACACTCATGCATGTGCAAATGATCAACACTCTCAAGTTGACAACATACATGTTAAAGAAAGAAATCAACCAACACAATTCAATTACTCATGCATGTTCAAGAATAATGAAACCATCAAAATTCCATTGTTCATACACACAAAATCTCATGCATGTATACAATTCTTCTACTCTTTCACAAGTACAATCATAAGTACAAAAACTCCATTCATATGTACATGTACTTAAAGCTTAAATGAACAAATTTTGTTGCAATGAAGTGAGTCAACATACTCCACTTTCAATCCCCTTCTTGGCATAAACATGCAACATGCATTCCATTGGCAAATAAATGCATCAACGTCAAAAGACATGCAAAGCCTTAATTGGATAGGAAATATAACCATCTCTTACCAAACCATTTCAATGGGGCTTCTTTCTGCTGCACATCATCATCATGTGAATCATCATGACCCACATCAATTATGGAATCTTTTTTTCCATTCTTTCCATTCTCTTTCTCCACCTTCTTCAAATTTCGTGGATGACTTGCTGGATACAAAGTCCAACACTTGTCTACAAGATGACCTTGCTTATGGAAATGAGTGCAAAACAATTGCCTCTTCTTTTCAGCATGGTTTTCTTTATCTTTGTCTTTCTGCCTCCTTTGCTTCAAAAATTTTATGTGCATGGCTATCTTCTTCCAACATATTGAAACATCATGTTTATTCAAACCAAAAAAAGAACATGCAAACTTTCTCCAAATCTTATGTGAGAATTTTCCATGTTTTTCAGAATCAAAAGCAACTTGATTAAAAGCAGATTTATACCTTGAACTTTCACCTTTGTCGCCTTCTTGAGGAGGTGAATTTGATGAGGTAGTATCTCTCTTCGGAATACCAACAATGCATTCAAAAATTGTAGATCTTTCAACATCCTCTTGTTCTCCATTCTCATTAGTTGCATGCTTATGATCACCTTCTTGCACAGTGGGTGTAAATATTTTGCATTCCTCATTAACACAATCTTGCCTAGCTCAGTGAGGTAATGAACATGAAATGAAAGTCATTCTTGGAACTCGTTCATGTGCCTCTTTGGCTTTAGATATTTCTCCATCATGTTGTCCATAACCAAGACCCAAATACTTAGGCCTTTCCTCAACAACAATTGGCTCAACTATGTCGTGTGCATGTTTGCCTAATCCTTTACCTTCATAGCCCATATTCATAAATAATTTGGACCCTATTCCTATAGTGTGTCTCTCAAAATAACCTACACATTCATCTTCAGAGAAAATTGAAGACAAACTTGAATTTCATACCTATTTTTCAAGCACATGCTTGGCTAAGGCTGCATTGGCATCCTGGAGTTGAGTCTCCATCTCATGCATCTTTTCAAGAAGTTCTTGCTTCTCCTTCTTCATGGAAATCAACTGCTCTTGAATTTTAATGTTGTTGAAGTTCAACAATAAATTTCAGCACCTACACTAGTGTGGGACCAGGAGGTCCAAGCATCACCTACACTAGTGTGACACCACAGGTCTTAGAAGCACCTACACTGGTGTGGGCTAAATTTGGTGCATGTCTATTTTAGTTATCCCTTAATTAAGATGGACAGTAAAATGTAATATAATCTCAAAATAACTTGCAATAATTAAATGGTTGTGATAAACTTAGTTAATTCATGAATTTTGAGTTGAGGGTAGTTGGTGAGGCATGCACAGTAATTCTAGTTGTAACAGAGTTCGAAGTGCAGTGGTGCATTAGTTAATGCAGTTTGTAATCAGTTTAACTCGGTTAAGTGAGTTAAAATCAGTTGTGATATTTGTAATTGTTTGATACACTATTGAGAGATCGAGTCAATTAAATATTAACTAATTCATAATCAGTGATCTCACATGCAACTGAGGATTTACTATTATTAGTTGCATGCATGTCAATTCCAATGGAGACCCAGTTGAGATCTAGGTGAAAGGGAAGTTGAGTATCAGTTGAAGGATTATTAGGTTTCACCCATGCAACCAAACACCCATTAGATTGTCCATGATCCTTGTGCAATCAAGGAAGGTTGAAATTATTAAATAATAGGGATTGCATTCATCAGGGATTACACAAGCAAGGTAGGTTGTTAGGAGGCAGAAAATTAGCTAAGTATTGGTCAGTTTTATCCAGGACATTGTGAGGCAGTTATTTGAGTACAGAAGGCTCTTGTGAGAAGAGTTGTATGTAATTGTTTCATGTATCCATGTTGAATATACAATAGAATATAGTGGGGTTTTGAGCAGCAAGCTTTCCCCAGGAAATTATCTGTGTTGTGGTTTGATTGATTCTTCTTTGCTTCATGTGATTGGCGATTGTGTTTTTTATTCCGCAATTGAATTGTAGAAGTGATTCAGTATCTATCTTTAGAACATTGTTAGATTATATTGAATCCATGATATACATGCTTGTTGTATAATTTATACATGGTATCAGAGCACAGGAAATCACAATAGTGAAGGAGGAGCTGAGTTTGTGAGGAGAAGAGTTGTATGTACTTGTTTCATGTATCCATGTTGAATATACAATAGAATATAGTGGGGTTTTGAGCAGCAATCTTTCCCTGGTAAATTATCTGTGTTGTGGTTTGATTGATTCTTCTTTGCTTCATGTGATTGGCGATTGTGTTCTTTATTCCGCAATTGAATTGTAGAAGTGATTTAGTATCTATCTTTAGAAAATTGTTAGATTATATTGAATCCATGATATACATGCTTGTTGTATAATTTATACATGGTATCAGAGCACAGGAAATCATAATAGTGAAGGAGGAGCTGAGTTTGTGACTGGATATAATTCGAATTTGTAGAAAGACTTTCTTGGTGCTACAGTTGATTCAGGATCGAAATGGATTTCAATGGCTTGAGATTGGAGTATGCACTCAATGGCAGCTCTAACTATATTTCTTGGAAGGACAGGATGGAGGCAGTACTCGAAGACAATGGCTTGAAGGAATTCATTGACAATGATGTTCCTAAACCCGCTGTGACAGATGCTACAAATCTTGATGCATGGAAAAATAAAGTGGCGAAGGCAAGGAGGATCCTACTGGAGGGAGTACAAGACCACATTGTCTCAAGTCTCCATGGAAAAGCGACACCATATACTATGTGGAAAGATTTGACGGATCTATTTCAGAGCAGCAGTAACCATAGGAAATTGGCACTAAAAGATAAACTCAGGAAGATCAAGATGGAGAAAGGCGACTCCATGCCAAAATATTTAACAATTTTTTTCCATTGTCGAGATGAGTTGGGGGAGCATTGGCATAACTGTCGTTGATGATGATTTGGTGAGTTTAGCTCTCCTAGGACTTCCCAAGAGTTGGCATATTTATCAAGAGTCTATCAATGGAAGGGAAAAGTTACCAGATTGGGAACGACTGTGGTCAGATTTGGTGCAGGAGAAGTTCAGACGGAATACTAGAGATGGGTTTGCATCTAATAATGAAGATGAAGAAGATTGTGCTTTGGCTGCCAAGGCGAAGAAAGGGAAGGGGAAGAAATTCCATTTCAAATCTGAGTCCAAATATGGAAAGAAGCACAACATGTCCAGGGTGAAGTGTTTTCACTGTCACAAGCATGGGCATTATGCTACTAACTATCCACAAAAGAAGAAGAACAAGAAGGCTTTAGGATCTGTAGCTGGTGAGGCTTTGGCCTCGCAATTTGAGCATGACTTCTCATTGATCGCATGCATGGTTTCAAGTGCATTGGGATCTGTGTGGTATTTGGATAGTGGTGCTTCCTTTCACATGACAGGAGACAAGGAAATTTTAAGTAGATTGAAGGAGAAGGATCTCCAGATGCATATTGAAATGGGTGATGATGGGCGGTACATTGCTACCAGGATTGGTACCATTACCTTCCAGAGACAGTCAGGTAAACCATTTCAATCAAAAGATGTAATGCATGTACCAAGTTTGAATAAAAATTTAGTCTCAGTTGTAATATTGGAGGATAGAGGCTATGATGTTGTTTACAGTGAAGGAAAATCTTTCTTGCGACACAAAACAACAGGAAAAACCAAGAAGATTTGGATTCAAGTTAAGAATCTCTACAAGCTGGATGTAGAGATGGTTGTGTAGCATTGATGGGAAAGGTGGACAAAGTGGTGAACCAGGATGAGGGTGAGTTATGGCACAAGAGATTGGGCCATATTCACCACGGAGCCTTGAAAGTCATGCAACATATTTCTATGGGTCCTCCCAAGGGTACACTTGCGTAGTCAAACACATGCAAGGGATGTACTATGGGAAAATATATAAAGGCCACCTTTCATGAGAAGGAGAAATGAGCCTTGAAGATCCTTAAGAGAGTTCACACAGACGTGTGTGGACCATTCTACGTTGCTTCGATAGCAAAACATAAGTACTATGTGATATTTGTTGATGACTTTTCTCGTAAGTGTTGGATCTTACTTCATGTAGAAGAAAGATCATACATTATCAAAGTTTCTTGATTTTAAATCACTTCTGGAGAAAGACATGAGGAAGCAAGTGAAGGCTCTTAGGAGCGATAATGGTGGTGAGTACATCTCTAACAAATTCAAGAACTTCTCCAGCAAATAAGGAATTCAGAGAGAATTGATATCACCTCATAACCCACAGCAGAATGGGGTCACTAAAATAAATAACATAACGATTGTGGGTGTAGCAAGAGCGATGTTGCGTGATCAAGGCCTACCGATCCATCTGTGGGCAGAAGAATGCAACACAACGTTATTTGTAGAACCGTTGCCCTCATAGGATACTTGTCATGAGTACACTAGAAGAGGATTTTACGAGTAAGAAACATGATGTTTCACATTTTAAGATTTTTGGCTCATCTATTTATGTGCATGTGACCAAAGACGCCAGGAAGAAGCCGGAACCAACAGTTGAGATTGGGATTTTTGTGGGGTACACTGAAACTCCCCACAACTATCGGGTGTATTTTCCAAACAGTAGAATGACTATTGTGCGACAGGATAATAAATTTGATGAAGAGAAATCCATGCAATTTTCCCTTGAGAGGGAGTTGGATTTGCATGCAGATGAGGAACTCTTGGTTCCCAAGGATGAGCCTCAAGATGTGGAGCAGCCACATGCGGAGGAACATGGAGTGGAAGAAAACATTCATGGAGAGACTTCCATCAAAAATGGTAGAAGGCGCACCACGAACACCGATAGATTGAGACTTGATGCTGCAGAGAATGTAAGAGCCCCTACTTCACAGCACAGACAGAGACAATCTCCAGATAGGTTTACTGGATACATGGCTCTTATGAGAAAATGTATTGTGACTGAACCATATTCCTTTCAGGAGGCAGTCCAGCAACCAATTTGGGTTGATGCAATGGTGGAGGAGTATGACTCCATTGTCAAGAACAGTGGATGGGAGATTGTCCCAAGACCGGTCGACAAATCGGTGGTTGGATCTAGACAGATCTACAAGGTGAAGCAAGTTGTTGATGGGAGTGTGGAGAAATACAAGGCCATATTTTTGGCCCGGGGATTCTCACAGATTGGGGGGATCAATTGTGATGTGAATTTTGCACCAGTTGCAAGGTACTGTTCCATTAGATCCATCCTTGCACTCTCAATGCAGATGGGTTGGCACATTCATTAGATGGATGTGAAAATTGCATTTCTTAATGGATTTATTGAGGAAGAAGTGTACATAGATCATCCAGAAGGTTTCGAGATCTTCGACAATGATTCGCATGTGTGTCGACTCAAGAGAGCACTGTATGGGCTGAAGCAAGAACCTTGTGCTTGGTACACTCGGATAGACAGTTATTTCACCGTACTGGGCTTCACCAAAAGTGAAGCTAATGCAAACATGTACCAGATTATGGTTGAGGGTAAGCTATTGATTATTGTTCTTTACGTTGATGATCTAATTTTGACTGTGATGAGCATCTGATAAACTCATGCAAGGAGGATCTTGCAAGGGAGTTCAAAATGAAGGACATGGGACTCCTTTATTATTTCCTTGGTTTGGAAATATGGCACCGAGATGGTGAACTTTTTGTTTCTCAAGGCACGTATGCCAAAGAGATACTGGGTAAGTTTCACATGGAGAGTTGCAAACCCATGGACACTCCTCTTCCAATAAATTGGAGGTAAGAGGATGCTACTTCTGGAGAGGTAGTGGATGCTACTGTCTACAGGTAGTTAGTTGGTTCACGGATGTATCTAGTGAACACCAGACCAGAAATTTGTTATGCAGTTAACCAGCTGAGTCAAGCTATGGTTAAGCATACCAAGCTCTTTTGAAAGGTGGGGAAGCATTTCTTGAGATACCTGAAGGGCACATCAGAGTATGGATTTTGGTACAAATGGACAGAGCGAGTGAAGCTTCAAGGCTTCACGAATGCAGATTAGGCAGGAACTCCATCAAACAGAAAGAGCACGTCAGGAGGGATATTCAGCATAGGATCGACAGAAATTTTTTGGTATAGCAAGAAGCAGCGATCTGTGGCACTCAGTTCAGCGAAGGCAGAGTACATGGCAGCAAGTCAAGCTGCATGTGAGCCTCTCTGGATGAGAAAGATCTTGGTTGGTTTGTTTGGTTCTCAGATGGATCTGGTAGTGATACATTGTGATAATCAGAGTTGCATTAAACTCTTGATTAATCATGTGTTTCATAATAGGTCCAAGCACATAGATATCAGGTACCACCATCTCAGATATTGTGTGCAGAGGCGAATAATGTTACTTCAGTACATCTCCACGGAAGATCAGGATGCAGATATTCTAATGAAGGCGCTCACCAAAAGAAAATTTTAATACCATAGAGGCAAGATTGAGGTGAAGGATAATCCCTTTCTTGTTGAGAGGGAGTGTTGAAGTTCAACAAGAAATTTTCGCACCTACGCTAGTGTGGGACCAGGAGGTCCAAGCATCACCTACACTAGTGTGGTACCACAGGTCTTAGCACCACCTACACTGGTGTGGGCTAAATTTGGTGCATGTCTATATTAGTTATCCCTTATTAAGATGGACAATAAAATATAATATAATCTCAAAATAACTTTTAATAGTTAACTGAGTGTGATAAACTTAGTTAACTCGAGAATTTCGAGTTGAGGGTAGTTGGTGAGGCATGCAGAGTAATTCTAGTTGTAATAGAGTTCGAGGTGCATTGATGCATTAGTTAATGCAAGTTGTAATCAGTTTAACTCAATTAAGTGAGTTAAACTTAGTTGTACTAGTTGTAAATATTTGATACACTAGTGAGAGATCAAGTGAATTAAATATTAATTAATTTACAATCAGTGATCTCACATGCAACTGAGGATTTACTATTATTAGTTGTATGCATGTCAGTTCCAATGGAGACCCAGTTGAGATCTAGGTGAAAGGGAAGTTGAATATCAGTTGTAGGATTATTGGGTTGCACCCATGCAACCAAACACCCATTGAATTGCTCATGATCCTTGCGCATTCAAGGAAGGTTGAAATTCCTAAATAATAGGGATTGCATTCATCAAGGATTGTGCAAGCAAGGCAAGCTGTCAAGAGGCAGAAAATTGGCTAAGTATTGTTCAGTTTTATCCAGGTTAGTGTGAGACAGTTAGTTGAGTACAGGAAGCTCTTATGAGAAGAGTTGTTTTTAATTGTTTCATGTATCCATGTTGAATATAGAATAGAAGATAGTGGGGTTTTGAGCAGCAAGCTTTCCCTAGGAAATTATCTGTGTTGTGGTTTGATTGATTCTTCTTTGTTTCATGTGATTGGCGATTGTGTTTTTAATTTTGCAATTGATTTGTAGAAGTGATTCAGTATCTAGCTTTAGCACATTGTTACATCAGATTTAATACATGATATACATGCTTGTTGTATAATTTCTACAAATGCTCTCCCTCTTATCTTCATACTTCTCTTGCATCTTATCAACCATGATGTAGAGTTTCTGCAACATCGTTTTATCAAAGAGTTTTGCTAAGGAAGATTGACTTGAAACATCACTTAATGAAGCTGTCATCACACATGCAATGCATACAAAACTTATTTTCCGTGATTTGAGAATCTGAAGTCTCAATTTTTACCTTCTCCTTCAGAGATAAACTTAGCAAACTATTAAATTCTCCTTGCACAAATTCGACAACCAATAACTATAGAAGAATTAGCTAACCTTGGCTAAAATGAGCTAAAATTTTTGCTCTGATACCAACCTGATCTGAATATGGGAAAAATTGTTATTGTTATGCAATCTCCCTTATCAGTTTTAAAAATGTGTTTAAGGATCGGCTCATGTTAACCATTTGTGAAGGGGTTCACGTGTGTAGTTTCATGTTTTTTTCATGATCAAATTATGAGTTAATTAACTTCTTAAAACTCATATACAACAGATGAAATGCAGTAAAATAACTCACAGAAATCACATAACACAATGGATGATGATGGAGTTCACCCCTCCTGGGCCACATCTCCATGAACCTGCTTTAACTAGCTAAGCTCTCTTGGGATTATGAGTAAAATGTCTGGTTACAAGAACCTGTGTTTCTCCAATGGATTTTCTTACTCTTCCATTGGCTTCAGAACACTCAAATATCCAAAAAATGACTATTCAATATCTGAATTTGGTTACTAGCTCCTCTAGGCTTGACCTCCAACCCTTGTGGCCATGGGCTTGTTTAATCTCCAAAGTGACAAAATCACCTTCATATGTGCTCCAACGCCTCTGAAAACTATACCATTGTGTTCATAACATCAAATACATCAAAAATTGAATATTCATTCACTCCATTTGGCCTCCAGCTGATCTAAGCATAGCTTTCCCTCCAGGTGGCCCCAGGCTTCAAAAGTATTCAAGTGGCCAAAACACCTGTAGATGAGCTCCATTGTCTCTGCAAGTTGTTCCAATGGATTCATAGCATGCCAATCTGCTAAGAATGACTATCCTTCAGCAAAAATTGGTCGAACATTGACCAAGATAGGCCTCGTTAAAGTTTCCCCTAGAAAGACTCCACCAAATCTGGCAAAATAAAGTTAACTGGAGTTATATCTAGAAACTCCGCTGAAATTGGAGGAACCGCCAAAATGGCCGCCAGCATAAGCTAGTTTAATTATTCTAATTGTGCAATAATTGCACACTAATCATGATTAGCGGAGGTTCTTGCATGAGGTCATATGGTGTGGTCATGTGGAGGAGGCAGGCTGGCCCCTTCCACTCCTCCATTGGAATCCACATGCTATTTAACTAAAGGTCACGCGCATGCCTTTTTAATGTACAGTGTCGTGAGTTATTGGTGGATGAGCAGAGTGAAGTGGGGAGGTCAAGGTGTCGAACCTTATATCCTCAGCCAATATATATGTTTTTGTGCTCCATTAAACAGACTTTAGGTTAATACGCATATGCCAACCCTTTGTAATGTTTAATAAAATGCGTCCACCGTATTCAAATGCCAATGTTAATCAAACTTCATCAAACCGACTTTCCGTTAGTGGTATGCCATATGAAATTATATTAAACCTCCACCATATAATAATATATGCACCATAAAATCCAATTTGATCACATAAACTCAAATCTGACTTTGGATTTGAGCTCCATTAAACACACTTTAGGTTAACAGGCATATGCCAACCCTTTGTAATGTTTAATAAAATGCATCCACCGTATTCAAATGCCAACGTTAATCAAACCTCTTCAAACGGACTTTAGGTTAGTGGTATGCCATATGAAATTATATTAAACCTCCACCATATAATAATATATGTACCATAAAATCCAATTCGATCACATAAAATCTGACTTTGGAATTGAATTTAGATGTGGAATATTAAAATATAATAAAGTTTGAAATTAATATATATATGATTTTTTTTAAACCATATAATATATTAAATATATATTTATATATATAATATATTAATTTACTTCTATATATTAAAAATAATTCTGGTACATGAAAATTTATAAACCCATATTTAACTTTGAAGGACATTGGACAAATTTTACCTTCACAAACCAAATTGGTGAATCCCGCAGCGACACTTGTCACATTCCCATTGGACTAAAAACTGAAGAAGATTCTCTGCACGCTGACTGGACTGCCATGTCATCAACTGTACCTGTTCTGCAATATTTCCTTTTAAATTGCATGTTATGAACAACGATCATGAGACCATAACTCCTTCATCCAAACTTGGTTTCCGACGAAATGAGTTGCATTAGATTCCTTGCAATGGGACGATCACTTTCATTTTATTTTGGTGAAATTCTGAGCACTTTCATTTTTGAGCTAATTTTTGTCCCTAATCCAGATTCTGCTCATTGAGAGAAAAAACAAAAATAACAATATAGTAAATAGCTAGACAATGTTCACAGAAAAATGTTTTTACCCCACAAATATTCAAAATAAATCAAGTTCAAAAATTAACCAAAAAAATAGTGTGCTTAAAAACTTCAAGTATAGATATAAAAAAAATTCCCTTGAAAGAATAAAACAAATTATATAAATTGCAAAATACAAGTTTAAACCTTATTCTAGAACTAGGAATTCTTCAACACGGTTGATTCCCTAAGATCCTCCTAAATGTCTTTCTTTGATAGCTTAAGGATTTGCTTGAAATTGGTGTCTATGGGTAGCATTAATATGATGAAAAAGCATTTTAATGTGATCATGAATCGATACCAAGGCTATGTATATCCCATTAAATGTTGGTCACAGTATGGTGATTCCATTACAAAGCTCACTTCCCCAATCTCTTTGAGCCAAGATATGTTGGGAAACTTTTATGCACAATTTTTTTTTTGCATTATTAACTTTTGTAAAGGTAACATCCATTTTCTTCTTATAGAAATCTAATTTCTCATCTATTTTTGTTATGTAAGTTTGTGTTGAAAAATGCAGCAAGAAATTCTCAATTTGATTTTTCCTTGGTCAATTTGGGAAAATTCGAATTTCCACATTAGCATAAAACTTGAATGAAGTTAATTAGGGTGGCATGGCTCTTGTCACTCAGTTAGCTCAGTAAATTTGAGTTATAGGAGTCAGAGTGCAGTTAAGTATGTGTGATTGCTAATTTGTAGTAATCAAGGTTAGTTGTTTCAAGTTGTTTTAAGTTAAACAAGTTCTAACTGTTGGAGGAACTCGTGGAAGGTCAGTTTCGCAATGAGACTTCAACCTAACTCATTGATAATCCAGTTAATTGATCAGTCAACCCAAAATAGCTAGTGCATGCATAAAATTTTAGTTCTCCAGTTGTGGCGAAAATTCAAAGGCAATGTAACATCAGGTGTAGACTAGTCTTGAGTGTACAGGTGTTGCATGTAGTCATATGATCAACCTTGGGAATTTGCGCAATTATTTTGGAGGAATTTCCTAAATAATAGGGGCCTAATTTCTTAATGAATTACACAAGGAAATAAGGGCTCAAGCAGAGGTATAATTTGACTAAATCTGGGACAGATCTTCTTAGTGAGTAGAGATATAAGTTATTCACTTGCAGGTTATGCTTAGTTGAGAAAAGAAATCGTAATACATCTATATTCATCAGATTAATGCAATAAAACATTAGGGTTTTTAGTAGATTTCTTTCCCCAGGAAAAAATATTGTGTGCATGGGTGTTATTTCTCATTACATGTTTTTTATTGATGTTCTAAATTGTGAATTGAATTCCATAGAGAAGTAGAGTAGGTTTTTTTCTTGTGATTTTGATTAAAATTTCATGAGCAGTTGCTAACCTACATCATAATTTCTACATCGTGTCAGATTAGGATTCAAATTAGAGCAGGAATTTGAAGTTGTTTCTCAGGAGAATCAAATTTATAGTTCAGTGTAGCAGGATCTCTTTAGAGCTGAGAAGATGACCTTCAATGGGATGAGGCTAGAGTATGCCTTGGAAGGAGGCTCTAATTTCATCGCATGGAGGCGGTATTGGATGACAATGTATTGCTAGAATACATCAAGAAAGATGTTGCAAAACCACAAGCATCTTATGCCCAGAACCTTGCTCAATGGAAGAAATAAGTAGCCAAGGCAAGGAGAATAATCTTGGAGGGAGTACAAGATCACATTGTCTCTAATATCCACAGAAAAGAAAATTTGCTCGCAATGTGGAAAGCACTAACATAATTGTTACAGAATAGTAGTCACCACAGGAAGATGGTGCTCAAGGATAAACTTCAAAATATCAAGATGCAGAAGAATGACCTTATTCCACATTATATGAGCAATTTCACACAAATTCATGATGAAATTGGAGGGGTTGGTTTTAATGTTGTAGAAGATGACTTGGTAAACCTAGTCCTTCTAGGCCTTCCCAAGAGCTGGCATAGCTAACAAGATTTGGTGAATAGGAGGGAGAAACTATTGAATTGGGAATGCTTATGGTATGATTTGGTACAGGAGGGAATAAGGCAGAATACCAGAGGTGGGAATTCATCCAAGGGTGAGGATGAAGAAAATGTTGCATTGGTTTAAATGGGAAAGAATGGAAAAGAATGGAAAAGGGAATAAATCTCAATCCAAACTAAAATCCAGCCAAGGGGGGAAGAAGAAATATTTGTCCAAAATTAAATGCTTCCATTGTCATGAATTCAAGCACTATGACACGAATTTTCCACACAAAAAGGTGAGCAAGGAGACCTCGGGAGGAGAATCAGGTGAAGCTTTGGCTTTACAGTTCGAGATTGACTTTACCCTTATCTCATGCATGGAAAGAAGTGATTGGGAGCATGTGTTACCTGGACTCAGGTGCATCGTTCCACATGACAGGGTGTAGAGAGTTTTTCAGTGAACTAGAGAAAAAAATTACAAATTCACATCTAGTTAAGGGACGATAGAAGGTACAACGTGACCAGGGTTGGTATAATCACCTTTCAGAGGGAGTCAGGATCCCTTTTCAGGCTCAAGGATGTCATGTGCATTCTAATCCTAAAGAAAAATCTCATTTATGTTGCAGTTTTGGAATACCAAAGGAAAGACGTTCCTGAGACACATAGCCACGGGACAGGTGAAGCAGATCAGGATTCATGTGAAGAACCTATATAAGCTATATGTGGAAGACTATGTTGCATTAAGAACTAAGGCAGAGAAAGTGCAGGGTCAAGATATCAGTGAACTTTGGCATAGAGGACTTGGCCATTTGCATCATGGTGCCTTGAATATTATGCAACAAATAACCATTGGTCTCCTTAAAGGAGAACTTGAGCAATAGGATGTATGCAAAGGATGTACCTTGGGGAAGTACAAAAAATAGACATTCCATCACCGGGACAACAAAGAAAATGCAGTATTGGAAAGGATCCACTCTAATGTTTGTGGATCTTTATCGACAACCTCCACTGCCACAACTATTTTGTCATTTTTATTGATGACTTGACACAGAAGTGTTTGATCTTCTTCATGCGGAAGAAAGATGAGACATTCTCCAAGTTCGTAGAATTTAAGGCATTGGTTGAGAAACAAACATGCAAGAAGGTGAAGGCTCTCAGGAGCAATAATTAAGGTGAGTATGTGTCGAATGAATTCAACAAAATTTGTGGAAAATAAGGCATTCGATGAGATTTGACAACACCCCATAACCCACAGCATAATAGGTTGGATGAGAGAAATAATTGTAGCATTTTGGAAGCATAGTTGGAAAAATCATTCCTTATGGTATAAATATCGCTTATATCTTTGTAAGAATTCCCAACTAAAACAAAATATTATTTTGGAATTGCACACCTCTCCCTTAGGAGGACACTCAATATTTTGAAAAACTTACCACAGGGCGAAGAAAGAATTTTTTGGGGATAGCCTTAAATATGATATTCACAAGTTTCTGGCAGAATGTTTGTTTGCCAAAAAAATAAAGTTGAGATAATTAAGACCCCGGGTTTGCTACAGCCTTTATCCATTCTAAGTCAGCATTAGGAGGAGGTTTCAATGGATTTTATCATAGGTTTACCTAAGTCCGAAGGAAAGAGTGTCATCATGGTGATAGTTGATAGAATTAACAAGTATGCATGCTTTTGTGCATTATCTCATCCATTTAAAGCAAGTACAGTTGCTATTGCATTTATGGAAACAATTCAAAAGCTACATGGAAACCCAAATATTATTTTAAGTGACAGAGATCCCATTTTCACTGGAAATTTTTGGATGGAATTATTTTTTTTTTTTTTTCGGTACTCAACTAGCTCATAGCTGATCTTATCATCCTCAATCTGATGAGAAAACTGAGATAGTGAACAAATTTTGGAAGGATATCTTCGTTCTTTTATATATGATAAACAAACACAATGGATCAAGTGGTTACCTCTGGCTGAATGGTGGTCTAACACCTCCTTCCATACTGCAGCAAAATGACCCCATTTATGGAACTTTATGGATATCATCCACCGTCCATCACATCATATTTAAGATAAAAGTATAAGGTTTAAGAAATGGAAGATCACATCTATCATCAACAACAATTTCTCCAACTCTTAAAGGATAACCTAAATTTGGCACAAAATCAAATGAAACAACAGGCAGATCAACATCACAGTGAGAGAAGTTTTGATGTAGGAGACTGGGTATTTTTACGGCTACAACCATACAAACAAATGTCGCTCAAGCAAGCTAAAAATGATAATAAATTATTGCCAAAGTAATATGGTCCTTACAAGGTGTTGAAAAATATTGGTACTATGGCATACAAATTGGAGCTTCCTGCTTCTTCTTGAGTGCACCTAGTTTTCCATGTTTCATGCTTAAAGAAGGTTATAGGTGACAAACTTCCAGTTCAAACAATATTTCCAGAACTTGATGAGGAAGGAAAAATAATATTGGAACATGAAGCAGTCACGAAAACAAGAACACAACAACTACAAAATTAATCAATTTCAGAGTATCTCATCAAGTGGAAGAACTTATCCACTGAAGATTCCACATGGGAGGATGAGAATTTTATACAAAAGCATCCAGAGCTACTCAAGCGTTTAGGACAACACTTCCTTGAAGGAGAGGGGCATTTTAGGTACCTATATTACTAGTGTAGTCCCTTATTGTTGTTTGTGTAGCCCCCTTATTGTTATTTTTGTACCCCTTTAGTCCCCATATTGTTATTATTGTGCCCCATAAAAGTCCACTATTGTTATTGTTGTGCCCTTACATTATTATATTTAGGTCGGGTAGGATTATATTGTGACCCCATGGACTCCTATATATAGGCAGGAGGTTTTTTCATTTGTATCATCCAAGAATTGTTCATTTATGTAATGTAAAGGAGGTTTCCCCCTCAAAGAGGTTGATTTCTAACATGTTGATATATCTTTTCTTCTACTTTGTGAGTTGGTTTCATAACACATCTGACACATAGATCCTATCCCTGAATCTCATCAAGACATATGTCGTAAGATGATAGTTCACATCTTGATCACCTATACCCTACTATAACCCGTGCATAATCTCCATGTACTTGTCATCTTGTTTCTTGCATGTAAGATCATCCTGTAAATCTGTCCCATATGAACTTATTGTTGCAACATGATTCAACTACACTTTCCTGTTGAGATCATCCGTAACCGTGTTCTCATTCCCCTTAATGTATCTACTATTGAATTAAAACTCACTAAGGGTATCCAACCATTTAGCTTTCCTGGCGTTCATATTCATTTTTTCAAATAGATATCTCAACCCATTGTGATTGCCCATCAATACAAACCTCCTGCCAAGAAGAAATGCCTCCACATCTTCAAGGCATGAATAATAACTGCCAACTCAAGATCATGATTCACATATTTCTTATTTTTCTCATTTAGCTTCCTGGACTCATAGCATACCATTTGTCCCTCCTACATAAGGACTCCATCAAGCCCTCTCTTGCAAGCATTTGTACACACTACGAACTCTTTATCCAGATCTGCAATATTAAGAACTGGAGCATTTGTCAACAATTTCTTTAACTGTTAAAAATGGGTTGCACACTCCTCTGTCCATTCAAACTTCCTACCCTTTCTCTGCAACTACGTAATAGGATATGCAATGCATGAGAAATTCTTGATGAACCTCCTATAGTAACCTACTAACCCCATAAATAATCTAACTTCATCCACATTTCTAGGAGTTTCCCACTCCATGATAGCTTTTGGCTTTTCTGGATATATTGATATGCCTTCCTTGGAAACAAAATGTCCTAAGTAATGTCCCTTTGTATGAAATAAATTTCGCTTTTTTAAGCTTGGCATACAATTGATGCTCTCTTAATAATCTCAACATCGATGCTAAATGCTCGGCATGCTCTTCCCCATTCTTATAATATATCGATATATCATCAATGAACACAAATACAAACTTGTTTAGATAAGGATGTAATATACTATTCATCAAGCCAATAAAAGTAGTTGGGTAATTATTTAAACCAAAAGGGACTACAACAAACTCATAATTTCCACACCTGGTCCTAAAAGAAGTATTGTAGATGTCCTCTTCCTTGATGTGTACCTGATGGTATCTTGATCTCAAATCAATATTCTAGAACACTACTACTCCCTTCAACTAGTCAAACAAGTCGTCAATCCTCAACAATGGGTATTGATTCTTAATCATCACCTTGTTTAGCTGCCTGTAATCAATGCACAATCTGAGAGTACAATCCTTCTTCTTCTCGAAAACTACTCATGCACCCCAAGGCGACAAACTTGGCATAATGTATCCCTTATCAATCATTTCCTTCAGCTGCAACTTCAATTCCACTAACTGTAAGGTGCCTTTGATGTTGGTGTTTCCCCTAGTACCAACTCAATAGAAAAATCTACTTCCTGGTGAAGAGGAAGCTCTGTAATCTCTACAGGAAATATATCCTGAAATTGTTGCAATACAAAGTACCTCTTGAATATTTCTACATCCTCATCATCCTTACCCTTATCATTGGAAATATGAACTACAAACATCACACACCCCTTCCTACAATTGCACTTATCCTGCATAGCGGTGACCATCCTCACTGATGTAGGCTTCTTCTTCCCCTGCAATATTCTCTTTTTTCCATTATCGTCAAGGAACTCAATAACATTTTCATAGCAATCTACTTTGGTCCTATGAAGATATAACCAATCCATACCCAAAAGCATAATATATGATCCCAATCGAAGTACATTCAAATGTGTCATTGTAGGCATACCATTCAATTCAAACACAAAATATCTCACCCAGTGACGAACTCTCTTCTTAGTACCTGTAGCTAATTGCACCAACCAATACTCTGCATGCACTTCTTCTCTCAAGACAAAACTATCCACCAGGTCAAGATTAACATAAATATAATTTATCCAAGATCAATCAAAATAGAAACAACTTGGCCACAGAGATTACCTTCCATATCAATAACATATGTTTGATGATTTTCCTACTTGTTGTCCATAGATGCATAAATCCGAGGAATGCTATGACCAACATCCCCCAACTGTCTACACCTCCTGAGCACTATAGATCTGAGTCCTACCACCCTGGTACAATGGAAAATCCTTCTTGCAATGACATTTGCCACATATCCAACATTGCAATGGCCCCCTACCATCACCTCTAGTTTGTTGCTCTCCAAGTTAGGACACATGTGACTCCCTTACCAAATGCATTGAAATTATTTTAAGGAGCAACATTTTATTCCTCACCTTCATCCTGAGGTCTTCCACGCTTCGGTGGACACCTCCATTTAAATTTCTCATTTCCTTTCTAATCATTCTTAGGCTTGCCTTTACATTGTGACTTCTCATAACAATGCTTCAACTTATGGATGGCATCCTCTGACGGTCTAAGATCATCAAACTCAATCTAGTCTCTATTAGCAACCTATAAAAATAGGATTCATAATTTTGACTTGACTGATGTTAGTCTTGTAAATATGTACAAACTTTGCTTTCTGCAAATTAATTCCCATATTTTGTAAAAAATAAAATAAAAAGAAAAAAGAGGGTAAAAAGTCCTAAAATAAAAATCAAAGGACTTAGAAAAAATAATATACCCCAAAAGAAAAAGATGTATAAAACATGAAAGTGTGAAAGTCTAAATGCCACTACTTTTACCTTTTGCAGTTGATTATGGCAGAGTGTCAGTAAATGCCATAATCTGTGATGAGTTGAACAATTTAATCTTGACTCATCATTTTTCAATTTCAAATGTCCTAGATAGAGAATAAACAATTGTCATACAGTTGAATCATGACAATTCATTAGTTAGGTAGAGAATAAAAGGATCCAACAGTTTAATCTGGATTCTTGGTTGAAATAAGTGTAGAATTAGATAGTTTACTACTTTCAAAAAGAATAAAATGTTGTAAGGTTGCTAGCTCAAATGCACCTAATCAAAATAGAAGAAAAAATGTTAGAAGATATGACTGGGTAGGTAGAAGAAGGTGGGAAACATCAATGTAAATATATTTCACCGGGCTATAAATAACTAATTTCCCATCCCCATAGAAAATTTGATATTCTAGACTATCATTCAAAGAGGCTCAAGGCATTTCCTTAACTTCTGTTGGGACCGGACCCAAGGCTCAATGACTGATTAGTTGAAATTGTTAAGTTTCTACATTAATCCCTAAAATTTTCATCATTTACCCCTTCATGCACTCATCACCATTTTACTTCATGAATAAGAACTATTTTCTTACTTAAATGTTACATAAAAGCCCATCTAATTAACTTCCCCCATTTTATAAGACATAAAAATCCTCAAAAACATGATATTCTAAGTAAAAGTGATTAAGTTATGATAATGAAGCTTTGCTTTAATTTTCACTTTCCTTAGTTTTATTGATGAATTTTGAGTATTCATTATCCCTTTGCATATTAACACTTAACATATTTTATTAACTCCCTATCAATTACCCTAGTCCTATTAATATAGCTCCCTTTTATTTAATATCCCCAAAACCCTCTTATTATATACTTTTTATGTCAAAGATATTAAACACATGTTGAAAAACATCCCGAAATTACCTCTTTGACATAAAACTACCCTAAAAAATACTCCCGATCCCCTATAGTTTTGGACTTTCCAATAATCTAAAACTATATAATAAAATAAAAATACGAAAATCAGTTTGCCTACATATTTTATATGTTTGGAATAAAAGAACATTCTCCCGCATATCCTTTGTAAATACTTTCACCATTCATCCCGCACAAACTTTACCCAAGGTTAATGCTCTAACCTTATCTCTTTCCCACGCCATGTATCCCCTTACCATAGATTAAACCTTGGTTAAATATTTAAAACCCGCCCCATTTTATGTATAAACCCCTTTTTACATAAAGCTTCATTAATTAACCCATTTCCCTCTCGATCATTCTCAGCCCTCTGATCATTCTTATATTCAAATCCAATGATCTGCATTCAGCACGGTCATTGGGCCTCATGCCCCACCATTCCCTATCGCATTGATTTTAAACCGTCGATCTTCTCTTATCAAATCTACGGTGCATATCAAAGTACCCGGTCCCACCTTATTTCCTCACAGCTTCCCGATGCATCTCAGTCGTTCGCATCGCTCAACCAAATCCGAAGGCACGGATCCCATATCGCATTACAAAAGTGATCGGGCGAAGTTGGAAAAAAAATTTGCGATAAAATTTGTTTCACGAAACCATCGCCCGCTACGTGTCCTAATTTTACTGGATCGCATTGCGAAAGCTAAAAACCATTTACCACCTAGAAACAATGCGATAACCACTAATGGTTTCGCCTTCAAACACAAAAATCGCTCCCGCCATTAATTTCGACCTGTAATAAATGTTATGTGTATTGACAAGACTTAAGGTTTCAACCTTAGCTCTTATTGTTTACATGCATTTACGCCTACGCCCTCTCAGAAAACACTCCTAGACGCCATTTCAGAGTTGCTTTCGAACCAGTTCATAATTCTAAAAGACATTTCCCTTCTAAATTTCGCCTCTGAAGACTCCCAGTGCCTTATACCAAATAGATGCAACCAGTTTGAAGACTGGTACCACCTGCAACCCTCTTCGATTGCAACCATACCAGTTCAAAGGTATTTTTTAGTAATAAACCTGTAAATTCTTAATTTTCAAGAAAAAATTAAACCAATTTGAATTTAAAAGTCAAAATTACTCATTTGAGAGTACTCAAACCTTGAAGAAACATGGGAAACCCTGTCAAAATTTTCCCAGAATTTGCCACTTCCGCCTGAAGAATTTTAACCATCCAAAAGCTATTCCTACGGTTAAAATATCTTTCCAACCTTCTGCACATTGCAAATCTGCATTTTCCTCATAAAACCCTCGCCCAGTTTTTGAATTCTTCCCCAAAAGCAGCTTAATTGACCTCATGTTTTCAAAAAGCGCTGAGTAAACAGTCTAATATTGCTCAGTTTTATTCAAAATGACAAAAAAGCAGGTCACCTCTAGGACTGGAGGTCCCAAACCACAGAATCCTACCTCCAGCAAGCTTCCAAACCCCAAAACTTCCAAAATTGATAAACCCACTCCTATCCTAACTACAGATTCTACTGAGGTAGTCAGACCATTGCAGCCACCTATCTCCTCTGAAGAGAGCAGTCCTTTGATTGATTTAGACTATAGAATTTCTGATGCTACCTTAGAGTTTGATTTACTTGAATTACAGAGCTGGTGTCATGAAAAAATTGAGAAGAAAGAGGTAAATGATATACCTGTATGGGACTCCAACTTACCTAAATATGTGGTTCCCATCACACATCCAGCTCAAGATATCATTAGGTTGTGTCAGATGCACTATATCCCTGACCAGAGATGCATGGTAAATAAAGATAGTGAGGTCATGTTTTACATAATTGCTGAAGCCATCAATGACATGCTCCAACTAAGCCATGATCCACGAGCAGTATCATTATCCATAGAATATTTGACTCAAATGTATTTAGACTTTGATTTCCCTAGGAAGTTTATGATCCTTCAAAACTTCATGCCCAATCATGTTAATCTTCCTAAAGTAAATCCAACCTATGATACTTTTGATTTCCCTGAAGGCTCAAGACAGATCATTTCAATGCTCTCTTTCATATTAGGCTATGCTATTGATGAATTTACATATGCCTCTATTAGAGGTTTCCTATCCACCTTGTCTCTAGGAAAACAGCCAGAATTGGTCTTCAACTTTGCCAAATTCATTGCTGATAATATGCACTATCAGTTAATAAAATTACCTGATGAAGGAGTGTTCAGATATACATCATATCTGCTACATCTCTTCCTATTTTCTCAGGCAGATAATTTTCCAATTGCATTATAGAAGATGGATATGGATGGTAAACCTCTTTCAGTGATATTATGGCTTCTCTTCTCAGGAAAAACAGTAGTGAGTACAGCTACAGGGATTTCAATGATTTGTTTATTATACCTACCATCAGTTTGTTGAACAAAGCAAAGCCACCAAGGATCAATGAAGAAATAAAAAGAATTTTACAGTTGTCTGAAAACTGTAAACTTGGAGATTCGTATTTGTATAAAAATCACACAGAAATCAGAGTGTATGGTGCAATCCTGGCTCCTTACAAATTACCAAAGTTTCTAACTACCAGGATTTTTGCCTTGGAATACTTGAGACAGATTTTGAATGCAGATGTAGTGAACTTCATAGCCTCCAAAAAGAAAGCACAATTCAAGTTAAAAATTCAAATTGGCCCCTTCATAGTCAACAACAGAGATGCTTTGAAGGAGGTAATCAACAAATTATCAGCATTCAAGTTCCAAGAAAGCTTTTACTGGAACTATGACCCTCAAGGTATTTTGAGTAACCTCAGGGTCAAATGTAAGTTAACTTCATTCCTCCATGAGTCAAAGCCACTAATTGAAAAGTATGCTAATCAAATCGAACGGGTTGCAAACACTTTAATTTATGATATTCAGGAGATGCAAACAGATAGCCTGCAGGAAAATCAGATGGACAGTACACAGGTGGTTACAATTAACCAACAAGCAGAGGTATCTAATAAAAGACATAGAAAATAAGAAGGCTATTTGGCAGAGACAATTATTGAAAATAAATTTAAAACAGTCTACAACAAGTAGGACAGAATGACTACTTTAAAAGAAGAAAGAGTCATAGATGTAGATGACAATAATGGTCAACAAATCGATGATGAGGCCACAATGATTGTTAATGAAACACTCAGGGAAATTCAGAATGAACAGGTACTATCACAGGGAAAAGGAAAAGAAATGATTGAAACGGAGATGAATACAGAAGCTCCCTCTTCCTCTAAATCAGCAGAAGAAACTGATTTTGATATTCAGAAAAGGATCAAGCAGATCATGGAAAAGAATGAGGAAATTAAGAATGAAGTTTATTCTAAACTTCTGAAGGAAAAACCAGGAGATAAAGACAGACTTGTGACAGCCTTTGATTACTCAACAAATAAAATGATCATGTCTTTTCTCCAACCAGTAGTAACAGATCCAAAGTCAGCCACAGACTACAGGAAGACAGAGTTTGAAGTGAATGTTGACACTATACATGAACTAGATCAGATAGAGTTCTATAGAAGTGCTTTAGAGATGTTGTATTCAAAGGTAGTAAGAAAAACCATGAGTGCTACCATGCTTCAAAAGACTGTATCTAATTTGCAAACTCAAATGAAATTAGATAAAGCATCTATACATGCTAAGGATTTGAGGATCAAGTCCTTAGAATATTTGGTAATAGAAACTGGATTAGATCCCTCTAATACTGAAGTTGCTAAGAAATTGATAAGGCAGAAGAATGAAGATATTGTTGCCTTGAGAAAACAACTCAATTTGCCACAAAGTGAGCACCCACGGGCAAAAGAAATTCTTCAAGAAAAGACAGAAAAGGATGAAACTATGCAGTTAGTTTTGAAGATGACAGCTCAGATTAAAGAGATGGAAAATCAACTAGAATCTCTAATTCAAGAAAAGGAAAAATTGAAGAAAGCTCATGAAGTATCCATTCCCACATTTATTCCAACTGTAAGTATAGTTATTCCCTCTACATTGGCAGAACATTTGGCACTAAAAGGAGTATTGGCAACTACAATGTCAATTACTTCTAAAGATATCTTTGTCACTTCATCATCTACATCACAGGTGAAACAGCTGCCATAGTCAAGGCTATGGAAGACATGTCCTTAAAATATAAAGAGGTAATATCCGAAATCTTGAAACATCAAATAGAGATGCATTAATTACATCCAAAGGACATGAGCAGAGAGCTAACAGATTGCAGGAACAGGTAAAAAATTTACCACAACAGGTTAACCTCAGTGAACAGGTGGCATATATCAAGAACTATCTTTGGAAAAACATCGTTCAAGGCATACATTTACAATGGCCTTCAATACAAATTATTTATGAACAAAAGGATTTACTCAAAGCTGCACAAATTGAAATTCAAAAGACAAAAGAAGAACTGACTGAAAAACCTTCTCAATATTTGAAACTAATTACATTTTTGAACAGTAAAAACAGAGAAGAGATTGAAGAGCTGAAGATTCAGGACAGGACTAAGAGCATATTAAAAATCAAGAAAGTCCTGAATAAGAGAAATATGATGAATAATTTGGAGGAAAGATGTAAAGATATGAACTTGGAAATCACAAAATTTTGGGCCAAATACACAGTGCTGACACAAGCAGGCCTTCCAGACATTCATGATTTGAATGAAAAGTTAATGGCACAGAAGGATTATGAAAACAAAATCAGGGCTTATGCCAAAGAGCAGGTCAGCAAACCTTTACCACAAGAGTCTCCAACTGGTAAAGTCATTTTGGAATATTTTGAGAACTTGTTCTTTCTACAAAATGAGATCAAACATATTTTCATTGTTAAGCCCAATTTTGCTAAGTATACAGAGGCAGATGAAAGTTACAGGAAATTGAAAAATATGAGAATTCCCAGTGCAGAACAATGGCAGGAATTTACTGATTTGATATAGATATTTGCAGTCAAAGTGTATCAGGAGCATAGTCAAAGAGTATCAGTCAAAATACCTTTTTACTGCAGATTATTCCTTATTTTAAAACAGTAAAGCAGTAAAAGAAACAGCGTAAAGAGTATCAATGATAAAGCATATTTTAAAGGATGTGAAATGGAAAGAGTGTCTTTCAAGTTATCTTCAAAAGATCTTTTTCCAAAATTCCAGAAAGCATTTCCAGCAGCTACAACCCAGCAACAAGTTAAGATAATTAGTCCTATTTTTTATTGATAAGAGGACAGCTAGCCAGTTTGTTCTGCAACTGTCCCTCTTTCTATGTAATAAACTTTATTTTTGCCTAGAGATATTCCTACATGTCTCTATGATATTTTGTAATAATTTTTGTATAAATACTTCTCTTTTTGAAGTATTAAGTGTGGAATAAAAGTTGCTAAGATTATTATAGATATTTTTGTTGGTGCTTTGGAGGGTTAATGTGTTGATTGCATAGTAGCAGATTGGAATACAGCTAACTGGACTTCATAACTCAGGATTCTTGCGATAACTTAATGATTAAAGTGATTTATTTATGTCATTGTTTCCTTTTCTGAAGTTCCATTCAATTTCATATATGTGTTCAAATCTGAATGACTAATTAGGAGTATTATTTCAGGATTAGTGTAAAAAAACTTCGTCTTAACTAAGTAATCATTTCAATATTTTCTGCTGATTTCCAGACCTAGGAATTCTTAGTTACTCCAGAGTTCCATTTTACCTCTGCCTCTTTCTTCTTATTTCCAGATTAAAGGATCCTTCACTGCCCTTTATCCCGAAAGCAAGCCATGCCATCCAATCAAACTATTCAAAAATTCTGAGGGTTATCTACCTTGCCTTGAGTACATTAGCATCCTTTTGGCCTTGCCTTTCAGTCTTGCTTGCTACATTTTGACTCCATAAGCCCAACGGACTAGTAGATCCCTCTTAATCTATCTCCAAGTAATCTTGTTCCCACCAAAATTTTCAAACAAAACAAATGCCCAATTATACCTAGCCTAAAGCTCAAATCTAAAACAAAGTTAAATCTTAAGGAGAGATCCCTCTCTAGAATTTAGGAAGGCTAGATCCTGAAATCTAAAAGAGGTTCTTGGTTACCCCTAGTTTTCCTTAAATATAAACCAAAATCCCACGACCTAAGAATTACTAGGGTGATAAGTTTTAAGTTTAATCTTTGAGGAAGATTTTTAAACATATCTTTTCTACTTTAAGGTTAAGTTTAAATGTTGTCGGTATTTATACAATAATCATTCTGGCTCCAAAGAAATTCTATTATACTAGATCCAACCCTGATCCCAACCCTGCAGATATAGTAGACAATCTGGACCAGATAGGAAAAAAGAAAAAACAAACTGTTAGTTCAGAAACTGAAGTACCCCTGAGAAGGGCTGATTCTTTACCCAAAGAATTAGTAAGCTTATTAGATATTGAATTTTATTTGAAGTATGAAAAATCATTATTTAGAACCAAGTTTGAAACTGATTTAAAGGAAACTGTTATAGATCCTGTTTTTACTTCTTTTGTGAATGAGAAACATAAAGTTATTTCAGTACCTATAAAATCAGAAAAAACTGAAACTCAAAGTCCAGTAGAAAGGGTAAGTGTTACACAAATTAAAGACATTGATGAAGCTATTAAGATTGTCTCAATTTAAACCTCCAGTTTCTCAATTATCCACCACCATCTTTCCAGCAACAGATTCTACTCTGTATGCTGCCACTTCATTTACAGATGCTATTGTCAGTTCATCCTCAGAGCTTGTTAGTCCTGAGTTGCCTGTGCAGCCTAGGATCATATATTCATCATACCCTCAATCCACCGCAAGTTCATCCACAGGACCATTCATCCCTGAGTTTCCTTTGCTCTACAGAGAAACCTTAATGAAGTTTATGATCAGCAGTGCCGAAAGACCTACCAATTACCCAATCTATTCAACTCCTACTGATCTTGATTCCTTTATTCTCTGTGACTCTGATCATAATAATGTCCAAACTGAACTTACTGATATAAAGCCTAAAATAATGGATGATTACATTGGTCATGAAGCTTTATGGCATTTGGATTTTGATGGATCAGTGAATAAATCAGGAGCTGGAGCTGGTGTATGGATCACCAACATTGAAACTAGCCATTCCTAAGGGCATGCCTTTAGATTGAATTTCAAGTGTACCAATAAAATGGTTGAATATGAGGCTTTAATATTAGGTCTTAAAATTATTAGAAAATTGGGAGGGAAAAGAATATTGATCATGGGAGATTCAGATTTATTTATCAAAAAAATAAACGCAGAATACTCTATTTACAATCCCAGATTGGCCAGATATAGGGACACAGCACATGATTTAGTTGAAGATTTGTTAGAATGCAAGTTTTCTATTATTCCTAGAAAACAGAATTTACAAGCCCATTGTTTAGCAACCTTTTCCAACACTTGCAAACTTCTGTTTTCACTAATACAAAAATACACTGCTGAAATCAAACAAAGACCTATTGTCCCAGATAATGTAAAATACTGGCAAATTTTCTCAGAAGATGAACAAATTTATCACTTTTTGAACAATAAGAGAGAGTTTCAGAATTTCCAAATTCATAATGATTGTCATATAGATTCACCTTGTAACATAGATTCAAATTTTTGTCAAATAGATGATTTAAATGTACATAATTTTGATATATCTACTATATTTACTCAGAGTGACATAGATGACTTGGAAAAACTAGATATAGAAGAAATGATGGAAGATGAACTAGATTTGATAGATTTAAAACATAACATTTTACCCAGAGGTTTAACTCCCTTAGAGGACTTATTTGATTCCAATGATGTGCCCAAAAGGCCAAAAATGGAACCTGTTAAGTCTGATATAGAAGAGTGCAACATAGGAACAAATGAAAAACCAAAAATGATCAAACTATCAAAGTCCTTATCATCAGAAGAAAAGGTTAAATATATAAAACTTTTGAAAGAATACTAGGATGTCTTTGCATGGGGTTACGAAGTTCTGAAAACTTACAACAAAGACATAATTCAACATAAAATTCCTTTGAAAGAAAATAAAAAACCTTTTCAACAAAATCTAAGAAGGATTAATCCAATTTTGTTACCCTTAATTGAGAAAGAAGTTAAAATAATGTTTGATGCACAAATAATTGCACCAGTCAGGTATTCTGATTGGGTATCTAATTTAGTGCCCACTAGAAAGAAAACAGGAGAAATTCAACTGTGTATAGACTTTAGAAATCTCAATAAAGCTTCCTTGAAAGACAATTACCCCTTACCTAAAATGGATCATATTTTGTAGAGGGTGGCAAGTTCTTTAATAATTTCTTTACTAGATGGTTTCTCTGGTTATAATCAAATTCTAGTTCATAAATATGATCAAACTAAAACTTCATTTACCACTCCTTGGGGCACTTTCATGTACGTGAAAATGCCTTTTGGATTGAAAAATGCAGGAACTATTTTTCAGAGGGCCATGGATATTGCCTTTGCTAAGGAGATCCATGAATTTTTAGTTATCTATCTTGATGATATTACTGTCTTTTCAAAAACAAATGATGACCACTTGGATCACTTGAGACAAGTCTTTATCAAATGTAGAAAATATGTTATATCCTTAAACCCTAAAAAGACTCTTTTCGGACTAGAAGAAGGAAAATTGTTAGGTCACATAATCTCCAAGGAAGGCATTAGAATGACCCTGCAAGAATTGAAGCTATTTTGAACATTCAACCACCAAGAAACATAAATGAACTTCAAGCATTCTTGGGTAAAATCAAATTTTTAAGAATATTTATCTCTAATCTGGCTGAGATCATAAAAGAACTCAATAATATGCTTAAAAAGGACTCTACAATAAAGTGGACAGTAAAGGCCAAACAATCTTTCAAAACTATGAAACAAGCCCTGACAAAAGCACCAGTCCTCATCATCCCAGATTATACAAAAGATTTTATAATATTTTCCTTTGCATCTGAACATACCATAACTGCAGTTCTTATGCAGAAAAACAATCAAGGTTTTGAACAACCAATTGCATTTTTTAGTAAAGCCCTCAGAGATGCACCTCTTAAATACAATATAATGGAAAAACAGGCTTTAGCCCTGGTTAAAGCCATAAAGGACTTCAGATTTTACATACTTCATTCCCACATCATTGCATATGTCCCTAATGTTGTAATCAAAGACATTCTGACAGAAGATGGACCTGATAGTAGAAGAGGAAAGTGGATTGCCACTATCCTTGAATGCGATCTGGAAATCAAACCAACTATGCTCATTTAAGGACAGGGTTTAGCCAGATTGATGGTTGAATCTAATTGTAATGATTTAGATATAAATTTCATTGCACAAATAGATGACTAAGAGGAGATGGCAACTCCATTGATCAGTGAGGCCTATCTAGACTCACCATGGTACTCTGATATTATCTTTTTACTCACACATTTACAAGCTCCTCCTGGGCTAACTAAAACCAAAGCAAGATTCAACAAACAGAAATCAATGAGGTTTTGTATCTTAAACAATGCACTTTATTGCAAAGAAAGTAGTGGGATTTTATTGAATTGTTTATTAAAATCAGAGGCTGACAAAATTCTTAAGGAATTTCATGCAGGTGACTGTGAAGGCCACCCATACTGGAAAAGTACAGCAGACAAAATACTGAGAGTTGGTTTCTACTGGCCAAATTTATTTTCTGATGTCAAAAAAATTGTTACCTCCTGTCACAAATGCCAAATTTTTGAAGGGAAAAAGAAACTATTGCCCTTACCTCTTAAGCCTATATCTACTGAAAATCCATTTCAACAATGGGGGTTAGACTTCATTGGTGAAATTCACCCTCCATCCTCAGGCCAACATAAATGGATTTTAACTGCTACAGATTACTTTACCAAGTGGATAGAAGCCAGTCCCACTAAGCAAGCCACTGATTCAGTTATAATCTCATTTATAGAAAGTAATATTTTGTCAAGATTTGGATGCCAACATAAGATTATCACTGACAATGCAGCTGCATTCAAATCCAAGAAAATGATTTCTTTCTGTCATAAATACCATATTACCTTAGGTCATTCCACTGCATATTATCCCCAAGGCAATGATTTAGCCGAATCATCAAACAAAATCTTAATCAATATCATCAAAAAATTACTTCAAGAAAACAAAAAGACCTGGAACAAAAAGCTAGTCTATGCCTTATGGGATGATAGACTTACCACAAAGAAGTCTATTGGAACTTCACCTTATCAAATTGTTTATGGAATGGATGCAGTTTTCCCCTCTTCCTTGGGTGTTCCAGTCATGAAGATCATTCAGGAACGCAGGTGGAAACAAATGATATTCAACGAAGAATTTATGAAACTATACATCTCCAACAAACAAGGGAAGAATTTTATGAAAGATCACAAGTTTTACAAGATAAAATTAAAAATATTTTTGACAAAAGGATTAAAGAAGATGATTTTTTCATAGGAGATCAAGTTTTGAAATGGGATTCATGGAGAGAGGATAAAGGCAAACATGGAAAGTTTGACTTTCCATGGCAAGGACCCTATGTGATATATGGTTACAGAAGTAAAAATTCCTTTTTCATTAGGAATTTGGATGGAACTGAACTACAAGAAGGACCAGTGAATGGTAGGATGTTGAAACACTACTATTCTTCTGAGTCAGTCATCAGTTAGATTCATTTATTTTTATCATTGTAAATATTCATTTCAAGTGTGTAGATTGGATTGGAGATTTTATCTACAAAGTTGAGGCCCGAAGAGAAGGCCCTAAGCTTTGCAGTATAAAATGTCATAAAGTATGAATTGTTGCAGAAACCAGAAGGCTATTACAGGATTACCAAATTCAAAGATGAAGGCTATTGATCTCAAATTTCTTGACATTCCACCAGGAAATTCCATCCCCAACTGAAGCCGATGTTAGCAACCTATAAACAAAGGATTCATAATTTTGACTTGACTAATATTAGTTTTGTAAATGCGTACAAAATTTGCTTTCTGCAAATTATTTACCATATTTTGTAAAAAAGAAAAAAAAAATAGAAAAATGCAAAAAAGAGGGTAAAAAGTCCTAAAAGAAAAATCAAGGGACTTAGAAAAAATAATATACCCCAAAAGAAAAAGATGAATAAAACATGAAAGTGTGCAAGTCTAAATGCCACTACTTTTACATTTTGTAGTTGATTATGGCAGAGTGTCAATAAATGCCATAATCTGTGATGAGTTGAACAATTTAATCTTGACTCGTCATTTTTCAATTTCAAATGTCGTAGATAGAGAATAAACAATTGTCATACAGTTGAATCATGACAATTCATTAGTTAGGTAGAGAATAAAAGGATCCAACAATTTAATCTGGATTCTTGGTTGAAATAAGTGTAGAATTAAATAGTTTACTACTTTCAAAAAGAATAAAATGTTGTAAGGTTTCTAGCTCAAATGCACCTAATCAAAATAGAAGAAAAAACGTTAGAAGATATGATTGGGTAGGTAGAAGAAGGTTGGATACATCAATGTAAATATATTTCACTGGGCTATAAATAACTAATTTCCCCTCCCCATAGCAAATTTCATATTCTAGACTGTCAGTCAAAGAGGCTCAAGGCATTTCCTTGACTTCTGTTGGGACCGGACCCAAGGCTCAATGACTGATTAGTTGAAATTGTTAAGTTTCTACATTAATCCCTAAAATTTTCATCATTTACCCCTTCATGCACTCATCACCATTTTACTCCATGAGTAAGAACTCTTTTCTTACTTAAATGTTACATAAAAGCCCATCTAATTAACTTCCCCCATTTTATAAGACATAAAAACCCTCAAAAACATAATATTCTAAGTAAAGTGATTAAGTTATGATAATGAAGCTTTGCTTTAATTTTCACTTTCCTTAGTTTTATTGATGAATTTTGAGTATTCATTATCCCTTTTCATATTAACACTTAACATATTTTATTAACTCCCTATCAATTATCCTAGTCCTATTTATATAGCTCCCTTTTATTTAATATCTCCAAAACCCTCTTATTATATACTTTTTATGTCAAAGATATTAAACACATGTTGAAAAACATCTCGAAATTACCCCTTTGACATAAAACTACCCTAAAAAATACTCTCGATCCCCTATAGTTTTGGACTTTCCAATAATCTAAAACTTTATAATAAAATAAAAATACGAAAATCAGTTTGCCTACATATTTTATATGTTTGGAATAAAAGAACATTCTCCCGCTTATCCTTTTTAAATATTTTCACCATTCGTCCCGCACAAACTTTACCCAAGGTTAACGCTCTAACCTTATCTCTTTCCCACGCCATGCATCCTCTTATCATAGATTAAACCTTGGTTAAATATTTAAAACCCGCCCCATTTTATTTATAAACCCTTTTTTACATAAAGCTTCATTAATTAACCCATCGCCCTCTCGATCATTCTCAACCCTTCAATCATTCTTATATTCAAATCCAACGATCTTCATTGAGCGCGATCATTGGGCCTCATGCTCCACCATTCCCTGTCGCATTGATTTTAATCAAACCTATGGTGCATATCAAAGTACCTGGTCCCACCTTATTTCTCTGCAGCTTCCCGATGCATCTCAGTTGTTCGCATTACTCAACCAAATCTGACGACGCGGATCCCATATCGCATTACAAAGTGATCAGGTGAAGTTGGCAAAAAAATTTGCGATAAAAGTTGTTTCACGAAACCACCGCCCGCTACGTGTCTTAATTTTACTGGATCGCATTGCAAAAGCTAAAAACCATTTACCACCTAGAAGCAATGCGATAACCACTAATGGTTTCGCCTTCAAACACAAAAACCACTCCTGCCATTAATTTCAACCTATAATAAATGTTATGTGTATTGAAAGGACTTAAGGTTTCAACCTTAGCTCTTATTGTTTACATGCATTTGCACCTACGCCCTCTCAAAAAACACTCACATACGCCATTTCAGAGCTGCTTTCGAACCAGTCCATAATTCTGAAAGACATTTCCCTTCTGAAGTTCGCCTCCGAAGACTCCCAGTGCCTTATACCAAACAACTGCAACCAGTTTGAAGACTAGTACCACTTGCAACCCTCTTCGACCACAACCATACCTGTTCAAAGGTATTTTTCAGTAATCTAAACCTGCAAATTCTTAATTTTCAAGAAAAAATTAAACCAATTTGAATTTAAAAGCCAAAAGTACTAAAAGATAAAGAGATAATCAATTTGAAAGGTACTATCCGAAATCTTGAACATCAAATAGAGATGCATTAATTACATCCAAAGGACATGAGCATAGAGCTAACAGATTGCAGGAACAGGTAAAAATTTTACAACAACAGGTTAACCTCAGTGAACAGGTGGCATATATCAAGAACTATCTTTGGAACAACATCATTCAAGGCATACATTTACAATGGCCTTCAATCCAAATTATTTATAAACAAAAGGATTTACTCAAAGCTGCACAAATTGAAATTCAAAAGAAAAAAGAAGAACTGACTAAAAAACCTTCTCAAGCCTTGAAACTAATTACATTTTTAAACAGTAAAAACAAAGAAGAGCTTGAAGAGCTGAAGATTCAGGATAGGACTGAGAACATATTACAAATCAAGAAAGTCCTTAATAAGAGAAATATGATGAATAATTTGGAGGAAAGATGTAAAGATATGAACTTGGCAATCACAAAATTTTGGGCGAAATACATAGTGCTGACACAAGCAGGCCTTCCAGACATTCATGCTTTGAATGAAAAGTTAATGGCACAAAAGGATAATGACAACAAAATCAGGGCTTATGCCAAAGAGCAGGTCAGCAAACCTTTACCACAAGGGTCTCCAACTGGTAAAGTCATTTTGGAATATTTTGAGAACTTGTTCTTTCTACAAAATGAGATCAAACATATTTTCATTGTTAAGCCCAATTTTGCTAAGTATACAGAGGCAGATGAAAGTTATAGGAAATTGAAAAATATGAGAATTCCCAATGCAGAACAATGGCAGGAATTTACTGATTTGATATAGAGATTTGCAGTCAAAGTGTATCAGGAGCAGAGTCAAAGAGTATCAGTCAAAATACCTTTTTACTGCAGATTATTCCTTGTTTTACAACAGTAAAGCAGTAAAAGAAACAGCGTAAAGGGTATCAATGATAAAGCACAGGTTAAAGGATGTGAAATGAAAAGAGTGTCTTTCAAGTTATCTTCAAAATATCTTTTTCCAAAATGACAGTAAGCATTTCTAGCATCTACAACCCAACAACAAGTTAAGATAATTAGTCCTATTTTTTATTGATAAGAGGACAGCTAGCCAGTTTTTCTGCAGTTGTCCCTCTTTCTATGTAATAAACTTTATTTTTGCCTAGAGATATTCCTACATGTCTCTCCGATATTTTGTAATAATTTTTGTATAAATACTTCTCTTTTTGAAGTATTAAGTGTGGAATAAAAGTTTCTGAGATTATTATATATATTTTTGCTGGTGCTTTGGAGGGTTAATGTGTTGATTGCATAGTAGCAGACTGGAATACAACTAACTGGACTTCAAAACTCATGATTCTTGCGATAACTTAATGAGTAAAGTGATTTATTTATCTCATTGTTTCATTTTCTGAAGTTCCATTCAATTTCATATATGTGTTCAAATCTGAATGATTAATTAGGAGTATTATTTCAGGATTAGTGTAAAAAAACTCCCTGTCTTAACTAAGTAATCATTTCAATATTTTCTGTCGATTTTCGGACCTAGGAATTCTTAGTTGCTCCTGAGTCCCATTTGACCTCTGCCTCCTTCTTCTTATTTCCGGATTAAAGGATCCTTCACTACCCTTTATCCTGAAAGCAAGCCATCCCATCCAATCAAAGTTTTCAAAAACTCTGAGGGTTATCCACCTTGCCCTGAGTACATTTGCATCCTTTTGGCCTTGCCTTTCAGTCTTGCTTGCTACATTTGGACTCCATAAGCCCAATGGACTAGTAGATCCCTCTTAATCTATCTCCAAGTAATCTTATTCCCACCAAACTTTTCAAACAAACCAAATGCCCAATTATACCTACCCTCAAACTCAAATCTAAAACAAAGTTAAATCTTAAGGAGAGATCCCACTCCAGAATTCAGGAAGGCTAGATCTTGAAATCTAAAAGATATTCTTGGTTACCCCTGGTTTTATTTAACTATAAACCAAAATCCCATGACCTAAGAATTACTAGGGTGATAACAGTCTCTATATATTATGCTAGAAATCCACTGATGAATCTCTTAATCTTAGCCTTCTCATCGTTGAGATAAGGCACATACCTCAACAACTCCAAGAACCCGCTAGCATACTCATCAGCTGTCATAGAACCTATCTAGACCTCATAAAATTCCTTAGCTTTGTCATCATAGTACCTCTCTAATAAGTACTTCTTCTTGAAGATTCTCTCGAACTCATCCAAAATCAAGTCTTCTTTCTGAATGCTCTTGGAAATATTCACATCTTCCCACCAGATATTTGCTTTCCCTTTGAGACTGAAGGTGGTCATCTTGGATTTCATGTTCTCCGAATAGCTATGCAATCTGAAGAATTTCCTCATCACAAGCAACCATTCTTGTGAATCTTCTAATTTTTTCATCTATCCATCGAATTTAAGAGGCTTCACTTTCTTGAACTCTTTAGGTAAATACTCCCTCCTCCTATAAGGATGATGATGGTAATGATTATGATGATGTCTCCTGGATGAGGAACTTGAATTATGCCCATACATATCAATAATCCTATCCAGTGTATCTAGTGATTTGTCACCTCTAAATGTGTTCCCTCTATCCAACCTGTATCCGGACCAAGACCTGCTACCATAGGCTCCATTAGTATTCTCTTCCTACTCTTGTCTAATCCTCGACTGTCCATGTTTCTGCAACTTTGATAAGCTCTGAATAATAACTACATTGACCTCTACATGCTTCTCTTGAGCCCTTGCAAATATTTCATGAGCCTCAACCAACATGTCATTGTCTGCTTTGCAACTTCTCATCTCTGCCCTCAAACTCCTCAATGTATCCACTATACCAGAAGAATATTCACCTCCTTGTTGGCTTGTTTGGGCTTGACCTAGGTTCGATCTATGTTGCGCACCAAAAAAACCCTTGATCATCATTCCTTTCGACAATGACCTGCAAGCAGATCGTAGTCTCACTTGAGGTAACTATGGCTGGTTGGATAACCATGTTTCTGCGGCCTTGAGGAACTGGGCGATGTATTAAGTCTACTATGTAGCTATTATCCCTTAACATACATAAAATGAATGTGTTGTATAATACCTTTTAATTACTTTTCCATATTCAATAGAACACATTATACAACATCATAAATTGCATTTCCATAACGCACAATTGTAACAACTACTTTGCAACAACTAATATTAAGAAAATAAACAAGAAACACATAGGAACACAAAATGTAATCTCAAAACTTCTTATTTATTGTGATGGATATTTTAAGTACAATCAACTTTTTGGCCTATGACACAACTGCAGGTGGTCTGCGCACTAAGCTGCAGACTCTTCCAAGGACTCTGCGCACTCAGCTGTAGAGCCTTTCCTTTGCTAAAATACATATACAAAATGAGTCCTTAACCATAGAACTTACAATTTTCTACCTTCTAACATATCATTAAATCCCTTTATATAAAATTACATTAACATAATACCATGGTCCAAATAACATGGGCTAAGAAAAATACAACCCAAACCTGTTACAAAAAGGAGGGGGTTCGACCCACCCCGAAGCCCCTAAGATACCGCGCAGTATATCTAAAATTCTTTAGTGTGTAGTATACTTCGTGATCCACTCCTCAAAATGCAGAGACTTGGCCAAAATATACGCCAAGTTGGGTTGCGCCCAACAGGACCCCAATAGGCCCCCAACACTCACATGTGACTCATATCGAGTCACTCAGCTAATTTTCCCTTTGATCTTTGTTGCTATGTCGTTGTAGGCACTATTGAGCTTCTGTAGCACCTCTGCGACCTGCATCTCATGACTACGAACTTCTTCAGATACTACATGTCCTGCAGTCTTCTTCAATGCTGACTCTTCCTATTGTCGAAGCAACTGGATATTATCATCCACCTACTGCAACAGCTTGAAAGCCTCATCCTACCATGGTTGAGTTCTCTCCATAAAAAATTTCTCTTCCTTCCTGAGTTCCTCGATCTGCTTCTAAAGTTCCTTGCCTTCACTAATCCTTGCGAGCTTCTTCGAAACTGGAAATTTCTTCGTTGTTGTATTGATTTCCTCCACCTTATTCTACTTTTTTTGGATATCTTCCTCTATCTTTTGTACATTGGGATCTTCTCGCAGTGAATTCCAAATCTTCAAGGTCTCTTTGAATAATTTTCCGCACTCTGCCACTATCTCGGAGATGCCTGTTACTGCATTATTCGGGTCGATATCCCTCTACTCTTGTACTTCCGGTGATGTGGTTGGTTGCAACTTCATTTTAAGCTCATTTATCTTGAGCTCATACTCAAACTGTACTTCTACAACCTTATTCTTGGATTCCTTGATTCTAAGGTTGAGTTACGCGACCTTGAATTATACTAGTTCCTCCTCACGGACATTCATGTTCAGAAATTCTCTGCAAGTGGCTTTGACCACCTCTTTCAGCCTATGTTGTTGTTGTTCTGCCTGATCCTTCTCACTGATTCCCTGGTCGAGTTGTTTATTCAGCGCAACTCACTCTTGTTCTATGTGAATATTTAATTTCAATGTGTGTTTCTCCCACTCCTTTAGCTCATTTATAATACCTTGATGCGGGTCATGCAATACCAGAATTGGCAGCGCTGCAATGTTCATATTGACCTTGTCCCAATTTTTCTCTTGTTTCTTTCCTTCAGGTGTGTCAAACTACAGAGCTCTGATAGGTATCTGCATGATACTCATCCTAAATTTTTTTTCTATAATTTTCTCTGGTTGGAGGGCTTGGCTTATCGGCGCCGGTTATTTAATTGTCTGCACTAGAATTTTTAGCTCTGCAATGCTTTGCTCAACACCTATCAAGAGTGCGTCGTAGCGATCCTCTATTTTTCCCCATGATTTCTCTGCCACTTCTTAAAATATTTCCCCAATTTCGTCTATGTCCCCATTAGTAAGGACCAATGGCATTACGCCCTTCAACTTATCTACCTTTTTTTTCTTCTTAATCCCTGGGGAAACTTCGTTATGCATCTTCCTTTTTCCTTTTTTTGTCATTGTCTTTTCCTTGTCCTGCTCATCGCCTCCAAGAGGATATGTCTCCTATACTGTGGCAAACAACTTTTCTCATTTCGTGGCTCCTATGAAATCCGATATAATCAATAATGTAGTGAAGCAAATTCCTTCATCAAAGCTCTCTTTCTGCAGAGTAGTTTATAGTCCAATGCCCACTTTCAACTGTAAGTGGCACTAAGAATTTCCTCCTTTTTCTTCTTCAATGTGAATTTGTAGGGGTATTGTTGTCCATGTACAACTTACTTCCATTTACCCTTCCCTGAATCAATTCTGTGTTCAATTTCACCAATTGAACTGTACCTCCATCAGTAATATGCTTTGTGATATATGGGCCCAACCAAATTGTTTTGGATTTTCCTAGAAATTTTACAAACTTACTGTCATAAAGAAGGACAAGGTATCCTATCTTGAACTTCTTTTGCTTGATATGTCTATCATACCAGGACTTCTCTCTTTCTTTCTACACCTGCTAATGGAATCCTTCTACAAATATGTCTTCTTCCAAAGAAACCAACTATGACATTCTTTCCTCCATTGTTTCAGGGTCTTCCATATTTGTGAAGGCTCTAATTATCAAGCTAGGCACAATATATTCCATGGGAATCACAACTTCTTGTCTATAAACCAACCTGAAGAGTGTATGACCTATTAACTTCTTACATGTGGTCATGTAAGCCCATAACTATTGTGAAACCAGCTCCAAAAAGAGAAGAAAAGAGATATCAATGCCTTAGAAATAAGCCACTTCAAGGGGGAAACCTCCAATACAATACATGAATGAACAATTATTCGATGATTCAAATTAAAAAACCTCCTTTCTATATATAGGAGTCCATGGGACCACAATGTAATCCTAGTGGGGCCACAATGTAATCTTAGCCGACCTAACAATAATAATTTAAGGGCACAATAATAACAATATGGGGGTTACAAGGGTACAATAATAATAATAAGGGGGTTACACTAACAACAATAAGGGACTATACTAGTGATATAGGGACCTAACATGCCCCTCTCCTTTAAAAGAGTGTTGTCCTCAACACTTGAGTAGCTCCGGGTGCTTCTGTATAAAATTCTCATCCTCCCATGTAGAATCTTCAGTGGGTAAGTTCTTCCACTTGATAAGATACTCTGAAATTGATCGATTCCGTAGCTGTCGAGTTCTTGTTTCCATGACCGCTTCAGGTTCCAATATGATTTTTCCTTCCTCATCAAGTTCTGGCAATATTGTTTGAACTGGAAGATTTTCACCTATAACTTTCTTTAAGCATGAAACATGGAAAACTGGATGTACTCGTGAAGAAGCAGGAAGCTCCAATTTGTATGCCATAGTACCAATCTTTTGCAACACCTTGTAAGGACCATAGTACTTTGGTGATAATTTATTATCCTTCTTAGCTTGCTTGAGGTACATTTGTTTGTATGGTTGTAGCCGTAAAAATACCCAATCTCCTACATCAAAACTTCTCTCGTTGTGATGTTGATATGCCTGTTGTTTCATTCGATTTTGTGCCAAATTCAGGTTATCCTTTAAGAGTTGGAGAACTTCTTGCTGATGCTCGATGTGATCTTCCACTGCTTGAACCTTCGAATTTTCCCTTAAAGATGATGTGATTGATGGTGGATGATATCCATAAAGTGCCATAAATGGGGTCATTTTTGCTGCAGTATGGAAGGAAGTGTTATACCACCATTCAGCGAGATGTAACCACTTGACCCATTGTGTTTGTTTATCAGATACAAAACAACGAAGATATCCTTCCAAACATTTATTTACTATCTCAGTTTGACCATCGGATTGAGGATGATAGGATGAGCTATGAGCTAATTGAGTACCCAAACAATAAAATAACTCTGTCCAAAAATTTCCAGTAAAAATGGGATCTCTATCGCTCACAATAACCCTTGGGTTTCCATGTAGCTTTTGAATTGTGTCCATAAATGTAGTATCAATTGTACTTGCTTTAAATGGATGAGATAATTCACAAAAGTGTGCATACTTGGTAAGTCTATCAACTACCACCAGGATGACACTTTTTCCTTGAGTTAGGTAAACCTGTGATAAAATCCATTGAAATCTCCTCCCAACGTTGACTTGGAATGGATAAAGGTTGTAGAAGACATGGGGTCTTAATTGTCTCAACTTTATTCTGCTGGAAAACCAAACATTCCACCACAAACTTTTGAATATCAAATTTAAGGCCATCCCAAAAAAAATATTTCTTTACCCTGTGGTAAGTTTTTAAAAATCCTGAGTGTCCTCCTAAGGAGAAGTGTGCAATTCCAAAAGAATATTTTGTTTTAGTTGGGAATTATTACAAAGATATAAGTGATCTTTGTACCATAAGGAATCATTTTTCCAACTAAATGTATCAGATGTACTAGGATCTTGCTGCAAATTTTGAATGAGTGTCCACACTTCTTCGTCCTTTTTCCATTCATCTCTTGCTTCGGTTATCCAATCTGGTTGGATAACAGAAATGGCACAAAGCAATGCTTCCACCTCTTCATTCTTTCTTGAGAGTGCATCTGCAATAACATTTAGCTTCCCTTTTTTGTATATTATTTCAAAGTCATAACCCAACATCTTTGTGACCTAGTTTTGCTGCTCTTCTGAAGATACTCTTTGTTCCAAAAAGTGTTTAAGACTATCATGATCAGTTTTTACCTTGAAGTGTCTTCCCATTAGGTAAGTTCTCCATTTCTTTACTGCATGAAGTATTGCTAACATTTCCTTCTCATAAATAGCTTTCTGTAAATACTTTCCTTTGATTGGACGACTTTCAAAAGCAATGGGTCTTCCTTCTTGCATTAAAACAGCGCCAATTCCATTTTCTGAGGCATCACATTCCACAATAAAGGTTTTTGTGAAGTATGGCGTAGCTAAGACTGGTGCTAGGCACATTGCCTCTTTAAGATGTTCAAATGCCTTAGTTGCTTCAGGAGTCCATGAAAATGCATCTTTCTTCAATAATGTTGTTAGAGGTGCTGTTATTCTCCCATAATTCTTAACAAACTTTTGATAATACCCTGTTAACTCAAGAAATCCTCGCAACTGCTTTATGGTTGTGGGGACTTTCCATTCCTTAATGGCTTTAATTTTGTTAGGGTCTACCTTAACACCCTTGTGAAATACAATATGACCCAGATATTCCACCTCTTGTACTCCAAAGAAATATTAGGATGTTTTTGCATATAATTGTTTCTCCTGCAATAGTTTGAGCACCCTATCAACATGTTGAACATGATCCTTCCAAGACCTGCTGTAGATTAGTATATCAACAAAAAATACTAGCACAAATTTTCTAAGGAAGGGTTTGAAAATGGAATTCATCAACCCTTGAAATGTAGAAGGTGCATTGGTAAGGCCAAAGGCATGACCAAAAATTCATAATGACCCTCATGAGTTTGAAATGCTGTTTTCAGAATATCTTCAGTCTTCATTCTAATTTGATGATACCCTGAACGAAGATCCAATTTGGTAAAATAAATTGCTCCATGTAATTCATCCAATAATTCATCAATCACGGGAATGGAAAATTTATCTTTAATGGTGAGCTTATTGAGCTCCCTATAATCCGGACACATGAGCCATGATACATCCTTCTTGTGTACCAATACTACAGGAGCAGAGAAAGAACTTTGACTAGGTTGAATTATACCCGCCTCTAACATTTTTGCAATCATACGTTCAATTTCGCTCTTTTGGACATAAGGATATCTATAAGGCATGATGTTTGTAGGAAAACTTCCTGGAATCAAATGAATAGCATGATCATGATCACAAATAGGTGGGAGTCCTTTTGGAGTTTCAAAGACCTTGGAATGATCGTCTAAGACTTTTTGGAGATCTACAGAAATAGATGATTTTGATGTTGAAACTTCTAGTGAGCATAATTGTGCAATTATGCCTCATTGTTCTTTCTTTAGAAGCTTTGTCATGACATTAGAGCTTAACATCTTTCTCGACTTCCCTGCAATACCTCGTAATTTGACTTCCTTTCCTTCTGAAAAAAATTTCAAGAAAAGTTCTTGAAAATTAAAAGCTACTGTTCCCAAAGATTGTAACCATTGTACTCCTAGTACAACATCAGCACCTCCCATAGGAATGGAAATAATTGGACTATTCAATACATATTCCCCCATGGTTAGCTTGATATTATGGAATTTTCCAGAGCAATTTATAGTTCCTCCATTTGCAACCATCACTTGACATTCGGGTGCTGGGTATAGGAAACAATTCAATTCCTTGGCTACCTTACAATGAATAAAATTATGGGTACTACCTGAATCAATCAACACTATTACCTTTTTCTTCTTGATATGTCCTTCTATCTTGAGAGTTTGAGGAGTGGTAATTCCTGCCAATGCATTACACAATATGGTTGGACTCATTTCTTCCTCTTCTTGGGTTGGTTCCTGGTGTATATCCTCTTCTTGTTCATTTTCTTCTTCCTCTTCACAATCTATGTAAAATAATTTCTTCTCAACACACTTATGACCTTTAGTGTATTTTCTATCACAACTGTAGCAAATACCTTTTGCTCTTTTTTCTTCCAATTTTTGTGGTGTCAACCTTGTAGGTTGTGGAAATCTAGGAGTAGCAACACTTCCCTCTTTATAGAAGTGAGTGCTAGGCTTCCTTGTCGCCATAATTTTACATTCAATTTTGATTTCCAACCTGAATACCTTCTCCAATGAATCAGGTTCCAAAACGCGAACTTCATGTTGGATGTTATCCTTTAAAGTACCTATGAAGAGATCAATCATGTGTTCCTCTGGAATATCAGTTACCCTTATATTCAATTTTTGGAAGTCCTCAATGTGCTCCCCCATTAAACCTTTTTGTTTGAGATTTATCAATTGGCTAAAGAAGGTGTTGCTCTTTGTATCCTCATAATGTGCTATCATTTCCTCCGTAAAAATTGACCAAGTGACAATTTTTTTACGAGAGCAAAGCCATCGATACCATACAAATATATTTTGTTCTAAATGTAAAGTTGCAATGCGTACCTTTTTTGTGTTTTTCACATTATGGAGATCAAAATATTGCTCCATCTATAGTATCCATGTTACAGGATCCTTTCCATCAAACTTCCTCATATCCATTTTTGGAATATGGTGGTTCTTCTCGCCAACATTAGATTTTATGAAATCACGATTAACATTTATTTTGTTCTCATCATGAGTTTCCTCTAATATCTTTTCACCATTAGGAAACATTTCTTATATCAACTTTGTAAAACCTTCCATGCCTACTTTTAGATCATTCTCCATGTTTTCCATTTTCTCATCGATCTTAGCTTCCATGCCATCTATCTTAGATTCCATGCCATCCATCTTAGATTCCATGCCAGCTTCCATGCCATCTATCTTAGATTCCATGCCATTCTTCAAACCATCCATCTTAGATTCCATGCCTTTCTTCAAACCATCCATCTTACTTTCCACGCCTTTCTTCAAAACTTCCATGTCATTTTTTGTTGCTCTTTGCGAGAGAAAAATTGTTGCACTTGCTCTTGTAATTTTGATATGTCATGTTGCCATTCTTTGTATTCATGAGTCATAGTAGAGCTTTCTAAAGGCTTAATGGGTGTTGAATTCTTTTTAAGGGCCATTTTAGAATCCAGTACTGATATCTATTCTACAATATTCCCTTGGAATCAATTCAACTTGATTCTTCAAACAAGACTTATGCAATTCGGAAAAAAATACACACCTTTTACTTGCTTTTGAGGAGCTCAATATTGAAATTGAATTATCTCTATAATTGCGGATCCTCAATATCTGAAATTTAGCCCTGTAGTAGCCCTCTAAAGCTTCTTTCAAATGCCACAGGTCTGATCTGATTTGGATTCTTCAAGGAAAATTTATGTCCAATCTCCCACAATGACCCAATTTTGGATTGATTCAGTAGAGTGAACTTGTACGACTTGCCACGTGTCATTGTTTCCTCCTTTGGCTCTTAAATTGATAGACCAAAAACTACAGTCCATGTACTTGTGGCCGCTTTTTACATCATTCCAATCCGATGCTCATAGAGAGAGCTATAAATATTTTCCCACGATCACCTCTTTGAGATGAAATTCAAAAGCCTCAAAAATCCCTAACTTCCATAGATCATATCTCCGAAAATATTGCGAACCAATATCTGAAATTTTGTGATGATGTTCCTCAGTATTGCAGCTTCGCACTCTAAAAATTTTAGCTTCTGAACCTTCGTAGAAAAAAAGGTTATTACGAAAATACCATGATGACCTGTTTAGGTTAAATTCAAGAACCTTCAAAATGACCTAACCTGCGCAGATCATATCTCCGAAAATATTGTGAACCAAGCTCTTAAATTTTGTGAAGATGTTCCTTAGGATTTTGGCTTCGCACTCTAAAAATTTCAGATTCTGAACCTTCATAGAAAAAAATTTATAGCGAAAATTCCACGATGACCTGCTTAGAGCAGCGAAACCCTAGAATCTCAAAGCTCCGATACCAAATTTTATGAAACCAGCTCCAAAAAGAGAAGAAAAGAGATATCAACGCCTTAGAAATAAGCCACTTTGAGGGGGAAACCTCCAACACATTACATGAATGAACAATTCTTCGATGATTCAAATTACAAAACCTCCTTTCTATATATAGGAGTTCATGGGGCCACAATGTAATCCTAGCCGACCTAACAATAATAATTTAAGGGCACAATAATAACAATATGGGGGTTACAAGGGTACAATAATAACAATAAGGGGGTTACACTAACAACAATAAGGGACTATACTAGTATATAGGGACCTAAAAATAACACAGCTAGAATTATGAGATCCTAGTCATATTTTTTAACATTGCATACTTTGGTGAGTGCAGTCTATAAAACCTTGTTAAATGCCTACACTGTCCCATTGGCTTGAGGGTGATAAGGAGTACTCTTTGGGTGATATACTTGGAACTCCTTAGTCAATGCTTTGATAGTATTATTCAGGAAACGAAACCACTTGTTGATTTGCTTGGGCTTGAACCAGGTTTGAGCTATGTCGCACACCAAAAAAAACCCTTGATCACAGACCCTTTCGGAAATGACCTGCAATCAAATCACAGTCTCACCCGAGGTGATTATGGATGGTTGTAGAACCAAGTTTCTGCAGCCTTGAGGGACTGCACGATGTGGTCAGTCTATTGTGCAGTTAATATCTCTTAACATACATAAAATGATTGCAATATATAAGACCCTTTACTTACTTTTCCATATTCAATAGAACACACTATACAACATCATAAACTGCACTGTTATAACGCACAACTGTAACAACTACTTCGCAACAACTGATATTAAGAAAATAGACAAGAAACACATAAGAACACAAAATTTCCTCTCAAAACTTCTTCTTCTTTATTATGATGGATCTTTTAAGTATAATAATATCTCCTACTGCACAAGCAGCTGCAGGTGGTCTGCGCACTAAGTTGCCGACTCTTCTAAGGTCTCTACGCACTCAGTTGCAGAGCCTTTCCTTTGCTAAAGTGCGGATACAAAACTAGCCCTTAACCATAGAACTTACAATTTTATACCTTCTAACATATCATTACATCCCTTCATATAATATTACATCGACACAATACCATGGGGTAAACAAAATACAACCCAAACCCGTTACAAAAATGAGGAGCTTCGACCCACCCCGAAGCCCCTAAGATAACACATGGTATATCCAAAATGATTTTTTTGCGCGGTATAATTTGCGCTCTACTCCTCAAAATGAGAATACTTTGCTAAAATCTAGGTTAAGTTGGGTTGCGCCCAACAAGCCCCCAACACTCACATGTGTCTCGTCTCGAGTCACTCAACTGCTTTTCCCTTTTATCCTTGCTACTATGTTGTTGTAGGTGCTGATGAACTTCTACAGCACCTCTGCAACCTGCTTTTCCTAACTGCGGACTTCTTCCAATACTACCTCTGTGACTGGTCCTGTAGTCTTCTTCAATGTCGCCTCTTCCTATTGTCGAAGCTCTTGGAGATTCCCATCCACTTGTTGCGACATCTGTAGAGCCTCATCCTGCCATGGTTGAATTCTCTCCACCAAAATTTTCTCTTCCTTCCTGAGTTCTTTGATCTGCTTTCGAATTTCCTTGCCTTCACTGATCCTTGCGAGATTCTGTGAAACTAGAAATTTCTTCGTTGTTGTCTTTATTTCCTCCAAATAATTATGTTTTTTTTGGAGATCTTCTTCTATCTTCTGTACATTTGGATCTTCCTACAACGAATTCCAAATCTACAAGGTCTCTTCCAGCAATTTTTTTCACTCTACCATTATCTTGGAGATGCCTATTACTACATTATTCAGGTTGATATCCCTCTTCTCCCATACTTTCGGTGGTGTGGTTGGATGCAGCTTCATTTGTAGCTCACTGATCTTGATCTCATACTCACACTATAATTCTACAACCTTCTTCTTGGATTCCTTGACTACAAGTCTGAGCTTCGTGACCTTGTCTTCTACTAGTTCCTCCTCGCGAACATTCATGTCCGGAACTTCTCTGCAAGTGGCTTCGACCACCTCTTTCAACCTTTGTTGTTGTTGTTCTTCCTGGTCCTTCTCCTTGATTTCCTGGTCGATTTGTTTCTAAAGTGCAGCTCACTCTTGTTCTACGTGAATATTTAATTATGATGTGCAATACTCCTTCTCCTTTAGCTCAATTATAATACCTTAATGCAGGTCATGCAATACCGGAATTGGTAGCGTTGCAATGTTCATATTGCCCTTGTCCTAATTTTTCTCTTGATGCTTTGCTTCAGCTGTGTCGAACTATAGAGCTCCGGTAGGTATATGCATGATCCTCATCCCAAATGTTGTTTCTATCAATTTATATGGTTGGAGGGCTTGGCTTATTGGCGTTGGTTGTCTAGTTGCCTGCGCTAGAATCTTTACCTCTGCAATTCTCTTCTCAACACCTATCAGAAGTGTGCCATAGCGATCCTCGATTTTTCCCCATGATTCCTCTACCACTTCTTGAAAATTTTCCCTGATTTCGTTTATGTCCCCATCGGTAATGACCAATGTCATTACGCCCTTCGAAATATCTGCCTTCTATTTCATTTTACTCCTTGGGGAAAATTTGTTGTGCATATTCCTTTTTCCTTTTCCTCGTCACGTTCATCGCCTCCAAGAGGGTTTGGCTAACCCATGTCATGCTCTTGCTCTTGATATTTCTCCTACTCCTCTTTTTCCTTGTCTTTTCCACTCGGACCTCCATGCTCCGATGTTTCTTCATCTATCTCACTACCCTTTGCCTCTTCCTCCGCCACAATCATCCATTATGCGGGCCATTATTGTATCAATGTAGCAATATCATCTTCGTAAAATAATTATGGCAGAAGATTCCATGTCATCATTGTATCCTTCTGGTCCTGTAAATTTATTCTATGGAAGTCTGCCTTGAACTTCACAACGTAGTTATATTGCTATTACAGGCTTGGTAATAGCTCAGGATGCAGGTTCACCAATATATGTAGATCCATGTGGTATAATACAAAGAATATTTGGTTCTCCTATGCTCTCGATTGTTCATTAGTATGCCATAGTGAGGCATACTGCGCTACTTCGCACACGTCTTCTTCTACCAGAGGAAACTATGAGTCCTCCAGCTCCTTCCATGCTAACAATGTGATGATCAAAATCAGCCATGCGTAGTGAAAGGTTGAACCTTTCTCCTGGGCTTCGCGACAATCCTCCAAAAATTCCCCTCACAAATACCTAGCCCAGTTGTATTGGACCCTGTTGTTGCACTGCGCAACTAGTGAAAATACTGTTGTAGGGACTTCGTTAGCTCAACATTTCCGCATAGTATTCCCAGCCATGATATACATGGCGAAGCATACTACTTGATCCTTAATTGAATTTATATTATAGCCTCGCTTTCCCTTGACCAATTAAAACTTCTCCTTCATGCATGTGCTATTCTTTGTCTTGATCCTTTATCACAAATTCTTCGGTGGGATCCCTTCCTTGGTATGGTAATCTGGTAATCCTTAATATGATAATTTCATCAATGGGGATCCTCTTCCTCATCGAGAGGCATCCATCATGCAACAGTATGAGAAATTATCTTATGTAGCAAGTGTTGGGTATACTTCCACCAAAGTGTGGCACATTCAACATGCTCAGTGATCCAGACTGCTCCAACCCTCTCATCCACTTATGTCGCTCCAATTTTATCACTCCTCTCTCTGGATAGTAGACCTGCTTTAGGTATCTACTTGGCATGAGCTACGGATATTTGTTTCGGTCATTGAAATATGAATCTGCGAACTTCATCTATGGGGTTTTTCCTAGCAGCTCTCCCTCAAATGGCACCTTCTCTAGCATCAATGGTGTGAATGTGCCATACTTTGCATCTTTTGAGTCCTTCACGGGTTCAGCATCTGGTTTCCTAGGTGGCAAGTATGGTGGTAGTGGCGACGTAATTGTTGCGCCCTCCATATCCATCTATTGTTTTTATGCTTCATTTCACTATCTTTGACAGCTTTAGGTTCTGGTTGTGGCTTGATGGCTTTCTTATCTTGATTCTTCTTTGTTCTTGCTTTCTTATTTTGCTTCTTTTGTGGCGATCTTTGGTTCGAGAGAGGTGATGTTGCAGTTGATGGCGATGTTACGGGTGCAGTAGATGGTGTTGTATCTTCCATGATACATTCTATACCTCTATATTTAAATATGGGTATGAAGTCTTCGGTGTTCATACAAGATCACAACTTCTGCAATTTCTCAATACTGGGAATTTTTTTAGCTCTCAGACAGCAAAGTGGAAAAATATTGGCGGGACACGGATTTTTATAGTGATTCTGATCTTCTAACCCCATCATTAGATCAAATCTTGTTCGGATTGTGTTCATTAATAGCATATCTCTTCCTAGATATTTGCCAACCTGTCTCCATAATTGCAATTTTTTTCTCCTCCAACGGCAAGTTTCCCTTTTAACGATCATATTCTTCCGGCGAACTTCGATGCACCCTATACTGTGGTAAAAAACCCTTCTTACATCATGGCTCCTGTGAACTCTGACATAATCAATATTGTAGTGAAGCAACTCCATTCGTCGAAGCTCTCTTTCTGCAGAGTAGTTTATAGTCCAGTGCCCACTTTCAACTACAAGTGGCACTAAGAATTTCTTACTTTTTCTTCTTCAGTGCAAAGTTGTAGGGGCAGGGTCATCCCTGTAAAACTTCAACCTACTACCATTTACCCTTACTTGAATCAATTCTCCATTCAACTTCACCAGTTGAACTGCACCTCCATTAATAATATGCTTTATAATATTTGGGTCCAACCAATATGTTTTGAATTTTCCTAGAAATTTTACAAACTTACAGTCATAGAGGAGAACAAGTTCTCCTACCTTGAACTTATTTTTTTTGATATGCCTATATGCCAAGTCTTCTCTCTTGCTTTCTGCACCTGCTAATGGAATCCTGCTACAAATATGTCTTCTTCCAGAGCAACCAACTGTGACATTCTTTCCTCCATTGTTTCAGGGTCTGTCATATTTGTGAAGGTTGCAATCCTCAAGCTAGGCACAATATATTCCATGGGCATCACAACTTCTTGTCCATATACCAACCTCAAGGATGTATGATCTGTAAACTTCTTACATGTGGTCCTGTAATCCCATAACACAATTGGAATTCTGAGATCCCAATCATATTTTTTGACATTGCATACTTTGGTGATTGCAGTCTCCAAAATATTATTAAATGCCTCCACTGTCCCAATGGCCTGAGGGTGATAAGGAGTACTCTTATGGTGATAGACTTGGATTTCCTCAATCAATTCTTTGATAGTATTATTCAATAAATGTGAGCCTTGGTCACTCATCAATATCTTCGAACACCCAAATTTAGACAGGTTATACTCAAAAATTAACTTTGTTGCAGTTCGTTACTGGTTGTGCTTCGTCCCATCTTGTCAGATAATAAATCATAGTTATTATGTACCTCGCACAAATCTTCTTTCCAGGTGGGTTGATAGGTCCAACAAAATCAATAGCCCATTTTTCAAAAGCCTGCAATGTCTCTTGTGGAACTAGTGGCATATCATCACTTCTAGAGGGCTTCCCTATTCTTTTACATACATCACAAACTCTATAATATTCCTTTGCATCCTTATGTAACGTGGGCCACCACAATCCTACTCTCGAGATCTTCTGCACAGTATCCTTTCCTACATAATTTCCACCAGTTGCGCCTCCATGAGCTTCTGCTATAATCATCGATATTTCATGTTCTGGAACATATCTGCGTAGTATCTCATCTGGTCCTATCTTATATAATTGTCCTAATATCAATGAAAATTAAATTATGTTAACTAATAATTATTTCTCCTATTGTGTAGTATATTTCGAAGGAGCCATCCCTGTGGTCAAAAAGTGAATAATGTCTGCAAAGTGTTCATCTGCTACTCTAATTGAAAATAATTGTGCATCAGGGAGATTATCTTCTATGCTAGTTGGTTCTTCTCATGTTTCCAATCTTGACATATGGTCAGAACCTGCATTCAGCCTTCCTGGTTTAACAACAACTTCAAAGTCATACACCTGAAATAATAATAACCATTTGCAAATATACCCTTCTAGGAAAGACTTATTGACCAAGTCCTTCAATGCAGAATGATCTGTAAACATCTTATAATGTGATCCCAACCAATAATGTATGAATTTCTGCAGAGCATACACCATAGCTAGACCTTCTCTTTCTGTGGTAGTGTAGTTCTTCTCAGCCATAGACAAGTTCCTACTTGCAAAAGCTATAGTATGGTCGACTTCTCCTTCACTACATTGTGCCAATAACACTCCTAAAGCAATGAAGGAAGAATCGACATGGACATGGAATTCCTTATTCCAGTCAAGGAATACTAGAATAGACGCAATTAACGTCTTCTCTTTTAGTATGTCGAGGCTATTTTGGCATTCTTCATCCCACTAAAAATTCACATCTTTCTTCAACAATTTATCCATTGGCGCAGTCATCTATGCATACCCCTTAATGAATTTTTTGTAGTATCATGTATGTCCCAACGTAGTGCGCAACTGTCTTATTGTCTTAGGTGGATCCAAGTTTACAATGAAAACAATCTTTGCAGGGTCCACCATGAGTCTGTTCTTGCAAACAACATGTCCCAAAAATATACCAAAAGGTACACATAATATTCACTTCTTCAAATTCAAAGAGATATCATGTTGTTTGAAAGTGTCAAGCATAAGCCTTAAGCTCCCAACATGCTTGTTCATTAGTCCAAATATTGTCAATTCATCAAATTATACCTCCAAAAACTTGTGAATGTACTCCTTAAAAGTTGCGACCACCATTCGGGAAAATATAGCAGGGGCATTCTTCAATCCAAAAGGCATTATTGTATACTGATATGAGCCCCATTCTGTAGAAAAGGTGGTCTTGTGTCGATCTTCGGGTGCAATTGTGATATGATGATATCCTGAAAATCCATTTGTAAATGAACATGCTTCCTAGCCTCCTATATTATCCAATACCTCATCTATGAAAGGGGTGGGAATAGGATCGTGTAAGCATGCATCGTTCAACTTCCTTCGGTCCACACATATCCTTTTGTCTTTTTTTCCTGCACCACCATACGACTTACCCATTCTGACTCTTCGACAGGTTAAATAATCCTTGTTGTTATCATCTTATCCAGTTCTAGATTCACTTTATCCTTGTATTTTGGGTTCAACCTATAAGGTCTCTTATTGACTAGCTTCACATCAAGTTTTAGGGGAATCTTCAAGACTCCCAAATCTTCTAATATTCCCTTCATATCTGAAAATTTAGTAGGAAACAATTATTGATATTCATGCAGTAATTATGTGACTTTTCTCATTGTCTCCTCATCCCAGTAATCTCCTACTATTGAAAAATTGGGCTCTTCTTCTGATCCATTGTTCACCTTCATGATTTTCAATGGTTTTGTGATATCTGACATTTCTATCTTTGGCCCATGTACTTTGCGGTGCCCTTCTGATTCTACTATGTCAATGTTTCAAGGGTATTATTATTCTTCTGCAGTAATATTATAGCATTCTAGTGCATACTCTATCTATGCAACCCAATTAGGTTGATGCCATGTTAGTGTGGCTACATCTTCAAATATCTTATCTTTTACTATCTGTTATGAAACCATCTCACAAAATAGAAGAAAAGATATATCAACAACTTAGAAATTAGCCTCTTCGAGGGGGCAACCTCCTTTACATTACGTAAATGAACAATTATCGGATGATACAAATGAAAAAAACCTCCTTTCTATATATAGGACTCCAATGGGTCATAATATAATCCAACCAACATAACAATAATAATGTAAGGGCACAACGATAACAATAGTGGACTTCTATGGTGCACAAAAATAACAATATGGGGGACTATATGGGCACAATAATAACAATAAGGGGATACACTAGTATTATAGGGACCTAACGTTCCCCTCTCCTTCAAACAAGTTTTGTCCTCGACACTTGATTATTTTTGGATGCTTCTGTATAAAATTCTTATCCTCCCATGTGGAATCTTGAGCGGGTATGTTCTTCCACTTGTTGAGATACTCTAAAATTGATCGATTTCGTAGTTGTCAATTTCTTGTTTCCATGATTGCTTCAGGTTCCAATATGATTTTTCATTCCTCGTCAAGTTCTATCAATATTGTTTGAACTGTGAGTTTGTCCACTATAACCTTCTTTAAGCACATGGAAAACTAGGTGCACTCGGGAATATGCAGGCAACTCCAATTTGTATTCCATAATACCAATATTTTGCAGCACCTTGTAAGGACCATAGTACTTTAGCGATAATTTATTATACTTCTTAGCTTGCTTGAGGGATATTTTTTTGTGTGGTTGTAGCCATAAAAACACCCAGTCACCTACATCAAAACTTCGTTCGCTACGATGTTGATCTGCTTGTTGTTTCATTCGATTCTGCACCAAAGTTAGGTTATCCTGTAAGAGTTGGAGAACCTTTTGTTGATGCTTGATGTGATGTTCCAATGCTTGACCATCCATACTAGCTTTCATTTCATCCTTCAAACCATCCTCCTTAGTCTCCATGTATGCTTTTAAACCATCTATGTCATCTTTGGTTGCTCTTTGTGAGATCGAAATTTGTTGCACTTGGTACTGTAATTTTGATATATCATACAACAATTCTTCCCCTTCATGCATCATAGTAGAGTTTTCTGAGGGACTAATGGGTATGGAATTATTTTTGGGGGGCATTTCAAACCCAATACTAATATATGTGCTTCAATATTCCCTTGGAATCACTTCAAACTCATTTTTCAAACAAGACTTATGCAATTAAAAAAAAAAATACACACCTTTTTCTTGCTTTGAAGGAGCTCGATATTGAAATTTATTTATCTCTGTAATTTCGTATCCCCAAGATTTTATCCTCGGACCTGCAGTATCCCTCTAAGTCTTCTTTCCAATGCCACAGGTTAGACCTAATTTGGATTCTTCAAGGTAAAGTTATGCTTGATCTCCCACAATGTCCTGATTATGGTCTGGTTCAGTAGAGAGAACTTGTACAACGTGTCACATGTCACTGTTTTGATCTTTCGGTTCTAAAATCGATGCACCAGAAACTAAATTTTGTGCACTTTCGACCACTTTTTACAAAATTCTAATCTGATGTATAAAACAAAATTTATGATGATTTTCCCTCGGTCACATGTTCGAGATGAAATTCTAGAGCCTCCAAAAACCCTAACTTCCACATATCATATCTCCCTAACTTCCTCAGTAGAAAAAATTTATCGATAGATCAACAACTTAGAAATTAGCCTCTTCGAGGGGAAACATCCTTTACATTACATAAATGAACAATTCTTGGGTGATACAAATTACAAAACCTCCCTTCTATATATAGGAGTCCAATGGGTCACAATATAATCCTAGCCGACATAACAATAACAATGTAAGGGCACAACAATAACAATAATGGGGCTCTACCAATAATAACAATAAGGGGATACACTAGTATTATAGGTACCTAACACTATCTGAAGGGCTGAATCTATGTCTGGACATTCATCCTCAAAGCTGACTGTTAGTATAAACCGATCAACCAAGTTTTCCCAATTCATAATACCATTTTGTAGCTCTGTTTCCAGGTACCAATTCATAGGAATTATCTCCAATGTGTGAATAAATCCATGTACCCATTCCTGTTGTGGAATTTCCTTCCATATTGTAGTGCAAAGATGGATATGATTTATTGGGTCAATTTCACCATCATATTTCTCCTTTATTTATGTTTCCACTTGTCCAAACCTGATCCAAATTAATCTTTGACATACCTTCCAATATCCTATATTCTTCTTGTGTGTGCCCCACCATCTAGCAGGAGGTAGATATTAAGGTTGTATCCAAAGCTAATAGATCTTAAGGTTGTATCCAAAGCTAACAAACTTTGATATTTTGGTACCCAGTCTTCATAATAATTAAGAAAAGTTTCTACATTACCCAAACCATCATAATAAGATAGGTTACATACCTCATATGTCATACAATGAACTACTTTCATTATTCTTGCACAACGCTTTGTGGATATTTCATGCAATATGTTTTACCAATTCTCGAGTTCTTCTTTTGAATCTCGTGTGCAAGTACTATCATGATCCAAACTCAACTTACCATCTGTAGTAGGGTTAATATAATCTTCTTCCTTGGTTATCAATTGATAGATGTTATCTATCTTTGTTGCATTGTATTCTTCTCTCACTAGCTCTGTATATCTTAATCCTTCTTATGGATCTAAAGGAATAATCACCCTCATATTGCTTCCTTCAAATATAGTTTTCCTATTCTTTATATTGATGATGGCCAAATTGTCAATTGCCCAATAAATTCCAAGAAAAGTAGGATAAGGATTAGTGTCATCAACAATTTCTATCACTTCAAAATCAACAATAGTGTGAACTCCTTTAATATCTACTGTGACACCTGATAATCTCCCCATATGAAAAAATAAAAATAAAAAAAATAAATATATATATTTATATATATTTACAATCTCAACTGAATATTTGATCATTGTAGCTTCAGCTTACCCATTATCCCATGTCTGTTTTGTCATAACATTGGCATCAAATCCAAAATCCATAATAACCTGATCCATTTCATATTCTCCTATCTGCACACTAAGTCTCATCTCTTTTCCAGTTATGTTATGTCGATGTACATTATTAACTATGCACATCTCACTTTGCAATGTCACTTTTAATGCGCAAGAATTTATCAATTCCTGAAGCCCTTCTACAACCTTTTGATCTCTTAACAACTTCATACAAGTCTACAAAAAAGATCTCAAATTGCATACTTGATCTACTGAATTCTTTGTCAGAGCTCAACCCTGTGTTGTTGCTTGGTTTTGTGTCAAAACTATTGTCATGTCACAGTTACCAGTGCCTGGCTATGTAGTAGAAGTTGAAGCTCCTACCTCCATAAAAATTCACTTCGCTTCCATAAACACTTTATTTTCTTTCTCAACATTAAAAAAAAAATAACTTTCTCTGGATTCTTTCTAACCCATGCACCTAGATTTTCAAATTCCTTCTTTCCATCTTATTTATTACTTCCAGTCACAGCTCCACTTCTAGTGACAATATTAACACATGGTTCATCGGTCCTTCTTTCCTTCATCATTTGGATGTTCTATGTGGGTTGTTGGTTCCTTTCCTCTTGACTATTCACCATAATTACATGACAGTCTTCAATCACATGATCAAAATATTTGCAGTACTTACATGTCATGGTAGGATTCTGGCAGTCTATTGCAAAATGCCTTGCTTGGCCACAGTTATAGCAAATGATTTGTCCTTTTCCTCGACCAACTCCACCTCCTTGACCTTTCCTTGATAACCTCCTTGACCACCATGTTTTCAACTGACCTCATGTGTGCGCTCTTCTGCTTGCATTCTGTAAGTATCAACACTACACTCTATCATCAGGTCATAACTTTGAAAATTACTCTCATCATGTCTTACTGATTTACAAAAGTTGCAAAAGATATTCCTTGGGGTCTGCACATATTTCTGCAATAAATAACATTCTTTTGGGCAATGTTGGCCTCCCGTTCTACATATTTCGCACCATTGACTGGATCCTGCATTCAAGGGATTAGGTGCTCCACTAGCCAAATAATATCTAAAAACAAGGCACTCTTCCTTAGAATGGCCCTTTGATTTACACTTTGTACACCACACTTCTTCTCTAACTTCTTTACCCTTCTTGATATCCTGCAATTGCAAGGTCAAGTTTTATAGCTGACTCTAAATATGTTGAATACCTGAATTAGTGTCCCTTATCGGTGAGGCTTCCAACTTCATCGCAATTTCCAGAGCTTCAACTTGAGTTGCTATCTTCTGTTACGTTAAAAGCAACCTGATATGTGGTAACATCGCAGCTATAAACCATCTTTATTCTGCTATGGGGGTATGTTGAATCTTACTTGATCCAATAACACCTTAAACCTTTTATCAAGATCCCAAACAAACTCATTAACTTTCTATTTGATATCCTTTAACTCAGTAATGCATTGTGATTGAGACTTCGGCTACTTGAACTCCTGTATCAGCGCTTGCTTAATATCTGTGAATGTACCATTATGAGTGGTTGAGTACTTCATATACCATGTTAGCACTCTATCTTGTAGCATCGTAATGAGTTGCGCCTTCTTTATATCTTCGTCATTGATATGCTTTGTTATCCATACAGCTTCGGCTAGAAACAAAAATTGTTTTGGATCCTCTGATCTAGTTCCTCTGAAAACATGTAGCTTAATGTCATCAACCATACCTCTTTTTGGGGTGTAAGGGGGTGGGGGAGGGCGAGGGGGAGGGGGGGTAGGAGGGGTAGGGGGAGCAGGGAGACCACCAACACCCTGACTGCTACTGGATTCTGGCTTCGGTGAACTCTCAGGCTCGAAGGGGGTATACTACAAAGTTTACTGGGAGTTCTTTGGTTATTTATCTTCTTTTTCACCTGCAGATTCACTCGGCAGAGGGCTATAATCAGTCTCTATGAAGGTCTTCAAATCTTCTTTGAAATATCTCTTTCTGGTATCTACTCTATACCTTTTTCCACTTTGCGTTGTATCGATTTCTTGCTCAGCTTTACTTCTTCCTCCAAACATAAGTAAACTAGCAATCTAATTTCATCCATAAGACTCCCTTTTCACACAAAAGCATATTAATGCACAACTTCAAAAAATTCAGATTCTTACCTTGCGGTCCTTTGAAAATATTTGCTTTGTTTCGATGTAGGACATATTCAAGTCTATAAAGAACTCGGTAATGAATCCTCCCAAGATGCTATCAATCCATAAATTGAAAACCCTTGAAATCTTATTGTTAGTGCTCTTGAGTCGCCGTATCATCTCAAGAGTCCATGCTGTACATTCGTCGTTCTTAAAGAAATCCTTATTTTCATTCAACCTCGACAGCCACTCATATAATTCAATAGGGAATGATCTGAAGAAAATTTCATACTATTATGTGAAAATATACCTTTGTAACCACGCTTTAGATGTCACATGAGGGTTTCTATTCTCTTGATCTACAAATTGTCACTCCTTCTAGACTATCCAATCTTGAATTTCCTTCTTCGACGGTTGCCACATCCACATACCCCTCAAACACATCTTGGTCCCGGTAACAGAACCATTTGTTGGTTTGCTTGGGCTTGAACCAGGTTCGATCTATGTTGCACACCAACAAAACCCTTGATCACATGGCCCTTTCGGCAACAACCTGCAAGCAGATTGCAGTCTCACCCGAGGTGACTATGGGTGGTTGCAGAAATAGGTTTTTGCAGTCTTTAGGGACTGCGTGATGTGGTCAGTATATTGTGCAGCTATTATATCTTAACATACATAAAATTAATGCGTTGTATAAGACCCTTTACTTACTTTTCCATATTCAATAGAACACATTATACAACATCATAAACTGCATTGTTATAACGCACAATTGTAACAACTACTTCACAACAATTGATATTAAACAAATATAAAAGAGACACATAAGAACACAAAATGTCATCTCAAAATTTATTCTTATTTATTATTATGGGTCTTTTAAGTACAATCAGCTCTCTAACTTGCACACACAGCTGTAGCTGGTCTAAACACTAAGCTGCAGACTCTTCCAAGGTCTTTGTGAACTCAGCTGCAGAGCCTTTCCTTTTTTAAAAGATAGATACAAAACTAGTCCTTAACCATAGAACTTATAATTTTATACCTTCTAACATATCATTACATCCCTTTATATAAAATTACATCAACACAATACCATGTTCAAAATACCATGGGCTAAGCAAAATACAACTCAAACCCGTTACAAAAAGGAGGGGCTTTGACCCACCCTGAAGCCCCTAAGATATGGTGTGGTATATCCAAAATGCTTTGTTGTCTGGTATACTTAGCACTCCACTCCTAAAAATGCAAAGACTTAACCAAAATCTAGGCCAAGTTTGGTTGCGCCCAACACTCTTTGTTGCCCAATTGATCTATAGGGAGAGTCACTTGAACTGTAGTCTTCCATTTTTCTTGTCATCTTTGATTCTCTTTTTCCTGCACATGTACCATGTCAGATAAACGAAATAGATACCAAAATCAAATCCATACCTCATTTATGTTCAGGGGAGGATTATCTTGTATTTAATATCAATCCACATTAGCACGATACATGTATAATCATAATCACACCAATATAACAACATAATGCATGTCCATACCAATTGTATACCATGACCCCATGCATGAAAACCATAACCTTAACAACATCATATTTTACCCAAAGAGAACGCAGCCCGCTCTAATAACACCTTATAACCCACTCCTCCCACATTTACCCGCTTTCACTAGTTTACCCGAGGTAAACATGAGTTGAGGGTCACTATGATAAGACTCAACCTCCTATATTACCTGAAGGAAATGGAGTCGACAACTTAAGACCTTACTAACTTCCCTCGGGTATTACAGGACCTCCAAGAGAAACCCAACCCCTCCAAGTTTCCAACCCCTGAGATAACTCACTTTTTCACTAAACTACAGTCTCAGTCGCCCCCTTTCCAAGGCATGTAAGTAACTATATCCCTGTAGTCTCTCCCATAGGTTTTCCTGCCAGCGATTGTGGATATTTCTAGTTAGTTCTATACCAACAACCTCAAATTATGAGGCAAGGACTCAAGCCTCTTCCCAAAACTCATTGAAACTTCCATAAATGATAAATGACATAGAAACAAAGTTTATAAACCGAAACTTGAACCAGGACTTGACCTGACCTCTCTAAACTGGGACTGAAATTTCGTCAAAGACATGATGAACATGAAACCTATAGGTCATGAATGCATATCTGAACATAAGGATCTGGAAAATTATGTGAGACTTAACAAGAAGGAATAATACCTTCTCACAATAGTTTCCATGACGCCAATTAGGTAATGCATTCATTATTCATTCAGTTACAAGTAAAAACATGAAGAGAGCCATGGCTAATATTTGTCAAATAACCATGCTTATAACCAACATATAACCAAATAAATAACAATGATAAAATAACCATTTAAGCCACATAATAACAAGTACAATTACTCATCAATAGCAAGAGAAACTTATCTCTTAATAAACATAGGCAAAATCCAACCAGGTCTGAGACTTCCATGTACCACCCGACCATATTTGGATGAAGCAAATCTTTCTTTCAGCTAATCACCCCCGTGCCATATTCCAAGCATTAATGTGGGATCTCATGGGATAAACCAATCCAAAAACAACCAAGGGAATCTAGAGGTTAAACCACCTCCACCCTCACCATATCGTGATATCACCTAAACCGGTCCTAAGATCACAAAACCAAACCGAGCATGGACGCCTCTAAATTCCTTCACCATCCCTTGAGGGATTTTCCTATCTCCACCCTCTTGTTGAGGGCTTCCCGAAGAAAACCATCTGCAACCCCAACGATTTGGATTTTCGTGAGACCACCTCACCCAAATACAAAACCTTATGGCAATTCAAAGCTAAATCAAGAAAGAATCCCATCACACCATGGTTATCCGAAAATGACAAGGCAAGGCTTAAACCACTGTCAAAACCTGGAAAAATCCATGTCGCCAACAACAAATAAACAAAATACACACATGCATATGCCATCCATTCCATAACCATATGGGAAATCATACATGCAACGTGTTACCTACAAGTATTCCTGCTGAAGTTGCTTGACCTAACTTTTCCTTGCTTGATCATTCCATTCCTTATCCTTCCTTTGCTTGCTTGCTTTCCTTCTCCTCTTTGATACTAATTCAAAAATTGAACTGAAAAAAGGCTATCAACTGATGCTCTGATATATTTTTATTCGTGATGCCTCTAATTTCTTCATTTTCCATAATTTTCCTTCAATTTCCTCCTCACATGTAATCTGTGACCTTTGACCTTCCTTTTCTCCTAATTTCCTTTATTTTCATAAATAAAATGCCAAAAATACCTTTTTTCCTTTTCAAATCCTTTGTCATTGCATTTGGCAGTTTACCCTTGGACATAAACACAAGTGATGCCCACTAGGATATTTTACCCAACATTAAACTTGGAATAAGTGTCCCATGATCTTGATATTATTTTGCCATTATTAACTTTATTACATGATCTTTTAACTCAGGGTTGTTACAGGTTGTATTTCCCATGATCTTATCAGCCCAAATTTTTATTTTCCTCCCATTTCTAGGTACATAGTAAAGATGGTCTTCGATGAGATTAGTTATTGTTTTATAATGTCTCAAGATATGAAGTAGATATGAGAAGCCTACCCTTCCTGGATTGTTTTATTTAGATAGTTCAATCGATTTTCTTGGATATATTTTTTTTTCGATACCATATTCCATTGATATTTCTCACCTAAAACTACTCTCCACGTGATTTTTGTATCTTCTACTAGATTCATGAGGGTAAGGCCCCCTCCCACATTTACCAAATTTTACAAGCTCTCAAGGGTAAACATGAGTTGAGTGTCACTATGATATGAAATGACCTCCAATTTCCAGTTATGGATGTGGGGCCGACTAACCTACAACTTACAACCATCCCTCAGGGACTATAGACCACTCAAGAGCCTACAAACCACCCCAAGTGATCAATCCCTTAGTTAGAACTATTTTTCATGAGAGAAACTCCCCAACCACACCCTTGACACTCTGTGCATGTGGTTAGGAAAATATAACCGCATGCATAATCTTGGAAACTAATGGTTATGACCCAAATTCCTGAGTTGATAGGATGCAATCACGAGATATTTGTCTGTTTTTAAGGAAAGCCTCCAGATATTGTCCAAAACTTCTTGTAACTTTCCAAAATCCTGTCAATAAGGATAACAATGCTAAAAAAACAGAACTTAAGCCAAATCTTGACCAATATATGCTTAATTCAAGATAAACATTTCTTCAAACACGTGCAAAACATATAAGCTACAGGACATAAATGCATGTATGATCATAAAATTTTGAACTTCATCTGAGAAACACCAAGAAGGCTCAATGCCCTCTCAAGCTAGCTACAACAATACTTGTTATCCCATGCATTCATCAACCATTCAATAACTTATCAAATCATGAGAGAGTTCCATAGCTAGATCACATCATAAAACCATGCATATAACCAACATATAACCAGAATATAAACTATGGAAAATCAACCATAAGATCACAATAATAACCAGTACAAGCTCTTATAGATCACAATAGGAAAATAACTCATATTAACATATGAAAATTCCAACCAATTTAGGGTTTTCCACGTACCATACAACCATAGATTGGGATGAACCAAATCTCTCTCTCAACGAATCACTATCACGCCATATTCCAAGCATGAATGTGGGATCATAAGGGTTAAACCAAAACAAAACTATCCAGGGATTCTAGAGGCAAAACCACCTCAACCCTCAACCACAGTGATTTCACCTCTATGGTCCATAAATCACTAACATCAACCATATCGGTCTCTATCCAGGTTTTCCAGGGCTCTAGGAACTATTAAATCAACCCACGGCCTCCAGGGAACTCAACCTATTTCAAGGCTCCAGAGTGTTTTTACCAACCTGCATGCTCCAAGGACTAGTAATTCAACCCACAAATTTCAGGGAACCCAAGTTGTTCTAGGGATACAGAGCATTTTTTCCAACCAAGCCATAGGAAACCTGAGAACCAATCAGCAAAACGAAATGGGGAATCCACTACACCATGGTTATCCAAGAAATGGAAAGACAAGGATAAAACCATTGTCAATCCAGGCAAGTCTCCATGCCAATGACAACACATAACGAAGGAACCACATGCATATACCATGCATCCAAAAACCAACATGCTAAATCTCACATGCACACTATTACCTGCAATCCAAAACTACTTTCTGTCCTTACTTGTTGTTGTACTAGCTTCCTCTTGTGCAACCTTGATTTCCTTGCTTGTCAAAGTGCTCGTTCCTTCTCCTTTGTTAATTGTGATCAAAATATGAGCAAAATATGTCAACTGATTCTCAAGTGCCTTTTTATCATTTATGTCTCATTTTTTCTTCTTTTTTCCTCTAATTTCCCTTGCATTATTTTTTGCGTCTCTTCACCTTCATTTTCTCCTATTTTCCTTTATTTTCATAATTAAAATCCATTTATTGCCTCTTTTCCTTTGCCAAATTCCATATCCATTATTAAACCATAAATGATGCCCACCATAATGTTTGTCCACCATTCACCTTGGAATGCGTGTCCCATGACCTTAGTCTTATTTTATTTACATGGAAAACCAACCAAGGGCTATTACAAACCCCTCTCCCTTGGGGTAATACCTTCCTTGGTGTTTAATGATGCTTATAACCCACAAAACATGTTTCCCATGGAGCTTCATAACACATCTCGATGCAACATTTACATCATACTAAACTGTTGAAACCATGGCCAACATGAAAAACATGCCACACATATCGCTTATGGAGCTTTATAAACCCAAATCAATGTGATATTTACAATGATAAAGACATTTACTCATGCACATTTACTTCAACCAACAAATAATCACACTGTATATGGAGCTTTATAAACATAGCTCGATACAATATTTACAATAACATACACATACATAAATATGCACATTTTCTCTAACCAAAAAATAAAAGGATATGATTCCCGCATCAGTGATACAGGAATCCAGAGGCTCACACCTTCACCCTCAAGGTAGTACCAAGATTCACTTCCTTCCCAGGATGTCTAGAATCCACTACAAAAATCAAAGTCTGCATTCAATGTCTAGTGCTACAATCTGTGGGCTACTTGTTCACTCAATGACCAGTTACCTACTCATTATTTCAAGGCACGCTACCAATGTGCTTATGATTCCATTTAGCAATGTTAATGACCAAAAAAAAATTATTCCTCGACCTTCTCTTCTCTGCTTCCCAGTCCCTCAGGAAATCCGGCCACACCCTTCCATGCAGTCACATACCTTCCAAGTTCCACTAGCATCCCCCATGACCATGTAGACACACTAGGTCAGTTACCAACCTCGCAAGCACCTATTGCCTTATCTTCCATATCCAGTATCAACAAAAAGGGCATCCAGAGACTATACCGCCTCTGCTCTTAATATCAACAGCAAGGGTTTCTAGAGACTATACCACATCAACCCTTAATTTCAGTAACTCAATATTAGTCTCATCCCAAGCTATCCAAGGATCCAGGGACTACTATCTCCACCCATAGCCTCTAGGGGACCTAAGCTAATATAGGGCTCCAACCCATGGCTTATAGGGAACCTAAGATGTTACATGGCTCTAAAGGTCTTGTCACAATCCACAACTTCCAGGGTTTTATCACTCGAAAATCGGACAAGCAAAGATGACATTATTAAAGTCAGGCAGAAGGGTTTACAGGGCTGAGGCACATTAGAGAATCTTAAAAAAAAAAAAAATCTCTAAGGTCTAGAAGAAAAATCAAATTGTGCACTCAAGAAACTAACAAAATGCGCCTCCGCACACATTTTTCTTCGATAGGCATGCCATTGTGTGAATTTCCCTAAAAAATCCGCGCGGACCTGAGAGTGGTGGAAGTCACTTTCTTGGACCACAATGTACACTCCAGGAAATTGATCCCACACTTGAGTTTGCCCAAGGACAACTGCCTAAGCCTCCTTGGGACCTCAAGGGAGAACACAATGGAATAATGTGGCACACAATGGAATCATCCCCCTCTCTTGGGTCACCATCCACCAATGTACCAAGGGAGGGAATGAGAGTTTTAATTCATCTATAAAAGGCCACCAAGAGATGAACAAAGGGAGAGCACTTTTTATGCTAGCCAAAATTGCTTCAAGCAATCCAACAATGTGTGATCCGGAGCAGCAGTAGAGAAGGGATTTAGTTTTTGGCCACCAAACAACTCCAATCCTTTGGAGTAGAGAGAGGGACCTTGCACCAAGGCAACTCAGAGGTAAAAAATTCCTTGCATCGGTCTTAGAACTCCCTAGTTCTAAGGGCCCCTTGGCAAGTGTGTAAACGTTCTACCTTTTATTCCTAATAGCACACAATAAGAGGGGACATAGATTCCATTGTTGGTATTATTGTGTCGTTTGACTCTATATGATCTTTCATGTTATTTGTTTAGTTTAGCTTTGTTTTCTCTCTACATGTGCATACTATATCATTATCTAGTGTGTTTTGTTTTATGGCATGTTCACTAACTTGCTAACTCTTTTGTTTATCTATATGTGACCGGGAACTTAAGAGGAAACAACCACTCCTCTTAAGCAAGTGTGGATTGGTACACTCGTGCACCAAATCCATCAACACAAGATTGGTGACTCCATTGATTTTACTTCCTAGTTAATGTGGTTGTGCCTTTTGCAGAGACCTCTTTCTCTTCTTTGGAGTTTTGCTTGAACAACCCCTCTTCTCTTCTTCCCTGCCTGTTCACCCTCAATGAGAGGCCAAAGCTCAGAAGCTCAAAAAAAATTGTTGCAGGAAATTCGCGCAGCCTTTACACAGACAGACGTGCCCGACCGCACGTGTTCAACAATGACCTGCGCGCAGACTGCAAACCTGTGTGAGTCTTTTGCGCACGGAAACCAGAGGCAGAAAATTTCTGCGATTTCCCTTCATTTCCTGTTTTTAAAGTGACTGACAACCCATAAGAAATATGCCAACACTTTGTGAGGTGTCCCATGACTTGTTAAAACTCACTCTTGGCTGCATTTCAGTAGTTTTAGGTGTTAGTTTTAAAATTTCAAAGTTTATTTTTCGCGAAGTGAACACATAGTTTAAGTAAGGGGAAATTAACTTGCATTCTAAAATAACTTATGTTTTGTGAATCTAGACACCAAAAACACATAGGTAATTAGCCAAAGCAAGTGGCCCTAGTCCACACATTCTTATCTAATTTTTTTCATTTTCCTAGTTTAAAGTCATTAATTTTAGTTCAATTTTTGGCACTAGGATTCGGGACTAGGATTTAATTATCCTTAGAGAGAAAGTAATCTTTGTTGTCTTTTCACACTTGGGTGACCCTAGGCAAGCATATGAACACTCTCTGATGATAATTTTGCATCTCCCTTTAGTTGATCATTTAGATTAACTAGGCAACATTGTAAGCGGCCCATATCTGCACATGTTTTGCTTGAGCAAGGAACAACCAAATGTAGCTTAATAGGGGATATGAAAAGGATCATCGCATATCCACATGTTAAAACTATGAGATTTTTCACCTCTTTTTCACACACTTTCACACCTTAAGTGAATTAAAGCCACCTTAAAACTAACTTAACTAAACTCATTAAACTCTCCCCACAGGGGCCACAAGAGAATTTATAGTTTAAGTTACGACCAAGGGGTTAGGCATCCAATAAGCCGCCTTGGTAAGTTTACATCTTGAAACATAGAATTTGACTCTTTAGGGAACTTTTAAATCCATTTATCCACCCATAGCAAAGAAAACCCAAGCGCCATAGAGACCCGATTAAGAGGAGGTTAAGCTTAGGCCCAGCGCATGCGGTATTATTCAAGGCTACCTAACCCGTCTAATACTCAGTACTGGTAGATGAATTACCAAAAATACAAAGACTTGAACGCTCGCATGGGATGACGGTACTTACTGGCCAAAACTAGGGCATCCTTCCCTATAGGTGACGGTGCAGGCAACACTAGATCCTCTACCCTTACCTTGGTCGATTTTCTTCAGTTGACTGGGGGTGTCACCAGTTCTTTCGAGACGTTGTGCCAGCATTCGCAAGATATCTTCTTAAGGCCCAGTTACATTTGAGTGTGTGAGGACGATTAGGTCTTCTAGGATTTGATTATCATACACAAAGACAACAAAAACCATATTTTTTTATTGACTGTTCACATAGGATTAATCTAAAGGGAAAATTTACCTTTCATTTTCGCTTTGTTTTATGTATGCGATTGTAATTTTTCTTTGATTATAATCTCTATCCTCTCAAATATTTCCAAAACCATACCTAGTCGACGCTAGAATGGACCTAACGGGACCTCGTCAATCTAGACGTATTTTGGACCTCCCCCCATTACTGGGAGGGGTTCCAGGTCTTTCGACATTTAGGCGTCAAAGATGGAACATTGCCACCCTTATTGGTTCATCCTTTATTAGGGAATCGTTAGTTGGGAACCCTCGCTAGTCACCTAATTCCACACTAGTGGGCACCCCCACAGGGTCGCCACATTCCACTCCTCCCACAACCCCTAGGGGACAGAGGAGCGCTACCCATTTGAGAAGCGAGGTGAATTCAGAGCCAGGTACGTCACAGACAAACCCTATACCTAAACAGAACATTGTGTCTTCACAGTGTGTAATGGCTACCAACTCGCAGTCGCCTTTCTTAGCTTCGTTAAACTTACCATATTCAACCAAATTAACAAACGACTCCATTGCACACAACCCTATATGGCCACCCAACCCATGAATCTCCCTTCGTACATTCCAAAGTTCAAATGGAAACAAGCGGAAGACCCTGGAAATCATATTATGACTTTCTACCTATGGTGTTCGTTGAATAACATCATTGACGATACTATTCGACTGAGACTATTTCAACGCACCCTAACTGGGAAATTCGCGAAATGGTATGTGGAGAAACCATCTGCTACGCATGGAAATTTTAGCGCCCTCGCTATTGCATTCCTTACCCATTTTTAGTTACCCATCCACCACGATTCCAGGATGGAATTACTGACCCACTTTAGGCAGACACATGTCGTCCATATCTTGGACCATCTTCATGAATGGCGGCGACGTCGTAGTTTGTGCAAATCCAAACTCAACAATCGAGTTTTGTTAGACCTGTTCCTAAAAACTCTCACCGCAGAGATTTCAAAGGATGTGGCAACACAACATCCCATATCCGAATACGACGCCATCAGCAAGGCCAAACAACTCAAGTTGATCTATACGCAGTGAGGATATATTTACAATATCCTGCCTAATTCCCCGCGCCTACAAAATATCAAATAATTTCCAGGCGCGTCGAATTCCGTTGACGGTTTGATTGGGTAATTGACCCAAAATCACCTAAGCAACGGCATTTAGTACCCCAGTTATGCATATTATTCTAACCAGAACATCTCGCAACCCGGCTACCAAAGTCATCACGCACCTTTGTAAAACATGACCAATAGGGCATCGTTGTACCACCATCAGCGGGGAGGTCCATATCCTATAGCTCATGGGACCCAGTACGCAGCTAGACATGCTGATGGAAGAGCTCCCTCCCAACAGCCATTCATAAACCAGGGATAAGGACCGCAATATGCCTAGTCCCCAACACAAAACCCACCCATGCAGAATAATGCACAGGTTAAATTTGTGCAACCTTACCAACCACAACCACACCAACCATAAAATCAGGAGAATCTGAGCTATCCTCTTAACACGACAAGGAAAAAAGGGAAAAACAAGCCAAATGGAAATCCTAGACAGGGGGACAGCAACCAACAATGCCCTCCACTATCTCAGGCTAGAGGCAACTTCAACCGAAATCAAAACCAGGAACGAAGCAACTTCCAAGGTCAGAACAAGAGATTGAATCTTCAGACCAACCACTCTTGTTCAATTTGTGGTGAGTACGGTCATTACACTCACCACTGTCCTGATCTCCCTGAGCTAGAGAAGCTTCAAGGTAACCATGGACAAGGGGGATCCTCACAACAGACAACCATCATGCAGGAACCTTTCCCCCATCAAGGGACAATTAGCACTCAACAACAACAAACAACTCCGACGATTCCAGAAAAAACAACCATGAAATCTATTGGTGAAGAGATGTTTTTTCAGACACGGAACCAGAACTACAATACCCCACCAGACACCAATTCGTCAGGGGCTAGTACAAGTGCACCCATAGCACCTTTGACCATATCAAAGATACCTATTGAAACTTTGCCAACGATGGCTAAGGGACCAACTAGGCGGGCAAGAAACCATTCCAAAGTGGCACATAACTATAGAATTTTGGACGATATAGCCCAATCTCTCGATGCCATGTCAGCTTTGGAGGTATTAAAATCATGCCCAAAACAAAGGAAAGCCTTACTTTCCGCATTAGGCACCATCGACCCTGCAGATTCGCGCCTAATGGCTTTCGTTTAGATAAATCCACCCCTAGGCTTCCTTCGATGGTCACCTTCCAAATATCGGTGTCAGTTCATAACATCACCTTCCACCGATGTATCATTGACGAGGGTGCATCCACATGCATCATGTCCAAGAACGTCTGGCAAAGGTTAGGGTCTCCTGAGCTAAATCCATCAAACATCACGCCTAGAGCATATGATGGGTGCCCTTCAGCTCCCGTCGGCCTCTACCAAAACGTTCCGGTCTGCTTAGCCGACAAGACAATCCTTATAGACATTGAAGTCTTGGATGCTCAACTGGATTACAATATTCTCCTTGGTCAGATTTATATGTACGTCGTGTCAGCCATAGCCTCCTTTGTCTTCCGAACTATGATGTTCCCCCATGAGGATGGCATCGTCACTGTCGACCAATTGACATACCGTGAAAAGAGACTGCTAAAAAACACTGATTTCATCCTACCCTATGTAGACACATCTGCCGAGACACTTACATGGTACCAAGAATACGGCCCCAACCTATTAAAATCATCGTCCATCCTTGGGTCATTCCTAGGAGACCCCCCTGTGATACCAGAATCGTCATCGAATGTCACATAAGCCTCAGTGTGCATGATGTCCACATCAAGCACCGAAGCCATCCAAGAGATGGAGACGAGCAGTAACGACACTAAGTCCTCGGCCACGGTAGCCTCTCTAGCCTACGTTGTATACCAAACTCCTTTCCTCTATCCCCCAACTAGTTTTGTATCCTAGCAGGTCTTGGCCATTGCGTTGTTACCAAACATATCTTTTTCAATACCAGTTTGGTACCTGGTCCCACCTACTGGGACGGGAGCCACACACATCACCTCTACAAGGTTAATCCCCCTCAGTCGTGAGGAGGCCCCACCCATTCAGGAGACTATCGCAAAATCCCTGCGAAGGCAATTCCCATCTCAAAACCGAGGATTATGACCAAAAACACCAATAAAAGAGGGATGAAGTTTGAGAATCCCACCATGCAACGAGAGTTACAACCTTGCGCCATATGCGACATAGTAGGCCACCCTACCCACATCTTCCCAGAGCTAGATGAGTTAAAATCACTCCTGAGCTCTACGGCAGATATCGTGGCAACAAGTTCCCATAAAAAGGAACTTGCCACCAAAAATTAAGGCAAGGCATTGTGTACCAACCACACATGCACTATTTATGGCATTTACGGGAATTACACCTATCGTTTCCCAGAAATTCTGCGATACAGGGATGCCCTACATGCCATCAAGCAATCCTATCAAAAGGATCCCTCCACCTAGTCAACTAAAGAAGAACTTCGCGCCATTCTATACCTGTAGGAGGAATGACAGTCACCTGAAAGACTCCCAGCCATTCCCCCTCCCCCTATCAAATGTTGTGCACTCTGTGACGAATGCAATCATTTCATCGCCGAATTCCTAGCCCTAGAAATTTTTTAGTGATGTTATTCGGTCCACTTAGTATACCACACTGACTAAGCCACCCAGTATTCATGTCAAATATTCATTGGAAATCATCCATTACACCACTATCACTATGTTCCTAGATTCTATACAGCTCTAGCTAGTTTGCGCTTAGCCATAGTTCGCCTCTCACTAGAAGATGGCTCGGACACTGAGTCCATGAACAGCTCGAGAACCCAAGAATATGTGACAAGTAGATCCATCCTCTTCCTATTAGCTGAAAAGCGGTCAGTCAGGGAACCCCTAGTTACCCCCAACTGCCCTCCACAGTGAAGACCAACATGTGTGTTATGTAACACATGCAATCATATGGTCACTACTTTCCCTGACTTAGAAGCCCTGCTCCATTGGTACCTATTCATGCCCTCAAAGGAGCCAGATGAGAACCCCATTTCTATGATGTTTTGCCTAGTATGTCAGGGCAATCACCATGAGCAATGTTGTACCTATATCCCATGAGTACGCCCTCTACTCAACATGATACATCTATTAGATACAACATGATACATCTATTAGATACAAAACGACAGGATCTTATCAACCCAAAACCTAACAACCACGATGGAAGGCAGAACGCCCCCAGGCAGTCTACTCCATACCCATTGCGGCATATTGGGCAAGTTAGGAAGGCGCACCAACCAAGCATGACCCAGGTTCAACCTAGGATAACATGCGGGCTATGTGATAAGATTGGCCACTGGGTCAATAATTGAAAAGAACTACATCGCCTTACAAACAATTTTTGCATAGTCTCTTCCCTTATCCAAATACATCTCTCTAACCAAGAGAAAATCACGGACAACAATTGCCATATTTTCTCACACTTTCATCATACAATTAAATGTTATCATATCCCAAAGCTTAGAGAGGAAAGAGTGGCATTAATTCGACACTCCCCAAGAGAGTTAGACATACCCAAGCCAAAAAATCGGAAGTGGCAACAGAGGACCTTCTCCTCTACATCTAATCCTTCCCGAGCGTCCAATTCAAAGACGAAGAGTAGTGTTGATTCCCACACAATCTAATCAGTTGGCACAATGGTACCATGCACCATTTGTGTTGGCCATAACCACGAATAAGAGGTGTGCCCACTAATGGAAATATCCAAGCACCTCTGTATTAGGTACAACTTCCATCTATCAGAAAGTGCCCATCCCAATGAGGAATATAGCCTTGCGCTCACGCAAACTCCCATCACGAAAATTCCTCCCCCACAAAATGTCGACGACAAGATACACCATATATGATTCATATCCTCATGTATCGGAACCATGACTTGGGTTGTCTTCTCATATGTCATAGGTGTTGAGTCAAATGCAACTACGAAAGTAGTTGTACCAATGACATTGAAAACCCAATCTGTCTGCACTCTGTCGACCGCGTTTGGTTCCACCACGTCGACAATGGAATCCTTTTCATGTCTATCAACCAGCTCCATGTTGAACCTCTTTTGCACAACTTTGTGCAGAATCAATCCCCCTTAGGATCCCTATTTCATTCAGACGAGGACATCCTTGAGACCATGACGGAGCTAGATTATCTATGGGATGTAATGCATCACCATTCGCTTTTTCTTCCAAGAAAAACGTTCATTCCTAACAATACAGGTGAACAAGATATTTATGCAATTGAATCAAAATATTTCCTCCCATCAGGAAATTTAAATTGGTTCAAGAACCCTATCCCGGCACCCGATACGTTCGAGGAAGGAAACATGTCAAACATTTCACCTACCATCAAGGTGAATATATCTCAAAATCCTGGAAAGGTTGAAGAAATATCACTGGGGGCAACATGTTCACCAGAAGAAGTAACCTCTTAAACCCAATTTCTACAAGATTATAGATATATCTTCATGTGGGAATACTCAGAGATTCCTAGGCTGAGTCCCACTATCATAGAACACCATATTGACACCTGGTCTGATGTACCACCAATATGCAAGAAACAACATCAACTGCACCCATCCAAGGCAGAAGAAATAAAATAAGAAATCGACAAGCTTCACAAAATCGGGTTTATCTACCCCATTACTTACACATCTTGGGTTTCCAACCCTATTCTCGTCATGAAAAAACAGGGTACCATACATGTTTGCACCGATTTTCGTGATTTGAACAAATCATGTCCCAAGGAAAATCACCCTACCCCATTCATCAACCAAGTTATCGATGCCTGTGCGGGTCACAAGGCCCTCTCCTTTATGGACGGATTCTTCGAGTACAAAAAAATTCAAATCTGCAACACCAACTGATACAAAACCGTGTTCACCAACCCCAGGGGCACATTCGCATACAAGGTAATGCCATTTGGCCTTAAAAACACAGGAGCCACCTTCCATAGGGCCATGAATTACATCTTTCATGACTTGGCACACCTTATCCTCACCTACTTGGATGACCTAACCGTCCGATCGAAGAAGCACTTAGACCATCTCAAGGATTTGTGACTGGTATTCCAAAGATGCCGGTAATACAGCCTACGCTTAAACCCCCTCAAGTGTGTCTTTTCCATCACAGTAAGAATAATTTTTTGTTTTATCGTGTCCCAGCAAGGAATTCCATTGAACCCCCTCAAGGTCCCAGCCATCAAAGAGGTACCTCCACCTCGAACCCTCAGGCAACTACAAATCTTGCAAGGGAAGGCCAATTTTCTGAGACATTTCGTCTCGGATTACACCACTTTTGCTCAAGGGTTCATGCGCCTCCTTCGCCAGGACGTCCCATTCAAATGGGACAACCATGCCCAATAAGTGTTCGACGCGCTAAAAGACACATTGTCTTCAACAACGCTCATCAGTCCCTTAGAATATAACAAATATTACATCCTGTATCTATCAGCATTTGAGACCGCTTTGGCTAGAGTATTGATCCAGGAGGGCCTAGATGGGAAGGAGCACATAATCTACTACGTCGGCAAAATCTTATCAGGCCCTGCATTAAGATATGAACCCAAAGAAAAGACCGCCTTAGCGCTAATTCATGCAGTCCAAAAGCTTTGCCACTACATCATCTTAAATACCACAATGGTCATTGCGGATGTCAACCCCATCAAATATTTTCTCACATATCATCTAATGAACCACAAATATGCCCACTGGATAGTCATCCTACAAGAATACGACTTACAGTTTTGCTCCCCAAGAGAAAAAATGCGTTAATCTTAGCAAAGTTCATTATGGACCTACCAAGTCATACCAAAGGATCACTAGTAAACAATTCACTACCAAATGAACATCTCTTCCTCGTAGCAACCGACGACCCTTGGTATGGAGATATACTCCTCTTCTTAGGAACCCTAAAGTTCAGACCCCATCTCACTCAAGATGACCATATGCGTATTCGCCATCAGGCCCCCCGATACCTCCTTATTGGTGATGTCTTATACCAACGGGGCATCGAAACCATCTTACGTCGATGCCTTACCCATGACCAAGTGAAACAATCCCTTAATGACTGCCACGGCGATGCTTGCGGTGGCCACCTTTCCGGGATGGCCACTGCCCAACAATTCATACGAGCCGGATATTTCTGGCCCACTTTGTTCCGCGACTACATTACAGCAGTCAAGAGGTGCAAGCGATGTCAGCACTTCGCTCATAAGGCAAGAGCCCCTCCCACTCCCCATCACCCTATCATTGTCATTGGTCCCTTTTAAAAATGGGGGATCGACTTCTTGACTTGCAACCCTGAATCGTCAGGAAATCACAAATACATCATCGTGGTTGTCTACTATTTGACCAAGTGGGCAGAGGCTATGCCCACATACGACAACACCACAGAAATTGCTACACGATTTATGTTTAACCATGTCATTGCTCGGTTCAGCGTTCCCAAGGAGATAGTCTTTGACCATGGGAAACAATTCGAAAACAAAGTTTTCCAGGAGCTATCTCACCATCTCGGATTCACCCTTGAATTCGCATAACCATACTACCCTCAATCCAATGGACATGTAGAAGTTGTGAATAAAGTTCTCAAAACTATGTTACAGCATATCGTGAATAACCACAAAACAAACAGGCACCACATGCTTTTCTTTGCCATGTGGGCATATTGCACGGCCGTGAAAAAATCCATGGGTTTCACACCCTTTCTCTTGGTGCATGGAGTCGAAGTCGTGATTCCCATAGAATGCGATATCCTGAATCTACATGTCACCATCGAACTCCTCGATGATACCCAGCCCCTAGAACAATGTTTAGTACAACTAGAGTACGTCGACGAAAGTTGGCGGCAATCGCTGCAACACAATGAGGCCCACGGGAAATGGGTAAAAGCATTGTTCGACTGCCACATCAACCCTCGTTCATTCACTAAAGGAGAGTTAGTCCTCCACTGCGATGTCGGAAAACAAGCACTAGGGCCAGGAAAGTTCAAAACTTTTTGGAAAGGACCCTACATCATAAAATATTATCTCCTCAAGGGGGCATACATCTTGACAGAGTCGGACGGAACATGATTCAACAACCTCGTCAACGGCCTTTACCTCAAGAAATTATACTCATAAGGGCCAAGAAGGCCCACCCCTAGAGTCAAAGTACACAAACCAATCACTTCAAATCTTTGACCAAAACACTTGTCACAAGATACGCTCTAGTGTCACAATGGATTATAAACCCGACCATTACATTGGATTTGTCGATGGAGCATCGCGATGGTCTCAAATTTTATCAACAGCTGCCTGGGTCATCTACCACCCTAACCGATCGTCGTTCTGCACCAATGGTGTATACATCGGCTCAATGACGAACAATCAGGCAGAATATGACCATGTCATCGGACTTATGTGCGACGCCCTCAATCAAGGCATACACCATATGCATATCTACATCGATTCCCAGTTAGTGGTGTCACAGTTAAGCCAATTATTTGAGGTACGAGATTCACATTTGTTTAGAAAATATTTGTGTGCAAGAAGATTAAGCCGACAGTTTGATCACATTACATTCACAAATGTACCAAGAAATCAAAACTAAACAGCTGATCGAATAGCTAACAATATTATAAACTGGAATGCATCTTGGATAAACCATCATACATAAAAAATAAAATAAAAACATAGAAAACATAGATATCTATAAGCATAGCATAATCCATAAAAAAACATCAAACACGGGACACACCATGTAGAGCCGCAAAAAATACCTCTCTCATATATACCAAAAAATATATGTGTCTCAGTACAAAAAATAGTATCTCTGACCCGTAATTCAACCCAAAGATACAAATATACAAGTCAACAGAAATAAGGGAAGCATAATCAAAATGGGTGATTTCCTGTGTACAATAAAGACTCTAGTGTAGTGCTCCCCAGGTGGGGCACCTGAACCCACAGTCGCTCCCAGTACCAACACTGGCGCCGCTGTCAGAACAGAGATCGCCACCCGGCACAAAGCCAACCGATAGCCCCTCTCCCGGGCCATCAGAGTCTCTAACCTTGCATCGTCGAGGTCATCCACGAAGCCTCGAGTAGGCATCCCCTGGGTCAAGCAGTCCACTCGACCCCATGCATCCTCTAAAACCTAAGCTCTGACCTCCAAGCAGCCACCCGCTCGTTCAACTCTGCAATGCGAGCCTTCGCTGCCTCGTCATGAACACACTCAACAACACTCTCAATAGTACTCGAGTTGTTGCCCTCCCTCGAAGGACCAGCCTCCCCGCCAAGTGCTCCATCCTGAGGCTGTATCGGAGCTCCTCCCTATCCCACACCTACGCGAGGAACACCTTGAGGCCGCCGAATCGACTGATGTCCCGCCAACCGAGCCACGGGATGCCCAACCTTGCCAACATCTGTAAGAGTAACAAAACTATGTTAGTATCATCATAATACACATACAAAACATAAATACTCAAGTAAATGCAGAATAAAACACAAAAACATACATGTTGGCCCCCATGCGTACCCAACAGGAATACCCATGTCTGGGTCTCCACGGAAGTCCATCCCAGCATAAGGGAACAACAAAAACATCTTAGGATTGGCCTCAAACCAAGCCTCCGTGGTGGTGTTCTAATAATGCCCCACCCTACCTCCACCTCCACGAGGCATCATAGGGGCCCACCTCCTCATGCGAGGTTCCTGAGCCCCCCCAGCAGGCACAACCACCATAGGTCTTAGCAGCACCACTCATTCATACATGATGCTACACAGAATGCTAGCATATGTAAATAGATTTGATCCATCTCAGACCTTGGAAAGTTGAGTCAGCATCTCGTCATAGAAAAAATGGGAAAAATCAAAAAATTGTTCGGCCCTCAACCGACGCAAAACACTAATTTGTGGGCCCGAAGCCCGATTGGGTGCAGACGACCCCGACAGTCACACAATAGAAGCCAGAGCACACCGCTCGGCCAATTCAGTCACAAAAGCTATCGAAATTCACCCCTATGTAAGGGGTGCCCCACCACAATGGCCCGTTGAGAACCGCTCAAGATCCACTCTCCCAGGGGGAAGCGGATAAGGAAGCGCCTCACCCTTAGGCAGCAGCCCAATCACAAAGTAGATATTCGTCTCAGGACAGATAGTAAGGTCACACCGTCGCAGCACCATGACCTTGTGTCACCTGTTCCAGCATCATATCAAGTAACGTAGAAGACCATCATGTGATCTTAAGAGGTCATTCTCCATGAATTTGAGAAGACCCCAGCGTGTCAACTGCTAGTGCGCATGAGCATCAGCGACCAAAGCATCCCGGAGGCCAGGCCAATCCCTCTCCATCCACAACATCCTTTCATCAAATAAGCACACATCAGTGACACTAAAAGCACCAAAAATTAACAAAATATCCAAAAAAAAATTCAAAAAAATTTCTTTGGCCCTCCGTGCTCCTGCTCCTCAGACAAGCGAGACAGGATCACATTTGTTTTTCTCACAAATGCGGAAAGGGCACGCCCAAAGCCAATAAATGCATGATCAGTTTGCGCAAAACCCTCAGTTTTGCGTGAAAGTTGCACGCCTATGCCTTGATCACCCACGCGATCAAGGCAAGAGCTGACCTGGAATCCATACAAACCCATCATGTATGGACCCTGACACTGACACACTGAAAAAATTAAAATGAAGGACGTCACGGGGCCTACCTGGCTCAAGAATCGCGAGTCCCAGGTACTCAGGCTGACCACAACAGCAGGAACAGCTCCGCAAAAGCCTCTGACCTCTCAAAACCTCAAACACTCAAATGTCACAAATCAACTGAAATGAGCCATATTCACCTATATGTCACCCTTTTCAGAATCTTTGGAGGACCATAACTAGAGCCCAGAAGGCCCAATTGCAGAACCGAAAGAAATATTATGATCAACACTCCATAACGCCCAAAGGAGGCGCCACACATTCACACCTCTGAAAAAAAATAATTTTTCAGTGCCAACAAGTATGCCCTCTCTCATCTTCTTTTTTAGCACATGTATTTCAATAATATTTGAATAAAAAATATTCTTTCAATTGGGGTAATTTTGTTGCAGGTATTGTGCAAACCATCCATCACTCCATCCACTGAAAGTTCCAGAGCAGGTATCATTCTACCCTCAACATGATAGAGTCCCAAAAAAATTTTGCATATCCTGACATCATTGCTCCACAAGAAATTAACCATAGGTTCCAAGCACCCAACCGTGTTTATCATCGCCCCACCTTTCACGTGATAAACATCCTTGTTGGTCAGTAGAGCCTCCCCTCCATGGCATCTATCACTTCAGTACACCATATATCAGAAAATCATGACACCATGGCCATACCACTTTAGTCCAGGAAGCACTTCATGCCCATTCACCCACATGCATCAAGCCAAGTTTTACCATATAAAAATAAAACCCCTTTCCCAAACTATCAAGTTTCGCAAGCAGATCAAAAGCGCACCACCGCGTCTCACATTTGGCCTACCATACCCCCATGAGAATATCCCATCTACAATACATTCCATCCGCTTCATCACACCCACACAAGAGACCAACCAATGGGGCCCCCACCCTCAGCAAAAACACCCTCCTCACACCATCAATGAGTGAGCACTTTCATGTTTTGGGGCACCTGTCTCTATGTTTTTTACAATCCAAACCCCATTATTTCATTCTTTTGGTAAGAGTACAACAAATGGTGAACCATGTACCCCACTCATTTATCCATTTTTTCTCCCATGGCAGTAGTCCCTGGTCACCCTTGGTCGGAGTATCACACCCTTCACGGATAAGCCACCATGACATTCATAGCCAATATATACCCACCCTGGACGTCTTATCGACTCTAGGGATTTCCCCATCAGAAATAGTCATGACTGCCACCAAGCTGCTTTTTATACTCTGACCTTGGGCCACTAAATCCCCATCATCAGTTTTGAGTCACCCCTCGCCATCATGCCTATGTTAAACCTATCAAATACAGGATATTGATCCCTTGCATCAGTGACTCTCTCGTTTGGTTAAGGCTTCCTTTTTGTTGACGTCAACACCTATTTTCCAAAAAGGAAGTGGTACCTTGGATAACCCCTCACCACAAAAGGGACATCCTTGGGTGGCATTGTGGGAGACATCATTGCCCACAGATGTCATTGACCCTCCTTGTTAGCAACCTATAAATTTTTGGCAGACCAAACAGGTGGCTAAATATTTTTCTGAGCCTTCAAGAGATACATTTCCTCTATAAATCTCTCATTCTTGAAGCCTCCATCTGTCTTCTGTCCTTTACTATAATCCTCATTGTTGTTTCCATTAAATAACCCCGTTGTTTGTGAAAGAAGCTGCTGCCAAAAGGGCCTCCATTTTCCCTATTTCATTCCCACAAAGCCTCCATTTTAACCTCCTTTTTCCCTTTCAAAATTCCTCTAAAATCCCTTCATTATCCCTCTAAATCATCAAAATTCCCTTTTTAAACCTTATAGTTCCCTTTATTTGGTTTTAAAATCCCTTTATTCCTCTACCGGAACCCCTTTCTAAGCCCTGAAAACTCTGTTTTTTGGCTTAAAAACCCACTTTTTACCATATATCAGGCTTAAGCCCCTTTTGGCCTAGCCCTTAACCCCTCTCCACATGTAACCCGGCATCAGGACTAGGCGCTAAGCCCCATAGCGCTAATCGCAATCGGAAGTTCGATGTGAGCGCATTTCCTTTGTTAATTGAAAACTTCTGATGCGAGAAATATTTGTTCTATTGGTCGCGGATGCAATATCAACCATCGATCTGTAAATATATAACGGTCAGTGCTAATCTCACCGTGCCCATGCATCATTCCATTAACCTCCCGACAGAATATTAACTGTTGATCCCTTTCACGATCCGACGGCTAGCGCAAAATCGCATCGCGCTGACCCATTGTCTCCACTTTTCTTTCTCCCCGATTGGCGATCCTCCGATGCAATCCTGGCCGTTGAATCCACAAGAAACAACGGCCAGGATTTGATCACACACCGCCCCTATTCCCTCCATCACCCTCCCTCTGACCAGATCTCCATCGTTGATCTCCCACCGATCCAACGGTCTAAGCGTAATTGCAAGTTCAAACCTTGGAGTCTCAACCCCTGCCTTTCTTCGATGTGATTGGATCTCAATCGTTCAATCCAATTGATCCAACGGCTCCCCTTTCTCCCCGCTCATGCACTGGCCCTTTTGGCTCCACTTCCTCTTTAAATCTCCACCGTCCATCCCCCTGGATCCAATGGTCAAGATTTGTTCCGCCCGTCTATTATGATATTTTCCCATTTGGAACATTAGCGCTCATCCTTTTGATCCTGACCGTCCATTATCAGATATGACGGCCCACATTAAAACCACTGTTGACCTTCGCCCAACATACCAACCGTGCATCTCTCCAAATCACGCTCCATCCTGCACCGTCAGATCTCCCAGTCTTGCATCCAACGGTCGAGGTGCATATCGCGTAATTTCTATGCCCAAAGGTTAACACTTCAAATTTATGCGATAAAAGTGGTTTTGAGGAGGACACGTGTTGGGCAGCAGAGCATATCACGTTTTTTGGGAAAATTTTCAAAACTACTCCAAAGCAGTGTGAAAATAGTGGTTTTCCTCCAGAAACCGCCCTTCCCTTGTATGATCCTTCATTCCATCATGACCGTTGATTTGATGTAGATCTACGGCCCACATTTCATCGCGTTTTCTTCCATAGTGTTTTCATCGGAACATCCAATGACTGTGCTGGAAGATCTCTGCCATTGATCTCCTCCTGAGATCCGACGGCCCACAGTCAATCTCCCTCCGCCCTACGGGTCCCACCACCAAAGCCTCTGTTTTCGTTCACTTTACTCCATTTCCTTTGTAATTCGCCCAACACTAAAACTTTTATGTTTTACATTAAAAGTTATTTTCTCCACCTAACCTTCTAAAGAAACCCCACCAGTGAAACCTGACCGTCGATCACCACCATCAGATCTAATCCAATGGTCCAGAACCATTTTTTCACCAGACCTCCATCAGATCAGTTTCTCGCCATTCTTTCATGGTTTCCCACTGTTTTCCTCACTGCAGCCACTATTTTCACTGATGCGCTTCCATTCCCTCAGTCCTCCATAGCATCCAACCTCCACTCCCAGGGATTTTTCCTAACAAGTTTATTGTGTTTTACAGGGTTACAGACGGTGAAAACCGTTCTTTCTCATAGTTACTATCATGGTGACACAGAGCGCAGAGAAAGCTTTTTTAGAGCCAGAGATTGCATGAAAGACTCCTGAGGGGGTTTTAAACACATATTTTTATCCAAATCAGTGTTAAAATCTATCAAAAACCTGCAGCGCCATCAAACCTGCATATACACAGACAGAGATAGTCAACAGAAGCAACAAAGAGTATCAATAAAATTTTAAAGGGATTTAAAGCCATTATTGAAGATTAAATGCTTTAATCCAGTGTTAGAGGGCGAAAAATACAGATTGAAGATTTTATGAATGACCCAGAAGGCCTAATAAGGCCTGAAGCACATGAAACAAGCCATATCGGTGTTTCACATCAGTAGAAGGTTCTTTCCCAAGAAAGGACAAGTTCCCATAATGTTTTTTATTCTCCATCAATGTTCCTGAGAATATCACCACCCTGACAGTAGTCCCAAGATTGCCAGAGCATTTGTTACAAAGTATGGCAAGCCTGAAGTCATTTATCTGCCTCTCTTGTCCCAGAGTACTACAGAGTACAAACAGTCGAAAAGTACATCAAAGAACATACCTCTGAAGTTATAATCAGCCTGTCAAAGACCACTCTTTCACCCAAAGAGTACTGAAAGTTAATGCAGGGATATTAAAACAGAATGGGCCTCAAGCACTCTTCTTCCTCTGTTTTAATGTTTCATTTAAAACTCCATCTACCTCCACTTCCTCGCGTTCAACCATAAGAACTCAGAAAAATACATTGTAAAGGTTGTTGTTTGGATAACCGTGGATTGTAAACTGTTTCCTTGAGATAAAGTTCTGTGTGCATTAGTTGTAAAATAGGCTGAGGAGATGATTTCAGACTGAATATCAAACTGTTGGACAATGATGTATGTGACTGGTGTTGCTCTTTAATATGACAAGCAAGTTCAATGGATCCTGATTTAAAGCAGCGGTGATGTGTTCTATCTTTGTCTATGTTTTCCCTCTGTAATTCATCATATTTCATTTCTCTGATAAGAAATCAGTAATCTGGCTTAGGATATACCCTTGCATGGTGCCCTAATGCTTCCTGCTATTTTTATCTTTTATGTTTTCTGCTAACTGTGTAATCTAAGAACAAATTCAAGGTAATTTAACCAATATAGTAGTTGGTTCTCGCTGCTTACTGATGTATGAATTTAGAGTTTGTTTTTAGATGTTCTTGTCTGGTTTTAGCTGAAAGAATTGGGATACTGGGAGATTAGAGTTGATTCTATCTCACTAGGGTCTTTTTCCAACAGTTAAGCCTTTCTAAGATCCCTTAAGTGAATGTCAAAGCATTGAAAGTTAAAAGTCTTTCTCTGATCTCAGGCTTCACTTTGTGTCAATATTAAATGTTTTCTATTGTCTGAAGAGTTAGCCTCATTAGGAGTTTGGTCATAGACGGTTAAGGCAAGCCCTTTCCCTAGATTTTCTCCTAAGTGGTCACCTTGGAAGGTGTCCTTGTCATTCACCTTCTTTCCTTATCATTTCATCCCATTCTATCATCTTTAAAGATCGTCTATTTTAGATGACTAGCCCATTTGAAAGCCTTGGATATTGAATTGCAAGTAAACCCTTTTATGACCCCATTGCCCAATGGACTTGAGTTTTCCTTGAATTATCTCCCCATTTCCAAAAATCCTTCTTTGCTCACTTCTTTCTCTTACATTGAACCCTTCTTTCATGTTTCCCAACAACCAAACAAACAAACAAAAACAAAACAACAACCCTTGTGCCCTATAACTAGCCTAATACCTTAAAATCGAACTTCAAAGATATATATTTCTTTGCCTTTATAGAGAGATCCCTCTCTGGATCTAGGAGGCTAGATCCTGAGATCCCAAAGTGGTTTGATGTTGTCTTATTTTTTTGGTCTTTCCAAATCTGCCAAAACATAGGAACCCCAAAATAGTGGCGACTCCACTAGGGAAGCAAGACCAATCAGCCTAGATTTGGTAAGTTAATCACTGTGGTGGACAACAAATCTCCTTCAAAAGATTTTAAACCTTCCACCTGGCAACTCCACAGTTCCTTAATGACTAAATATTCCACTGATGATCAGTAGGCCTTCTAATTATCTTTGTTTTCACAAGACTCCACTGGAAGACCAGTTTTCATTACAACATCAACCATATTAGAAGAAACACATAGGATTAAGCTTCTCTGTTAAGAGACAGACATACTGGATTCAAGAACAGTCTATACTAGAGCTTATCCAATCCAAGCCCACCTGAAATAGTTTACAATCCTAAGAGCATTCTCAGGAAATCTCCTACCCCTAGGAAGCCAAATATTTCCAGACCCATCCATAGAGCTAACTATGCACCTGAAAACTTTACAGCTCTATCAGACATTCATTTTGACTTAGACTCACCAAGTGATTTACCAAGAACTAAGTCATTCAATAGTATAGACCAGGTAGACTTTGAGCCTCCAAGTTCACCATTTCATAGTGGTCAACATAGTAGGGATAGAGAGACCCCTCCTTCAACACCTCTTGATATCCATTTCATTCAAAACTTGGGCCTCTATCACCCTAAATCAGCTCAACAGCGCATTGCTGGTCCTAGCATTTCTGTCATCCATATACCTGCTGCTCAAGCCAATCCTTTAACTCCACATAACACCATCATGGCAGCATGGTATGCACCCTTGGTGTTACCACAGCCTTTGGCTCCACTACCCAATGATTATCAATCTAAAATCCCACATTTCACTGGGAAAGAGTCTACCACGGCTCAAAATCATGTAGATAGGATGGAAGATGTCTTTGACTATATGTAATTCGAAGATGAAACAATTAAGACGAGGATCTTTGCTCAGAGTCTAGGAGGAGAAGTGAAGAAGTGGTTTAAAGGCCTACCTCCTAATAGTATCAATGACCTTCCCTCCTTGCAAAAAAATTTCATAAACAAATGGGAAGTCAAAAGTAACCCTCTCCAAATCCTGGCTGAATACAAGAATCTTAAAAGAAATCAGGGAGAGAGTGTCCATGACTATTCTACTAGATTTAACAGTGTATACAATGCTCTTCCGCCACACATGAAACCTCCCCAAGGAATGGCCCTAGTGAAATACCCTGAAGGTTTTGATGCTGACATGGCCTACTAACTTAGGGAGAGATATTATGACACATTAGAGGACATGCAGAAAGGAACAGTAAGTGTAGAAGCAAACCTGATTGAAAAAAGAGCTAGAATGAGGGCTGAGAAGAAGGTAACCTATAGGGATGACACGTGAGCTTCCACATCTGATCCCAAATATGACAGTCTAGCCAAAAACATGGAAAGGCTAGAAAAAATGATGGAAAATATGGTTTTCCAAGTCAACAATTAGAACAAAAACCAAAATCAAAACCAGAACTAGAACTTTAGGAGAAACAATCCCCCAAACAGACAGAGAGACTCTGATCAACAAGTCATACCCCCATTTCAAGAGAATTTCCTTGATGAAGATGAGGGGATAATAGAAGAGTCCGAGGTAACCACAATAAACATGGTGGAAGTAGACACCAACTTCACACCTTTTCCACAGAAGATAATCGGACCTCATACTCACATTGGGTTGAGGAAGGGTTTTAATCTGAGGAATATAGGTTGGGATTTGAAAATGCCATCATGCAAGTCAGAGAAAAATATGAACTCAGGAGAAAAAAGAGCTTAGACACGTCCAAGCCAAAAGCCTTTGATATTACCATTAAGAAAAGACCTGAGAAGACTCCTAAAGTAACTGCTGAAAGTAACAAACCAGCAACTGAAAGTTTTGGGAGGAACAAAGAAAAGGACATCCAAACTACTGATAAACAAAGTCAAGAAACAGGCAGCACTAGCATTGCAGCTAATGCTCCTGATAAGACAGCTTCAAACATTGTACATAGTGAGAATCAACAAGTTGATCTTGCCAATAAAATGGTGGCCAGTAAAATAGAATTGTGCCTTTCAAAGAGTCAATCTCCTTTCAATTTGGAAATTGATATAGCCAAAATAAAAATCTCAGTCCCTCTCACTGAGTTGGCCACCCAAGATGCATATAAAGGTCAAATTTTGAAAGCTTTAAATCTAGGAGAGAACAGTGACACTGTCAATTTAAATGATGATCAACCAGCTCTTTTGTTCGGCCCAAAAATTGAAGGGAAGTTTCAAGAAGGGGTAGTACCTCCTTTTTATATCAGCCTCAATATCCATGACAAAATCCTGCTTAATGTTATGCATGATTCTGGGGCTTCACACAACCTTATGCCAAAAGTGATAATGGAAAAGTTAGGCCTAGAAATAACCAGACCTTATAAGGACTTATACTCCTTTGACTCCAGCAGAGTGAAGTGCCTCGGCCTAATCAAAGATCTTTGTGTGAATTTGACCCAAATCCTAGCCAAGTGCATGGTTATGGATGTTGTAGTGGCAGATGTGCCTCCTAAGTATGGCATGTTGTTGTCAAGGTCATGGGGTGCCAAGCTGCAAGGCACAATGCAGATGGATGGGTCATATGCCACTATCTTTGTCTTTAGCCAGCTTAGAAGACTATATAGAGAGGCACACATGAAATTCATGGTTAGTAGCCCTGAGAAACCTGAAAATTCACCTCTGTACTCTGTCCACACATATCTCGATTCCTTTATCCTATACAATGATGAGTTTAATGATGAACAAGAGCTAGGAAACACAGATCTAAACAAAGGAGTAGAAGCCACAAATTTTGACATATTGACCACTCTAGATATAGAGGAAAACGAGAGAGAAACATTAGAACATTGCACTGAATCAGAAACTCAGAGTGAACAAGACCAAGACTACAAAGAGCAGATTACTCATCACTCTGGACTCCATGAAAATCCCGAAGAACAAAACATTACGCTACACGGTGCAGGCCCCATAATACAACATAATGGTGAACCCAGCATTAGGGATGAAAACGATGATAAACCTGAAGGAAATCCCTTATGGAGAATGAACTTTTATGGGTCTTGCACCAGGAAGAATGCAGGAGATAGGGTATGGTTACACAATACTGAAAGTAACTATGCTGAGAGTCATGCCTTCAAGCTAGATTTTAAATGTACAAACAACATTGCAGAGTATGAGGCTCTCATCCTAGGATTGAATCTACTGAAAAGACTAGGAGTCCGAAGGATAGCTGTACATGGAGACTCTGAATTAGTCATCAAACAAGTGAATGGAGAGTACACTGCAAAGCATCCTAGATTGAGGGCATACAGAAATGATGCCATGGATTTGTTGAAAACCTTTGTAGAATACGAGCTTGTGTTTGTTCGTAGGAGTCAGAACGTTATTGCAAACGGATTAGCTTGCGTTGCTATTTCATATCAGAAATCACCTAGTGACAAACAGATCATCATTCAAACAAAATGTAGACCTGCACTGCCAGATAATGGGAAATATTGGCAGGTCTTTGAGGGCGACAAGCAAATAGAGGATTTCCTGCTTGGTAGGAATGAGTTTTAAATTACTGATTCAGACTCTAAATCCAATGAAAACTGCTTGAATGAAGAGCCCCCTGATGAATAAAAACCATCTTGTTCTGTAGAAATAAACATGTTAACCAAAGAACTTGGAACTCAAACTAAAGAGTACAAGAACGCAGAAAAAGAAGAAATAGAGGCGCTGCGGTCCAAAGACAATAATATACCGAGAGGACTGGCACCCCTAGAGGACCTTTTCGATTTTAACGACGTAGCAAAGAAACCCACTATAGAACACATAGACTCTGATGTTGAGGAATGCAACATAGGCACCGAAGATAAGCCTAAAATGGTTAAATTAGCTAAATCCTTGCCAGCACACATCAAGAAGAAATACATCGATTTATTTAAAGAGTTTGTGGATGTGTTTGCCTGGAACTATGAGGACTTAAAAGCATATGATACAGGGATCATCCAGCACAAGATCCCATTGAAAGAAAACCAAAAACCCTTTAGGCAAAAACTGTGCAGAATTAACCCAGTACAACTTCCTCTAGTTGAAAAGGAAATCAAGAAAATGTATGAGGCAGGAATCATAGTGCCTATGAGGTTTTCCGATTGGGTCTCCAACCTTGTAGCTGTGAGGAAAAAGATGGGAGAGATCAGACTGTGCATTGATTTTAGAAACCTTAACAGAGCTTCACTTAAAGATAATTACCCCTTACCCAAAATGGAACACATCCTACAGAGGGTAGTTGGCTCAAAAAGGATCTCCCTGTTAGATGGCTTTTCAGGGTATAACCAGGTCTTAGTACTCCCAAAAGATCAACTTAAGACAGCTTTCACCACTCCATGGGGCACTTTCATGTACGTGAAAATGCCTTTTGGACTAATGAACGCTGGTGCAACCTTCCAAAGGGCTATGGACATAGCCTTTTTAGAGGAGATAGGTCACTTCATCATAATCTACCTTGATGATATAACAGTCTATTCAAAAATTGATGAAGAGCACCTTAAACATCTGAGAAGAGTATTTGAGAAGTGTAGAAGGTTCGGGCTATCTTTAAATCCCAAGAAGATTGTATTTGGCCTTCAACAAGGTAAGCTTCTTGGCCATATTATATCAGAAAAGGGAATTAAGATAGACCCGAAAAGAGTTGAGGGAATACTACAGATCAGTCACCCAAGAAACATAAAAGAATTGCAGTTCTTTATCGGGAAAATTAACTTCTTGAGGAGGTTTATTCCCAACTTAGTAGAACTCCTCAGAGATATGACAAACATGCTAAAAAAAGGGGTAGGAGTCAAGTGGACTTTAGAGGCCAAAAAAATTTTTGAATTAGTTAAACATGCACTCACCCGGGCACCAGTCCTAATCAGCCCTAATTTTTCAAAAGACTTCCTTATATTCTCCTTTTCTTCTGAGCATATAGTGGCTATTTTCTTGTTGTAGAAGAATCCAAAGGGACAAGAACAGCCAATCGCTTTCTTTAGCAAGGCGTTGAGGGATGCACCCTTGAAATATAACATAATGGAAAAACAGGCTTACGCTTTGGTAAAGGCCTTGAAAGAATTCAGGGTGTATATTTTGCATTCTCACATCATTACCTATGTGCCTAACATAGTTGTAAAAGACATTTTGTCCCAAGACCCAAATGGAAAGAGGGGAAAATGGATTGTTTTCATACTAGAGTACGATCTGGAGATCAAACCCAAAAAACTTATCAAAGTTCAAGGCTTAGCTCAACTGATGGCCGAATCCAACCTACAAGCCCTTGACATAAACATGGTAAATGCCTTGGATGAGCATGAAGGATTGCCTGATCCTACTGTTGAAGAACAATTTCAAAACTCTCCTTGGTATTCTGACATCCTGTATGTGCTTACAAACCTTAATGCTCCTCCTGATTTATCAAAGACTAAGGCAAGGTTTCTAAAGTTAAAGGCTAGAAACTATTGCATTTTAAATGAATGTTTATACTGGAAAAATGCAAATGGTTTGCTGCTTAAATGTCTGCCTGAAGTTGAAGCGGAGAGGACCAAACATGAGTTCCATGTAGGGGAGTGTGGAGGCCACCTCAACTGGAAAGCCACTGCTAACAAAATACTTAGGGCTGGCTATTACTGGCCCACCCTGTTTAATGATACCCACAAAATGATAGTTGCCTGCCATAAGTGCCAGATCTTTGAGGGCAAAAGAATGCTCCTCCCTTTACCATTACAACCTATCACTATTGAGGCTCCCTTTCAACAGTGGGGCCTAGATTTCATAGGGGAGATCCACCCTGCTTCATCATCCCAACACAAATGGATTCTCACAGCCACAAACTATTTCACAAAATGGATAGAGGCCATCCCTTCTAGGAATGCCACAGATTCTATCATCATAAAATTCCTTGAAGACCACATTCTATCTAGATTTGGCTGCCCTAGGAAGATTATCACTGATAATGCTGCTACTTTTGGTTCCAAAAAGATGATTGATTTTTGTCACATGTATCAGATTTCATTTGGTCATTCTACAGCTTATTACCCACAAGGTAATGGGCTAGTAGAGTCATCAAATAAAATTTTGGTGACCATCATCAAAAATTTGCTTGAAGAGAATAAGAAATCATGGCATAACAAGTTAGTGCATGCTTTATGGGCTAACAGGTTAACAACAAAGAAATCCATTGGAATGTCCCCATATCAGTTAGTCTATGGAGCAGATGCAGTGTTCCCCACCAGCCTAGGGGTACCAGTGATAAAATTAGTCCGAGAAATACTGTCAGAAGAGGACAGCATGTTAAGGAGGATCAATCAAACCATACATCTCCAGTAGACAAGAGAAGAAGTCTACAACAAAGCTCTAAAAGTGCAAGAGAACATTAAAAAGTTGTTTGATAAAAGAACAAAAGCTTGTGACTTCAAAATTGGAGATAAGGTACTTAAGTGGGACTCGAGGAGAGAGGACAAAGGAAAGCATGGAAAATTTGACAGCTTGTGGCAAGGTCCTTACATCATCCAATCCACCATTGGTCCAAATGCCTTTTTTCTGCAAGAGCTAGATGGTACGGATCTGTTTGGGGGTCCTATCAATGGTAGGATGCTCAAGCATTACTACTGCTTATTTCCAATTTAAGGTTTTCACTTCCATTGTAAATACCATTATTGTGTTTCATTTTAAAAGAAAAAAAGAAAGGAAAATGTTTCAAAAAAGAGAGAAATGAGAGGTTAAAACATGCTCAAAACTTGAACCTCTGGAGTTCCAAAAGAATGGCTCAAACAAGCTTAAAACCTAAGCCAGTTCTGATATGCTCAAAACCTAAACCAGCAAAGAAAGAAAGAATAATTAGCTCTAACAAGCCCAAAACCAGAGCTGAAATGAAGAAGAAAAAGTGACTCTAATAAGCTCAAAACCTAAGTCATAGAAGAAAGAAGGATGCTTCAAAGTTTCACAATTTCAAGCCTTCACAATTTTGGTTTTAGTTTTCTGCAAAGTTCAGGTCATGTGCAACCATATTTATGCCATGGACCCAAAACAAACTAGACAGTCTAATCCTGGTTTGACTATTTTTAAATTTCTGTTGTAGAACGTAGAGAAAGAAATCTGCTAGATAGTTTAATCCTAGCAGATATTAGTTTAGGTAGAGAAGCTATGAGACCAACTGTTTAAATATGGTCTCATCAAGGCATAAGGGTAGAAATAGATTAGTTTGTTCTCTTCTTTCAATAAAAAATGATGAAGAAGGTCTGCAAATCTAAATGCACCTTGAAGAAAAAATGTTAGGACTGTAGGATGGGTAGGTAGATTGTTTGGGGAATATTTTCTACTGACTTAATAGCCATCATGTTTGTAGCAGCTGAATCAAGAAGAAAATATGGTTAAAATATTAGGCATCTGGCCCACTCCAAAGATTATTTTCTGAGATTCTTGACACCTTCAAGAAGATGCCATCCCCATGTGGAGCCACTATTAGCCACCTATAAATTTTTGGCAGAGCAAAAATGTGGCTAAATATGATTCTGAGCCTTCAAGAGATACATTTCCTCTGTAAATCTCTTATTATTGAAGCCTCCATGTGTCTTATGTCCTTTACTGTAATCCTCATTGTTGTTTCCATGAAGTAACCCTGTTGTTTGTGAAAGAAGTTGTTGCCAAAAGGGCCTCCATTTGCCCTATTTAATTCCCACAAAGCCTCCATTTTCACCTCCTTTTTCCCTTTCAAAATTCCTCTAAAATCCCTTCATTAGCCCTCTAAATCATCAAAATTCCCTTTTTAAAACTTATAGTTCCCTTTATTTGGTATAAAAATCCCTTTATTCCTCTACCGAAACCCCTTTCTAAGCCCTGAAAACTCTGTTTTTTGGCTTAAAAACCCACTTTTTACCATATATCAGGCTTAAGCCCCTTTCGTCCTAGCCCTTAGCCCCTCTCTACATGTAACCCAGCGCCAGGACCAGGCGCTAAGCCCCATAGAGCTAATCACAATCGGAAGTTCGCTGTGAGCGCATTTCCTTTGTTAATTGAAAACTTCCGATGCAAGAAATATTTGTTCTATTGGCCGCAGATGCAATATCAACCATCGATCTGTAAAGATCTAATGGTCAACACTAATCTCACCATGCCCATGCATCGTTCCATTCACCTCCCGACTGAATATTAACCGTTGATCCCTTTCGCGATCCGATGGCTAGCGCAAAATCGCATCACGCTGACCCAATGTCTCCACTTTTCTTTCTCCTCGATTGGCGATCCTCCGATGCAATCTTGGCCATTGAATCCACAAGAACCAACGGCCAGGATTCGATCACACACCGCCCCTGTGCCCTCCATCGCCCTCCCTCCGATCAGATCTCCACCGTTGATCTCCCGCTGATCCAACAGTTTACGCGTAATCACAAGTTCAAACCTCGGGTTCTCGGCCCCTGCCTTTCTCCGATGTGATTGGATCTCAGCCATTCAATCTGATTGATCCAACGGCTCCCCTTTCTCCCCGCTCATGCACTGGCCCTTTTGCCTCCACTTCCTCTTTAAATCTCCGTCGTCCATCCCCCTGGATCCAATGGTCAGGATTTGTTTCGCCCATCTATTATGATATTTTCCCATTTGGAACATTAACGCTCCTCCTTTTGATCCTGACCGTCCATTATCAGATCTAACGGCCCACATTAAAACCAATGTTGACCTTCCCCCACCATACCAACCGTGCATCTCTCCAAATCATGCTCCATCCTGCATCGTCAGATCTCCCAGTCCTGCATCCGACAGCCGAGGTGCATATCGCGTAATTTCTGTGCCCGAAGGTTAACACTTCAAATTTACGCGATAAAAGTGGTTTTGAGGATGACACGTGTCGGGCGGGAAAGCATATCATGTTTTTTGGGAAAATTTTCAAAACTACTCCAAAACAGTGCGAAAACAGTGGTTTTCCTCCAGAAACTGCCCTTCTCTTGTATGATCCTTCATTCCATCACGACCGTTGATATGATCTAGATCTACAGCCCACATTTCATCGTGTTTTCTTCCATAGTGTTTTCATCGAAACATCCAATGACTGTGCTGGAAGATCTCCGTCGTTGATCTCCTCCTAAGATCCAATGGCCCACAGTCAATCTCCCTCCGCCCTCCGGGTCCCACCACCAAAGCCTCCATTTTCGTTCATTTTACTCCATTTCCTTTGTAATTCGCCCAACACTAAAACTTTTATGTTTTACATTAAAAGTTATTTTCTCCGTCTAACCTTCTAAAGCAATCCCACCGGTGAAACCTAACTGTCAATCACCACCATCAGATCTAATCCAACGGTCCAAAACCATTTTTTCACCAGACCTCTATCAGATCAGTTTCTCGCCATTCTTTCACGGTTTCCCACTATTTTCCTCGCTGCAGCCACTATTTTCATTGTTGCACTGCCATTCCCTCAGTCCTCCACAGCATCCAACCTCCACTCCTAGGGATTTTTCCTAACAATTTTATTGTGTTTTGCAGGGTTACAGATGGTGAAAATTGTTCTTTCTCACAGTTACTATCATGGTGACACAGAGCGGAGAGAAAGCTTTTTCATAGCCAGAGATTGCAGGAAAGACTTTCGAGGGGGTTTTAAACACATATTTTTATCCATATCAGTGTTAAACTCTGTCAAAAACCTCCAGCGCCATCAAACCTGCATATACACAGATAGATACAGTCAACAGAAGTGGCAAAGAGTATCAGTAAAAGTTTAAAGGGATTTAAAGCCATTATTGAAGATTAAACGCTTTAATCCAGTGTTAGAGGGCGAAAAATACCAATTGAAGATTTTATGAATGACCCAGAAGGCCTAATAAGGCCTAAAGCACATGAAACAAGCCATATCGATGTTTCACATCAGCAGAAGGTTCTTTCCCAAGAAAGGACAAGTTCCCATAATGTTTTTTTATTCTCCATCAATGTTCCTGAGAAGATCACCACCCTGACAGTAGTCCCAAGATTGCTAGAGCATTTGTTACACAGTATGGTAGGACTGAAGTCATTTATCTGCCTCTCTTGTCCCAGAGTACTACAGAGTACAAACAGCCGAAAAGTACATCAAAGAACATATCTCTGAAGTTATAATCAGCCTGTCGAAGACCACTCTTTCACCCAAAGAGTACTGAAAGTCAATGCAGCGATATTAAAACAGAATGGGCCTCAAGCACTCTTCTTCCTCTATTTTAATGTTTCATTTAAAACTCCATCTACCTCCACTGCCTCTCGTTCAGCTATAAGAACTTAGAAAAATACATTGTAAAGGTTGTTGTTTGGATAACCGTGGATTGTAAGTTGTTTCCTTGAGATAAATTTATGTGTGCATTAGTTGTAAAATAGGCTGAGGAGATGATTTCAGACTAAATATCAAACTGTTGGACAATGATGTATGTGACTGGTGTTGCTCTTTAATATGACAAGCAAGTTCATTGGATCCTGATTTAAAGCAGCGGTGATGTGTTCTATCTTTGTCTATGTTTTCCCTCTGTAATTCATCATATTTCATTTCTCTGATAAGAAATCAGTAATCTGGCTTAGGATATACCCTTGCATGGTACCCTAATGCTTCCTGCTCTTTTTATATTTTATGTTTTCTGCTAACTGTGTAATCTAAGAACAAATTCAAGGTAATTTAACCAGTATAGTAGTTGGTTCTCGCTGCTTACAGATGTATGAATCTAGAGTTTGTTTTTAGATGTTCTTGTCTGGTTTTAGCTGAAAGAGTTGGGATACTGGGAGATTAGATTTGATTCTATCTCACTAGGGTATTTTTCCAACAGTTAAGCCTTTCTAAGATCCCTTAAGTGAATGTTAAAGCATTGAAAGTTAAAAGTCTTTCTCTGATCTCAGGCTTCACTTTGTGTCAATCTTAAATGTTTTCTATTGTCTGAAAAGTTAGCCTCATTAGGAGTTTGGTCATAGACGGTTAAGGCACACCCTGTCCCTAGATTTACTCCTAAGTGGTCACCTTGGAAGGTTTCCTTGTCATTCACCTTCATTCCTTATCATTTCATCCCATTCTATCATCTTTAAAGATCCTCTGTTTTAGATGACTAGCCCATTTGAAAGCCTTGGATATTGAATTGCAAGTAAACCATTTTATGACCCCATTGCCCAATGGACTTGAGTTTTCCTTGAATTATCTCCCCATTGCCAAAAATCCTTCTTTTCTCACTTCTTTCTCTTACATTAAACCCTTCTTTCATGTTTCCCAACAACCAAACAAACAAACAAAAACAAAACAACAACCCTTGTGCCCTATAACTAGCCTAATACCTTAAAATTGAACTTCAAAGATATATATTTTTTTGTCTTTATAGAGAGATCCCTCTCTGGATCCAGGAGGGCTAGATCCTGAGATCCCAAAGTGGTTTGATGTTGTCTTATCTTTTGGTATTGCCAAATCTGCCAAAACATAGGAACCCCAACACTCCCGACATTCGACTATAACAACAGCTTTCATGTCAAGATGGTATCGTACCTTACAACCATTGCACTTTGATCAAATTCGTCGAAGACCCATGCCTTTATAAGCATATCTTTTAGCAATTCTTACACGCGAAGGTACCAGTCATATTCCCATGTGTACAATGCGCATTTATATGCCATACCAAGCTTACGCATGTGGGTACCACATTCCACCTATTGTCAAAGAAAAAACGCCTCTGAGAGTGTCAACAATCATCGTCATCAACTAGCAGATCACTACCATACTAGAGACAAGGAAAAAATTTGTATCTGTCAAATAGATTTGTTTAGACAGCCAAAGCATCACGAACATGGGACATGCCTGCCTTGTATAAAAAATTGTATTTATTGTATCATACCATTGTTTGCAAGGTTCCCACAGGACATGGTCACTCTTCGACCTGTTGTAAGGTGTTTCCAACTCCTTGTTACATGCAGGTCTCTCTCTCTCTCCACACAATACACAAAAAAGAAACTATAATGTATTTCGGCTATACAGTTCTTCCTAGACCTCACACATTAGGGGGAAACTGTTATCACTAAAAAATCGTACAAGAAAATATGACATTAATGTCAGGTAGAAGGATTTACAAGGCTAAGGTACATTAGAGAATCTGATTTTTTTTTTTTTTTAAATCTCTAAGGTCCAGAAGAAAAATCAAATTGTGCACTCAAGAAACTAGCTGAATTCGACTTTGCGCCCATTTTTCCTCGATAGGCACGCCCTTGCGCATATTTCCCTCAAAAATTCGCGCGTACCTGAGAGTGGCGGAAGTCACTTTCTGAGACCACAAGGCACACTCCAGGAAATTGATCCCACACTTGAGGCCACCGAAGGATAGCCGCCTAAGCAGCCTTGGGACCTCGAGGGAGCACACAATGGAATCATTTGGCACACAATGAAATCACCCCCCTCTCTTGGGTCGCCATCCACAAATGTATTAAGGGAGGGAAGGAGAGTTTGAATTCATCTATAAAAGGCCACCAAGAGATTAACAAAGGGAGAGCACATTGTTATGCTGGCCAAAATTGCTTCAAGGAATCCAACAATGTGTGATCGGGAGCAGAGGTATATAGGGGATTCAGTTTTTGGCCTCCCAACAACTCCAATCCTTTGGAGTAGAGAGAGGGACCTTGCACCAAGGAAACTCGGAGGTAAAAGCGTCCTTGCATCGGGTTTTAGAACTCCCTGGTTTTAAGGGCCCCCTGGCAAGTGTGTAAACGTTATACCTTTTATTCCTAATAGCACACAATAAGAGGGCACATAGACGCCACTGTTGGTATTATTGTGTTGTTTTACTCTATATGAAATTTTGTGTTATTTGTTTAGTTTAGCTTTGTTTTCTCTCTACATATGCACAATATATCATTATCTAGTGTGTTTTTTTTTATGGCATGTTCACTAACCTTCTAACTCTTTTGTTTATCTACCTGTAACCAAGAACTTAAAGAGGAAACAACCACTCCTCTTAAGCAAGTGTGGATTGGTACACTCATGCATCAAATCCACCAACACACAGGGATCCCGAGAACCAATCCCCAACACGTACACATGCACACAATGTACATCACAACACATACACCCACACACGTTGTATAACACAACACACAAACCTACACACAATTTACAACACAATACATACGCCTACACATGGTGTATCCCACAACACATATACAGACACATAGTACAACACAATGAATACACATGTCACGATACAACGACTACACAATACTCATGACACGATACCACATGCACACAACACAACATGTATGACATGTACACAACACCACATGTACAACATGTACACGACACAACATGTACAACATGGATACAACAACAATATTGTACATCCAAAGACCACACTATCTCTACTAGGCAACCTTGCCTCTAGTGTTTTTCCCATGCCTTATTGAGTACAACCACAACCCAAATCTCGGGTTTGTGGTTCTTTTCACTATCCATGCTTGTCCCAATATGCCACAGATCACACTGATTTCATTTCGTTGATGTATCCTTCAACATATCTTATCCATAACATAAACATAGGCATAGTTATAAACACATAATGACAAAATCATATCCACATGATACTAACTTCATAGATCTTCCAGGGCTACTCTGCCCACTTGATTCCTCATAACCAGGAACTTTTTCATGCCATTCATCTGCATAAAGAAATCATTCTTCCACAAGAATGATCCCTGATGACCCTATCAGACAATGGAATTATTTCATATATATATATATAAACACATTAGCATAATCATGATCACAACATAATTACCAGTGTTCATAAGCTCAACGTGAAGATAAATTCCTTTATTCATGCACAACATTGAGAACAATAATTCCCAACGTTACCTTTCCTGTTTACCTTTCTCATGACTGTCCTGCCACTCTCCATTTAACTTAATGGACCCAACCAACCCAATTGGTTTTCATATTCTTGTCTTTAGTTGCCCTTTACTCATGCACCAAGCTTCATTCGAGTCTTATATTACCTGTTGGGTTTCATTCAGCTCTCCCCAAGCTCCATTAACTTTCCTCCTTCCCCAACAAATTCCCAAGGCCCTCACAACATAAAAGGAAATAATCAAGAAAGAAGGATAAAGAAAACAAGGAAAACCTAAAAACAATACAACACCACAAACAAAGTGGCATGGCCATGTACTAGACACAATCAAAGCCCAAAATCAAGCACGAATAAATCACAAAACACCAAAAGCACAAAACTCTACAACACCACAAACAAAGTGGCATGGCCATGTACTAGACACAATCAAAGCCCAAAATCAAGCACGAATAAATCACAAAACACCAAAAGCACAAAACACCATGAATCAACCCCCATGGTTCCCAATGCTTCCAAGAGGAACCTCAACCTCAACCTTCTTCAAGATTTATGGCAATCTCTTTGCATGTGATTTCCCTGCATCATATTGACATAAACACATAATTGTCAATGCATAAGTAAATATCACAATATACCAATTACCTTACCCTGTTCTACTCAACACACTGCCCTACAACTGAACATATGCACATATCATCTCCCAAGGGACTCAAATTCCCTTGATAAATCCAACCATAACTAGAAACCAACTATTGTTCTTGCATCTAATCAACCATCTTCCATGTAGCTTCCTCAAACTAAGGGTGCTTCCATGCACCTTAATTTGCTCTATTTCTCAGTTCCAGAGCATGAGATGCTATAGGATGTATTGAGGCTCTCCCTAGAACTATCCCTCTAGTTCCACTTCCACCTCAATGATAAATGCCTGATGATCTGCCTTCCTACTATCCACTACTGCATAGATCCGAGGAATGCTATAATCTACATCCCCAACTGTCCTTGCCTCCCGTGCACTGTAGATCTGAGGCCTATCACAATATCGCTACGCCACTCTAATACAGAGGGAAATCCTTCCTGCGATGATCTCCATTGCATGTTCAACACCGTAATGGTTCTCTGCCATTTCCTTTATTCTTCTCCTCCTAGGGCTAAGACCCGTGTCCTCTCTCAGCTGCATTGAAATTCTTATATAGAGCCACATTTTTCTCTCTCACATGCATCCTAAGATCATATAAATCCTTGGCCTTTTCGTCATAATACCTCTAAGATAGGTATGTGTTCTTGAAGAATCTTTCAACTCATCACATGCAACCATGCTTCTGCATCTTCTGACTTAGTCAATTCACCATCTAAAGTAGGAGACTTGGCTTTCCTGAACTCATCCTATACGGATGCTTGCGATGACGTATTTTAGAACCAGAACTAGAATAAAATCCATGAGTGCTAGCTCGCTTGTCAAGTGTATCTAAAGATATTCCACCTTTAAATGTATCATCTTTGTCCAACCTGTATCTCGATCAAGAGCTGCTACCATATGCCCCATTAGTATTTTCCTCCTATCCATTATTGATCTTAAGTTGTCCCTGCATCTGCAAATTTGAAAGGCTTTGAGGAATCACAAAATTGACTTCTGATTTCTTTTCCTGAGCTTTAACAAACCTATCATTATCTGTCTTGCTACTTCTGATCTCTTCCCTCACACTCCTTAATGTATCTGCCAGATTAGGAGAATGCTCTAATCCTTGTTGCTCAGCTGACCTTTCCCATTCCACTAATTTCACATCAGGCCTGTAAGGGGAGTCATGTGAACTATAGTCCACCATTCTTCTCTTCATCTCCGATCTTCTATTTCCTACAATATGCCATGTTAGATAAACCAGATATAAGACATAATCAAAGTCATACCTCAATGTATTTCAGGGGAGGCTATCACATTTGCACAACTCAGTCTACATTAGCACGATATATAATAACATCACAAACTTAATCGCGATGACCATAATCATCATACATATGACCGCAATGCATATATCGACATGTTAACTTTCATGCATGACTAAATGATGTGTGTACATATGACCACACTAATAAACTAGCACATATCATGCATGTAGCCACAACAATAATAAAATGCCAGGCATGCATATACCATGATGCATATAACAACCATTAACTATCATGGCTGCATGCCAAACATACAAACCTGTATGACGATATGCTTTTACCTTGAGGTCCAGTGCTGCAGCCTCGCTCTGATACCAACCTGTAATGCCCCCTCCCACATTTACCCACTTTTACAAGCTCTCTAGGGTAAACATGAGCTGAGTTTCACTATGGTATGGCCCAACCTCCAAGTTCTAGTTATGGAAGTGGGGCCGACTAACCGACAACTTATTATCCATCACTCAGGGACTACAAACCACTCAAGAGCCTGTAAACCACCATAGGTGATCAATCCCTTAATTGGAACTCTTTTCTAAAATATAAATTCCCCAACCACACCCTTGAGACTTTGTACATGCAATTGGGAGGCTATGACAACACACATAAGCCTAGTTTCCAATGATTATGACCCAAATTCCTCAGTTCAGAGCATGTGGTCATGAGATCTATGCCACTTTTTCAGGCAAGCCTCTAGACCACTGGCCATAACTGCCTGTAACTTTTCAGAATCATGTCAATAAGGATAACAATGCTAAATAAACAAAACTTGAGCCAAAATTTGACCAATACATGCCGAATACAAGATAGACATTTTGTAAAACACATGAAAAACATATAAGCTACAAGTCATAAATGCATATTTGATCATAAACTTCTGAACTTCATCGAAGAATCGCCAAAAAAACTCAATAGCCTCTCAAGCTAGCCACAATAACACTTGTTAGCCCATGCATTCATCAACCATTCAATATCTTATCAAATCATGAGAGAGATCCATAACTATAGCTCATCATAAAACCATGCATATAATCAACATATAACTAAAATATAAACTATGACAAATCAATCATAAGATCACCATAATAACCAATACAATCTCTCATAGATCATAATAGGAAAATAAATCATATTACATATGAAAATGCCAACCAAGTTAGGAACTTCCACGTACCATTCAACCATAGATTGGGCTGAACCAAATCTCTCTTTCAGCCAGTCACCCCCACACCATATTCCGAGCAAGAATGCGGGATTATAAGGATTAAACCAAAACAAAATTATCCATGGCTTCTAGAGGCTAAACCACCTCAACCCTCAACCACATTTATTTCACCTCTATGGTATAGAAATCACTAACATCAACCATATCGGTCCCTATCCAGGCTGTCTAGGGCTCTAGGAACTAGGAACTCAACCCACAACCTCCAAGGAACTCAAGTTGTTTTAGGGCTCTAGAGCATTTGTCCCAACCCGCAAGATCTAGGGACTAGTAACTCAACCCACAACCTCTAGGGAACCCAAGTTGTTATAGGGATTGAAAGCATTTTTTCCAACCCACAACCATAGGAAACCTGAGAACCAATCAGAAAAATCAAATGGGAAACCCATACACCATGCCTATCTAGAAAATGGCAAGGCAAGGTTGAAACCACTGTCAATCCAGGAAAATCTCCATGCCAATGACAACACATAACCAAGGAACCACATGCATATACCATGCATCCAAAAACCAACATGCTAAATCTCACATGCACACTATTACCTACAGTCCATAACTAATTTATGTCATTACTTACCATTGTCCAAGCTTCCTCTTGCACACCCTTGCTTTCCTTGATTGCTTGGCCAAGTGCTTATTCCTTTTCCTTTGCTGATCCTTATCAAAAGATGAGAAAAAATTGTGAATTGGTTCTCAGGTTCCTTTTTATCATTGATGTCTCCTTTTTTCTTCATTTTCCTTGATTTTTTCTCCAATTTCCCTTGCATGCAAAGTTGTGTCTCTTCACCATCTCAACTTGTTGATAATAAACTTTATTTACCTCTTGAAATCCTTGTTGTACCTTTTGATCAACTTGTTGAACCTTGTATCCAACTCACAAAAATCTCAGTCCAAGATTATAAAGCATTATAAGCCTTTGAAATTGCCATTAACCCTTCATGAATATCCTCCCAATTTTCTAGATCACCTTCCTAAGTTTAATGGAGAAGACCATGTAGCAGCAGAAAAACATATTGATGCTTTTGAAATATTTACATATCTTCTTCAAATCATTCATGAGGATGTGGTTTTGAGGACATTTTGTTAGTCGTTACAAAGGGATGCTAGATTATGGTTCAAAAATTTGGAGCTGATTCAATAGGTTCATGGATGGATTTTCATGATGTTTTTCTAAGGTATTGGGGTGAAAACAAATCATATGAGCAATATCTCCCTGAATTTTATGTGATGAAGAAAAGGGAGGATGAATCTCTTAGCATATTCAATAGGATATTTCATAGTTTTTATCACAGTTAACCCAAAGATATCAAGCCTCCAGAAGTTATTTCCATGTTAGCCTATACCAATGCATTTGATTATAAGTTTTGTTTATGGCTTAGAGAAACCAAAGCACCTACTCTAGCAACCATGTAGGAGGTAGCCTTTGAAATTGAATCTAATATTATGACAATACGAAGGTTGAAATCAGAGGAACAAGATGAAATAGTGCAAGCAAAAACCACTAAAAAATCATTCAAGCTGGATGAACAGGAAGGTGATGGTGATTATTCACATAAGGACAGTAAAGATGAAGGTACATATGACTTTGTTTCAGAAATTTCTTATGATTCCTGTTCTGATCATACTTCAATTGTTGATTCATAAATTGTAAATAATCAACCTATTTGTGCTACTTATGGAAGTGATTCAGAACAAAATTCAAATTTTCAAGATCATTATGAGGAGAATATTTTTAAAGATCATTATGATGGTTTTCAATATATGATTATGGGATTGGAGCAACCTTCCTTGTTTTCACAATCATCAACTTCTTGTAGAAGCGTAAGATATGATGACTTGCAGCAGATTTCTACACTGCATATAGAGTTTTCTAGCAACGAGTATGTATTAGATAGCTATGATGAAAATATTTCACTTGATGGTGAGGAATGCTTAGTTTTTGAACAATTTGATGATATTCATCTAGCTATTTCAAACAATAATCTTACTGAAAATTCTTTGCAAGAAAAGCTTTATGAGCAACAAGGTCATATTAATCTTATGTCTTTAAAGAAATCTGATATTGGGAAGGACTTCTCTGAAAAGATCACTGATATTTAGGATACCAGGGGGATCATTCTTGATTACATAACCATGATAAAAAAGGAATATTTACTAAAGTAACTTTGTCCCTTGGAGCAGAAAAAGTTTGTTCTAGGTTTTGAAGATCCGATGGCAACATTTTCTTAGGCACATTTTTCCAAAGCCTTGAACATTTCAAGCTTCATTAAAACATCAGCCTGTTTTGGTGAACATGGTTTTTCACAAAGTTTTTTATGACAATTGTTGGTTTCTTCCTGTGATTTATTAAGAAATTGCAAAGGAATGGTTCTTTCTATCATAAAAATACTTGCATGGCTAAATTGGAAGTTTGTGTACACATGAGAAATGGAAATCAGTTGATTATAAGTAGGGAAGTAGATGAATAAGCTCGCCAATTAAGCGTTTTATTTTTAGTTTTAGTTTTTAGTCTGAATTCAGTTTCAATTTTAAGAAATAAGTTGCAGAAGATCGAAATGATGCTTTTGACTCCATTACCCAATGGCTAGGCATGTTGGTATTTTTGAGTTAATGAGCAGGATCGCTGGTTGGAGAGATAAGAGTTGGATTCAAGGCACTAGTCTACGGTTCTTGATAGCCAGCAAGGGGCATATCATCCCCAATTAGAGCCACTGCTAGCACTGTAATTTTTCAAATATTTGCAAAGTTTGGCCATCATTATCCAAGGAATCAATTACCTTTTCAGTTCAGTTGTGAGATGAAAGTGTCGATGTCAAACTGTAATGGTGAGAAAATTTAATTTCTACCTTCATTCATTTCATTTTCCCTCTTTTACCTTTCATTTTTCCAAAAAACCCAAAGTCCAACGTTTCATTTCTTTCAAAACCCCTTTTTAACTATTAAAATTCAATTTTTATAGTTAAAAAGTAGCTCCGCATACCCACTAACAACCATCTTATATTATACCCTTTTTACCTTACCTTTTATCGCATATTCAAACCTTATACATGTAACCATTGCTGAATCCTACAAACTTTCTGATATGCGATATTGCTGGGACCCATCATTTATTTTTGATCCATTTCATAACATTCGAAATGTTTTAGAAAAAATTCAGACGAATTTTACCATATTCATTGACTTAACGAAGCTTTCACTTATCCACTTTTAAAAATTCATTTAATGGGTCGCATCGCATTTTCGCAAATTTCACTTACCGCATTCACTTCCACATTTTCCCGATTGTGATATTGAGTGGGACCCTTTTCTGCCACGTCATCATCGTTAATCGCATATCGCAATTTTCCATTGCCAAACAGTCTGTTACCGCCCCATCCCTGATAACACAATGAACTTTTTGCTTTCTCGCTTTACCTTTATCCTTGCCTTTTCGCATTGGCATATTGCAACAATCCTTGCCACATTAATTTGCCACTCCACAAATCTTCCGATGCGATACTAAAGGGACCCACCTTTCCCTGCCACATCACCCTTTCCCCATTGCACATCGCAAACTCTAAAGGATAGGCACTCAGGATCATGTTATACATGCTGAAGTGTGATGTGCGATATTGGTGGGACCAAATCGCATATCGCAATTCGCAACCTTGGGAGGAAAGGCACTCAGGAATCCGTTATAAACTCCAAAATGCGAGTGCGATTTCCACCGGCCGTTACACCTCGTGATCTTCCCCGCCCTTTGATCCATAATTCTCATGCCTTTTTGCCCCCCCCTTCTCCATTCTTATTTTAACACTGCGGGGGGGGGGGGTCTGAAAAGCTATTTTCTCCGTCGCTCCTCCTGCTACGTGTCCTCCTCTCCGCATTTCTCACCCCCTTCAGTCCAAACCTCCTTGCCACGTCATCACCCCCATGGCAAATCACATTCCCTTCCGCTTGTGTCTTATGCTTAAATGTTTCCAACCCCGATCTGTGATTGCGATATATGTAAAAAAGGTTTTCTCCTCCCACTCATCATTTATTTAATAATCTCTCTCACTAATAAAATGAAACCCCACTATCTCTTTCAATCTGCCTCCATAACCTATTTAACCTCCATATTTCCTGCTCCTCTTTTATTTTTCTCGTTGGCCCACAATTCAACGTGTCTCCTTCTCATATCTTTCACATGCCCGATCCTTTTGTTTGGAACCTATCTATATGGTTTTTTCCACTCCAAAGCTATTTCCATGTTTAATGCAAGACCCTATCGCGACAAACAAGAAAACAAAGGAAAGGAATAGTGGCAGAGTTACTCTGAAATAGATTTCTACCATTACTCTCAGCACCAGCATGTTTCCACAAGGCATCATGCAACATTCAAAGAACAGTCACATGTCACTTTCACTGTTGTTTACACTTTTGGTGGAGTTGGTTGCACCAAAATAGAAGAGGAGTCTTCCCACAGACTGCCACATCATACAACCACTTCGAATTTTTAGCCTTGATGTTGTTTATTTTGATTACGTCATAGCACTTTGTATTAAAGCTTTAGAATAAGCCTCATCTCTTGCACGAGATCGTAATAAATTTTGGGAACAAGTTTACTCCTTTTATGGATATAACATTTTTATATTTTTGTATATATGTGACAAAATGCTATGTAAAAAAGGTTGGTGGTTTTAGAATGTTGGCTCATATGATCAGTACTCTTTTTAGTGAATAAAATTGAAAGAAACTTCTGAGGAATTATTATCAATCTGGTGTGTGTATTGTTAATTTTCACTTGTGTTTCCATATCTTATTATATCAGTGGCAGTTTGCAATCCCTCATGTTGTTATGTGTTTTTATCAGTCTCTTGACATGTTCATGTGTTTTATCAATTTTTGTTAGTCTCACACAGTGAGCTTTCTTGATTAAATATACATGATGACAATGTAAAGAGCACCACTTATAACAGTTATCTTCCATGATATTTCAATGAGAATATTGTAAGTCTAGAAATAACTTTCTCTTGTTGAAATATTGACAAATTGCTACTTGTGTTATTTTCTACCAAAAGCAGTGGATTTCTACCTTGCAGACCCACTGTTTCTTCTTCCATTTCACATTCTCTTCCCCTCAGAGGCTACAAAATCACTCTTTTGCTACCACATCAAACCCAATACCCTCATTAGTAGAACAATGGATTTGACTGAAATCTCTTTTCAGTGAATGGGAGTTTAAACCACTTACCAATCTCATAAACCAAATCATTAAATTACCTTAGAGTTTAGGATGTGTCTGGTCAAGTGCTTGAAGCAATCCAAGTGTTGATTCCAGTGCTAACACGTTGTAAGGGTTCAAGCCACATGCAAGCAAGGGGACCGATTCCACTGCACCCCAGGGATGCTACTGGGCCAAGTACCCCCACACTATGGTGCATTGATTGTAGGGTAGTTGGATGACATGATACAAACCATTGTCCTCGATTAGGAAGCTATGTGCCAGAGCTGAAGCAGCAGTGGTGCAGATTTTTCTCTTCGGTTGGTCATGATGAGCACCACTGTCGTATGTTTGACCTAATGATAGATAGTGCTAACCTCTATCGAGTGCAGGCTGACCCTTCTTCACCAGCATCTCCCTCTGGATGTGGAGGATCCCCGACAAGAGGAAGGGGAGGGGGAAGAGGTGAAGGCGCACGTCAGGGAAGAGGGCAATTTATCTGCTATAACTGTGGAGACGCTGGACACTACGCGCATGACTACCCAAACCCTGCGCAACAATATTGCAGGTAATGTAGGCAATTTGATCATGTAGTTGAATATTTTCCAGTGTTAATTGCTAGAATGCAGGAAAACCAACAGCCGACACCTATACAAAACATACAAATGGTTAAAGCTAATTCACGCAATGATGGTCCAAGTGTAAACATAATTACACGTAGTGGTGTTGCCATCGGAGGGGATGAGGAAAATAAGGCTGACGCAGAGCCACTGATCGGAAATGCCTCTGATAAGAAAGAAGGACTCGACCTGCAGAAGGAAAAAGAGACTTTCATTGAAGCCGGGAAGGATTTGTCCACTGCAGGAGCATCCACATCAAAGTCTATCATGGAATCAAAGACTGATGATGAATTCAAACCATTACTATAAGCCTATATTAGGTTATTACGCAATAAAAAGGTAGAAGATAATCTTCAAGCCCTGATAGACAGCTACACGGAAAAGGAAATACCTCGTAATGAGACTAAGGTTGTGAACAAGATTTATAAGAACACGAAGAGAACTGGTCGAGAGATGCGCATGACTGTGAAAATTGGAGAGTATGAAATGGATCAAGTCATCCTAGACCTAGGATCAGATGCAAATGTTATACCTAAGAAAACTTGGCAGAAGATGGGAGAATCGAAGTTGGAATGGTCCACCATTCAGCTACGCATGGCGAATTAGCAAAATATCATTCCACTTGGAATACTTCCACGAGTTTTGGTAGACATTGCTGGAGTAAAATTACATGCATATTTTGAAGTAATACATATTTTAGATGATGTAGACCCCTATCTTGTGCTGTTAGGATTGGATTGGGTCATCGATATGGGAGGCATCATCAACCTGAAGCGTAAAAGCATGATCTTTGAGAATGATGGTATGCGGGTAATAGTACCCCGGGACCTGGAAGAAGGAGAAAGATTTACAGAGAAAGTGAGCGGAGGAGATGATGTTGAACATATTTACAAGTTGACTGCGTGGGACGAGGATTGGATCAACCCCACAACTGATGGAATGTTGAATTGGGAGAAGGATAGTTCATGTTTTTCACATTCGAATGGAGAGATGGAGAACTAACAGAATTGGTTGCAAGATGTCTATGTGTTGCACTGCCTCAAGATTACTGAGAAATTCTGATGCATCTCCTCAGAGGTAAGAGATATACCCTATTTTGATGGTTTTGGTAGTGTTATAGTATTTCTGGAAGAATCGAAGAAGGTTGTCCCAGAAGAACGAAAGTTCTAGGCACTTGAATTGGCTATGCGCGCGACCCCTGCGCATTGGTGGGATACACACAAGGGATTTTTTAAGGACTGCGAGGAATGTAGAAAAATGATGACGTTGTGCTTTTAGCCTCTCGCTACCCCACCTATTGAGCTTTTCTATGGTTAGGGAGACCCGCGCAAACACCTGGCCCTGTGGATGGAGGTTTGGAAGGAAAATACTTGGAATGAGAAGGTTCATATGTTTATTCATTCGTTAGGGCCAATACCTACCACTTGGTATCTGGAAACGAAGCTGCATCGCGGAACTCACCAATGATTACAATGTCTGATGATTTCCTATCAACTTTTAGCTTGATTGGGGGATCAGAGGAATTAAATGAAGCTCTGCAGGATATATATGCTCTTGTCTTTGATGAATCTCGACCTCGAAGGGAATGTGTTGCGCTAGCATGTGACGCACAAATGCAAGACATTGTCAATTGCAGGAACCCGTCAATAGATGATAATGAAGATGATCCAAGAAATGTCCACATCCCTGAATCTGAAGGAGAGCGCGCAGTTGCAAGGCCCTCATTGGGAATAGTAGATGTAACTAAACCTTTGAAGTTAAAGGAAGTCAACATTGGGACAGAATAACAACCCAAGTTGGCCAAAATCGGGGATTAGTGGGATGATGATACAATAGGGAAGATTGTCGAGCTACTGACAGAGTATCAGGACCTGTTTCCTACAAAGTTCTCTGAGCTCAAAGGAATTGTAGGAGACCTAGGTGTTATGAAGATCACTTTGAAACTAGATGTGCACCCTGTCAAGCAGCGACCATACCGATTGGATCCCAAGTATAAGAAAAAAGTGTGAGAAGAATTAGATAAGATGGTTGTTGCAGGAATCATTGAGTTGGTAGAGAAATCTAATTAGGTGAGCCCAATGGTAATTCAAGAAAAGAAGACCAAAGGAAAGATAAGGATTTGTGTAAATTTTCGCAAGCTGAATGATGCATGTGTGCATGACCCCTTCCCTACTCCATTTTCAGATGAGATACTGGATAATGTGGAAGAGGCTTATTCTTTTACTGATGGATTTTCGGGGTATCATCATATCAGAATTGCGCCTAAAGGTAGCAGCAAGACCACCTTTGCAATAGAATGGGGGTCTTTTCAGTACGATGTCATGCCTTTCGGATTAAAGAATCCACCTACGATCTTCTTACGTGTAGTAGTGGTTGTGTTCAAAGAATTCATGCATAATTTTTTGGAGGTGTATTTTGATGACTTGATAGTGTTTGGGTTGGTAAAGAAACATGTGACAAACCGAGCATGATGCTTGAAACTTGTAGGAAGCACCAGATTTCTCTTAACTTGAAGAAATGTATATTCTGCGTGCCTTTTGGAATTTTGTTGGGACATATAGTGTGTCAGCCAGGATTGATGTTAGACCCAGCCAAAATAGCAGTTATCATCAACCTAGAAATTCCCACTAATGAGAAACAACTACACTCCATCCTAGGCCACACCGGATACTACAGGAAGTTCATTCAGGGCTATGCTCTGATCATTGCGCCAATGGAGAAGTTACTAAAGAAGGATGTGTCATTTTTTTGGGATGAAGAATGTCAAAAGAGCTTCAATTCGCTGAAGTAAAAGATGGCCACTGCACCTATTCTGATATTCCCAGACTGGTCTAAGTTTTTCCATGTACATGTGGATGCATCTGGTATAGCATTTGGGCCTGTTTTAGCGCAACCAGGAGAAGGAGACATTGATCACCTTGTTTATTTTTCTAGTAGGAAGCTCTCCAGTGTAGAGCACAACTACTCAACCACATAAAGGGAAGGATTGGCCATGGTCTATTCTCTACAAAAATACAGGCACTATATGCTAGGAGGAAACTTCAAAATGTTCACTGACCATTTCGATTTGAAATTCCTGGTCAATAAGCTTGTGTTGGGGGGGAAGATTTGCATATGGTTGTTGTTATTTCAGGAATATGACTTTGAAATCATTGTGAATCCTGGAAGACTAAATGTTGGACCTGATCATTTGTCACGCATCGAAAATGGGGAAGAACCAACCAATTTGGAGGAGGGGCTACCTGATACGCAACTCTTTGCTATCAAGGTGGCGGATGAACACTTTTCCGATATTATTCATCTTCTGATTACTGGAAGTGCGCCTACTGAATACTTAGTGCAACAAAAGGAGGAGTTGGTGGCGCATGCAGCTGATTTTACCCTGATTGTTGGTCAGTTATATAAGCTGGGAGCAGATGAAGTATTAAGGAGGTATGTGTTGGAACATGAGAGACAAGATATCTTAGTTGAGGCTCATGGAGGGGTGGCAGGAGGCCATTATGCTGGGAAGGCTACTGCGCAAAAGGTGTTGCGTGCAGGGTTATGGTGGCCCACATTGCACAGTGATACACATGCATACTGTCGAGCCTGTGATGCATGTTAGAGAACGGGGAAGCCCTCGCACATAGATGAAATGCCCTTGCAACCACAAATGGCCCTGCAGGCCTTTGATAAATGGGCTATAGATTTCTTTGGACCGATCAATCTTCCAGGGAAGAAAATTGGAGTGTGCTTTATCATCATTGCCACAGATTATGTAACCAGATGGGAAAAAGCCAAGGAAGTTACGGATTGTACTATGGATACTGCTGCACACTTCATTTTTGAACATATTTTGACTAGATTTGGATGCCTGAAGATATTGATGAGTGATAGAGGTACACATTTTGTTAATGAAACCATTGAAGCCTCACAGAGGAATTTCAGATCCATCACCAGAAGAGTACCCCTTATCACCAACAAGAAAATGGCAGAGTAGAAGCTTTCAACAAAATTTTGGAGAATATGCTCACAAAGATTTGTAACGCAAAACGGAATGATTGGGACGTGCACATCCCTTTTGTGTTATGGGCTTATAGGATCACATGCAAGAAGTTGTTTTGGAAAACACCTTTCAGGATGGTCTATGGGCAAGAAGCGATCATGCCAATGGTGTATATTTTCCCAAGCTTGCGCATCGCAACATTCACTAATATGGTTGAGCCTGACATCATGGAGGAACGTCTGGCGTAATTGGTTTCCTTAGAAGAGGATCGGTTTGTTGCTAACTTCCATCAGCAAGTGCAGAATGCGCGCGAAAAGGCCTGACATGATAGACACATCACACAGAAGGTGTTTAAGGAGGAAGACTTGGTCTTACTATATGACAGTCAGTTTGCGCACCACCCAGGAAAGTTCAGGAAACATTGGTTAGGGCCATACATTGTGAAGGAAAACACTGATGGAGGTGCGGTGTGCTTGGCCACGCTGCTTGGTGAGAATATTCCCAGGTATTTCAACGGAAGTTGTCTGAAGCCATATAGGGACAATCTGGTGCCGACCAAATGACTATATGGCTGGAGCATAAGAATCCAATGGTCTACGCATGGCACAGAGGGAAGGCACATACAGGTGCGATAGGAGTGCAAGGGTGATGCGCAGGGTAAGAAACTAGCCGTTGGAATAGTGAAACTGGGTGAAAACGTGATTTTACGTTGGATGGAGCGAGTTTTATGCATTTAATGAGGCGATCTTATAGGATTCTTGACCGTTTTTATGGAGGTAAGTTGCATTTAATGGAGATCGATCGTTTTCACCTTGGATTGCCTATAAAAGGAAGGGCGCGAGTCACATTTGGTTCCTTTGCTTTCAGAGTACATTGCGCCCTAAGCTTAGTCATGAATTGCGCTATAAATTTGTCTATGAGTGCTATATGTCTGACCGAGAGACCCCATTCGGCATGAGTAATCCAGAATTCATCTTTCGCCCAAGAATGAAGGCCACCAATCCAGAGAGTGTGCCATTTGAGGAGCTCTTCACACCTCTCACAACATCGACTGAGCTATGATCAGATGGTGTCCACGAGATAATCCTGGAAGTTGAAGAAGTCATGTCTACGCCGGCTAAAGGAAAGGGAAAATTGATAAAGGGGTCCTCTTCAAAGCTGCAGACCTCTCCAAGGAATGTGACATCCCAATGCCAGGCTACTAAGGATAGGTCGCCCATGGGTGATCTTACGAAGAGACCAATGAGAACCGCTGAGGAGGCTGCGCTCTTTGAGCCAATCTCAAGGCAGCCTCCATATGTCAAGCCGTGCAAACCCTCTGTGCACGTGCTGAAAAAAATAGATGTGGTGAGAGATTACCTACAGATGCCTTTGGTCCCACAGACCGTCCCCCTAACTGAAGATATGTTCGGCAAGATTCTGCACATCAAGTTTGATGACCATGATTTAGCACATGAGGAAACATTCCCTGAGTTGGCGCTAGAGTATTACCTACAACGTGTGTTATATGACGACGTCGTGAAGGTTGAGCCTATGTCGTGGGCGCGTGGGATGAGAAATGCTAGGATCCTCATTTTGGGAGGTACCCTATCACCACCATATGCATGCGCCAGCTGCTAACATTGGTGCATAGGGGATGCCTATGAATTCAAGGGTGGATTCTGATAGATGTTGCGCTGATCGACCAGATCATCGGCTTGCCCAAGAAGGGGCCTCATCCAATGGAAAGTTTTGGTAAGAGCAACGAGCTCAAGGTCACGGCAAAAGTAAATAAATATTACAAGGTCGGGTGGGACGCCAAGGGATTCCTGGTGCAAACAATTGCAGATCCGGGTGTGTGCTTAGGAACATTGATCCTAGGCTGCAAATTAATGTGCAAGTGTCGCCCAAAGACAATTCATGCGCACATAATTGTGTTGGCTGGCTAGTGCGAGAATGAGGTCACCTAAAACTGGTCCTAATACCTTTGCCAGGAGTTCTTGGACAACTTGTGTGAGGAGCAGGAAGAAGGTAAAATGTTTTGCTATTCGTGGCTGTTGTTACTAATTGCGCTGATAGCATGGGAGACCCCATAGGGGATAGTCCTCCCAGAATTAGAGCCTAGCGTATGCGAGGGGGTGCACTAAGCTAATCTGTGGGATTCCTCTGACCCCAGGTGGGTGGAGGAGAATAAGATTTTTTGGGTACTATTTGAGGGCGTGCTAGCCGCTGCAATACACTCACGCCTAAGGCTATCCTTAGCAGTATATGAAAAGTACAAAAGAATCACATATTTTTAGATAACCATGCACCATGTGCAGATCAGGGTGCACAATGACCCTGTGTGGTATAACTTGTGTTTCATGGTGACTGAAGTGGAAGTCGACCAAGTCATTGGGACCTGCCCAGAAGCTTAGAAAGTGGGGCTTAGCTCCACTAAGCTCATTATAACATCAACATCAGGAAAGGATATAACTCCAGGAGATAGAGAGAAAGACGCCGAGCCGTGCACTGACAAGGATGCAAAAACAGACGGAAAGAAGGACGGTGAGAAGGAGCCCGAGCAGGAAGCAGAAAAGGATATGAAGTAAAATATTGGAGGCGAAGCTGATGTGGACCCTAGAGGCCTCGATGGGTTAGATGGTACTGGTGTAGAATCTCCACGCGACACGAAGCTTGGTGCAGAAACACCCAAGGGTTTGCGTAAGAAACAGAAGGGCTCCAAAGTTGGAGGTACAGAAGAGGTCACATTGACTGAAGATGACCTGAAAAAAATAGCAGATGTAGTTGCATTTGCCTCGGAGGACAGGTGGACTACCATGGAAGAACAATACAAGGCTGTGGTTGAAGCCTTACAATCCAGATTGCAGGTTCTGCAGCTGAAAACCGACAATTTACAAGCGAGCATGAATCAAGTGAGGCCGATTCAAGCGAGCGTGCCGACAGCAATGGTCATCGCCACGTCAGACAATAGAATCTGCCCCTTCCCGGGCACAACATTTACATTGGAGCAGCCGGAGCTGCACGCGTAGGTGCAGACTTGCCCAGAGGTGGGGATCAATCTATCTAAATTTCCAAGTGGAAAGATACACGCTATCCAAACTATCATCTCCGACGAGCCGTAGTGCAGGGAGGTGTGCGTGCACCAACAATTAAGTGAAGCAGAGCAAACAGTTGCAGCTAAAATGAAAGAATCAATTCAAGCCCACATAGTGCAATAGGCGACTGTAGCACAACGCACAGAGTTAGTGCACTTGAACGATAGGCTGTGCGGTGACCTTCCCGAAGTGGCCATTCCTGCATCCGCCGCACCACAAGTCAAAATTGAAAGCTTGGTTGCCACGCTAAATGCTTCCAGGACATAAGTGTAGATAGTGAAAGCAGAGTTCAAACAACAGATTGCAACATTGCAGGCTAAGATTCAACCCAAGACTCCCCCGAAGGTACGTGCGCAACGGGTAGCCTTGGTGAAAGAAGCTTCAGAAAGCATCTCTGCTAATTTTGACAAAGGCTCCGCGATGCTCAAAACCGCAATGGGATTGTGGACCTCTGTGTAAACAAACCCACTATTCAAAAAGATCTCTTAGGAGTTGTGTGCCAAGGATTAGACATTTGATGACCTTCAGGAGGCCTTGCTCACTTTTGTCCCTGCTCAACGCATGGGCCGCCTGCAAACGAGTCAAATTCTGTGCGATGAGGTCGAGGAGCTCCACCGGAAGAAGAAGATCGTGACATAGCACATGAAGCCATGGGTAGACGAGGCAATGAAGCTGTCACAGGAGCTGGATGCAGCCGTGAAGAATCTGAATCAAACCCTGCAAAGTATTAATATAGCCGCTGAAGGGCTAACATTACATAAGCTGGTGGATATCGCACAGAGTGCAGCAGATCAGAGTGTGGGTGTCCTGACGCCCTTTGCTGCTGCCATTGAAGAACTGTAGAACAAGATGAAGAACCCAACACCGCTGTGACTCGGGACGAGTCACAAGATTGTGTTGGGGGCTTGTTGGAGCGGGGTCCCTTAGGACCGAATTTTGGGATAAAATATAGTATATTTGTAAGTTTAATCGTGCGCGCTAAGCGAAGCACAGGTCAAGGGGCTTTGGGGCGGGTCAAAGCCCCTCATGAGTTGTAATGAGCCAAAGGGTAGAACTAGGGGCCGCAAACCACAATTTGCGGACCTTAGATGAGCGCATGCTAAAAGTATAAATATGAGTCTAGATCGAGTCAATAAGAGACAATGATGAAAGAGATCTGACTATGTTTTGATGTTTTGAGCAAACTTGTTTGGGTTAGAAGGCTCCTGTTGGCTCTGTGCGTGGAGACCTTAGTCTTGATGTGTGCGGACCCCGCTAGCTGTGTGCGCGGGTAGATCGAAGGTGTTGTAAGGGAGATCTGAACTGTGAATGAATAAAGGAATGTTTTGGATGATATCTGAGTATCAAATGCATCTATATTTTGTGTTATGATCTATTTCTGCATGTTATTTCCGATTACTGTGTTATCTGTGTTGGATCGGTTGCGCGACTGTCTTTTACCTTAAATGAATGGTTAATGCATAGATCTATTGATATTTAAGGTTATTGTTAAGTATTAAGGATTATTGAAAGGGATTGCTGATCTACAACTGTGTGCACACAAGGTATTCTGTGTAATTGACCTAAATATGTCTGGTTAGGGTTTCTGGTTAGGGCTTCTATTGCGAAGGTCCAATAACAATAGTTTTAGATCTGAAGACACCCACATCAATTAATTCTCTCTCAGGGTGTAGAAACCCAATTCCAACACCCTCCCATACTGCTTCGGGTGAGACTTTGACTTGTGCAAGAAGGTCACTGCCGAAAGGGCCAATAGTAAAAGGGTTTTGTTGGCTAACTTTAACTCTAAACCTGGGTCAGGACCCCTCAAGCGAACACATGGAAAATCAACCAGGGGTTGTTACAATGAGCATAGGATCTTTGATCCTCAATCCCCCATTTTGAAGAGCTTCCCTAATGGTATTAAAATATACAAGGTGAAATTTCTATCTATTTTGATTCCCCCCTACCACAAAGACTTGCAATTGCTTCTTCTAATTTGTTGCATATTCTTATAGGTGTATAAAAGTAAGTTAATCTTGTATTAAAAGGATCTTCTTTGTTCTCACAACTTGATAAGATTTCAATGAAAAAATTCAGTATGAGCAAGGTCTTAACACAATAATACTCTTTGTTGTCATAATTCGATAAAAAAATTCAGCATGAGCAAGATCTTACCACAACTAAAGTTTCATGCTCAATAGAATTATGTTATTTAGGGTTTTGCTCATTAAAATTGACGTATATAATTGACATATCAATAAAAAGTTCCAAATTAATAAAAATTCCAACTTCATGTAGTACCAAATTCCAACTAGAAAAAGAATATTTATTACAAAATTAATTAATACCCATACTCACATTTTGATTCTAGTTTTATTATTTCTAGTTAGCAGTTTTTTTAACTTAATTTAATTGAAGAATAAAATCAAGTACTATTGTTGTTAGATCTAAGACTTTCATGATTAATAATTTAGATAAATGTCTTTCAGATTAATCACATCATTAGTATTTGGTCGACATTTCGAACCATCTAATGTGGTTCATCATCAGGACAAGGTGAAAAGATGATCGATCTTAATGAATAAATAGTAAGGATGCATCATTGCCCGATAGATAACCATTGAAAATTAGTCGTTATTAGTTAGAGAAATTAATTACAAAGGTTAATAAATAATAAATGATTTTAATTAAAGAATAAGTTATAAAAAAATATTTATTAATATTATATAAATTAATAATATTATAATTTAATAACAAATATTTAAACTAAAGGAGGAGGGTCATTTTAATTTTATTATATAATTAATAAAAATTCTAATTTATAAGTCAAAGAATAAAAACACTAAGAAAACATAAAAGGTAAAGTTAATAATAAATAAATAAATAGAAGAGGGAATTTAAAAAACAAAAAAAACAAAAAAATAAATATTATGGAGAGAGCGGGAGTCTAGCTCTTACTCAATTTCCTCCCATCATCCTTATTGAAATTCTTAACATGTCTCTCAATCTCAATAGTTTCCCTGAACTTCCTATTATTTCCCACATTTAAATAAAGATAAATTCAAGCCATTGAGTGAATTACACTTTTAAAAATATTTAAGTCAATGTGACATTGACCATATAAGTTAGTTGCACATGCACCATTTAACTATGACATATCATACACATGTAGAGATTTTTCATATAAAAACATTAAAAAATTATCATAACAAATTTTTAGAGAAATAATTTTTCTCGATCAATCACATGCATATTTTGAAATCAACACATTTCGAACCAATTAATGGTGGACCTAATAGTTAAGAGCATGTGTTTCCTCCTAAAAAGACACAGGTTCAAAATCAGAGAGAGTAAGATATGTATACCTTCATAGACTTAATAGTAAAATTGCTGGACGGAAGATTGAATTATTATTATTATTAATGAGATTCATCATAATAAAAAAATAAAAAAAACAAATTATACACCTTTTCGAATCAGATTCTTTTCATCCATTAACTAATTCAAAACACCACAAAATATATACGTAACCGTCCATTTCAACTATACAAATACAATGTTACATTCCCTCTACGTAACCCTCCTATTCAACTCTACAAATACAATGTTCATAGCTTACATTTGGACTTTGGCAAAAATCTATAAATCAAAGAAAATCTACTACCCTCCAAAGCCTCCGTACAGGAGATTTTGAAAGTGAGCACCGTCGTAGTCAATTGACGTGGCAAGCGACGAAGAGAACTTGCCCAGCACAAAATGAAGCCATTATCACGTAGAACGCCACGTAAGATTCAATAGCGCCATGTTATCTCAAACCGCCATGGTCCTCATGTCAAAAGAAGGTGAGCCTCTCATATATTTATGCCTCTGCTCGTCGATCTATGCCTTTTAAAACGTTTTCCCCAAAGAATGCATGTCTACCATTGAGGCGAGGAGAGCATGGCGTCTACGTTGTGTGGCGGGACGACCCTAAATCTTCTTCCTCATGTCCAGGGCGGCTTGCGGTTTCGCGTAAAGGTAAACGCATTCGCATTCTCATTCTCATTCTCCCGACTTCTGTTTGCGGGCTCTGTTATTCCTTCGAATGGCATGCTTGCATTGCATTCTAACTTATACCAAGTGTTTCCATGATGTGTGGTTAATTCCGTATTAAAAGGCATTGATAAGCTTGAATTTGGTTGCAGAAGGCTCACCATGGATCGACTAGTTCTAGTCGAGCTGCTGCTTTCTTGTGGTCTGGAAGAGATCGTTCCGGTATGTTTTAATTTGGAAATTGGTAGGGTTTATGTGAAGTAGGCTTACCTTAATTTACACCTAGAATTACCAATTGGTATTTGTGCGAAAGTTTTTGGATGTTTTTGTTTTTTTGAGCTTGTGGTCACTGGCTTCAATTCCCATAGAGTTGCAATCGCTTTCAGCAGCCATGCATATCCCCTGTTATCTGTGCATTCAAAACTTATTTTCTCAGACGGTAATTAGATGGGTGTCAACGAATGCCATTTATTGTTCGTTCCCTTCAGCTTGATCTGTTCCAGGGCCAAGTTATTAGGTTTAGCCCATGTTTAACTTGGGTGAATATTTTGAACAAAGATGTCAGTTTCCAAATATTTCAGCATGACATTTGCCGTAATGGTTGCCACTTTCTTTTAGTGCTATATACCTATGTTGGAATTTCGTTTCTTATTAATACTCTCCTTCCTTTCTTCAAACAATTCGAGGAATTGAACCTGGAGTTATGGTGCCCCATTTTTAATATACATGGAAGGAGAATTGGTCATGAAGATGCTTTCCAAACTTTTCATAAAACATAACTTGATTGAAGATGGAATTTGAAAGATGGCAAACATAACTGGTGGGGTATTTGGAATAGAGCAGACATGAGGTCATGATATTTTGACACATGGCAGTAAACCTAAGTTGTTCATAACTTTGAAATGGCTATGAACAGTATCTTTTTTTTGCAGTACTCGAGCAAGGCCCCGATTCAGGTTGCATGTTACACTGAAACTCTTGATCTGGAAATTTAAGGGGCATCTACGAATAATTGAAGGTCAATTCTCAGGAGTCTTGTGGCTAGTTTGCACTCTGATGTGCTCTTCCTTCAAGAAGTAAAGGTACTTGGCTTAAAGCTCTGCTTGCTAACGAGAAATATGTGGTTACTTCTCAAGAGGAGGGTAAAGGGGGAGCTATCTGTGATTCTACCTCTTGGTTAGCCCTGCATATTTTGGCTCAAGGAGAAGATTCCATGACCCGATGTTGTTGGATGATAATCCTGGTCATTGGCGAGGTATGGGATTTCTATTTACTGTTTGCGGCCAACAATTCTATTGGATGTATGCAACTTTGGCATTGGATGGTTTGAGCACCACCTTTTGCGAAGTGGGTAATTAGGGGAGATTTCAACATGGTTGATCCAGGTAGATATTGGTGGCCACTTGCCTATTCCACTTGGGGCCTCACCATTGTTTCTTTCAGTTTCCTTAATTATAGCACAATTTACTATTTTTAACAGTTTTTCTGGTCCTGAACTTCTGCAGCCGTTTTGAGGCCCTAAACGACATTTTCTTGGGAAAACCATGTTGCTCACTCAATAGTTGTATTCCTCGGATAGATATTTCTAACGAGGTATTGAGCACGTCAAACAAAGATTGTATCCAAAGTTACATCCCCGGAAAATTGATGTACCAATTTACCCAAACGGGGCCCATAGTTTTGGCGCTTCATCTCTTAAGGTTAGGTTTTTAGATGTTTAGGGTTTTCCATTGTTTCTCAATAATAAATAGGTCCTCGAGCCTCATTGTAACACAGTTCAGAGGCCTGTAGCGACCACATCTTTTCTCAGAGATAAGCTACTAGCGCCCTAGCTAGTTTATTTCCATTCTGTCTGTAAACAAATTTCAGTTATTTGATATTAATGAAATGAAGTGTTATTTTCGCTGCATTTTTGTATTTATGGTTATATGTGTATTCTGTTGCGCTCCTACATAAATCTGGATAAGTGGTATCAGAGCGGTCTGCTCTTTCTCGATCCTACTTTGCATGTCCCCAATGAGGTCGGGGTATAAGGAGTTAAGGCTCGATCTGGTTGAACCTTTGCAAGATCAACCTCGCAAATCCTGACGGTCGCCCATGGGGGACAAAAAGAAAGATGTGAGGGAGCAGGAGATTCATCAAAATATTGTTCAAGGAGGCCCTCAAAAAACAAAGGAACGCGACTGGCCATGGGGGACAAAAAAAAGATGTGAGGGAGCAGGAGATCCTATCAAAATATTGCTCTAGGAGGCCCTCGAAAAACAAAGGAACGTGATAATGGATAACTTTGCCCAGATCCTTCAAATACTGCCCACTGACGGTGCATCTGCATCCAACAACCACTTTGGAGGCGCAACCCTTTTTAAGGTACAAGTAAACTTTGACATTCCCATATTTGAGGGCCAAATAGATGTAGACGTCGTAGATAGATGGTTGAATCTATTAGAAGGATATTTCTCGGTTCATGACTTTTTCGACTGGGAGAAGATTATTTTTGCACTCCTCAAAGCTACCCCCATGTCAAGGACTGGTGGGAAACCTACTGTGAGAAAAAAGACAAGGGGGAACCCTCTCTGTTCTCGGCTGTACCCACTTGGAATTATTTTCGAGACACCATCAAGGAACAATATTATCTTGTGGGGAGCTATGAGGACAAGTACATACAATGGACTACGCTACGGCAACAAAGGGATCAATATGTGCATGAGCTGACGAATTTGTTCCATACCCTATGCACAAATTGGGGTATCAAAGATTCAGAGAAACATTTGGCGTTGAAGTACCGCAGTTGTCTGCATAGATACATTCAGGAGGAAATGGAGTTCCTCAACATCTCCTCGCTTGGTACGACATATCGGTATGCTGCCAAGATTGAGTAGAAATTCAAACAGAAGAAGCGAAACTTTGGATTTGCGAATCAAAGGCAAGGGAAAGGTGCCCCTAAACTGCAGAACAAAGGACAAAGCCAAGGCATGGCGGCCCAAGATAACCTACCGAAGCCGCAAGCAAAGAACAACACCGCGAAGCCAAAAAAGGACACGAAAAAGTGGTGTGAGTTCCATAAGAGCTCTACTCACAACACAAGTGAGTGTTGGGCCAAGCAGTGACTGGTGGCTGAGATGAGGACTCTGAATCAGATGCATGCTCTGACTCTGAATCAGATGCATGCTCCAACTATGAATCAGAACCCGACAAGGAGAATGACAAAGGGAAGCAAATTATTGATGCAGAGCCCAATGCCACCATTGCCACTACAAAGATCTAGAAGGAGGAACCGGAAGATCCAGAGGAGGAGTGTCTCTTCCACTCCCAGATGTGGGTAAAGGGTTCCCCGCTACAGTTCATTATCGACAGTGGGAGCCAAAAGAACTTCATTTCAGCAGAGGTCGTGAAGCGGTTGGGCTGGCTGACCACAACACACCCATAGTTGTACGAGATCTCTGCGTCAGCGAGCAGTGTCGCCTTCCCTACAACATCAAGCCCTTCACGGATGAGGTATTATGTGACATTGCTCCTCTTGATGTTTATGATGTATTATTAGGTCAACCATACTTGTGGAAGCGACAAGCTGTGTATGAGTCCCGACCTGGCACTTTTTTTTGTTACTTTGGGCAATAAGTTGTACAGGATACCAGAGGTACCACCGCTCGCGACTATCTCTTTGGTTACTGCAAAACAATGCAGTAAGCTCATTTCCAAAATCGGGAAATTTGTTTTCCTGATGATCCGCCCCCAAGGCAAGAAGAAGATTGTGGCCTTGACCTCCAGATAGGGCTCCTCCACACGACAACAACAAATGGAAAAGGTCGTGGAGGAGTACGGGGACATCTTCACCTCACCCATAGGGGTGCCTCTGCACTGTCAGGTCAAGCATCCCATCGATTTGACCCCAGGTGCGTCGCTGCCCAATGGATCGATCTATCAGTGCTCTGTTTTGGAGAACGACGAAATCAAGAGGCAAATTCAGGAGCTGTTGCAGAAATGTCACATCCAACCAAGTTCATCGCCCTGTGGGAGCCCGATCGTGTTGGTGTAGAAGAAGGATAGGACTTGGAGACTCTGTATTGACTATCGGGCGCTGAACAAGATCACTTTCCAGAATAGGTACCTGATCCCACGGATTGACGACCTTCTGGATCAACTCAAAGGGGTGAAATATTTTAGCAAGATCGACTTGAAGTCCGTGTATCACCAGGTACCAATCGAACCCTCCGATGAGTGGAAGACTGTCTTCAAAGCCAAGGAGGGCCTTTTCGAACGGCTGGTCATGCCTTTTGGGTTGACGAATGCTCCCGCAACCTTCATGAGGTTGATGGACAATATCTTGTGGCCATTCACCAACTCATTTGTAGTAGTGTACTTGGATGACATCCTGATCTTCAGCCAAACTTGGGAAGAACACTTCCACCACATCTGACAGGTCCTCCAAACACTGCGACAACACAAGTTGTGTGCCAATTTTGTTAAGTGCACTTTTGGCATGACCCAGGTTCAATATCTGGGATACATTATTGATGAACGAGGGGTGCATGTGGATCCAATTAAGATCCAAGTAATTCGGGATTGGCCGGTCCCAACCACTCTAACAGAGCTTCGTAGCTTTCTAGGTCTTGCTAATTTCTTCCGCAGGTTCGTGTTGGGATTCTCTCATATCACTTGGCACTTGAGTGAAGTCATAAAGGGAGGAGCGAAAGCAAAATTCTTTTGGTCGAAATCTCAACAGAAGGCATTCGTAGAATTGAAACATCACCTCTGCTCTGCCCCAATGCTCACATTACCGGACTTGCAACAACCATTTGAGATTGAGACAGATGCCTCTGACTATGCTATTGGGGTAGTTCTTACTCAACAGGGGCATCCAGTTGCATATCACAGTGAGACATTGTCCGACATAGTTTGCAAGTATCCCACTTATGAAAAAGAAATGTATTCCATTATGCAGGCGTGCCGCTAATGGAAGCATTACATTTTGGGGAAGGAAACGGTTATCCAAGCATTACATTTTGGGGAAGGAAACGGTTATCCACGCAGACCACCGACCCCTGTAGTTCATACAGACACAAGGGAAGTTGCAAAACGATTGCCATCGGAAACGGTCCACATATCTGCAACAATTTCATTTGAACATCAAGTATAAGAAGGGCAACACCAATAATGTTGCAGACTGCCTCAGCTGACCACCGATCGTGGCACTAACCATTGTTCTCAACTCTTGTGGGCACGAGACTTCTGATTGGCCACTTGTCTACAAGAGCGATCCAGAATTCGGCCACACATACAAGACACTCTTGGAGGGTACGCAAGTTCCAAATTTTCACCTCCAGGATGCACTGCTATGTCACCTGCGACACCTTTGTGTTCCTTCAAGCGATCGTGCCAAGATGATTTGGGAAGCACACTGTAGTCGAGTCACTAGGCATTTCAGGGTCGAGAAAATAGTGGCAATACTGCAGAAGTATTTCTATTGGCCGAACTTTCGACAAGATGTTGGGAAGTACATCAGATCATGCACTGCTTGCGCTATTTCCAAACCAACCATCAAGAAGCAAGGCCTCTATACTCCGCTACCTACCCTTAGTCGACCTTGGGAATCCATCTCCATGCATTACATGTCGGGCCTTCCTTCTACTAAGCAAGGAAATGACTATGTTTTCGTGGTCATCGACAGATTCTCAAAGATGGCCATTATATCGGCCTGCAAGAAGAATATCACAGTAGAAGCCACTGCTAAACTCTTCTTTGAACAAGTGTGGGTGCACTTTGGGATCCCACAGTCTATCATCTCAGATCGGGATAGCAGGTTCCTTAGCACATTTTGGTCCAGCCTCTGGTCAATGCTGGACACCAAATTCACCAAGTCCACAGCTTTCCATCCCCAAACTGATGGCCAGACAGAGGTCGTCAATAGGATGATTGTACACATTCTGCGCATGTACAATTCAAAGCATCCATACACATGGGATGAGAACCTTCCCTATGTACAACACAATTATAACCGAGCTCTCCACAACTCAACTGGCCACAACCCCTTTCAGGTGGGCTTGGGGTTCCAACCACTATGTCCCATTGACATAGCCATGCCATTTGTGGCTACTCAGGCCGATTCGGCTCATGTCTAGTCTGAAGCTGACAAAGCAAACAACTTCATTGAGCACAATTAGCACATCTGCTAGCAGGTTCATGACATATTGGACAGAGCCAATTCTAAGTACAAGCAACGACATGATCAATGGTGGGTGACAAAGTGTGGCTACATTTGCAGAAGGAGCGCCTCGCTGGACCCCACCGCAAGCTTCGCCCACTCCGATATGGGCCGTACACCATCACCAAGGCTGTAGGGAACAATGCCTTCGAGCTCAGTATTCCACCATTCCTTGGTCTGCACCCAATATTCAATGTGGACCGCCTTCGGCCCTACTTCCCACCTCTACTGGACACCTCCGACATTGCAGAACAACTCACACCAACAGAGTTAAACCTAGACTGCATGGAACTGGCCACCACAGATTGTATCATGGACATGCAAATCAAGAACACTCGCTAGCAGAAGATCCAACTATATCGGGTTATCAAACCTGGCCAACTCTTGCACCAAGGCAAGTGGTTCAACATGGACCAAGTTCAACAGAAGTTTCCTCATCTCATGGAGGAACTCAACGCAATGGGGACCATTGCTTCCTAAGGGGGGAGGAATGATCCAGGTGGATATTGGTGGCCACTTGCCTATTTCACTTGGGGCCCAACCATTGTTTCTTTCAGTTTTTAAGTTTCCTTAATTATAGCACAGTTTACTATTTTTAAGCAGTTTTTTTGGTCCTGAACTTGCGGAGCCATTTTGAGGCCCTAAACAACGTTTTTTTGGGAAAAACGGAAGCAACATGGGTCTACAGATTGACCATGTTGCTCACTTAAGGGTTGTATTCTTCGGATAGATCTTTCTAACGAGGTATTGAGCGCGTCAAACATAGATTGTATGCCAAAGTTACGTCTCCGAGAAGTTGATGTACCAATTTACCCAAACGGGGCCCATAATTTTGGCGCTTCATCTCCTAGGGTTAGGTTTTTCCATTATTTCTCAATAATAAATAGGCCCTCGAGACTCATTGTGACACAATTCAGAGGCCTGTATCCACCACATCTCTTCTCAGAGATAAGCTACCAACACCGTAGCTAGTTTATTTCAATTCTGTTTGTAAACAAATTTCAGTTCTTTGATATTAATGAAATGAAGTGTTATTTCCGTTGCATTTTTGTATTTATGGTTATATGTGTATTTTGTTGCGTTCTTGCATAAATTCGGATCAATGGTTGAGTGGAATGTTGATTCTTTTAGAAGCACACCGTGCTATAGACAAGAAGTTGTGATGCATCGTGTTGTTCTGCATCCATATAAGAGCCTGATTTCGTTTTGAGGTTTGCCTTAACAACTACAACAGTTAATGATCTACCCACTGCTTATGCATAGAAAAGCCTGTTGGTTTTGACATTGCATCAACTTGAACTATGGAAGTCTCGTGTCCATCACTGGCGTATCCAGCTACCTCGAGAAATTTTGCTTTGCTTCGATGAAAGACAAGCCCAAAATGATTGCAAAAGGTTATTAGGTGTGTCATATACTGCATGATGCCAGAAGAATTTAGCTCCAGTGGATTGATATACATGGGTCTCGTATACAAAGTGGTGGTCACAACATCTAGGCTTGCCTTGTTAGGGTCTATGCCAACCCTTAGGCAATCATGTTTTGAACCATTGGGGAGTGTTCCATTATTTTTTTGATCACTTTTCTATTTCCACATGTACTGATAGGTGTTGATTGTCAGTGTCTGTAATGTAATTAACTAGCAAAAGCAGTGAAACATGAACAATATTTAGAGAAATATGTATCTTGAAAAGAAAATACAAGAGATAATGAAATTAAACTTGTAGGATATAACCCTTGTATTGATACTAAAAAAGTGAGCTATATTTACAAGTCTTTTTGATGAAACAATGCATATTGTCTACCTCTTTAAATAGTTTCTTAATGTAAAAAATATTAACTTCTTGTGGTAGTCCCATCATTAATGAGTACCAACGACCTAGTGGGCCTTATTTAATAACAATGACCTTTTTGTATCCAGTGGCTACGCACTAACTATTTAATGGGCCTTTTCCAAAGAAGATGGTCTCATACATTAATTGATTAACTCCTACATCCCCTCCCTCTTCAAAAACAACATTGTTGTCTGAATCCATATTTGGGCTAACACAGAGAAAATATCTTGGTGTGGCCTTGGGGGAAAGTCTCGAGTTGAGCAGTTATCGCTCAAATCTCAATTCGTCCATCTAGGTTAACTCCTAGTGAAGCCAAGGGGGGGTAGCCCCTATGAGAAAATAAAACTAAAGCTTAATTAAGCTATAAGTTAAACAAGAAGTATTCAAGGAGTTAATTGAGCTACCCAAAGCACACTAAACCATCAAAATTACAACATTTCACTTTAAAGCATGTAAATAGACTTAAGAAGTAAATGAAATAATCACAAGTGTGTAAATAACCATCCACGAGCAAGAGATATGACAATATGAATGAAATACTTGTAAACAAATGATGTAGCAAATAAAGACCAGTGCCAAGTAAAGAGTGCTTGTGAAAGTAAATTCTTATACTTGGAAATGGAAATGCCAAAAATAAATGTTGCTTGAAAAGTAAATATGGCAATGGAATAATAACCAAGTACTGAATGCTGGAAAGTAAATCCCAAGGGTGTGATTGTGATCCAAATGCTGTAGAGATGTTGTGGAATGTTCTTGGTAGATTTTATTAAGTTAGATTTCACTTGGGTTTTGATTAATTAGTGAAGTGTGACAAATATGTGATGATCTGTATTACTTGCAAGAAAAGTAAATGTGTGTTTTCTCCTCTATCTTTATTCTTTGAATGGGTTTGAAAGGGTTGCAAGGAGATCCAATGGGAGGAAGCTTTGCTTCAATGATTACTGTAGAAATTTTCTGTTTTCCAACCCCGGTTTCAGTATCACTTATTTCTCCTTTTAGTTAAATGCCCTTTCCCATATCCTTACATTCAACACTCAGAAAAAATAATTTTTATTTGCTGAAACATAAATTACTTTGCTGAAACACAAATTCTGGAAAACTTTTACAGAATTATGAAATTGCAGAAATAAAACAAAACACACAGCAAGCTGAAACAGTCATTCAACACATTTGAACACTGAGATTTTTGGTCAACATGACCCTGGAAAAACCCCCTACAACTCTATGGGAAAACCAGTTTCAGAGCTCCTTCTTATTTCTGAAAAATGCTTTTATAGTGAGGTAGAAATTACAGCAAAAATTTCAGCAACTAAACAATAGTACTTTTCTCGATTTCCGTGCATTCACTCCGCCTTGGAAAACGTGCAAAACAGTAAAAACCCAAAACAAAAATTTTATAGCTTTTATGACAACATTAAATGCTGAAATGAGCTTCTCGATTTTTGTGCCCAGCTGTACGGCCGTACTGCTGTACGGACTGTACGGATTTGACAGCAAACCCTCCTCCTCGATTTTTGTGCTCCTTTGCCTCGAAATCTGTGTCGAAGTTGCTGTACGGCTGCTGTACGGATTTCTAGAAATTCGTGCCACCAACCAGCAGTCTCTCTCCTCGATTTTCGTGCCCAGAATCTGCGTAGAAATAAATGCTGAAGTTGCTGTACGGTTCTCCTTGAAAACTGTGCCTCTCCCTCGAAAAATGTGCCCAACACTCGTTGTACGGATTTCTGCCTTGGAAACCGTGCCTCCTTGTTGCTGTACAGATTTTGCTGAAGTCTCTATCAGCTGCCCTCTTTCTCCTCTCTGCTTAGAAATCTCCCTTGCTCTCCTTCTCTCCTTCTCCCAATCTGCTCATGAAAGAATGAATGACCTTTTCCCTCCTTTTCCTCCTTTAACCTAACCCTAAGTGACTTTTGGGGAATCCCTAAATCCAATGGCTGAAATAGATTGAGATCTAGGGCTGAGATTAAATGCTCATTTAAATCTCACTTTCTATTTTTTAATTCACCCACTTTAATAAAGACCCACTTAGTCATTTATTTCCAAAGTCACTTTTCCTTTCTAATTTTACATTGACTTTATTAAAGTCACTTTAAAATTAGACTTTAGTAACTTTATCACTTAAAGTCACTTTTAAATTAGATTTGACTTTATAAAATTATAAAGTCACTTTAGGAGAAAAATTAAAATCTTTTGGACACTTTTCCCGCGGCCAAAGATCAAAGCCTTAGGGAACCACCTGTCCTCCGGTAACCAAATTTCAACACTCCCTCTTACCGAGGAAGGTGTTCCTCACCACACCCATCTTGTCTCTGAAGTAGACATGCTTGCCCCGTGGTAAGGCTTTGGTAAGAATATCTGCAACCTGCTCATCAATGGGAATATACTCAAGCTTCACAGCTCCTTTCTGAACATAGTCTCTGATGAAATGATATCTGATCCCGATATGCTTTGACTTATCATGAAATACTGGATTCTCAGTGAGTTTAATGCAACTCTGATTATCACAGTAAACCACTGAAGGTCTCAACGGCTGACCAAATAAGCCAAACAACATCTTGCGAAGCCAGATGGCCTCACAACTACCTAGACTGGCTGCCATATACTCTGCTTCCGCTGAACTCAATGCTACTGACTGCTGCTTCCGGCTGAACCATGACACCACTGCCGAACCCAACCCAAAACAGCACCTTGAAGTACTCTTCCTATCAGAAGCACAACCTGCCCAATCAGAATCAGTGTAACCTGCCAATCTCACTCCATCCCCCTGCCTGTAGTCCAGACCATAATCCACTGTCCCCTACAAGTACCGCAAAATGTGTTTTGCAGCCACCCAATGAACCTTCCTAGGCTCACACATAAACTGACTCATCGTGTTGATTGCAAAACAAATATCTGGTCTAGTGTTGACCAAATACATCAAGGAACCAATCAGCTGCCTGTACAATGTGGGATCCACCAACTCGGAATCCGAAGCATGAAGCTTCTTCCGGTTGGTGATCATCGGTGTCGACATGGGTCTACAATCCTCCATGTGGAATCTGCCAAGGATGTCCACAATATACTTCCCCTGTCCCAGGAAGAAATGCCCCTCCTCCTGCCACACCTCCAAACCCAAAAAGTAATGCATCGAGCCGATGTCCTTCATCTCAAACTCCGCCGCAAGATCTCTCTTGCAGTGCTCTATGAGTCTCTCTGCACCTGTAATGACTAAGTCATCCACATACAGCACCAGAATGAGAGGCTCCTCACCTATCACAATATAGTAAGGGTTCGGATCTGCCTCACTCTTTGTGAAACCCATCTTCTGCAAGTAAGTATCTATCCTGGAGTACCAAGCTCTGGGAGCTTGCTTCAGGCCATAAAGGGCCTTCTTCGGTCTGCACACATGGGACTCCTTCCCATGCACCTCAAAGCCCTGTGGCTGCTCAATGTACACCTCCTCCTGTATGAAGCCATTGAGAAATGCGGTCTTCACATCCATCGGGTGGATCTTCCAACCCATCTCTGCTGCTATCGATATAATGGAGCGGATCGAAGTATATCGAGCCACGGGAGCGAAGGTCTCCTCATAATCAACTCCCTCTACCTGGGAGAACCCTCTAGCCACAAACCTCGCTTTGAATTTCTCAATGCTGCCATCTGCAGCATGCTTTACCTTGTAAAGCCATCTGGAAGTAACCATGGATTTGCCCTCGAGCCTCGGCACCACCTCCCAAACATCATTCTTCATGATAGAAGAATACTCCTCCTGCATGGCCTCTCTCCAGACCTGCTGGCTAGCTGCCTCCTCATAGCTAGAAGGCTCAGAGTCAAGGATGCTGGTAGCCATTGCCATATAGCTAAAAAACCTCTCAGGTGGTCTGCTCTCTCTGACCGGCCTCTTAGGCTCAGCAACAGATGTGGCATCTCTCAAGGTGTCCTGAAGCCACTTGGGCTTCCTCTTCCATGAGCACACTTCTCCCGCTGGAGAATAAAACTCCTCCTCCTCAACATCGTCATCGGGAGCTGAACTCTTGGCCCCATGCATGTAAGCTGTCCTCTGCACACTGAACACCTGTAGATCTTTGAAGTACCGTGTAGGCCTGTCCGTAGTGGACTCTCTAGTGGCTTGCTATGTGGGCTGCTGCGCATCTTTGCTCGAAGCACCACCCTACGACTCACCGCGAGCCACTTTGCTCAGCGCATTCAACATCGTCATGGTGTACCTCTAGGGATCCTCTGATCCTGCTTGCCGGATCCCTACGGTGACTCAGCTGGCTGGCGAGGTCGGTGATCCGAGATACTCTAACTCCGTGACCTCCTAAAGGCCCTATTGAGTTGAAGCTTCACATCCGCGACAACAACACCACTGCGTAACGGGAATGTAAATCCGAAAGGCCTTGGAGGTCTCACTGTAGCCCACAAAGATACCCTTCTCTGTGGTGGGCTCTAGTTTGGTCCTCTTCTCCTTGGGTATGTAGGAGTATGTAATGCACCCAAAGATACGAAGATGACCAATATCAGACTTCTTCCCAGAAAAAGCCTCCTCCGGAGTCATGTGCCCCAAGGCACGATGCGGACTCCTGTTCTGCAAGTAAACAGCTGTGTTGCAGGCCTCTGCCCACAAAAACAATGGCAACCCCTGATCATGTAACATGGCTTTGGCGGCCCCTCCGATGGATCTGTTCTTCCTCTCCGCAACCCCGTTCTGCTGGGGGTTGTAAGGAACAGTGAGCTCCCTCCTAATGCCTGCCTCCGCACAATAGTCAACAAACTCTCCAAGGGTGTACTCTCCCCCATTGTCCGACCTCAGGGACTTGATCTTCCGACTGTCTGTGTCTCCACAAGAGCTCTGAACTCCTGAAACCGTTTGAAGACCTCACTCTTGGTCTTCAAGAAATAAATCCAGGTCCTCCTGGAGTGATCATCAATGAATAACACATAGTACTCATATCCACTCAAGGAAACATGAGACATCCGACCGCTCACATCGAAATGAATCAAATCAAGTATCCCAGTCGCTCTGCTGTCACTGCTGGGAAAAGGGGATTTGGCAAACTTGCCCATCGCACATCCTCTGCAAGTATCAAAGTGATCAGTACTGAAATCTGGCACACCTGTAGTGATCTCCCGCAAAGTCCTCAAGGCTCCATGATACATGTGCCCCATTCTGCGGTGCCAAATCTCACACAGCTCAGAACTGCTAGCTCTGCTGTCGGTACTACTGCTCAATGCCAAAAGGGGCTGAAATGCAAACTTGTACACCTTTGCATGGCGTACACCTATCACTCTAGCTGAATCAGCTGGAGTGCCCCTGGGATACATCAGCACTTGTCCTCCCCTGAACAGTACCTCATATCCTCTATCCTCCAAAGCTGAGACGGATATGAGGTTCTTCCTCATCCCTAGCACATAAAGAACATCTGACACTTTCAAGGGAGGTTTGGACTCCCTCTGAAATGTCAGTGTCCCCACACCGACTGCTCTAACAACTCTGTCATCACCGAGTACTACCTCTATATCAGTGCCACTCTCTGAAAGCTCTGAGAAGTACTCACGGACTCTTGTCATATGACGTGAAGCCCCACTGTCCACATACCAGATACCCGAATGAAGATGCTCCGCTAGTCGAGGAAATGCATGCTCCCTGCGAACCTCTGTGACGGAGTAATCATTAGAGGACTCACACGCAATGAACCCAAACTCCCGGTCAAAGCTATCTGCAAAGTCCTCAACCTCTGCTGATGCTGCCATGCTCTGGTTCTTCCCCTTCTTTTTCTTCTTCTCCGGACACATAACTGCATAGTGTCCCATCTTCTGGCAATTCCAACACTTCACCTTGGAATAGTCCTTCTGTGTGTTACCCTCTTTACCTTTACCTTTGCCTTTGCCCCCACCATTGCTTGTGGAAGTCTGCTTCTTCCCTTTGCCTTTCTTGCCTCCTGCCAACAGTGCTACATCCTCATCCTGCTCAATTGGCTTGGCTGCCCCAAGCTGACCTTTCCTGATCTCTGTCTGAATGCAATCATCCCAAAACCTCTCCCATGTGGGAAGGGTCTCACGTGCACAAACCCCATCAGCAAAGGTCATCCATGAACTGGGGAGACCATTCACTGCTATCCGCACCAACTCAGTGGGTTGAATGACCTCTCCAATTGCTGCCAACTCATCTCTCACATTAATAATCTTTGTGAGATATCCAGCTGCACTATCAGTCTTACCCATCTTAATGGTTTTCAGCTTCTCCTTTAGGACCATTTTCCGGTTCTCATTGGTACTTTGGTAGAGATTGGACAATGCTGTCCACATCTCATAAGCATTTCTCTTTCCTCTCACATGAGGAATGCAATGGTCTTTGATTCCGTCTAGAATCAGTCTCTTACCCTTGTTGTTCTTCCTATTATATGCTACCAACTGAGTAGCATCAGTAGGCACATTAACAGGCTGTTGTGTGGTATGAACCATGATATTCCAGACTTCTGCCTCCTCAAAGATACTCTGCATTCTCTCCTTCCAAACGCTGTAATTGGTATACCCATCCAACCTATCCTCCACCCTCAATCCCAATGACATCCTGCTGTCTTAAAACTGAAAAATAGCACTGTTGTAGTAAAGATAAAAATTCTGTTTGTGAAAAAATCAGCTTGCTGGAATTTTCTGAGTGAAAAATCAGCAGGCTGTATTTTTCTCCTTGCTGTCCCAAACTGCGCTTTCAGCACTCAAGCTCTGATACCATGTAGAAATTTCCTCTTTCCCACCCCGGTTTCAGTATAACTTATTTCTCCTTTTAGTTAAATGCCCTTTCCCATATCCTTACATTCAACACTCAGAAAAAATAATTTTTATTTGCTGAAACAGAAATTACTTTGCTGAAACACAAATTCTGGAAAACTTTTACAGAATGCTGAAACTACAGAAATAAAACAAAACACACAGCAAGCTGAAACAGTCATTCAACACATTTGAACACTAAGATTTTTGGTCAACATGACCCTGGAAAAACCCCCTACTACTCTTGGGGAAAACCAGTTTGAGAGCTCCTTATTTCTGAAAAATTCTTTTACAGTGAGGTAGAAATTACGGCAAAAATTTCAGCAACTAAACAACAGTACTTATCTTGATTTCCGTGCATTCACTCCGCCTTGGAAAACGTGCAAAACAGTAAAAACCCGAAACAGAAATTTTACAGCTTTTATGACAGCATTAAATGCTGAAATGAGCTTCTCGATTTTTGTGCCCAGCTATACGGCCGTACTGCTGTACGGACTGTACGGATTTGACAGCAAACCCTCCTCCTCGATTTCTGTGCTCCTTTGCCTTGAAATTTGTGCCGAAGCTGCTGTACGACTGCTGTACGAATTTCTGGAAATTCGTGCCACCAACCAGCAGTCTCTCTCCTCGATTTTCGTGCCCAGAATCTGCCAAGAAATAAATGCTGAAGCTGCTGTACGGTTCTCCTCGAAAACTGTGCCTCTCTCCTTCGAAAAATGTGCCCAACACTTGCTGTACGGATTTCTGCCTTGGAAACCGTGCCTCCTTGCTGCTGTACAGATTTTGCTGAAGTCTCTATCAACTGCCTTCTTTCTCCTCTCTGCTTAGAAATCTCCCTTGCTCTCCTTCTCCCAATCTGCTCATGAAAGAATGAATGACCTTTTCCCTCCTTTTCCTCCTTTAACCTAACCCTAAGTGACTTTTGGGGAATCCCTAAATCCAATGGCTGAAACAGATTGAGATCTAGGGCTGAGATTAAATGCTCATTTAAATCTCACTTCCTATTTTTTAATTCACCCCACTTTAATAAAGACCCACTTAGTCATTTATTTCCAAAGTCACTTTTCCTTTCTAATTTTACATTGATTTCATTAAAGTCACTTTAAAATTAGACTTTAGTAACTTTATCACTTAAAGTCACTTTTAAATTAGATTTGACTTTATAAAATTATAAAGTCACTTTAGGAGAAAAATTAAAATCTTTTGGACACTTTTCCCTAGGCCAAAGATCAAAGCCTTAGGGAGCCACCTGTCCTCCGGTAACCAAATTTCAACAATTACTCCTCTGATTTCACAAGTCAACTAATTGCCAGGAGATCCAACACTAGTAGAATTTGGCTCCTAGCCCGATTTCACAAATCAACCTTTACCTTTCCCCAATCTCATAATAAATAATAGAATCATTTTCCCTAATTATACTAAATCACTAAGAAGCTCTTTCAGGTCACACGCAAGGATCAGGCTAGGCCTACAATGGCGAAGAGCATGATAGAGCCTAGTGGGGTTTGTTATTTGCAAAATTTGAAATCTAATCCAATAGAAAAAATGAAATCTAATCTATAAAAATGAAACTATTTTAATGAAAATAAATTAGACTAATCTAATGTTATGAAATTAATATAATTTAATGGTTAATTTCAATCCCAATGAAATCACACCATGAAAAAGAGACACAATCACACGAGAACACAAGAGGCCCCCGTTGGGTAGGGGGAGATGCCTAGGAGACTCTCCTAGCTCCTAGGAAATTACAATGCTTTGCTGAGTGGTGGTATCCCTTATGAATAAAGGGAGAAAAAATGGTTCTAAGATTACAATGATGGTAAAATTGCTTGTTTTACAACTGGTAAATATGAGGTTCCTTCCAAGTGCTTTAGATCTTCATGTTGACCAACTTTTGGCAGCACTTGCCCTTGTAAATTCGCAGGCCTGTTAAAAACCAACAAGCAAATTAGTGCAAAAGTGCCCAAAATGCCTTTGGAACACTAAAAAAATGTTAATACCAAAACCCAAAAATCGCTGAGTAAGAATGTACAAGTTCCTACTCTAACTCAACCAAGAAAAACTACACAAAGGCAACCTCTCTTGGCTGATTGTACTACTGTTTGGACAGTAGTAAAATGAAGCCTTCAAATGCTAGATATATCAATGAAGCACTTAGAAATGTAATCTATAAATATTTAGAAACTTTATTGAACTTTGTATGAGGAAAGAAGAGAGAGTTTTGGGACATGTTGACGTTGCGATCAACACCTTCCAAAATTTTGCCTACACTTGAATTTTGGAGCCTACTATGGATCTTATGATTAGTCGTTCCATAGTCTCTTCATTGTCGATTGATGTTGTGTTAAGTGTTCAAATCCTCTTCTCGGATTCAAAGTGTCAAATCAGTTGCTCACACATGCTCATTCCTCATAATCACACTTCCTTTATGCAAGCTTGAACATGCATAGCACAGTCCATCTAGACAGCGCATGTGTAAGGTTCAACCTATGTCGACAGTTAGTGCGCACTTTCATTGATAGTCTCCTTCACTTTGATTCCAATTGTACTTCTATTTCGGTGAGTTTTCCCAACTGTCGCTTTCACGTTCGTGGATGTCGCTTTTTCTCACTTTCACTCTAATAAGTGTTGTTTTCATGTTATCTTTGCTTTGACATGTGTTGCTTTCAATGCCGTTCACATTTTGCAAGTGTCGTCTTCGTGTTTTTCTCCTGTGGCAGGTGTTGCTTTTGTTGTTTTTATTCCTATATGTGTCACACCTTCTCACATTACTAGAGTTAGTTTTAACTTCTAGTGCACCCATCTGCATGACATTGACAACTAGGTTCAAACTCCATGTTGTGATGCTCAGATGAAGATACCAATATTTGTATTGGTTCCTCTTTCGGAGAGGTGTAAGATCGATCTAAAATTGATCTTAATCTGATGAGCAGAACATTTATTTTTAATTTATTTTTAATAATTTCAAATTTGTTCAGGTCGGCCTTAAGGTTTTACACCCCCTGCAGATGTGTCACACACCCCAGTGATTGATATAAATAGAGTAAACATTGGAGGACTTTTTCACTCATCTCATCCTCACACATCATCTCCTCCTCTGATTTAGTACGAGCTCCTTGGAAGCAATTTCGGTTCACACGTGGGAAGAAGGACGAATTTACTGCAGCTAGGGTTTGGACGAATTTACTGCAGCTAGGTTTTCCATGCAAGTTTGACCAGCATTGACTTTAGTCAACACATGGTCCAAATAGGCTGAAAATTGGTGGAGACTTCGATTTTGGAAGGTCGTACATATTGGCACAAGAACTGAGGTCAAAAGGTTGACCGAAGACCGAGCTGTGTTGACTTTCTTGCTGCTGTCCTACGTTGATTTTTTTGGACAACGTTGACTTTTCTGGGTTGACTTTGAGTTGACCGTGTGGCTGTTTTGAGGGCTGTTGTGACACACGCTGGGTTGGCTGACCAAGGAGACTTTGCTGGTTGAAGCATCTTGTTGACCGCCGTAACGCACCACCACATTTTTCTGTTTCTGGTTTGTCTTCTGTAGATCCACTGGTATGTTCTATCAACATTTTACTTGATTGTTTATGACTGCTGTAGTAAAAAGTAAAGTTGCATCAAGCATAGAACATCTACATAATTTTACATGGTATCAGAGCTGAGGTGAAGACAAGCCCTATTTATTGCAATCACCAAAGAGGAAAATGGGTTCCACAAACTATGGCTTCAAGGAGGATGACAAATCGACTGGGAAGGATGACTTCCATGCTTGAAAGATGATATTGGATCTCAAATTGGAAGACCAAGATGTCATGGACTATGTGCAGGGTAAAATCCAATAACCTCCATCCATTGCTACTGCTGCTGCCAAAACAAAGTACAAGAAGGGGGAGATCAAAGCAAAGCTGATGATCAGGGAATCCATTCATAAAACTTTGGTGGCCTACATCTCTGAGTTGGGCACATCCAAAGAGATGTATGATAAGTTGGTCCTCATGTTCAAGGCCAACAATGCAAATCAAGTACTATTATTCAAGAATCAATTGAAGAATTTGAAGAAGGGCAGGGATGAGTCTGTCCAATCATACTTTCTGAAGCTGACTGAGATCAGGAACAATCTGCTGGCTATTGAGGAGACAATCGCTGATCAAGAGATGGTACTCACCGCACTTAGAGGGCTCTCATCCGAATGGTGTGTTCAACACTAACATTCTAAATAATAATGTGATACCTGATTTTCACGAAGTACTGTCAAGCTGCGTTCAAGAAGAATCAAGAATGAAGGAGTATGGAAATGAAGGAAATGTTGCATACGCTGCTCATTCTAGAAAGAAGAACTCTGGTGGCCCAAAGAACAAAGGAAAAGTAGGGGCTCAAGGAAAGAAGGGCAAATGCTTCACTTGTCATAGGGCTGGTCACTATGCTAGAAAATGTCCTTTCAAGAAGGATTCTTCCGATGGTGATGACAACAACAACAACAACTGGATGGATGGCAATCAAAGGAACAACAGGTTCCATGGAAAGAGGAAGGCTCCCTCTGGTGGAAATGATCAACCTTTCAAAAGGTCAAGAAATTCCAGGTATGAGGAATCAAATGTTGTTGATAAAAGAAATGAATTCATTCTTGTATCTGCCCTCTCTTCTGCATCTCCACCCGACACTATGGATGTTTGGTTGATAGATAGTGGTGCTTCAAGGCACATCACTGGGTTCAAAGAAGCACATTCTGATATGGTTGAGAAGGATACTAATCTGGAAATTATCCTTTGAGATAATGCCACACATCCTGTGAAAGGGACAGGGACTGTGACCCTCCACTTGTCTCAAGGTCAAGTCCTCCACTTATAGGATGTACTCTATGTACCTAATTTGAAAAAGAACCTCGTGTCTATATCAATCATGGAAGACAAAGGTTTTAATGTGGCATTCACTGATGGAAAGGTGCGCATGTGGAAGAAGAGCTTCAAGGAAGCTATCACTTTTGGGTCTACAATTGATACACTCTACCAGGTTGGAGGAATTCCACTGGGAGTAATGACATGAGATGCTATCCGACAAATCGATAATGGCATTGATTATGAGATGAACGAGTTCAAGAACTTTTGCAGAGGAGCTAGCATCAAGAGGGAGACCAAAATGTTTGTGGGCTACAACGAAACTTCGAAGGCCTATAGATTCTATGTGCCTGGTCAAAGGGAAGTGGAGATATGCCACGATGTCACCTTTGATGAAGATACTTCCCTGAGGAATGTAGTCAATCTTCCGAGATTTGAGGAAGGTCATGAAGCAAGGCCTGGAAATCAAGAGGAACCGAAGGATGAGACAATGCCTGATGTTGAAGGACCAATGGCCCCGATTGGTCCACCTCCCTCACTAGGAAAGAGACCATCACGGCTCAGGGACACTCTCGAGGATGCTGAGGGACATATGGCCCCAAGGGGGACATTCCGTGAAAGCAAGAAGCTGAGTAGATACCAAGGGTATCTAGCAGCCATGAGTACTATTGTACAATCCGAGCCTGGATCTTTTTGAGGAAGCTGTAAAGCATCAAGTCTAGAAGGATGCTATGCATGAAAAGTATGAGTCCATAATGAAGAATGATGTTTGGGATGTGGTTCCTAGACTGGAGGTCAAAGCAGTGGTCACCTCAAAATGGCTCTACAAGATCAAGCATGGATCTGATGAAAGTGCTGAAAAGTTCAAGGCATGATTCGTTGCCTGTGGCTTCTCTAAAAAAGAAGGCATAGACTATGATGACATATTTGCACCTGTGACCACCATCCGATCTATCATAGCCCTTGCTGCTACGCAAGGATGGAGTCTTCATCAGATGGATGTGAAGACCGCACTTCTGCATGGTGCGATAAAGGAAGAGGTCTATGTGGAGCAACCTCTAGGGTTCGAAGTCCAGGATCAAGACACCCATGTCTATAGGTTGAAGAAAGCCCTCTATGGGTTGAAGGAAGAACCCAGAGCTTGGTACGAGAGGATAGATAGCTACCTGACGAAGCTGGGCTTCACTCGTAGTAATGTTGATCCGAACCTTTACTTCAAGGGTCATAGAGAGAAACCTCTCATTCTGGTGCTGTATGTGGACAACCTCTTCCTGACAGGTGCTGACCCTCTCATTCATCAGTGCAAGAAGGAGCTCGCTGCTGAGTTTGAGATGAAAGACCTAGGACCGATGCACTACTTCCTAGGCCTGGAGGTCTGGCAGAGACCTGGCGAGATTTTCCTTTCTCAAGGAAAATACATTGTGAAGCTTCTAGAAAGATTTGGTATGGTGGACTGTAAGTCCGTGTCGACACCGATGGAGCTCAACTTTAAGAAGTTGAGTGGCAGCGCTGCTGGGCCTGTGTTAGGCTGTGTTAGCAAATCCTACTGAGTATCGTCAACTTGTAGGGGCCTTGATGTTCTTAGTGAATGCATGTTCAGACATATGTTTTGCAATGAATAGATGGTTGAGCCTCATCATACTCACTGGGTTGGTGCCAAGAATCTTCTGAGATATCTTCGGGGCACGGTAAACCATGGGCTGAGATACACTATCGGGAGCGTGACACTCCTTGGTTATACTGATGTCGATTGGCCTGGCAGTGTGGTGGATCGCAAGAGCACATCTGGATGCTACTTCACACGTAGATCTGCTTCGGGTAGGAAACTGAAGTCGGTAGCCTTGAGCACCCCTAAGGCCGAATACATTGTAACATGTATGGCATGTTGTGAAGTCACTTGGTTGGGAAAGCTCTTCAGTGAGCTGTTCAAGCATGTGCTAGATGCCACCGTTATCCTTTGTGATAACTAGAGGGGGATTCATTTGTCATAGAATCCTGTGTTCCACGATCGATCCAAGCATGTTGATGGCTGGGACCACTTTATCCAGGATATGGTACAACGAGGCGCCGTAGGGCTCGATCATAAGAACTGATGAGCAGGTCGCGGATATTCTCACTATGCCCTTGGGGAAGGTCATGTTCCTAACCTTCCGTGAGAATCTTGGAATCGTGGAATGACCCTATTCTGAGAGTCCTGTTGGACGATGAGCTCTGGGAGCTCTGGGGGACTTTGGGAATAGCTTCTCGAAGCTATAAGCAACCACAGGGTTAGGCTTGCTTAACCTTGTTGGTGTGCTTGGGCCCCACCATGATGATTGAGTTGGTTCGCCTCATGATTTATGCCCTGTATGCATCCTACCCATTTGAATTCCAGACTCATGGAAAGTACCTCTCATTTGGCCAATGAGGTGGGAAAAGCTAGGGACTGGTAGCAAAGACTGATGGACGCATCAAAGATTGTCATACTCTCTATCTAGGATGACACATGTCCAACCACTTGATCTGGGATAAAGTCTAGTGAGGTTTCAGACCTCCTACTGACTTCGGGTCAGATAAACCAACTTCGGGTTGGTATGTGACTCTTTGAGTCCATGTGAGGTTTCAGACCTCCAACTGACTTCAGGTCAGTGAGATTAACTTCGGGTTAGTATATATGACTCTCTTGAGTCCAAGTGAGGTTTCGGACCTCCTACTGACTTTGGGTTAGGTAAACCAACTTCGGGTTAGTATGAGACTCTTTGTGAGTCTGATAGAGGTTTCGGACCTCTGGGCTGAATCTGTCAGCTGGGGAATGATGTCTTTGTGACTGACCCACTTCTGTTCTGAAATAAAGAGGCTAGCAAAGCAAGTTACGGCGGGATGACGCACGATGTTTGATTGCACAGGTGGATGGAGTTCTCCCTTGTTGAGAGGGAGTGTTAAAATTGGACAACTAGGTCCAAACTCCATGTTGTGATGCTTAGATGAAGATACCAATATTTGTATTGGGTTCCTCTTTCGGAGAGGTGTAAGATCGATCTAAAATTGATCTTAATCTGATGAGTAGAACATTTATTTTGAATTTATTTTTAATAATTTCAAATATGTGCAGGTTGGCCTTAAGGTTTTACACCCCCAGCAGATGTGTCACACACATCAGTGATTGATATAAATAGAGTCAACATTGGAGGACTTTTTCACTCATCTCATCCTCACACATCATCTCCTCCTCTGATTTAGTACGAGCTCCTTGGAAGCAGTTTCGGTTCATAGGTGGGAAGAAGGACGAAAATACTGCAGCTAGGGTTTCCATGCAAGTTTGACTAGCGTTGACTTTGGTCAATGCATGGTCCAAATAGGCTGAAAATTGGTGGAGACTTCGATTTTGGAAGGCCGTACATATTGGCACAAGAACTGAGGTCAAGATGTTGTCCGAAGACCAAGCTGCGTTGACTTTTTTGCTGCTGTCTTGCATTGACTTTTCTGGGTTGACTTTGAGTTGACCGTGTGGCTGTTTTGAGGGCTGTTGTGACACATGTTAGGTTGGCTGACCAAAGAGACTTTGCTGGTTGAAGCATCCTGTTGACCGTCGTAACGAACCACCACATTTTTCTGTTTCTGGTTTGTCTTCTGTAGATCCACTGGTATGTTCTATCAGCATTTTACTTGATTGTTTATGTGACTGCTGTAGTAAAAAGTAAAGTTGCATCAAGCATAGAACATCTACATAATTTTACATCTCTTCATTGTCGATTGATGTTGTGTTAAGTGTTCAAATCCTCTTCTCGGATTCAAAGTGTCAAATCAGTTGCTCACACATGCTCATTCCTCATAAACACACTTCCTTTATGCAAGCTTGAACATGCATAGCGCAGTCCATCTAGACAATGCATGTGTAAGGTTCAACCTATGTCGACAATTAGTGCGCACTTTCATCGATAGTCTCCCTCACTTTGATTCCAATTGTACTTCTATTTCGATGAGTTTTCCCAACTGTCGCTTACACGTTCGTGGCTGTCGCTTTTTCTCGCTTTCACTTTAATAAGAGTTGTTTTCATGTTATCTGTGCTCTGACATGTGTCGCTTTCAATGCCGTTCACATTTTGCAAGTGTCGTCTTCATGTTTTTCTCCTGTGGCAGGTGTCGCTTTTGTTGTTTTTATTCCTGTATGTGTCACACCTTCGCACATTACTAGAGTTAGTTCTAACTTCTAGTGCACCCATTTGCATTATGTGGTCTTACATATCATTAGAATGCGCGCTAGACACATTCCTACATCTTATCGCACCTTTTGGTCTCAGTGGACACTTTTGTTGTAACTTGTGTTCTAGGTGTCGTATCAATTGTTGCACTTAGAAATAAGTATTATGTTGCTGTCGTTTTGAGGTGTGATTGCTATCCATGAGTCGTCCTTTGTATCCTTCTGGCTTGTATTGATGGTTTTCATTTGTGTGATCCAAGTTTGAGTCATGTTCGGATGCATTTCCCTCTCTTACTCTACTCATCCCACACTTAGCCATTATGGAGCTCTTCTTGTTCCTCCTACCCAGTGCAAGTTATGAAGGCATGAACCCTCTTATCAGGAGATGAGCTTAGCCTATTCATGAGCCTCATTGATGCAATCTTTCACACTAAGACTTGTGCGTTAAGTCTTTCTTGAAGCCACCTCAAATCAATGCACATTAAGAACCTTCCAAGGACATTCACCTAAACCTTGTTGTTCATATTGACTAACTGCACTGAGTTTTGGCCACAATTGCCTTGCATGGTGTTGCACACTTTTTGTCAAAGTTCCAAGGAAGTAGAGATATGCCAAAGATTTTTCAAATGATCGGATCATCCATTCCAAGTCAACGTTGGGAGGAGATTTTAATGGATTTTATCACAGGTTTACCTAAGTCCAAAGGAAAGAGTGTCATCATGGTGGTCGTTGATAGACTTACCAAGTATGCACACTTTTGTGCATTGTCTTATCCATTTAAAGCAATTATAGTTGCTACTGCATTTATGGAAACAATTCAAAAGCTACATGGAAACCCAAAGATAAGTGGCAGAGATCCCATTTTTACTAGAAATTTTTGGACAAAATTATTTTCTTGTTTGGGTACTCAACTAGCTCATAGCTCATCTTATCATCCTCAATCTGATGGTCAAACAGAGATAGTGAATAAATGTTTGGAAGGATATCTTCGTTGTTTTGTATCTGATAAGCAAACACAATGGATCAAATGGTTACCTCTCGCTGAATAGTGGTATAACACTTCTTTCCATACTGCAACTAAAATGACCCCATTTATGGCACTTTATGGATATCATCCACCGTCCATCACATCTTCTTTAAGAGAAAATTCTAAGGTTCAAGCAGTGGAAGATCACATTGAGCATCAATAAGAAGTTCTCCAATTCTTAAAGGATAACGTAAATTTGGCACAAAATCGAATGAAACAACAGGCAGATCAACATCGCAGCGAGAAAATTTTTGATGTAGGAGACTAGGTATTTTTACGGCTACAACCATACAAACAAATGTCCCTCAAGCAAGTTAAGAAGGATAATAAATTATCGCCAAAGTACTATGGTCCTTACAAGGTGTTGCAAAAGATTGGTACTATGGCATACAAATTGGAGCTTCCTGCTTCTTCACGAGTGCATCCAATTTTCCATGTTTCATGCTTAAAGAAGGTTATAGGGGACAAACTTCCAGTTAAAACAATATTGCCAGAACTTGATGAGGAAGGAAAAATCATATTGGAACCTAAAGCAGTCACGGAAACAAGAACTCGATAGCTACGAAATCGATCAATTTCAAAGTATCTCATCAAGTAGAAGAACTTACCCATTGAAGATTCTACATGGGAGGATGAGAATTTTATACGGAAGCATCTAGAGCTACTCAAGCGTTGAGGACAACACTTTTTTGGAGGAGCATGTTAGGTCCCTATATTACTAGTATAGTCCCTTATTGTTATTGTTGTACCTCTGTAAACCCAATATTGTTATTATTGTGCCCTTACATTATTATTGTTAGGTCGGCTAGGATTATATTGTGATACCATGGACTCCTATATATAGAAGGAGGTTTTGGTTATTTGTATCATTTAAGAATTGTTCAGCGATGTAATGTAAAGGAGGTTTCCCCCTTGAAGTGGCTTATTTCTAAGGCGTTGATCTCTCTTTTCTTCTATTTTTGGAGCTGGTTTCATAACATTTGGTATTAGAGCTTTTGATTTTAGGGTTTTGTTGCTCCAAATAGGTCATCGTGGAATTTTCGCTATAACTTTTTTTCTACGAAGGTTCAAAAGCTGAAATTTTTACAAAGCGAAGCTGAAATCCTGAGGAACGTCATGTAAAAATTTCAGATCTTGGTTCACAATAGTTTCAGAGATATGATCTGTGGAAGTTAGGGTTTTTTCAGGCTCTCAAATTTCACCTAAAACAGGTTATCGTGGAATTTGCGCTATAACTTTTTTTCTACGAAGGTTCAGAAGTTGAAATTTTTTATAGAGCGAAGCCGAAATCCTGAGGAACTTCCTGTAAAAATTTTAGATCTTGGTTTGCAATATTTGCGGAGATATGATCTGTGGAAGTTAGGGATTTTTCAGGCTCTCGAATTTCATCTCATAGAGGTGACCGTGGGAAAATTGTCATAACTCTCTCTCTGAGCATCGGATTGGGATTCTGTAAAAAGTGGCTTCAAGTACATGGACTGTAGTTTCCTGTATATCAATTTCAGAGCTGAAGGAGGAAACAGTGACACGTGGCATGTTGTAAAAGTTCGCTCTACTGAACCAGTCCATAATTAGGTCATTGTGGGAGATTGAGCATAACTTCATCTTCAAGAATCCAAATCAAGTCAGACCTGTGACATTAGAAAGAAGATTCAGAGGGCTACTACAGGGTTGAATTTCAGATATTGAAGATCCGAAATCATAAAGATAATTCAGTTTCAATATCGAGCTCCTCAAAAGCAAGAAAAATGTGTGTATTTTTTTTCTTCGAATTGCATAAGTTTTGTGTGAAAAATCAGTTTGAAGTGATTCTAAGGGCATATTGAAGCATGGATATCAGTATTGGGTTCTAAAATGCTACTTAAAAAGAATTCAACACCCATTAAGCCTTCAGAAGACTCTACTATGACTCATGAAGAGGAAGAAGCACAACAAGACATATCAAAATTACAAGAGCAAGTGCACCAAATTTCGCTCTCACAAAAAGCAACAAAAAATGAAATGGAAGTTTTGAAGAAAGGCGTGGAAGTTAAGATGGATGGTTTGAAGAAGGGCATGGAAGCTAATATGGATGATTTGAAGAAAGACATGGAAGCTAAGATGGATGGCATGAAAGCTGACATGGAAGCTATAAGATGGATGACATGGAAGAAAAAATGAAAGACAACATGTAAAACATGAAGAATGATCTAAAAGCAAACATGGAAGGTTTAACAAAGTTGATACAAGAAATGTTTCCTAATGGCGAAAAGATAAAGAGGAAACTCATGATGAGAACAAAATAAACGTTAATCGTGATTTCATAAACTCTAATGTTGGATGGAAGAACCACCATATTCCAAAGATGGATATGAGGAAGTTTGATGGCAAGGATCCCGTAACATGGATACTACAAATGGAGCAATATTTTGATCTCAATAATGTGCAAAACACACAAAAGGTACTCATTGCAACTTTACATTTAGAAGAAAATACATTTGTATGGTATCGATGGCTTTGCTCCCGTAAAAAAATTGTCACTTGGTCAATTTTTATGGAGGAAATGATAGCACATTATGAGGATACAAAGAGAAACACTTTCTTTAGCCAATTGATAAATCTCAACCAAAAGGGTTCAGTGGGGGAGCATATTGAGGACTTCCAAAAACTGAATATAAGGGTAACAGATATTCTAGAGGAACATAGGATTGATGTCTTCATAAGAACTTTAAAGGATAACTTCCAACATGAAGTTCGCGTTTGGAAACCTGATTCATTGGAGAAGACATTCAGGTTGGCAAGAAAAATTGAATGCAAAATTATAATGACAAGGAAGCCTATCACTCACATCTATAAAGATGGAAGTGTTGCTACTCCTAGACTTCCACAACCTACAAGGTTGACACCACAACAATTGGAAGAAAAAAGAGCAAACGGGCTTTGCTACAGTTGTGATAGCAAATACACTAAGGGTCATGAGTGTGTTGAGAAGAAATTATTTTACATAGATTGTGAAGAGGAGGAAGAAAATGAACAAGAAACTTCAAAAGAAGAGGATATACACCAGGAACCAATCCTAGAAGAAGAAGAAATAGAGATCAGAACATAGTATGATAAAATGAGCAGAATTACATATAAATCTCAGATAAACTCAACAACAAAGAAGAAAAAGGACCATGATATTGAACAATTTGGGTTGTACCCATCATTTTATCCAGCTGTAGGTAACAGAATTGAATTGTTTATATACTTTACAGAATATAAATATGATAGTTTTAAATGGAGAATATAATTGCTTTGAAGATACATAATATCAAAAGCACTTGAGATATTTTATTGAACTCAGTCATGTTTTCCATTAATGGAGGATAACAGTATTGTATAAATTAGTGATGCAATCTTTGAAGACATTGACTTTATTTTCGAGAACTTTTCTTGAAATTTTTTTCGGAAGGAAAGGAAATCGAATTATGGGGTATCGCAGGGAAGCCAAGAAAGATAATAAGCTTTAATGTCATGACAAAGCTTCTGAAGAAAGAACAATGGAGCGTAATTGCACAATTATGCTCACTGGAAGTTCCAACATCAAAATCATCTATTTCTCCAGATCTCCAAAAAGTCTTGGACAATCATTCCAAGGTGTTTGATACTCCCAAAGGACTCCCACCCTCGGGGATCATGTCCTATCCCATGCCTTCTCATTGATTCTGATGTTCTCCAAACCTTGAGTCTACAGATATCTTATCTCAAAAAGAGGGCTGAAATTAAGTGTGATTGCTAGAAAAGAGCTATTTAAGCTGGCACCTTCATTGTTCAACTAGTCAAAGTTCTTTCTCTGCTCAAATTAGTATTGGGCTAAAGAGATGAGATACTGCCATGTTGATTATAGGGAGCTCAATAAGCTCACCATTAAAGATAAATTTCCCATTCCTGTGATTGATGAATTATTGGATGAATTACATGGAGCAATTTATTTTACCAAGTGGGATCTTCATTCAGGATATCATCAAATTAGAATGAAGACTGAAGATATTCCAAAAACAACATTTCGAACTCATGAGGGTCATTATGAATTTTTGGTCATGCCTTTTGGCCTTACCAATACACCTTCTACATTTCAAGGGTTGATGAATTCCATTTTCAAACCCTTCCTTAGAAAATTTGTGCTAGTATTTTTTGATGATATACTAATCTACAACAGGTCTTGGAAGGATCATGTTCAACATGTTGACAGGGTGCTCGAACTATTGGAGGAGAAACAATTATATGCAAAAACATCCAAATGTTTCTTTGGAGTACAAGAGGTGGAATATCTGGGTCATATTGTATCTCACGAGGGTGTTAAGGTAGACCCTAACAAAATTAAAGCCATTAAGGAATGGAAAGTCCTCACAACCATAGAGCAGTTGCAGGGATTTCTTGGGTTAACAGGGTATTATCGCAAGTTTGTTAAGAATTATGGGAGAATAGCAGCACCTCTAACGACGTTATTGAAGAAAGATGCATTTTCATCGACTCCTGAAGCAACTAAGGCCTTTGAACATCTTAAAGAGGAAATGTGCCTAGCACCGGTATTAGGTACGTCAGACTTTAAAAAAACCTTTATTGTGGAATGTGATGCCTCAGGAAATGGAATTGGTGCTGTTTTAATGCAAGAAGGAAGACCCATTGCTTTTGAAAGTCGTCTAATTAAAGGAAAGTATTTACAGAAAGCTATTTATGAGAAGGAAATGTTGGCAATACTACATGCATTAAAGAAATGACGACCTTACCTAATGGGAAGACACTTCAAGGTAAAAACTGATCATGATAGTCTTAAACACTTTTTGGAACAAAGACTATTTTCAGAAGAGCAGCAAAAATGGGTCACAAAGATGTTTGGTTATGACTTTGAAATCATCTACAAAAAGGGAAGCTAAATGTTGTTGCAGATGCACTCCCAAGAAAGGATAAAGAGGTGGAAGCATTGCTTTGTGCCATTTCTATTATCCAACCAGATTGGATAACTGAAGCAAGGGATGAATGAAAGAAAGATGAAGAAGTGTGGACACTCATTCAAAAGTTGCAGCAAGATCCTAGTACATCTGATACATTTAGTTGGAAAAATGATTCCTTATGGTACAAAGATCGCTTATATATTTGCATGAATTCCCAACTAAAACAAAAGATTATTTTGGAATTGCACACTTCTCCTTTAGGAGGACACTCTGGATCTTTGAAAACTTACCATAGGGTGAAGAAAGAATTTTTTTGGGATGGCCTTAAATCTGATATTCAAAAGTTTGTGGCAGAATGTTTGGTTTGCTAGCAAAATAAAGTTGAGACAATTAAGACCCCGAGTCTTCTACAACCTTTATCCATTCCAAGTCAACGTTGGGAGGAGATTTCAATGGATTTTATCACAGGTTTACCTAAGTCCGAAGGAAAGAGTGTCATCATGGTGGTAGTTGATAGACTTACCAAGTATGCACACTTTTGTTCATTATCTCATCCATTTAAAGCAAGTACAGTTGCTACTACATTTATGGACAGAATTCAAAAGCTACATGGAAGCCCAAGGGTTATTGTGAGCGACAGAGATCCCATTTTTACTAGAAATTTTGGACGGAGTTATTTTCTTGTTTGGGTACTCAATTAGCTCATAGCTCATCTTATCATCCTCAATATGATGGTAAAATTGAGATAGTAAATAAATGTTTGGAAGGATATCTTCGTTGTTTTGTATCTGATAAACAAACACAATGGGTCAAGTGGTTACCTCTCGCTGAATGGTGGTATAACACTTCCTTCCATATTGCAGCAAAAATGACCCCATTTATGGCAGTTTATGGATATCATCCACTGTCCATCGCATCTTCTTTAAGAGAAAATTCTAAGGTTCAAGTAGTGGAAGATCACATTTAGTATCAACAAGAAGTTCTCCAACTCTTAAAGGATAACATAAATTTGGCACAAAATCGAATGAAACAAAAGGGAGATCAACATTGCAGCGAGAGAATTTTTGATGTAGGAGACCGGGTATTTTTACGACTAAAACCACACAAACAAATGTCCCTCAAGCAAGCTAAGAAGGATAATAAATTATTGGCAAAGTACTATGGTCCTTACAAGGTGTTGCAAAAGATTGGTACTATGGCATACAAATTGGAGCTTCCTGCTTCTTTGCGAGTGCATCTAGTTTTCCATGTTTCATGCTTAAAGAAGGTTATAGGGGACAAACTTCCAGTTCAAACAATATTGCCAGAACTCGATGAGGAAGGAAAAATCATATTGGAACCCGAAGCAGTCACGGAAACAAGAACTCGACAGTTACAAAATCGATCAATTTTAGAGTATCTCATCAAGTGGAAGAACTTACCCACTGAAGGTTCTACATGGGAGGATGAGGATTTTATACGAAAGCATCCGGAGCTACTCAAGCGTTGAGTACAACACTTTTTTGAAGGAGAGGGGCATGTTAGGTCCCTATATTATTAGTATAGTCCCTTATTGTTGCTAGTGTAACCCCCTTATTGTTATTATTTTACCCCTGTAACCCCAAAATTGTTATTATTGTGCCCTTACATTATTATTGTTAGGTCGGCTAGGATTATATTGTGATCCCATGGACTCCTCCATTTGGCTTATACTTAATTCTGTAAACCCATTTGCATTCGATGGGTTTCATATTTCGAGGACAGTCAACAAGTTTCCAAGTATTATTGTCCATTACTCCCTGGTATTCTTCAATCATTGCCTTTTGTCATTCTTTATGTTTTACTGCCTCTTTGTATGTGGAGGTCTCAGTAAAATCATTTGTTATCAAGGAAATTTTTTCTTCATTTCTATGTGAACCCCGTGTTCTTGTTTTGTCTTGCTCATTTGGCCTGACATCTTTCAAAAATTGAATGACCCATTTTGGAAGTTGATGTTCACTTGTTTGTGGATCTGAATAATCACCATCACTGTAAAGTGGATTGATATAAACAACGTTATTCGATCAACTGAAGGTTCAGGGGGTGGAGAGTCATTGTTAGATGAACTGCTGATAGGAGATTCAGATGAACTGCCAGAAGACCTAGATGGTGTAGATGAAGTAGGTGAGATGGATGAACCATTTTTGGATGAAGGTAATTCAATATCATACCAAAGTTTTGTACTTGGTTGATTTTGCATTTTGCTTCTCTTTTTATCTCCCTTTGTTTCCAAATTATGTAGAATATTGTTGATCTCTATGGCACTCTTTCTCTCTGTTTCATCAAAAATCACATCCCTGCTGACAATAAATTTGCCATTTGATAGCAGACGATATCCCTTCTTTTCTTCGGAATACCCAATCATTGTACACTTCAAACTTCGTGAATCAAGCTTGGTTCGTTTTTCTTTTGGAACTAGAATCAAGCTTGGTTCGTTTTTCTTTTGGAACTAAGGCATAACACACTGAACCAAAAACTCTAAGATGTTTGACTTGAGGTTTGAAACCAAACTAGGCTTCATATGGTGTAAGTCCATCCAAAGAAGTAGTAGGAGACCTATTTCTTAAATAGGTTGTTGTATGTATTGCTTCTGCCCAATATAAAGGACTTAAACTTTTGAAAGTTAGCATGGATCTTGCCATTCCTAACAAGGTGCGATTCATTTTCTCTGCTACTCCATTTTGCTATGGAGTGTAAACATTTGTAAGTTTTCTTTTGATACCATTGTCCCTGCAATAAGTTTGGAATTCATTTGAAGTGAATTCTCCTCCATTGTCTGTCCTAAGAGTGCCAATCTTCTCTTTGACTTCATTTTCAACATGTTAGCGAAAAGTTTTAAACTTTTCGAATGCTTCCGACTTTTGCTTTAAAATATAAACCCAAGTCATTCTACTAAAATCATTAATGAAGAGTAAAAAGTATCTACAACCTCCTAGAGAAGTTTGTAGAGATCCATAAATATCACTGTGAACCAATTGCAAATGCCTGTTTGCACGCCATGAACTTGTTGGAAAAGTCTCTTGACTTTGTTTCCCATAAATGCAAGCTTCACATTTTGTAGAGTAGATGTGAAACATGACTTGGAAGAGGTAGATGTATGAAGAAAAGCCAGATGTGGACTAGAATATCACTTTCTGATGAAAATAATGATGACATGACTATTGGTTCAATCCTATGGTTCATTGAAGGAAAGTGATGGATGGTCGATGCCCTACAAAGAAGAACTAGAATATGAAGGCTCTGTAATGATGAATATAAAATTCATGACATCGAAATGAGGAGCTCAACGAGCAACCAAAGGTACCATGATCTCCACCAAAAAGCAGAAAGTTGTTGTTGGAAACAAGTCCTTAGTTAAGAGGGAGTTTGGAAGCAAGTCCCTGGTTTAGAGGGAGCTTGGAAAAGTCCCTGGATAAGAGGGAGCTTAGGTACATTCATTTATAGGAATGAGTATATCCTCCCTAGTTAAGAGGGAGAGATAGACACATCATTCTTGTCTTCATATCGTGAAGAAAGAATGGAAGATTGGGTAAGCATCTGGCATTCGATACTCTTTGAGGATGAGGTAGGGCATCCAAGATAGGAGTAGTCATAGAGGACCGATATTCTTTGAGGATTGGGAATCCAAGATAAGAATAGTCCTGGAAGGACATACACTGTGAACACCCCTGTGGGGTATGTGCCTTGAGAGACAATGATGATGATGTCTATTAGTCATTAGTCTTGCCAACATTGTGCTTTGATTTTGTGGAGAGATAGAGTTGTTAGTCAAGGCCTTGCTATGTGAAAATACTGATTGATATGATGCAAAGAGATGGCTTACCAATCCGAATCTTCTTATTAGAACTTGTCAAAGGATGTACTGTCCATGTACCAGTAGTCAATTATGAATACCTCCCTAGTTAAGAGGGAGTGTTGAAAGTTGTAACTAGTTTCAGTCTTCATATTTGTATTTGGCTCATGACTTGATGTAATTATGGCTGTACTTGCTAAAAGAAAGAAAAAGAAAATATTTTTGTAAAAGAAAAATGATTTATTTTTAAAATGGGTTTCTTGCCCATGGTCATTGGTCCTAGGTCCAACACCCATTGAGTGCTCTAGGGATTTAGTCTTGAGTCAAAGTCAATGATGTAAAAGACCAATTGGGCATTTGTATCAATAAAAAGAAGTATTATTTGATGTCTAGAAGTCTCTAAAGAATCCCCAAGACTAGGTCTGCTAGCCCCCTTCATGTTGGCCTAGAGAGGCCCTTCCAACACTTGTGAGGCCTATATAAAGAGGAGACTTTGACCTCCATTGGATGCGTAGATAACATATGGATATCTGAATTGATCCGCGCCCAGAGACAAGTGTGAGAGTCTTGGAAATGAGAGAAAAAGACCAGCAAAAAAGAGGAGGATGTCTACATCTGAAATTTGTCTTGATGCTGCTCTCAGGTGCGAGTTTTCTCTGTGGATACTAGGGTTTCCACAGGTCTGAAGAAGAACAAAAGCAATTTGAAGAACAAATTTCTTGTTGGTGGTTGGCTTGGTCTTGGGGAGTCTGTCTTTGGGTCTATGGTCTTGGAAGTCTCTTTTGACAATGATTCTTATAAGAAGTTCTTTGGGTTTTCCCCTTTGGAGGGGTTTTTCCCTGGCTTGGAGCATATCTCAGGTGTTCGCTTGTTGTTTTGTGATTTTCTATATTCAACATTTATTTGATGATGAAAAGAGCACAATAATGATGATAATGAAGTAACTATATGTCACAAATAAATGCCAATGTTTAAGAGAAATCATGTAATTAATTTACCCTAATGAAAGCCCTATATTTCTCATCATGGCTTTAGAGCTATGGTTCATCTACATGATGGCAAAAGAAGATCATTGAAGGCTTCAAGACAATCAAGGGAAGTCTTCTAGCTAGGACCGAGCTCCTAAAATAAAAGATCAAAATTCTGAAACTCTAATTATAGAGAAAAGAACAAAGTCCTCTTCAAGCAAAGCGGGGGTTCTTGGAAGGCTTAAAGCTTCTCCTCTTTGGGTCCGATAGGCCTATTTTATAACCTAGGGAAGGCCGAATCCATCAAGCCAGAGATCTAACCTCTAGACATACTCAAAAAAATCTGAAATCACTAGAAGTCCAAAATCTCTGTGGTGCCTTAGAGCCGAATTTTGTAAGTATATGTTTGTGGAAAAATTTCAGTCCTAATGGCCAGCAAAGGAGTGTAAAAGGTGTTGAGCATCATCATAAGATTGAAAGCTTTGGGCATAAAATCTATCACAATCTCAGTCACTTTGAAAAATAGGAACCGAGTTTCCTATATTGAAGTTCTATAATAAATTTCGGATGGCTTTAGTTACTTGAAAGTGTTCTGAGACTCCTGATCAAGCTCAGGTGTATTGTTGAAGGGCTTAGGCATAACCATAGTCATCTTGTGAAAGGATCGAGACCCTTTCCAGATCGGTACATTAAAAGAGACTGAAGAATGAATTGTTTAAGGCTTGTCATCCATGTCATCCTATAAAAGGAGTCAAAGTATTGTATGCCTCTTGAAGAAGATCATAGTAGTCCTTTACATGTTGTACGATCTACCCAAGATTGAGTAGCTTTGGTGGATTCGTTTCTCCTCTATAATCATCAATCTTGAAGAAAAATCTCACAGTCTTGTACTATGGTATGGAGACTAGGATTTTGTGAAAAGGAAGCACAATTCTGGAGTTTATATATATATTCTAATGCAAGCTAGAACAGTGAGAGGAGAAGCCGACTTGTGAAGTCTATACTCCTAAGTAATGATCACCTTACAGAAAGAGAAAGTCGTATACTAGTTATTCTATCTCTGTTTGGTCGATTGAATCCCAACAGAAATAAGAGAATATTGCATGTTCCGAGGTTTGGGTGTAAGGAAACCCCTTAATCGACATTGTAACAATTGCATAGACCGTGGAAATTTTCGATTGGAATTAGCTTTTATATATAGGTGGCTTTAGAATAGAAAAAGAGGATGGATTTGACATTCCTTAGGTTATAGGATAGGCCTCTCAGATCCAAAGAGCAGAAGCTTTAAGCCTTCCAAGAACCCTCACTTTGCTTGAAGAGGACTTCTGTCTTTTCTCTGTGATTAGAGTTTCATAATTCTGATCTTTTATTTTTACGAGCTCGGTCCTAGCTAGAAGACTTCCCTTGACTGTCTTGAAGCCTTTAATGATCCTCTTTTGCCCTCATGTAGATGAACCATAGCTTTGAAACCATGTTGAGAAATCTAGGGATTTCATTAGGGTAAATTAATTACATGATTTCTCTTAAAACAATGACATTTATTTGTGACATATAGTTACTTCATTATCATCCTATCTATTTCTGTAGCATGATTTCTCTTTAGCTTGATAACTGCTTGAGATGTGTTTTTACTTTTTCTTATTTATTAACTTCTTCTTGAATTATTATGTTATTCTTATCATCAAACAACTACCAAAACAAGAAGATCAACAATGCACAAGAACACAAGATATAGGCTACAATCTAGGGCCAAAACCTCGCCACTTGAGAGAAAAACCCACAAATCTCTTCTCTTCTTATAGATTCTTCAATTGACGAATTCCAAGACCTCTATACCAAGACCAATACCCTTCCAAGACCAAGTCCGACCACCTTGATGATGTGCTTCCTTTGTCTAAGTCAAACCCAGTCAAATCTCTTCTAGCAACACAACTTTGATCCCTAGCAACATATTTCGGATTCTACTGCAAGTATGAAATTTTCGGCCCTTCCAGCAACTGCTGCTTCCACACATGTGAGCTAATTTAGGGCTTTCCAGGCTTCTTGAGACCTTCGCTTGACTTTCTCCTTCTTCTAGGGCTTGAGGATGACCTAATGAGCCTTCCTTCAACCTTTTTTTTTGCACTTTCTCTAAGTTCGATCCTACAACAACAAAATCCTAACCCAACAGTAGAAACCCTAGTTTCCTTCCTTCACACGTGTGGAGGGAGAGAAATAACCCAATCACTTGATCTTCATCCTTCTTCTTCTTTCGCCAGCCTCTTTCTTCTTCTCCTTTGCTTGCTTGATGAGAGAATGAATTGCATCCATAAGAGGTCGAGTTCCCTCCTTTATATAGGCTTCCATGGTGGGCGAAGTACCCCATATTAGGCCGACTTCTTCGCTGGTAGGCCAACTTGGTCTTGGAGGGTATTTAACTCTTTTAAATAAAAAAATATTTCTTTTTACAAGTTACAATGTGCTTGATGGGGTCTTCATTATATGGCAGTGACTCTTTTGACTTCTTGACCTAGGAGAAACCCTAGAAGCACTCAATGGGTGCTTAACCTCTAAAATAAAAGACCTTGAGCATGAAACCCATGCTGCAAAAATAACAATAATAATTTTTCTTTCATTTTACAATATACAAGACTCAAAAGTACATTTCATATTTATGAAGATCGAACCTAGTTACACATTTTTCAACACTCCCTCTTAACTAGGGAGGTATTCATAAAATGGTACATGGACATTCTCAATCTGAAGAGATCTCATAAGAAAAGTCGGATTGGTAAGCCATCTGTTTAGCATCATACCAACCAGCATTGTCACATAGCAAGGCCTTTACTAACAACTCTATCTCTCCATAAGATCAAAGCACAATGCTGGCGAGACCAATGACTGATAGACACCAATATCATTGTCTCTCAAGGCACATAACCAACTCGGGTGTTCACAAGGTATGTCCTTTCAGGACTATTCTTATCTCGAATTCTCAATCCTCAAAGAATATTGGTCCTCTATGAATACTCTTATCTTGGATGCCCTACATCATCTTGAAAGGGTTATAAGATGCCAGATGCTTACCTAATCCTCCATTCTTTCTTCTTGAAGTGAAGACAAGAATGATGTGTCTATCTCACCGTCTCAGCTAGGGAGGATATATCAATCAACCCAAGCTTGTCTCTCAAGTACACAAGCTTCTTGTTAGGAAGAGATTTTGTCAAGATGTGAGTTACCTGTTCGTCAGTGGAGATATATCGTAGCTGCAACACTCCATCCTGCACCACCTTTCAAATGTAGTGATACTTTTTATTTATATGTTGTCTCTCCATGAAACACTGGGTCTTCAGACAACCTTATACAACTGGTGTTGTCACAATGTATCACTATAGCGTCCATTGGTCCTTCAAACAAGTCGGACAACAACTTCCTCAACCAGACAACTTATTTGCTTACTTCACAGGTTGCAATATATTTAGCCTCGTCACTACTCATAGCAATCGATTCTTGCTTTTTGCTCATTTAGGAGACCATGGAGGATCCCAAACCAAAACATCCTCCAGTTGGGCTTCTTCCATCTCGCTCACTACCTCGCCATTTGGAATATGTATATCCAATCAAGTGGACATCATTCCTCATATCATACTTCAAGCAGTAGTGGATTGTTCCTTGCAGATATCTTAGTATATGCTTGGCTGCTATCCAATGATCATGCTTGGGCTCTATCTGGAGTTGAGTGAGGACATTCGTTGCAAAACATATCTATGGTCGAGTATTCACCAAGTACATCAGTGAACTAATCAATTGTCTATACCTGGTCGGATCCACTGGGCTTGATTCAAAACTTCTTAGCCTCTTCAAGTTTGTGATCATGGGAGTTGTCATAGGTTTGCAATCCATCATGTCAAACCTCTTCAGCATTTCGATCACATACTTTCCTTGACCTCGATAAATCTCATTAGGTCCCTGCCAAACTTCCAACCCCAAATAACTGTGCATCATCCCTAGATCCTTAATGTCGAATTTTGCTGCTAGTTGCTTCTTGCACTCTTGGATACGACCTTCCACACCTGTCATGAGAAGATCATCTACATACAAAAGAATGATTATAGGCTCATCTTTCACAACCTTGATATAGAGATTCAAATCAACAAAACTCTTCGAGAAGCCCAATCTTTGTAGGTATGCATCCATCCTAGCATACCATGCCCTTGGTACTTGCTTAAGGCCATACAATGCTTTCTTTAACCTGCAAACATAAGTTTCTCTATCTTTGACTTCAAATCCCAAGGGCTGCTTTATATAGGCATCTTCATCAATGTGAAAATTCCTAGATCTAACAATCTCAGGAATCTTACTACAACCAGCTAAATTTACTTCTCCTATTTTGTAGATTACATTACAGAATTAATTCAGATTTCTTCATGAATTATTGCAGTAATTTACCGAAGCAACCTACACTTAATACTTTATGATTCCGAAACAAGGAAACTGAGCAAAGAACAAATCACACATAGGACACCTTTATTTTGGACTAAGTCCCCAAAAAAACCCAATCCAGGAAAACCAGTGTAGTAGATTTGAGGGTTTGTATTATTAAGCAGTAGCAATTTCTGAATACATTGCTGAATACCTCAAGGGTTATTTAGTTACAGAGAGAAATACTGGCAAAAAGATATGTGAGAATACCTCTCACAATCACTGAAAAATCTTGGCTAATCCGGTCACTGGATGAGGTGCCCCTGGCAGGCTCTGCATTGCCACTGTGCAGTCCCTACGCAGTCCCTGCGTCACCCTCTCTGGGCACTACGTCACCCAGCTAGAAGATTGATTTGCAACTCGGAATCACTGTTCTTCGCCTCCTGGTCTCACACCCCAGCTCTTGGCTTTTAAAACTGATTCTTCTGCAAGATATCAGATTCTCTTTGACCCTCTATGCTGACTCTGCGTAGCCTTGTGTGGCTTTGCGTGAGAGATGCTGGATCACTCTCTCCCTCTCTCTACTGATGATTCTCCGGCTGAGAAAATCTCTCTCTGAAAGCTATCTCTGCCCCTCTTTGCACTGGAATCACTTAGATTTGATCTTCGTCTGAGCACTTGCTCTGTCAGAAGAATTCGATCACTAGATTCACTCGGTGTGTCTTTCCAAATGACCCTCAAGCCTTCCTTTATAGTTTTCTCCTTGAGACATCAACGATCGAGATTAGATCTCTAATCAACGGCTAAGGTTATAACTTGACTTGATCTTCGTTTTTTCTAGAACATTCACACTCTGTTTTATTAATACCCTTTAATTATTTACTTTCCCTAAGTTTAGACTTAGGGTCCCCATTAAAATAATTATTTTTTACACTAAAACATATTCCGAGTGGAATTTTCACAAACGATTTCTAGGATCTTTGGAATACCAGGGCCTAAGCCTCTCCACAAATTTTGAGACTTAGAGCATTTTCGATGCTACCAAAAATCAACACTCCCTCTTAGCGTGGAAAGTGCTCTAACAACATGCCTGCTGCACATTGCTCTGACCCTGAAGCATCCTCTGTGCTGCTGATGTCTGACAAGCTATCCACCAACCACTGCGCTGCTGCTGCAACTGTACTGCTGCCCATGACATTGCCACTGCCACTGCTGCATCCATACTACAACTCCCTCTAAAGTGCTGCATCTACTATGTTGCTAGCACTGCCATTGCTAACACTACATTTGCACTACAACTCAGTTGCTAAGAGAAGCAACTGAAATCACCCAAAAACTGAACAAGCATTCAGTGGATGCACCTCTGTGCTGAAGACGCTGACTGTTGATAGCTATTGCGCTGTCCCTCTCATGCACTGTGTTGATGCTGCTTTGCTCTACGTTGCTGCTGCTCTGCTCTGCGTTACTCCAAAAGTAGGCTCTGCTACCTATTGCAATTGTCGCTCCATCACTCCTTGGCTCCCATTGAAAACTCGTCCATCCCGCTACTGCTAATCATGGGCACCTGTAGCAAGGTTGTGATCCAAGAGGTGGGTTCCTCAAGGATCCTGCCCAACTGAAGTTCAAGGTGAAATTACAGTTCTATATTGCCCCATTTCTCTCCTGGAGAAGCGTGGGCACTCATGGCAAACTCATCCTGCTCGATCTTCGCGGCTGCAACTTTTGGATCATGCTTCTCATCCTTGTCCTTTTTCTTCAAAGGTCACTGTGATGCAAAGTGGCCCATCTCACCACATCTGAAGTATTTCACTTTTGAAACATCTCTCTTTTGATTCCGTTGCCCTTGTTGCCCCTTCGATGCGAGGGTTGCATTCTCCTCCTCCTCCAGATTCTTCAATCCGCTCCCAATGCTATCGTCAAGTTTGCACTTGACTAGATCTCTTCTTAGCTCCTCTTGAAGTTTTGCCCACATATGCTCCCAGCTAGGAATCATTGCCTTGCCCAAGATACTTCGGAAAAAAACTTGCCACTCCTTAGTGACTGTGATAAGGGCCAACCTCACCATAGTTGCAGCAAGTGGGGTGGATCCCACGATTGCTAGCTGATCACGGATTTCCTGAAGTCTCATTAAGAATGGATTAATGCGCTCCCCCTTCTGCATCTAGACCCTCTAGAGCTTCTTCTCCAAGTACATCTTCCGCTGCTCGAAATTTCCTTCGTAAAGCAGGGCCAAGGCCTCCCATATCTCTCTAGCTGTGTCCTTGCCAACTTGTACTTTTTGTATTGATCCGGATCTGTATGCACAACAACCACATTGTCCATGAATGTCTTGAGATCATATTCGTCCAGAAGGAATTTGATCCTTTCCTTCTGTGAAAATTTCTGAATATAGAAACCCTACTGCAATATCTTGATTTACTTCTCCTACTTGTTTAATTAATTAACAAGTTATTTTTTGAAATATTCAGTAAAATATCAAAGTAAACACAACTGCAACCTACACATACATATAGATCATTTACTGAAGCATAACACACACATGACAAATGACACGTTATTTTTTGGACAATGTCCCCGGAAAAACCCAATGCGGGAAAACCGGTGCAGCGACTCTTAGAGGGTTTGTTTATTAAGAAAAATATCTGAATACAATCAAGGGCACCAGTAATGGTTTGCCCAACAGAGAAATCACGGCAGATGTACCTATCACTCGGAGACAAAAAATATGGTTGATTCAGCTAAGGAAGAAATCCTCTGAAAACACTGAATACGAGCCCTTTTTGGCCCACTAGAACCCCAACATTGCTCCTCTAGCCTCTGCATCAACTTCTCCTGCCTAGCTTAGCCACTGTGCAGCCTCTGCTTAGCACAGGCTACCCCAACGTCACCCTTTTGGGCTCAGCGCTGCCTCTGTGTCACCTTGAAGGCCCTGCGTCAGACTCTGCGCTGCCTCTGTGTGAGCCTGGCTGGGCTGCGCCCCCCCTGCTGGTCTCTATGCTGCCTAGTACGGATCTGCCTCTCTGCCTTAGTATTCTCGGCCTCCGATCATAATAATCCCTTGCTGATCTGCCCCTCTCAAGCACTGCAAGCTCACTTGAAAATTCTTAGCAAACCGCGCCCCAAAATTTTGACTTAGCTCAAGTGCTACCGCTGTGTGTGTCCTCCAACTGACCCCAAGCCTTCCTTTAATACTTTTCTCGTTCAGAAATCAACAACCGTGATCTAATCTTTAATCAATGGCTTAGATTAGAAAAGACTTGATCCACATCACTTAGAACATTCCCACCCACGTTTAAATTAATTCACTTTAATTTTGTAATTTCACTAAGTTAGACTTTGGGTCCCCATTAAAAAATTTAATTATTTGAATAACATTCACACCGGGTGGAATTTCTCCAAACGATTTTCGAGATCTCATATGTTCTAGCCCCTCCACAAAGTTTCAGAGCTAGAGCACATCCAATGCTACCCAAAATCTCAACACCTTCCAGATTACGTAGTTGGAGGATCCCTCCTACCGATCCCGATCTCTAAGACCATGAGATGCCATCTCAGCCGAAAACTGTCGAATTGCTTCCTCTTTCTCCCTACTGCGTAGCGTCTAGGTTAGCTTATGCATTTCCTGATGGAGATGTAAGTCTATTTCTCCTCGGCTGCCCAACAAATGGGAAATGTTGAATTCCTCAGGAAGGAACTCACCGAGGAAGAATTCCCCGCTATGTGCTCTTCTTCTTGTTCTGATGCTTCCCTGCCTAGCAACTGCTTGTAGGAAAACTGCGTCCCTCTGGCTCTGCGTGAAGGCTTTGCGTAACTCCCTATGCCTCAGCAAGATCTTGATCCGGAAGTCTTACCTCTCTGTCGACTCACTCAGAGAGACAACCTCAAAGATTTAGCCCTCCTAGCTAGAATTGCGCAATCTCTCTAGGGATTCGATCTGCTACCGTTGCAACAATTCGTCCTTACTTCAGTGCTAGATTTGCTCTTCCTGTTTCACATCAAATGCTCTGATACCATGTGAAAATTCCTAGATCTAAAAATCTCAGGAATCCTACTGCAACCAGTTGAATTTACTTCTCCTATTTTGTAAATTACATTACAGGATTAATTCAGATTTCTTCATGAATTATTGCAGTAAATTATTGAAGTAGCTTACACTTAATACTTTATGATTCTGAAACAAGGAAATTGAGCAAAGAAAAAATCACACATAGGACACCTTTATTTTGGACTAAGTCCCCGGAAAAACCCAATGCGGGAAAACCGGTACAACAGATCTGAGGGTATGTATTATTAAGCAGTAGAAATTTCTGAATACATCGCTGAATACCTTAAGGGTTATTCAATTACAAAGAGGGAAACACTGGCAGAAAGATTTGTGAGAATACCTCACAATCACTGATGAGGTGCCCTTGGCAGGCTCTGCGCTGCCACTGCGCAGTCCCTGCGTCACCCTCTTTGGGCACTGCATCACCCAACTAGAAGATCGATCTGCAACCTAGAATCACTGTTCTCCGCCTCCTGGTCTCACACCTCGGCTCCTGGCTTCTGAAATTGATACTTCTGCAAGATATCAGATTCTCTCTAACCCTCTACGCTACCTCTGCGTAGCCCTCCGTGGCTCTGCGTCAGCCTCTACATGAGAGCTTTTGGATCACTTTCTGCAGATGATTCTCTGGCTAAGAAAATCTCTCTCTGGAAACTATCTCTGCCCCTCTTTGCACTGGAGTCACTTAGATCTGATCTTCGTCCGAGCACTTGCTCCGTCAAAAGAATTCGATCAGTAGATTCACTCGATGTGTCTTTCCAAATGACCCTCGAGCCTTCCTTTATAGTTTTCTCGTTGAGACATCAACGACCGAGATTAGATCTCTAATCAATGACTAAGATTATAACTTGACATGATCTTCACTTTTTCTAGAACATTCACACTCTGTTTTATTAATATCCTTTAATTATTTAATTTCCCTAAGTTTAGACTTAGGGTCCCCATTAAAATAATTAATTTTTAAAATAAAACATATTCCGAGTGGAATTTTCACAAACGGTTTCTGGGTTCTTTGGAATACCAGTGCTTAAGCCTCTCCTCAAATTTTGAGACTTAGAGCACCTCCGATGCAAATGTCTCTTCATAATCTATGCCTTATTGAGAGAAGCCCCTAGCCACAAATCTTGCCTTATATTTATTAATACTTCCATCTGCTGAATGTTTAATCTTGTAGAGCCACTTGGAAGTTGCCACAAATTTGTCTTCAGGCCTAGGTACGATCTCCCAAACTCCATTTTTCATTATTGATTGTTACTCTTCATTCATGGCATCTTTCCATTTTTGATGTTTGACAACTTCTTCAAAGGTGGATGGTTTTGCTTCTATTATTTTCGTTATATGGGTTGTATACCCAGAATATCTATTGGGATTCTTGCTCTCCCTGAATGTACCTTTGGTTGCTCCAGGTGCCTCTGCATCTAGAAGAGTAGATTTCAACCAATTAGGCCTCTTTCTACTTTTGGGGATTACCACAGGTTGCACGGGTTCACTAGGACCTTCATCTTCATGATTTGAATCTTCTTCCTCCCTGGTACCTTTTCAAATATAGGAAGTTCTTTGTCATCAGAGTCCATCGGGAGGTCTTTTAATTTCTTAAATGCAATACTTTTATCAAATATCACATCTCGACTAAATTCTATTCAATGTCCTTCCTTTATGTAGATCCTATATGCCTTTGAAGCATTACTATAGCCAACAAATGTTCCCTTCATGCCTGTAGGACCCAACTTCTTTCTCTTATGCTTTGGTATGTGAATATAGACAGGACAACCAAATATTCAGAGATGGTCCACGCTTGGTTTCTTCCCAGTGAATGCTTCTTCAGGAGTCATGTTGTCTAGTGATTTGTGAGGACTTCGATTTTAATATATACAATAGTCTTTGTTGCTTCACCCCACATAATTTTGGCAAATCTTGATCATGTAACATGGCTCTTACACTTTCTTCAATAGATCGATTCTTTCGTTTTGCAACTCCATTTTGTTCGAGATTGTATGGGACTATTAGCTCCCTGTTAATCCTAGACTCTCTACAGAAAGCTATGATTTCCTTTGAAGTATATTCTCCTCCATTATCAGAGCTTAGAATCTTGATTCTTCTTTCTATAAGGTTCTCCACTTCAACATTGAATTCTTGAAATTTCATGAATACTTCATCCTTGGATTTCAGCAAATAAACCCAAGTCTTCCTTGGATGGTCATTAATGAATGTTACATAATATAGATGACCTCCAAGAGACTTTGTAGACATATGACCACAAACATCCGAATGAATGAGATCCAAAATATCTTTTGACCTTGAAGCACTGCTTTCAAATGGTCTGTTGACATTTTTGTCTAATGCACATCCTTGCATACTCCTTCATGATCCTCCTCTAGTTCGGGGATGCCATTTATCATTGAATTTAGTGTTGGTAAGATTTTGTAGTGAAGGTGACCAAACCTTCTATGCCAAAGTTCACATGGGCTTACTTCAATGTGAACCAAAGCTTTAGAGAGAGGAGTCAAGAATCTTCCTTCACGAATCCCAATCATCTTTGCATTTTCGATGCTAGAGTTTTTATCCCATACTACAACCTTTCCATTAATAAAAGCGACTCTATCTCCCTTATCTTCTAGACATGAAATAGAAAGTAGATTCTTTTGCAAACTTGGAACAAATAGGATGTTATTGAGATGAATATTTTCTCCATTCTCTTGCTCCAGTGAGGTTGATCCAATTCCTCTTACAGGATATCTCTTCTTGTACCAAGCTCAGCGGAGTAAGAGGATTTTCCTCTTGATAAGGTCTTTAGTTGTTTATGCTCACCAGTCATATGTCTTGATGCTCCACCGTCGATTACCCAAATGTTTTCATCTTCAAATGTGCTAGTAAGTCATGAGAATAGTCCTTCGTCCTTTGTAGATGTCTTGGTCATATCATTCTTAACAAATAGGAGATTCCACAATGTCTTGGCACCCTTCTTGAAATGACTTGCTACCATAGAACACTTCTTTATAAACTTCTTCAAGGGAGTAGTGATCTTCATCATGCCCTTAGCCAACCTTAGCTTTGATACCATGTTGAGAAATCTATAGGGCAATAGATAGGATAATTTCTCTTTAGCTTGATAATTGCATGATTTGTCTATTTACTTTTTCTTATTTATTAGCTTGTTCTTGAATTGTTATGTTATTCTAATCATCAAACAACTACCAAAACAAAAATATCAACAGTACACAATAACACAGGTCATAGGCTGCAAGCCAGGGCCAAAACCTCTCCACTTTAGAGGAAAACCCGCAAATGTCTTCTCTTCTTATAGATTCTTTAATTGCTGAATTCCAAGACCTCTTGACCAAGACCAATACCCTTTCAAGACAAAGTCCAACATTCTTGATGATGTGATTCTTTTGTCCAAGTCAAACCCAGTCAAATCTCTTCCAACAACACAAATTTGACCCCCAACAACAGAATTTTGGCCTCTACTGCAGGTCTGAAATTTTTGGCCCTTCCAATAATTGCGGCTTCCACACGTGTGAGCTAATTTAGAGCTTTCCAGGCTTCTTGCTTGACTTCTCCTCCTTCTAGGGCTTGAGGATGATCTAATGGGCCTTCCTTCAACCTTCTTTCTGCACTTTCTCCAAGTTTGATCCTGCAACAGAAAAACCCTAACCCAACAACAAAAACCCCAGTGTCCTTCCTTTGCACATGTGAAGAGAGAGAGAGAGAAATAACCCAATCACTTGTCCTTCTTCTTTCGCTAGCCTCTTTCTTCTTCTCCTTCGCTTGCTTGATGAGAGAATGAATTGTATCCATAGGAGGCCGAGTTCCCTCCTTTATATAGGCTTCCAAGGTGGACGAAGTACCCCATATTAGGCCGACTTCTTAGCTGGCAGGCCGACTTGGTCTTGGAGGGTATTTTAACACTTTTAAATACAAAAATAATTCTTTTTACAAGTTACAGTGTGCTCGATGGGGTCTTCATTATATGACAATGACTCTTTTGACTTCTTGACCTAGGACAAAACCTATAAGCACTCAATGGGTGCTTGACCTCTAAAATAAAAGACCTTGAGCATGAAACCCATGCTACGAAAATAACAATAATATTTTTCTTTCAGTTTACAATATACTAGACCCAAAAGTACATTTCATATATATGAAGACCGAACCTAGTTACACATTTTTCAACATTTGTTTTATGGATAGCTGCATGGCTCCTCCTTTCCTTTGCATCTCATCATATTGAGCTTTTATCTTCCTGGATGTAATGGAGCAAAACGTTTCTTCAATTTGTGATAGGGTTCTGGCCATCAACCTTTCTAGTAATCATCAACAAAGGCATTATATCGATCCAATCAAAGTAGAGTTAGTCATAGCTCCCTCTAATAATGAAGTGATCTTTATTGTCATCATAAACATTGCGTTATCTTTTTGTATTGCTTCCTTTCAATCCAAAGCTAATGTAGACATCTTGGCCATGCAATCCTCCAAGGATTACGAAATCCATCCACTCAATTCATGTATTCTTTGAATTGAGTTCAAAGCAAACAGTTGTAGATACACTTGCCTAAATTGTCATTGTGCATTTCTGCAACATTCTTTCAGGTAGCAAAATCATATACCAACCAATATCATCAATATCATAATTACCTCATCATGATGGCTTTTATCAAGATGTCAGATTTTGCTTACTTGTTTCCTTTGAGATCAACATCCGTCTGCATGGTCTTTCTCCATATTGTACAAAAATCCTTCTTCAAGCTTTCAATTGCCCATGGAGCGAACAAATAAACAAGCTACAACAACTTCTTCCTTGAGATTTGTCATTGCCAACCTTCTTTCTTCCTTCAAGAGACCATATATGATGATGATTATGTCTTTTGTTCACACGTCATACCACTATATATCGAATAGCCATATATAAGAGTCCAGTCTTCAAAACATATTGTACTTATGCTTTCAGGCATCGAGTAACCACATGGGAGAGTTTTCATCAATCAAGATATCTTGTGCATATTTCAAAACCAACTCTTCCTGCAAGATTCCTGTAGACATGAATTCTACTTTCTAGTGAAGAGCTACTAAAAACATGTATACCTCTTCTTTAAATTTTAAACAGTCATCCATTCTACTTTCTTTTGAAAGAACTGCTTCTCATCTTGAAGGTGAGACTTCCTTCATGCTGCAACTGTACCTGCAAACTTCTTGGAAGCTTGCTTGCCATGTCATAATGATTCTTCCTTTACATATTTGAAGAATCTTCTCATGATCTTAGTTTTGTAGAGGATCATTATGATCCATTTTTGCCATGACATGTTGCCAAAGTGTTTGTTGCATGAATTGGTCCAAATCCTTCTCCTCTTTGCCTTGTAAGATGACTGCTTTTTCTGCAACTTGACTATGTACACATGAACTCTTCCAATACCATACGCTTCTATCTATGATGTCATAATCAAAATTCTCTTACCAATGCAACTGCATGAGCTACTCTAATTCTCATCTACCAAGCAAACTGAAAAACGTAAATTAGATGGAGTTCTTCAATAAAAGAGATCCTTAGGATCTTCAACCTTTGGTTTCTTTTCAGGTTCTTCACTATCTTTAGCTATGTGAGCTCCATCCTTTCCTTTCTCTTATTGTTCATTCTATTCTGAGGATGTCCATACTCAGTGCATCCAAAGCTTATCTTATCTTCCTCAAAGTTGACCCTTTTGACGAGGTTCAAACTTTCCAAACTTCCCTTTCCTCTTCTTCTTTACTTTAGTAGCAAAGGCTTGAGACCTTTCATTGGGATTGGTGTCATCCTTTGCCTTAGTTTCTTCTAGATTGCATAGAGACCATTGTTCATCGAAGTTTGGAATGTCCTTCCTTGTTAGTTACAAAATTGTTCCATTTTGAGGGTAGAGCATTGAGTATTCAAGTAATTAATTTTGTATTTGAAACAACTTCTCCAAGAGCTCGAAGTTGATCCATCAATTGTGATATCTTTAATCGACTTCTCAAAGATATCTTTTGACTTGTAGAGCTGACTGCATATATTTTATTCAACTTTTCATATATGTCTTTAGACTTGTTCATATCTGCAACAAATGAGACAAGATGATCCTCGATGGATTCAATAAGAATTCTTTGAACCCTCACTTCTTCTTTAAAGTACTTGGCCCATTTTTTCTCTTGTCTGGTTCTGCAACCTTACCTTGAACAGAACATGGTCCATGACTTCATTCTTTATGAGTATTAAATCTATTCTCTTCTTCCATGCTTGTACATTTGATGACCCATCAAGTTTATTGCTCTCCTTATAAAATGAAGTCATGTGAGTTAAAGCTTAAGACATAGATAACAATATGGTACTTACTTTTCAAGAGATGTACTTGTTTGAAGATGATATCTCCTTGATGCCTTTGAAAATTCTACAAATTGGAATCCTATTGCAACAACTGATTAAATTTTTCTATTTGTTAATTAACTGACAAATTATTTACTTTGTTCTACGGTAAATATCGAAACCCATACACTACAACCTTCACAAATAAAAATACTGTGGAAGAAAGTAACTCTGTAAAGATAGATGCACACACACACAATTAACACTATTGTTTTTGGACTAAGTCCCCAGAAAAACCTAATGCATAAAAATTAGTGCAGTAGCTGAGGGTTTGTATATTATGCAGTAGTAAATTTGAGTACAAACCTATGGTTGCTCAAATCTAGCAAACTATACAGTGAAATACTGACAAAAAGTTTAGTGAGAAAATTCTCACTCTACCACTGGCGATCCTACACTGATCTGGGCTCAATATCAGCTGCTCTGCATTGCCCCTGCGATGTCACTGCGTCAGCCTACGCAATAGTGCGTCCTCTCAGCTAGGAACAACTGTCTCTTTTGCTATTTGATTAATTGTTGTCTGGAAACTGATCTTCTTCACCTTCGGGCCTCCTGCCCAACCTCTGGCTCTGAAAATCTCACTGCCCCTTAGCAAAAACATGATCTCCTCTTAAGCACTGCGCAACCTTTGCGTGGCTCTGCAATGCCTCTCTGTGGCACTTACTGCCTCTCTACTGTGCACTCACTGGATCTGTAAAAACTTCCTCCACCCTTAGTATCCTTGTACCTCTCTCATTGCAACAAACTCACTAGCTCTCTCTCCGGCAACTTAGCGCTGCTACTCAGGAAATTGATCTGCCAGTGTGTCCTCCAATTCCCATCGAGTTCCTTCTTATAATCTGTTGTTGAGACATCAACGACCACAATTAAAACTTAATTGATGGCTAAGATTAACTAGGACTCGATCCATGCCTTTTTCTAGAAGATTCACATCGGCCTTAATTAATACCTTTTAATTAATCATATTTCCTAAGTTTAGACTGAGGAACTATTAAAAAATGATTAATTATTTTAATTAAGACATATCTAAATGGAATTTCTAGAAACGATTTTTGTGTATTAGAGTACTCATGTATTCTAACCTCTTTGCAAAGTCTCGCATCTGACGCTACCAAAAACTAACACTCCCTCTTAGCGAGGAAAGTGCTCTAGAACTGCAACTGCAATACACTACCTTTGCACCACTCTTGCTACGCTACTGATGTCTGGCTAGGTTTCCCACCAACAACTGCGCAACTCTGATATGCGCTGCATCTGTGCTGCTACTGACCCTGCTGAACTGCTGCCAACTACTGCATCTGCACTGCAACTTTGTTGCTACTGCCACAGCAACATCTGTAACTGTCTCTCATCTGCTGCTGCTGCAACTAAGAGATGTCCATCATACTGAACCAACTATGTTGAGTCTGATGCATATGTCACCCGAGTCCTGACTGCTGCTAGTCTCTGTGCTGTCACTGAAGCCTCTGTGCTGCTTCCGACTCTGCACTGTGCCAACTGCACTGCTGCCAACTCTGCTTTGCGCTGCTCAGTCTCTGACTGCTACTAGCTACTACATCTGTCACTCTGGCACCTGACCACACCAACTGTCACTGGTCCATCCTGATACTGCTAACTTTGGTCTCTCGTAGCATGGTATTGATTCAAGAGGTGGACTTGCTCATGAATCCTACCCATCTTGTAGCACTCTGGTGCTACAAAACCAAATCACCCCACCTCATTCTTGGAGGTATATCAGCGATCATGGCAAACTCTTCCTCCAGTCTGGAGGACAACCTATCTATCTCCGCAGATGCAACTTGCTGGTCTTGCTTCTCTTCTTTGTCCCTCTTCCTGAGAGGACATTGGGTGTTGTAGTGACCAAGTTCACCACATATGAAGCATTTGACCTTGGAGATGTCTTTCTTCCTTCTGCGCTGCTCCAACTGCCCCTTTGATGCAAGGGCTGCATTCTCCTCCTCCTTTACTACCTTCGTCCCATTGATGCTGCTACCACTGATGGTGCTCTTCACCAAGTTTCTCCAAATCTCCTCCTGCAGCATATCTGCTCACATTCTGTCCCAATCTGGCAAGTTTTCTTTGCCCAGGATACTCTGGATGAATACTTGCCACTCCTTGGAAATGCTATTTAGGGAAAATTGTACGAACTCTGTAGGTTGGGGCGCTGACCCGACTGCAGACAACGGATCCCACACTTCCTGAAGTCTAGTAAGGAAAGGGTCTATATGCTCCCCTTTTTGCATCCTAGTACACCTCAACTTCTCCAAATACATCTTCCGCTGCTCCGAAGATCCCTGGTACAACGTGGCAAGACAATCCCACATCTTCTTGGCAGTGTCCTTGCCAACTATATGAGACACCACGTGATCTCGAACTCCATTAAGAATCAACGTCTTTGCCTTTGTCATCTCCTTTTTGTAGGCCTTTAGTTGATCTGGGTCCAAGGGTACAACTACCACTGAACTGATATAGGTCTTCAGATCATATTCATCTAGAAGGCAGGAAATCCTGGCCTTCCAGATCACATAGTTGGCTGAACCATCCAACTGATTCTGATCTCTCAACCCTGTTGGAACCATCTCGCCTAAAAATGTTGAACTCCTCTTCTCCTCTGCGCAACTGTTGCTAGGCTCTATGCACTCCCTGTTGGAGTAGGCAAATCTGCTCACAACTACTGTTGCTATGCAGTGAGAAATCGAATTTCCAGGCTAGAAATTCCTTGAGGAAAGAATTCCCTCAGTGTGTGCTCTTCCTTCCTCCTGACGCTATTCTGCACCAACAAACTGCTACAAAATAACTGTGTCCTAGCTGAAGATCTGCTCTGCAAGAAAAACACTACTGCTCCCTTTGCTTCTGACAATTTTTGATCTCGAAATTTTATTCTCTGTCGACTTGCTCAGAGAAAATTTTCCACAAAAATCTACCTTGCTAGCTAATGGACTGTGCAACCTCCTGGGGTTTCGAGCAGCTGCTCACGCAGTGCCTCGAAACTCCCTCTTTCCTTCTGCAATTGAGCTCTTCTTGCTTCTCCTGTGCTTTGATACCATGTGAAAATTCCACAAATTGGAATCCTACTGCAACAAGTAATCAAGTTTCTTCTATTTGTTAATTAATTGAACAAATTATTTACTGTGTTCTATGGTAAATATCGAAACCCATACACTACAACCTTCACAAATAAAAATACTGCGAAAGAAAATAGCGCTGGAAAGATAGATGCACAAACACACAATTAACACTATTTTTTTTGGACTAAGTCCCCGGAAAAACCCAATTCGGGAAAATCGATGCAGCAATTGAGGGTTTGTATATTATGCAGTAATAAATCTGAGTACAAATCTATGGTTGCCCAAATCCAGCAAGCCATACAGAGAAATATTGACAAAAAGTGTAGTGAGAAAAATCTCACTTTGCCACTGGCGATCCGACATTGATTTGGGCTCAAGATGAGCTGCTCTGCACAATCACTGCATCAGCCTACACAATACTGCGTCCTCTCAGCTAAGAACAACTGTCTCTCTCGCTATCTGATCAACTGCTGTTTGGAAACTGATCTTCTTCACCTTCGGACCTCCTGCCCGACCTCTAGGTCTAAAAATCTCACTGCTCCCCAGCAAAAACGAAATCTCCTTTGAAACACTATGCAACCTCTGCATGGCTTTGCACTGCTTCTCTGTGGCACTTACTGCCTCTCTGCTGTGCACTCACCGGATCTGGAAAAGCTTCCTTCGACCTTACTATCCCTGCCCCTCTTTCACTGCAACAAGCTCACTAGCTCTCTCTCCGGCAACTTAGCGCTGCTACTCAAGAAATCGATCTGCCAGTGAATTCGATCTCTGCGAGTGTGTTCTCTAAGTCCCATCGAATTCCTTCTTATAATTTCTCGTTGAGACATCAACGACCACGATTAAAACTTAATCGATGGCTAAGATCAACTAAGACTCAATCCATGCCTTTTTATAGAAGATTCACATCCAACTTAATTAATACCTTTAAATTAATCATATTTCCTAAGTTTAGACTTAGGAAATATTAAAAATTGATTAATTATTTTAATTAAGCCATCACTAGATGGAGTTTCCAGAAATGATTTCTGGGTATTGGAGTACTCATGTATTCTAACCTCTCTGCAAAATCTCGGGACTAGAACACATCCGATGCTACCAAAAACTAACAATGCCTTCAAGACTTCTTTCAATGGTATGATGATACCTTCAAGCTTGCTTCAATGATGTTCCTAAGATGCATTACACTTGTCTTCCAAAGCTTCTCAAAAGATCTTCCAAGAGAGAGAGAGACCAAGGTGCTCTCTTGTAATCAAGAGCCTCCAAATCTAATATCCTTCCTTCAATGTAAACCTTCTTCCTCGTGTCCTTCCTTCTCCCAAAGACTCTCCTTAAGCTGCGAACCTTCTTTGTCTATAAGTTGCTTTCTTACGCTATCTTCTAGGGCTTCTTCTAGTCCACTGTAATGTTTTTCGGTCTCCTTCAATATGTGGTTACAGGTCTCGACCTTCTTGTCAAGATGCACGAAACTTGTGACTTTATTTCAAAGGTCTGTTCCTTCAAGAAACTTGCACAAATGTTACCCATAATTTTCCTCTGAGGCTTGACTTGCAAGCTTCGTGCATCGGTCCTTTGTCCAATCACAAAAAAGATAAAAATATTTGTTTTCTTTTTTGCTGGGTTGCTTTGGATGTGAGGCTATCTTATGTTTTGGTGCACTTGTATGTATTTTGAAAGCAACTAGAATGTCTTCAACAATAGTGATCTTCAAGATGCCATCTCCTTCACCTTAGCTCTAATACCATGTTGAAGAAAAAGTAGGGCAACTATTTAAACAATTCTCCTTATCCTTAATAATTGCTTGTGAACTTATGTTAGCTTCTTATTATTCTTTGTTAGATTCTTTTCTTCAAACATTTATCATGACCATAAAACATGAAGATCATAAAAGACAATGGACACAAAATGTAGGCTTCAAGCTTGGGCAAAACCCCTTCAAGGGGGAAACCTAGAAAGAATCTCTTCTCTTCTTATAGAATCAAATCAAATGAGAAATCCAACACCCAAAGACCAAAGCCAAGACCTCCTCCAAGCACCAAGTCAGCCCTCCAATGATTCCTTCTCGAAACAAGTTAAGTCAACAAGGTCAACGAAAGTCAAACTTCATAATTTTTGGTCAAATTAAAATTTTGGCCTTCGATTTCAAACTTGCAGCTCAGACCTATAATTCTCAGCCTCTTGCAATAATTCAGAAACCCTAATTTCGCACGTGTGGGAAGAAAAGATCAGATTTTGGTCTTCTTCCTTCACTTTGACTTTCTCCTTTGCTCTTGAAGTCTTTGCTCTAGATCCTCTTCTTTGCTTGTTACATATTGAACTTATGAAGTGTGTACAAATGAGTCAAACTCTCCTCCTTTATATACCCTTCTCAAGAGGTTGATTAGGCCTCTCCTAGGCCGACTTTTCATTGGCAGGGCCGACTTGGTCTTGGAGGTCATTTTGACTTTCTAGACTCAAAATTAATTTCTTTCTTGTTACAAATTGCTCAAAATGGGTCTTATCCATATGATAATGACTTTATTGACTTGACAAACCCTAGCAGCATGAAATGCATGCTCGACTTAATTGACCATTCAAATGGAGCATGAAACCCATGATTGATTTTTTTTCTTCTTATAATGACAATTATGAAGACCGAAACTAGTTACATTTTCCAACACCTTTCAAGTGGAGCTTAAACATATTTTTGTACTCGTAAGAATATTATAAAAGCGTTCGGTGGTTTTTCTTCCGAAAGGGTTTCCACTTAAAATTTGTTGTGTAATGCTCTTGTGATGTGTTGTTCATTACAATTCTATTGTTCATGCTCAAAATTTTTATATTTAACTAATTGTAAGTAAAACACTGATTCACCCCCCTCTCGAAATTTCCAACAATTGGTATTAGAGTAGGTTCCTTCAGAAGCAGTGTAACCATTAGAAGGGAGATCATGGGGTGCAAAAAGATCGGAGTTTCACTATTTAATAGAGAAAACTATGCACTTTGGAGTGGAAGGATGAAAGCAAATGTGCAGGCACTAGGCTATGATGTATGGCAATTTGTATTGACTGGATACACAAAACCCTCGTCTGCTTCAACAAAAGGCGCAGGTAAGAAGTGTTAGAAAATCAGAAAGGCAAAAAGATTTTCTTGTTCTTGATATTTTACTTGTGATGTTCCTTAGTTCTTATTAGTTTCTTATTATCTTCTTTCTTCTTAGTTCATCAACCAAATATCAAAGTAATAACACATAGATTAGGGACACGAAGTATAGGCCAACAACCAGGCAAAGCCCCACTCTAGGGGAAAACCCAGTCAGTAATTCTTCCTTCAATAGTTTTCCCGAGACTCTAGACCTTGACTCACACTTCCTCCACACCAAGTAAACCTTCCTTTTGATCCTCCTTTCGACCTAGCAGCAACAACAGCAACAACAACACTATGCATCACTTACTTCGACCTTGCTTTTGGAACTTCGATCTTGGAGAAAAGACTTTGATCTTGCTTCCAGGAGTTTGATTTTGATCCAATACAACTTCTCAAGGCATCAAAACTCAACAAAATTGACTTTGACCTATTCTTCTCTTGGCAGCAGCAACATGCAACAACTGGCAGCAACAAAACAATGAGGGACTTCGATCTTCCAATCTAGGGCATGCGAGAGAGAGAGAGACACCAAAGTTTCGATTTTTCTTCACTCCTTTAGGTTGTCCAAACTCACACTCCTTTTGACCTCTTCTTTGACTTTGCACTTTTTCCTTATGCAGCAGTAGATATCGAATTTTTGTGTGTGAGAGTGAGTGCTCCAAATGGGTTCGATCTCCTTGTATATATAGGCTTATGATGAGCTCGAATTCCTGGGGTTGAGGCCGACTTGATCAAATTAAGGTCGGCTTGGTGTGCAGGTTCCATAATTCATTTTTGACTCAATATTAAACCTAATTACATGATTCAAAAGCCCAGGATGGGTCAATTTAAATCTGTAATGACTCGAAATAAATCCTACAAGTCCACAATGGGGACTTTGATCCAGTGTGGAAAAAGTCGGCAAAAAGTCCCGAATTTTTCAAAAAAATTTGAATTTTCACTTCGCCGATTATATCGGCAGACTTTTTGCCGACTTTTTCAGTCTTGAGAAAGTCACGATAAAATCGTAAAAGTCCTGACTTTCTCCTGATTCGATTGAAAAAGTCGGTTGTCTCTCAAAATGCAAGGTTAAGAGGCTGAAAATCGATTTTTCTCACTCATTTTTCAATCTGTTTGCTGCGTTTGAGGGCTATGGAGAGAGAGGAGGTGATCGAGGCTTGAGCTTTGCCATTGTCCAAGATTTGTGGTGTGGATTTGGAGATTTGTCCACCTCTCTGTTGATTTTTGTAGCATTGGAAAGTGTTCCAAGTCTCAAATTTTGTGAGGAGGCATGGATATCAGTGTTCCAAAGAACTTAGAAATCGTTTGTGGAAATTCCACTCGGTTCATGTTTTATTTAAATAATTAATTATTTTAATGAGGACCCTAAGTCTAAACTTAGGAAAATTAAATAATTAAAGGGTATTAATAAAACAGAGTGAGAATCTTCTAGAGAACAAAGATCAAGTCATGTTTTAATTTCAGCCATTGATTAGAGATCTAATCTGGGCCGTTGATTCATCAGCGAGAAGATTATAAGAGAAGGCTTGAGGGTCATTTGGAAATCAAGCCGGGGACACACTCAATACCCAAAGGAAATCGATTTTGAAGGAATAGAATTCAATTTCAGAGGGAGAGTTGCAGGGCAGAGTTGCAGAGGCAGAAGAAGGAAGGGGAAGTCAAAAGTGACAGAGAAAGGCAAGAGGAGGACGCAGAGGGCCACATAGGACAGCGCTGAGCAGCAGCACTGAGTCCACGCAGAGTGACGTAGTCCAACGTAGGGACTGTGCAGAAGATCACACAAAGTGACGTAGAGGGAGCTAGGGTGTCTTTCGGGTGTCAAAAATTCTCCAAGAGGACTCGGAGAATTTATCTTAGGTGTATTCTTAAGAGATCTGCCCGTCTATTTCTTGTAAAAGATTTTCATTGCTGAAGAATAATACAAACCCTCATCTGCTGCACTGGTTTTCCCGCATTGGGTTTTTTCGGGGATGATTATCCAAAAATAACTGTGTACATGTGATTGTTTCTATTGCGTTATATGTGTTCTGTTCTATTCTTTGCTTCTGGTTAAGTGATTAGTGCAGTTGTATTTATTTTAGGATTTGCTGAAAGAAATTCGTAAATAACTTATCATAATAATATGTAGGTGAAATAAATCTATCACTACAGTAGTATTTCAGATTTGAAATTTTCACACGGTATCAAAGAAAAAGACAAAGTAACGGAAGAAGAGATTCTGCAATGGAACGAAGATCCGACATTGATGCAACAACAGCTCGGAAGGGTTCACGCAGTTCTCCGGAACACATGGAGGAACAGAGGGATCATGACATCTCAGTTCTGGCATCTAGACTAGAAGAGGAATGTGCTTGTGTCAAGAACGACTTTTCCAGAGATTTAATATATTGACAGTGGAGCATCTGCTCATATGACGAGGGTTCGAGAATGCTTCTCAAGCTACGAAGAGGAGCAGATGAATTTTCAAATCACTATGGGAAATAAGGCAAAATTTACCCTTGTTGGAAGAGGCACCATAATATTTCAAACAAAAGCTGGCAACAAGCTTCGAGCCACCAATGTGTTGCATGTACTAGGGTTGGGGATGAATTTAGATTGAATTAAAATTTAAAACTTCAACTTTCAAGAATCAAATAACAAAAATTCAAACCCTTGTTTAGTGATTGTGTGTGTTCAAATGAGTGAGAAAAGGCATTTAAAATTTAAAATCAACAACCACATTTGTGTTTGCTTCTTATGTGATGGGCGATTTTTATTTATTTTTTAATTATTTTTTGTGCCAAGGTTCAGATTGAATTATTCAAGTTCAAAGTTTCAAACAAAATGCCAAGGATTTTGGACCCTATGTGGGAATATGGTGAACCTGATCCTGTACCCAAAACTGGGGGTGTCAATAGAATGTATTTTTCTTGCAAGTTGTGTGGCAAGCATATGTCAGTGGGTGTCAATAGATTAAAATTCCATTTGGGGCAAATTCCGGGGCAAAATATAGAACTTTGCCCCAATGCATCTTTAGAAATCATCCAACAGGCCATTAAAGCGTTGATGGATAAAGAGGATGGCAAAGACACAAGGTTCTTCAACATCACCTTCCACACCCACATGTCCCAATCCCTCAGCTTTCTCATCTTTTTTTTTCCCTAGAACCACACCTTGTGCACAACCTGGCATCAAATCAACAATTAAAAAAAGGGAAAAGGCAGAAGTTGACAGGTTGGTCAGTAAATGTCTTCTATGGAGTGATGTTCCTTTCAACATTGCCAAGACAAACCCATTCTACCAACCTATGTTTGATGCTGTTATTTTCGTTGGCCTGGGGTACAAAGACCCTACCTTTGTAGAGTTGAGAGGGCCTCTTCTTCAAGATGAAAAGAATGATTGCACTGCTAGATTGGAGGAGTTTATTGAATCATGGGAACACACTAGATGCACAGTCATGTCAGATGGTTGGACTGACCAGGAGGTTAGGACCCTTCTTAACTTCTTGGTTAGTTGTCCCAAGAGGACAATGTTTATGAAATCTGTTGATGCATCTGCACACATTAAATATGCACGTTTATTATGTGAGTTGTTGGACATCTTCATTCAGGGAATAGGCCCACAAATTGTTGTCTAATTCATAACGAACAACGCTACAAATTAAGTTGCAACTGATAGGTTGCTTATGGAGAGGTATCCTACCCTGTTTTGGACACCTTGTGCTGCTCATTGTATTGACTTGATGTTGGAAGATATAGGTACGATTCCTATTGTGAGGCATATTGTTGAATCATCCAAGAGCATAACAAAATTTATATATAATCATGCATCTGTGCTTTAGCTTGATGAGAAGATTCACCAACAACAAAGAGTTGGTGCGTCCTGTGATAACACGCTTTGCCACTACTTTCATATCTCTTCAGTCTTTGTTGAATTTTGTGGGATGTGAAGAGCATGTTTCTTTCACAGGATTGGCGTGATTTATCTATTAGCCACAAACTAGAGGGAGATGTCATATGCATACTAGTTTCATATGATCAGAGCTTTTGGGCAGGAGTAGAGGAGGTGTGTGCCATTTTAGAACCTTTGGTAAGGGTTCTTCGGTTGGTTGATGGAGAGAAGCCTGCAATGGGCTACTTGTATGAGGCCATGGATAGGGCCAAAGAAGCCATTCATGCTTATTATGAAGATAAGGAAGACGTGGGGTTAGAGAAACAACAGGTCATATGGAGAGTGATTGATGACCGATGGAGTAGTACTCTTCATCACCCCATTCATGCTACAAGTATCTACCTCAACCCCACTTTTGCTTACTCCTGTGGTTTCAGATTTGATGCCGAGGTGATGGATGGATTCTTCACATGTGTTGAGAGGATGGTGGCATCTGAGTAAGAACGTGAAGATATTTCTAAAGAAATGAAAATATATAGGATGGAAATTAGCACATTTGGTTTTACCATGCTATTAAGAATAAGACGACCAAAATTCCAGGTAAGCTTCAGTTTGTTTCAACTTTCAACTTTCAAATTTCATAATTCATTCTCTCTTCATAATTTTTGCTTCTCATTTTTATTTTAACTTGTAGATGCTTGGTGGACAAGCTATGGTGGAAGAGTACCCCATCTCCAAAAGCTTGCCATTCGAGTGCTCAGCCAAACATGTAGTTCCTCTGGGTGTGAGCGCAACTGGAGTGTATTTGACAAAATACACAGTAAATAGCGCAATAGATCAAAAAAATTCGAATTAAAATTTTGAATTTATTTGATTATTTTTACTATTTAATTTTTCTAAGTACTAATTTACAATCTATGACCCTTTTACAGATTGGAATCCCAACACCTCAATGATATGGTGTACGTTTACTACAATCTTCGATTGTGGATGAGACAATTTCAGAAAACTTTTGATATGGATGCCATCTCATTGGACAATATTGATACCACTGTTGCATGGAGGGTCGAGACTGAGAGGCCGACCATGGACTTGATCCCTGAGTGGTTAGATGTGGATCCAGAGGCACTAGCGCCAGAGGAGGTAGCAGTTGTAGGGGAGGAGGAGCCAAAGGTAGAGGAGGAGAAGCAGGGTCAGGAGGCAGAGCAGGAGGAGGATGTGGAGGAGGAGGTGACACCATCTAGGATGGGCAACAATAGCGGCAGATGACAGAGGCCACCTCTTTTATTTGCTTCTAGAGGACGACTGAGTCCATTTGTAACGCCAAGGGCAGGGCCTTCTTCCTCTAGAGGAAAAGGAAAAGCCATTCCCTATTCCTGTAAAAGGGGCAGAGGATCTCAGTGACTGATTACTTTATGACATGGAGATGAGCCATGATATACATATATTATATTTTTTGTTGATATTTTGACTCTTGAGTTTTGAGACTGAGAGAAGACTCAAGATTCAGGACTTGATTCACTATTTTGATATGTGATGTAGCACTAGACTTCATATACATATTATATATTAGCTTTCTTTACATGTTTATGTGGAAATTCATTTATTTGATGCTGTGGATACTTTAGATGCTAAAAAATTAAAAAAATTGAATAATTTTGTATTTTTTTAATTTTGTTGACTTTTTCAAAAAACTCTCGACTTTATCGAGTTTTTCAACTTTTTGACCCTTGCCGATTTAATACCGACTTCGAATTTTTCCACATTGCTTTGACCTAAAATAATATGACCCAAGCATGAAAGCCATGCTTTAATAAGTCATTTAATAATAATATAAATTCTTTTCTTTATTCTTTTGACAAGTACATTAAATATAGACTTGAATATAATTTATGAAGATCGAACCTAGTTACAATCTTCAACACTCCCTCTTAACTAGGGAGGTATTCATAATACACAAGGAAGATCTCAACTATTTGAACTATGAAGAATTTTTAGGCACCTAAATGCCATGGACTAGATTCCTGACTAGGGCAATTGTTAATTTTGGGCAACTAGGTCCAAACTTCTTGTTGCGCTGCTCATATGACGATGGTCATATTTTTGTTGGATTCCTCTTTCAGAGAGGTGCAAGATTGATATAAAGATCATCTTGATTGGATGAGTAGAACATATATTTTGAATTTATTTTCCACACATGTGCAAGGCCGACTAGATTTGTAATGTAGGCTCACATGCCTAATAGATGCGTCACACACCTTCACTGATGGATATAAATTGGAGAGACTTGGAGGTCATTTTCATCATCAACTCATCACACATCTCTCATTGTGATGTAATATTCCTAATTAGCAACAGCTAATTGGAATATTCGCTTTTGTATAGTTTTGCCGTTTATGGTTTTTAAATAAATAAAAAGTGAGTAAAAAGGGCCTAACTCACTTTAGTGGAATAAAACACCTTCCTAGTAGCACAACGTTGCGACTTAAGGGGGAGCCAAGGGGGGCCACACACTACGTTGGTTTTGGAGGGAAACCAATGCTATAAAAGATGGAGGAGCCTCCTCATTTGGGCATTCTTGTTGTTGATGATATTTGAGCTAGACATTTTGTCTTCTTGAGCACGCTGGCTGTTTAGCCTGTCTGCAGCACTGTTTAGTGCGTTGAGTGTCTCCGGTCGGAGATCTCGCCCTTAGGCCTGGGGGACTTCGAGTGCCTGCTCGGGCAAGGTTTTTCCTTCAGCCTTTAGCGAGAGATTTGTTTGGTTGTTTTGCTGAGGAGCTGGGCTCTATTTGTGATTGCGCAGTCCCTGGGAGAGAGGACGCAGTTCTGGTTGGAGGTGTTCCGTTGCAGGGGTTTTCTGCAAGAGATTCAGTTGATATCCAGAGGAGAGGATCAGTATTGCTGGTAGGAGGTTTCTGAGGAGTTTGTGGCACAGTATCAACTATTATCTTTTGGCATCTGTGCTGAGCCTTGCAGATTCAGCGTAATTCCTTGAGGAGGGTTTCTTTGGTGATTTTCGGAGGCTGACCATTCTCGATATGGTTTCTGGGTTTTGTCCGGGGTGGTGAGTACAGGTGGTCTACAGAGTTTCAGCTCATTCCGGCAAGGGGATCAGCCCCTAGTTTCAGTCCATTCCAGCAGCAACAGTTTACGGCAGTTTTCCAGTAGCTGGGATGCAGTCTCTTGCTTCAGCCATTTTTCTGTCTTCTGAGAGAGTTCTCCACTTGCCTTGAGCAAGAATAGGTGCTATCATTCTGATCATCTATTGTATTTCTTTATATTCTCAGATTAATAAAATGGCTTAGCATTCCCGGCATTTTTATGAGTATTTGCTTATGTTCTACTTCTGGCATTTTCTATATTGTCGTATGCTTGTATTGCTGTTTATTTCCCTTTAGGGATATTACAGTGGTATCAGAGCATAGTTCTGGCTCAGCCTGTGGTCTATGACATCGAGAAAGAGATCATACAGATGTTTGCTGGAATTTTGGAGAGCAAGAGCAGTTGCAGTACCAAAAACGAAATTGGAAAAAGGGCCAAAATACAAAGGGTCAAATTTTGAAGTTTGGAATTAGAAGAAACCCTTTTGAGGTTTTTCTGGGTTTTGGGCAAGGATCACCTTCCCAAGTTCCTAGAATTTTCTGAGTAGTTTTCAGTGGGTAAATTAGAGGCCGAATACAAGTCGCAGTATAGTTTTGGAGCAACAGTGCCATTTCATGAGGAGCCGATGGCAGGGGATGATGGTGCAAAGAGATTTTGGGAGATGCTCCTCAAATCAGTACAGGATTTGTCGAGACAGATGGAGACGATGGGGCAGAGGATCGCTACGATAGAGGTTAGGCAGCGTGAAACCCCAAGGGGTTTTCAGACTGGTGAGGGATCGGGCACATCCCACCATATGCCGGAGCGTGAGGCTACCCCCCTTATGGCATCGCATGCACCCACGCGATCCACTATGCCTACCTTCCTAGGAGAGGACACAGGGGTAGGAGCATAGCAGGAGCCCGAACCGGGCCACGTGGGAGACCACCTTGCAGAGTACTGGGCATACGGGCCGGAGTTCAGAGATCTTATCTCATTCAGAGATTTTGTTCAGCTCCAGTGGGACAGTAGACCCCACAACCTTCACAGAGGGAACAAACGCTCACATGACGGAGGCTTACAGCGCACCATGGACAGACTCCATTTACCGACATTTGACAGGTCATCCAAGCATTCAGAAAAAGCTTGGGTGGAGAAGTTGGATACCTCTCTCCAGCTTGATCGAGTATCAGAGCGGGAAACCATCAAAATGGTTACCTCGCACTTGGAGGATGAGGGCACACAGGATTGCAGGGAGTCCGAGGATACACCTAGTGTGACACAGGACTCACCCTCATTGGAGACCTCCTTGACCGTGTCGGTTGATATCGTAGTGGAGAAGGTAGAGCCTACCCCAGTAGAGCCATCCATTGAGGTGATGACCGGAGTCATGTTCGAGTCTTTGGGTGGTAGCAGCACACGACAGATGGGTGAGGCGTCAGGAGATGTACCCACATTCGATGAGGCACTAGGGGATGCAGAGGTATTGTATGATGGTCGCAGACAGCGGTATCATCGGCTTCGGACGGACCTTCGAGTTTTGAAAGGGAAGGCCATTTTGTTGCAGGACAAGGAGCTTGAGGGCATGAGAGTGGCTTGTGCCGAGTCGGCGGCCAAGTTGGTCCGCATTGGGGAATGACTGGATTCCCTGGTGGTACAACCAGAGGACACGTTGGAGCATTAGATCATTCCCCTTCAGTCATGCATGGACGGGACTAGCAGCATTGTTGGGTCACCTCTTCCCATTGGAGAGAGAGAGACAGAGCCACCTAGTCAGATCTCATACATCGACTTGGATAGTGGTACGAGACAATCAGAGTTGCACAGGGTACAACATCCACATGTTGAGGTTGGATGGCTAGAGATTTTGAGTTGGTACTCGGTGGAGCGGGCTATGGAGATAGTGATGGATCCGAGTGTAACTCAGCAGGAGTTTCTATGCATGGGGAATACAGGAACCCCAGATTGGCGTTGGGATCCAGGTGGGATCACCTATCGTTTCCCAGGCAGGTCGGCTGACTATGTCTTGGAGAGTACAGTTGGCCTAGCAGTAGAGCATGTGCAGTTTCGGTCAGCTCCAGTGCCCAACCAGTTTATGGGCAGACTCCCTAGGTTGTCTTGGCATGACATTCATACACGGGATCATGGGGTGGTCAGCACACCTTGGCAGGAGCTTGTCGGAGGAGATGGCATTGGCAGGCCACCAGATGGCACCTTGTATGGGGCCAAGGATTCTTCACCTTTGTGTGGGGCACAGGGGACGCAGCGGAGCCGAGCAGTGGTGGTAACACTACTGGCACATAGGGAGATTCACTTCTCGGACCCCTCGAGGAGGATTTGGAGTGATGATCCATTCGTCGGCGGATATAGCGATGCGACGGTGGAGATGATGATACCGGTTGTGGGTAGTCCGACATGTAGAGGCACAACTCCAGGTCATCACATCCAGGGATGTGTGGGAGCCTCTAGCATTGAGCAGTGGACTACCAGTGGACATGGAGTTGCATGGTGGTGTACCGTAGTGTGTGGGACTGCATTGTGGAGTAGGAGTGTCCTACATCACATTGAGAGAATGCGGGGAGTGACTGATGCCTGGACACAGTCAGGGCATGAGACGGTACAGGATGGTACAACAGGAGCTTGGGGTATCCAGCAGTATACAGGGGTATGCCTCAGTGTGCAGTGGCATGTCAAGGAGTACAGGGATGATCGGTGGTATGCGAGGGCGTATGGTGCTGCACAGCAGGGTCTTAGAGCATTGCTTCCAGGGAGACTCACGGACAGGGACATTAGGCTTACTTTTTGGAGTAGTTCACCCAAGATCGATGGGGAGACAGATGAGCGATACTTGACGGTATCTGTGGGGACTCACACACCTGACCCTCTTCTACATCACTCACGGGCACAACCGATTTTGTTGTTTTCCTTCGGCACTTTGGGCATGAGCAGCAGGGTATGCGAGGCACAACCAATATGTTTGGATGGCCCTCAGCACACTAGGCGAGAGACTTCTCAGCAGTGGCACTGGGTTAGTGTGCTAGTTGATAGCCATAGGTTAGGGGATGAGATGATCCTCTGCAGGGGTGGCCCATTTGTGACCGCTGAGCTTATGCTTGGGGAGCAGGTAATGAGGGAGACATGCATCATTTTTCCCTCAGGGCATGTCGAGATCATGCATGAGCAGAGGATACGGGGTACAGTAGAGGTAGTATCCCAGTATGTGTTTGGGCTCCAGACCCTGTATCGACACTTTGTCGAGAGGGTGGATGGCATGTTCGATGCAGATGAGATGGCGAAGGTAGAACAGGAGGGAATTCCTTCTGTATGCCAGGGTGAGGACTCTTTTTCACATGAGTCCATAGGATCAGTTGAGTAGTATCCCAGTATGTGTCTGGGCTCCAGACACTGTATCGACACTTTGTCGAGAGGGTGGATGGCATGTTCGATGCAGATGAGATGGCGAAGGTAGAACAGGAGGGAATTCCTTCTGTTTGCCAGGGTGAGGACTCTTTTTCACATGAGTCCATAGGATCAGTTGAGGTCGCTTCTGGGGAGCGAGGGTAGTCATGCATGGATGGTGAAAGTAGACCGGAGCTATATTCTAGTGTCCAGGGTGAGCGGTCATGGGACTCTGCGAGAGATACTCTGGGTGAAGAGTCACTTGTGACAATTCAGCTAGAGCAGCAGGTGATGGAGCTTGAGTCGATAGAGGAGGACACTACTCACATCAGGCATGATATTCCTTTGAGAGGGAGCCAGATGGGCACTCACATCGAGTCTGTGGTGGATATGTAGCTAACCGCGGGGTCAGCCATTGAGGAGGAGCAGTCAGCTGCATTGACATCGAGTACGGTGACAGCTGTTGCAGATTCATATCCTCTGGATGTGTTGGAGGTTGATGGGATTGTTATGCAGGGGGCTAGTAGACAGCAGGAGCTGTTGGATATGTTGGAGCATCCATCTTTGGGTCGACATTGGGATGAGGCGCAGATAGATGTACTCGCAGTCAGCAGAGCTGCAACGTTTTTAGTGGGTAGCACTCTCCAGGATTACATCGATGGAGCTTGCAGCATACCTTGCCCACTTTCTCCCATTATAGAGAGAGGGGCTTCCTTCTACAGGTAGCTTCCATTGACAGACAGGGTAGAGCAGTGGGAGTTGATTACAGGCTGGCGGCAACATCCCAGGCATGTTCCATATACCGTTGTTGTTGCTACATCAGATTCTTCTTCTAAGATGGATTGGCGGGAGATCATGAGTTGGTACCCTCTTGATGGTATGGTATTCTTCGTAGGGAGCACAGCAGAGCAGGGGCCCTTGGACATAGTAGATGTTACAGATCCCAGTTGGCAGGAGGGCACCGGTTGTCATTACTTTAGGACTCCTTCCCGATTTCAGGAGAGCAGGATCAGCATGGGATGGAGTCAGGACTTGGATTGGATAGAGGTGATGAGCTGGTATGCAGTTGGAGGGGCAGTATATGCAGTTACAGGTACAGCACTGCAGGAGCCCGTGAGCATTGATGCTTATCTGTTGTCTTCACCTCTTAGAGCATCAGCTATAGCTAGAGATAGTGCACAGTCCGAACCATGGGACTTGGGCGATGATTGGCCATGGTGGCATTGGGATCCGAGAGGACTATTGATTGGTGAGAGATCAGTGCGGGATCCTAGCATTGAGTGGTCCCTTCATATCAGGGTGGTGCAGAGGTTAGAGAGGGTTCAGTGGCACATCTGGGACCTAGGCACATTTTGCAGTGTTGGTGGGGAGCATCAACTAGAGAGGAGGCTTGTTCAGGCATTGCTGGAGGACAAGCAGTTTTTACCGGATGAGGATGCCACTTGGGAGAGCGAGAAGATTCTGCAGCATCCATCACTTCAGTTGCTTGAGGGCAAGCAACATTTTGCCGGGGGGGACTGTAATATTCCTAATTAGCAACAACTAATTGGAATATTCGCTTTTGTATAGTTTTGCCGTTTATGGTTTTTAAATAAATAAAAAGTGAGTAAAAAGGGCCTAACTCACTTTAGTGGAATAAAACACCTTCCTAGTAGCACAACGTTGCGACTTAAGGGGGAGCCAAGGGGGGCCCCACACACTACGTTGGTTTTGGAGGGAAACCAACGTTATAAAAGGTGGGAGAGCCATCTCATTTGGCATGCTTGTTGTTGATGATATTGGAGCTAGACATTTTGTCTTCTTGAGCACGCTGGCTGTTTAACCTGTCTGCAGCATTGTTTAGTGCGTTGAGTGTCTCCGGTCGGAGATCTCGTCCTTAGCCTCGGGGGACTTCGAGTGCCTGCTCGGGCAAGGTTTTTCCTTCAGTCTTTGGCAGGAGATTTGGTTGGTTGTTTGGCTGAGGAGCTGGGCTTCTCTTGTGACTGCGCAGGCTTTGGGAGAGAGGACGCAGTTCTAGTTGGAGGTGTTCCGTTGCGGGATTTTCTGCAGGAGTTTCAGTTGATATCCGGTGTGGAGGATCAGTCTTTGCCAGGAGGAGGTTTTCTGAGGAGTTTGAGGCACTATCACAGCTATTATCATTTGGCATTTGCGCTGAGCCTTGCAGAGGCAGCGTAATTCCTTTCGGAGGGTTCTTTGGTGATTTTCGGAGGTTCACCGTTCTTAATACAGTTTCTGGGTTTTGTTCGGGGTGGTGAGTACAGGTGATCTGCAGATTTTCAGCTCATTCCGGCAAGGGGATCAGCCCCTAGTTTCAGTCCATTCCAGCAGCAGCAGTTTATGGCAGTTTTCTAGCAGCTGGGATGCAGTTTCTTGTAGCAGCCATTTCTTGTCTTTCTGAGAGAGTTCTTCACTTGCCTTGAGCAAGAATAGGTGCTATCATTCTGATTATCCATTGTATTTCATTATATTCTCAGATTAATAAAATGGCTTAGCATTCCTGGCATTTTATGAGTATGTGCTTTATGTTCTATTTCTGGCATTTTCTATATTGTCATATGCTTGTATTGCCGTCTATTTCCCTTCCGGGATATTACATGTGATGTGATTTGCTCGTTAGCCTTTGGAGGCCTCTTCCCTTCACACGTGCGGAGCTAGAGGAGTTGTTTTCTACAGATCTGTTTAGGGCTTGTTGCTGCAGCGTTGACTAGCGTTGACCGTGGTCAACCCTTGGTCGTTTGACCTCAAATCTCTGCCAAAATATCGATTTTGAGAGGTCGTACTGCTGGGCACTAAAATTGAGGAAAACAGAGCCGTTTGACCGAAGCCCTAATCTGTAGCGTTGACTTTCTGTTGTTGTCCCGCGTTGACTTTTTTTGCGTTGACTTTAGGTTGACCAACGTTGACTTGTGATGGGCTGTCTTTGAGGGCTGTGGGTGTGACACTTGGAGGATTGGATGACCGAGAAAGACTTTGCTGGCTAAAGCATCCTATTGATTGCCGTAACGCACAATATCTCATATCTTTGCTGGACAAAAGGAATTGTAAATCTGATCTATATTATTGGCTTTTCTTCTGTTGATCTATCATTGTGTTCTATCAGCATTTTACTTTCATGGTTATGTGATTGCTATTTTGTATCAGGCCTGAGAAAGATTGAAGTAAAATTGCATCAAGCATAAAGCACCATGGTTTTTAAATTTAACAACAATCTGTCCACTGGTCTCTCAACAATTTAGTCACCACAATGCCATGGACTAGATTCCTGACCAAGGCAATCTATCCAAGTGGGACTAAGATGGACTAAAGCTTTCAGCCTCTATAGGTACCGTTAGGCTTACTCACTAACCATCAATGCAGGGAGCTAGGTGCACATCCACCCGATGCCACCCTCCCTACCAGACATCAAAACAAAGTGCTGTTCTGATGTCTTTACAGGCAATGCTTCACTCACAAAGCCTCAACAACAAATCTCTCCCAATCAAAACTGATTGGTAACCAACATGCTATCAAAACCTTTGAGAGATTCACCTGTACAAACACAACCCCTATCAACAATACACTTTCAAATATACATCATCAAAAACAAACCTTCGGGGTCTCGATATTGCTCTTCAACTTATCTCAGTAGGGCTATCAATCGAATCTTTTAGAGCAGATTCCTCTTTCCTTTCCTACTTCACATATAGCAACATATTCTTCGAAATGTATTCTCTAATCATGACCATGTTATGTTCTCCCTCTTAACCAGGGAGACCTCTTCCAACTAGGCTGTTAATTTTGGATAGCTAGGTCCAAACTCCATGTTGTGATGCTCAAATGAAGATACCGATATTTTTATTGGGTTCCTCTTTCAGAGAGGTGCAAGATCGATCTAAAGATCATGTTGATCCGATGAGCAGAACATTTATTTTGAATTTATTTTTAATCTATTCAAAATATGTGCAGGTCAGCCTTAAGGTTTTACACTCCCAACAAATGTGTCACACACCCTCACTGATGGATATAAATAAGGTCAACGTTGGAGGACATTTCACTCATCTCATCCTCTCACATTCTCTCTCCTCTTCTGATTGGTTTGAGCTACTTGGAGGCAATCTTCTGTTCACACATGGGAAAAGGACGTTGACTTTTCTGCTGCATCGAGGGCTTCCACCACAGGTTTGACTAGCGTTGACTTTGGTCAACGCATAGTCAAACGGAGCTGAATTTTGGCCCAAACTTCGATTTATGCGGTCCGTACTATTTGGCACAAGAACTGAGGTCAAAGGTTGACCGTTGACTGTGCTGCATTGACTTTGACTTGCTGTTGTTTTGCGTTGACTTTCTGGACAACATTGACTTTTCTGGGCTGTGTTGACTTTTGGTTGACTTGGATTGTCTAATGTGACACATACTGGGTTGGCTGACTGATAAGACTTTGCTGGTTGAAGCATCCTGCTGATCGCTGTAACGCACCAACACAAATATATAATTCTGTTCTGTCGATCTACTGGTATGTTCTATCAGCATTTTACTTTATTTTTTATGTGATTGCTATCTGATATTGAAGAGAAAGTAAAGTTGCATCAAGCATAGAACATCTACATAAATTTACACAGGCCCCTTCTTAATGTAGGGAGATTGACTTCTTCCTTCATTGTTGGAGAATCTTTCTTGGCTTTCATCCTTCTCATCATGCTTATGTTCTAACCAGGCTCCCTCTTAATGTAGGGAGATTGACTTCTTCCTTCGGTGTTGGAGAATATTTCATGGCTTCCATCTTCCTCATCATGCTTACGGACATCTTGATCAACTTGAATAAGATGTACCTGCACAACTTAGACAGCAAGTACAACGAAGTTTATAGAAGCATGAAGTTAGTCATAACAAAATCTTATAGTAGCGGAAGCATTTAGACTTTACAAACTTAATCATCAAGGGACTATACTTCAATTCTTCAGCTTCTAGCCCAGGTTTGTTACAAACCCTAAATCACATCAACAACTCAATTAAGATGACAGAACATTTGTTTTGTCATATAGTGATCCCTAGAAAAATAAGTCAAAATAAAAATAAAGGTGTCTAATAACTTTCATAAGTCATATGATAGACTTTCCACTAGGGTTTTCATGTGAACCCTAGATTTCATTCAACAAAAACAGTCACATCATGACCAACAATAATAACTTCTACTAGGGTTAGATGTGATCCCTAGATTTCCCATCTACAAATTCTCAGAAAACATTATAGATTTTATACTAGAGAATTTCAACGACTACTAGTGTTTAGATACAAAACCCTAGATTTCCAAAACGGTATCATCCTATAATTTCAAACTTTGACTAGGGTTTGTTTCCACACACTGGGACTTATGATCATTAGTAATTTGGTCAACACACATATCTAGGAATCCATAAGCATATCATATGTTAGACAATCATTAATACATTAGACATATACCAACCTAGACCAAGCTAGGGTTTCAACCAAATGAACTCATACCTAGGGATTCATTCCTAGGACTTTAAGTACATAACAAGCATTTTGCTTGTATACCTAACCAAAACCTAGGGTTTCAGTTCATAACAAAGATAACTCTATTGTACTGGAATTTTAGAGGTTCGAGATTTCAGACAACATCATTTCAACCCTAACAAGTTAGAGTTTTCATGATCATACCAAGATCCCAAACATGACATCATCATAATAACAATTATTTCATCAATAGCCCTAAGTAGGTTTAGGGTTTCACATATTAACAACATACCCTTAGGTTAGGGTTTTCTAGAGAACCTTTTAGGGCTATTTTATACAAACAATCAGAGTTATAAGGTGGGTAGATTCATCAAATGATGAATCATCCCAAACAATGATCTTTTAAGATTCAAGAGAGCTAGACACAACAAATGTTAGTAGTGTAGAATGGATTTGTCAAAGAGAATAACAAATCTTTATAATTTAAGACATACCTATGTTTCTAGACAAACTTTTTTAACTTCAAAGCTTTGTAATTCCTTTCTTCATACTCCTTGAACATTTAGCAAGTTATTTCCTAAACGAAGAAATAGAGGTAGAAAGGTGGTTAGTATTTAATATAATCAAAACTTTAAATAAGTATATGAAACCAAAATTGAGAGGGAATGAGATACTTACCTTGAGGAGTTGTTGTGGGCTCCCTCGAAAGCCTTGAGGGATACCTAAAACATATAAAACCAAAAAAAAATGTCTTTTCCAAAAATATGTTAAACCTAAATAAATATAAAAAGATACAAATGAAATATCTAAATCTAAGATCGAAGGGCTTAGTAGTGTAAAATTTAAATCCTATATGTCATTCTCTTCGGGTTTCACTCTCTTGGTAGAGGCTTCTTCTTCAACCACATTTGCATGATCTCTTTCTTTTCTTATTTCTAGGATTATCGGGACACTCACTTCTATAGTGACCCATTTTATGGCAATGATAGCATTCAATCTTGGACATATCAACCTTCTTTCTTGGCCGTTTCTTCTTGAAGTTTCCCTTGTGATGAGCAACATATGCATTTGAGACTTCTTCATTGTTGGTTACTAATGAGATTCTTGACTCTTCTCATCTGCAGGTTGTCCATAGTTCCTCAAAAGTGGGAGCTTCTTTCCAACTGTTGAGACCTGAAGCAAATGCACTCCAAGAAGGTGGCAACCCTAGTAGGGTTGTGATCACAAGTTCTTTTTCAAGCACTATTTCAGCAGTGGCAAGAAGATCATCTTTTATTCTTGCTATCTTCACAAAGAAAGTGGCTACAGTATCTTCCTTAGTAATCTTAGTGGTCCTTAGTTCATTTTTCATGCTTGCTACTTTTCTAATGTTCTTGATGGTAAATAGTTTTGACAAGGCTTCATACATTTCTCGAGCATGGTCAATGTTTGCTATGTAAGGGACAAGGTTGTCCTTTATGCCTTCAACCATTAGAGTCATAGCCACCAATTCTAATTCCCTATATTTTACCTTATCTGCATCACTAGAGTCTTCTGTAGGCTTCTTTACTTTTCCTTTCACCACATCTAGTACTTTGTTCTTTTCAAGGATGAGATCAACCCTCTTCTTCTAAGATCTGTAATTTGAAGCTCCTTCAAGCTTGTTCTCTCCCTTGATAGTGTTAGACATCTTTCTTGAAGATAGTGAAACTTCTTCCCTTAAAGAGTTACCTCTTATGATCCTCTTCTACTTCCTTGATCAATTCCTTGAGACTGCCTTTTCCTTCTTTCTTCACCAAAGCTCTGATACCATGTTAGAAATCAGAAAGGAAAAAATATTTTCTTGTTCTTGATATTTTACTTGTGATGTTCCTTAGTTCTTATTAGTTTCTTATTGTCTCCTTTCTTCTTAGTTCATCAAGCAAATATCGAAGTAATAGCACATAGATCAAGGACACCAGATATAGGCCAACATCCAGGGAAAAACCCCACTCTAGGGGAAAACCCAGTCAGTAATGCTTCCTTCAATAGTTTTCCTGAGACTCTAGACCTTGACTCACACTTCCTCCACAACAAGTTAGCCTTCCTTTGATCCTCCTTTCGACCTGGCAGCAACAACAACACTATGCAACATCTTCGACCTTGCTCCAGGAACTTTGATCTTGCTTCTAGGAGTTCGATTTTGACCCAACACAACTTATCAAGGCATCAACACTCAGCGAAATCAACTTCGAACTATTCTTCTCTTGGAAGCGGAAATTGGCAACAATAAAACAATGAGGGACTTCGATCTTCCAATCTAGGGCACGTGAGAGGGAGAGAGAGAGAGAGAGAGACACCAAAATTTCGATTTTTCTTCACTCCTTTAGCTTGTCAAAACTCGCACTCCTTTTGACCTCTTCTTTGACTTCACACTTTTTCCTTATGCAGCAGTAGATATCGAATTTCTGTGTGTGAGAGTGAGTGCTCCAAATGAGTTCGATCGGCTTTTATATATAGGATTGTGATGAGCTCGAATTGTTGGGGATGAGGCCGACTTGGTGTGGAGGTTCCATAAGTCATTTTTGACTCAATATTAAACCTAATTACATGATTCAAAAGCCCAGGATGGGTCAATTTAAATCTGTAATGATTCTATAAACCTTGAATCAATTCTATAAGTCTACAATGGGGAATTTGACCTAAAATAATATGACCCAAGCATGAAAACCATGCTTTAATAAGTCATTTAATAATAATATAATTTATTTTCTTTATTCTTTTGACAAGTGCATTAAATATAGACTTGAATATAATTTATGAAGACCACACCTAGTTACAATCTTCAACAAGAAGCTCTATCGTAATACTGCGAAAGCTAGGAATGCTATTCTGAATGGTCTAACAAAATCAGTGTATGTGAAAATAATGCATTGCACATCTGCAAAAAGATGTTTGGGACAAGCTTCAAAATATATATGGAGACAAAAAGGTCAAGGAGGCCAAGCTTCAAACCTTCAGAGGAAAATTTGAGCAGCTGAAAATGAATGAAGATGAAAATATTGTAGCTTATTTTCTTCGGGTTAATGAAGTAGTAGATGCCATACAAGGACTGGGATAACCAATTGAAAACAAAGTGATTGTCCAAAATATATTGAGATCACTTCTAATGAGGTTTGATGCCAAGGTTTTTGTGCTAGAAGAAAGTTCAGACTTAGAAAAGGTCAACATGGACGAGTTGCATGGAATACTTACAGCTTACAAAATGAGAACAGAGCAGGAGAACTTGTTCAAAAGAGGGCAACTTTTACGACATCCAAGAAGGCAGGGAAAAACAAGCAACAACCTAAGCCAAGCCCTAGTTGCAGCGACAGTGAAGTCTCTCAGATGAAGAGATAGCCAACTTTGTGAGGAAGCTAAAAATATGAATAGGCAAGTACAAAGGTATGCTCCCCTTGAAATGTTTCAATTGTGGTGAAATTGGTCATTTTGCCTCGAAGTGTCGTTATGCAAAGAACTCAAATAATGATGATGGAGAGGAAGCTCCGAGGAAAGCAAAGAAGAATCAAAGAAGATACAAGAAGCAAGGTAAGAGAAAGGCTTTAAGAAAAGTTTCTACTCAAAGGAAGATAGCTCTTCATTTGAAGAAGAGAGTGATAACAACAACGAAAATGACATAGGAAGGGTGTTGTTCATGGCAAGAGATAACAAGAAGGAATCCCTGAAGAAGAAGAAGATGAAGAAGAAGAAGAAGACAAGGTAGATCTTGAGAGTGAACTTATCAATGCTTTAAAAGATCTAAAAGTAGAAATAAGGAATGTCGAAACATTGGAAGCCGAATTGATTGCGTTAAAGAAGCACATTAAGGATATGAACAACAAGATGGAAGAGTTAGAAAATATTATCGTCAGTCTCAAAGTGTAGTTGGAAAAGGCAAAGAAAATCGAAGGATCACTCAAAAAGGAGTTGGAAGTTAGCATCAAGACAAAGGGATCTCAACAATAAGATGGAAGAGTTAGAAAATATTATCATCAGTCTCAAAGTGTAGTTGGAAGAGGCAAAGAAAATCGAAGGATCACTCAAAAAGGAGTTGGAAGATAGCGTCAAGACAAAGGAGGGTTTGGAAACAAAAATTGTCTCTCTACAGAAGGAAGCATAGAAGAAGAACATCCAACAGAGCTTTGCAAACAACAACAAAGTTTTGGACGAAATAATCAACAATCAAAGATCATGCAGTGACAATGCTGGATTATGGTACAAGTCCGCATTAATCAAAGGCTTTAGCTCCACGATGACAGAAAAGGAAGCTCAACAGAAAACATATGCTAACATAGTTAAGGAGGAAAGCATTCTTGTCGAAGAAAAGGCTCAAGGTCAACTGATGCGAAATCAAAGATCACAAGAGGAAGGTTTTGGAAAACTATACCACCATGACGATCTCCTCCCAAATATCAAACTATCTTTCTTGGTGTATGCTATTCTTGCAACAATTTTGGACATAAGGTTGTAAACTGTCAAGCTTATGCTAGGGATAGAAGCTACTCTAGGAATGACTATTCTAGAAAATCTCAGGAAGATTACAAACAAAGTTATAATAGATCTGGACACTTGAGCAATGAAGTAGAATGCTACAAATGCAACAATTTTGGACATTTGGCTAAAGACTACAGGTTAACCACTCCTCTGAGGGAATCATAGCATGCTGTCGAGGCTCCTCCAAAGGTTTTGTAAAAGAAAAATGAAAGTTGTGCCATTTCCTTAGAGGCTCAAAGCAATAAAAGTGTGTGGTATGTCCATAGTGGCTACTCAACGCATATGACAGGGGATAAGAATTTTTTTTTATCTCTATAGGAAGATAGCGATGGAGCAGTCTCATTTGGAAATGATGGCTCTGCAAAGGTGATAGGAAAGGGTATAGTTAAGCTTGGAAGCAAGATAACTACAACAAAATATTTGTTACTCACAGGGGTATCAGGATCAGATCGAATCGGTCTGAACTGGCTGGTCCGACCATTTTGAGGCAAAAATTGGAAAAAAAATTGTATCTCTATAGGAAGATAGCGATGGAGCAGTCTCATTTGGAAATGATGGCTCTGTAAAGGTGATAGAAAAGGGTATAGTTAAGCTTGGAAGCAAGAAAGCTACAACAAAAGATTTGTTATTCACAGGGTTATCAGGATCAGACCAAATCGGTCTGAACTGGCTAGTCCGACTGTTTTGAGGCAAAAATTGGTTTGAACTGGTGATTTGAACCATTTTTGTACCGAATTAGCTGGTTCAGTACCAAGCCGACCATTTTCACCGAACTGATTGGTTCGATACCGGTTCAATAAAGCCGCGTAGAACACAACAAGTGGTGCCTATTTTTGCTTTTTTTTTCTTTTAATATTTGTCTTGGTTGGGCACTAGCCCACAATGAGTGCCTAATATTCAAGCCTATGGCTCTACTATTGCTATGCAATTCATGGTAATATTAAATTCTTAAAATAAAAGTGACATTCTCATCTTTCATTTTCATACTTTTACTTAAATTTTTAACATTACCATGAAATGACTTAGGATGTTGACAGTGGTTTAACCTCATTGGATTTCATATGGAGAAAGTAGAATTTTAGATCTCACTCAAAATCCAACGGACTTAACAGTTTTCAAGATTTCAGGATTGGGGGGATTGTAATGTTTCCATTGGATTTTGTCATATGTATGAGGGTATCGGGCTAACATTTAATTAGGAGCACCAATCCCTCTATGTACCATGATGTTAGTGGCATTATTTGTCGAACTCCTCTATCATGGTTCTACTAAAAATGTACGCCTCACTCAAACAAAATCTTCAATTGACATGCTAAGCATTTATCTTATTTTAATGCTTAGAAGGTGATATTGATGACAAAGATCCCGATTCCCAATATATGGAAAGATTTTGATCATATGTAGGTTATTGTTGAAGCATGATTTTTTTTGGATTCTAGAGGCCATCTAGGTCTTGCTTTTTGATGTATTTTTAGTTCAAATATGGATTGCACTTGGTGTTATTTAGGTTATGTTCACCCTTACATGCTCTATAAATGGGAACTTTTGCTTATTTGTGTATAAATGATTTGGATTCATATGGATGCACATGAATATATGTGGTTTTCTTTAAAATTTGAATATTTTGTGTTTTTGGTTGACCTGTTTTTTGGTCCGTTTTTTTAACGAGTTTCTGTTCGATTCTGACCGGTTCTCGGTCTGGGGGGTCTACCGGTTCAATGATTGGTCCGGCGGAGAAAACTCTGAGAAATGATACATTATTGAAGTATATCCAATTCAATATATAATATATATATAGATTGTGGTAAAGTTCTTAGATGTAAAAAACCCAATTAGAAAGATGATTTTGGCATTAATATATTTTATTATTATAATACCAACAACTTTCGAAACATATTAAAATAGTGTCACTTTATACTTTATGAAATTTTTTGGTCGGGATATTAAAAAATGAGAATGAACTAAAGGCTGCCCATTTTCCTTATTCAATACTAAGAAATGGTCAAGGTCAAGTTTCTTGCTTATCCCCTTCCCCTCATCTTGCCATGTATGATGCAATTAAAACTTCTTTCTTGAAAATTGATGTTTAGGTCTTGTATTCGAATTCAATTTTTTTTTTGTTCTTTTCATTAATTTGAATTTGTAGAGCCATTAAACAATAATAGGAATTATAACTTCAGGTTTCCTTGCGGGCACTCAACTTAGGCATGTCATTCATTGTCAGGTATGCTTATTGTCAACAGTTAAATTGTGAAGACTTACTTGAATTTTGCTTTCATTGAGCTGCTGACAGCATTATATATGCATTTGATTTTACACAGGGTATGGCAATCCGACATGGTTGGCCAGATAAAAAGTTGCAAAAAAATATCTTTGCAGTGATGCCTCTTGCACCATCCTCTCTTAGTGATCAGGAGGAAAGGAATCACATTTCTGAAAAATATGGATTTACCCAGATAGGGGAACCTGTTCCAGACAATGTAACTTTGAAGAATGTTATTGATTCCTTACCGCAAGAGGTGCTTTTTAACCTTTGTATTTGATGATTTTCTGCACGTAAGTCATCTAATGCATAACATGATTGCACTCAGATTCTAAACAGATATTTTCTTTGCTTGAGAAGGTCTTTGAGATTGATGATACAAAGGCTTGGAAAACTGTAGCAATATCAGTTGCTGCTTATTCTCTGGGGCTTTTCCTAATAGCAAAAGCACCTTGGTACCTCCTCCCTCTGGCTTGGGCATGGACTGGAACAGCTATTACTGGGGTACGTTTATTTTCAATTGTCAAGAACTGTCTGCTTTTTTTGATATGGTTGTTATGGGCAGAGAAATTGCATTCTGCCAGTTGTATTAATTCTATTGATTTGCTATTTTTGGTTTGCAGTTTTTTGTTATAGGTCATGATTGTGCTCACAAGTCTTTCTCAAGGAACAAACTGGCAGAGGACATTGTTGGTACTTTGGCCTTTTTGCCATTAATCTACCCATATGAACCATGGCGTTTTAAGCATGATAGACATCATGCTAAGACAAACATGTGAGTAAGAGATGACATCTTGATTCTTAACTATTCATTTCTCTACTGCTTAAGCTATGCATCTTTTTTTTCTTGCAACAATTGTATCTTTATTTCATTGATGCACAGAACAGGAAACAACAAAAAACTATACATATGCAGGCAAAGAAAGGGCACACTAAATGCCCCCCTATCCATGTCTTCCTTGGCCCTAGCTTCAAGAGATTCACTAGCTTTCCTAAGCATTCCTCCCCTAGTTGCAAATTGAACTTGTAGATCATATTTGAATGTGGCCACTTCCAACAGATGAAATGGTACTGCCTTTGCCATAGAAAGAACAAGCTCAATGTGAAATTAGAAAGTGAAAACTGACTTTGGAAATAAATCACTAAGTGGGTCTTTATTAAAGTGGGGTGAATTAAAAAATAGAAAGTGAGATTTAAATGAGCATTTAATCTCAGCCCTAGATCTAAAGCTATCTCAACCATTGGATTTAGAGATTCTCTAAAAGTCACTTAGGGTTAGGTTAAAGGAGGAAAATGAGAGAAAAGGTCATTCATTCTTTCATGAGTAGATTGAGAGAGGAAGAGAGAAAGTTGAAGAAAAATTTATGAGCGGAGAGAGAGCAGGAAAAGACACAACAAATCCGTACTGCAGGAGAGCACACTTCCCAAGGCAGATTTTCTCTCCTCCTCTCGGGGAGCATAATCAACAGTTAGGGGCACAGTTTTCGAGGCAGATTTTTAGGCACGGAAATCGAGGAAGGGATTGTTGTCTTGTCTGTATAGTTTCGTACAGGTAGTTTCTGGCACGTTTTTCGAGGCAGCAAGTACAACATTTATTGCTGTAATTTTTCTTGTAATTTTCTGTTGCTGTTTGGCTCGATTTTGAAGGTGGACGGTGGCACGAAAATCGAGATAAGTGGTTTTTAGTGTTTGCTGCAATATTTACTATGTATTGCTGTTCACTGTAAAAGCATTTATCAGAAATAAGAAGAAGCTTTGGAACTGATTTTCTCCAAGAGTTGTAGGGGGTTTTTCCAGGGTCATATTGACCAAAAATCAATGTGTCAATTTTCTGTGTGTGGCTGAGTTATTTTTCTGAGTTTTTATTTCTGCATTTCAGCACTGTGAAATTTCCAGAATTTGTGTTTTCAGAAAATATTTATTTTTCCAGCTTGTTGAATGTATGGCTACGGGAATGGACATTTAACTTTATGGGAGAAATAAGGAGAAACTGAAAATCGGGGTTGGGTTATCAAATTTCTACATTACCTGCAATATATATTGAACTTGATGTCAAGTCCCTTAACCCAAGCAGTGCCAGATTCTTCAATTTTCCATTGAAGATCCGTCAAGACAGGTTGCCAAGCCTCTACTAGAGGTCGGTATCCCTTTGAGCACTCTCGATGTTGAAATTTTAAACACCTCAACCCCCCAATAACGTTGCATGGACTGAAACCTTTAAAATGTTACGTGTATGGCTATCTGAATTTGGTGTGTAATAAGAGCTTACCATTATCCATTCCCCTACATACTATTACTATCCATTTAGCTGACAAGGTTCATTCTTCCACATAACGTTATTTGTTCTGATGGTTGGATTGTGAGAGCACTCCTCTCCTTGGATTTTAATGGAAATATGTTTATTGGAGCTATTTTGGTGTTAAGGGCTTATTTATGTGGTGAATGTTTCTTGACTTAGAAGTTGTTCTCTCTTGGTTATTTCTTCTACTTGATTAAAGGCATTATTGTGATTGTTCAAGGCTACCATAAGGATACAAATATCAATCCATGTGAAGGGCAACCCTGTCACTTGAAGGGAGGACATCTAGACAGTGTTCCACGGGGACGTGTCCCCCCACCTGGGAAATGCGTTCCCTCGCTTCCTTGCGCTTCGGGGACGTGGGGACGTTTCCCCACGTCCCCCATAAAAGGAAACACGAGGAAACTCGAAGGGGAGGTGTTTCCTCCCAAAAGCGAAAACGTTTCCTGTGTTTCCAAAAAAATTTGAGGTCAAATCATTTAAAAAAAGTCAAATCCCTAAAAAAATTGACTTAGCATGTTTGAGAATGCAAGTGATTCTGATTCAAATGGTGACATGGTTGATCCTGATTTATTCATTCAACAACTAGATGCAGAGACTAGCGGGGAATTACCTTGAGCAATTATGCTCATTTGTCATTTGATATGTTCTTATGTTATCCGCTTTTCTGTTTCAGACTTTAGTTTGTTTTGAATCTTGATATATGATATATTAGACGTCATTCTATAAAAATTTGAATTTTGATGTATCAGACTTTTCTTTTATTTCAATATTTAGTATTCACAGTTGGAACTTCAATATGGTTTAAACTTTATTTTCATTGTACAATGTTACAGTTACATGTATGATCGTATCAAGCTTTTCGTCTTAAATTTCTTTCAGTTATATGATTCATTGATTTATCCTTCATGATGTAATTGTTATATAATGATAAAGACACTTAAATTATAAAATTTTAATGATATATTTATAATTTTTTAGTATTTTACTAATTTTGTCGGAGTCCCTTATGTTAAAGACCCCCACGTCCCCCCACATTTCCTAAAAATTGGTGGGGAGCGTTTGCATAGGCAACTCCCACGTTTCCCTGCTCTCTTGTCCCCACGTCCCGAAAACTTGGTGGAACATTGCATCTAGAGGCTATTCTCACACTCTCCTTTGTTGGTTTGGATTAAGTTTAATCCTATTTGCTAGGTCATACTCCAGAGTCCAAATTTCCTTGGTAAGGGTTTTCCACTCCATTAATTTCCACAGTCGATTTTGTAGTTGGAGGCTTTCCCCTTGGAGGTGTTACTACTCAATTTAATAGTGTTGGCAAGGTTCAACCAAGACTACTACAAGGTAAACATTAATACAAATACACCCAATGTCACTTCAGCGTATGTCTCTTGCTTTAGGCCAACTCCCACTTAAAGCCATGGGTAGTATCCCCACATTCAATAACTCAACCAACAAATTAGTAGACCAGTGCCTATTTCAAGCGGATGGAAGAGGTAGGTGTTAGTATAATAGCAGAAAATTCGCTATGATTAATGATATAAGTTATAACAACCAATTAGTGATGCAGAACAACAATGGAAAAATGCTCAATATGGCAGAAAGATGAACTAGCAACACCACAAATTGAACTCAATGGCTTCATGCCACTATAAAATGTTAAATATAGCTGTTATACCTGTTCTATATGGCTGTAAGAAGACAAAAAATACTTGCTGTTCAGATCAGTAACTTTAAAATTTTTGAAGAGTGCAGCAAACCAACAAGCATAGGGCCAATTCAGGGGCTTGAAACTAACCTTTAGTGAACCCAAAACTCAAGGGATCTTTTAAAAGATGTTGGTACTATAAAAGAGATTTCCAATGAGCACAAGAACATGTTGAAAATCACACACTATTAACACAGATAAAAACACACAGATTTAAACACAAACACAGTCATGGCGGAAAAGGCTTCAGCGTCACGTCTTCCTCACATATTTTCTCATTATTAAAAGAATGTAGTATTACAATTAAATAGATGAGGAGACTGTATCTCAAGATAGTGTGTGCTATTTTGGACACCTTGGTTGAGATAATTTCTCAACCAAACACACACCAATATAGGAGCTACCTAAACTAATTCCTATCTTAGAGGAACAACCCAATCTAAAGAGTTAGGCATAAATTCTTAACTTTTAATATTTAATTAATTAATTTTATTTTTGGATTTATTATTGTTTTATGAGAGAGGCTAACAAAGCACTAAATTTGGACAAGTATTCTGAAAGACATTAAATCTACAATATGACTACTCAGAAATTAGCTCACAACCACGAGGGCTAAAAAAAATTGACTTGACCAGGAATAATAATTAGACTTGCAAATCACTTTAGGCATCTAATATATGATCTAATAGAAATAATTAATCAATGAAAAACTTGTTTAGATCAATCTAAAAGGATACAAAAGATTTAACTTTATCTTTCACGTATCCCAAGGCAAGACTTTGCCTCCAAATACTCCAAATTGTTGTAGATTATTTCCAACACCTGTAATTAGACTTAAAACACTTGGAAATATGGTTGGAATAACAATATAATGCAAATAGAAGGACATTGTACAACCTAAGGGCTTAGGGCTTCCATGAATCACAAGTTTTATGGTATTTTTTCCAAAAGTATAACCAATAAATGAAATATAACCACAATTGAGTGAAAAAATTCACCATTAGATATTTTTTGGGATATTTTATAGATTTTTTTTTTTTTTTTTTTTTTTTTTGGAATTTTCTAGAAATATAAAATTTTAGGCATTTTTATATTTAGGGCTAACTACAAAAAAATACAAGAAAAAATGAGAGATAATTCTTTGAATGAGGTGATTGCAAATTGCTGGAATAAGGATAAAATCCTTCTTCCACAAGAGTCAAGGACCAAAACAAGACAAGAATTGAAACCAAAATTCTACTAGGAAGGCCTTTCAAGAAGAGAATCCTTCAACCAAGCAACTAACAATTATTGAAGATAAGGTTATCTACCTATAGAGGGGAGAGGGAATCATGTCCCAATAGAGTGCAACAATAACTTGAATGAATTAGAAAAAGATGTGAGATAAATCCTAGACCTCCTTCTCTAGGATTTCTTGGATCAATTGGCTTAGCCTTGTAGTAACTTTGTGTTGCTCCAAAAATTGCCTTTGAAAAATATTTGATTAGCGAAACAAAAGAAGAGAATTCATGTGTACACCCTTTTGTCTCATGGAAATAATTCACATTTTTGATAGTTCAACAAGTTTACAATGATTTGTCGAGGAGGAGGAGGCCTTTATTTATAGACGAGGCTCTTCAAAATGTGCTCCTTGGTCTCCTACAAAACAGGTAACTTGCCATCCACAAAAGCTTGGAGGCTAAGTTAAGAAAATTGTTTTTCAAATATAATGTTTGACAAAACCCCAAAAGAGGCAACATGCTACAACAAAGGGGCCAAGAGGGCTATTTTGACTTCCAATGACCAAATGTTCGACTTGTTTCTTCATGGCTGGCCCACTTGTAAAATTAGCTCTCCTTTGATGGTGCAATGATTTGTCCCTTTAAAGGCTAGCAAAAAGGTGGACAACTCCTAAAAAATTAACCTCAATAAAGGCTCAAATAATGCTTATTATCCTTCAAAACATGTCTTAAATGAAGGCCCACACCTATACTATAAGTTGAGGCACTTCCATGAGGCATGCAAATGGTTTTTCAAGCTCAAAAGTTGGTCATAAAACCCTCAATAAATGAAGTGACGTCAAACATAGAAAAAATAAATTTGCCTTGAAAATGGAACATTTCCTTGGATTCTCTTTTGATTTGGCTTGGAAATATTTGAAATAGTCCTTGGGGGCTCTCCTCCATGCATAAGTCTCTTTAATTTTGCTTGAGATGAGCTTATCATTGCCCCAATAGGACCGGCCTCCTTGCTTTGCCCTAAATTAGCCTCCTTGCATTGCCCTAAATTCTTCCAACGACTGCCTTCTTTGAGTAATAATGTTTGGTTTTAACTTTTGAATTGATCTTGTTCTACTTGCTTTAGCCCTTGGGGGCTAACTTAATCACTTTATGCCTCAATGTCTAGCTTGGAGGGACCTTTCTTACCTTCCTTGAAGAATTTGGCTTGCTTATCTTCCATAGAATGCTAATGGCTAGTTTCACTAGTGTTGATTTTCTAAGTTCAAAATAGACTAGCACAATATTTCTGAAATACTGATAATCACTTTCGATGTAGATCTTCTTTTAAATTATTCCAATATATCGTTCAACAATTATACTTAAGAAATTCAACCATACAAGAATAATAGAACAATAGAGATCACAATGCACAAAGAGAAGATAGGATTTACCCTGAGAAAACCACAAAGGGGAAAAACCCAAGAACCTTTTCATTAGATAAATTCTTTTGTTCAACAGGAGACACACCTAAACCTATGGTCAAACTTGGTTTTCCCTTTCAATTGAAGCCTCCCAATCTGATCCAAAATTCGTTCTGCCTAGTTTAACCTAGAAATTTTGGCCCTCTTGTAGCTGTCAATTGCCTCGAAATTTCGTTCACTGCAGTTGCCCAGAATTTTTCCTTCTTGCAACAGAATGCCTAGAAAAACTGCAAAATTTCTTCCTTGTTGAATCACTGCAACTGGGTAGCTCAATCTGCCAAGGTAAGTCACTCTCCCTCTCTTGTGCCTTTTTCTATCCCATCGACTTGCTCTTATATCTCTCGCTGGAGCTTCAACGACCACGATTAGATCCTTAGCGACGGTTAAGATCATCTCAAACTTGATCTAAGTCATTTTCTGGAAGTCTTTAGAGCACAAGACACTCGCCTTAATTAATTCACTTTAATTAACCATTTTTCCTAAGTTAGACTCAAGATATATTTAAATGATGGTTAATTAATTGAATTAAGGCGTTTCACAAGCTTACTTCGCGAAACCTTTTTTGGGTTTTGGAGTTCTTGTGTTCCTTAGCCTTTTAAACACAAATTGAAACTAGAACACCTGTCCGATGTTACCAAATCAATCAAAAGCTAACACTCCCTCTTAGCGAGGAGGGTGTTCTCTTCGCAACGTCTCTTCTATGTAGCCGGACCTTGCTGCTGGTCTCTGACATTTATAACATAACATCAATGTCCACTAAGCTACTGCGCATACTCTAATTCATCTGCTAACCTTGTAGCTAAAGCACTCTGCGTTTGTGCTGCTGCTAACACTGCATTGTGCCTCCTTGCATTCCTGCCAACACTGCCTGCGCTGCATCTGGGCTCATGCTGCTGCAACTATTGCAACTGAGAACTGATCTTCTATCCCTACAACTGGCTTCTGCAACTGTCCTTTGAGTCTCTCACTGCAACTAGCTCTATATTGTCTATTGAACATCTGATTGCGCCCAACTGTCGCCCCTCTAATATCTATCTACAACTAGCTCTGCATTGTCTCACAAGACCTAACTGCGCCTTCCTGACATCTCGATCCTCCTCCTACTAGATATTGTGGGTCCCTGTAGCCAAGGTAATGGTCCATGATGAAACACTTGTTCGATGTTGTGCCTCCTTGGAACCTGCCTGATCCTACAACTCTGAAGCCTCACGCTCCTCCATCTGGAGGTATAGCCGCTATCAATGCAAACTCTTCCAACTTGGAGGTCAACTCTTCTCTCTCTGCTGAAGCTCCTGTCTATTGTTGCCCCTTCTTGTCCTTCTTTCTCTTGGGACTTTGGGTGACGTAGTGGCCAAACTCACTACATCCAAAGCATTTAACCTTTGACATGACCTTTTTCTTCTTCTCGCCTCCCTTCGAGTTTTGTCCATGGCTGGGACCTTTATTCGCCTTTCCCTTACTAGCAAGGGCTACATTCTCTTCTTCCTTCTCAAACTTAGACCCCCTGCTACTGCTGCGGGTAGTTCCCTCAGCAAGGCTGAGCCTTAGCTCCTTCTGAGTGAAATCACTCCATAGGCGTTCCCAATTTGGAAATTTATCTCATTCAGTAATTCCTTGAATGAAAGTTGGCCATTCTTTGGAAAAACTGTTTATTGCAACTTGCACAAGTTCTTGGTTGTTAGGCTTATGTCCTACAACTGCTAGCTCATCATAGACGTTTTGAACTCTAGTGAGATAGGAAGTTACATTCTCACCCTTCTGTATCTTTGTGGTCCTCAAATTCTCCTTGGAAATTATCTTACGATTCTCTGATGGATCCTGGTATAACTTCACAACAACCACCCGCATGTCCTTTGCCGTATTCCTTTTCCTCCCACATGATACTAAACCCCATCTAGGACCATCCTCTTAGCTTTGGCCATATCCTTTTTGTAGTCAAGACACTGGATAGGATATGTCGGTTAAGCTACGCTGTCATGAACTCCTTCATACCATGCACATCCAATAGGAATAACATGTTGGTCTCCCAAGCGCCAAAGTTAGAAGCTTCGTCAAGTCTATCCTGATCTCTAAGACCTGCTATGACCATCATTGTGAAACTCAAGTAAACTAGAGATTGAATCTGGAAATCTCCTCCTTCCTGCTCAACCTTCCTTCTGCTACTCGCACTCCTTGAGGAATGCGCAGATCTGCCTCTGAATGTCCTTCTCCGGCTAATACACTGCCTTCAATTGCTCACTGAGACTACTCGCTCTACCTTCCGAATGTCCTCCGGTGACTGACACATGAACTGCAACCTCTGCAACTCGAACTGGCTAAACTGGCAAATTCTCACGACTTGTTGCAACTGGAAATCTTGGATCTCTTTCTAGAAACTGGAAACCCTCTGAGAAAATTGGAATCTTTCCTTCAGTGTGTTTTTCTCTTCCTGTTCCAACATAGATTTGCTACTGCAAAACTTCCGCGCCCAAATCTGCTCAATGAATCAACTATGAAATTTTTATCTATTGCAACAATTGGAAATTATTCTTCTAACTGTAAATTTAATTATGCAGTTTTTTTGCCACGACAAACAACGAATAAAATCACAACTGCAATTTTCACCACAAAAATAGTGCGGAAAAATAAAATATTGAAAACTGAGAAATTCTATAACACACAAGAATTTTGACACAGTTATTTTTCGACAATTGTCCTTGGAAAAACCCATTGCGGGAAAACCGATGCAACAAATGGTTTTATTATTATTCTTCAGCAGTTATGAGTACAATAATTTAGATGCTCAATCGACAATCTAATATGAGGAAAATATTGGCAAAATTATTGTGAGAATTTTCTCTCACCCCACAGCTAATTTCTGCCTTCGAAATTACCTCCCTAGCCTCTGTGTTGAGGCTCTTGCTTCACCCTCTGTGCAGTGCTTACGCAGACCCTATGGGCATTTCAGCCTTCCTTTGCCTCTTCCGGAACTGGAAAACTTCCTCTCGAAATGCTGCTACCCTCCTCATCTATCTGCTACTCACCCTCTGCCTCTATCTTCTCTGCTAAATTACTGCCACTGAGAAAATCGAACTGCATGGACACTGAGTATCTGCCCTAGTGTGTCTTCTCCATCACCACATCGATATCCTCTTATAATCCACTGTTGGGGCACCAACGACCAAGATTAAAACTTAATCAATGACTAGGAGGACATCAGGCCGACACTTTGTATTGATGTCTAGGTGGAGGGTGGTATTGGATGGATGCACACCTAGATCCTGGGTTGGTGGTTAGTAAGCCTGATGGTACCTAGAGAGGCTGAAAGCTTTAGTCCACCTTAGTCCCACTTGGATAGATTTCCTTGGTCAGAAATCTAGTCCATGGCATTGTGGTTCCTAAACTGTTGAGAGACCAATGGATAGATTTCCCTGGTCAGGAATCTAGTCCATGGCATTGTGGTGCCTGAACTCTTCATAGTTCATATAGTTTGAGATCTACCATTGTATTTGTATATTATGAATACCTCCCTAGTTAAGAGAGAGTGTTGAAAAATGTAACTAGGTTCGGTCTTCATTTTATGTATTTGAGTAATTATGTAATGTACTTGTCAAAAGAATAAAGAAAATAATTTTTATTATTATAACTGTTGTCAACCCTAGAGACAGCCTTGAGTTGTGAAAGACTAGTGCCTAGGACATCTTATACAGCAAGGAGCATATGATATAATATGGGACGTTATTAGAAAAAGGCTCTCATGCTATCTCTTGTAAAAAAGAAGGTTAAATTTGAATGGGACCAAAACTTTCAGAAACTTGACACAGGGAAAGCAATACTGCAGAGGCAAGGTGTGAAACTCTAATACTAATGTATCAGACAATTCAAAGGCAGCTTACTGTAAAGAGGGCTGGGTTCTAAAATACCTCACAGAGATAAATAATCAGAAGGTGTTTACTGCGTATGAAAGATTGAGATAATATTGACTGTCATTGGGATGATATCCAAAAACAAATATCAACATGTAATGGGCTTACAAAATTAAGAATCCATACATGACAATAGCATTTTAAAAATAACATCCTATAGAAGCTAATATAACAGAAGTATGGTTGAAGTGGAAAATGAAACAGTATATCACGCTTGAGCCATATTTAAAGCGCTTGACAGGTTCTAGCATGAGTATCAATTAGGATAAATTCATACCAAAAACCAGTGAGCCACTCGCATTCCAGAACATGATACAAGCGAAATGGATGAAAACGAGATGCACAATTAAACTATCACATATAGGGGAGAGTTACAGACTATGAAGCACAAAGACCAGAATCCTCGTTAAAGATGGAACTCCTCATCACTGAAACCCAATGGGCTCTTTGCATTCATATTAAAGCTTCAACAAAATCCCTACAAAATTCTTTCATAGCATGTTTTTCTAAAAATCTGGAACCTTTTACAATCCGTTCTTGGGGATTCTTATAGGAGAGGAGAATAACAGGAGTAGATGATATTCATTAAATGGATCTCATTAAGACAGAGTGGAGAAAGAATTCATGCCCACTCTGCTTAATGGCAATCTACATCGCTGTAAGTACTCTATAGTATGGCCTGGGAGTCTCTGTCAGGTCGATATTGACCTCAGATGTGTTCTTGAGGTCCTTCTGGCTGTTTGGAACTCTGCGCTAGCCTTTTGGAATAAATGACGTGGATGGGAAGTTTGCAGGTCTCCATGCTTCCATAACTGCTGATCTGACAATCTTTAAGAAACTTCTGTCAATGCAGTTAACTATTCCTGGGCTCGAGGAGGCATGGAGAATGTTGTAGGAAGTCCTTTCTGGAGAAAACAGTGCTCTGCTGATATGAATGCACTGATGTAACTTGCTAGTGTGCCTCAGTCTTCCAACTGCGCCTTCTTCCTTTGAACGCGGGGTTAAGCGTTAATTATTCAATAACAGGCTTAAACCCCTTAAACCTTCGCTGCTGAAACACTGGCCGCTGAAGAAAAGGCTTCTCTGCGTTCCAAATCACAGTGGCAGTGATCATGGAAATCAAAGCGAATGAATCACTTTGTGAACTCTGCACAATAAAATAAACCATTATAAAATCCAGGGGAGGCGGAGGAAAGCTTTAGAGGCCGTGGATGCAATGGGAAGTGATGGAGAGAAGCAGTGAAGCGGTGGAAAAGGGTCGATATGCAACGAATTTTAATGTAAAACATTAGGTTTAATGTCGGGCACAACGATATAATGTTTTAATATAAAACGTTATAATTTGGGCCTTTGAATCGAAATGCATAGGAAGTGCGATGAAATTCATATGAAATGGCTTGATGGTGGGACCCGGCATGGGCGGAGGGCAATTTGATATGAACCGTCGGATCTCGAGAGATCAACGGTTGCGATCTAATCGCATCGGAGCAGAGCGGGGCCGAAACTCCGATGGAGAAATATGAACGAACAAGGCGATGCAATGAGGACTGTTGATCTGGCATGGATGGACGGCTTAGATCGGATCGAGAGTCGTCAATCGGCGATCGCCAATCAGGGATACGAAGGGTGGCGCGTTGTGGAACTTGCGATTGGCGATGCCCCGATTTTGCGATAGCTGTCGGATCGGGTGGTAGATCGACGGTCGGCGGGCAACCGGAGGGTGAATGGATCGGGGCGATGGGCGCGATGAGAGAGAAGCGCTGGTCGTCGAATCTTAACTGATCAACGGTCGGGATCGTAGTGGAAGTTCACGGAACAAAACCATCGCATCGGAACTTATCAAGTGCAACACAGAAAACGCGCTCCTCCGAATGTTCCAATTGCGATTAGTGCTCAGGCCTTTAGCGCTTGGTCTCGGGCGCAGGGCATATGGGGAAGTGGTCAAGGGGGCCGGCCTAAAAGGGGCTTAACTAGTTATATGGAAAATGGAAGCTTTTTAAGCCAAAAGAGAGCTTTTTAAGGCTTAAAAGGGGTTTTGATAGAAGGAATAAAGGGACTTCATGCCAAACACGGGGTGCTTGCAAGGTTTAAAGGGGAAAGGAGATGATTTAGAGGGTTAATGAGGGGAATGGAGAGGAGTAAAAGGGAAGAAAACAGAGGTTTAGTGGGAAATGAAATAAGGGAAAAGGAGGCCTTTTGGGCATTCTTCTTCACAAACAGAGAGGCTTCAAAACTAGGAACAACAGTGAATGTTAACCATATGATCAATAATAACAATGACTTATTAAAGCATGGGTTTCATGCCTAGGTCATCATTATATTAGTCAAAGTCCCCATTGTGGACTCCTAGGATTAATATTGAGTCAATAGAGTCAGTCTATATTTAAATAGAGTTATTGTATATTTAAAGAGACACTTCTTGAGCTTTTGAATTATGTGAAAATGTTTATTATTGAGTCAAATATGAATTATGTCACCTCCACACCAAGTCGGCCTAAAAGGGACCAATTTGACCTCACCTGGAGCTTATAAATAGGAGGAGATCGAATTCATTTGGAGCATCTCATCTCAAGCTAGTTCGATCTCTACTGAAGCTAGAAAAAGCACGAATTGGGTCAAGAAAGCTGAAAGAAGTGCGATTTGGGTCTGTTGGAAATACTGAGAGGGGGGTGAATCAGTATTTCTTTTCAATTGTTAATTTTAACAGTTAGATCACTTATATTTAGAACACAAAATGAACAATGATGGAATAGATAATTTTATTAATTTCTTCTTTACAATAAGTAAAGTGCAATAATGATATAGGGCTCCAACCCTAGATGAAGACTCCAATCTTCCAGGTTCCAACCTGTATCGTGCCAAGCACCGACCTGGTCCTTCCAAGGCTCCAACCTTGTCAATTTGAGGCACCAACCTCTAGGGCTCCAACCGTATCTCTGGTACAGGCTCCGACCTAGTTTCTTGAGGACTCCAATCCTATCTTCCAAGGCACCGACCTTGTCTCTATGAGGTTCCAACCTCTTGGGCTCCAACCCTCAACTTCACTTCGTCAAAATATGTTTGGTTATTCTTCACGGCTCCCAAAGTCTTTTTCAATGAACCATGTCAATCTCTTAGCCAATACTGCCCTCAAATGATCTCCAATATGCTTAGCTCATCAATGACAACTTGGTCTTCTCATGAAGGTGTCACCACAAATCTTCATGGTACCCAAACACAATCTTCAAGGTTACCTCATGAGGGATTAATCATGGGTGTTCAAGAATGTCTCCGATAGGTTTCAATAGGTCTGCACACAATGTCTTTTAACAAGTTGATCCAAGACAGCTCCAGGTCTGCTCCAACATTGTTGTTCAATAATCCTTCTCAAACGCTGCACTGAAAAGGTTCGATTAATATTCCTCAAGGTATGCTCAAACCTTATGTTCTTCAAGTCTTCAACAGGGTTCTTTAGGGTCTCCAATTGATTGCTTAACAAAGTCTGCAAGTACTTCAAAGGCCCAATTCTATTCACAAGAGGAGATTACACCAAAACTGATTTATCCAAGCCCAACAAATCCGAGGTCTGCTATCCAAGCCCAACAAATCCAAGTTCTGTTATCTGAGCTACATGAATCTTAGATCCGAGCTACTCCAATGGTACTCTTGCTACAGGTGTATCGAGCTGCACTGCATATTTAGAAGATGTTATGAATCTAATTCATAACTAAAGTAATAAATATAGTTATTAATAGAATAAAATAGAATAAATGTAATTACTAACTAATCAGTTAGGATTATGTTAAATAGTCATTAGGTTAATGAAAAGGCATGTCTAAAAGACATGCCCACTCGTGAAAAGGTGCCTGCATGGGTATAAAAGCGGGACCTCATTGTAATCATTCAATCATGTCATATCTTATCAATAAAATATTATTATTTCAAATACCTCTTGTGTATTTTTATAATTAAAGCTATTTCTGCTATTCAAGTCAACAAGCATACAAGCCTTCTGCTACAGTATTCAAAATCTATAACTTCCGCTGTTACAGTGGTATCAGAGCCATATTGAGGACAAGTTGAAGCAATGGCACATAACATTGTTGTACAAGCCTACGAACGTAGTCTACAAGCCTATGGACATAAACTACCACACTATGTGTCATTACGAGAAGAAATAATTGAGAAGATTAGGAAAGCTCAACAAAAGCTTCAGAAATTAGAGAATTCTTGGGCAGAAATCACAAACGGTTTAAAAGAAAATTCTGCAGAGCTTAAAAAAATTTCTGCAGATCTTAAAAAAATTTCTCGTAATAGAAAAGAAAATCATGAGAAACAGAAAGATGAAAAATGCTGTAAAAATGAGGAAGCAGTTAGTTATGATAAAGGGAAATCAAGTAAAAAATCCATGGAAAAGTCAACTAAATATATCCCCCCACCAATGCGTAATAAAAGTAAAGAAGAAGGGAAATGTTGGAAATGTAGAGACAAATATTTAGTAGGACACAAATGTGACTTTTACACAAAAAATATCATAGCCAACAACAGTAAAAAAACACAAAAAGATGATGCTGATTTAGATAAAAATAATATGGAAGAAGGCTATCATGAGCAATTGGTTGCAGTAAAATTATTGAATGCACCAGAAAATTTATTGAATGCACAAGCTAAAGAAGCACAGGGCTGTGTTGAAGAAGATGCTACTGCTGAAGAATTGGTTAATGTGGAAGAAGATACTCCAAAAGCTAGCAATCAACTATCTACCGAAAAAAAGAATCCTTGTGTGAAATTGGAAAGGGAGAATCTTGTTTCCTCAGGCTACATTCATGAGCATAAAACAACGTTGATATTATGGAAAGGACTTGAAGCTATCCCTTCAGAAAACTTCACCTTATTATCAGGAGTGACCAAAAAGTACATTGAAGGCTATCCCGGTGCAAGATACTACGGAGGAAATAACTTTATTGATATCGCAGAGTCCTTGTTTCAGGAAATAGTAGGGGTGATAAGCGCAGACCCCCATCATTCGCAATTACAGTTGGAGTTTGTTGGTCCAGATATTAAGGGATTTCTGGTAGATGTAAAGCCAGCACACCTAAGCACCCTTGATGCAGAGTATGAGAAAAATCCGTTTGAGGGTTCAGTGGCAGCTCCTAAGAAGACCATAAAATGTTTATATTCTGCTTCAGTTTTAAGTGGATCTGGTTCTCACTGTTTGCCACGTGAGGATATAAGTGGAAAGATTTCGCCAAATTTAATAAAAAATTTAGGCAGTTCTAATTGGAAGGTCCGGCTTGAATCAATAGAGTCCGTTAACAAAATTCTTGAAGAAGCAAATAAACGCATTCAGCCTACAGGAACAGTGGATCTATTTGGAGCATTGAGAGCTCGCTTATTTGACACAAACAAAAACTTGGCTATCTACGAACTTAATGACGTTTTGCAAATCTTATTGGAGGTAATTACAAAATATGCAGAAATAAAAGAGAGAAGAGTTATAAATACTCCAAGTGTAGAGGGAGAAATTAGAGAGCCCCGTAGTTTAGCAATATTTACCTTCGGATCTTATAGTTTAGATGTGCATGACCCTGGTTCAGACGTTGATCTGCTGTGGGTTATTCCAAAGTACATTCACGAGATTTATTTTCAACATGAGAATTTATTCACCGTACTCGACACGATTTTATCAAAACTGCCAGAAGTCACAGAACTGTTAGCGATTATCGGAACAAGAGTGCCTGTAATCAAATTTAAATATAATGGAGTACCAATCGATTTAGTCTGCTCTATCATAGACCTGAAACTGACAGAGATACCAAATGTGGTACCAAGTATAATTGATTATCCATTTCCTAACAATGAATGTCATTGGCTCAATGGCATGGAACAAAAGAGTGTTCACAGTTTGAACGGATATAGAAATATATCACAGATTAAAGCAATTGTTAATGAAAACAGTGAGAGTTATAGCAGTGCCTTGCAGTGTCTGAAACTGTGGGCTAAAAGGCGAGGCATATATTCAAATATTGTCGGATATTTAGGTGGAATAAGCTTGGCGTTGCTCCTCTGTCTGGTCAACCAAGAATGTGCGATCGCCCTGCCAAGCGAACTTTCGAAACCCCTCCCGAGCGAGTTGGTCTCAAGATTCTTCAATTATTTTTCCAACTTCTTCAATATCCTGATCTGCATCGTTTTCCACCATTTCAATATTTTGATACGCATTATCATCATAACGTGTATCCAATACATTAGAAACCGAAGTGTACTTCTGACGAGAATCGCCATTAAATATTCTGGATTCTGAAACCATTTCTCTGGACTCCGCGTATATTACTGGGTTATCGAAAGATAGAGTAGAGTACAGCTCGCTCCTCTGTAATTATGAGTGAAATATCTGAGTCACCCCGACGTGTGTCCGCCTACAGACACGTCGTTTAATTTCGACAAACGGTGTATCATGTAACGGTTTAAAAAAACGGATGGATGTTTTTGATCGATATATATATATATATATATATATATATATATATATTATATGTTATATAGTTACAACTAATATAACACATATATCGTTTATATTTATAATAAATTATTATAAATAAATAAAAAGAAATATTAATTTAATTAATTAAAATTACTATTTAATTAATTAAATTAATGAAAAAAAAAGAAAAAAAAAAGGAAGGGAGAGGTTACTTAAAAATTCATATATGCATATATATATCAATATATAGAGATACAAATTCAAATGAAAAGAAGAGGTTTTTCATTAAAAAAAAGAAAAAGAAAAAAAAGAAAAAAGAGAAGTTAAATTATATATATATAAAAGGGAGAACTTAGTTTCAAGGAAGTATTATGGGAGAATTATATATGCCAAAGTCCCAGTGATTAAAAGACATGCTTATGAGATAATCCGAGATGAAGAAAATTGTCGAAAGTTAAGCCTTGAGGACAAAGCTTTTCGAAGGAGGCAATGTTATGAATCTAATTCATAACTAAAGTAATAAATATAGTTATTAATAGAATAAAATAGAATAAATGTAATTACTAACTCTAATCAATTAGGATTAGGTTAAATAATCATTAGTTTAATGAAAAGGCATGTCTAAAAGACATGCCCATTCGTGAAAAGGTACCTGTATGGGTATAAAAGCGGGACCTCATTGTAATCATTCAATCATGTTATATCTTATCAATAAAATATTATTATTATAAATACCCCGTGTATTTTTATAATTGACGTTGTTTCTGCTATCAAAGCCAACAAGCATACAAGCCTTCTGCGACAGTATTCAAAATCTATAACTTCCGCTGTTACAGAAGACTGTCAACAGAAGACTGTTCATCAAAGAATATAAGTCTGATGCAAGGATGAGTATAGATCACAGTCCTTACTGTACATAGTCTGAGCCTCTAAATCCCAATTCTGTCCACACAAAACTTACCCGAACAATACTTTTTCCACAAGTGACTATATCCAAGTTTCTTCAAAAGATTAGCCTAAAGTCTGTGCACTGTTGAGCTCCCATAGATGACTGATCACACCTGCAATTCAGTGCTGCTACAGGATCGAGCTGTAGTGAGGTCACAAACTGCTGTTTCAAGGATGCTTCAATATGTCTTCAACAGTTCTCCAATGAAAAACTTCAACAAGTCTTCAATCAATGCTCCAAGCAATGCTTAAGAAGACTGCTTCTAGATTTGCTTCAAGGCCGCTCCAACGTCTACTACAAGAATATATTCAAACTGTCATCATCAAACTTTACTGTCCAAAGCTCCAAGAGCTCTGTTGTTCAGGAGCATCAATTGATACTTCTGCACTTAGTTTTGTGAACAATATGTCAATATCCAAGCCACTGCAATCTGAGTTGAAGTCTGGTGACAGCTCACTAATCCTCCACAGGATGCTGTAGCATATCTAATCTGAGTGAGACTTCTACACACAGATCTGAAGTTTTAAGTCCAAGTACCCAAATGGCTGTCCGAGCTCTTGTAGCTAATATGAATCTGGAAACCCAAACGAGTTTGAGATGTCGACCTTAATTCCAAAGTCTGAGATTTATATCACGAGTTTCTGTGGGAGTTTATATCACTGTTTTGATCCAAGCATATGTCTTTATCACAGGTCCAAGAAGTATGGCCACTCCTGAAGTTTTTGCAGCTCTCTGTACAAGTCTGAAGGTATTGCAGCAGGTCTGAAGTCTTTTGCACGAGATTTACAGAAGATTGTCCCTCCTCAACAGAACTGTCACAAAGTTATTACAACCCCCTAACACATGTCCGAGTTCTCAGTCCTTTGATCGAGTCATAATCCTTTAGTCCGAGCCTTTGTTCCTGTCATACTTTTACTGTCCGAGTTGCTGTGTGAACTTAGTCTGAGCTGTCTAGAATCTGATCACTGTAATCAAGCACAGTCACTGTAATTGTCAAGAATCCGAGCCAAAATATCATTGAGAAACCCTTATAAAAAATGCCCTTGTCTCTTCCTTCTTTTGTTCACGAGATGTGAACAATTTTTTCTCTTTTCTGTGTTGTTGACCGAGTTCCAGGGTGAGAAAATGAATCTTGGACTGTATATAAATAGGCTTCTTTGTAATGACAACCGAAGAGCCATGTCCCTATTTGGAGGCCGACATGAGTAGGCTAGCACAGGTCGGCTCAAGGACATATTTATTTCCTTAACTTGAAAAATTCATATCTCCAAAACCACTTGGAGTTTTGGGCCAAGTAATAGCTCATTGGAAAGGCAAAATTATGCTCTAAAACATGGCATAGGTAGCAAATTGAGTGGTTGCCTCTAAGATAGTAAAAAACATTTTTTAATGTGACTGGTCATTAATTAGTGCAGAATTTGAGGTAGGGCAGATAGGCTTCTCTTGTTAGGCTTCTTCATGTTTTTGGCTTCTTCATTGTTTAACACCTTTATCATAGGATCATGGTAGGACATTAGCAATGCGTGTATTACATAGTGGCGCAATGGTATATTATAGGTGGTATCATTAGGAAGGTCTCTTTCAATCATCAATCACGTCATCACTTAGTCTTCCAATCTTCATCAAAAACCATCATTAAGTGTGGTCATATAAGAGTATAACATCATCACAAGTATGGCTTCATTAAGTATAATTCTTCACATCAAGGGCTTGTACTTCAGGATTAGATCACCAATCATACACTTGGAAACTTCTTAGGGCAAGACATCATCATTTGGAACCAGGCATCTCAAGAATATTGAGATCTCAGTCAAAGCCATATTGACATCAATGACAACCTTGATTAAGTCGGCCTAAAAGGGACCAATTCAACCTCACCTGGAGCCTATAAATAGAAGGAGATTGAATTCATTTGGAGCATCTCATCTCAAGCTAGTTAGATCTCTATTGAAGCCGGAAAAAGCGCGAATTGGGTCAAGAAAGCTGAAAGAAGTGCAACTTGGGTCAAGATCAAAGAAAGAAGAAAATTGAAGTTTTGGTGCTACTCTCTCTCTCTTTCGTGTCCTAGTTTGGGAGATCGAAGTCTTCTTGTGTTGCTGCTGCCAGTTGCTGCATAGTCAAAGTTGCTGGGGTCAAGATACTGCTGCTATAGGGTCGAAGATTTGGAAAGGCTGACTTGGTGTGGAGGAAAGGTTTGGTCTATGTCTAGGGTGGAGAGTCTCAAAGAAAACTATTGAAGGAAGAGAATTTACAGGGTTTTCCCCTAGAGAGGGGTTTTGCCCTGGCATAATGCCTACATCTTGTGTCTTGTGTTTTTGTGATCTTCATACACATAATTTGGTAATTGCTTGATGAAAGATAATCTAATAAAGAAGTAAAAGAAGCCAACATAATTCACAAGTAATTATCAAGAAGTAGGAATTAAACCCTAATCTACTTGCATTGATTTCTCAACATCCTATGCCATAACTCATTCAACTCCTTCCCACTGCCATTGTCACTGCCTATTAGTGCCATTAGAGAGTCGATCTGCAACCGGTACAATCTGTTGCTTCGAATTCCAATCTGTCTTACCTTCTTCATGTGAAAATTCCTCAAATCTGGAATCCTATTGCAGCAACTGGTATTAATTCTTCTAACTGATAAATTAATTATTCAATTTATTGCTACGGCAACATCGAATTAAACACACTACAACCTTCACTAAATAAACTGCGGAAAATACAAGTGCATAAATAGAAACTGAACAAGAGAAAATCATAGACACATCTGACATAGTTATTTTTGGGCCAATGTCCCCGGAAAAACCCAATGCGGGAAAACCGGTGCAACAACAGAGGGTTTATATATTATTCAGTAAATTTTCTGAGTACAAGTCTATGACTGACAAATCTGTCAAATCATACAAAGAAATTGACAAGTAAGATCTTGTGAGACAAACCTCACTCCTCCGCGGGAACCCGACACTGATCAACACCCAAAACGCACTGCCCTACACACTGACTGTGTCACTCTCTGTGTCACAGCTGTGGATGTCTTTTGTCTCTGCGCTGGTCTCTCTGCTAGCTGGAAACTGGGGCCTTCTGGCCTCTGGAAAATCTCTCCGAGATCTGGCACTGACCCAATGCTGTCTCCTCAACAAAAATACGAATCCCTCTCAGGCTCTGCGCAGTGACTACGTATCCTTTGTGTCATTGGCTCTGTGTTGCCTCTGTGGCTCTCACAGTCTCCTCTGTGATGCAGTATCCGGATCAGGAATGCTTCCAACTGGAATTAATGCCCCTCTCGGCGTAGAATCTCTAGATCGAAGTTTCTCCCTGAGCACTTCTCACTAAAGAAATCGATCTCTTGATTCTTCCTCCGTCTTGTGTCAATGTGTTTTCCAAATGACCCTTCAAGCCCTTCTTATAATCTTCTTGTTGAACCTTCAATGAGCGAGATTAAATCTCTAATCAATGACTAAGATTAATTTTTGACTTAATCTGCCTTTTCGAGAACATTCACACCCATTTTCTATTAATTCACTTTTTCATAAAGTTTAGACTTAGGGTCCTTTTAAAATAATTAATTATCTTAATAAAATACAATCCGGGTGGAATTTCCCAGAAATAATCAATGACTAAGATTAGTTTTTGACTTAATCTACCTTTTCTAGATCATTCACACCCATTTTCTATTAATTCACTTTTTCATAAAGTTTAGACTTAGGGTCCTTTTAAAATAATTAATTATCTTAATAAAATATAATCCGGGTGGAATTTCCCAAAACAATTTATGGGTTATTTGAAATACATATGCCTAAGTCTCCCTACCAAATTTGAGACTTGGAGCACATCCGATGCTACCTCAAATCAACCCTTCCAGCTTGGGTGTTTGGTGTACATTTTCTTCCCTACGAAGTGAATATCATACCCCTTATCCTATAACTAGGTTACTGAAATCAGGTTCATACATAATCCTGGCACATGCAATACATCTGTAGCGTTGGTGCTTGCCCCTGACTCCCTCTGAAAACCTATGGTACTTGTCCCTATTGGAGTACATTTCGTTATGTTTCCCACAATAATCTCTGTGAAAATTCCACAACTTGGAATCCTACTGCAATAACTAATTAGATTTTTTCTATTTGTTAATTTACTGAACAAATTATTTACTATTTGCTACAGTATATATCGAAATCAATACATTACAACCCTCACAAAAATAAATGCAGTCAAATAAATACAACACAGGAAATATAGAAACACACACACAAATAACTTAGTTATTTTTGGGCAAAGTCCCTGGAAAAACCCAATGTGGGAAAATCGGTGCAGAAACTGAGGGTTTGTATATTATGCAGTAGTAAATTCTGAGTACAAGTCTATGGTTGCCCAAACTGGCAAACCACACAGAAAAAATCTGACAGAAAATTAGTGAGAAAATTCTCACTCTACCACTAGCGATCGGACACTGATTCAGGCTCCAGATGAGTTGCTCTGCACTGCCTTTGCACAGTCACCGTGTTAGCCTATGCAGTACTATGTCACACAACTAGGAACTGCGTCACCTTCGCTATCTGATCAATTGCTGTCTGGAAACTTGACCCTCCTGGCCCATTGTTCTCTCACTCCGGCCTCTGGCACTAAATTAGTTTTGTCTCCCAACAAAAAAAGAATGTCCTCTTGAAGCTTTGTGTTTCCTCTGCGTGGCCTCTGCGCTGCCTCTCTGTGGCACTTGCCACCTTTTTGCTTTGCGCTCACCGGATTTGGAAAAGCTTCCTTTGACCTTACCATCCCTGCCCCTCTCTCACTGCAACGAACTCAACGACTCTCTCTCTGACAACAAAACACTACTACTTTGGAAATCGATCTGCTAGTGAATTCGATCTGCTCAAGTGTGTTCTCCAAGTTCCCATCAAGTTCTTCTTATAATCTCTCGATGAGACTTCAAAAATCCACGATTAAAACTTAATAGATGGCTAAGATTAACTAAGACTTGATCCACACCTTTTTCTAGAAGATTCACACTTGAATTAATTAATACCTTTTAATTAATCATATTTCCTAAGTTTAGACTTAGGAAATATTAAAAACTGATTAATAATTTTAATTAAGCCATCTCTAGGTTGAATTTCCCCAAACGATTTTTGGGTCTTGGAGAATACATGTGTCTTAGCCTTTCTACAAAATCTCAAAGCTAGAGCACATCCAATGCTACAAAAGTCAACACTCCCTCTTAGCGAGGATTGTGCTCTAGTACTGCTGCCCTCTTGATAACAATACTCTGATGTAAAATTTCAAATTAGCAATCAACTAATTGGAATATTAATTTTGATTAATTTTGTCTTTTTATAATGTTCAGCAGAAATAAAGTGGGTAAGGGGACCCACAAATAAAACTATGCAACTAAGGTGCTTTCCTAAAGTAATTAGAGGCAAATATTGAGGCTAAAGTGGGGTCCATGGGGCCACCCACACGAATGGAGCAACCTCCTAGTGGCAACGTGGGAGAGGCAATGCAATGGGCAGCGTAGTGAGCAGTGCAAAGATAGGCCGGAGGAGGGGCAGCGCAATCCATGTGGGCCCAAGGGAACGTTGGAGGCTCAGCTTGGACAAAAGAGGGTGAGAGCAGTTCATTCCTCATTCATTCATCCATCTATTTTCTGTCTGATTGACTGTAGCACGCTTGAGCTATTTAGCCGAGTCTGCAGTGTTGTTTAGCACAGAGATTTTTGAGCGGAGATCTCAACCTCTACCTCGGGGGACTTCGAGTGCCCGCTCAAGAGAGGAGTCCTACCATTTTGAGAGCAGATTGCAGAACCATACCAACAGGAGTTACGTAGAATTCCAAGGCAGTGTAGAGGCTACACAGACAACGTAGGGATTGCACAGTTCAGCTGAGAGAAGGTGTCGGGAAGTAGGGGAGCAATAAAGCTTCAGCCGGAGGATTTGGAGGGGAGGCTAGCCACCGCCTACCAGGGATTCTTGCAGAGTTTTGAGGGCATCTTTCTAGCAGTTTAGTCAGGAGACCGATTTCCCTAGGAGATCAACATGCCAAGCTCAAGGGGGCTATTTTTCGGGGTTTGAATTTCTGGAAACCCTTCGCAGGTTTTTGTGGGTATTGTGAGTAGAGTCCGGGGTTCAAAGCCTGGAATTTTCTGAGCATAGGAGCAGGCCCAACTCATAGTTCGATTTCAGTTAGTAGCAAAAGTCCAGCACTAGCAGCACAGAGAGGGAGCCACGCGGAGCAATATTTCTAGCCAAGTTTCTGTTCGGGTTTGAGCTATATTTCAACATGTCTTGTGCAGGCCCAGGTGCCATATTTTTGAGCACCTCCCATTGTACTCTTTCCCATAGAGATTAATAAAATGGCTCAGATGATTTTGGCTTCATTTACTGTGTTTTAATGTCATTTCCTATTTTGTTGTAGTTTTTAGTCTTGTGTGTTTTGTATTACCGTTTGCTCCTAATTTGGGATTTTACAGTGGTATCAGGGCTCATAGACTTGGCTCAGCCTATGGAGAACGTGGTCTATGACACGGGAGGATAGGTAAAACGTCACTTATCGGAGACAGAGGTATAGGAGCAGAGAAAGGAGGCTTGAGATTACACCAGACCAGGTAAACAACATTTCGGTGGAAGAAGAGAGAGGAAAGGCACCCATGGCAGAGGAAAGAGACGAGGGAAAGAAGTTTGCTCAACTCCTTCTGAAGTCAGTACAAGAGCTCACCAAGAGGATTGAGGAGATGGGGCAGAAGATTGGCGGAGACAATAAGCAGAAGGGAATTCAAGGGGAATTCCAGATTGGAGAAGGATCCGACACTTCAGATCACCCAACCGGTCCTCACACCATGCAGCAGGTGGTGCCACACACTCCACCACGCTCTACCATCCCCACATTTCTAGCTTCGGGAGTAGGAGCACGAGGTCTGCAAGAGCCGGAGGTGGCTCACTATGGAGAGTATTTTGCGAAGTATCAGTCTTATGGGCGAGAGTTTGGAGGTGCTCTTACCTTCATTGAGTTTGTTAGCTGAAGAATGACAACAGACCTTGAGGCCAGACCAGAGGAGGAGGGTACACGCAGGGCAATGACCTGCAGCGTACCGTGGGCAGGCTATTCCTTCCAACTTTTGATGGGCCATTGAAATGTTCAGCCAAATCTTGGGTGGAGAAGCTGAACATTTATTTTCAACTTAACCAGATGATAGAGGTAGAGGCCATCAAGGTGGCTGCTTTGCACTTAGAGGGAGAATCCCATGACTGGTAGTTCCATGGGATGACTACGCTGGGCCACTCGGGAGTGACAACGTATGATGATTTTACTCGGAGGGTGCTAGAGAGGTTTGATTGGAAGGATTCGGAGGAGCATTTTGTAGAGCTTACCAAGCTCAAGCAGATAGGGAACCTAAAGACTTACATCTCAGAGTTCCCGAGACTTTCGGTGATGGTTCCTAACTTGTTGGAACCAAGGAGGATCTACATGTTCATTGACGGTCTAACAGAACCTTTGCGTGGACTAGTGAGGTCTACTTGGTCCACTATGTTGTAGGACGCAATGGGAAGGGCCAGAGACTTGCAGGATGCTTTGCCGAGGACGAGGGCTCCCATGCCCAACAGACCAACGTTCCAGCAGAGAGGGAGGGATGTGAGAGCCCTAGCCCCGAGAGGGAACCAGGGCCGAGGGCTTTTGGATGATGATACCTAGAGGGATTTGAGGCGGAGGAAGCTTTGCTTCACTTGTCAGGAGCCATGGGCACTGGGTCACAGGTGTGCCGAAGGGAAGGTACACTACATTGAGGTTTTATCCGACAGTGAGGAAGAGCAGGAGACTTTCTTTGAGATGGGTGGAGATACCAGCACAGGAGCACTAGGGGAGAACCCTCCACCACCACCTCCTCCTCCAGCAGCAGGAGGATCAACGTTTGCACCTATTGGAGGGGTCCTTGCATCTCTGCGAGGGGTACCCAAGTACCTAACGCTTAGGGTCCAGGGGACAGTTCAGGGACAACGTGTCTTGGTACTAGTAGACAGTGGGTCTACGAACAACTTCATTGATGCCTAGATGGTGCAGAGAAGGGGCATACAGACGGAGAGCTTTGATGGGTTTTCTGTGCTAGTTCTGGGGGCCAAGACCATGCAGTGCATGCGTTATGTCCCAGTGTTGACGGTGACTATGGGAACCTACTCATTGATAGACCATTTTTTTGTGGTCGATATTCTGGACACCAACATGGTGTTGGGGGTTCAATGGCTCATCACCCTTGGTAGAGTCACCACTGATTGGAAAACACTGGAGATGGAGTTTGTGGATAAGAAGCGTGGGAAACAAGTGATGCTCAAGGGCATGCATACATATCCCCCCTCAGACAGTTTCTGCGCATAGGATGGAGGCTGAATTTCGGCGGGGAGACATAGAGTGCGCAGTTGAGCAGAGGATCTCAGATGCAGGTGTTTTCGGCCAGCCCACACACCGAGATATCTAGACTCTCCTAGACCGTTACTCTACGGTATTTGGGGACATTCCGCCAGGGAAGCAGCCTGACAGGGGATTTGAGCACACTATCAAGTTGGAGACCGACATTTAGGCCGTGACATTCAGGTTGGAGATTGATTTGAGGTCGACGTATCATCAGATCCGGGTGAGGGAGAAGGATGTCCCTAAGAATGCGTTTCGATGCCATTATGGCCACTTCGAGTTTTTGGTGATGCCCTTTGGGCTGACCAATGCTTCGGCTACCTTCCAGTCTTGCATGAACCACATCTTCTGTGGTCAATTGAGGAAGTTTGTGCTAGTGTTCTTTGACGATATCTTGATATACAACCGCACATGGGAGGAGCACTTACAACACATAGAGACAGTGCTGCATATCCTGGAGGAGCAACAGTTTTACGGCAGGCTGTCCAAGTTCGAGTTTGGCTTGACAGAGATGCTCTATTTGGGGTGTTAGTGTCAGTATTTGCATACTGCCATCAATGATAAAAAATACTCTTTTCATATCATTTTGTGAGTCCCACTCAAATTTTTTTTATCATTCCATTAAGTCATGAAAATAATTCACTCATTGATTGTAGCCCTAGTCATAAAACTTCACTCTCCCTCAAAATTTATACTTGCTGGCCCACCTTCATGTCTTGATGAGCATTTTTCAGTCATGAGAGTCTATTTCATAATGTCATGTCAGTCAAAGTCACCATGAAGTCTAGTCATTCAAGGTCCCATTAGGTCATTAGGTTTCATTTTCCAAGGTTCAATTATACACCATTTCATTTGCATAAGGTCAACAAAAATAATGAGAGTGATCCAAATAACATTCCTTCATCATCTGAAAGGGATTTGCCATCATGTAAAGATGATCTTCAAGCAAGATTTCTAAAGTTTAAATTCTGCTTTCAAGTTATGATTTTATTCTGCAATGTAATTTTTATTAAAAAACAGAGATGTAATTTATTTCTATTTTTTTATGTAATTTTATGTTCACTATATGTAATAAGTACTATTCCCAAGCTGCCAATTCAAACTCTACATGCCAAACAGAAACAACAAGCAAAAGCAATCAAAAAGTGCCAAACACCAGCATTATTAACCTGCAAAGAAGAAAAAGTCAGAGTGTAAAGGGTATTTTCTAAAGTTTTCAATAGTGAAAATGAAACATTAGAAAGTGGGTTTTGAATGAAAAAATCAATTTCACACAAGTATAAAAGCCCCCATGACATCAATAGAGATCTCATTTGTCTCATACCACCATCGAACAAACTCAGCAAAGCAGGGTTTTCAAGTTTTTTGGGCCAAATTAGCAAAACAGAGGAAGGCGCTGTGCGTTTCCCTCTGGCGCTGCGCGTTCTCTTCTGGCACCGCGCATTCTCTTCTGGCGCTGCGCGTTTACTTCTGGCGTTGCGTGCTTGCCCAATCCTCTTCAGAAATTACCAGGAGGGCCTCTAAACTTCAAAAAATCACCCTTAGAGTTCAACAATAGTTCTTCAAAGCCTCCAACAAGCAAGTGACTTTTGCATCATTCCTATTCTTCATCAAAGTCATTTTGGATGTGTGAGTTTGTTAAAAGCAAATTTGGTGTCTTCTTCAATTTGAAACCCTAGTTTTCCTCAAAACATAATTAACACTTCAATTTCACTCCCTAAACCTTCATACCCTTTCCCCATTGCAGTCTACCCTTTCCTAAAACCCTACATTGACATTCCCTTTGCCTAAGCTTCATTTCCTTAAAACCCTAATCCCTAGGTACACTATTTGCCTACGCTCCCAATTCCCTACAGTTGTGACAAATTCCCTATTCCAAACTCCTATATATCCCTAATCCCTGTCATATCCCTTAACTCCTAAATCCCTACCCCCATCTCCCTTAATTACCCTATCCCATACCCTAGTCCTAAAAATCACATTCCACTTCATCACACTTCTCTAGGGTTTTGACACTAAGACATCATGGCAGAAGAAGGAAACGGATCATACAGTGAGGGAGAAGAAACAGAGGGGAGGAGGCCACACAAAGGGGGAGGAATACTCAGATTAGAGCCAACAAATACGAAGGAACTTTTGGCATCTCCTATGGTTGTGACATGTTTCAAACATGTTGGATGTTTTGAGTTCTGGGAGGAAATTCAGAGTGTCCAACACCATGCCATGTTGACCAGACTTTTCATCTCTAAGCTCCATGACAACCAAGTCACTCTAGCTGGTGTCACTTTCACTGTGTCAACTGGCATCATCTCAGTTGCCACCAGGATCCCTAATGTTGGGGAGAAATGGTTCAAACAGACAGAATTGGATGAGCATTACTATGACCCTTTCATCAAACTTAGGTACAAGAATGAGAGAAAAAGGATCTTTCCTTTCTCTTACCTCCTGGAGAGATATGCTCCCATGACGAAGATCATCATGAAATACTTTTCATGTTAAGGTAGATTTTCTAGATTGTATACCTATCACATCCGGCTACTTATGCACTTCACGAGGGTAAAGATGCTCAACATACCCTATTACCTTTTCCGGAGCATTGAAAAGATGGCATTCATTTTCCAGAAGAAAGGGTATGCACAACAAATGAACAGTCTCTTTCACCACTCCCTCATCAAAATCATAGTCCTCTATCACCTCAGACAATTGAACATTCCATGGAGTTCATTCATAGCTAATGACATATGTACTGCTCCACCTATTCAGCATGCTCAAAATGTGCCTTCATCATCTCATCCTTCCACTTCCATTTCTCCATCTCAGCCCACAGTACATTCATCATCATCAAATCTGTCTTCTTCATCTACTTCACCACCATCATCTCCATCCCACACTAAGACTGGATCACCTAGCAGAGCTGAGATCAATGAGCCTAAGCAGGCTAATGTGGCTGAGATAGAGCCATTGGCAAAAACATATCAGATGGGTCATAGGCAGGTGTTTGCTCCATACATTGTGGAAGGGGCCCTGCCTTCTTCACCAACAAAGCAGGTACAGAAAGGGAAAGAAAAGATGGTAGAGGAGGATGAACATGAGGCAACCATTCATGATGAGGATGACCTCCATGAAATAGATCAAGATTTTGACCTAGTTGACCTAGATAAGGATGATGATGATGAGATCACTAGTATAGTCATCAAGGGGAAGGATGCCAAGATTAGAGAGCTCCAAACTAATCTTGACAGGTCCAAATTTGTCATAGACTTCCTTGAGCAGGAAAACCAGTAGTTAAAGACAAAACAGGTCCTTGATGAGGTGAAATACATCACAGCTCAAAGGGAGGTAGAAAATGCCAAAGTTTTTCTAGATGACACTTGAAAAGCATGGTTTGCTTGATGAACAAGAAGAAAAATCACCAAGAGGCAGACCTAGAACTAGAGGGCTGAAAAGGGCTCTAGCTCTAGAAAGACAAAAAGAGACTGAGCTTGCTGATCAGAGAACCCTAAATAAACAACTTGCAGTGATAATCAATGAAAACAGGGAGCCATGGCTTGATAGAGCAAATCAGCATTTGGAGAAGCTTTTGGAGAAAGGAAACAGAGATAATGACCTACTAGGGAGGAAAGTCAAGTATTATGCCCAAAAGGAGAAAATTGCAATGGCCAAGCTCAAAAGAGCCAATGCAAAGATCGAGGCTTTGACCATGCTTGAGGAGAAAAGAAAATTGGATATCCTTGCAGAGGCTTCACTTCAAGCCGAACACATCATCAACAATCATTTCAAACAATTTTGGAGAGTTTTGGGTCATTTTTACAAGTTCTATGTTTTTTTTGAGTTTTTTGGACAGATAGGTCACAGAGACAAGTGTCAAACGCGCATCGCCCTTGGCGTTGCGCTCTTTTTTGAGCCATCTTCTGAGCAAAAGGTTACCACCATTGGATGTAAAATGGTCAATATCTCAAATAAGAACTTTGTAGGGCTTGGTTTGCAAAACTAGCAGGTGAAAAAGGCAAAAAACCACCAAAAAATCATGTTTCTGCCTCATTTTTGGCCCTTGCGTTGCGCGTTTAGTAGTCTTGGGAGAAATGAATTTTGACAGGGCAAATGACCTTCATTTTGAAAACTGAAGGCAAATCTAGAAACTAGACTTGAAGGGCTTTCCAACAAGCTATCTTGGAGCCAATTTGGACACCTGTAGCTTAGTCAAAAATAGCCTGCAAGATGGAGGGCACGTTTACCAAAGAGAGGGCGCGTTTACCAAAGAGAGGGCGCGTTTGACAGTTCACTGATATTTTGAAGTTTCACTGCAAATTTTGACTTTTGTCTTGAAAATCATGATTTCACTTATGTAATTGAGCATGGTAAATGTAAATATGATTTGGATAAGTTACCTAGGAGTAGATTCATGATGTAAATGTACTTATCAAAGTCAAATGAATCAGTTTCAATGTAATTAGGGAGGAATCACTTAGAGCTCCCTACACTCCAGTTTTCAGTTCAGAATTTTGTGGATCTCATCCTCAACTTAGGAATTCGACCTCTGAGGATGAGTGAATGTAGTTTTGATGTCTATATCTTCCCTTTCTTCACTCTTAGCAAGGGTTGGAATCAGTTGGATGCTATTGTATTAATCAAGTGTAATCAGTTTGGCCTGAAACTAATGAAGAATTGCAGCTATTTCCTTGGGATTCATGTGGTATGAACGTTTGGCATAGTTTTTTCTCTGTGATCATTTGTATGAATGTTTTGTAGCTCATAAACATTTCATGTCTATTATATGATAAATTTCAAGTTGATAGGCAGAATACATGTTTTTCATGCTCTGTTCTGGGAAATTTGTCATAATTTATCCATTTTCTTCAGTTTAGGAAGAATACATTTCCTATGCTCTTCCTAGCTCCTCATCAGTCTTAAACCATCTCACCAAATCACCTTTAAGTGTTGAGCCTTCTACCTACCTTGCCCCATTGAATGGACTGCAATTCCATCTCATTTGCCTTGACCTAGTCTCCTTGACCTAATCCTCATCTAGCAACCCAACCCAATCAAATCAAAATCAAGCCCTTCTGCATTTCATAGCTAGCCTAAAACCTTTTCATCCAGCTCTCTTGGCTGTGATTTTTGTGGAGAGAGCCCTTTTCGACTTGGTAGGGCTAGATACCAAGTTAAAAGGTTGGTCTGTGGTTACCTCTGTTGGGATTTCTTCTTCAGCCTTAGGAATCCGGCGGAGTGTTAACATAGGGCCTATCATTGGAGTGGATGGAGAGAGAGTTCATGAGGAAAAGATTAGGGCCATCTGGGATTGGCGAGAGCCGAAGAATGTGATGGAACTTCGGGGGTTTGTGGGTATTTGTACCTACTCCAAAAGTTCGTCAAGGGATTCTCACCGCTTGCAACACCCCTCACAGATCTAACCAAAAAGGGGGCTTTCAGTTGGACTGAGACAACGCAAAGGGATTTTGACAAGCTCAAGGAGGTGATGTGCAACTGTCCAGTGCTAGCCCTGCCAGACTTCACGCAACCATTTGTGCTGGAATGAGATGCTTCAAGGGAAGGAGTAGGCGCGGTACTGATGAGGGGGGACACCCCATAGCTTTCGAGAGTCAGAAGCTATTGCTGCATGAGAGACTATACCCCATATACAATAAGGAGATGTTGACCATCATGAATGCGTTGGCTAAGTTCCGACAGTACCTAGTGGGGAACGTGTTTCGAGTGAGGGCTAACCACAATAGCCTTAGATTTTTCCTTGAGCAGAAGTAGCTCTAGGAGAGGCAGAAAAAATAGATCAGCAAGATATAGGCATATGACTTTGACATTGTGTATGTCAAAGGGAAGAACAATGTAGTATACGATGCATTGTCCCGGAGACTAGTGTCCCTCTCCTTAATGAGCATTTCCGCAGATTGGAGGGCACAGTTGTTGGTGGAGTACTCCAAAGATTGGTTTGCATGTGACGTGCTGGATGGGTAGGTGACAGATGACTGGTACTGGGTGATGGATGAGGTCATTTATTACCGTGAGCGGATCTTTTTGATGGCCGACTCTTGCTTAAGGGAGAATATTTTGCAGGCCGCACATGACTCTCCACTTTTAGGGAACTAGGGGTTCACAAAACATACCGGGCCATCAGAGAGAGGTTCACTTAGAAGGGCCTCAAGGAGGACGTACTTCGACATGTTGGGGAGTGCGTAGTCTGCCAGAGGAACAAGGGGGAGCTAAACCATCTGGTGGGGTTATTGTAGCCGCTTCCCATTCCGAAGGGGAAATGGGAAAGCATCTCTATGGATTTTGTCACAGGGCTGCCCATGGTACAGGGCAAAGATTTCATCTTCGTTGTTGTTTACTGGTTAACGAAGTATGCCACTTCTTTGCCATTTCAGCTTGGTACATGACCTTACAAGTAGCCGAGCTGTTTTTCAGGGACATCTTCCGACTACATGGTCTCCCAAAGACCATAGTCAGTGACAGGGACAATAGATTCATGGGAGGATTCTGGTAGGAGCTGTTCTGTTTGGTGGGCACAAAATTAACACCGAGCATGAGCTACTACCCACAGACAGATGAACAGACGGAGATAGTGAACAAGTGGTTGGAAGGCTACTTGCGAAACTATGTCACGGGGCAGCAGAAGGCCTAGCTGCATTGGTTGCACTTGGGGGAGTACTACTACAACACCACCTTCCACATGTCTATTGGTATGTCCCTTTTCCGTGCTTTATATAGTTATGACACATTATCTTTTGTTGATGTTATGTTTGGGGCAAGTAAGGCCCCTAGAGCCAAAGATTGGATCCCAGAGAGCCAGGACATCCTTAGGGATCTCAAGGATAATTTGAGGACGACATAAAATCAACAAAAAAAAAAATGCAGATAGAGGCCGTGTGGAGAGACAGTTTGAGGAGGGTGAGATAGTTTGAGGAGGGTAACTTAGTGTATCTTCAGCTTCATCCATACAGACAGTCCACACTGAAGTAGAAGGGGGCTGAGAAGCTCAAGCCGCGCAATCTGACAGATTGGAGAGGTGGCATATGAGCTGGAGTTGCCACAACAGAGCTGGATTCATAACATCTTCCATGTATCATGCCTGAAGAAGGCTTTGGGATAGTAGGTGACAACTGTTATGGAGCTCCCTCCTACAGATGATGAGGGGCATTTGGTGCTACAACCTGAGGCCATCCTAGATACCAGGGAGAGACATTTGAGGAGCAGCGTGGTGAAGGAGTATTTGATCAGGTGGAGGAACCTTCCAAATGAGGATGCCACTTGGGAGGGGGAGAAGATCCTTCAACATCCATCTTTGCAGTTGCTTGAGGAAAAGCAACATTTTGGTGGGGAGGACTGTAATATTCCAAATTAGCAGTCAACTAATAAGAATATTAATTTTGATTAATTTTTCCTTTTTCTAATGTTCTGCAGAAATAAAGTGGTTAAGGGGACCACAAATAAAGCTATGCAACTAAGGTGCTTTCCTAAAGTCATTAGAGGCAAATATTGAGGCTGAAGTGGGGTCCATGGGGACATCCACATGAATGGAGCAACGTCCTAGTGGCAGCGTGGGAGAGGCAGCGCAAAGATAGGCTGGAGGAGGGGCAGCGCAATCCAAGTGGGCCCAAGGGAACATTGGAGGCTCAACTTGGCCAAAAGAAGGTGAGAGCAGCGCATTCCTCATTCATCCATTTGTTTTCTGTTTGATTGACTGTAGCACGCTTGAGCTGTTTAGCCGAGTCTGCAGTGCTGTTTAGCGCAAAGATTTCGAAGTGGAGATCTCAACCTCTACCTCAGGGGACTTCTAGTGCCTGCTCAGGAGAGGAATCCTACCCATTTTGAGAGCAGATTGCAGAACCATTCCAGCAGGCGTTACGTAGTCTTCCAAGGTAGTGTAGAGGCTACACAGACAACACAGGGATTGCGCAATTCAGCTGAGAGAAGATGTCGATAAGTAGGGTAGCAGTGAAGCTTTAGCCGGGGATTTGGAGGGGAGGCTAGCCACCTCCTACCAGGGATTCCTACAAAGTTTTGAGGTCATCTTTCCAACATTTCAACTAGGAGATCGATTTCCCTAGCAGATCAACATGCCAAGCCCAAGGGAGCTATTTTCTGGGGTCAGAATTTTTGGAAACCCTTCGTGGGTTTTTGTGGGTATTGTGAGTAGAGTCCAGAGGCACTATGTACGCAGTTTAGGGCAAATCGTACAAACTCTGTAGGTTGGGGCGTTGACCTGACTGCAAACCACTGATCCTGGACATCCCGAAGTTTAGTAAGGAAGGGTTCTATATGCTCCCCTTTCTGCATCCTGGTACACCTTAGTTTCTCCTCCAAATACATCTTCCGCTACACAGAATATCCCTGGTAGAGTGTAGCAAGGGCATCCCACATCTGCTTTGCGGTATCTTTGCCAGCTATGTGCGATACTATGTGATATCAAACTCCATCGAGAATCAACCTCTTTGCTTTCGCCTTCTCCTTTTTGTAGGTCTTATGCTGATTTGGGTCCGTGGGTACAACGACCACTGAACTGATATAGGTTTTGAGATCATATTCGTTTAGAAGATAGGAAATCCTGGCCTTCTAGATCACATAGTTTACTGAACCGTCCAATCGGTCTTGATCTCTCAACCCCGTTGATGCCGTCTCGCCTGAAATGTCGAACTCTACCTCTTCTCCTCTACGTAATTGCTGACTGGCTCTACGCACTCCTAGCTGGAGTGGGAAAATCTGCTCACAACTATTGCTGCTCTGCGTGGAGAATTTGAACTTCTTGGCTAGAAGTTCCCTGACGAAAGAATTCCCCCAGTGTGTGCTGTTCTTCCCTTTTGACGCTAATTTGCCAGCAACTGCTGCAAAATAACTGCGTCCAAGATGAAGATCTGCTCTGCAAGAAAAGCTGCTACTGCTCCCTCTGCCTCTGACAATCTTTGATCTAGAAATTTTGTTCTCTGTCGACTCACTCAAAGAAACAAATTTTCCTCAAAAATTTGCCCTGCTGGCTAATGGACTGTGCAACCTCCTAGGGTTTCGAGCAACTGCTTACATAGTGCCTCAAAGCTCGCTCTTTCCTTTTGCAACTGAGCTCCTCTACTTCTTATCTGCGCTCTGATACCATGTGAAAATTCCACAACTTGGAATCCTACTGCTACGGTAAATATTGAAATCGATACGTTGCAACCCTCACAAAAATAAGTACAACAGAATAAATGCAACGCAGGAAAGATAGAAACACACACACAAATCACTCAGTTATTTTTGGACAAATTCTCTAGAACAACCCAATGTGGGAAAACTGGTGCAACAACTGAGGGTTTGTATATTATGCAGTAGTAAATTATGAGTACAAGTCTATGGTTTCCCAAACTGGCAAACCATACAGAGAAAAAAATTTGACAGAAAGTTAGTGAGAAAATTCTCACTCTGCCACTGTTGATCTGACACTGATCCGAGCTCCGGATGAGCTGCTATGCACTGTCTCTGCGCAGTCACTGTGTCAGCCTACGCAGTACTAAGTCCCACAGCTAGGAACTGTGTCACCTTCGCTATCTAATCCGCTGCTGTCTAGAAACTTGACCATCCTGGCCCTTTGGTCTCTCACTTCGGCCTCTGTCACTGAATCTGTTCCGTCTCCCAGCAAAAATGGAATCTCCTCCTGAAGCTCTGCGTTGCCTCTGCATAGCCTCTGCGCTGCCTCTCTGTGGCACTTGCTACCTCTCTGCTTTGCACTCATCAGATTTGGAAAAGCTTCCTCTGGCCTTACTATCCCTGCCCCTCTCTCATTGCAACGAGCTCACTGATTTTCTCCCAGGCAACAAAACACTGCTACTCTGGAAATCGGTCTGCTAGTGAATTAGTGTCATTTAGATTAAATTTGAATATTTTTACCTTTTTGTTGTTTTTACAGCCTAACACTAAGCGTGGGTGATCATAAGACACCACAAAAACATGCTGCCCCGTGTGCTTGGTCATTGATAATGGTAATGTAATAAATTTAAGTAAAATGATGAAAGATAAAGGAGAATGGAACCATTCTCCTTGATCTTTCTATTCTCCTTTATCTTTCATCCTTTTACTTAAATTTTTAACTTTACCATTAATTGAATAGTAATAGTAGGGCCCTAGGCTGGAATGTTAGACTGCCTCACTAAAAAATAACAATAATTATTATTATTTTTAAAGTTGCATTTGGAACATCCTTGGTCGCACTGTTAGACTGCTAGACTGCCTCACTAAAAAATAACAATAATTATTATTTTTTTTTAAAGTTGCATTTGGAACATCCTTGGTCGCACTGTTAGACTGCCTCACTAAAAAATAACAATAATTATTATTATTTTTAAAGTTGCATTTGGAACATCCTTGGTCGCACTGTTAGACTGCTAGACTGCCTCGCTAAAAAATAACAATAATTATTATTTTTTTTTAAAGTTGCATTTGGAACATCCTTGGTTGCACTGTTAGACTGCCTCACTAAAAAATAACAATAATTATTATTATTTTTAAAGTTGCATTTGGAACATCCTTGGTCGCACTGCACTGAACTGGCTAGTTCAGTGCAAAGCCGACTGGTTCTGTGAAAAAAGGCCAGTTTGGTACCAAACTGGCTGGCTTCGACCAATTTAACCCACAAATGAGTCCAATTCGAGGCTTGGAACTGGAAAAGGCCAGTTCGGTAGTTTACTATAACACTGCTTGAGATTCATATCTTCCTTTCTAATAAATATCTTTGGATTTTATTCATATTGGTCATTTGACATGAGGAGTTCTAAATTTTTATTTATTTATTTGAATTTTGAAAACTTCAATAGTTTAGTGGACATTGAAAATATCTAATCTGGTGACTTCGTACATACTGTTATAGAGAATATTTATATGAATGGTTGCCTTGATAGAGAAAGTGAGATGTTTATCATCTTTCATTGTCTCTGTTTCCTTGCATGCCCTTCCCAAATATGTACATGATGTTTTGATTGTTTATCCCTTGATATTTGTCTACAGGCCTTGGTTCATTATTTAATATTAAATTTAACGCTTCTCAAAAATGCTTTCTATTTGTAGGCTAGGCGAAGATACTGCTTGGCATCCTGTTTGGAGACAGGAGTATGAAACATCCAAGGTTTTGAGGGTGGCATTGACAGTTGGATATGGCCCTATTCGCCCATTGATGTCAATCGCACATTGGTATGCAGTATTGTCAGATGATCAAGCATTTGCGATTTTAAAGAGCCTACTTTATACTATTTTAAATACCCCACTTTATACTATTATAAGTCTGGTGTTTGCCAGATTGTTAAATGACGACATGTTGTATAGATATCTAATCCTGTTCTAGCTGGAAACTTGTAACACATTTATATATATTATGGATTTTATGAGCATCTATTTGATCTGACATACAACTAGTTATTGTTTGTTTTGTAGGTTGGGATGGCACTTTGATTTGAAAAAATTTAGGCCTAGTGAACAAAATAGAGTGAAGATAAGCCTGGCATGTATATTTGCATTTGTGGCAATTGTATGGCCAATGATAATATACAAGACAGGAATTATTGGCTGGATCAAGTTTTGGTTGATGCCATGGCTTGGTTATCACTTTTGGGTAAGAATCTCAACTTTATGTTAGCTTATCTATTCTTGAAATGATTATGATTTTGTGTAGGATTCACTTCTGGATGTATGGTTTATTGTTGCTTCTTGGTAAACGAAGATATTGCTTCACTTTTTAATTGATAAGTGGATATTTCTGTCCCATAATATCTTGCAGTAATGTGTTTATTTTCCTTGTATTTTTTGGCCATCCACCTAATTAAGTAAAGCTATTTTCATAATCTGGGCATTTGATGATTACATAATGTGTTTTTATACCTCTGTATATGCAGATGAGTACTTTCACAATGGTCCACCATACAGCACCTCATATACCTTTCAAATCTCCAGAAAAATGGAATGCGGCCCAGGCTCAGTTGGGCGGAACAATTCATTGTGACTATCCTCATTGGTAATGAAAAGTCACACTTTTCAAAGCTAATTTTGTGTGCTTCTCTGGGTGTGGTTCTAAATATTGAGTGCATATATGTGAGCAGAAATGCACAGGGTGCGTGTCAGAGAGAGAGAGGGAGAGAGAGAGAGAAGGAATTGTTACAAGTGACACACATTTGGATACAAAGTTTTGCGTGACAGTAATAGTCAACAGAAACTAAAGTTTCTTGGGAAAGAGAGAGAACTAACAAAAGAAATGGTTACAAGTACTGCAAATTCAAATAGAAGGCTTTATTTGACAGTGTCGGTCCACTAGACAAAATATTTTGAAGTTTAAAGTTATGAATATCAGTATTATCTGCGAGAGCATCCCCACTTCTTAGCTAGTTATTGTTTTAGTAATGCTTTTTGAGGTGTTTCTATTGACTTTACATTTTGGTAATGGAATATCCTAGAATCTAAAAGTCTGGGTCCTACATACTCTACGCATCTTGGCTGTGATTTTTATATGTTCCTAAATTGTGTTGGCTTCATTGCTCCAGGGTTTTCCAGCTCTATCTTTTTAAGTTTTTTTGTGGTGGCTTCATCTTTCCATTCAGTGTGACAGTTACAAATGAACCTAATTGCAAAATTCATTGCTTGTTCAAAAATTTAAAATCTCATGCTTTTAACATTTGTATCCTGTTCCTCCTGTTAGCTCCTAGGTTCTCACTTGGTGGAAAAGTACCCTAAACACAAGTTGTGAAACCCCAATGACAACATAGGCAAACTATCCACTGTCCCTTTGACAGTCTTGTCTATCTCTTTTTAGGCTAGATAAGGTTTTAGTCAAGTGGGGAATCCTTAAAGTACTCTAAGCTCATAACCTTGTATAGTTGAAAGGGAGGAGAACATAGTTTTATATCTGATTTAGGGTTTAATTTTTAGATTAAAACCAGATTAAAGTAGCCTGTTGCCGCAAAATCTAGCAGGCCTTCGCGAGGGAAACCCTATAAGGCATAAACTAGACCAAGAGACAACAATGTGCTAGTGGCCCAAAATCACCACAACCAAAACCCCCTGCTCTTAACGATCTTACACCGATGGGAGCAGTCCCAGTAGGAAAGGGATGACTTATTTTAGAGATTCTAAGGTTACTATGTAAGATGACCTCACTAAAATCTCTTCAAGAAAGGCCCAATTTAGGTCCAATGCTCCACAAGGAGACAATTCACTTTCTATGATGAGACTTAGGAAAGAAGGCACAAGACCTAGGGTTTCATAGATTTGACAAGTGTTGGAGTTTCCAAAGGTCAAGGCTAAGAGAAAAGGTTTCCAATAATGTGTACTATCACAGCCAAGGCTCATGAGACCCTAAAGAAAGCCCTTAAGTTGAAGCAAGGCAAAACTATGGTTTCCCTCTTAGGCAAACAACTAGGGCAAGAAACTTTATGGATGAAATTGTAGTAGATGCCCACCAAAAGGATAGATTTTCTGGAAAATACTATCCCCTTGATGTTTAGGCTTTGTAACCACCAAAACTTTATTTGCCTAGGGATTCACACCAAGCCCTAGTTTCCTAGCTTGGCCTTGAAAGGGCCGAACTAGGAGAGAGAAAATATGGATAAAAATAGTATGATCACCAACCAACTATAGCAGTCCCTTGCCCCTTGGGAATATGGAGTCTAGAATGACATAGATTAGCCAAAAATGTTTCTAAGGAGGTCAGAATTTTATGCTCTAGCAATGAAATTTCAAGCATTTACCTATGCAATGGAAAAATGGATATTCATGGGAGAAGTTCTAGGAGTTCACTGCTAGGACAATTCATTACATGTTATGTATGAGTAACACATGCAATATTCATCTCGATAGCAATTCAATTAATCTTCAACAAATTAGGGCACAATTTAGGGCATATGTTAGATGTCCACGGGCTCCCTTGATAATCCTTTCTAAGATAATGGCTGTTAGTCATCAGTATTTTTCACTATTGGTAGATGACTATAGATTGGTTCTAGATTTCTAAAAACAAAATTTCCTAAATATTGTGAGTTTTAGAAATCTCATTGCCTTCATTATCCTTATAGAAATTTTTTCACTATTCTATCATTTTGCCATTCCACGGTCAACCTGCCACTCCTAAAAGACTCCTTATGGGCTTCTGCCACTCATCTCCATCCTTTTTTCCCTACCTATGACCTCATTACTCTGTTTTTTCCTTGCCCATAACTCCACTTTACATCTAGGGTTACCTATAGCCTAACTCATTCCCATGATCCCCAAATTCCTCAAGCATTGATGGCCTCAAAACTATCTCTGTAGGCTCTTTAGATAAATCATGTACATTGGATTTTGGATCTTCACTACAACACTTTGACAAATACTCTGTTTTTTCACTTGAAGACTCCAAGCCAATTTTCAGTCAAAGACCAGGTCAAAAAATCCTCCCACTAGGTCAATTAGGGTTTCATATGTTCCAAGGTAAATCATTTGTGTTTCAGAGGTATTGGAATGTTGAGACATGGTTATTCAAGAAAAGATCTAAAAAATTTCCAAAGAAGACTACCTTATCAAATTCAAGGTTTGCAAGAGGTAAATGTAAACTTTTACACTTTTGTAGGAGTGTTGAAAGGTCTATCAGCAGATTGTTGGTGAGGTATGAGGTCTGCTCCTGAATGAAGACATCTTGCAGCAAAGGATAGAAGAAATACTTGGTCTTGTAGGGAATTAGGGTTTATGCGCTTGATGGTCCAAGAAGAGTACCCAAACAGTGATCAATTGCAGAAATGGCATGGAGAAGGTACACAAGGCCAAACTTGAATAAAGTTTAGCAGAAAATTTGATGAGATAGGGAAAAAGGTGAGGTGAACTGGACAAAAATGAATGAACTTGAAAGGGCTATAGAGAACTTAGAAAACAACACTGTTGATTGTCTTAAAACACTCCAAACATCTAGGGTTTTGGGAAAATGGCCAGAAAAGGTAAAAAGCATGAGTTGAGCTCCATGGTGGAAACAAGAGAAGACTTTGAAGATGCCACTGTGTGATCATATCCCAAACTTGTCTAATGAACTTATCATGCCTCCATCATTTTCCAAGAAGTCATTCCAAAGGACAAATCATTTGCCACACCTAGGGCCAGTTTTGCTTCAAACTATGTTTCTGACCAAACAGAGATGAATTTGACAAAAGTGAGAGAGGTTTTTGTCCATCATAGGTCCAAGAAGAAAAACCTCCTTTAGATTTTACACAGTGTCATGGTTTTAAAGCAATGTCAAAAATACAAGTGTCACGGGAGAATTGCTGCACTTCTGGAGTGACCTTGGGAAAATCAGGTTTTCTCATAGTTGGAGTGTCAAATGACTTGCTTGATGAGTCAAATGATAACTAGACTGGAAGAGCTTTCCAATGAGCTATCATGAGCTCAATTTGGAGTTGAGGAAGGCCTCCAAAAGTTTCCTGCACCAGCACTCTGCATTTTTGCAGCATCATTCAACACTTTTTGACCAGTCTTGGGAGAATCAACTTTTGACAGGTCAAATCAACTCCATTTAGTGAACAAAAGGTAGATTTGGAAAGTAGACAGGATAAGCTTTCCAACGAGCTATCATGGGCCCAATTTGAACACCGGGAAGGCCTCCAAATGCCCTATACGAAAAGGCGTTGCACGCTCAGGAGTTGGCGCTACGCCCTTGGCACTGGCGCTGCACCCTTGGACATAGAGGTTTTCTAAGCCCTCAAACCACTCAAATCACTCCAAATTGCTTCCAAGCTCTTGTCAAAGGTTCTCCAAGCACTAGCAGAGGTAAGTACAGGTCATCAACTCCTCTCTAAGTATTTTTGTCATCATTTGATTAAAAGAATGGAACCCTAAGTAGAAACCCTAAATTTCATGCTTAAAATCACTGTTTAAGCCTCATTCATCTGCCTACTAAGGGTATCAGTCAAGACAAGGGTGAAATAGGGTGCTGTGGAAGTTGTCACCCATCTAGGTCTCCCCCTAAATCCATTTCCTTCATAACACGCATACACTCTGTCCCTTCACTTGCAAAAATTGACACTCCATCATCTCGCTTTCATCTCAATTTCACATTTAGCCCAAGTGTTCAAAACAGAGTTTGACATATCAGCAGAGGGTTGCCATTGAGTTGGTAGCTTATCCCTCATTCTCATATACTTACACCCTCACTCATTCATCTCATTCACTTGTAAAGGCTGCCACTCCACCCTCCCTTCATCTCATTTCCATTTGCAATCCTAGGGTTTCAAAGGAAGAGAGGTCAAAATGTCAGATAGAGAGGACAGTGGCAGTGAGGGAAAGAACAATGAAGAAGAAAGCAGGGAAGATGATATTAGTGAAGAAGATAACAATGAAAAATCAAACAATAAGGAAGGTGACAATGAGCAATCAAATGTCAATGAGGGAGAGGGCAATAATGAATCAAGCAATGATGAATCAAGCAATAAGGAAGAAGATGCCAATGAGTCTGAAAACAGTGAGGCACATAGCATTGGTGATGAGAACAATGAAGAAAGCAGTGAAGAGCACACTAAAGCTCACAACAGTGAAGAAGAAGGAAATGAGGAAGCACATATCAGTGATGATGTTGGTAGTAATGATGACAGTCATAAGAGCAGTGAGGGCAGTGAGGCAATTTGTGATGAGGTTGAAAACAAGCAGCTAGAGGCACAGAAGGCCATCTATGAGATCAGAGCTATTAGGGCTCAGAAGGAGGCTAAAGACAAAGAAAACCTTGACACCCTTGCTGATGCATCCCTACAGGCATCCCAAACATAATTAGCAAGGAAAAATCAAATTTTGGCATAATTTTGAAGTTTTTGGATTTTCGACTATTTTGAAGGGCCAAAGGCGCATCGCCACTAGCGCTGTGCTCTTTTTTGGGGCACTCTTTTGAGGGATGGCTTACATTTTTGGAATCCTTAGGCCAAGGACATCATCCACAAAAAAAATTCAGATCATTTGGAGCAGAACTGGTACTCCAAAAGTGCCAAAAATACCAAAAAAATCACCTTTCTGCCCTATTTTCAGAGCTGGCGCTGCTCCCTGAGCAGTCTTTGGAGATTGAGTTTTTGGGCAGGCAAATGGACACCAAATGGAAAACCAAAAGCAGTTTTGGAAAGTAGACTTGACAAGCTTTCCAATGAACTATCATAGAGCTCATTTGGACATCTGGAAGGCCTCCAAACCTTTGTCACAAAACAGGTAATTTTTCTGGTGCAGGCACTGCGCCCTTGGCCTTGGCGCTGCATCCTTGCTTGCAAAGTCAACAAAAGACACAAATTTATGGAAAAGGATATTTTTGAGGACTTTTGAGTTAAATCACTCCTAGTTAGCTCAGAATTTATGTTCGAAGTTATTTTTCATTTATTACATTAGATATTTTGTGCCTTGGGCCTTGCATGGTCTCAATGGACAAATTTGACATATATGATGTATTAATGACATTTTGGAAACCCTAGTTAGGGTTTTGGTCCTACTTGCTAGTTAAATACAGCATTGAGGCCTCATTGTACATGTTGGATGATTATTGAGAAGAATATCATAGACTTGAAGATTGAGGAGAAATTGGCTTTGGATTTTGTGGATGTCTTGATGTGCATGACAATGGAGCAAGCTCACTTGTAGGATTCATGAACATAGTTAATGGTGATGTGTTTCTTATTTAGTGTGTGTTTTCTTATGTTATCATTTGTTTCATCTTTCTCATGCAGTGGGACAGAAATTTTAGGCTAAGAAATGTTGTTTAGAAGCACCTTAGCTCTGTCTGTTCTCTGTTGCTTGTATGTTTTCCTCCGCTAGGTCAGATTAGAGAATCCTTAAATGCTCTCTAGTTCTACTTATGCTTGTTTATCTTAAAGATGATTTGATGAAGCCAATGTCAAAGTAGTTCATGATTAGCCCTGCTCCTCAATGTAACTTAAACATTGTTTTTAAGGTCTTTGCTTTGAAGTATCGTTGATTAGGTTTAACTGAAGAGGTTTATGATATGCCATGCCCTTTTGTTCATCTTAAATGGTTGCTTTGGAGGTCTTTGTGGCTTGATTAAGGAAATTAGGAGTTCCCTACTCTTTGATCTCTGCTATATGTTTATCTTAAATGTTTTTCTTGCTTGAAGGTGAAATCACTAGAAGACTTGCAAGTTTCTTGCCTTCTATGGTTCACTGGATTGCTGTCTAAATTTTACTTGCTAGGGTTTGGTCAAAGAAGTTATTGGTATGCCCTGTATTTGGTTATTTCTTTATGCATAGTAATCTTAAAGGCCATTCTTGTTAAAGTATTTGTTGAAGGATTCTTAACTGCCCTTTTGCACCTACTATGTCACAATTTAATGTTCACTTCATTCACATAAGCTTTTAGATCCATTTGGCTTTGTTAGATTTGCCCTGTGATATACCCTTGACCTATTGTTGCACTTCTCAAGACCTTTGCAGACTCCATAGCCCAATGGTTTAAACCTCTCACACTTTATCTATTTCGTTTGACAACCTACCCAACGAACCAAACAAACAAACCCTAATCCTTATAACTAGCCTAAAATCAAAACCCTAAAATCAATCAAGTTACATCTAATACACATTTATAGAGAGAGCCCTCTCTGAGTCTAGGAAGGCTAGGTCCTAGGACTCCAAAGACTGGTTTGATGTTACCCTTGTACATTTGGTCTTGCCAATCTGACAAATTACGAGGACCTAACAATGGCATCAGAAAGTTCGAGTCCATCAGGGATTTCCCTAAGAGATCGTCAAATCTTTGAAGGAACTTTCACTTATTCCTTGACACTTTCATTATCAAGATTCACCATTTGAAGGAACTTATCCAGGGCCACACTTCCATCTAATTCAAAGGCCCATTGGTTCTTGAAAACATCTTCAAATTGATCAAAGTTGGCAATGCTTCCTTGAGGCAAGCTAACGTACCAATCCCTAACATCAACCTCAAATGTCAAGGCAAATAACATCATAACAATATCCTCCTCGTCAATATTCCTGGGACATAAAGTCCAAAGGAAGTTGTTCACATGTCTTTTTGCAGAGATAACAACACCTCCATCAAACTTAGGTATCAATTCATGGAATTTCTCAAGAAATTAATGAGGAGCATCAGGGAGTGCACTAAAGTTCAAATGTTTCAAGGTTGCGAGATTCCATCTCCTGGCCATGGGGATATTGTGATTGTGGTTAGCATTAGGATTGGTATTATTATTAGGGAACACCTTCCTAGCTGCATGGGTAGGTTGTCTAGTAGGAGAAAGGCTAACTTCACTCCCCTTAGTAGCAACTCTAGTTCTTGGAGCTATGGTTCTTTCAGGAGTATTCTCTGTAGATTCAAAACCAGTTGATTTAGGAGTCGCTAGAAGAGGATCTATCTTGTCATCAAAGAAACCACCTCATGAAATGGGGAGAAGCTTAGATGCTTTAATCTAGAGGAAAGGTAGACTCGCTTCCTCCCTAGAAACATTACCAAAAATGTTGCTGCAAAATCTAGTATGCCTTATAGAGGGAAACCCTACAAGGCATAAACTAGACTAAGAAACAACAATGGGGTAGTGGCCCACTGTCACCACAGCCAGCCTCCCTGCTCTTTATGGAAATACACTGGTGGGAGGAGTCCCAGTAGGAAAGAGATCACTTATGTAAGATATTCTAAGGTTAATATGTAAGATGACCTCACTAGGAGCTCTTCAAGAAAGGCATAGTTTAGTTCTAAGGCTCCATAAGGAGACAATTCTCTTTCTATGATGAGACCTAGGAAAGAAGGCACAAGACCGAGGGTTTGATAAATTTGATGTGTTGGATTTTTCAAAGGTCAAGGCAAAGAGAAAAGTTTCCAAAAATGTTTACTAGCAAAGCCAAAGCTCATGAAACATTCAAGAAAGCCCTTAAGTTGAAGCAAGGCATAACTAGGGTTTCCCTCTTAGGCAAACAACTAAGGAAAGAAAGTTTATGGATGACATTGAAGTGGATGTTCACCAAAATAATATTTTGTGGCAAATAATATCCCCTTGATGTTTAGGATCTCCAACCACCAAAAATCTACTTGCCTAGGGATTTGCACCAAGCCCTAGTTTCCTAACATGGCCTTGAAAGGGCCGAATTAGGAGAGAGAAAATATGGTTAAAAGTAGAGTATAATCACCAACCAACTAGACCGGTCCCTTGTCCCTTCAGAATATGGAGTCTAGGATGAGATAGATTAGCCAAAAATGTTTCTAAGGAGGCCAAAAGTTGATGCCCTAGGAAAGAAATTTCAAGCATTTACCTATGCAATGGAAAAATGGATTTTCATGGGAGAGCTTCTAGGAGTTCACCACTAGAACAATTCATTAAATGTTTTTTTTTGGTGAACTTGGCAGTACTTCTCTATTCATTATCTATAAGGCAGGTTACAAAAAATATGTGTTCTTGATGAACTCAACCTGCTCGAAGGAAACCAGGTTTGTTGGACACCACTCTGCATTAAACGCCATCCAAAATTTGAATGTTCTGAGCATGTTCAACCGAGTTTTAGATCCCATACTATCTAATATCATACTGCACCTACTGTAACATATGCATTTGATAAAGTAAAAGCTAGTTGACATGATAATGACATAATAACAAAATCATGGAAACTGCAATCATCTAGTCATCAGAGGAATCCATTGGTGTCGGATCCCTCGTGCTTGAACCTGAAATTTCTTGCTGCTGCATACTATGTAGCATCTTCTCCGCATGACCCAGCTTGACATTTTGGTGAAACAACTGCACCTACACTGACTGAACTTCCTTTTGGATCACCAACAAACTTGGTTCATCCTCCCTATTCTGGGGCTATCCTTGTTGGACTGGTTCATTGCGCTGCCGATTGTTTTCAGACATTGCTCTTGCCAATAAATTTTTCATTATCCAGTAATTCTGGATGACTTGTATAAAGAGAGCCATCTTGCCTCTTGTGTTTCCTGGGTCAATCACTAGAGGTTCCTAGGCCTCTTCTTGCATTTGTTCCCTGCCCGCTCTATCTCTCAACTTGGTTTCCCACCTGTAGATTTCAACTTTCACTGGGGCAGGCGAACTTTCACTGTATGCATGAATAATATTTTGCATTGTCTCTGCCCTCGACTTTCGTCCCCTCTTTCGAGGAGCTTGGCTCATGCTCGCTGCGACCGATGTTTTCCCTTTGCCACAGTCCTCTCGGCCTGTGCGACCCTTCCTGCTAGCCTCCCCTTCTTTCTTCATTTCCCTGTTCTCATTTGTTGCAGCCCTCAACCCAGCCATGACCAATCGCTTCACCTGTCTTTCCAACCAAACAATGGTTGCAACCTTGGTTGCTCGGATTTCTCTATGGCCTGCAGAGACAACAGGTCCCCAAATTAAGTTAGCGATGGTACTCTACCCCAATTGCATGCACCAATTCCCCTGGCCCATCGACATCTCGGAAAAGGTCAGTCTTGCTTGAGTGACACAATTGCAGGGTAGCTTTGTAGCAGGGAACCCCCCATTCCTACCCGTAATTCGACGGTTTCCCTTCCCCCCCCTGGCTAGACGCTCTGCTAATTCCTCGAGGCCTGACTTGGCCTGCAAATTGGGCAACCTCGCTCCTCATTCTGCTGTCTATCCCACTATCTTGAATCCCTCTTTCGCATGGTTTGATCCGCTTGCCCAACCACCCTCCCAAATATTTGTGGAAATACCCTCTCCCCCCTTCCCCTCTCACCAACTTCTCATCCACTCCCCCTCCCAAATCAATTCTACCCGCCATGCCAAACAGATTGTCTCGCTGTTTCCATGCAACAGGTAGCTTGGGATGCGCAAAATTTCGCAGTAAGGCATCAACAGTGGTTCTATCCACGCTTATGGGATGCAATGGGGTTTACTGCAGAGGTTTACTCAGCAGAAGGACAATACCAAGGGCCATACAACTATTGTGCATGTGTCCATTAAAAATAACAACATAGCTAACTGACCTCGACGTAGCAAAACCATTCATGATATAGACTAAAACCATTCCAACAATATTTACTATCAGAACCCACTGAAAACTCATTTGACCCTCTACTATATCAATCACAGTGAAGGTCTGGGCAACATACCATCGTTTACACTGGCACTGCTGATCTCCCAAGCTCCTCTCCGGTCGCAAGCTATGCCTCCTCCCATTCTGCAATGGCAAATGGGCTATTGCATACATTGCATGCATTCCTTAACTTCTCGGTTGCCAACCTTTTCCCTTGATGGGAGCTAGCTAGCCCACCTTTTTCCCATCCTGTCCTTCATTACTCCATTCGTGTGGCGGCGTTGGTTTCCCCGTCGACCTTCCTCTCTCTCTACCTGGCCCATCATCCACGTGGGGGATGTCCGGAGCCTTCGTCCTAGTCACACCCCGTTCGAGGGTTGTGTGTCTCATTCCCTTCTGTCTCTTTCTGTAGGATTGCCGTTACTTCTATTAATCCTTCCTCCTGCTCAATTCTTTCTCCTGTTATGTTTAGCTCCTTCCCCTGGTTTTTGCATCCCTAGTTTGCTAGGAAGTCCACCGCAGCATTACCTGATCGACTCACAAACCTCGGGATGATATAGTGCATATCTGAGAGCAACACTGCTATCTCCTGGGTGAGTCATGCCATTCTCCAAATTTTGCTTATCTTTTCCCATTTGGATCCTTGGTGCAGTTTTTTTATTGTCTCGATCACAAGAGTTAAGTCTCCTTCCACCTCTAATTTCTTATACCTTTCTCTCTGAGCTAGGATTAATCCTTGTTTTACCGCATGGAATTCTGCTTCATTATTACTTGCTATTCCGTAGTCCGCTTCATACACCCTGATTACCTTTCTCGTGTGGTCTCTAAAGATGCCACTGTAACTAGCCAAACCCGGGTTTCGTTTCGATGCTCCATCGAAGTTTAGTTTTATGAATCCCTCTGGCGGGTTCGTGTAACTAGCTTGTTCTGATATCCTTTGGGGCTGGGGCTTCCATGAGCTTGGAACAAGCATCTGCACTGAGAGATTCATAATGCTTAGGATCCTTGCTTCCTGTCCCGAAGCTTTCCAGTCATCCTGGTGCCATTTCTCTGCAAGGATAGTTTCCTGAGTATTTTGGAGTATAGTCCCCCAAACCTCCTGTTCTTTTTTCTTTTCCTCTTTGAATATTCTCCTATTTCTTTCCTTCCAAACTTCCCAGAGTAGGAACCCAGGGATTTGCTCCATGCTCGATTTAGGATCAGGCAATTATAAACGCTTTTCCTCAATTTTTCCATCGTGATTGGGATACTGTTACCATCATGATCCGAATACCCAAAGACGTCTTCGTGATTTTTCCATATTTGTTGAGCATAGGGACACGAATTCAATAGGTGTTTTATCGTTTCCTGTTGTGTGCCACACATGAGGCAAATTGAGGGTCCTTACAACCCCCGTTTTTGCATTTGGTCCCAGGTGAGGGCACGCCCATGATAGACTAACCAAAGAAAGAAGGCCACCTTTGGCCAGAGATTTTGGTTCCATATCTTATCTCAGATAGCAGGTAGGTTTTGCCTTTGGTGTTAAGCTTTTATTTGGTATCCTTCCTGGATGGTGAACATTCCTTTATTCTGATACCCCCATCTGAGAATGTCAGGTCCCTCGGTAATTGCAATTTTCTGAGTATGTATCTCCTTTTCAAAGTCTCTCCATTGTGGTGATTCGGGTGTGTTCTGTCAGTGTTCTTGTTTTTTCCATGTCCTCTAGTTATCCCCCATTTCTGTTAGCCAGTAGTTGCGAACCTTCCTATTGTCTGGTCTGTCTGTGAACAAGAAGATTTCAACCAAATCTCGTCTGTTGAAGAGCTTCTCGCGTTGTTGCCATGCCTCTTCCCAAAATTGCGCCTTGTCCCCTCCTTGAATTTCCCAGAAACTATGTATACGGATCAAATCTCTTTTTTCCGCAGCCAAGTTCCAAATTGAAGATCCTCTTGGTGTTTCTTGAATCCTGAGTTTTTCTTCCATGCTGTATGGCATCCTGTATTATCGTTCCCAGATTATTTTTCCATAGGTCTTCTCCCCTTGCAACCATCTCCACCATAACTTTTCTCCCAATACCTGGTTGAGGGTATGCGGGTCTCAGAGCCCCAAACCTCCTTCCTTTCTAGGTCTGGATAGATAGTGCCATGATACGAGAGCCCATTTTTTTGCTTTTTGAATGCCTTGCCACAGGAATTTTTTTACAGATGTTTGTCATTTCATTGCAGGCCATTTTAGGGACTGCAAGGCTCGATAGCTGGTATATGGGTATAGCTTGAAGCACCGCTTTCAATAGAATAACCTGACTAGCCATGTTTAGAGCCCTAAAGGTCCAATTTTGTAGGCGTCCTTGCATCCGCCCCAAAAGGGGCTTCCAATTTGATATTCTTAGGAGTTTAGGCTTAGGGGGATGCCTAGATACTTGGCCGGAAGATTGCCTATCCGAAAGCCCATAGTTCTAGCCAAGAACGGTTGAGTTTGAGCGGTGATGTGGAAAAGTATATGTCGGATTTCCCTTCATTTATTCGAGTCCCAGAAGCTTGCGTGAAGTCCTGGAGGATATTCATGAGGCTCCTTGCTTCCTTCAGGGTAGCTTGGTAGAACATCATGATATCATCTACAAATTGCTGGTGGGTAAGGGCTAAATCATTGCCCCTCATTCTCATGCCTCTGAATTGTCCTGCCTCAGTTTTGGCTTTGATATAACGACCCAAGCCTTCTACTGCCATGATAAACAAGAAAGGGGATATAGGGTCTCCTTGCCTTAGTCCTCGCGAAGCATTGGATGTGGAGGTTGGTGAATCGTTGAGAAGGATGGAAAAGGTCGGAGTCGAGATCAGGGATGACATCCATTGGATTTAACGATCATCAAAACCATAAGCCTGCAGGATCTGACTTAGATAGGTCCAGCTTAGGCGATCATAGGCTTTTGAGGGGTCCAAATTAATCATCATTCCTTTGGATTTGAGGGTCTTGAGGGAGTTGATTGCTTCTTGAGCTATCACAATCCCATCCATGATTTGGCGCCCTTTTACGAATACCGTTTGTTTAAGGGAAATCAAAACCGGGAGAAGGGGTTTGAGACGGGTCACCATAATGGTTGATAGAATTTTATAGATAACTTTACATAGATAAATAGGATGAAAGTCCTGAAGTTCTTCAGAATGTTCTAGTTTTGGAATCAAAGCTAAAAATGTAGAATTGAGGGCAGGATGTACCTTTCTTGTTCTTTGGGATTCTTCAACCACCTTTAGGATGTCCGGTCCTATGATTGGCTATGCTGCTTGGTAGAATTTTGCTGTGAATCCATATGGTCCTGATGCCTTATTCTTTGCTAGCTCTTTGACTACTTCTTCCAGTTCCTCCATAGTGATTGCGCGCATTAGTGCAAGGTTCTGGGCCCTGTTTTCTAGCCGGGGTATATGCTGGGTGATCCGGTCAATTGCTGCTGTCCTGTCAGGGATTGGATCTGCTAGGAGATTTTGGAAGTGATTTCCCATTAGATTTTCCATCTCAGCGTGCTCAACCACTCTGTTACCCTCTTGGTCCTTCAATGAGAAAATTCTATTTTGTTGTCTATGTTGGATCATGGCCTTATGGAAGAGCCTGGTATTTCTTTCTCCTTCCTTGAGCCATTGGATGCGAGATTTTTGCCTCCATAAAAGTTCCTCTTGCTTCCTTCTTTTCTCTATCTGAGTAACCGACTTTCCTTCCTCTTCTTCTAAAGCTTCCGTCCTTCCTTGCGTGATCATATTCTGTTGTATGAGTTTCATCTTTGCTTGAAGGAGTTCTTTTTATGTGTGGATATTCCCAAATTATTCCTTGTTCCATTTCCTAATTTTTTATATTAGTTCCTTCAATCTCAGTTGGAAGGTGTGCATATCGTTACTCCCCTGTTCTGTGCTTGTCTACCACCATTCTTTAACTTTGTCAAGGAAGGTTGGGGCTCGCAACCAGAATGATTCGAACCGGAAGGATCGATTCTTGTGCTCCTCTTTGAAGTCCACCTCTAACCTAATAGGCCAGTGATCGGACCCCAAACATGGGAGAAGCGATGCTTTGAAGTAGAGATCTTTGCCGATATGGTCATCTGATGCCATGAAGCGATCCAGCCTTGAGGCTATCTGGTGTCGCCCACCTCGTATGTTGTTCTAGGTATAGATGCCATTAGTTGTAGGTAAGTCCACCATATGCTTTTTGGCTTGCATATTTCTTGAGTTCCATTTTCGATTCTTCTTGTTGTATTCCGCCTTTTTTTCTGCCAACGATGTAATCAGGTTAAAGTCTCCTCTGATCAACCATAACTTTTCATCATGCAGTTCTCCTAGCTTCCCTAAGGCTTGGAGGAAGGCCTCCTTCTCTCCTGGAATGTGAGGACCATAAATTGCCGAGATAAGTACCCTTTCTTTGGCTCCGATAGGTCAAAATCTGCCTAATAGTATGCGTGGCATACTCATCCATATATCTACAATTACTTTTTCTTGGTTCTAGAGTACTGCTATTCCTCCCACACTGCCCTTTGCATCTATTGCTACTACTTTGTATTGCAGTTTCATTTGGCTGATGATAGCAGTCATTCTTTCCCTAATTATCTTTGTTTCTTGGAGGAGCATGATCTGGGGTTTCTCCTTTTGCAGATGTTCCTGGAGGTGCCTCTGCTTTCCCCAACTGTTTAAGCCTCTCACATTCCATGAGATTACTATCATTGGGAAACCTTGTGGAGTTGTTGGAGCGGTATTACCTTTCCTGAGTTTACCAGTGCCTTTCCCACAATTTGTATTAATTCCTGAATATTCTTCCTTCCTTTCTTTTTCCCCCCTTTGGTCCCATGCTGGGGTCCTTGTTGTTCTCCCTGATCCGCATTTTTTTGTTTCTGTTTGGTCATATACTGCTGGATCATGTCTCTGTATAATTTCCTCCTTGTGTGTTTCAATTTCCATGGCCGACATATCTAGGGTTTTTTCTTGTTCCTCCTTATCCATTGGCTCTGCTTGGGCTTTTCTCTTTGGTGTCATTGCTGGTTTATGCTGTTTTATCTTGATTTCCTTCTGTGGTTCCACCTCCATCTCCTTTAGCTTCTCCTGATCCGTATCTTGGTCGCCCTCATCTGTCGTCTGCTCCCCTTTTGATGTTTCCTCCTCCTCTACAAGCATTGCATACTTTTTCTGATTTGTTTTCTGCTTGGGGTGGTTAGGGTTTAGTGTCAGTTGACCTTTCGTGGATTTCTTTTTCCTCTTTACCTCTGTAAACCCATCCGCATCTTCCACTGCGTTCTCTGGTATTTTCCCCTCCTCCGATTCCCCTATTTCTTGGTTGTTTAGGGGGCAAGCTTTAAACAGGTGGCCATAAGCATGGCATCTTCTACAGCTAAACGAGATATGTTCATAATCTAGGGGTTGTTGCCATACCTCGTCATGGTACTCCAGTTCAACCGTATTCGGGAGAGGATCCGCTATATTCATATACACACAGATGCGGGCATATGACGTGTATCTACCTCTGCGAGTGGATTCGGCTATCTTGACAAACCTGCCAATGGAGTTTCCAATCCCTTCCAATATTTTTGGATCCCATAAATCTACTGGTAGGGCAAATAGGCGTATCCATACTGCTGCCGCCAGGGAGTATTCTTGGTCAGGATTATAGCTTTCCTCCCAATATCTCATGAATAGACCTGCATTATGATAGAGGTAAGGTCCATTTTCAAATATTCTCTCTGTCTTGTAGGTTCGAGAATATTACTGTGAAGAAGCCTTTGGCACCAAGCTTCAATTCGATGTGGCCTTTTGGTTGCCATTTTAGTTGGATCCATTTGACCAGATCTTTTTCCGTTAGCCAAGTTTCAATGAACTTACATATTATCGCATGATCCTTCTTATAACTGCGATATTGTTCGAGTTTGTTTGAGGGTATCACAAATTTGGTCTTCTTGGTTGCCCATGGCAGGCACTAGCCTCTCATTATGGCCTGCCAGCTTGCACCAAGGACCGACCTTGTATCCTCATCATTTGTCTGTGGGCTGGATTTTTTTCCTTTGCTCCTGCTTACTTCCCTCGTTGTCACTTTGTTGTAGGGGATCCCCCCCCCCCATCTAGTGTTCCCATGCTCTCTGTCAGTGTTCTGGTTGAAACCTGCCGCCTTTGACTTTTGATCAACCTACAACCTTTGAAACCCTACCCCGTCCTAGAAACCCTAGCCGCACATGCTCCTTCCATCTACGATCTTGTTCCTAGAGGATTATCGACAATTCATTAAATGTTATGTATGAGCAATGCATGTAATATTAGTCCAGATAAAAATTTAATTAATCTTCAACAAATTAGGGCACAATTTAGCATAACCTAGAATCAATTATTCCATAATTGAAATAATAATTAGACATAAAGAAATATATATTCAACATTTGAGTGCACTTACAATATAACATGCAAGATTTCCATCCATTAGACCAAAGAATAACTCCAAAGAATATATCCAAGATCAACTTCAAATATCAAAATACATCGAAGATCTCCAATTCATCCACAAGAGAACAAGTCTGAATTCCTCTAATGATGCTGAAAATCCAAGAGGTGTGATGATGATAAGTTCAAATAACAAGTTCTAAATTTATATGAGGCATTCAAATGCCTAACTAGCCCCTCTAAACATAAAATAATTGGCAAGTATAGGTCTAGGTCACAAGCTAATGTAGTAGCCTTTGTGAAATAAAGTAAGTCTCCACATGTGCAAGCCGAAACATTGATGTCATGCTAGCGGATGCCTCCTTAGGGCTTGCGTTGAGGACCTTGAGTGCCTTTGTTGAGAAATTAGGGCTTTTATTAAAATTTCTCTTCTTGATAATAAATTGTGATTTCGTTATGCTTCCTTCACTTAGATCTTATCTTCGTTAGATTATTATGTTCTTCATCAAGTCAATTATCAAATGCACAAGAGCACAATGTTTAGGCTTTCAAGCCAGGGCCAAAACCTGTGAAAATCCCAATACTCGGAATCCTACGATAGCAACTGATTAAATTTCTTCTATTGCCTAACTGAAGCAAATTATTTAACAAACACTATGATAAATATTGAAATGAAATACACTACAGTCTTCATAATAAACAAGAACAAGAAAGAAATACTAGTATAAGTATAAACACATGGACATCGTTATTTTTGGACAATTGTCCATGGGAAAACCCAATGTGGGAAAACCGGTGCAACAACTGAGGGTTTTAATATTGTGCAGTAATTTTTCTGAGTACAATTTTATGATTGTCATTCCCGACAAATCATTATAGAGAAATCTGACGAATAAAGTCTTGTGAGACAAATCTCACTCTTCCATGGGATTCCGGCACTGATCTACACCTGACTTAAGTTTCTCTGTGCAGTGACTGCATCACCCATGCAGTCTCTGCATCACACATGTAGCTGCTCTCTGTCTTTGCAATGGTACTCACTACTGGCTGGAAACTGGAATTTTCTGCCCTTCAAAAATGTCCTCAGTCTCTTGATAAAATGGCATTTGATGTCTGTGTTTGGATTGATCATGAAATACTGGATTCTCAGAGAGCTTGATACAACTCTAATTATCACTGTAAACACTAGTCGGCTCCATCCTTTTCCTGAACAAGCTCACAATAAGCTTTCTAAGCCATATGGCTTCGCACGTTGCTGTGCTGACTACCATAATATTCTGCTTCGGCTGAGCTCAATGATACCGACTTTTGTTTCCTGCTGCACTAGGGGATCATTCCTTATCCAAAGCTGAAACAATACCCAAAGGTACTTTTTCGATCAGTTGAACTTCCTGCCCAATCTTTATTTGTGAACCTGCTTAATTTGACATCATCCCCTCTGGTGTATTTCAACCCATATCCGACTGTTCCACGCACATATCTGAGAATGTGCCTTGCTGCTGCCCAATGTACCCTTTTTGGTTCCACCATGAACTGACTAAGGGTATTGACAACAAAACAAATGTCTGGCCTGGTATTGACGAGATACATGAGTAACCCAATGAGCTGTCTGTACAAGGTGGGGTGTACTTCCTTGTCTCCTATCTTCTTCCAGTTGGTGATCATAGGCATCGCCATGGATCGGCAATCCTACATCATGAACCTCTTCAGAATTTCCATGGCACATCTCCCTTGCCCTAGGAAAATATCTCCATTCTTCTGCCATACCTCCAATCCTAGAAAATAATGCATCAACCCCAAGTCCTTCATGTCGAATTCTACTTCCAGATTCCTCTTGCAGTCCTTTATGAGCCTCTAGATAATCCTGTAAGGAACATGTCATCTACATATAATACTAGAACTAGAAGCTCATTCTCTACCAATAAATAGTAGAGATTGGGATCTGCATCACTTTTGAAAATTCCCAACTGCTGCAAGTAGCTATCTTTTCACCACGCTCTGGGTGCCTGCTTGAGCCCATATAGGGCTTTCTTCAGTCTGCATACATAAGATTTCTTCTCGTGAGTTTCGAAGCCCCTCAGGCTATTCTATGTACACCTCCTCTTCTATCACCCCATTCAAGAACGTTGTCTTGACATCCATTTGGTGAATCTCCCATCCCATCTGAGCTGCTAGGGATACAACAGATCTGATGGAGGTGTATCTAGCAACCGGGGCAATGGTATCTTCATAGTCAATTCCTTCTTTCTGTGCATACCGATTTGCCACGAACGTTGCCTTGTACTTCTCTACACTACCATCTGCAACGTACTTGATCTTGTAGATCCATCTTGATCCTATAACCAATCTATTCTCTGGTTTAGGTACAACTTCCCAGACATCATTTGTCATGATAAAAGTGTACTTTTCTACCATGGCATCCGCCCATACTTGGTGCTGAACGACTTCCTGAAAAATGGAGGGTTCCTCTACCTGAGCAACCAATGCCTGGTACTTGTCAGGTTGTCTATGATGCCTTTTCTCGGTTCTGGGAGCTCCAATGAACTCCTCTGTGTCTGTCAGTATCTGTCGTGCCTCCCTACTAGTTCGACCACTGGTGGTAGGAGGCTTTCTCAATTCCTCCTCTTGTGCTTGTTATTCCATTTGCTGAGAACCTCCAGACTCTTCATCTCCTGTGGAAATGCTAGTATTGGTTACTGTACTAGATCCTGGTGTCTGTCCTTGCTGCTGCTCTTGCTGTTGGACTAAAGGAACCTCTGCTGCTTGATCCTCTGCTGGCATCTCACAAGATTTCCGGAAGGCTCTGTCTTCCATGAATTTAACATCTCACCTCACTACAACTTTCCTGCTACTACGAATGTAGATTTTGTAAGCTTTTGAGGTCTCTCTATATCCTACGAGATACCCCTTCACTGTAGTCTAATAAAGTTTACTCCTTTTATCATCTGGCATGTGGCAATATGCCAAACTTCCAAATATCCGATGGTGTTCTACTTCCGGTTTCTTCCCTGTGAAACTTCTTTAGACGTTTTCTTCCCCAATGCTCTGTGATAAATTCTGTTCTAGATGTATACAGCTGTGTTACATGCCTCTGCCCATAAGAATCTAGGCAGTTCTAGGTCATATAACATGGCTTTTGCTGCCCCTACAAGAGTCCTGTTCTTTCGCTCTGGTACACCATTCTGCTGTGGATTGTATGGAGTTGTCCACTCTCTCTTGATGCCCTCCTTTGCGCAGAAATCTATGAAGTCTCCATCTGTGTATTCTCCATCATTATCTGAGCGCTATATCTTTATTTTCTTCCCTATCATGTTCTCTACAAGAGCTTTACACTCTCTGAACCGATCAATACCTCATCTTTGGTCTCTAGGAAGTAAATCCAAGTTTTCCTGGAGTAATCATCAATGAAGGTGTCAAAATATTTGCCACCGCTGAGAGCATTAGTGGACATCGGGCCACAAATTTTTGAGTGTATCAACCCTAATGCGCCTGTTGCTCGGTTCTCACTTCTGGGAAAGGCTGCTTTAGTGTACTTCCCTAGTACGCACCCCCTGCATACATCATCATGCTTCGTACTGAGGACTGGTACACCAGTGACAGTCTCTCTAAGCATCCTCAGTGCTCCATGGTGCAAATGTCCCATTCTTCTATGCCATAGTTCGTTCAAATCTCTCTTGCCATCAAGATTTCTACTTGTCAGTGCCATTGGAGACTCGAGTTGCAACCTGTATAATCTATTGCTTCGAGTTCCATTTTTCTTTCTCTTCTTCCAGCTTGGATGCTTGACACATGCCTTCTTCCCGATGAAGTATACATCATATCCCTTGTCATGTAACTGGGACATTGAAATTAGATTCATCCCAAGCCCTGGCAAATGCAACACATTTGTGGCTCTAATGTTGGTTCCTGCTTCCGTTTGAAATATTATGGTGCCTCTCCCTGCTGGAGTGCATTTTGTTCTGTTCTGTTCTGGAAGTCCATCGCTCTTCTTGATAACTTGAGAAATATTCTCGTACTCTAGTCATATGAGCTGAAGCCCCACTATTAATGTACCAAATACCTATAAATGTTGAACTCGAAAAACATGCACAATCTTCTTCTATTCTAGAAGATAAGATATCTAAGCCTTCCATACTTATCTGTGCTCTTTTCCTTCTTCAAAACAAACTGCGTCCTTTTTGAAGCTTAACGCTGAGCCTGCTGCTCAATCCCTTGAGGAACCTGGTTCACTGGCTACGTAGTCTCCTCCCTCTTCTGCTCAGTATTGCCTCTTCTGGCTCTGTCAGCTTCGATAGCATGTGAAAATTCCGCTACTCAGACTCCTACTGCAACAATTGATTAAATTTCTTCTATTGCCTAACTAAAGCAAATTATTTAACAAATGCTGTGATAAATATCGAAATGAAATACAGTGCAGTCTTCACAATAAACAAGAACAAGAAAGAAATACTAGCACAAGTATACACACATGGACACCGTTATTTTTGGACAACTGTGCCCGGAAAAACCCAATGTGGGAAAACTGGTGCAACAGCTGAGGGTTTTAATATTATGCAGTTATTTTTCCGAGTACAAATTTATGAAATTCGATCTTGACAAATCATATAGAGAAATATAACCAATAAAGTCTTGTGAAACAAATCTCACTCTTCCACGGGATTCCGACACTGGACCTGCACCTGACTTAAGTTGCTCTGCGCGATGACTGCATGACCCACGCATTCTCTGCGTCACACCTGTAGCTACTCTCTGTCTCTGCAATGGTACTCATTGCTGGCCGGAAATTGGAATTTTCTGCCCTCTGAAAATGTCCTCTAGGAACTGGCACTGACCCTCTGTTATCTCCTCCACAGAAAATGAAACTCCCTTTGTAGCTCTGCGTAGTCCCATCATAATCTCTACGTCACTGGTTCTGTGCAACTGCCTATGGCTTCTGTTGTCTTGTCTCTGTTCACTCTTCAGATCTGGAATTCTTCCTTCTAAAAATTATCTCTGCCCCTCTCTGTGAGAATCCTCTCTATTGATCTTCTCCTTGAGCACTGCTCACTAAAGAATTTCGATCTTTGGATTTTTTTTCCATCTCGATGTGTTTTCCAAATGACCCTTCAATCCACATTCTTATAGTCTTCTCGTTGAGACTTCAACGACCCAGATTCAATCTCTATTCGATGGCTGAGATTAACTTTTGACTTGATCCGCCTTTTCTAGAACATTCACACCCATATTCTATTAATTCCCTTTAATTATTTTATTTCCCAAAGTTTAGACTTAGGGTCCCTTTAAAATAATCAATTATTTTAATAGAATACAATCCTGGTGGAATTTCACTAAACGATTTCTGGGTTATCTGGAATACATGTGTCTAAGCCTCTCCACAAAATTTGAGACTTAGAGCACATTCGATGGTACCCCAAATAAAAAAAACCTCACCCTCTTTGAGAGGAAAACCCGATAGTAATTTTTCTTATAGATCTTCAATTGACGAGTACCAAGACCATGAAAAAGACCCTTGACAGTAGTATGCTTCGAAGACTCTTGTCACTACTCTTCTAGGCTTCTGATGATGACCTTTTCTGCACTGCTTTGCACCGGCCCTAGGGAAGCTCAGTCCCTAGTCTTCTATTCTTTCTTCCTTGATCTAGCCTTGATTACCTAGACACTTCTCCTCGGCCTACCTTTCTTCGTCCTTAATGCCCAAGACAAAGATCTCCTTTTTCCGCAGTAGCTCTCCTTTACGTTGTACATATACCCTTTGTTCCTTTCCAAATGGGATGATCCAAGCTAGAGGCTGTACAACCTCTCCTACGCACTGATAGCAACCTCCTCACGCACTGTATTGCAAACTTATTCTGCACATAGGTAGCCCTCGGTTTACCTTCTTCTCGCATCTATCTTCGCACTGATTACCGTCCTTATCTTGCATTATGATTGCAAATCCTTTACCGAGATGAAAAGATCCAAGACCGAGTTATGTGAGAGCCCTTCCTCTTCTCTATAATGTGATTTTCCTTCGCATGAACCTCAGACCCTATCTCGCACTTCTAATTGTAGATCTTGTCTGAAATCTTGGTGGAGAAATGAGGCCACAATCCTCTTATTTATAGAGGCTATTCCACTACCCTAGGTCCACATGTCTAACTGAGTGTAGGCCGACTTCATCAAGGAGATCCTTTAACCATAATATGAGCCGACTTAAAGGAGCTAAGTGACAAGGTCTTGAAGCATATATTTACATCAACAATTTGTCATTTCAGAAGTGTAACATCACTTCATATGCATGACTCTAATTATATTTATGACAAGACAACAAACTCCTGAAGACATCAAGAAGAAGTCTTTGACCTATAATAAAAACTCCTTTCCCATGAAACCCATGAGGAAAACATTACAAAAATACATTTTATTATCTTTGTCTCTTCATTACATAAATTCATAATTACAAGTCATTATGAATACCAAACCTAGTTACACTTTTCAACGCTCCCTCTTAACTAGGGAGGTATTTATAATGGTACATGGTCACTCTCAATTTGAAGAATCTCATAAGACGAATCGGATTGGTAATCCCATCTGTATAGCATCATATCAACCAGCATTGTCATAGTCCAAGGCCTTGACTAACAACTTGTTAAATTTGGAAACTAGGGCCAAACTCCACTTTGGACTGCTCATATAATGGAGATGATATTTTTGTTGGATTCCTCTTTCCGAGAGGTGCAAGATTCATTTAAAGATCATCTTGTTTGGATGAGCAGAAGTTGGATTTTGAATTTATTCTCACACGTGCAAATTGTCAAGGTTGGCCAGAATTGTTATGTAGGCTCATAATCCCCAAAAGAGGTGTCTGCACCCCCCACTGATGGATAGAATAAGGTGAGACTCATTCCTCATTTGGACATCCTCTGATCTCACATCATCTCTCCTCCCGCATTGGTTCGTACAACGTCAAGAAGGCTCTCTCTCCTCTTCGCACGTGTGGACAACAACTGTGATTTTCGGACTGGTTTTAGGGCAGAAAATAGAGCGTTGACTAATGTTGACTTTGGGTCAACTTTGACATTTTGACTTCGATTTCTTTGGCAGAATTTCAGTCTCTTTAGGTCGCATTGATTGGCATGCAGATCGAGGATTTCTGGGCAGGTTGACCGCAACTTTGACCCTAGGTTTGATCACAGCGTTGACCAGGTTTGACTAAGTTCTTTTCAGATTGTTTTGGGCTGACTTTGACTTATTGTGGAGGCCGAGTTTGACTAAGTTTGACCGCACTTCATTGGAGGAGAAATATTGCTGGTTTGACCAACGTTGACTTTGCTGGCTAGGGCATCCTATTGGCGACTGTTTGGTTGAAGGAAATATGTAAATTGTACTTTCTCTCTCTGTTGGATTTGAAGAATAATAAGAAGATTTGATCAAAGGGTGGGTTTTCCCCACATTGGGGTTTTTCCCTGACATCTGCCAAATATTGTGTCCTCTTGTCTTGGCTTGTCTTCTGGTTATTAGTTTATGTTCTATCAAAATTTACTGTCAATGTTAATGTGATTGCTAAACAGGAAATTGAAATTGGGCTAATAAGAAAGATTGAATTAAATTGCTCAAAGCATAGAACATACCATCGTTAACTAAAATTAATACAACTCCATCTCTCCATGAGATCTTTGAGCTCACATGCTGGCGAGACCAATGATGAATAGACACCTTCATCATTGTCTCTCTTGGATCATACCCCACCTGGGTTCACTCAGGTTATGTCCACTAGGACTATTCTTATTTTGGATTCCTAGTCCTCAAAGAATATGGGTCCTCTACGACTACTCTTATCTTGGATGCCCTAATACATCCTCATAGAGTATCGGGTGCTAGATGATTACCCAATCCTCCATTTTGTCTTCCCAGGTGAAGACCAGAATGACGTATCTATCTCTCCCTCTCAACTAGGGAGAACATATTCCACAAAGGAATGTACTCATTCCTATACAAGGAATGTACCTAAGCTCCCACTCGGCTTGGAATTACCAAGTTTCTTCCAAGTAAGAAACTTATTACCAGTCTCCCTCTTAATTAGGGACCTGCAGCAGCAATGATGAAACACCCAGCTACTCATGAAGAACTCCTTTCTTTGATGTCATAAATTTCTTCATTGTTGAGGAGTCTTCATCTTTGGGATCTCTTCATAGGGTACAGATCATCCATCACTTTTAGCAACCTGTACATCGGAGGAGATTCTATTTTTCTGTGATCATACTTCTAAAGGTAGAAGTATACTCCCTGCAACCATATGACGTGACTTCATAGCATCCAGTGTAAGCATAAATATACATGTACCTCATCTCTTTTCCTTTTGAGTCATCCTGCAGCAGGTTTCATTAGAATAAAAAAGTTTCATTCTCTTGATCTATTTCTTCAATATGTCATCATATCTTAATCCCAGAATTCTACAAGTTAGAGTTCTTGATGAAAACTTTTGCTTTCTTTCTAATCAGTGAATCCAAAGAGGACTCCATTAGAAAATGTCAGCACTTGTTTCCATATTGATTAATGAATGATGAACCCTTATCTAGATGACTACCAGAATTTTATAAATGTTATTTTCAGTGAGGCACCTAGGAGCTACTTATCTCATAGCATAGTTGTCACACAAATGTGTTATAGACATCCTCCTATGACGAGTGCTCCTCCTTCAATGCTTCCATCATGATGCCAATTCTAAAGATACAATGCTTCCTAACATACTATTTTACAATTGACATATACCTCTTAAAGTGGAAGATGATCTCAATCATAGTAGAGATTTCTCACTTCTTATTTCTTAGGTTTCTTTGAATCAAGTTCTTCCATTTCTCCGACGACATTGGCTTCTTCCTTTTTCCTCTTGTCCTTATTAGATTTGGGACAATTTTTCTTATAGTGCCCAAACTCATTACATTCATAGCATCGTATCTTATCCATGTTTCTCCTTTTCTTCTGTAGACCAAACTTACCAAATTTTCCCTTTCTTCTTGACATGGCAGCATAGGCTTGATTTTCTTCATTTGATCTTATATTAATTTTAGCTTTTAATATTGTCTCTTCTATTTTACATAGAGACCATAGATCCTAGAATGGTTTGCTTCTTTCTTCCCATAGATGCTTGAAGTGAAGTTTCCCCATCCCTCTGGTAGATCATTCAACACCACTGTAGTCATTTCTCTATCAGACATTACTTCTCCCAATTCCTGCAATTGATCTTGAATTTCAGAAATCTTCATAAAGTATGAAGTTATTCCTTCCTCTCTTGATAACTTCAACTTGTTTAGTTCTTGTCTCAGAGATATTACTTCCCATGCTGTACTCACTGAGAATAGCTCCACCAATTTGTCATATTTTTCTTTTGAAGATTCTAGTTTTGACACATAGGGGATGAGAGAGTCCTTTATGGATTCTATAAGAATCCTCTGGGCTTTTATGACGCCCTTAATGTATTTGGCATGTGCTTGAGTATATTCTTTTGAAGGTCGAGTTGCTGACCCTTTGATATAATCCATGACTTCATTCTCAATAAAATTTAGATCTGTCCTTTTCTTCCATGCAAGAAAGTTTGAAACCCCAACCAATTTGTTGCTTTTTTTGCAAAAAGACATTTTGACACATTCAGATGAAGTCATAAATATACTTACTTGAGTAGATGTTTTTCTTCTACTACTAGCTTCCTTGTTGACGATGATGTAGATAGAGCAGGAGCTCCCTCTCAGATAGAATTTTTAGAGGTAGATCACCTTGGATCTTTGATGATGATGATGATCAAGGATGGTTTGATGATGGCTCCAACAATGTTGACTTGGCTTCAATCACGAGATAGCTTTAGATTCCTCGAAGATAATGATCACCTTCTTGATCTTGCTTTTCCTCTTGAAAGGACCTTGATGTATAAGTCCTTTAAGTAAGGTCTTTGGTCTTCTTGAGATGGCTTGAGGGTTTTCCTAACTTTTTGCAAACTACTCCTTGAATGAATGAAGATCTTTTTAGATCTAGAGATTGACTTTACAAAGTAGATCCCTCTTTCAACCTTGATGTATTCTTGAAAATTGATCCTTGAACTTTTGATCCTTGTGTGTCTTCTTGCCAAACTGCCCTTTCTTGTCTTCAACACCTTAGCTCTAATAACATGTTGAGAAATTAGGGCTTTTATTAAAATTTCTCTTGATAATTACTTGTGATTTTGTTATGCTTCTTTCACTTAGATCTTATCTTCGTTAGATTATTATGTTCTTCCTCAATTCAATTATCAAATGCACAAGAGACACAATGTTTAGGCTTTCAAGCCAAGGCCAAAACCTCTCCCTCTTGGAGAGGAAAACCCGATGGTAATTTTTCTTATAGATCTTCAATTGACGAGTACCAAGACCATGAAAAAGACCCTTGACACTAGTATGCTTCCAAGACGCTTGTCACTGTTCTTCTAGGCTCTTTATGACAACCTTCTTTTCTGCATTGCTTTGCACCAACCCTAAGGAAGCTCGGTCCGTAGTCTTCTATTCTTTCTTCCTTGATCTAGCGTCAATTATCTAGACACTTCTCCTCGACCTACCTTTCTTTGTCCTTAATGCCCAAGACAAAGATCTCCTTTTTCTGCATTAGGTCTCCTTTACACTGTATATATACCCTTGGTTCCTTTCGAAATGGGATGACCCAAGACAGAGGTTGTACAACCTCTCCTACACATTGATAGCAACCTCCTCATGCACTGTATTGCAAACTTATTCTACACATAGGTAGCCCTCAGTCTACCTTCTTCTCGCATCTATCTTCACACTGATTATGGTCATTATCTTGCACTATGATTGCAGATCCTTTACCGAGATGAATAGACCCAAGACCGAGTTACGTGAGAGCCCTTCCTCTTTGCTATAATGTGATATTCCTTCACACTAACCTCAGACCCTATCCCGCACTTCTAATCGCCGACCTTGTCCAAAATCTTGGTGGAGAAATGAGGCCGTAGTCCTCTTATTTATAGAGGCTATTCCATTTCCCTAGGCCGACATGTCTAACAGAGTGTAGGCCGACTTCATCAAGGAGATCCTTTAACCATAATGAGTCGACTTCAAGGAACTGAGTGACAAGGTCTTGGAGCATATATTTACATCAACAAATTGTCATTTCACAAGTGTAACATGACTTCATATACATGACTCTAATTATATTTATGACAAGACGACAAACTCCTAAAGACATCAAGAAGACCGAACCTAGTTACATAGATTCATAATTACAAGTCATTATGAAGACCGAAGCTGGTTACCTAAATTCATTACATAAATTCATAATTACAAATCATTATGAATACTGAACCTAGTTACACTTTTCAACAACCTTGACTTGTGCAGAGGCCTCCAAATTCACCATCTAGGTGTTGGCCCCTATATCTTTGTCATAATCATCTTGTGGACCCCAATTTTCTGTTTGGGGCCCAAAATGGGTCTCATGGGTCTCCTGGTGGTATGAATGCTTGATTTTCTCCAACGTTGAGGGATTTGAAGATGGCGCTAGCCCTCTCATGTCTCAAGGTATGAGACAAACCTTATCTAGGCCATGGATCGACCCCCTGACCTTGTAATATTGCTAGGCCAACTGGGGTGGGGATGCTGGTCCAGGTGCATCTTCCCATCAATGACATAGGGAAAAGTGCAGGAATGCTAAGGGTGCCTACGGTGCCCATGCATATAAATGATGCTCTACAAATGTCGGAGTACCATGACTCTCAACACATCACATGTGGGTGTCATTATGCTCCTCTAGTGGACTTAGGCCCCTATTAAGTTGCCCAACCCATCATAAAACCACTTGTCAATCACACATAATATCCAGTGCTACAACTTCAGCATTAGATACTTATAACCATTTTTGCATCTCAAGTGAACCAAGCTTGAAAGTAATGGGAAAATTAACATTTCTTATAAGGCTTCCCTTCCAAATTTGGGGTTCTATTCTCGTAATGGTGTTACGTTCCTAAGTAGGAGTAGCTAATGGGTGGCCCTATTAGGTGTTTCCTGTTAGTTTTTGTAGCATTAGATGTGTTCTGGCCACGAGATTTGATAGAGAGGCTAGAATACATGTATTCTCCAATACCCAGAAATCGTTTATGGAAATTCCACATAGAGACGCTTTAATTAAATTAATTATTAAGTTTTTAATATTTCCTCAGTCTAAACGTATGAAATATTTTTAATTAAACAAAATTAATTAAGTCATGGTGAGAATGTTCTAGAAAAGTACATGGATCGATTTCTAGTTACTGTTAGCCCTCGATTAAGATTTAATTGTGGCCGTTGAAGTCTCAAGAAGTTGATGGGGCTTGGAGAAGATACACCAAATCAGTTGAGTATTTTATTTTGTTGAGAAATCGATTTCCGGAGTAGCAGCTATGTGCTGCCGGAAGTGATTTAGTGAGATCGAAGCAGTGAGAGAGGGTTAGAGATAGTGAGGTCGGAGGAAGTTTTTATAGATCTGGCGAGTACATTGCACAGAGGAAGTGATTGCCACATCGAGGCAGTGCAGAGCCCTCTAGAGGAGATTTATGTTTTGTTGGGGAGAAGGCGAGATTCTGTGCCAGAAGCTGGGCAGAGGGTCTAGAGGTAGAGAGTATCAGTTTCCCAGACAACAACTGACGAGACAGTGAGAGGTGACGTAGTTTCGAGATCGAGGAACGCAGTAACTGTGTAGGCTGACGCAGTGACTGTGCAAAGGTAGCAAGGGATGACTTAGTTTCGAGTTGAGGTCACTGTTGGATCGCCTGTGGAGTGAGGAATTTTCCTCGCTAGTTAATTTTTTCTAGTTTATCTCTGTTTGGATAGCTAGTTTGGGCATCCATAGTTTGTACTCATATTTTCACTACTGCATAATATCAAAACCCTGCGCTGCTGCACTAGTTTTCCCGAGTTGGGTTTTTCCGGGGACTTAGTCCAAAAATAACGATGTTATTTTGTATGCATATATTTCTTCCAACGTTTTTATTTCTTCCGCACTATGTTTTGTGAAGTTTTTAATGAATTTAACTCTATATTTGTCGTAGGAAACAACAAGTAAATTGTTTGTTTAATTAAACAATTAGAGGAATTAACATCAATTGCTGCAATAGGATTCAGGTAACCGAATTTTCACATGGTATCAGAGCGTAGATTGAAAGGAGAGATGAGTAGTAGAAGGGAAGAGGAATTTCGTAGCTCTGCGTAAGCAACAGTTCTAAACCCTTAGAGGCAACGCAATCATTTGGCCAGGAGGGTCAATCTCTTGAGGAAAAATTGATTTCTTTGAGAGCGATAGAGAAATCGGATTTCTCCAGATCGAGGATTACTAGAGGCAGAGGGAGCAACTAATATTTTCCTTGCAGAGCAGATCTCTAGCTGGACACAGTTATTTTGCAGCAGCTGCTAGAGCAAAATAGCGTTGGGTGGAAGAAAGACCACACACTGAGGGAAAATTTTCCTCAGGGAACTTCTAGTTGCAGAAGTTTGGTTTTCCTTTCAGATCAGTAGTCGTTGTGAGCAGAGTTACTCGCTTCAGCAGGGTGTGCGTAGAGCCTGGAAGCAACTGAGCAGAAGGGAAGAGGAGGTTTTCGACATATTTTGTTGAGATGACATCAGACGGGCTACGAGATCAGGATAGGTTGGAGGGAGCCTCCAACTATGTGATCTGGAAGGCAAGGATTTCCTTCCTTCTGGATGAGTACGATCTCAAAGCGTATATCGATAACATGTTAGCTATCCCCACAGATCTAGATTAGCTAAAGTATTATAAGAAGGAGATGGCAAAGGCAAAGAGCTTGATCCTCGATGGAGTTTGGGATCATGTGGTATCTCACATAGCGGGCCTAGGAAAGGTCAAGGAGGTGTGGGACCCCCTTTCCACGCTATACCAAGGATCTTTTGAGCAGTGGAAGATGTACTTAGAGGAGAAGTTGAGATGCACACGTATGCAGAAGAGGGAGCACATAGATCCCTTCCTTACCAGGATTCAGAAGATTCGAGATGAGCTGGCAACTGTCGGGTCAACACCTCAACCTACAGAGCTAGTGCATGTAGCTCTCAAATATGTCTTTGAGGATTGGCAAGTGTTTGTCCAAAGTATTTGGGGCACAAAAACCTTGCCAAGATGGGAGAGAATGTGAGTAGAGTTGCAGCAGGAAGAGTTGAGGCGAAATCTGAAGAAGAGCACCGTTAGTGGTAGCAGTAGCAGCAGTGGGTCAAAGTAGGTGAAGGAAGAGGATAATGAGGCCCTCGCATCAAAGGGATAGGGGGAGAAGCGTAGGAAGAAGAAAGACCTGTCGAAGGTCAAGTGCTTCAGGTGTGGCGAGCTATGCCACTACAACACTCAGTGTCCTCTCAAGAAGAAGGACAAGGAAGAGAAGCAGGACCAGCAGGCAGCTTCAACCGAAACTGATAGGCTGTCCTCCAAGTTGGAGGAAGATTTCGCCATGATTGCAGAAATCCCTCCAAGAGTGAGGTTGGGTGACTTGGTTTTGCAGCCTCAGAGTGCTACATGATGGGCAGGATTTTTGAGGAGGTCCACCTCTTGAATCAGTACCTTGCTACGAGAGTCCACAGTATGTAGTAACATGATGGACTAGTGGTAGTTGATGCAGTCATATGCTAGAGTGACAAATGTAGTGGCTAGTAGCGGTCAGATGTTGGGCAGCACAGTGCAGAGTACGGAGCAGCGCAGAAACTAGTAGCATTTAGGACTCGGGTGATAGATGCATCATACTGAACACAGATGGTAGTGATCCCAAGAGCCTATTCAAGGGAGACTCTCTAATGATATAGATTGCTTGCTTTAGAAGAAAGATGAATGACTCTCCAAGAAGTGCTAAAAGGAAACTTGGACCTAAGGTTGAGGTGTATGTCTTGATGTGAAACACCATAGACCAAAGAATCCTAGAATAATAGGGTTTCTAAGCAATCCATGTGAAATTGGAGTGACAAGGTTGCAGGAGCACAAAGTAGCCCTAGAAGACCGAAATGAGGTCAAGGGTTTGGAGAGAAATTTTTAGCAAAAGGACTTGACCAAGTGAGGGAGAAGAAAGGATCAAGGTGATGAAATTTGACTTTAATGTTCAATGCAATGATCCTTAATGAAGCCACTAACCAAAGGCAAGTTAGGGAGAACAGTTCTCGAGCTAGGGCTTGGAATATCTTGAGATTCAATCGTCGGATTATCTTAAAATTTGGAGGACCTCTCCAGGACATACCAACACAGTTCTTGACTAATTTTCATCAATTTTGTATGGCTACAATAAAATTCATGTGATTCCCTAGAAGCCTACTGGGGTTGGGGATTTTAAAAAAAGAGAAAAAGGAGGTGAGAATGATTTTCGTTTTGTGATCACCTAGGACTAGACCAGTGCCTAGCCTATTGGGAGAATGGATTCAACGTGATTCAATATTTGGAGATGCTTACACCTAGTCAAGGAGTTCCCCAAGAATTTCACATGGCCCTAGAAGCAACTACTAGGTTACTAGGGAAATTTATACTTATTTGGTGCTGCAATTGATGACTTAACAAGGCAATTATGAATAATCATATACCCCTAAGACATTCATTCACTATTCTTTGCATAAACATATGAAAAATCCCTCACAAAGACAATGATCCAGGTGGATATTGGTGGCCACCCACCTATTCCATTTGGACCCCCACCGTCGGTTCTTTCAGTTTTTCAGTTTAAGCATAGTTTACTATTTTTAGCAGTTTTTCGGGTCTTGCACTTCTGGAGCCATTTTGAGGCCCTAAACGAGGTTTTTTGGGAAAACTGAGAGCAACATGGGTCTTTCTAACGAGGTATTGAGCACGTCAAATGGAGATCATATGCCAAAGTTACTTCCCCAGGAAGTCGATGTACCAATTTACCCAAACAGGGCCCACAGTTTTGGCACTTCATTTCCTAGGGTTAGGTTTTTGTATGTTTAGGGTTTTCCATTGTTTCTCAATAATAAATAGGCCTTGGAGCCTCATTGTAACATAGTTCAGAGGCATGTAGCCACCACATCTCTTCTCAGAGATAAGCTACCATTGCCCTAGCTAGTTTATTTCCATTATGTTTGTAAACATATTTCAATCATTTGATTTTAATGAAATGGAGTTTTATTTCAGCTGCATCTATGTGTTTATGTTTTTTTCTGTATATTATTGCGTTCTTGCATAAATCCAGATCAATGGTATCATAGTGGTCTGCTCTTTCTCTGTTTTTCTTTGCATGCCCCCAATGATGTCAGGGTATAAGGAGTTGGGGTTCAATCTGGTTGAACCCTTGCAAGATCAACCTCGCAAACCTTGACAACCTCCCATGGTGGAAGAAAAGAAAGATGAGGGAGCAAGAGATCCTATCAAAATATTGCTCGAGGAGGCCCTCGAGAAATAGAGGAATGCGATGATGGATAACTTTGCTCAGATCCTTCAACCGCTGCCCACCGACGGCACATCTACATCCAGCAACCACTCTGGAGGCGCCTCTCCTTTCAAGGTACAAGTCAACTTTGACGTTCCTGTATTTGAAGGGCAGATAGATGCAAATGCTGTAGATAGATGGTTGAATTTGCTGGAAGGGTGTTAGAAAATTATATATTATGGAGCAATGAAACACATAAAATATGCAGAAAATACAAGCACAAAAACACATAAAACTAGAGAGACACAGATATACGTGGTTTGCCCAGTTTGGGCTACGTCCACCCCGAACAGCCAGTCCTTCCTTTCTATTATCCAGCAAAAATGAAGAGACAAAACCTACAGCAGATCCGCTGTAATATCCTCTGTTCTCTCTCACAGTTTCCCTCTCTGTTTCTCGCTCCGAGAATACACACATAATCACAGTCGCTATACAATGCCCTCATATATACAAGGGGATTGCCTTCTAGGGCAAAAAACTCTAATCTAAACATAACTTCTACCATCAGATCATTTGCCTAATGAACGGCCCAGATTGACTAGAAATTACTATACTTTTACAAGGCAATTTTACATCAGTGACGGTTGAGATCCAACTCCCCGCCCGGGGGGGCTCTGTGTTGCCATACCCCCTGGGACCCCCACGCAAACATTAATTTCTATGTGCCGCATTGCCGCCCCTTGCGGCACAGTCCACGGCCGTACAAGGCAAGTACAAGATAACTGTGCCCTGTACTCCACACATGGCCATGATTTATGACCGGGCAGGTTATTATTTTTGCACCCTCGAAAGCGCCCTGCGTCGACAACTGTGGGAACCTATCAGGATAGTAACATCGAGAGGGAACCCTCTCTGTTCTTGGCCGCACCCACTTGGAATTTGTTCCGAGATGGCATCAAAGAACAATATTACTCTGTGGGGAGCTATTAGGACAAGTACATCCAATGGACCACGCTGCGGCAACAAAGGGATCAAGATGTGCACGAACTGGCGAATTTGTTCCATACCCCGCGCACAAAGCTGGGTATTAAAGATTCAGAGAGACATTTGGTTCTCAAGTATCGTAGCTGTTTGCACCGATACATTCAGGAGGAAATGGAGTTCCTTGATAGTACCTCGCTTGGCACGGCATATCGCCATGCCGCTAAGATCGAGCAGAAATTTAAGCAGAAGAAGCGAGACTTTGGATCGGCGAATCCAAAGCGAGGGAAAGGCACCCCCGAACCACAAAACAAGGGGCAAAGCCAAAGCGGGGAAACTTAGAAAAACAACACAAATCCAAAGAAGGACACGGGGAAGTGGTGTGAATTTCATAACAACCCCACTCAGTACAAATGAGTGTCAGGCCAAACAGTCGCTGGTGGCCGAACTAAAGGCACTCGAATCGGATGCATGTTCTGATCCTGAGTCAGAACCAGACAAGGGCAATGAAAAAGGGAAGCAGATCATTGATGCGGATCCTAGTGCCATTGTTGCCACCACCAAGCTCCAGGGGGAGGATCCCAAGGATCTAGAGGAGGGGGAGCGCCTCTTCCATTCACAGATGTGGGTGAAGGGTTCTCCACTGCAATTCCTTGTCGATATTGGAAGCCAAAAGAACCTCATTTCAGTAGAGGTCGTGAAGCGGCTTGATCTATCGACCATAGCACACTCACAGCCATATACCATTGGATTGCTTTATGAAGGAAGAGATCTCCATGTCCACCAGCAGTGCTGCTTTTCATACAACATCAAGCCATTCACAGATGAGGTACTGTGCGATGTTGCTCCTCTTGATGTGTCTGATGTATTATTGGGCCAACCATACTTGTGGAAGCGACATGCTGTGTATGAGTCTAGGCCTCATGCTGTTGTTATTACTTTGGGAAATAAATTGTATAGGATACTGAAGGTACTACCGCCTCCTGCCATCTCTTTGATTACAAACAATGCAGTAAGCTTGTTTCCCAAACCAGGAAATTTATTTGCATTACCATTCGCCCACAAGGTAAGAAGAATATTGTGGCCACAACCTCGAAACAGGGCTCCCTTGCACGGCAACAACAGATGCACGAAGTCATGGGGGAATACGAGGACATTTTCTCCTCACCCACAAAGGTTCCTCTACACTGTCAGGTCAAGCACTCCATTGATCTGACCCTAGGCGCAACGCCACCTGATATTGCCATACCTCATGCGACCACATAGACAAACTCCACACATGTACTGTATGCGGCTGATAAAGAAACCAAATTTACTGAACGCATCCAACACGTCTGCCCGGGGGTCCATGACATCTTCGACAAATCCAATACCAAGTTTAGCAGAGTTTGCCTCATCCCATGGAGGAACTCAACGCAATGGGGACCATTGCTTCCTAAGGGGGGAGGAATGATCTAGGTGGATATTGGTGGCCACCCACCTATTCCATTTCGACCCCCACCATCGGTTCTTTCAGTTTCAGCATAGTTTACTATTTTTAGCAGTTTTTCTGGCCTTGAACTTCCAAAGCCATTTTGAGGCCCTAAACGAAGTTTTTTGAGAAAACCGAGAGCAACATTGGCCTTTGACCAATGTTCCTCACTCAAAAGTTGTAGTCCTCAGATAGATCTTTCTAACGAGGTATTGAGCACGTCAAACGAAGATCATATGCCAAAGTTATGCCCTCAGGAAGTTGATGTACTAATTTACTCAAACGGGGCCCACACTTTTGGCGCTTCATCTCCTTAAGGTTTTCCATTGTTTCTCAATAATAAATAGGCCTTCGAGCCTCATTGTAACACAATTCAGAGACATGTAGCCGCCACATCTCTTCTCAGAGATAAGCTACCATCGCTCTAGCTAGTTTATTTCCATTCTGTCTGTAAACATATTTTAGTCATTTGATTTTAATGAAATGGAGTTTTATTTTCACTGCATCTCTGTGTTTATGTTTATTTTGTATATTATTGCATTCCTGCATAAATCCAGATCAGACAAGATAAAACAAATTCGCATTTCATTAAGGCAGCTACACCAACTTCATGAGTGAAAATTTTCCATACATTATACAAGTGCAAAACATGTGAAATAAACCATGTAAATGTCACTTATAAGTATAGCGAAGTTTTCCAATCACCAATAGAGACAAAAATCGAAGCTCCAAGATAAAAGATAAGTCTTTCCAAACATCGAAATGCATTAAACTTCTAATTTGTCCATCAATAAGGCTAGCGAAATTCTCGAGAAGAGAAACACATCCAAAACCAAGTGATCATCAAATGAAATGATCATCACATCAATATATATCCTCCCTAAGGGGTTCAATTTGCCTAATAAGGCCTAATAATGCCCCAACTAATAATAAAATAATGTGAAAAAATAACATGTCTTCGTGACAAGCCCACCAAGATAGCTCCATAATTTAAAATAAGCCTCCCAAGAGGGCAAAGTAATAGATACAATAGGTCAAAGGGCCATTAAGGAGGCCAAGTGGAGTCCAATGTGTGCCAAGATGAATGAATGAGCTCCAAACATAGTGATAAAGGGGGTGGCCCCTTGATATGCAAGCAAACAACCTGTGGTGTCCCCAAGTGGGTATGGGGGCACAAAACATCCTCATGGCTCTCCAAATGGATCGAACAAGCCTGTATCCCATCTGTAAGGGTCGAAAGAATGATGCAAGCCCTCCTATTGTCTCCCAGGACGAGACATATCTGCATCTGGGCTCTGGATCAACTACCAAGTGTGTGGTGCAGGAGTGGAGCCGGCTGGGCAAGGTGGTCCAGGTACATCATCATCATCCAATAGGTGGCACATGAGCAAGTCATGAGTGAAGCTGAAGGATCCCATGGGTGGCAATCTGTCAAAGGGCCATTAAGGAGGCCTAGTGGAGTCCAATGTGTGCCTAGATGAATGAATGAGCTCCAAAAATATTGATAAACGGGGTGGCCCCTTGATATGAAAGAAAACAACATGTGGTGACCCCTGTAGAAATTTCTGAACCTTTACACTTTATGTAGAAATTATTTACTGTTAATCTGGTTATGCTCCTCCTACTTAGACAAGTTATTAACTGAATAAATTCAAGTTAGAATCGAAGCAAAACACATAATAGTTCTCTACCAATCCAGATTTAGAACAAGTTCATGCAAACGTAGACAAAGTGACATAGTTATTTCTGGACAAATAGTCCTCGGAAAAACCCAATGTGGGAAAACCGGTCTCTGGTTGCTGGAGGGTTTTATTGTTAAGAATTTCCTGAATACAACAAGCCTGCGTTCCAGATCTGGAAAACCCAACAGAGAATATACTAGATCTACAACTCACTGGCTGATCTAGGGCCAAAATAATGACTGATCCACACCCTCAAACGAGATTTACAGAACTCAGCCAAGATTAGGGCCTAGAAACCCCCTGCGCTACCCTTGAAAGCCCCTGCGTCAGTCTCTGAAGCCCCCCCGCAAACCCTCAGCGCTGCTCCAAAATAGACTGTGTTACCCCAAACTGGGTGATGCAGTCACTACGCTTCCCCTTAGGGTCTTTGCGTAACCCTTTAAGGGTTTCCTGCTGAAAATCACGCTGTCCTTGAGGGGACTGCGTTGTCCTTGCTACTACTGCTGCTCTCTTCTTCTGCACTGTCCTTGAGCTGATCTCTGCCTCTTGTGTATTCTAGACCCTAGGATCAGATCATCCCCTTGCCCTAAATTCCCCTCTATGCAGCTGAAACACTTTTGAGTATTCTTAGCAAACCCTGCCCTAGAATCTCAACTTAGCTTCAGTGCTTTGTATATGTGTGCCTTTATAAATGACCCCAAGCCTTTCCTTTATCCTTTTCTCGTTGGGAAACCAACGACCATGATTAGATCTTGAATCAATGGCTAAGATTAAAAGAAAGTTTGATATGTGTGACTTAAGACAATTTCATCACATGTTTAATTAAATTCACTTTAATTATTTAAGTTCCCTAAGTTTTAACTTAGGAAATACATTAAAATAATTAATTAATTTAATATCTCCTAAACCAGATTAAATTTCCCAAATCAATTTCTGGGTCTTGTAGGTCAAGTGTACTCTAGTCCCTCCACAAAATTTGGGAGCTAGAGCACAACTGATGCTACTCCAAATACACAAAATCTCAACACTCTCTCTTAGCATCAAGGGTGTGCTCTAGCAATACATTACACTATGCATTACATGATTTTGGGCATTGGTTCTGTGCTGCTGAAGCTTGGCTTGCTGCCACTCAACTCTGCACCGCTGCTACCATTCTGTATTGTTGCCCATGACTCTGCCACTGCCACTGCAACCTTTGTACTGCAACTCCCTCTCAATATGCTGCATCTGTTCTGCTCATAGCACTGCCACTGCTGATCTACTGCACTGCAACTTCAGTTGTTGATAGAAACAACTAAGTCTCCTGCCCAATCTTTGACAGACAAGTCAGATGGGCTGCATCCTCATCATTGAAGCTCCATAGGCTACAGATCTGTGCTGGCATCTAAAGAACAATGCACAGCTACAACTCTGCCTGTGTAATTAGAATCCCTCTACACTACTGAAGTGACATCAGCTCCTTGTGTTGAAATCTATCACGCTGCTGCTGCATTGCGCTGTCCCTCTGAAGCTTTCTACACTGCTGCAGCTCTGCACTGTGTAAGCAGCTTTGCTCTGCGTTGCTGAAGTCACATCAGCCTCTATGTTACTACTGCTTCTACGTTGTTGTTGCCTTGCTTTGCGCTGCTTCTTCCAGTCTTCAGATCTGCCTCTGCCTGCTTCATCTGTGATCTATGCACCCACTACTCCACTTGTCTCGCTACTATCTTAAGGCTGCCGTAGCTCGCATGTGATCCAAGAGATGAGTTTCTCAAGGATCCCGCATTACTTCTATGTAGCTTCTCTACATATCCATGTCACCCCACCTCCGTGTTTCATGAGCACTCATGGATGCATCATCTTCTGACCCATCATCTGCCACAACTACTTTGGAAGAAGATGCTTCCTTGTCCCTTTTCTTCTCAGGACAATTGCTGGCAAAATGTCCCATTTCACCACGCTAGAAGCACTTGATCTTTGAAAGATCCTTCTTTTGCTTTGGCTGCTTCTTTGATGCTAAGGCTGCATCTTCCTCATCTTTCTTCTTCACTTTGCTCAATGCAGGGCTGTGCTCACTGCTGCCTCTTGGTGAATCTGCGGAGTTCTTCTTGATGCAGAATTAACAACAAGCTGTCCCAATCTGGGAGGTCCACTCTACCCAAGATACTTTGGACAAAGGTTTCCCGCTCATCTGTGACTACATTGAGGGCAATCCTGACTATCACATCATCATCCACCTTTGCACCCATTGCAGTCAGCTGATCTCTGATTGACTACAATCTGAAGAGAAAATTTTCCATGTCTTCTCCCTTGGTCATCATGAATGACCTCATCTAAGTCTCCAACAACATTTTTCTTTGGATAGACTTTCCCTCATACAGGGAGGTCAAGGCTTTCCACATCTCGTTAGTTGTCTTCTTCTCAACTACGCGTGGTACAAGATGGTCCTTGATACCATCCATAATCAGCCGCTTGGCATGCCCAACAACCTCTTTATGCTTTTGAAGGAGATCCGGATTTGTCAGTGTGGCGAGAGTTTCCTCTGCATGGTCTCTAAGATTGTATGCCTCAAGGACTATCATGATCCTTGCCTTCCAAACTGAAAAGTTTGAGAGGCCATCCAGCCTATCCTGATCACACAGTGCATGAGGAGCCATCTGCTCAGAATGTGTCGGAACTTCCTTTTCTCTTTGCTAGACAAATGGATCAAAGGCCCTTGGTGAAACAGGCACCTTCTGCTCCCTTTGATAGCTGATTTCCCTCCTTGGAAATCTACCAAATCAACTATGATTCAGCTTCTTCTTTGATCCTCTGATCAAACTGCAAGTTTCCTTTGGCTAGAAACTCTCTGAGAAGTTGATCTCCTCCTGCTCTTTGTCACTTGTGCTCAGGCTAAAAATCTGAAAACTTCAGAAAATTAACCCCACTAGCACCTTCTAAATTTCTGCAGTCTTTTCTCGATCTGACAGATTCAAATCTGAATCACACTGGCTGGCTTCAAACCAATCCAATGCTGTTTCTGAGCTGCCTCTGCGTAGTAATTGCATGGGCTTGCTAGGACACAACGTTAGACAACGTCACCCTTCTCTCTATGTGAATCTGCCTTTAAAAATTGAGCTGTCCCTTCAGATCTGCATTTTTGTTGCTTTTCCAACTGCTTTCTGCAGCTAGAACCTTTAGTCTCTTCTGTTGGTGACCCTGCTAGATTTGCAATTGCTCTGATACCATGTAGAAATTTTTGAACCTTTACACTTTATGTAGAAATTATTTACTGTTAATATGGTTTTGCTCCTCCTACTTAGACAAGTTATTAACTGACTAAATTCAAGTTAAAATCGAAGCAAAACACATAACAGATCTCTACCAATCCAGATCTAGAACAAGTTCGTGCACACATAGACAAAGTGACACAGTTATTTCTGGACAAATAGTCTCTAGAAAAACCCAATGCGGGAAAACCGGTCTCTAGCTGCTGGAGGGTTTTATTATTAAGAATTTTCTGAATACAACAAGCCTGGGTTCCAGATCTCGAAAACTCGTTAGAGAATATACTAGATCTACAGCTCACTGGCTGATCTAGGACCAAAATAATGATTGATCCACACCCTCAAACGGGATTTACAGAACTCAGCCAAGATTAGTGCCTAGAAACCCCAGCGCTGCCCTTGGAGGGATTGTGTTGTCGTTGTTGCTGTTGCTTCTCTCTTATTCTGCGCTGTCCTTGAGCTGATCTTTTCCTCTTGTGTATTCTAGACCCCGAGATCAGATCATCCCCTTGGCATAAATTCCCTTCTCTGCAGCTGTAACACTTCTGAGTATTCTTAGCAAACCCTACCCTAGAATCTCAGCTTAGCTTTAATGCTCTGCCTCTGTGTGTCTTTACAAATGACCCCAAGCCTTTCCTTTATAATTTTCTCGTTGGGAAACCAACGACCATGATCAAATCTTGAATCGATGGCTAAAATTAAAAGAAAACTTGATCCGTGTGACTTAAGACAATTTCATCACATGTTTAATTAAATTCACTTTAATTATTTAAGTTCCTTAAGTTTTAACTTAGGAAATAAATTAAAATAATTAGTTAATTTAATATCTCCTAAACCAGATGAAATTTCCCAAATCAATTTCTAGGTCTTGTAGATCAAGTGTACTCTAGTCCATCCACAAAATTTGGGAGCTAGAGCACAACTGATGCTACCCCAAATACAAAAAATCTCAACCTCCCCAAGTGGGTATGGGGGCACAAAACATCCTCATGGCTCTCCAAATGGATCGAACAAGCCTGTATCCCATCTGTAAGGGTCGGAAGAACAATGCAAGCCCTCCTATTATCTCCCATGATGAGACATATCTGCATCTGGACCCTAGATGAATTGCCAAGTGTGTGGTGCAGTAGTGGAGCCGGCTGGGCAAGGTGGTCCAGGTGCATCATCATCATCATCCAATAGGTGGCACATGAGCAAGTCATGAGTGAAGCTGAAGGATCCCATGGGTGGCAATTTGCTCTTTGCTATGGTGGAGACTCGTGGCTCTCAACACTCACCCTACAAATGCCAATATGACCCTCTGGAGGGCTTGGACCCCGTATAGGGAGATGAGGGCTTGGACCCTGTATAGGGAGACCAAACCCCAGATGAAAACCTACCTTCAATCTTGTATAAGATCCAATTCGTCTCCTCGCATTCCAGTACAAAAAAAAATTAGTGCAATTGAGTAAATGAGCTTACAAATCATGGAACCATGTAGACACTTCATAATGACATGCCCTTCAGAATGTACAAGTTTCTCCAAGTTCAAGAAGAAGGTTAACCAAAGACCCTATTAGGTGGTTTCAACCTCTAAGGGGGTGGCATGCCCATGGTACATCCATCAAATGGGGTGGTATGTGAAATAATGATGGAATGGAGTGGGTTATTACGGGAGAGCTCCAAGCCACATGCAACAGTACAAGGGTAGCTAAAATAAGGGAAGCCCACACTTGGGTATATGAATGTAGGAGGGAGCAATCGTGGGACATGAGTTACTCCAATCATTGTTTTTCCACCCTTCTTCATATGGTTTTTTCTTTTTATAGATTTCTCTTTTGTAACTACTCGGGGCTCCAGGGGATGAGAGCATGATATGTAAGATATAGCAGTGAATACCCCCTCAAGGTAGGGCAATTCATCACCCACCAGGTGTCGGAAATTGGAACAATAATGGGTTCCTTGATGATGTAAGGGGCCAATATGAGGGGCCCTAAGAACCTGGGTGATGGTCGTAATGATTGTGGTAGAGCTCATGTTTGGCTTTTGCCCACGTGCTAAATTTGTATCTCTCGACCATCTATTGCATTTTATGGTACATTCCCTATTGAGAGTGACCAAATTATGTTTTTTGTTTTCTTTTAGCTGTATCAACATCTGGGGCATCGTTCCAGGCCCTACCCAAAATGTGGACAAGGGGAAGGGGAGGCTAACTCCTTGTGGACCCAATGGACAAATGTGGACCCAAATGGGAAATATGGTGAATGGGGTTATAATGAGTGGATGTGAGTGATGTAATATGATGTCAGGAAGTGAGACCACGCAACTAAAATTGAGGTTTCTCGTGTAGTGCCACCCCTAAAGCTAGTATCCAATAAAGGAGATCCCACGAGACTAGGATACAAGATTAACCATCAAATTGGATAGAGGAGACAAAAGTACAGACCGAGATCACTCTTTCTGCCGAATCTACCCATTAATCCTTCCCAAAAGTGTCCATAATAAATAACCAAAAATATCCAACTACACAATGAAAAGCCATACCTTCGGGGTTGGAAGGCCCACCTTCAAACATACGATCATAACAGATGGGTGAGGGAGCATTTGGCTGGATAAAGTGTCGTAGATAGTGGCACATCGAGCTATCTAGCGGCTACTGGCTGCCGACTAAGGACCATCTAGTAGAAATATTTTCTCTTATGGATACTACCCACGGGTGGTGGGTAACAGGTATCATAAGAAACATTAGCAACGTTCACTATCATAATTTGTCATAGGAGTAAGTTTACTATCCAATATTATTTCCATCATATTAGAGCATGGTCACTGCCATCTTATAAAACAAAGTCACAATCACATGCATCATAGAAGACCTCTCCGTCATGTGTATCATAAATGAACATTGTCACATCTAACATAGAAGGCCTCTATCATTTGAATCATAAGAATAAGAGCATCGACATCATATATCATAAAAGCATATGACCATCATGTTTAGGGTCACTGGACTATATCACTGCTATCAATGTAGTCATCATGTATCATTTTAAGAGCAAGGTCAATGTTATAACAAGTCACGGTCATGAAGTATCATGGTCAACATAATCAAGATCACTGTAATAGAATCTTTGTCATCATATATTTCACTGATATCATAAGTCTTGTCTCATATTGTTATACTTCACTCGCACATGTCATAAGGAGTTCTTATCACATGTTATCAGGGCTAGATTATACTTTGTCATACAAAGATAATACACTACATATCACAGAGTGACTTAGAGAACAAGCGAGTTCTCACAAAGTCAAATCATGAGAGGGTACGAGTTTATAGACTACAAAGATCATATCATAATGTGAGCTACCATAGAGAATTCGTGCAAACCATAGTAGGTACGTTCCCTATAGAATGTCCAAGTCACAGAGATAAATGCAACAAACTTTGTCCTATTCACAAGAAAATATACTCGTCCACATCAAAGAAGGGCCAAACAAATTTGCACAGAGATACATAAACAATGTTGCTCGGACATATGATGTTTCCTCAGGATATACAATGTTGCTTCAGGTACATACGGAGTTGCAAAGGCGGGCTAAACTCTAGTGAATTACACTAGAGATAAACGAGCTGCTACAGAGCTCAATCATGTGAAGAACCATAGGGACCCAATGCAAGTCATGTGTAATGTGAGGAGCCACAAAAGGTATACGAGTAAAGCCACAGAGATGCCCAAGTAAAACCACAAAGGTCAACGAGAAGTGCCAAGAGATGATCCATTTGCCACAAAAGATCCGAGTATGACAACGGATATGATCCGAGTTTTCCACGAAAGATCATTGAAAATCTTGTTGAAAAGATGGAGTATAGACTCTCGTTATAGTTGTTTTCGTATGTGAGAAGTCACGTCCATAAAGGTGATTTGACATGATCTTAATTGAGGCCGACATGAACCTTTTGAATTTAATCTTAGAGGGAATTCAAATTCGTTTTAGTAATTTTTTTTTCTTAAAAGAATTGGAGCCAAGACTTTGTAAGTATCCTTTGAGGGAAAGCCACATATTCAAATTTTGTTCACAATTAAATATATCTTGGCACATAATAATATTTTGACCACTTTGAATTCTGCTTAGGGTATTAGGGAAATCCATCTCGAAATTGCCCAATTTTAAAGGAAAGCACCAATGCATCTATAATCATGTTCCTTCATTTTAATAATATCATGCATAAAATGGTTCATAGTGTGAACCAAATACCTTGACCAAAATATATTGGGGTACCTATCCTCAATGATTACCTATCAGTGTTTGCTCTTGCTGCCTTACAGTTAAAAGTATTATCGGTGATGACTTTAATGAAATTGTAGGCCTTGATCTCTTGAACGATTTTAATCAAGGCTTCTGCAATATTAATACTGGTCTTGTAGTGATTTGAGTAGTCATGGGATGAAAGAAAGACCACAACTTTAACAGACGCATCAATAATATTTATCGATGGCATGATTTTAACATTTCTCCAACCATTCAATACAATTGGTACCCCATATTGTTCCAAGAATTAGTAAATTTTTCTAGAGCAGCATGGATTTTGGCTCTCTCTGTCAAGTCCCAAGTTTCTAACTTTGTCATACCCAATGCCCTTGTATTGTTTAGGGGCATCATTGGTGGCTTGTACCATTTCATGTTAAGAGGGTGAACGAAGAACATTGAATGGTACACTAGATGCATAGAGAAACCTGAATTTGTTTGCATCCATATAATTTCTACAACCTTGGTCAAGGAAAGATATTGTTCTACCCCCTTAATGTTAGTTTTTGTAGCATTGGATGTGTTATAGCCACAAAATTTTGTGGAGACGATAAAATACACGAGTTGTCCAAAACCCAGAAATTGTTTCTGGAAATTCCACCCAGAAGTGTCTCGACTCTCAATTAGATTATTAACCAATTTTTAAATATTTCCCAAGTTTAAACTTAGGGAATATGGTTAAATAATAAGTTTTAATTGGGACAAGGTCAGAATCATCTAGAAACTCACACGGATTGACAGTGAGTTAATCTGGGCCATCGATTATGTTTTAATCTTTTCCGTTGGTGCTCCAACAGAAGATTATAAGAAGTTGATGGGTAGATGGAGAACGCACTAGTGCAGTTACACAGTTGCCCAGGTAGTTCGATTTTCTTAGTGGCTGTGATTCAACAGTGTGAACATTTCTTAATATAGAAACCCTTTTATTTAATTAACAAGTTATTTTCTGAATATTCAGTAAAATATCAAAGCAAATACAATTGCAACCTACACATATATACAAATCATTTACTAAAGCATAGCGCACACATGACAAAGGACAATATTTTTTGGACAATGTCCCTTGAAAAACCAATGCGGGAAAATCGGTGCAATAACTCTTAGAGGGTTTGTTTATTAAGTAGAATATCTGAATACAATCAAGGGAACCAGTAATGGTTTGCCCAATAGAGAATTTCACGACAGATGTACTAATCACTCGAAGACAAAAAATATGGTTGATTCAACTGAGGAAGCAGTCCTCTGAAAAAATTGAATACGAGTCCTTTTTGGCCCACTGGAACCCCAACACTGCTCCTCCAGCCTCTGCATCAGCTTCTCCTACTTAGGATAGCCATTGCATAGCACAAGCTGCCCCTGTGTCACCCTTCTGGTCTTAGCGCTGCCTCTGTGTTACCTTGAAGGCCTTGCGTCAGCGTTTGCGCTGCCTTTGCATGAGCCTGGCTGGGCTGTGTCCCTCCTGCTGGTCTCTGCGCTGCCTGGTATGGATCTGCCTCTCTGTCGTAGTATTCTCGGCCTTAGATCAGAATAATCCCTCACTGATCTGCCCCTCTCAAGCATTGCAAGCTCACTCGGAAATTCTCAGCAAACACACCCTAGAATTTCGAACTTAGCTCAAGTGCTACCGCTCTGTGTATGTTCTCCAGCTGACCCCAAGCCTTCCTTTAATACTTTTCTCGTTGACAAATCAATGGTCGTGATCTAGTCTCTAATCAACGACTTAGATTAGAAAAGACTTGATCCACGTCACTTGGAACATTCTCACCCACATGTTTAAATTAATTCACTTTAATTTTTTTAATTTCCCTAATTTAGACTTAGGGTCCCCATTAAAAAATTTAATTATTTGAATAAATTTCACACCAGGTGGCATTTCTCCAAATGATTTCTGGGTCTTGGAGATCTCATTTGTCCTAGCCCCTCCACAAAGTTTCAGAGTTAGAGCAGATTCGATGCTACCCAAAATCTCAACAAGAAGAGGAGATAGAGCCAAAGGGTTAGTAGCAGGTGAGAGAGGGGAGCAACAGAATTCCAGAAGGAAAATTTCCGGATTCTGGAAGAGATCGAGTGAGGAAGAGTGAATTCCACAAGAGCTCTATGCAGTCACTACGCAGAGAGTGACACAAAGGCTCCAACGTGAAGGCAGAGAGTCCATCTTGGGGGCAGAAAGTTGTTGTGGAGTGTGATAAAATTCTCACTAAAATTTTCTCAATATTTTTCTCAGTTTAGATTGTCAGGAGAGCATCTAAAATTTTTTGTACTCAGATTTGTTGCTGAAGATTAATAAGAAAACCCTCATCTGCGGCACCAGTTTTCCCAAGTTGGGTTTTTCCTTGGACAATTGTCCAAAAGTCACTGTGTTAATATTCTTGTGTGTGCTAGAATTTCTCAGTTTCTAGTATTTTATTTTCTGCAGTAATTTTATTGTGAAAAATTGCAGTTGTGATTTTATTCATTGTTTGCTATAGCAAATAAACTGCATAATTAAATTTACAGTTAGAAGAATATTTTCCAGTTGCTGCAATAGATGAAATTTTCACATGGTATCAGAGCAGGTATGATCAGCTAGAGAGCTCAGTGACAAAGATAGAAAGAGTTTCGCTGTTCAAGTGTAAGCAGCAGATCGAAACCCTAAAGGGTAGTGCAGTCACCTTGCAGAAAGACCGAGTTACTTGAGGAGAATCGTTTTCTTTAGAGAGTGACAAAAAAATTCGATTTCTCCAGATCGAATAACTCCAAAGGCAGAGGGAGCAACCCTGTATTTTTTTGTAGAGCAGATCTTTAGCTGGACACAATAGTTTTGCAGCAGTTTTCTAGAGTAGAATCAACATTGGGAGGAAAGAGAAATAGCACACTAAATTCTTCAGCATGACCATGGACAAAATTAACAGTTAGGAAGCTTCAGATTTGTCTTCCAGTTTGGAGGACGAATTTGCTTGCTTGTCATGATCAACTTCACCTGGTGTCTGGTATATAGATAGTGGAGCATCAACTCATATGACAGGATTTAGTGAATATTTCTCTAGCTACAAGGAGGAGCAAATGGATTTCCAGATTACTATGGGTAACAAGACAAAATGTACTCCAGTAGGGAGAGGTACCATAGATTTTCAGAGGGAGTCAAGAGCCAGCACCAGCGCTAGAAATGTATTTCATGTTGATTTTTATAGCATCGGAAAATGTTCTAGGTCTCAAATTTTGAGGAGAGGCTTGGATAGTAGTATTCTAGAGAACCTAGAAATCGTTTGTGGAAATTCCACTTGGATTTTTCTTTAGTATCCCTAAGTCTAAACTTAGGGAATTAATAATTGAAGGGTATTAATTAAGCAAACAAAGATCAAGTCATCTTTTAATCTGAGCCATTGCTCAGGGATATAATCTGCGCCGTTGATTCATCAACGAGAAGACTATAATAGAAGGCTTGAGGGTCATTTGGAAATCAAGCTGGACACATTCTCAGTACTCGAAGGAAATCGACTCTGAAGCAAGAGAATTCGATTTCAGTGGGTGAGTTTGTAGAGGCAGGGTTTTAGAGACAGAAGGAGGTGGGAGAAGTCAGCAAACAGAGAAGAAGAAAGGCAGAAGGATGTAGGGAAGGTAGCGCTGAGCAACAACACTAGCCCTCCACGTAGGATTACGTAGTCCAGGCAGGGGTTGCGCAGAGAGGCTACGCATATTCACGCAGAGGGTAGAGGAGGTCATCCCATGTGTCAGGAATTCTTCCAGATTGTCTGGAAAATTCACATCAGTTGTATGCTATTAATTTTGCTCGTTAGGACTTCTGTAATTGATCTTTTCACTGCTGAAGATAAAAACAAACCCTCATCTATTGCACCAGTTTTTGCACATTGGGTTTTTCCGGGGACAATTGTCCAAAAATAATTGTGTTCATGTGGTTGTTTCTATGGTGCTATATGTGTTAGATTTGTTGTTATGATTTTGATTACAGTGAAGTATTGCAGCTTTATTTATTTCAAAATTTACTGAAGCATTTGTAAATAACTTATCAAATAAGTAGGCGAAATAAATTAATTACTGCAGTAATAATTTTCATAGTGAAAATTTCACATTGCATGTGCCAGGATTAGGTATGAACCTGATTTCAGTATCCCAGTTGCAGGATAAAGGGTATTATGTCCACTTCGCGGGGAAGAAAGTGTATGTCAAACACTCAAGTTGGAAGAAGGCGAAACAAATTAGAGCTCATAGCAACATGTTATATAGGTTGCAACTCGACCCTCCAATGACACTAATAAGCAGTGACAATAGCAGTGGGAAGGAGCTGAACGAGTTATGGCATAGGCGAATGGGACATCTATACCATGGAGCACTCAATATGCTCAGAGAAACTGTAACAGGGGTTCCAGATCTTAGTATGGAGCATGATGATGTGTGCAGAGGATACGTACTTGGCAAGTATGCAAAGGAAACATTGCCTAGAAGTGACAGCAGAGCAGATGGCGTGTTAGGACTTATACATTCAGATGTTTGTGGCCCGATGTCCACTAGAGCTGTTAGTGGTTGCAAGTACTTTGTCACCTTTATTGATGACCATTCCAGAAAAAACCCGGATCTATTTCTTAAAGACCAAAGATGAGGTCTTTGATCGGTTCAAAGAGTTTAAAGCTCTCGTACAGAATGCGATAGGGAAGAAGATCAAAGTACTTCGCTCAGATAATGGTGGAGAATACATTGATAAAAACTTCACATATTTTTGTGCGAATGAAGACATCAAAAGAGAATGGACAACTCCATATAACCCTTAGTAGAATGGGGTAGCAGAGCGAAAAAAAAGAACTATTGTTGGGTCTGCAAAGGCCATGTTGAATGATCAGGATTTGCCCAGATTTTTATGGGTAGAGGCATGTAACACGACAATGTATATTCAGAACAACACTCCTCATAGAGCATTGGGGAAGAAAACGCCAAAAGGAGTCTTCATAGGGAAGAACCCTGAAGTGAGTCACTTCAAGATTTTTGGGAGTGTGGCTTACTGCCACATGCCAGATGAAAAATGTAGCAAATTGGATCAGACTGCAGAGAAGGGGTTTCTCGTCGGGTATAGTGAGACCTCAAAGGCATACAAAATCTACATTCCTCACAGTAGGAAGATTGTAGTGAGACACGACGTAAAGTTCATCTAGGAACAAGCTTCTAGGATATCTTGAGAGATGCCTACAGGAGATCAGAATCAATCAGCAGAAATTCGGTTAGTCCAACAGTAGGGGCAACCAGTGGGACCAGCAGGAGGACAATCACAGGGATCGAGTACAGTGACCAGTACCAGTATTTCCTCGGGGGTAGGAGATCCGGGGAGTTCTCAGCAGACAGAGCAATAGGCATAGTGTTAAATTTTTAGATTGTTCTATGCTAAATCAATTACTTTAGCCCAAATTACTTCATTATAAACAATGAGCCACATGCCAGATGAAAAACGTAGCAAATTGGATCAGACTGCAGAGAAGTGGTTTCTCGTTGGGTATAGCGAGACCTCAAAGGCATACAAGATCTACATTCCTCACAGTAGAAAGATTGTAGTGAGACACAATGTAAAGTTCATCTAGGACCAAGCTTCTAGGAGATCTTGAGAGATGCCTGCAGGAGATCAGAATCAATCAACAGAAGTTCAGTTAGTCCAGCAGTAGGGGCAGCCAGTGGGACCAACAGGAGAACAATCACAGGGATCGAGTACAGTGACTAGTACCAGTATTTCCTCAGGGGTAGGAGATCCGGGGAGTTCTTAGCAGACAAAGCAATAGGCATAATGTTAAATTTTTAGATTGTTCTATGCTAAATCAATTACTTTAGCCCAAATTACTTCGTCATAAACAATGTATCCAATTATAAGCAATGTAATCAACCATAAACTGTAACTGAAGATAGAACAATATATGTTGTGATAAAGAAGACAACAACACAACCATAAGAGACAACAAATTGGTCCAAGACCAGGGAAAAACCTCACAAGGGCGAAACCTAAGAAACCGGATTCGATCTTAGAGGGCCACATGTCCCGAATCAAGGGAATCAGACACGTGTCCCTCTGATCGTGTCTGTATGGGACACGATTGTGTCCCGATTCGGTGGACACGTGTGGTGGAAAAAATCCCTCTGCGACTTTTAAAAGGCTGGTTTGGCCATTCATTTCTCACTTTATCTTGTGAGTGTGTTTGCAAAGGAGCATTTTCAAGGAGATTCAAGCAACAGGTAAGTGCATTTACTCTCTTTTTTTTGCATTTGGTTTGCATGTGCATTTCTTTTACAAATTTGTGTATTTTTTGTTTATTTTTTTTATAGCATTCATGGCTCAATCAAGGGCAGCAGGGAAAGGGAAAAGGAAGGGGAAGAATATCTGCATTGAAGATGCCCCTCTTGTTCCAATTTCATCAGGGTCTGCAAGTGTTCCATTTATTGGAAGTGGGGTTGTAACAACAACTTCAAATGTTGAGGGAAGGCACCAACCTCAAGATAACAAATATCCATTGTGGAAATATGTCACATGGGAGGCAGAGCCAAGCAACAAGATGAAGGGAGGAGGCAATGTTGCTTGGAAATGCAGCTATTGCAACAATCATTTCATGAGCACATATTATCGTGTGAGAGTTCATTTGTTGGCTTTACCAAGTCGTGGAATTGCAACTTGTACACAGGTGTATGTAGTAAAGAGGAAATAAATGGAAAGAGAGGCATTTCTTGGCGTGGCAAATGTGGCTGCAAAAACTAAAAAAAAAACAAGAATCATGACCCCCTTCCATTCTTGAGGAAAAGCAACAAGTTCCCATTTGAGAGTTCTAGTGGGGGACAAGCTGCAAAAAAAAGGAAATTGCACTTGGTCCAATGGTCAAGATTTTCTAGAAAGAGAAACGGGAAGAGCTTGATCTCACCATTGCCTTTTTTTTCTATCAAAACTTCATATCCTTCTCTATTTATTGAGATGTGCCAAGTTCTAACTCAAGGGGTTCCATTCGGGTATGTGCCTCCTAGGTCAGAGAAGCTTAGAACCACATTGTTGACGAAGGAAAAGAAAGAGGTGGACAAAATGCTTGATCCTATTAAATCAACATTCCTTCCTTTTGAATTACAGCCAAAGGGTGAGTAGCAGGTGAGAGAGGGGAGTAGCAGAATTCCAGAAGGAAGATTTCCTTATTCTGGAAGAGGTAGAGTGAGGAAGAGCAAATTCCACAAGAGCTATGCATAGTCATTACACAGAGAGTGACACAAAGGCTCCAACGTGAAGGCAAAGATTCCATCTCGGGGGCAGAAAGTTGTTGTGGAGTGTGAGAAAATTCTCACTAAAATTCTCTCAGTATTTTTCTCAGTTTAGATTGTCAAGAGAGCATCTAAAATTTTTTGTACTCAGATTTGCTGCCGAAGATTAATAAGAAAACCCTCATCTGCTGCACCATTTTTCCCAAGTTGGGTTTTTCTGGGGATAATTGTCCAAAAATAACCATGTTAATATTCTTGTGCGTGTGCTAGAATTTCTCTATTTCCAAGATTTTATTTTCCGTAGTAATTTTATTGTGAAAAATTGCAGTTGTGATTTTATTTATTGTTTGCCGTAGAAAATAAACTGCATAATTGAATTTATAGTTAAAGAATATTTACTAGTTGCTGCAATAGATGAAATTTCCACACTTAATGTTGAGAAATGTAGGGCAGAGATATTAGATGATTTCTCTTATAATGATAACTGCTTGTGAGGATTTTTCTTTTTACTTCTCTTAATTAGGCTCTTCTTGTACTTTATTATTATGTGTTCTTCGTCATCAAACAACTACCGAAACATAAAGAATAATGAGACAAATGACACAAGCTGTGGGCGATTAGCCAGGGCCAAAACCTCTCCAACCTGAGAGGAAAACCCACAAGAATTCTTCTTCTTATAGAATCTTCAATTGACGAATTCCAAGACCTAGACCCTTGACCAAGAACCCCTCCAAGACCATGCCAATGCTTCCTCTTTGAATATATTCTCCTTCCAGCGACTTCAACCTACTAAGCAACTACAACTATAACTTCGACTTGCCCAGAAACTGCAACTTCAACTTGCAACTTAGACTTTCCCAAAACTGTAACTTTGACTGCAACTTCGTTTCTCTGCTAGGGTAGATTTTCTTTCTTAGAGAACTCGACTTCCAGAACAACTCTTCTTGGTGACCTAACTTTACTTTGTAACTTGACTTTACTCCAACAATATGTGTCCTAATTGTTGAAATTTGGTTACCGGAGGACAGGTGGTTCCCTAAGGCTTTGATCTTTGGCCTAGGGAAAAGTGTCCAAATGTATTTCAATTTTTCTCCTAAAGTGACTTTATAAGTTATAAAGTCAAATCTAATTTAAAAATGACTATAAGTGATAAAGTTACTAAGTCTAATTTTAAAGTGACCTTAATAAAGTCAACGTGAAATTAGAAAGTGAAAAGTGACTTTGGAAATAAATGACTAAGAGGGTCTTTATTAAAGTGGGGTGAATTAAAAAATATAAAGTGAGATTTAAATGCACATTTAATCACAGCCCTAGATCTAAAGCTATCTCAGCCATTGGATTTAGGGATTCCCCAAAAGTCACTTAGGGTTAGGTTAAAGGAGGAAAAGAGGGAAAAGATCATTCATTATTTCATGAGCAGATTGAGAGAGGAGGAGAGAAAGCAAAGGAGAAATTTCTGAGCGGAGGGAGAGCAACAAAGATACACAACAAATCTGTACAACAGCTTGGCACATTTCTCAAGGCAGTATTTTCGGACAACAACATTTATTTGGCATGATTACCAAGACAGAATCCGTACAGCACTGTTTGCATGCATTTTGAGGCAAGGTACATTGTTGTTTTCAAGGAGAAGATTCAATAGTCAAGGGCACGATTTTCGAGGTTGTTTTCTAGGGCACAAAAATCGAGGAGGGACTGTTGTATGTGTTTGTACAGTTCTGTATAGGAAAATTTGGCACGTTTTTCGAGGCAACAAGTGCAACAATTAATGCTGTAATTTTCACTGTAATTTTCTGTTTGCTGTTGGCACGATTTTCAAGGTGGAAAGTTGGCACGAAAATCAAGATAAGTGGGTTTTGTGTTTGCTGTAATTTTTACTGTGTTTTTCTGTTCACTGTAAAAGCATATTCATAAATAAAGAGAAGCTTTCGAATTGGTTTTCCCCAAGAGTTGTAGGGTGTTTTTCTAGGGTCATATTGACCAAAAATCAACGTGTCAAATTTCTGTGTGGCTGATAATATTTCTGTGTTTTTATTTTTGCAATTCCCAACATTTGAAATTTACAGAATTTGTGTTTTCAGCGGTGTTGAGAAAATCTCGATAACATCCCGATTTTATCTCAAAATTGCAATTTTTTGGCCTAGCCGATGTTTGCCGATTTTTAAAGATATTTTTATGGTGTCTTAATTCTACCGATGTTCGCAACATTGGTTTTCAGAAAATATTTATTTTTCCAGCATGTTGAATGTATGGTTATGGGAATGGGCATTTAAATTTATGGGAGAAATCAGGAGAAACTGAAAACCGGAGTGGTTCACTAAATTTCTACATGTTATCAGAGCTAGTTTGCTGAAAAGTGCAGTTTGAGACAACAAAGAGAAAAATTACAGCAAGTTGATTTTACACACAGCACAGAACCTTTACGACAACAGTGCCATTTTCAATTTATTAGGACAACAAGCATGTCTTTGGGCTTGAGGGTGGAGGATAGGTTGGATGGGCATAGCAACTATAGTATATGGAAGGAAAGAATGCAGAGCATCTTTGAGGAGGCAGAAGTCTGGGGTATCATGGTGAATACCCAAAAACACCCTGTGAATGTGCCTACTGATGCTGTTCAGTTGGCAAATTTTAACAAGAAGAATAACAAGGGTAAAAGACTGATTCTGGATGGTATTAAAGACCATTGAATTCTTCATGTGAGAGGAAAGAGACTTGCTCATGAGATGTGGACAACCTTGACCAATCTCTACCAGAGTACCAATGAGAACAGAAAAATGGTCCTAAGGGAGAAGCTGAAGGCCATTAAGATGGTAAAGATTGATAGTGCTACTGCATACCTCACAAAGATCACTAATGTGAGAGATGAGTTGGCAGCAGTTGGAAAGGTCATTCCACCCACTGAGTTGGTGCAGATTGTAGTGAATGGCCTTCCCAGTTCATGGTTGAGCTTTGTTGATGGGATTGTTGCACGTGAGACCCTTCCCTCTTGGGAGACGTTGTGAGATGATTGCATACAGAATGAAATTAGAAAGAACCAGATTGGGGCAGCCAAATCAGTTGAGGAGGATGAGGATGTAGCACTGGTAGCAAGGGGCAAGAAAGGCAAGGGAAATAAGCAAGCTTCCACAAGTGGTGGTGGGGACAAAGGAAAAGGTAAAGGGAAGTAGCAGGTGAACAAGGAGAAGGACTATTCCAAGGTGAAGTGTTGGAATTGTCAGAGGATGGGATACTATGCAGTTGTGTGTCCGGAAAAGAAGAAGAGGAAGAACAATACCATGGGAGCATCAGTAGAGATAGAGGACTTTTCAGAGAGCTTTGACCGGGAGTTTGGGTTCATTGTTTGTGAGTCCACTAGTGCAGGATCACCTGCCACGAAGGTTGAGAGGGAGTCTGCATTTCCCTCCACTAGCGGAGCATCTTCAGGTATTTGGTATGTTGACAGTGGGGCTTCACGTCATATGACAGGAGTCCGTGAGTACTTCTCTGAGCTTTCAGAGAGTGGCACTAATATAGAGGTAGTACTCAGAGACGACAACATTGTTAGAGCAGTCGGTGTGGGGACATTGACATTTGATCGGGAACCCAAACCTCCCTTGAAGGTGTCAAATGTTCTATATATGCCAGGGATAAAGAAGAACCTTATATCTGTCTCAGCATAGAGGGTATGAGGTATTGTTCAGGAGAGGACAAGTGCTTATATATCCTAGAGGCGCTCCAGCTGATTCAACTAGAGTGATTTCCAATTGGTGTACGCCATGCAAAGGTGTACAAGTTTGCATTTCAGCCCTTTTTGGCATTGAGCAGTAGTACCGGCAACAGAGCTAGCAGTTCAAAGCTGTGCGAGATTTGGCACCACAAGATGGGGCACATGTATCATGGGGCCTTGAGGACATTGTGGGAGATCACTACAGGTGTGCCAGATTTCAGTTCTGATCACTTAGATACATGTAGAGGATGTGCTATGGGCAAGTTTGCCAAATCCCCTTTTCCCAGCACTAACAGCAGATCGACTGGGATACTTGATTTGATTCATACCGATGTGAGCGGTCGGATGTCTCATGTTTCCTTAAGTGGATATGAGTACTATGTTTTATTCATTGATGATCACTCCAGGAAGACTTGGATTTATTTCTTGAAGACCAACAGTGAGGCCTTCAAGCGGTTTCAAGAGTTCAGAGCTCTTGTGGAGACTCAGACAGGTCGAAAGATCAAGTCCATCAGGTCGAACAATGGAGGGGAGTACACGCATGGTGAGTTTGTTGATTATTGTGCGGAGGCAGGCATCAGGAGGGAGTTCATAGTTCCTCAGAACCCTCAGCAGAACGCGGTTGCAGAGAGGAAGAACAGATCCATTGTTGGGGCTGCCAAAGCCATGCTACATGATCAGGGGTTACCATTGTTTTTGTGGACAGAGGCTTACAACGCTGTTGTGTATTTGTAGAACAGAAGTCCACATCGTGCCTTGGGGCATGTGACTCTGGAGGAGGCTTTTTCTGGGAAGAACCCTGATGTTGGTCACTTTCGTATCTTTGGGTGTATTGCATACTCCTATGTACCCAAGGAGAAGAGGACCAAGCTAGAGCTCACCGCAGAGAAGGTTATCTCTGTGGGCTACAGTGAGACCTCGAAAGCCTTTCGGATTTATATTCCTGCACAGAGGAGAGTTGTTGTTAGGCAGGATGCGAAGTTCGAGGAGGACAGGGCTTTCAGGAAGTCACGGGAGTTAGAGTATCTAGATCGGCCAGACCCTCAGGAGCAACTGAGTTAGTCACAGGGATCCAGTGGAGGTACATCGATTACAGTGTCGGGTCCATCAATGAGCAGTGGCTCGCAGAGTTAGAGGGGTGGTGCTTCAGGCAGCATGCAGAGCAGTCCGCAAAGCAGTTCACTAGGTAGTCCACTAATGGACAGTTCACACGATACTTCAACATCTACAAGTTCAGGTTCAGGTAGGAGGACAACAGTCTGACATCGAGGAGTTCAGGCTCCTGATGAGGATGATGAGTTTCATTCTCCAGTGGCAGAAATGTGCTCAGGGAAGAGGAAGCCCAAGTGGCTTCAGGATACCTTGAGAGAGGCCACATCTGTTGCTGGGCCGATGAGACTAGTTAGAGAGAGAAGACCACCTGAGAGGTTCTGTAGCTATATGGCAATGGTTGCCAACATCGTTGATTCCGAGCCTTCTAGCTATGAGGAGGCAGCTAGCCAACAGGTCTGGAGAGAGGCCATGCAGGAGGAGTATTCTTCTATCATGAAGAATGATGTTTGGGAGGTGGTGCCGAGGCCTGAGGGCAAATCCGTGGTTACTTCCAGATGGCTTTACAAGGTAAAGCATGCTGCAGATGGCAGCATTGAGAAATTCAAAGAAAGGTTTGTGGCTAGAGGGTTCTCCCAGGTAGAGGGAGTTGATTATGAGGAGACCTTCGCTCCCGTGGCTCGATATACTTCGATTCGCTCCATTATATCGATAGCAGCAAAGATGGGTTGGAAGATCCACCAGATGGATGTGAAGACCGCATTTCTCAATGGCTTCATACAGGAGGAGGTGTACATTGAGCAGCCACAGGGCTTTGAGGTGCATGGGAAGGAGTTCCATGTGTGTAGACTGAAGAAGGCCCTTTATGGCCTGAAGCAAGCTCCCAGAGCTTGGTACTCCAGGATAGATACATACTTGCAGGAGATGGGTTTCACAAAGAGTGATGCAGATCCAAACCTTTACTTTATTGTGATAGGTGAGGAGCCTCTCATTTTGGTGTTGTATGTGGATGACTTGGTCATTACGGGTGCAGAGAGACTCATAGAGGGCTGCAAGAGAGATCTTGCGTCGGAGTTCGAGATGAAGGACATTGGCTTGATGCATTACTTTTTGGGTTTGGAGGTGTGGCAAGAGGAGGGGCATTTCTTCTTGGGACAGTGGAAGTATATTTTGGACATCCTTAGCAGATTCCACATGGAGGATTGTAGACCCATGTCGACACCTATGATCACTAGCAGGAAGAAGCTTCATACTTCAGATTTCGAGTTGGTGGATCCCACATTCTATAGATAACTGATTGGTTCCTTGATGTATTTGGTCAACACTAGACCATATATATCTTTTGCAGCCAACACGATGAGCCAGTTCATGTGTGAGCCCAGGAGAGTGCACTGGGTTGCTGCAAAACACATTTTGCGGTACTTGCAGGGGATAGTGGATTATGGTCTGGATTATAGGCAGGGAGATGGAGTGAGATTGGCAGGTTACACTGATTCTGATTGGGCAGGTTGTGCTCCTGATAGGAAGAGCACTTCAGGGTGTTGTTTTGGGTTGGGTTCGGTAGTGGTATTGTGGTTCAGACGAAAGCATTAGTCAATAGCATTGAGTTCAGCGGAGGCAGAGTACATGGCAGCTAGTATAGCTATTTGTGAGGCCATACGGCTTCGCAAGATGTTGTTTGGCTTATTTGGTCAGCCGTTGAGACGTTCAGTGATTTACTGTGATAATTAGAGTTGTATTAAACTCACGGAGAATCCAGTATTTCATGACAGGTCAAAGCATATCGACATCAGATATCATTTCATCAAAGACTATGTTCAGAAGGGAGCTGTGAAGCTTGAGTATATTTCCACAGATGAGCAGGTAGCAGATATATTTACCAAAGCCTTACCATGGGGCAAGCATGTCTACTTTAGAGACAAGATGGGTGTGGTGAGAAACACCTTCCTCGGTAAGAGGGAGTGTTGAAATTTGGTTACCAAAGGACAGGTGGTTCCCTAAGGCTTTGATCTTTGGCCTAGGGAAAAGTGTCCAAATGTATTTCACTTTTTCTCCTAAAGTGATTTTATAAGTTATAAAGTCAAATCTAATTTAAAAGTGACTATAAGTGATAAAGTTACTAAGTCTAATTTTAAAGTGACCTTAATAATGTTAATGTGAAATTAGAAAGTGAAAAGTGACTATAGAAATTAATGACTAGGAGGGTCTTTATTAAAGTGGGGTGAATTAAAAAATAGAAAGTGAGATTTAAATGCACATTTAATCTCAGCCCTAGATCTAAAGCTATTTCAGCCATTGGATTTAGGGATTCCCCAAAAGTCACTTAGGGTTAGGTTAAAGGAGGAAAAGAGGGAAAAGATCATTCATTCTTTCATGAACAGATTAAGAGAGGAGAGAAAGCAAAGGAGAAATTTCTGAGCGGAGGGAGAGCAGCAAAGATACACTACAAATCTGTACAGCAGCTTGGCACATTTCCCAAGCTTAGTCACCGGGTTCGGCAAATTTTATCGTTGAAGTTCGAAATTCGCCGAACTTGAAACAATGTCAAACAAATTCGAACAAGTTCGCCGAACTTAATCCCGAACTTGAACTCGAACTTGTTTGCCGAACTCGAACCCGAACAAAATGGCGAACTCCAACGATTTTTTAAAAAAAATCGTTTAAAAAACGTAAAAATTTGACTAGGTTCAACAGAAGGTTTTCGTTTTGTCAATAACTTTGTTTAAAACTAAAAAAATATTCTGATGAGTGCTAGTCACAGTGGGGCTTGACGCGAGGTTCAAAGAGGGATTGTTGGCCGCCGAAGAAAAGGGTTGGATTGGGTGTCAAATCACCCATTCCTTCGCCTGTATAGATCACTCCGATATGTAGTATCGATGAAGCATCTTGTCAAAAGACATTTACTTTTTCCCGAGTTCTACATCTTTGGGATAACAAAAAAAAACCATCCAAAAAATCATTTAAAAGATTCAATGCATATATTTAGCCACTGATTTTGATATAATAAAGTATATATTTTATTTTTTAAATAAACGATGAGAATTTTTAAGATTTCTATGTTTGGACTTATCTTATTTCATAGTTATTATAAATTGTTAAATGTCTTGATATTAAAAAAATAACATTACATCAATTCCAAAATTAATAATTTTATGCATATGAGTAAATGGTTATAAAATACTTCTATTTTATACGTATAGATATGAAAACTAATCATGTAACCTTTAATGCACTTATATCTTGTGCATAAAATCACTCATGATAATTTTATTAAACTAAATAGATTGAAATAATATTAAAGCTTAATTTTATTTGATTCATTAAATATATTGAAAATTCTACTAAGAATAAGAAAGAAGAGCGCACGTATATAAAAATGAAGACTCGAGAGATCTTAATAATTTCTTTAAGAAATTATTTCGTGGTTTATATGTGGAAATGATGTAAATGTTTGAGTAATAATTCTATTTGATATATATATATATATATATATATATATATATATATATATATATATATATATATATATATAGATACATATACATATTTTTTTCAAATTTCTATATGTTGAATTTTATGCCGAACTTTATCGACAAAATTTTAGGTGCCGAACTTTATTCGAATTTCAACGTCGTCGAATTCGAACACGAACACGAACCTGGTGACTTAGTTCCCAAGGCAGTGTTTTCGGACAACAACATTTATTTGGCATGGTTAGCAAGACAAAATCCGTACAACATTGTTTGCACGCATTTCGAGGCAAGGTACAATGCTGTTTTCGAGGAGAAGATTTAGTTGTCAAGGGCACGATTTTCGACGCTGTTTTCCAGGGCACGAAAGTCGAGGAGGGACTGCTGTACGTGTTCGTACAGTTCCATATAGTTCAATACAAGCAAATCTAGCATGTTTTTCGAGACAACACTTACAACAATTAATGCTGTAATTTTCTGTTTGCTGTTAGCCCGATTTTCAAGGTGGAAAGCTGGCATGGAAATTGAGATAAGTGGGTTCTGTGTTTGCTGTAATTTTTACTGTGTTTTTCTGTTTACTATAAAAGCATATTCATAAATAAAGAGAAGCTTTCGAACTGGTTTTCCCCAAGAGTTGTGGGGGGTTTTTCCAGGGTCCTATTGACCAAAAATCAGCGTGTCAAATTTCTGTGTGTGGTTGAAAATATTTTTGTGTTTTCATTTCTGCAATTTCTAGCATTTGTGTTTTCAGAAAATATTTATTTTTCAACTTGTTGAATGTATGGTTATGGGAATGGGCATTTAACTTTATGGGAGAAATAAGGAGAAACTAAAAACTGGAGTGGGTCACTAAATTTCTACACTAATTCCTTCGCATGTGTGGAGATAAGTAGCCCAAAAACAAACCCAAAATCTTCTACTTTTTCTCTTTCCTTAGTCTTCCTCTTCTTCACACTTCTTTTTGTCCTTATGATCAAACTTGTGTGGGTGAGAGTGTGTTCTCCAAATGAGGCTGAGTGCCCTATATATAGGCTTTCTTGAGGCTCCTATTAGGCCGACTTGACATGTCGTTAGGCCACCTTATTGCTCCATTAGCCCGACTTGATGCTTGCATATTTGGCTTGGTCTTGGAGGGTATTTTGATGCTATTTTGACTCAAATAATTTTCTTACAGTATGTAACTTTCCCAAGAAGGGTTATTCATACATGACAATGAATCTTTTGACTTTATAGACTCAATGACAAATCCTAGAAGCTCACAATGGAAGCTTGACCTAAAAATAAATTTTCCTTGAGCATGAACCCGTGCCTCAAGAACAATAATAATAAATTTATTTTTCTCTTTACATTGAATACATAAAATCAACATTACATATGTCATTATGAAGATCGAACCGAGTTACATATTTCAACACTCCCTCTTAACTAGGGAGGTATTCATAATCCATACAAGGTACTTTGACATTCTCAATCTGAATAATTCTCATAAGAAGAGTCGGATTGGTAACCCATCTGTATAGCATCATATCATACAACATTGTCACATAGCAAAGCCTTGACTAACAGCTCTATCTCTCGAAGAGATCAAAGCACAACGCTGGCGAGACCAATGATTTATAGACACCCTCATCATTGTCTCTCTCGGAACATACCCCACTCGGGTTCTCTTAGACTATGTTCCACTAGGACTATTCTTATCTTGGATTTCCAATCCTCAAAGTATATTGGTCTTCTACGACTACTCTTATCTTGGATGCCCTACCACATCCTCAAAGAGTATCAGATGCCAGATGGTTACCTAATCCTCCATTCTATCTTCCCAAGTGAAGACAAGAATGTTGTGTTTATCTCTCCTTCATAACTGAGGATGACATACCTATTCCAATGAAGGAATGTACCCATTCCTATAAAAGGAATGTACCCAAGTTCCCTCTTAATCAGGGATTTGACCAAGCTCCCTCTTGACCAAGGATTTGCTTCCAGCAGCTCTTTAGGTGGAGATCATGGGAAAAACAACTACTTGTATGACTCCTTCCTTCAGTGTCATGAGTTTTCTTCTTTGATATGGAACCTACGTTCTTTTGGGACTTCTTGTAGGGCATAAACCATCCACCACTTTCATTCATGAGTCATGTCATTTTTCATTTCATCGGAAAGTGATCCATTAGTCCATATCTGGCCTTCCTTCATACCTTGCTACCTTCTTCGCATCATGTTTCCCTCAGGATCATTCATCCTACCACATGAGTGTTAGTTGTAGATGACATCTACCACTCTTCCCTTGGTAGCCCTGCATTAGCCTATCCAGATATTGTTCAAAAGTACAAAATGATCATTACATCAAAATTACCTTTGTGATGGTCTTTCATCATGACATCTCCTTGTTTGTATCAACATCTTGCATAGATATTGACACATCTCCAAAAAGATATACAGTGTCAAGGGTCTCTTTCTTTTTCGAACTTTATCAGGATCTTCATATCTTTCCCATGGAGATGTCATAGTCAAATCTTCCAGTCATTGGATGTTGATTACCTTCTCCATAGTTGCATTTCTGATGATCTCTTCTTTCCTTTATTCACACATTTCCTCCCAGGAATTTCTAATCATAGTTCCTTCAATTTTGTCAACCACCTCATATTTCATATGAGGACATATTATGTTGATTTCATCTAGTAAATATGTGAACCATGCCTTTATGCATATTTCCAAAGGAGGAGATCCATATTTCTTGATGACGCTTCATTCATTCATAATATCTACAACCATATGACATGACTCTATTTTATTAAGTACACGCATAAATACCCCATTTCTTTCTTTTGATCATCTAGTCTTGCTTTGGAAACCTCCTTGATTGAAAGAACTTCAATCCCTTGACCTGCTTCACTTCTCTTGTCATCATACCATCATCCCATGAATCCCATACAAGTTGGAATTCCTCATGAGACACTTGCTTCTTTTAGTAGGTGAACCTTCCAATGAAGATTCCATTGAAGGATCTTGATTATCCTAATCTTGCAAATGCTCCTTTTTAATGATGTATGATGACCTCTATACTAGATGACTTTCTTTACTCCTTATGCTTCTAATGAGGTTACCTAGAGCTACATAGAAGCTACATCCTTCTATAGGTGACTTCTATTCCAGCTATCTTTCATGCTTCTTTATGATGATGTTATGAGCTCTTGCTTTTAATTGTATGCTTCTATGATGCCTTCTCCTAACATGATGCATCCTATCATTCTTTTAATGATTCCTACAATGATAGTTATACTTTACAACAAAAATTTGAAACAAAAGCTTGAAAAGAATTAGGTGAGGAAGACCTATCTCAACAATAGTTCCTCCATCTTCTTCCACTTCTTTAATGATATGGGGTTCTTCCCCTTTTTGTTTGTTGTTGTCCTTCCTGAGCTTAGGACAGTCTCTCTTGAAGTGCCCATATTCTTGACATCCATAGCATTGGATCTCCGACATATTGATCTTCTTCTTTTTCTGAGAACCAAAATTGCCAAATATCCCTTTGCTTCTTGACATGACAACAAATGTTTGAACCTGCTTATCTGATCTGGTATCACTTTTTGCCTTCAACCTGTTTTCTTCCATCTTGCATAGTGACCACAAATTATTGAATGGGATAGATTTCTCCTCTTCATAGGCCTTTGATACAAGGTTTCCTTGTTCATCAATTAGAGCATTTAGAACAATGGTAATCATTTCTTTATTGGATATCGTCTCTCCTAGATCTTGAAGTTGATTTCTTATTTGTGATGCTTTAGTAAGACATGTAGATATCCCTTCATCCTTTGATGCTTTCAACTTGTATAGTTCAGATCTTAGTGATATGACTTGTACTTTTGAGCTTTCAGAGAATAATTTTGCTAGCCCACGTGCTAAATTTGTATGTCTCGACGATCTTTTTCATTTTGTGGTACGTTTCTTGTTGAAAGTGGCCAAATTATGCTTTTTCTTTTCTTTTTTAGCTGTATCAACTTCTGAGCATCGTTCCAGGCCCAACCCAAAGTGTGGAGTTTGGACAAGGAGAGGGGGGCAGGCTAACCCTATGTGGACCCAGTGGACACATGTGGACCCGAATGGGAAAAATGATGAATGGGGTTAAAATGAGTGGAAGGGAGTGATGTATATGGTGTGAGGAAGTAGGGACACACAACCAAAATTGGGATTTCCAATGTAGTGCAAACCAACGTTGCACGGAGCGGGGACATTTTTTGGAAGCGGGGATGCGGAAGCGTCATTTCCAAAAAATCTAGGAAGCGAAGCGTCTCGGAAGCATCTACTATATATATATATATATATTTTTAATTTAATTTTTTTGCATTTATATTAAAAAACATCCAAAATACCAAATTAATTGTAGAAGATATGAAAGCATTCATATTTGTACATAAATCAAGATAGTTATGACATCCATTGTACATTAATGATTAATTATTTGAGCATCAACCATCTATAATCTAGATTATTCTCCTCTTGTCTCGCCTTTGCCTCTACCTCGATTATCTAGGGACATTAGTCAAAATTGCCCAAAATTGATCAAACTACCTAATGCAAGCTTTAAAATATGGTAGAAAGAACTTAACATGCTTGATCGATGATTTTGAGTTGATTGAAATGTAATTTTTTGCTAACGACATGACAAAGGAGTTCAACAATTAACACTACCAACACTAGGGTACATATAGGGCTTGGTGCTCTTGATTAAATGCTAATCACATACCCTCATACATGATATAATCTAATGAAATGCCACCATACCATTGATCTTGAATTCCTGAAAACTGTTAAGTCTGCTGAATTTTGAATAGGATGTGAAATTCTATTTTCTACATATGAAGTCCGATCAGACTGGAACCACTCTCAAAAATCTTGAGTCATTTCATGGTAATGTTAAAAATTTAAGTAAAATGATGAAAATGAAAAATAAAGGAGAATGCCACTTTTACTTTAAGAATTTAACATTACCATGAGGGAGCATCTAAGAAACATCTAAGGAGGTGAAAGAGAGGTTATATCTTTTTCATCCTATCCCTAACTCAACACTAACCTACCTTCTAACCCAACTAAAGTTAAAAATAAAAAAAATAAAATAAAAAAAAGTCGTTTTTTTTGTTGCCCTAGTCGGATCCGTACGACGTTGTACAAAACCATCGGTGATACATATAGGAAGCGCAATGCTTCTGTACAAGGATCCGCCGTACGAAACGCGGATCCATCCATATGGTTTCAAAAAACTAGGAAGTGTAAATTTTTTTCCGAAACGTGCTTCGGGGGGCGGATCTCGTATGGACCGCGTTTCGGGGGTTGGAGCCGGGGGGGAGGGGGGGGACCATTTCCTGCAACATTAGTGCAAACCCTAAAGCTAATGGCCAATAAAGGAGATCCCATGACACTAGGATACAAGGCTAACCACCAAATCAGACAGAGGAGACAAGAGTACAAACCTATCCCACTCTTTCCGCTGAATCCCCCACCAATCCATGCCCAAAAGTGTTCATGATAAGTAAGGAAAATTACTCAAACATAGCAATGAGGAGTCATACCTTCGGAGTCGGGAGGCCCACCTTTAAACATATGATCATAATAGATGGGCGAGGAACCCCATGGCCGACTCAGGTGGTGGGGATAATGGCACATTGAGCCATCTAGTGGCTGTTGGTTGTCAACTATGGACCATTGAAGAAAAAAAAAATTCTCTTATGCATACTACCCATAGGTGGTGGGTAACATCTGGTTCCATTTGGGACATGATCTCTCGGAAATGTGTGCAAAGTTACTCGAATGAGAGGTTATGAGAACACCTTCAATCTCTTGGAACCACATACCTGTTACTTGCACATATCACAGACGAAGCACACGGGGAAACATGTTTTTGTGGTGTCTTATGATCACCCATGCTTAGTATTAGGCCATAAAAGCAACAAGAAAATAAAATTTTATTTTAAATGCAGTTTTAATGTAAATGCATCTAGTCTATCATGATAATATCATATGATGTTAATTCTAATGAGAAAATCTGTATGCAATGCATCCTACCCTACCATGCATGTTACATTATGCAAATGCTAAGTGTAATCGTATAGCCAATGTAGCCAACATATTATTAAATCAATACCAAAACTATGAACCATCATGAGGTAGGGGACCCAAAATTTACTTTTCTCATTGCAAGATTTGCTTGATGAATGGTAAGGGTGGGGGGCGGGAACATTTAAGGACCATGCATCAAGGGTTATGGATGATGAGGGAAGATAAGCATTCAACTTGTGTAACCTTTCTTGCAATGAGCATATGGAGAAGTCAAGAACCAAGCTCATAAATTTTTGATGAATAACAAGCTCGGGCATATCCTCATGGCATGAAGAGATAAAAGGCGGCTCATACACATCCACAATCACACCATCTTGGTAATCGAGGAAGGAACAAGGTGGACTACAATCAACATATCTTGGGAAGAACCACAACCCCCTTTCAGGGTATTGTGAAGGCTTCTCAATTTCATGGCTCTCAAGAGATTCATCAATAGGGGAATCAAACTCCTCATGGTCATTGGGTCGAGGGTCATCGTCTTGAAACAGATAAAATAGGTCTCTCCAATGATCCATTTGTTTCCATGTAATTTTTTATAAGATTCTATATTTGGAGTCGCCAGGGTGAATCTTGAAATGCCTTCAGAGATGCTTGCTTCACCCTACAAGGATTGACTTTAAAGTTCGATGAAGAACTAGGGCTTTGTTCTTCTAGTGGAGTCTCCAAAAAGATATATCAGTATTGTCGTATGGGAGCAAGACACGGGGCTCATGTCCCCGATAACAACGCCAAAATGTTACCGCTCAAACTAGAAGGGGTCCTAGGAAGGGATTCTATAGAGTAAGTACTAGGTCAAGGGGCAACAACGGAGGGATAGCCCACTGTCACCTCATCTAAGGCTCCCTGCTCTTTACGAACTTTCACCGATGGGAAAAGATCCGGTATAAGGGGAATCACTAGATGAATGGATCAATAAAAGGATAAGGGGTGATTCCTAAGGCCTATTCACAAGAGAGGCTCAATTAGATAGCTTACTTGCTTCAAAAGCAAGGTGATGGACTTTCTAAGAAGTGCTAAGAGGATTCTTGGGCATAGGTTTGGAGGATGTGCCTTAACAAGGGGCTTCCTAGACCTAAGGATCCTTATGGATAAGAGGCTTCTATGTAATCCTTGTCGAATCGAAGTTACAAAGTTGTGGGACCAAACAGAACCAAGTGGACCTAAAACTAGGTTAAGGGTATGGAGTTGATCAACCAAAGAGGGGCTTGACCTAATTATGGAAGGGAATAGGATCAAAGGACTAATTTTCTTTGGAGATTTGAATGCAATGGTCCCAATGAGGACACTAACCCAAGTCAATCTAGGGCAAGAATTGGTCTTGTGGCTAGGTCTTGCTATATCTTTGGATTCCATCGTCAGAATTGCTTCAAACTTGGAGGACCTTTAGACAAAACTCGAACGTAGTAGTGGACCAAAAATCGAGGTGATTGGATGGCTAGAATAAAATTCGATTGATGCCCTAGATGACCTATTAGGGCTAGGCCTAGAAAGAGAAAGAGAAGGTGAAAAATAATCTTTTAAGTTGACCACTAGTGGTTGGATCAATGCCTTGCCTTTGGGAGAGATGGAGTCAAGGTGAATTTGTGATTTGGAGAGAATTATCTCAATCAAGGAGGCCTTTTGGCAACTTTGCATGGAAATTAGGGCATGAGAGCAACTACCTAAGGGATTTGTACTTTGATGTGCAATGTTTGATGACTTATCAAGGTATAATTAACAAAAATAACCTCTAGGAACACTCACCCATTCATACATGACACATGCAATGTATGCACTGCTTCAAAAGATCAAAATTTCCACCATTTCACATAGAGTAGCAGTAAATTTCTGACCTAGATAGTGAAAATCCCAACAACATTCATGTGATAAATACAAGAATAAACATGAAAAAGAGATCACTTACATGTACAATGAGTCTATCCAATCATCAAATCATGACAAGAATGAAGCTCCAAGACCAAGAGAATAGTATCGAAACATCAAAATTCATCCATGAAACCAAACTCGTCCTCCAAAAGGGAATGTGAAATTCTCCAAGTAGCTACTAATTCCAAATCCAAGTGATGATGAGAGAAATGAATCACTTCTCATCAATTCATACCATTTCTAATGAGTTCGATTTGTCTAATTGGCCTAATTAAGCCCCAAATAAAAAAGTAATGTGCAATAATAACATCCGTTGGTGACAAGCCCACCAAGATAGCTCAATAACATAAAATAAGCCTCTTAAGAGGACATGATGATTGATATAATGAGTCGTTGGGCCATTGAGAAGGCTTGATGAAGTCCAAAGTGTGCCATCGTGAGAGAATCAACTCCAGACATAGTGGATAGGGGGTTGGCCCTTTGTTTTCCATATAAGTCACATGTGGTGCTCCCAAGTGTGTGTGGGGGCACAAGGACATCCTCATGGTTCTCCAAGTGGATTGATAATTCTTGTAAACCATCTGTAAGGGCTAGGATGATGATATAAGCCCTCCTTTTGTATCCTGCAATGAGACACATCCTCATTTGGACCCTGGAACATCTGCGAAGTGTATGGTGCAAGTGTGGAGCCGACTGGGCATGGTGAACTAGGTGCATCATCCTCATCCAAAAGGTGGAACACGATCAATCATTGAGTGGTGCTGGGGATCCATGAAGTACTCTCTGCTATGGTGGAGGCCCATGGCTCTCAACGCTCACCCTATAAGTGCCAATGTGGCCCTCTGGAGGGCTTGGACTTCGTATAGGGAGACCAATTCCCAAATGGAGACCCACCTACAATCCTGCATAAGATTCAATTCGTCCCCTTGCTCTCCAATACAAAAAATCATTAGAATAATCAAATAAAAGAGCTTACTAATTATGGAATTAGTGGGGCACTTCATGGTGGCGTGCCCTTCCATAGTGGGCTTTGGCATGTAGAAGTGTCTTCAAGCTTAATAAGTGAGTTAACCAAGGACCCTATTAGGTCATTTTAGCCTTTAAAGGGGGTGACATATCCATGGTACATCTGTCAGGTGGTAGGTGGCAAGTGATATATTCATGGAACCGAGTGGGGATTAGGGGAATGCTCTAGGCGACATGCCATGGTACAAGGGTAGCTATGATGAGGGAAACCCACGCTTGGGTATATGAGTGCAGGAGGGAGAAAATCGTGGTACATGAGTTACCTCGACCTTTGTTTTTCCACCCTTCTTCGTATGCCTTTTGCCTTTGATTGATTTTTCTTTATAACTGCTCAGGGCTCCAGGGGATGAGAGCATGATGTGTAGGATATAGCAATGGACACCCCCTTAAGGTGGGGCAGTTCATCGCCCACCAGGAGTTGGGACCACCATGGGTTCCGTAATGATGGAGGGGGCTCATCTAGGGCCTATAGGAAGTAGGGTGATAACCATAGATAAGGTGTAGAGCTCATGTTTGGCCTTTTCCCAAGTGCTAAATTTGTATGTCCCGACCATCTTTTGCATTTTGTGGTACGTTTCTTGTTGAAAGTGGCCACAATATGTTTTTTCTTTTCTTTTTAGCTGCATCAACCTTCAGGCTATTATGTACATCTTATTAATTATTAATTAATGTAATTGTCCTAAGTTGTCTTAGGTTTATTTAAGTAAAAGGGCATGATCAAAGATCATGCCTCTTCACCAAGGGATGCCATAAGGCTGTATTTAAAGCCTTGGCCTCTTCCAATTGTAACCATCTCATCTTTTTATCAATAATAATATATACAATTCCAGTTTATTTGAGTTTTACACTCCATTGGTATTAGAGCGGTCGATCCTCTGCCTACAAACACACAGATTTTTTTTTCCCATGTTCTATTCCATTGCATTGCATAGTACCATTGTACCCCCCACCATTCTTATTCCGCCTCTGGATGTCACTGTTTGCTCTCACGGTCACGAATTCTCTAGCACTATCCATCCGCATACCTGATATCAGATATCAGTGGTATCGAAGCTCGATATAAATAAATATAAGAAGAATTAAAAATCGGAGAACAGTGAAACGAGAGGTGAAGAAAAACGTAGATGTTCACACATCATGAACTTAAAAACAAAGAAGATGCCATTTTAGGGACTATCGGTCCTGAAAACAAACTCAATAACATTTGTTCGATCCTAATTACAGAGAAATCGACAAACGAAGATACGGTCTCAGTACGAAGGCAGCAAGACCAATTTTGTGAGAGTGAGTTCAATTCTGTGACAATAAATTTAATTTCTGAAACAACGAATTAAATCTCCGAGGAAAAGCATCTCGGTCAAAGCAATCCCAAACTTTCACGTTAAGTCTGTGACCGGTCGTGGAGCGGTGTGACTTTTCACGGGAAGCGGTGTGGCGTTTAATACACGGTGACTTGTTTTTATTAAGCGGACGAGTGTGACGTCTAAACAGGACAGGTAATTTTTTTTAAAAAAAGGTGTACAATTTTTTTTAAAATAATTATAATATATATAGTATATAATTTACAATCCATATATATATATATATATATATATATAATTTATATAATAAAATAATAATAATAATAATTATTATTTAAAAAAAGAAAAAGAAAAGAAGAAAAGAAAACTGGCAGATAAATATTCACCAACTCATACATGCTCAATGTCTTCATCAATGTCAATGGCCGAATTCCAAAAAAAATTGCTGCATCTTGAGAGTAAGATCAATAATAATTCCGATGACTTTAGCAAAAGATTAGTCGATTTCGAGGGTAAAGTTGCAGGACATTCCAACGACATAAAAAAGCTTCAAGATACGACAAATCGAATAGAAAGACAAATTTGGCTAAATCATAGCGAGGCCACAGAAAATCATAGCCAAGCAATGCAAAAGCTAATAGACATCTGGGTCAAGATAAATCAGACACAAGGACCAATATTTCCGAATATGGAACATAATCAACAGAACAATTCAACAGATTCAGGGAATTCAGAAGATCATCATGAAAAAACCGACTTTCACAAAACATCATCCCCACACCATCAAGAAGATAGTAATGCAAATTTTCAAAATAAGTATCTTTGGAATGCATTTGCTAATTAATACCCCCTTCTCGTTCCACCGTTAGTATACCAACGAAGAGCAAAAATCGAGCTACCCAAGTTCGACAGTGATGAAAAAAATAGCATTGCATGGCTTAATAAAGCCAAAGAATATTTTGAGATTTACGACATTAACAGTGATGATGAAAAAATTAAGCACGCTTAAATAAAAATGGAAGGAGAAGCATATAATTGGTATATGTGGTGGAAAAAGACGACGCTTGCTATTAGTTGGACGAAATTTAAGGATGCGTTCTTTAAAAGATTTCAAGGTATAAAGGAAGAATTTTTTTTTTCAACATTCATCAAATTACACCAAAAAGGAGATGTGGATGAGTACACTCAAGAATGGGAGACCTTAGCGACACGAGTACCTGGATTGTCAGAATCTCGTTTAATCCAGTCTTTCGTCTCAGGACTTAAAACCCATATACAAGTAGAGCTCGAGCTTCACGACATTACATCAGTAGAACTAGCAAGACAAAAAGAAAAAGCTGATGAAAAGAAATTTGAAAGGTTATTTTGGTTAAAAACAGAAAGAGTATATTCGAGACGAAGGTTTCCTCAATCTACAAATGTAGATAACATAAAATATGTTCCACCACATCTTCGTGAAGGAGACAAATCTAACATGGAAATACAAAGGATGAGAGAGGGCAAGTGAAAACGTTGTGGCAAAAAGTGGGACCCTAAGCACAAGTGTGCTAATGGAAAAGAAAAAAATCTGTATAATTGTGAAGCAACTAATGACTCTAACAATGATGATTCATATGTAGAAGGAATGGAAGACACCCCAGAGTTCTCTCCAGAAGTAGATGAGGAAAGCATTCCGCAATTGTCATTTTCAGCTATGACAGGTATATCACAACCTCATACACTAAATTTAAGAGGACATATTAAGAAAAACAACGTAATGGTTCTCATCGACACTGGCAGCAGCCACAATTTTCCAGATTGAACCATGGCCAAAAGACTCAACATCTTTACTTTTCCCATGCTTAATATGAAGGTAATGGTGGTCGATGGTAAGAAGATTGAGCAGGTAGGGAAATGCCATAAGGTCAAATTAGAGATTAAAGACTTTAGTTTAGAATCTCCATTCTATATCGTACCACTAGGAGGAGTAGATGTGGTCTTAGGAATTCAATGGCTACAAACCTTAAAGTACTTATTTTGCCAACCATCAGAAGCAGTTTATAAGCTTTAAGTGGGAAGGGCAGAAGCACAAGTTATATGGATTCCAAGCACCAGAAAATCAAATCGTATCGTCATCCCAGATGATGAAGATGATTCGAAAAGGAGCGCCAGCCTATATAGTACAATGTCATCAGTTAGAAATGTTATCTACAAAAAAGATCCGCGAAGGGTCACCAGAAGTACAAAGACTAGTTCAGAAACACGAAAAAGTAGTCCAAGACCTGCCCATGAAAATGCCTCCTAATAAGGAAATCGAACATACAATAGAAGTCAAGGCAGGATCAGACCCTGTCAACATCAAATCTTATCGCTATCCGCATCACCAAAAGACTGAACTTGAGAAGATGCTCCAAGATCTTTTAAAATGTGGGGTCGTTTCAAAAAGCAAGAGCCCGCCTCTTGGGAAACCAAAGCATTTCCTCAACAACATCCATCATTACGTATGCTTTGAGGACAAAGCATCTTTTGAGAGAGAGGCAATGTTATGTACATCTTATTAATTATTAATTAATGTAGTTGTCCTAGGTTGTCTTAGGTTTATTTAAGTAAAAGAGCATGATAAAAAATCATGCCCCTTTGCTAAGGGACGCCATAAGGCTGTATTTAAAGCCTTGGCCTCTCCCAATTGTAACCATCTCATCTTTTTATCAATAATAATATATACAATTCCAGTTTATCTGAGTTTTACACTCCACAGGCATCGTTCCAAGCCCGACCCAAAGTGTGGACAAGGGGAGGGGGGAAGGATAGTCCTATGTGGACTCGAATGGGAACAATGATGAAAATGAGTGGAAGGGAGTGATGTATGTGGTGTTGGGAAGCGGGACCACGCAACCAAAATTGGGATTTCCCATGTAGTGCCAACCCTAAAGCTAATGGATAGTAAAGGAGATCCCACAGGACTAAGATACAAGGCTAACCACCAAATCGGGGAGAGGAGACAAGAGTACAAACCTAGCTCACTCTTTCTGCCGAATCCCCCCACTAATCCATGCCCAAAAGTTTCCATGATAGGTAAGGAAAATTACTCAACTATGCTAATGAAAATTCATACCTTCGGGGTCGGGAGACCCACCTTCAAACATATGATCATAACATGTTGAATTTCCATGATCTTGGGTCTAGGATAAAATCTTAGAATCTCTAACCTACCAAACCAAGAATCTCAACAAAATCTACTTTGCACAGAGGAACAATATAATGCAGTAATTCACACATGCACAAGTATAGACAATTTTTTGCAAAATATTGTACAAATATGTACAACAACCCAATCTTCGTAATATTAAATCAACTAAATAATTCAACAATCTAGGGCTCCCTTACAAGGGAAACAAGATACAATGACAATCTCGCTGTCGTCTCTATGTCGTATCTCGTCCTGTCGCTCCTTTGCTCCCGTTCTGCTCTTTAGCTGTGCCTTAGTCCATCAAAGGGAAACATAGGGAGTCTCTAGGAGGGTTGCCACCTATCACTACTCCAAGTCACTTCTGCTACAATGAACACGGGCTGATCCAATCTGCTCTTCTAGGCTAGCCAACGCTTGAGCTCTGATCTGCCAATCTAGTAGCCTCTTTCGTCCATCAAAGAGCTACGCATTAGGCTCAATCCTTCACCCAACCTTCAACTGTCAACGTCACTTTATGATTTCTTGTCAAGGGCTACATTGGGTAGCCAACACGCTACCCTCCACCAGTCCAATGGCACCCAACACTTCACTGCAAGATCTGATCCTAGTTGGGTTTCGTAACATCCAAGACAATCCCAACACATGGCTCACACATGCTACAAATTGTCCACACATGGACAACCTTCCACATAGCATCAAATCAACATGAGATCATCAACCAACCATGCTTTGACCGCACTTTGAACTGGTGGATTGCTGTTTATGAGGATGCCTGGTTAGGGCTTCCAACAACCACCTGTCAGCCTACTTATATACCCTCAACAAGCCTCCTACAGCTGTGGCATAGTCCCTCCTCCTTCTTGCTGTCAAACGCCGAGCTGTAGGGCTTAATCCATGCCATTGTTTACCAAAAATGACCCACTGTTCACTAAGGAACGAACCTCGGCTCCCACAACAGAATCCTGTACCCAACCGCAGCCCTAAACAGAGATTATAATGCCACAAACTTACCTCTACACAACCCAGATTTGTCCCTTGAGGCTTCAACCTACTTCTGTCCTAACTCGGCCTCTTGAAAAGCACAATTTCAGACCAAAATGACTCTCCTTCTTCAACTCGGCCTTTTTTATAAACTTCGACTACCTCAGATGATGATCTCCTATGATTTGATGCACATTGGATGTTTAAAATGATCACATTCACCTTGTATTTATATAATTTACAAGGGCTCCATGAATTAATGAATAGATATGACTTTTGGTAAATCTCTTTTCAAGCCTACATGACTTGAACACCCAAAAATTCATTGTGAACTTCAAAAATTCATCTCATCAATGACATCTCGGGATTTGACGATTCTCAAAGCGTTGGATTCTCCTTGCTGTCCTCTATCATTTCCATTCATCACATGTCCAAAATGCTCCATGGATTTGGCCCAAACATTGATGGGTGCAAAACCCCAACCTTAGGTTCCAAGCCCACAAGTGACTCCTTTGGTGATCCACCCTCCAAACCCTGAACCCTAGGGCTTGGAGTACCTCCCAAGCTACTCAAAAATCAACATAACAGATGGGCGAGGGAACACATGGCCGACTCAGGTGGCGGGGAGGATGCCACATCGAGCTATCTAGTGGCTGCAAGGGGCTGTTGGATGCCGATTGAGGACCGTCTAGGAAAAAAAAATTCTCCTATGCATTCTACCCACAGGTTGTGGGTAACACACCCCTTTCCCTCTTCCAATCCTTGTCACATACTTCCAGAAGGGTGTATGATCTCTTTGGTTTTTTTTGTATCATCACTATCATTTTCATTTTCTTCATCCCCTTCATGGTATGTGATGTCTACTATTTCATCACTATCATGGGTATTTTGACATCCTCCATCTTCCAACACCACCATCAGAATAAAAATAGAAACAAAAATATATACCACATTGACATACCCATGATGGTTGTTGAATCTTGATAATAACTTGTTTTCTGCTGTAGAATGATGAAGGAGAAATGGGAAAGAGTAGGAAAAGAGATCATGCAAATATCCAACATAACATATTATACTAGTTTACAACACATGGAAAGAAAATAAAGAAAACAAGAGTGGGCTTTAGAGCCTATCTCTTTAGCTACCCGATGGTGGTTGAATATGACTATGGCACCCTTCAATCTTCCTTCCAAGTTTTCCAATTCCTTCCAAGCTCTCCAATCTCCCTATCACGCCTTCAATCTTCTCAATAACTGGCAGGAAGCCCACTCAACCCTTCTAGCAAAGAGAAGGGAAACGAGAAATAGAATGAGAGAAAAATGGAGTGGGTGTTTTAATCCTAACAAACCCTACCCATGCATTTTGAAACCATTTGGAACCTTGACTTGCTTCCCAGACACAATTTTTTTTGCCAAATTTGCCTCATCACGTTGGAGCGCAGAGGCAGTGTATTTTTGGCTCTTGCGCTCTTTAACAAAATTTCGCTCCCTGTCTATTTAGGGAATGGTTAGGGAGCGTTTCTCCCAAAAACACTCCTAGAAGGCAGTGTTCAGGGAGCATGCTCCCAAAAAACACTCCCAAAAGGCAACATTCAGGAAGTGCACTCCCAATGGCAATGCCTGAATGCTCTCTCTGGGAGTGTGCTTCGGGAGTGGCTGGTGGGGTACTTCCCTGCAGGGTATGTCTTTAGATTCCAATAGCTGTTCTTGGATTGTATTATCTAAGAATAGACATTGATATCATATTTTCTTCCTGACTTCAACCTACAGATTAAGCCTAGGTTATCTTTGCAACGACTGGAATTGATGGTAATTGAAATTTTGATTACGTGCAGTAATTGTCATCTGCTGACCGTTGGATTAACCAGATATTGTCTTTGCTTGGATAGCATATTTGATTGTGAAGTTCCATTGTTTAACTGTTCTGAATGTAGCAAACAAATTGAAGCCACTGTTTACTTACACATGCCCATAGTATGATGCACTATATCTAAAAAAGGTTTAGCAACTGGCCTACTAAGCTCTAACTTTAAATGGTTTTGTTTAACAGGATTGAAATTCTGTGTCATGATATCAATGTACACATCCCACATCATATTTCACAGAAGATTCCAAGTTACAACTTGCGGCTAGCTCATGATTCTCTCCGGAAGAATTGGGGCAAGGTACCTGCACAATCATCTAGACTTTCAACTCAAAAGATTGTAATTGAATTTACCATTGTCATGTTTTAAAATCTAAATATATTTTCAAGGACAATGCTAGATTTTATGACATCTATGAAATTCTGGGTTTTTCTGATTAGTTTGCTTATTTGGATGTGCACAAGCAGTATCTTAATGAGGCTAAGTGGAACTGGCGCCTAATGAAGACGATCATGACAAAGTGTCACATTTATGATGAGGAAAATAATTATGTGGCATTTGATGAAGGTCTACCTGAAGAGTCTAAAATCATTGGATTTGTGAGGAAAATGATGCCCAACATTGCCTGAAATGCATAGATATCTTCTCTACTGCTATTGAACCATTGCAGACACATTACCCAAGTGTTGATTTTTGCCATCTGTAGCTTTTATTCTGACAGTCATCGGCATGATTTTCTCTCTTCAATCAAATAAAGCTACAGGAAAGGTCAGGTGCAGAATAAGATGGTTGACCTTCAATATTTATGTGATTTTTAATTCCCCAAGACATCATTTTCAAATGAGGGTTAGTATTACTTGACAATGTCTTGGAAATCCACGTGATGATAAGTGAAGATATTGGCATAGAGGGATGTAGACAAAATTTTGAAGTTACTGGCAGAGGTATCAATTGTTTTCATAGGTATATGAATTATTATAAATCTCTCATTTTTATTGTATTTTATTCTAAATTTATACATTGTTTGTTGGAGATATTAATCTACCCAACCAAAATATTGGAAGCTTGTGAGGTTGAATTGGGAAGATTTATGTTGCATGCCTTCAACGGTAGTTTGTAGTGAGTAGGATCATATGAACCACTTCTTATCAAAACATAGGGTCTAAAATAATTACAAAATCAGGCTAGATGTGAGCATATTAGTCTATTGGGTACATTTTCACACCAAGTTATGCCTAAATGTGTACCTGGTATAGTTGGCACAATTTGGAATGTACCCAGACCTTGAGTATCAGGGGATGTCATGCACATTTGAGGGCAGCTATGCCCTGAAAAGAGAGATGCACAGAAAATCTGTATATAAATCAAGGAAAAATTCATACTTTTTTCTTTTCTTGAAGAAACATAAAGGTACATCTCTCTCTCTCTCACTCACTCTCTCACACACACATATATATATTCCCATGGACGAAGTCCGGCTTTTTAAGAGCTTAAAACAGGTCAAAGACAAATGTCCTACTAAAAGAGGCCTAGCCACTCTCAATTCTGCCTTTTCTATTGTTCATTTTTTCAAACATCAATCCATCTCCCTGAAGGACGTTCCAAAGGTACAACTTTTAGAATCCTAATTTTTGAGACTCAAGGGATTGTCAAATCCTTGTTGATAGTCTCTTCATCCACATCCACATCTTCAATTGGATCTTTTGGACAAGCATTGATATCCTACTTTGGGGATGTTATTATTTGTAGAATCCTAATTTTTGATACTCAAGGGATTGTCAAATCCTTGTTGAGAGTCTCTTCATACTCATCCACATCTTCATCTTCAATTGGATCTTTTGGAGAAGCATTGATATCCTATTTTGGGGATGTTACTCTATGGAGTTTCAATAGAGTGATCATCCACATAATCCAAATACAAAAGTTCTGGCAGTTGCAAGTGCTTTGGTTAAGATTTGGAATGATTTGGAATCCATTTTCCCTTTTGGGTGAACTAGCACTCGAGGGCTAGACCATTGAAGAAGATGACCCACCTATTGATAATTCCAACAGTGAAAAGTTGTATTCTCATAATTTAATTCCTAAGTCCATTGATGTTTTCCCATTCTAGAATTATCCTGTTTGGAAATCCTTGATTAATGTTGAGCTCAGTTAGACATATGCAATGAAAACCCTATTCAATTTGATCAATATGTACTTTTATAAATATTCCTAGGGCATTCCCAGTTTTTGTAAACATTTTTAAATATCACAAATATATTGGTAGAATGGGGAGACAAACCTAGACCGACATTGTGGTGACATTCATGGTGATAGGGCTGAATTATGGGAACCATAGAATAAGAAATAGACCTGCTCCACCCTAGAACTAAGGCCCCTCTTCAAGGACTTTTTTTTGATAGTTAGCAAGATTTGTAAAATAAACAGTGAAGAAACTTTTTGAACATAAATATTCATCACATTCTTTTGCTCAAGTGGAATGAATTCATTAGAAGAACTTAGAGGTAGGATGCCATAATCCATTGAATCGACATATTATTGTTGATTTTTGTAGCATTGAGAGGTATTCTTACATGCCAATTTGGCCTCTTAAATCGGACCAAGAAATTTTTAATATGAAAAAAATAAAATAAAATTATTTCTACCACATTACCTACCAAAAGTGGGTGACCCCATAGGAGAAATTTTCTCCTAGTCACCTCTTCCAGCCGATAGCCAGTAGCCCTTGAGAACCACCTTGTAGCCGATGTGACATACCATTCATATCTTCGCCACTTGCATCAGTCATATGCCTCCTTGCCCATTTGTTAGGATCACATGTTGGAAGGTGGGCTTTTGGTTAAAAGGTACTTTATTCATTACATTCAGGGGCTTATCCCCGTTTGTATTTTGGGGAATTTGGCATGAATTATGTGGTGACTTGGAAGAAAGAAGGGTCTTGGCTGTAGTCTTGTTCCCTCACCTTAAATGGGGGGTTGAGAGGGGGGCGGGGGGTTGTGGGGGGATTAATTTCCTATCCTAGTCTAGCAGGACTGCCTCGAATGGCTTATCGCTTTAGGAAGCGACACTACTCGAAAATCCATGATTGAGATAATGTGTTCCATCTATCTCGTCCATACTTGCCACTCCCCTCCATACATTATGAGCCCTTATTTCACCTCCCTTCTTTGGGTCCACTGGGATCTAGCACACCCCCTCCCCTTTTCCACACATATGGGTCGGGCCTGCAAATGTTGCCCAAGAGGTTGATGCAACTCAAAGAAAAGAAAGAGCATATTATGGCCACAAGCAAGAAACAAAAGAAATAAAATCATAAAATGAAAAAGATGGCGGGACATTAACATTAGCATGTGGGAAAAAAGCCAAGCATGAGCTCTACCCCTTATCATTATGACCATCACTTGGTTCCCAGGGCCAATGTTGCCCTATCACATCATTAGAAATGAAACCTTGCATGTCCCAACCCTCGGTGGATGATGAACAACCCCACTATCAAGGGGCTAACCACTACTACCCATCATTCAAAGCATGCTCCCATTTACTAGATCTTTCAACAATAATATGGCCACAACAAGAAACAAAAGAAAGAAAATTATAAGATGCAAAATATGGTTGGGACATTAACATTAGCATGTGGGAAAAATCCATGTATGAGCTCTACCCCTTATCATTATGACCATCACCTGGTTCTCATGGCCAATTTTGCCCTATCACATCATTAGAAAGGAAACCTTGCATATCCCAACCCCTGGTGGGCGATGAACAACCCCACTAAGGGGGTAGACACTGCTGCACATCATTCAAAGCATGCTCTCATTTCCTAGAGCTTTGAGCAATAATACAAAGAAAAATCAAGAAAAAACAAACGAAAATAAGAGGGGTGGAAAAACAAAACAAACAGAAATAAGAGGGGTTGAAAAACAAAGGCCAGGATAACTCATGCATCCACAATTTCTCCATGCTCACATCTGTACATCCAATATCTGAAACTCCTCATCATTGCTACTCATTTGACCATGGCATTTGGCCTTGAGACCCCTTCTCCCCTTCCGTTCCATTATTATTCACATGACACCTATCGATTGAAGGGACGATCGAGGACATGTCACTTCCCTTTGGGGGTTTCCAACCCCTAATAGGGTCATCTATTAGCCACTTCTAACTAGGAAGTAACACCATTACATAACTGAAGCCCCAATTTTGGATCAAGAACCTTATATGGAGTGTCACATTGCCCATTACTTGCAAGCTTGGTTGACTTAGATGCAAAAATGATTAAATGTACCTGGTGTCATAAGTTGCAACACCATATATTGTATGTGTGATTGGTAGGTGGTTTCATTACGAGATGGACAACTTAACTAGAACTTATTGACCACTGAAATGTACATTTGAAAACTTGTCAACTACTCCATGATCAAAGTGCACTTTGAGCATTCCAACATTGTCAGAATAGTTAGAATTTCAGAATTTCATCATCCTCATTCAACAGATTGTCAACATTTTGTATTCCAAATTCTGCAGCCCAACGAGGATATTATAAAAAATGATTCTAGAATAATGAAAAGTGGGTCATGTAACACATCTAGGTAGCTTAGGATTTTGTTAGAAAGTTTTCACTCTAGGGAGATTTTTCCCTTAGCTAATTATTTGTGTTTCTTAATACTAAATAATTAGCTAATTTTTTCTCCCAAATATCCCCCAAAGCTGGAGTTATGCTTGATGGTAAAGTCTTAGGTGAGTCCTAGTGTATAAAGTTGATGTATATTACCATACTAGATCATGTCTAAAGTTTCACAAAATTTGGTTTTGTTAGAGTGTCAACTTTTAATTATTAATATTTCCCATTGGTCTGGATTTTTAATAATTATTTGATGTAAAATGTAAAAAGTGTTGTCTATAGATGTTGTAGGGGGAATGAGTACTCAAAATTAGACCTCAACACCTCAACTTTCTATCTAGATACACTTTGAGGGTAAAAAAAATGTCTTTTACCCTCATTTCCTATTTTTTTTCCCCACTTTTGGGCAAAAACTAACAATTAATTAGCCATAAATTACCCCCCAAAAATTAGAGAAAATAAAAATTCTCTCCCAGTGCAAAAATATTAAAAAAGTGAAGTGGACTTTCCCAAGAAAGAAGTAAAGTCAAAAAGTTGAGGAATCTCCACAAATCAAGCAAGAAAAATCCCAAGGAAAATTCGTTGGTCCTTCTCAACGACTAGTGGTCCAAAAAATCGATTTTCTCGAGGAAGATGGTCTAGTTTGCTAATTTAAATGAGAATTTTTCAAGGAGAAAAATTGGAAAATGATTTTTTGTGGTTCATAGCACTTTGACAATGAATTTCAAGGCCATTTATCCACTCATTCAAGCAAAACGACTACCTTCCCTCAGGATCTGCGCAGACTCATCAAGGGTTCAGATTCGTTCCATTTTCTCATTGGATCTTGAAATTTCCACTTGGAGAGGGGTTCTCTCATTTTTTCTATAAATTGAGCCTTTGCTATCTCGTTGTAACAAATGAAAATCAAGCCTTTGGCTAAGTGAAGTTCTGTTTGATTATGTACTCAATTTTTTTCTGAATAATAAAGAAAATACATTGTGGGCTAATGCACTGTGGTTTTTTTCTTCTAGCTTCTATGGTAAAATCTTTTTGATTTTCTTGCTCTTAATACTCTACTGGTGCTAATAATTTTTTTTTGTTATTTCACTTGCCAGTTGTGGATCTAGTATTTGTAAGAATATATCTTACATTAGTATTTGAGTTTTGAGAAAACACTTTAGATTTAGAGGCACTAGTGGATTTTTGGTTGGACCCTTAGTCCTCTATTTCATTGTGATATCTATCTCATTGCGATCTAACAAAATTATTTCGAGTGTGTAGAGATCTTTTTTGAATCAAATGTTGAGCGTTCGACGATGTTTTTGGTTGAACTAACCAACTCTCAATGATAGAAGTGGAAGAACCCGATTTGGTTTCTCTCAAAGGGCTTTATCATAAGAATGATTTCTAAGGGAGTTTCCTATGGAAGAACCCACTCTGGTTTAGCTCAAAGGGCTTTATCATAAGAATTATTTCAAAGGGAGTTTCCTTGCCATTTTCTTGAGAAAATCATTTATCTCTAAATCTCTCTCTCACTGTAATGTGCTTTAACTAAATATTTTTTCTAGTTTAAGAGCTTATTTTTTCTTATTGAAGGGTGGAGGTGTCCTAATACCTTTTGGATTAACACTTGTAAATTTTGTAAATATTTTCTAACCCTCAGTGTATGTAGTTTTATCTCCTTCCATATACTTGTCTCTATTCTTCTTGGTTTTTGCAAATTTAGTTGGAAAGGAGGATTTTAGCGTGGAAATTTATCATAAATTTGTTTGTAGGTGAACGCTTGGGATTTAAGGAGATATCATTAATTTTTTTTTAAGCCTAGAGCCTACACTTGTTCGTGATCTAAGCCATTTATTTTTCCTCCAAATCCTTGTGAAGATTTTGCTTAGGAGGCTAGACAGCTAGGGACTCAAGTATGTTTTGTGAAGAAATCATTCATTAAAGGCTTGTAAACCCAAGATCAAAATTTTTGGAGGCCTTTTCTTCGTTGGCTGTGAGCAAAAGAGGGACATTCCTTCTCTTCTTTCTGCAATTTCCTTCATCTTGGACGGCTAGGGTTTGAGCAAAATTTTTGTGAGGGGATTGGTTAATTGTTTGAGGAAGATTAATTGTAATTCATTGTTATAAGCTTTGTAAAATTTCTCTTTTTATTCTTGCAACTTGAGGAGTTTCCCTTTCAAAGAACTATATTTTTGTAAAACCTCAAGGGTTTATAGCCCTCAGTCTTGTCCAAGAGGGTATAAAGGAAATTTTTCGTGAGGGAGCTTGGGGTTTTTCCCCTTGGTATCCCACCTCCTCATTTGAAAGGAGGAATTCTTAATGGTGGTGACTAACTCTTTAGTTTAGTTTAAAATTTTCTTGCTATCTTAGTTCTTAGATCTAACTAATTCATTTTGTATTTATTAGATTAGTTTCATTTTCTTACTTCTTGCATTTTAGATCGAATCTCTTAAATTCCTCATTTCACTATTGCTAGTTCACTAATTCCAATTGTTAGATCTAGATTTAATTTCTTGCAAATAACTCTAAAATCACTTGTCATCTGTGTAATCTAATTATTATTGTGGTTTCCTCAGCTATTTGATTTAATTTACATTCTTGGTCTAACTTGTTATTTACTCATTAGCATTTTACTATGATAAAGTTATTTTCTCGATATCATTTTTAAGCGTTTCATTTGAATAACTTTATTTTCTTCATTGGTCACTTTAAACACTCTAAATGCACTTCTTAAATCAGAGAGGCTAAGGAACACAAGATCTCTCGAACCCAACAAATTTTTGGGGAGAAAACATCTAGAGACAATCTAATTAAGTTAATTGATCAATAATTAAATATTTTCTAAGTCTAACTTAGGACGCGTGATTAATTAATAATAATTAATTGGGAAAGATGTTAATTCTATAGAAACTCACACAGATCAAGTTTGAGATGATCTTAGCCATTGATCAGGATCTAATCATGGTTGTTGGTTCAATATTGAGTGATTAGAGGACACACTTGAGAGGTCGAGTTCCTTGTCAAAGATCAAGCTACCTAGTTGTAGAGATCGAGCGAGGGAGAGAAGTTGAAGCCAAAAGGGATGCAAAGATAGAGAGGGAGCAAAGACAATGATTGCAGAGGAGTTTCTCGTTCTAGAGAGGTAGTAGCAGAGAGGCTGAGTTATTCCACTCAGAGGTTGCGCAAAATCCTCAAGGAGGAAAATCAATTCAACTGAGGAGAGGGTTGATTTAGTTGTCGTAGGCCAAGAATTTCATCAGAAGGCCCAACGAATCACCTCCAAAAGCAGAGTCATCCAGGACGTCAGATTCTGAGTAGTTCTATAGGCAAAGTAAGTAGAGCCCGCACAAGCACTACGTAGAGGCTCACGCGAGGGCAGATCGAGTAGCTAGTTTTTCCAGATTTCAGAGTCGGGATCAGGTGTGGAGTTGAGGTATTTGCCTCACAGATATTTTGGCCACATTCGTTGTTGGATTTCCAGTTTGACATCCATATTGTACTAAGAAATTTCACTGTTGCATAATAATAATAAAACCCTCATTTGCTGCACTGGTTTTCCCACATTGTGTTTTTCTAGGGACATTTGTCCAAAAATAACGATGTCATTTTTATTGTGTGCATATATTTTCTCTATTCTAGTTTAGTTTTAGCAACTTTTTTACTGTGCAAAAATTGTCGTGTGATTTATTTGTTAATTTTCCATAACAAAATAAACTACATAATCAATAAGTTAGAAGATAAATTCCAGTTGTTGCATTTCCAGGAAATTTTCACAGAAGTTTAACTCATTGGCCAGATTTGACTAAGCTGAATAGATGTTATATATTTTCTCTTTTGACTTGGATTGACTGGTATTAAAAGCTTGGGAATTGGCACATATTTCTAGACAATTTATATTGTAAACTTTGTTGAAGATTGAATTCTCCTTATAAGAAAAGTTGGTTGGGTTTTTCCCAAGGTTGGGTTTTCCTAGAGTAAAAAGTTGTATATTTTGTGTTTGGCTGCCTCTTTATTGATACTATGGTTATTATTACATTATAGTTGAGATTTTCTATGTATAATTGCTTAATGATATAAGTGACTTAAGATAACTCGAGAATACAAATCATTGGAAGTAATTATCAGGATCATAAAAGTTGTTTCTATTATAATAAAAATCAATAATTACCATGTTATATAATATGAGGGTAGCTCATATATCATCGATTTCAATATTTTCAGTTTTGGAAGTTTATCTTGTTTCTCCACAACAAAGGCAATAGGTGGATGGGATAAAGTAGATATGGAGGGTTTATTATTGACGATATCTTTGAAGGTGATAAGGCTCATCAATATGTACATTATAAAGGGTCATAATGACATCCTCTAGCTTTAGAACTATCTCTTTCTCACATTTATTTACATTTTTTGTCATATTATCCTTTGTGAGAATGGTGAAAGATGTTTTGTTAATTTTAGTTAACCATGATATGTTCTATGCTTAGAGCACTTTACTTCAATCTTTCTTATTAGCCCAATTCAGTTTCTAGATATGCAATCATATAACCATTGATAGTAAAGAACATAAATAAATCAACTGAAGACAAGCCAAGATAAGAGACACAAGAATTCTTATAATTCTTCTTATTCAACAAAGAGAAAATATATTTTACAACAGTCAACAGGATGCCCTAGCCAGCAAAGTCTTTGCTGGTCAAACCAGCAATTCAGACTCCAATCAAGCTCGGTCAAGCTCGGTCAAACTCGACCTTCCATCAAAGTCAAACACAACCCAAAACATTCCAAAAGTATGGTCAAAGCTATGGTCAATAACAGTCAAGTGAACGTTCTGCCTTTGTTTTTGTGCTTCTAGTTGCGGCCTCTCCAAATCAGAATTCTGACCCAGAAAACACAGTCAAATCACAAGAGTTGACCCAAAGTCATCGCTATCCACAAGCCCTAAACCAGTTTGAAAATTGCAGCTTCTGTTTTCACACGGAGGAGAGAGAAGCCTCTAACGCTGTATGAACCAATCAGATGAGAGATATATGTGTGAGATGAATGAATGATGAAATCAAGATCATGTCTCTCCTTTTTATATCCTTGACCGCAGGTGTGTGACACAACTTTTGGGGCTTATGAGCCTACATTACAATTGTGGCCGACCTTGACAAATTGCATGTGTGTGGAAAAAAGAAATTCAAAATACAACTTCTGCTCATCCAAACAAGATGATCTTTAAATCAATCTTGCACCTCTTCGAAAGAGGAATCCAAATAATATCATCTCCATCATGAGCAGTGAAATATGGAGTTTTTCCCTAGTTTCCAAATTTAACACTCCCTCTCAACTAGGGAGAACTCCATCTAACCATCCATTTGTCAACCTATGCAATCTTGTCATCTAATACCATCATGTACTATCATATATCATCCTACAATCATGTATCATCCTGTTGTCTCTACTTTGCTGGCTCTGCTATGCTATAGAAGAAATAACGAGAAGAAATGATCGAGAGTGAGTCACAAAGACCTTACCACTCTCCACTGATGCGAAGTCAGTTTAGAGGTAAAAGCCTCAACCAGACTTGATCCCAGATCAAGTTGTTGTACACATCCCATCCTAGACATAGAGAGTATGGAAATACATGATGCGTCCATTGGTAATGCTATGGTCTCCATCCTCATTTCCCAACTCATTGGCCAGATGAGAGGTACTTCCCATGAGTCCCGAACTACATGGGTAGGATGCATGTGGGGAATAGATCAAAGAGAGGGTGAACCATCTCAATATCGTAATGGTGGGGAAATAGCACACCAACAAGGTAAGGCGAACCTAGCCCTGTGGTTTCTTATAGCTCCAAGTAGCTATCCCCAAGCCCCTCGGAGCTCCCAAAGCTCAAAGTCCAACTCAAGTGGGACCCTCAGTGTAGGTTCTGTCCACGATACCAAGCTTCTCATGGAAGGTTAAGAATTTGACCTTCCCCAAGGGCTTCGTGAGAATATCTGTGACCTGCTCATCAGTCCCAATGTGATGGAGCCTTACGGCGCCTTGTTGTACCATGTCCCAAACAAAGTGGTGCCCATAGTTATCAAAACCGGCCGGTCAGTTGAGCCCCCGGTCAGAACCGCTCATGAAACTGGGTTTGGAGGAGGGTCTCCCCTGTTTTGGCCAATTAACCGGACCTAACCGGCTGGTTAGGTACGGAACCGGCTGGTTAATGCATAAACCGACTGGTTCCGTACCTAACCGGCTAGTTAGGTGCTCTTTCCCTACACGGACCCACGCACGGCCATAAATGGGTTTTAGGGCTGATGTGGACGTAAGGGGAGGGTTGTTTCCCTCCAAAAACACCCTCCCCAATCTTTTATAAGAAGGGGCAGCCTCTCCTTTGTCTCACACCATTTCATTTGCTGTTTGTGAGTTTGATTGAGAGCTTGGAGAGTGTTGAGTGTTTGTCGGAGCAGTGATCTTGGAGGCTTGGAGTTGGAGTTGGAGCTATCTTGGAGATAGTTTAGAGCTGTCAATAGAGTGGGCATCTTCAAGAGGATGCTAAGGAAGCTAGTTTGCATTGCCAGGTAATAATTTTCACTTGAAAAATCCATCATTTCATTGTTGTTCATGTATTTATTTTCTCATGTGTTTAGCTATTTTATTGCTCTCAAATCTCTAGTCCTATGCTATCAAATTTTGTATGTTTGAATGTGCATTTTATTTCATAAATTTAGCCTTAGTTGTCCATTTATCTTAGCTGCAATTTTTTTTAAATGGCAGATTTATTTCCAAATTTCAATTATTTCAAGTCAAGATGCCTCCAAAAGCCAAGGACAGTGCATGGGTCTAGTGTGATGTGATTGATGGAAAGATGGTATGCAAACTTTGTCGAAAATGTATTGGAGGTGGGGGTATTCTTAGTTTGAAACATCACTTGGCTGGGATAAGAGGCAATGTAACGCCATGTGATGCACCTAATGCATTGTTAGGTCCGGTTAAGGCAGAATACCTTGCCAAGCTTGAAAAGTTTGAGGAGACTAAGGCTAGGGAGAAGGCCATCCAAGATGAAATTGCAAGGAAGAGGGAAATAGTAGAAATGATGAGAGAGAGTGGGTATGAAAATGATGAGTATGAGATTCAAGACTCCACTTCTGTCCCTTCCACCAATAACCCCTTTCACTATGTTCTTCTTGTTGGCAAAAGATCAAACCCAACAAAGAAACCCAACCTCATGAATTATTTCTCGTCCACTGCTAATCCCACTGCCACTTCCTTCATGTCTCAGCCAACTCCAAGTCATCAACCCACTTTGGATCAACATTGGAAAAATCAATGCAAAGAAGCTTCTTATCAGTACATTGCTAGATGGTGGTATGATTCATATATCCCATTTAATGCTGCTCTCTCACCTTATTACCAAGCTATGTGGGACTCTGTTTTTGTTGTAGGAAAGGGCTTCAAAGGCCCTTTTGCGCATGAGTTAAGGGGAGCTCTTTTGCAACAAGAGATTTGTAATATTGATGAATATTTGGCTGAATATAAAGAGTCATTGCTCAAAACAGGTTGTTCCATCATGTCAGATGGATGGACTGATGAAAAGAACCGCACTATCATTAACTTCCTTGTTGCTTGCCCTCGTGGAACAATGTTTTTGAGATCAGTTGATGCATCTGATAAGGTGAAGGATGCAAACCTTCTATTTGGGCTTTTGGATGAGATTATTCAGAAAGTGGGAGAGCAGAATGTTGTGTGGGTCATCACAGATAATGCCTCAAACTATGTTCTTGCTGGAAAGATGCTTGAGTCCAAGTATAATACCATATTTTGGACTCCATGTGGTGCACATTGCATGGACCTCATGCTTGAGGACATAGGCAAAGTGGAATGGGTAAAAAACACTATAGAGCATGGCAAGTGCATTACAAAATACATTTACAACCACTCATGGGTATTGAGCCTGATGAGGAAAAACACTGGGGGCAAAGAGCTTGTTAGGCCTGCCATTACGAGATTTGCAACTCACTTCCTCATGTTGCAATGTCTCAATTCTCCACAGAAAAACTTGCAGAAAATGTTTTCTTCTGATTGTTGGACTGAATCCCGGTGGGCTCGTAGACAAAATGGAAAAGACACCAAAAAGAAAGTCTTTGACATTAATTTTTGGAAAAGGTCTTCAGAGTTGGTAAAAATTACTGAGCCCCTTGTTAAGATGCTAAGGATGGTGGATGGGGAAAAGATGGCAATGGGATACATTTATGAGGCTATGGATCAGGCCAAGGAGCAGATACGGGCAGCTTACAGGGGCAGGTTAGCTAAATATGGCCAGATATGGGAGATCATCGATAACAGATGGAACAATCAACTCCATCGTCCTATACATGCAGCTGGGTATTTTTTGAACCCAAAGTATCATTATAGAGCTCGGCTAGGAGATCAGCAGGATGGGGAGGTCAGATCTGGATTGATTGATTGCTTGGAGTGCATGGTCCCTAACCGTGCAGACTTTTTGGAAACACATAAACAACTTACTCTTTTCAGTATGGCAGCTAGTACCTTTGGAAAGAACTTGGCAAAAATGGCAAGAGATGTGGATCAACCAGGTAAACAATTCCAATTTGTTTTTCTTTTCATGTTAAATTGTTTGTAAATAAGTAATGAAATGAACTATGTTACTAATGAATGTCTTTTTATTTGCAGCACATTGGTGGGAGTCATTTGGCGGCCAATGTCCTCAATTGCAAAAGTTTGCAATTAGAATCCTTAGCCAAACTTACATTGCTTCAGGTTGTGAGCGCAATTGGTCTGTTTTTGAGCGCATACACACAAAGAAGAGAAACCATTTGGAACAAAAACAGTTAAATGATCTTGTGTTTGTGCAATACAACCTTCGCTTGAGGCAGAACCAACTGATGAGCAAAACACCTGATCTAGATCCCATTGTGTTGGATGATATTGATCCAACATCAGAATGGGTGGAGGAGACTGAAGATCCAGTGTTTGAGGTTGATTTTAATTTTGATGCAGCAGTAGCGGGGGGTGAATTTGAAGCAGATTTGGTGGCGCCATCAGACGCAGACCTAGGATTGGTAGCTGCATCAAGCAAAGGCAAACAACCAATGGACAACACTAGTCATGCACCTCGAGTAACTCATGCTTCCATTAGGTCCACTTCTATTGTTATTGGTGGCAGGGGTACTGAGGTTGTAGATGAGCCTGAGGCTAAGGCATCCTCAGACTCTGATCCAGATGATGTCTATGTAGCAGCCGATGTTGATCCTGTGTCTAGTAGCGGTGATGAACTTGATGATTGATCATCATTCATGTGTAGTCTTGTATTAGGCCAATGGCCTTATAGCTTATAGCATTTTTTTTGGACTTTATGGGCCATTTGGAGCCTCATTGCTTATGTATTTTTCGATGATATGTATTGCACTCGATTCCATTTTGATATATTCACCTTTTCATGGTATATAAATGAGCAAACTTTGCATATTTTGTCTCTATTGGCTTGGAATCATGGTTTCAAATCTTAAAAATAGTTTTTTTTATTAAAAAATAATTATTTAATGTATTTTTTTTAAAACCGGTTCATTGAGATCTGACCGCTACCGGTTAGATCAGTTCCGGTTCGAAACCCGGTTCATTAGGTCCACCGGTCCGATCACAGGTTCCAGTTTTAATAATGTGGTGGTACCTAATATCAATATGCTTGGATGAATCGTGGAACACAAGATTCTCTGAAAGACATATCCCACTTGGTTGTGAAAAAGGATCACGGTGGTATCTAGCACATGCCAAAATAGCTCACTGAAGAGCTTTCTCAAGCAAACAACTTCACAATAGGCCATGCTTCCTGCAATGTATTCGACGTCGGCGGTGCTCAAAGCAACCGATTTTTTTTTCCTATTCATCCAATAGATCGAAGCAGAACCTAGAGTGAAGCAACATCCAGATGTGCTCTTACGATCCACCACACTTCCTACCCAATCGCATTGGTATATCCAAGGAGCCTCATACTCCCAGCAGTGTATCTCAGCCCATGGTTGATTGTGCCCCGAAGATATCTCAAGAGATTCTTGGCACCAATCCAGTGAATGTGATGAGGCTCGACCATATATTGACTCAACATGTTCACTGAAAAACATATGTCTAGACGTGATTTCACTAATAACATCAAGGCTCCCACGAATTGACGATACTCAGTGGGATTTCCTAACTCGGGACCAGCATCACTTCCACACAACTTCTTAAAGTTGAGTTCCATTGAAGTAGTCACGGACTTGTAGTCCACCATCCCAAATCTCTCCAGTAACTTCAAAACATATTTTCCTTGAGAAAGGAAAATCTCACCTGGCTTTTGCCAGGCCTCCAAGCCTAGGAAATAGTGCATCAATCCTAGGTCCTTCATATCGAACTTGGAAGCTAGCTCCCTCTTACATTGATGAATGAGAGGGTCAACACCTATCAGGAAGAGATCGTCCACATAGAGGACCAGAATGAGAGGCTTGTCATTATCAACCTTAAAATAAAGGTTTGGATCAACATCACTTCGATTAAAGGCCAACTTCATCTTGTAGCTATCGATCCTCTCATACCAAGCCTTGGGGGCTTGCTTCAACCCATAGAGGGCTTTCTTCAACCTGCATACATACGTGTCTCTATCTCGAACTTCGAACCCTAGAGGTTGTTCCACATATACCTATTCCATGATTGAGCCATGTAAGAAGGCAATATTCACATCCATCTGATGTAGACTCCATCCTAGCGATGCAGCATGATCGATCAGATGGTGGTGTAGTGGGCAACAGATGCAAATATTTCATCATAACCTATTCCTTACTTCTGCGAGAAGCCCCGGGCAACAAATATTGCCTTGAAATTTTCAACACTTCCATTGGCCCCATGCTTGATCTTGTAGAGCCATTTCGAGGTGACAACAGATTTTTCCTTCGGTCTAGGGACCACATCCCAGACATCATTTTTCATGATCGACTCATATTCCTCATCCATAACATCCTTCCAAACTTGATGCTTCACGTCTTCTTCAAATTTTCGAGGCTTAGATTGTACAATAGTGCTCATGTCTGCTAAGTACCCTTGGTACCTATTCGAATTCTTACTTTCATGGAATGTTCCCCTTGGAGCAATATGTCTCTCGGCATCTTTGAGAGTGCCTCTAAGCCATGAGGGCCTCCTTTTATTTGAATAAGGTGGATCTATAAGATTCATCATACCTTCAACTTCGAGCATTGGTTCATCCTTCAGTTCTTCCTGCCGTATATCTTCTTCTTCTTCTTTGTCTTCCTTTGATATAGGAAGATCTCTAACCTTCCTAAGGGCAACATTTTCATCAAAGGTGACATCATGACATATCTCTACTTCTCTTTGACCAAGCACATAGATTCTATATGCCTTCAAGGTTTCACTGTAGCCCACAAACATTTCCTTCTTTCCAGAAGCATCCAACTTGCTTCTCTTTTCTTTTGCAACATGAAAATATATAGGACTTCCAAAAACTCTAAAATGAGAGAGATCAGGATTCTTACCAAATAAGACTTCTTCGGGAGTTTTGGAGTCCAATGCAGAATGTGGGCATCTACTTTGAACATACACAACGGTGTTGGAAACTTCTCCCCATAGGAACTTCGGAAGACCTTGGTCATAAAGCATGGCACGAGAAGCTTCCAAAATGGTTCTATTCTTCCTTTCAACAACACCATTTTGTTCGGGATTATACACAGTAGTGGTATCCATATTAATGCCAGCTTCCCTGCAATAGTCATTGAATTCATTTGACTCGTATTCGGCTCCATTATTGATCCTCAAAATTTTTATCTTCTTTCCTGTTTGATTTTCAACCAAGGCCTTGAAGGTGTGGAACCACTTGAATGCTTCGTCCTTCTTCTTAAAAAAGTATATCCAAGTTTTGTGGGAGAAGTCATCTATAAAATTGATGTAATATAAGAATCCTCCCAAGGAGGTTACGGGAAACATACCAGATAGATCATAATGAATTAATTGTAAAATATCATATGTCTTTGTGACACTCGAGGGGAATGGTCCCCTTATGTGCTTTCCTTCAGCACAACCTTGACATACACCTTCATGATCATATTTGAAATCGAGCATACCTGTCACCACCTTCCTTGCTTCGAGAAGGGCTTTATAATGAATGTGTGAAAACCTCCGGTGCCATGGCTTAGATTGAAGAGATGTGTTACATGTCATGGCTCACAGTGGACTTCCTCCAACCTGATTACCTCAGGCCCGAGCAAAAAACCCCTCAATAGCAAAGGCGTCCCCTTGAAGCCGAAACAACACTGATACCAAATGTAGGTTTTAACCCTGAACAAAAATTATCTGCAAACGAATCTTAAAAACAGAAAATAAATAATAGCGAGAGCGTAAAACATAAAATATATATACACAGAGATTTTCCCCTGGATCCCAAATCAACACGACCAACTTGATTTTTCATTATATTCCTTTTAGTGTTACAACACATATATATACATGCTGAAGCATACATAAACCCCAATCCATTGGATTAGAACATAACCGTAGTTCCCTTGACCGGATCTACAAAATATTAGGGGCTAAAAACCATCATGCCCCAAAACCATGTGCAAACCCATGCACAAAACCATTGGCGGGTCCGCCCACCAAAAAATAAGGTCCAATTTTTTTTTCTTTTCTAGGGGCGCTGCCCTGGACCCCGAACAAGGGGGGCTGCTGCCCCCCCTGGTGACCCCCCCGCACATTACTAGTCGTGGAAAGAATATAACACATACCCAACAATAGAGTGTGTCAACCCTGAAACCAAGAGTGAACACTTCTTTGAAGTTCCTCTTCCAAATGTGTACCTTTTCATCAATGAATTCCACCTTGAATCCTTTTTCTTCCATTATCGAGATAGAAACTAGATTATTCTTCAAGTCAGGTACGTACAACACATCTTGCAAACAGAGGACTTAACCTTGATTTAGATGAAGGGTCATAGTTCCAATCCCTTTCACGGTATAGGTGGCATTGTCTCCAAGGATAGTTTCCAAATTAGTATCATTTTCAATCAAATCAGATGGAGAGAGGCCATCCAGTGAATTTCTTTGAGGCACCACTATCAATCAACCATTTATCTAGAGTGTCGAGAGGAGATACAACAAAGAGGGAAGATATAAGAATATATTCATTTTTCTTATCAACAACATTAGATTTAGAGTTCCTTGACCTCTTGAAAGGATGACCATTTCCATTTCCATTTCGATCAGAGGGAGCCTTCCTCTTTCCTTTGAACCTGCTGTTCCTTTGATCATTCCCCCTGAAGTTGTTGTAGTCATCATATCAGGGAGAGTCCCTTTTATTGGGGCACTCTCTTGCATAGTGACAAACTTATTACAATTGTAACATCTTCCCTTCCTTCCTTTGGGATCCGCTCTTCCATGATTTTGATTTCTTGGACCAACATTATTCCTCTTCTTTGCATGAGCGGTGAAGGCAGTAGGGTCACTTCCATTCCCATTTTAGGGATGGCCTCTCTCCATCATCCTTGTCTTCTATTAAGTGCATTTCATCAACAATTCATCAAAATTAGGAATTATATTGTTATTGAGAATAGTATTATTAAATACATACCATGGTTGGGGAAGACCTCCAAGAGAAATGTGGGTGAGATTTGGGTCAGCTATAGCCTCTCCAATAGCTAAGAGATAATTTTTTTATTTTGGTGGTTCTCATGAAGTAGGATTGGATGGACTCTCCCTTGTCCATATTGATGTTCTTCAACTTGTTCATCAAAAAGAGAATTTGATTAGCATTGCTAGCCCTGAACATGCTAACAAACTTATCATACATATCCTTAGATATGCCCAGCTCATAGATATAAGCATCCAAGTGCTTATGAATAGAATCCCCAATGATATTCTTTGCCTTGAATTACCATGTCTTGTACTTTGTTTTAGCGAAAACCGATGCATTTGATGGAGGCTCAGTGATCTTTCCCTGCACACAATTCATAACATCTTATTCTTCCAATGTCATATCCAAGGACATTTTCCAAGCATGATAATCAAGCTTATCATTCAACTTGTCATCAGATTTGAAGTATGATGAGGAAGCCATTGACCCTGGTCCTTGTCTATTCAACTTCAGTGATTGATCTTCTCACTCTAGCTTGGGCTTTGTCTTCACCTTAGCTCTGATACCATGTTAATTTCAGTTAACCATGATATGTTCTATGCTTAGAGCAGTTTACTTGAATCTTTCTTATTAGTCCCATTCAATTTCCAGTTATGCAATCACATAACCATTGATAGTAAATGCTGATAGAACATAAATAAATTGACAGAAGACAAGCCAAGACAAGAGACACAAGACTTATTTTAATTCTTCTTATTCAGCAGAGAGAGAATATATTTTACAACAGTCAATAAGATGCCCTAGCCAGCAGAGTCTTCACTGGTCAAACTAGCAATTCAACCTCCAAACAAGCTCGGTCAAACTCGGCCTTCCATAAAAGTCAAACACAACCCAAAACAGTCCATAAATTTGGTCAACGTAGTGGTCAAAGTTTGCGGTCAAAACAATCGACAAAGCTATGGTGAACAACAGTCAAAGTCAACGTTATGCCTCGATTTTTGTGCCTCCAGCTGTGGCCTCTCCAAATTGGAATTTTGACCCATAAAACACTATCAAATCACAAGAGTTGACCCAAAGTCAACGTTGGTCAACGTTGTCCAGAAAAGCCCTAAACTAGTCTGAAAATTGCAGCTTTTGTTTTCACACATGTGGAGGAGAGATAAGCCTCTAAGGTTGTGCGAACTAGTCAGATGAGAGAGAGGTATGTGATATGAATGAATGATGAAATAAGGATCACGTATCTTCTTTTTATATCCATAATTGTGGGTGTGTGACACAATTTTTGGGGCTTGTGAGCCTACATTACAATTCTGGCTGACCTTGACAAATTGCACGTGTGGAAAAAATAAATTCAAAATACAATTTGTGGGCATCCAAAAAAGATGATATTTAGATCAATCTTGCACCTCTTCGAAAGAGCAATCTGTTGAACCCTTAGTTAAACTGAGAGGGGGGGGGGGGTGTGAATCAGTTTAACACATACATGGACTTTTTAAAACTTTTCCCTTAAAACTTATTTACACCTTCATTTCATGATCAACTTAATATGTGAGCAATCTTAATTTGTGAGCAGCAAGTATCAAGCAGATTTGTTTATGTAACAACAGTCTTAATATGTAAGCAACATGTATTAAGCAGATTAGATAAACAAATCAACACATAGACATCATGCACAGAGACACCAGATATAAGTGGAAACCCATAAAGGGAGAAAACCACATCTTATTATTGTTGTGATGAAAAGGCAAGCTCCAACTCCCTCTCACCACTGTTTTCTGCAGGCACCAACCTACAGGAGGCTCTATCCTCAATTCTGCAAGCTACAACTTGCAAGGAAGCTCCAACTCCCATCAATTTTCTGCAGGCACCAACCTACAGGAGGCTCCAACCTCAGTCAGCTACAACCGACATTTTATCAAGCTACAACTTGATGTGGAAGCACCAACTCCCATCTATTTTCTGCAGGCACCAACCTACAGGAGGCTCCTACCTCAGTCAGCTACAACTGACATCTATCAAGCAACAACTTGATAGGGAAGCTCCAACTTCCTTACTCTTTCAAAAGAAAAACACTTACTGATTTACCTTGGATATTAGCTCTGTTCTGTACCATCTTCACTGCTGTGCATCAGTCTTCATATCTGCCTTATATCATTTCTGCATTTTCTCAGATTCACTATCAGCTCCTCCTCCTCTGCTCAGCTCCTCCTCTGCCTCACTGCTTCATTTCTGCATTCTCTAACTTTTCACAGCATTTTGTTCTGCTCCTCCTTCTTCTTATCTTTTCTGCCTCAATTCTGCATTCTCCAACATCCTAACCTCACTATGCATATCAATGTGATATTATTTATAGAAATTCCCTTATGACTGTTAGCATTCCTCAGGGAATTTGAAATGGACAACCATGCCTCTTTGTCTTCTGCCTTCTCATTTCTTTTACCCGCTCATTCAGAAAAAATATAACAATATTCATTAATTTCAATATTATAGTGGGAGTTTTGTTTTCCTACCGGAAACTTGCCAATGCATCACAAACAATAAAAAAATCAATTACAACATTTACATTCACATTTTCAGTTACATAAAGACAATTTTACTCAGCCCATTTTCTGGCTTTTGGCTTTACTGGCTTTGTCTTTTCTGCTGCTGTTAAGTAACTGATCTGCATACTTCTGTTCATCATGCCTGTAAAATTCCCTGTGACTTTTTCAGTTCCTACATTCTTTGTTTACCTCTGTTAGGCCCACATTTTCATCCCTGTGTTTATTCACCTGTTCACTGTACTTGTGTGCACCTGCTGCATATATAACTGCTTTTCAAGTTTATCCTCAAATAAATATAAATTTGGGCAATGTCTGTTCATTATCAATCTTTGTGCTCGGGCTACCTGCTTACACACTCTCTGTCCATATATGAACTTAAACTCAATGGTTAAAACTCATATTACAACTTCAATCCAACTTCTTCCCTCAGGGCGTCCAAATGAACTTTAGCATAAAGCTCATTATATAATATCATTTTCAAATCAATCCATTCAGCCTTTTGGATCACTGCTCATTTTTCTGCAGTTGTCTCTCTCTCTTTCGTTTCTGCACGCTCTCCTCTTCATTGCAGTTGTGCAACTGCTGCATATATAACTGTCTTTTAATATAACTGCTGATTTTAAATCTGGGCAAATTCCAATGCTTTGGTTTCTTTCACTGGCAATTTAAATAAAACTTGGTGTAGGTAAAACCCACAGTCCCCGCTTCTTGAGTATATAAATGAATCCCAAATTTAGACCCAATTAAAATTCAATCTGGGCAAACTCACAACCTCATTATGTCTCCACTAGAAATTTAAATACTGTGCGGAACCTACTTCTTCAAAGGGTTATAAAAACCCACAATGCATATAATGTGCCCCTTTATCAAACCATCATTTATGAGTGCGCTTTATTATCTTTGACTTTGATAAAACTTACTAAAGTATTAACATAGACTATGGTTTGTCAGACTTTCATACTGCCAACGTAACTTTAACACTCTATACCTTGGTCAAAACACAACATATCACACCATACCTTATTTCATGATCTTCTGTCAATATTCAATATGTAGGTTTTAACCCTGAATAGAAATTATCTACACACGAATCTTATAAAAGAAAATAAACAATAACGAGAGCATAAAACATAAAACAGATAAACACAAAGATTTTCCCCTGGATCCCAAATCGGGACGACCAGCTTGATTTTGCATTATATTCCTTTTAGTGTTACAACACATATATATACATGCCGAAGCATACATAAACCCAAATCCATTAACCCTGGATTAGAACATAACCGTAGTTCCCTTGACCGGATCTACAAAATACCAGGGGTTGAAAACCATCGTACCCCAAAAACCATGTGCAAACTCATGCACAAAACATGGGTGGGTCCGCCTATGAGTGGGACCGCACACCAAAAAAAATTTCGCCGGGGCGCTGCCCTGGACCCCGACAGGCAGGGCTTCCGCCCCCCTTGTGACCCCCCTGCTGCGCCCGACGCAATGTACAATGCACGGGGCTAGTCGTGGAAAGAATATAACACATACCCAACATTCTCCCACTTGTTGTTTTCTTTCCATAGGGGGCCAGAGGAGAGCTTATTCATTGGGCCAATTCTTCAACACCCATTGTTTCTCTACACCAAGAGAACTTCTGAGTGCTCACAGACTTCGTCAATGCATCTGCAACATTCTTCAAAGTGTCCACCTTTACCAGCAACACCCTTTTAGCCTCAACTATATCTCTAACAAAGTGATATTGAACATCAATGTGCTTTGTCTTTGAATGATAAGCAGGGTTCTTAGCCAAGAAAATTGCACTTTGGCTATCACAGTCTATCCTTATAGCTTGTTGTACCAACCCCATACTTGAACACAATCTCTGCAACCAAATTGCTTCTTTGCTTGCATGAGTGGCTGCTATGTATTCTGCCTCTGTAGTTGAAAGAGCCACTACAGACTGTCTTTTACTCATCCAACTGACTGCGCCTCCAAATAGGCTAAACACATACCCACTTGTAGATCTTCTTTGGTCCAGATATCCAGCCCAGTCTGCATCAACAAAACCACAAATGTCCAACATTCTTTCCAATCCTGGTCTTCCCTGGTAGCACAAGCCATAATCACTAGTGCCACGTAAATATCTGAAAACCCGCTTCACTGCTGTCCAATGCTCCTTCCCTGGGTTTGACATAAACATGCTCAATACTCCCACTGCATGTGCAATGTCTGGTCTAGTACAGACCATTGCATACATCAAGCTACCCACTGCATTTGCATATGGAACACGGGACATATACTCCTCTTCTTCTTGTGTCTTGGGACACTGTTCAGCAGACAGCTTTACACCTACAGGAATAGGAACCTTCACCGGTTTACTATCCTGCATATTGAACCTCTGCAATATAGTCTCGACATACTTCCTATGGTTTAACCAGAGCTTCCTCTTTGCCCGATCTCTCTTAATTTCCATGCCCAAAATATAGTTTGCAGCACCAAGATCCTTCATGTCGAATTTGGAGAACAGTTGGGTCTTCAAATCTTGGATAATTTCTTTGTCATTTCCAATCAACAACATATGATCCACATACAAGACCAAATAAATAAAACGGTCACCAATTAATTTAAAATAAACATAGTGATCCTCCTTGCTTCTGGTGAAGCCAAGTCCCCGTATATAGGTATCAAATTTCTGATACCACATCCTTGGTGATTGTTTTAACCCATACAGAGACTTCTTCAACTTGCATACTGGTTCTTTCTTACCCTTCACCACAAAGCCTTCAGGTTGCTTCATGTAGATCTCCTCTTTTAGATCCCCGTGAAGAAATGTTGTCTTCACATCCATCTATTCTATCTCAAAATCAAATGCAGCAGCAACAGATAAAAGTAATCTAATAGAAGTAACCTTGGCAATAGGAGAATAAATATCACTAAAATCAATTCCCGGCACCTAGGAATAACCTTTTGCTACCAACCGAGCTTTGTATTTCTCCACCTTGCCTTCTACATTCATATTCTTTTTAAACACCCATTTGCTCTCGATGGGCTTCCTTCCAGCCGGCAACTCCACTAGATCCCATGCCTCATTTTTGTGCAAGGATGCCATTTCATCAACCATGGCCTCCTTCCAGAGTTTTCCATCCTCTGAATCTACTGCCTCCTTGACAGTTCTGGGATCATCATCAGTTATAGTTAAGGCAAAATTTGAACAGAAAGCAGATGGAGTATACCTTTCTGGTTGTCTTCTTTCCCGAGCTGATCTTTTCAAAGCTAGAGTTTGTGGCTCTTCCTCTTTTGAGTCTTCTTTTGTTGTAGAGTCTGATTCATCCTCGTTTAGCTCAAACTCTATTTTCTCAGGTTCCTTTGGTAGGACTTCATGTATAACAATATCTTTCACCTCTTTAAACACCACATCTCGGCTGTACACAACCTTCCTTGTTTCTGGGTTCCAAAGCTTGTAACCTTTTAAACCATCCTTATACCCAATAAAGATGCACCTTTCAGATTTATTATCCAACTTGTTCATTTTCTCCTTTGGAACATGTACATATGCATCACATCCAAATACCCTTAGATGTGAAATAGAGGGTTTCTTACCAGTGCATACCTCACGTGGAGTCTTATCCTCCAACGCTGATGAAGGTGATCTGTTAACGAAGTAACATGCAGTCTCCACTACCTCTGCCCGTAATTCTTGTCCTAACCCGGTACCACTGAGCATGCTTATTTCCTTTTCCATTAGTGTTATGTTCATTCTTTCTACAACTCCATTTTGCTGAGGTGTGTATGGAGTAGTCTTCTGCCGTGCTATGCCACACTTTTTACAGAACTCTTCAAATTCCTTCTTGCAGAACTCCCCACCATTATCTGTCCTCAACGCCTTTATCTTCTTCTCTGTCTGGTTTTCCACCAGAGCCTTAAATTCTTTAAATTTGTCAAAGACTTCAGATTTCTTCTTCAAGAAATATATCCATGTATTCCTTGAGAAGTCATCTATGAATGAAACATAGTACACAGACTTTCCCAGTGATGGAATTGAAACAGGTCCAAACACATCACTGTGCACAAGCTCTAATATCTTGTTTGCCCTCTTAGCACCAGAAGGAAAACTCTCCCGATTCTGCTTCCCATATACACAATGTTGACAGAAATCGAAATCCAGAGAGCAATTAGACATACCTTCTACCATACCATTTCTATGCAGTATCCGAAGGCCCTTCTCTCCAATATGTGCAAGCCTTTGATGCCATAGCATGGTCTTTTCTCCAGAGATAGTTAGGCTTTCCGCTCCTCTTTCAGGAACCACAGAACTGTTACACCCATCAATAACAGTGCTACTTTGTAGCTTGTACAGAGTTCCAATCCGAACTCCCCGCATTAATACCAGTGCTCCCCGAACCATCTTGCAGGCATATTTCTTGAACACTGTTTTTACACCTGCATCATCCATCTTGCTTACGAAAATCAGATTTCTGCGGCCAATGAATATGCGTAACACTGAAGTGTTCTAATCCTTCCACCTTGCAGCTTCACCTTGACCTTTCCACGTCCGATGATTCTGGCCCTCCTATCATCCCCTAGGAAGACATCACCACCATCATATTTCTCATACTCGCAGAACCACTCCCTATGGGGAGTGAAGTGAAAGGATGCCCCTGAGTCAATCAACCATGACTCATGATCTACATGTGTATTTGAAGAAGAAGCCAAATACACATCCCCACCTTCATCCGAGGTGGTTTTTGCCTCTGCGGAAGGAGCTTCATCAGATCCCTTTCCTTTCTCAGGAGCTTTAGATCTGCATTCCTTTTTGTAGTGTCCTTCCTTTCCGCATTTCCAAGAAACCTTTACAAACTTTCCAGGAGATTTAGATCTCCCACTCGAAACCTTATTCTTGTTTCGTTTTGGGGACCTTCCTCGTACAAATAAGGCATCTCCATTCTGGCCCTCCATATTTCTCCGTCTCATTTCCTCCAACAACAAGGCTGAGACAATGTCATCAAAATTCAAGGTAGTTATATTGCTACCTATTGCAATACCCAGACTATCCCACGAGTCTGGTAGAGAACACAACAAACTGATGCACTTATCTTCATATGAGATTTTAATATCAACAAATGATAGCTGACTTACCACAGTATTGAAGGCATTCAGATGCTCTGTCACCGAGTCTCCATCCTTCATCCTCAGGTTATACATTTTTTTCTGCAGGAACAACTTATTCACCAGAGACTTAGATTGGCACAAAGTCCCAAGTTTTTCCCACAAATTCTTCGTCGTAGCTTCCCTAGATACATTCAACAATACTGAATCTGAGACACATAACCGTATTGTGCTCTTATCCTTCCGATCCAATTTCTTCTAGTCTTCATCTGACATTGCCGTTGGTTTAGTACCTGGATCTACCACGATCCACTGATCTTTATTCACCAGCAGATCCTCCATCTTGAGCTTCCACAACTCAAAACTCTGACCATTAAATTTCTTGATCTCTATCTTTCCGCTGCTCGCCATCTTCTTTCACCATAAGAATCGATCCCGTAGATCTCCCACTGAACAGGGTCTACCTCAGGCCCCGAGCAAAAAACCCTCAACAACAAAGGTGTCTCCTTGAAGCCGAAACAACTCTGATACCAAATGTAGGTTTTAACCCTGAACATAAATTATCTACACACGAATCTTATAATAGAAAATAAACAATAGCGAGAGCATAAAACATAAAACAGATAAACACAGAGATTTTCCCCTGGATCCCAAATCGGGACGACCAACTTGATTTTGCATTATATTCCTTTTAGGGTTACAACACATATATATACATGTCGAAGCATACATAAACCCCAATCCATTAACCCTGGATTAGAACATAACTGTAGTTCCCTTGACCGGATCTGCGGACTTCACCATCACTCTGAATGTATTATATAACTTTACATAAAGCCGAATTGTGACTCTATGGTCCGGTGACATATATTATATCAGATATAGTTCTTCGCAACTATATAATATATATATTATATATTCGCAGCAGTAAAGATTCGTTTTCTCATAGAATATATATACCAACATATGTATACTCCCCGAATCGAGTGTCATAAACATTAATAGGAAACTCACTCACAGCAATCCAAATCATATGATTATTTGACCATACGTAAACTCAGACTTTGGTTATATTACCGGTCACGATGTATATTAACGATTGGGCCCCAGTAATAGATTCTTACCTCTTCAATCGACGACTGCAAACTTTACTGCATACCATTCGATGATCCGATGATCATCGCGCAACCAAAGTGCACGTCGTTTAATTCTCCGAGTTCACGTGATGGAGCGGGTCCCAACGCTTAAGTCCCCTTCTCATCCTACGGTTGTAGGCTTATCGCGCACTCATCCACTGATCCGACGGATATAACGCATATCACGTTGTTTTTCCTCCCGGGCTTTAACACGCGATATGAATGGTTTTCGAAAACCACTTTTTGCCACGTGTCTGCCTATGGCATTGATCGCGTTCGAATTGGGAATACAACTTATCGTACAAAAGCGATGCGATGAAAACCATCTGGTGTTCCAAACCCACTGTCACTGTTCATACCTCGTGGTTCCATGGTTCTTCAAGTTTCTGCGCCATCTCTTTTAGCATGGTTTCTCCGCGTAATATAGCCTCATGCATAGTTCATCACTCTTTTAGTTGTGCACAGTGTTAAACAATAGATTTCGTCTCTCATCGACCATTTCTTAATTGGTCATGCTTCCAATATTCCAAACTGGGTTGAGGGCATGATTTCTAGGAAATTAACGGCATATCCACACAGAATTCTTCATGCAGAGTTTATTCCAGGTCTACTCTAATTTTAACCTCTCCAGCATTCACCTGCAAATTGTATTAAACCCCTAATACATAAATAAACCTTTGTATTAAGCTCCTTCATGCCCTTCCAATCAGACATGATGACAGGCATTTCCTCTCTCCAGTTCTGCTATTAAATGGCCCTCTTCTACTGTTCTCACTACTCTGCAACACCACCTCATCTATCTCCTGCTGCCTTAGTTCCTTCTATGCTTCCTCTACCTCCACTGCTCGACTGTTTCTCTACCTCTGTACATATCCTGTCACTGAATCATCATTCCGCACAGACTTCATTCAACTCTGCGTTTTTAATTTCATGTCAGGGCTCGATCTCACCATAAAGCCGAACATGCCTTCGACCCCTTCAGCCTTCGATTGCCATTATCAACTAAATCATCCTCCTTCGTGGTTCCAACCAGGAACTCTCATCAATTGGCCCTTCTGCAACTTATTCTCTCCAGATCTCTTCTACAGCTCTACGCGGCTCTCAGTAGGCCTGTGCTTCAATTCACTACTTGCTCTGCTCCTTGACTGATGTTGCTCCTTGCTTCTCTTTTTGCTGCCTCTGCTACCTCTCTGCTACCTCTGTTCCCTGTCTTCTACTTTGCCTTTTTGCTGGTTCAGGTGCTGCTCCTTTGTGCTCCTATGCCATCAATGACAACATTTCCAACAGTCTCCCCCTTTGGCATTGATGGCAACACATCCACCAATAATCCAATACTTTCTCTGCCTATCTGCTTTTCCTCCCCCTTTGACATCAATGGCATAGGGTTGCCCATCTCTCAGTGTAGATTCTATCTCTGCATTTCCTCTCTCTGAGATGTGTTTAGGCCTTCTTCTTCTCACTTTGTACCTAGCTGCTCCAAACTAGTGTACAAGAGTTGTTGAGAGAACACTTTTGAGAGTTATTGAACTTTTATATACATAGTAAGTTGATACAATCCCAAAACACAGACTCCTTTCACTTGTATAACGCTGAAATGAAGATAATGACACTTCATAGAACACATTGTACTAGCCTTATCTAATCAGAGATGCATCACTGGATCAAAACTAAAACACTGAGAAGGCTTCAAATATACTTCTGTCTCTAGTATGATCTTTAACAGAAATACATATCTGTTGAGGAAGATTGTAGGTGGAATATGTCTTCTTTTTGCAGTACACATCTGCAGTACAACATTTGTTCAAATATGATGATGATGCCAATATTTATAGTTGTGGTTCACTTGTACTGCCTATTGTTGGTGATATGTGCTAGACTGCTGACAGGGATATTACTCTTAAAGACTGAAAGGTCCTTGTTGCTTGATGCATTCTTGCCATAGACATTTGATCCTGTGGACCTGTATCATACTGTTGCTCCACTGATAATGCTTGGTAATCTGTTGATAAGCATGCTTCTTGTACCTAAACACCAATTGATATTACTTTGATAAACCATGCAGATATTTCACTTTAGCTTGCACATGAACCCATAGTTTTTACTATTGATCTTTCCACTGTTCATACCAACAATCATCAATCTCCTGAATTTGATCTTGGCATCATTAACCATTCTCCTTTTTCCTATCATTCTGTTCAAAGGAAAGCCATTGCATGTTCCTTTCTAGGACTGCTCCGGAACCATTGCTGCTTAATATTCAATTCAATTGTTCTAACATAATGATCTTCGAGAAGACATCTTCAATTTCTTTGCCTGGACTCTTCATGGGCAGATCACTCAGAGAATTATCACTCACTTAACTGTATTCATCCAAGAGGATTTTTCATAGATGAATGAAATCATGACATAATGATGATAATCACTTCTCTTGCTAATCTTCTTAATGTGATTCATTGTTAATTCTAGCAGTATGAGGCACAGTGTGATCACCACTTTAATGTGATGAAGTCTTCTTCTATCATCATGGTTGCTTGCTGCTTTCTCTCCTTCCATCAACGTGCTGGCTATTGTGTGATTCAGGTGATCTTCTTCCTCAATAATTCTCTGTTAGAGAAATTTTCCTTTCCCTTCCTGATCTCATAGCTGTTCTCATTACAAGGAGCTCTTCCTAGACTAATTTTGTGGGGACTGTTTATGAATTGCTCTCCCCCTGGGATGTTGCTTCATATTTATCACTTGGTTGGATATTTTCTTTGTTTTCTAGAGCAGCTCCCCCTGAGACTATGATGTTTTCATTATGTTATTGAGATAACAGGCTCCCCTTTTCTCTTTTCCTTCCATACTTTATTGGTGTTCTTCATAATGTCTGCACTTCTTTTTGATTCATGGCTTTGTTTGATTTGATTCGATTCCATCATCTGTCTAGAGTTATTTAATGTGTATGGCAGTTTACAGTCTTTTGCCTTGTGACCAAGCTTGAGGCATACATAACATCTTATTTTACTAAGGTATGTTTGAGCTGATGTATAATGTTTTGTTCCCCTTTTTGAACACAATTTACATTCAACAGATTTATGTCCAAATTCATTGCATGCATAGCAGTAGCCATGGAAATGATTTGTGTACTTGGTGAAAGATTGTCTTTTCCATTTTCTTGCTTGAGGGGTTCTTCTCATTTGATGCATCTTTTTCTGGTTGAAGTTGATATGCCTTGTTTTACAATGTGCTGCAGTATATCTTGGTTTATGACAAGAAAAACATGTGATATTTTTCATAGGAGGAAAGAACCTCCTTTGACATCTTCCAAATTTGTTCAATTCATCCTTAGGAGCGTATGAGCCTTTAGCAGTTGATTGTTTCATCCTTTCATTATCTGTCCTTCCCTGTTGCCGCTTGGTTCTATTTGTTTCTTCACAAATCCTGTTCTTGTTGGCTTCTACTTCTGCAGGAATCTTCTGAGCTGCTTCATTATCCTTTACAGCTTTACAAAGATGATCTTCCTGTGATCTTCTACCTTGGACTTACTGGTTTCTCCTTCATAGCCTATCCCAATATTTATGAGAGGAGATCTTTGAACATTTAGGATTTGGTCCAACTGTCTAGAGATTTTCATTTGAGGAGTATTCATTAATAATTCTCTTTGGGCCTTTTCTAATTTCTTTCTCAGGCACTCTACTTCTTCTTCCAATTTCTCATATTCCAGACTTTTCTCTTTCATTTGTTGCAGCAGATTTTCTTCTACTTTCCTTGCTTCTTCAAGTTGTGTATTCAGGCCAACAATTTCTTTCTTATCTTCATATGCTTTCTCATCACATATTTGCACCAATGTCTTAAAGTCTTTGTTTTCATTCTTCAGTCTTTCTATTTCAGTCAAGGTTTTGTCAAGTTTGCCTTTTTCCTCACCTGTAATTTCTTCATGGAACTTACTGCCATTCACACTGGCAGGTACCTCATTTGATTGAACATTTTCCTTTTGACATGAAGTTTTCTTCTTCTTAATTTTCTTCTCCTTCTTGACAATGCAATCCTCAGTGTCTACTTTGTTGAAATTTGGTTACCGGAGGACAGGTGGTTCCCTAAGGCTTTGATCTTTGGCCTAGGGAAAAGTGTCCAAAAGAATTTAATTTTTCTCCTAAAGTGACTTTATAATTTTTATAAAGTCAAATCTAATTTAAAAGTGACTTTAAGTGATAAAGTTACTAAAGTCTAATTTAAAAGTGACTTTAAGTGATAAAGTTATTAAAGTCTAATTTTAAAGTGACTTTAATAAAGTCAATGTAAAATTAGAAAGGAAAAGTGACTTTGGAAATAAATGACTAAGTGGGTCTTTATTAAAGTGGGGTGAATTAAAAAAATAGAAAGTGAGATTTAAATGAACATTTAATCTCAGCCCTAGATCTCAATCTATTTCAGCCATTGGATTTAGGGATTCCCCAAAAGTCACTTAGGGTTAGGTTAAAGGAGGAAAATGAGGGAAAAGGTCATTCATTCTTTCATGAGCAGATTGGGAGAAGGAGAGAAGGAGAGCTGGAGATTTTTCTGAGCAGTGAGAAGAAGGAGGGCAGCAGTGAAGAGATTTCAGCAAAGGTACAGCAACATTTATTGGCACACATACCGAGGCAAAAAATCTGTATAGCAAAGGAGAGGCAGTGTTTTCAAGTGAGGAGGCACAAAAAGCGAGGAAGAGGGTACAACAGCAAGCACGCACTCCAAGGCACAAAAATCAGCCACGTTTTTCAAGGAAGAGGGTGGCTATCATTTCTGGCACAAAAATCGAGGAAGAGGACAGCAGCTATAGCTTTGTTTTTTGGCACAAATTTCGAGAGAGGTTGCTGTACAAAATCTGTACAGTCCGTACAGCAAAGTACGGCTGTTCTAGCACGCTTCCCGAGGTGGTCGTACAACATTTAATGTTGTCCTAAGGTGCTATAAATTTTTTGTTTTCTGTTGTTGCTGATTTGGCACAATTTCCGAGGCGGTGTGCAAGCACGGAAATCGAGATAAGTCTGTAAATTGGTTGCTGGAATTTTTTCTGAGTTTTTCCCATTTCACTGTAAAAAGCAATATTCAGAAAAATAAAAGAGAAGCTTTCAAACTGGTTTTCCCCAAGAGTTGTAGGGGGTTTTTCCAGGGTCATGTTGACCAAAAATATCAGTGTTAAATGTGTTGAATGGCTGTTTTATGCTTGCTGATTTTTTATTTCTGCATTTTCCAGCATTCTGTAAATTTTCCAGAATTTGTGTTTTCAGCAAAAATTTATTTTCCAGTTTGTTGAATGTAAGGATATGGGAAAGGGCATTTAACTATTTGGAGAAATAAGGTGAAACTGAAAACCAGGGTGGGAAAATAGGAAATTTCTACATGGTATCAGAGCTTGAGTGCTGAAAGTGCAGTTTGGGACAGCAAGGAGAAAAATACAGCCTGCTGATTTTTCACTCAGAAAATTCCAGCAAGCTGATTTTTTCACAAACATAATTTTTATCTTTACTACAGCAGTGCTATTTTTCAGTTTTAGGACAGCAGGATGTCATTGGGATTGAGGGTGGAGGATAGGTTGGATGGGCATACCAATTACAACGTTTGGAAGGAGAGAATGCAGAGTATCTTTGAGGAGGCAGAAGTCTGGGATATCATGGTTCATACCACACAGCAGCCTGTTAATGTGCCTACTGATGCTACTCAGTTGGCAACATATAATAGGAAGAACAACAAGGGTAAGAGACTGATTCTAGACGGAATCAAAGACCATTGCATTCCTCATGTGAGAGGAAAGAGAAATTCTCATGAGATGTGGACAACATTGTCCAATCTCTACCAAAGTACCAATGAGAACCGGAAAATGGTCCTGAAGGAGAAGCTGAAGACCATGAAGATGGGTAAGATTGATAGTGCAGTTGGATATCTCACAAAGATTACTAATGTGAGAGATGAGTTGGCAGCAATTGGAGAGGTCATTCAACCCATTGAGTTGGTGCGAATAGCAGTGAATGGCCTCCCCAGTTCATAGATGAACTTTGCTGATGGGGTTTGTGCACGTGAGACCCTTCCCACATGGGAGAGGTTTTGGGATGATTGCATTCAGACAGAGATCAGGAAATGTCAGCTTGGGGCACCTAAGCCAGTTGAGCAGGATGAGGATGTAGCACTGTTGGCAGGAGGAAAGAAAGGCAAAGGGAAGAAACAGGTTCCACAAGTAATGGTGGGGGCAAAGGTAAAGGTAAAGGTAAACAAGGTAACACACAGAAGGACTATTCCAAGGTGAAGTGTTGGAATTGTCAGAAGATGGGACACTATGCAGTTGTGTGTCTGGAGAAGAAGAAGAAGAAGGGGAAGAACCAGAGCATGGCAGCATCAGCAGAGGTTGAGGACTTTGCATATCGCTTTGACCGGGAGTTTGGGTTCATTGCGTGTGAGTCCTTTAGTGCAGGATTACCTGCCACAGAGGTTTAGAGGGAGCATGCATTTCCCTCGACTAGCGAAGCATCTTCGGGTATCTGGTATGTGGAAAGTGGGGCTTCACGTCATATGACAGGAGTCCGTGAGTACTTCTCAGAGCTTTCAAAGAGTGGCACTGATATAGAGGTAGTACTCGGTGATGACAGAGTTGTTAGAGCAGTCGGTGTGGGAACACTGACATTTCAGAGGGAGTCTAAACCTCCCTTGAAGGTGTTAGATGTTCTTTATGTGCCAGGGATGAGGAAGAACCTCATATCCGTCTCAGCTTTGGAGGATAGAGGATATGAGATACTGTTCAGGGGAGGACAGGTGCTGATATATCCTAGGGGCGCTCCAGCTGATTCAGCTAGAGTGATAGGTGTACGCCATGCAAAGGTGTACAAGTTTGCATTTCACCCCCTTTTGGCATTGAGTGAGTAATTTAAGCAGCAGAGCTAGCAGCTTCCGAGCTTCTGTGAGATTTGGCACCGCAGGAGGCATATGTAATTAAGTGGAGCCTCGAGGACTTTTGCTGAGATCACAGTGGTGCGTATTTCGGGATCGATCACTTTGATACTTGCAGAGGATGTGCGATGGGCAAGTTTGCCAAATCCCCTTTTCTCAGCAGTGACAGCAGAGCGACTGGGATACTTGATTTGATTCATTCCGATGTGAGCGGTCGGATGTCTCATGTTTCCTTGAGTGGATATGAGTACTATGTGTTATTCATTGATGATCACTCCAGGAGGACCTAGATTTATTTCTTGAAGACCAAGAGTGAGGTCTTCAAGCAGTTTCAGGAGTTCAGAGCTCTTGTGGAGACACAGACAGGTCGGAAGATCAAGTCCCTGAGGTCGGACAATGGAGGAGAGTACACCCTCGGAGAGTTTGTTGACTATTGTGCGGAGGCAGGCATTAGGAGGGAGTTCATTGTTCCTTACAACCCCCAGCAGAACGGGGTTGCGGAGAGGAAGAACAGATCCATCGGAGGGGCTGCCAAAGCCATGTTACATGATCAGGGGTTGCCATTGTTTTTGTGTGCAGAGGCCTGCAACACAGCTGTTTACTTGCAGAACAGGAGTCCGCATCGTGCCTTGGGGCACATGACTCCGGAGGAGGCTTTTTCTGGGAAGAAGCCTGATATTGGTCATCTTCATATCTTTGGGTGCATCACATACTCCTACATACCCAAGGAGAAGAGGACCAAACTAGAGTCCACTGCAGAGAAGGGTATCTTTGTGGGCTACAGTGAGACCTCAAAGGCCTTTCGGATTTACATTCCTGCACAGAGGAAAGTTGTTGTCAGGCGGGATGTGAAGTTCGAGGAGGATAGGGCCTTTAGGAGGTCACGGGAGTTAGAGTATCTAGATCAGCCAGACCCTCAGCAGCAGCTGAGTCAGTCACAGGGATCCAGTGGGCAGGGATCAGGAGGATCCGGAGGTACATCTATGACGATGTCAGGTCCGTCAGTGAGCAGTGGCTCACAGAGTCAGAGGGGTGGTGCTTCGGACAGTCCACAGAGCAGTTCACTAGGGAGTCCACTGATGGACAGTTCACACGGTACCTCAGCTTCTACAGGTTCAGGTGCAGGCAAGAGGACAGCAGACAGATAGTCAGGAGTTCAGGCTCCTGATGATGATGATGAGGAGGAGTTTCATTCTCCAATGGGAGAAGTATGCTCAGGGAAGAGGAAGCCCAAGTGGCTTCAGGACACCTTGAGAGAGGCCACATCTGTTGCTGAGCCTAAGAGGCCGGTCAGAGAGAGCAGACCACCTGAGAGGTTTTGTAGCTATATGGCAATGGCTACCAGCATCCTTGACTCTGAGCCCTCTAGCTATGAGGAGGCAGCTAGCCAGCAGGTCTGGAGAGAGGCCATGCAGGAGGAGTATTCTTCTATCATGAAGAATGATGTTTGGGAGGTGGTGCCGAGGCCTGAGGGAAAATTCGTGGTTACTTCCAGATGGCTTTACAAGGTAAAGCATGCTGCAGATGGCAGCATTGAGAAATTCAAAGCGAGGTTTGTGGCTAGAGGGTTCTCCCAAGTAGAGGGAGTTGATTATGAGGAGACCTTCGCTCCCGTGGCTCGATATACTTCGATCCGCTCCATTATATCGATAGTAGCAGAGATGGGTTGGAAGATCCACCAGATGGATGTGAAGACCGCATTTCTCAATGGCTTCATACAGGAGGAGGTGTACATTGAGCAGCCACAGAGCTTTGAGGTGCATGGGAAGGAGTCCCATGTGTGCAGACTGAAGAAGGCCCTTTATGGCCTGAAGCAAGCTCCCAGAGCTTGGTACTCCAGGATAGATACATACTTGCAGGGGATGGGTTTCACAAAGAGTGAGGCAGATCCGAACCTTACTATATTGTGATAGGTGAGGAGCCTCTCATTCTGGTGCTGTATGTGGATGACTTAGTCATTACAGGTGCAGAGAGACTCATAGAGCACTGCAAGAGAGATCTTGCGGCGGAGTTTGAGATGAAGGACATCGGCTTGATGCATTACTTTTTGGGTTTGGAGGTGTGGCAAGAGGAGGGGCATTTCTTCCTGGGGCAGGGGAAGTATATTGTGGACATCCTTGGCAGATTCCACATGGAGGATTGTAAACCCATGTCGACACCGATGATTACCAACTGGAAGAAGCTCCATGCTTCAGATTCCGAGTTGGTGGATCCCACATTGTACAGACAGTTGATTGGTTCCTTGATGTATTTGGTCAACACTAGACCAGATATTTGTTTTGCAGTCAACACGATGAGTTAGTTTATGTGTGAGCCTAGGAAGGTTCACTGGGTGGCTGCAAAACACATTTTGCGGTACTTGCAGGGGACAATGGATTATGGTCTGGACTACAGGCAGGGGGATGGAGTGAGATTGGTAGGTTACACTGATTCTGATTGGGCAGGTTGTGCTTCTGATAGGAAGAGCACTTCAGGGTGTTGTTTTGGGTTGGGTTCTACAGTGGTGTCATGGTTCAGTCGGAAGCAGCAGTCAGTAGCATTAAGTTCAGTGGTAGCAGAGTATAGGGCAGCTAGTCTAGCTAGTTGTGAGGCCATCTGGCTTCGCAAGATGTTGTTTGGCTTATTTGGTCAGCTGTTGAGACCTTCAGTGATTTACTGTGATTATCAGAGTTGCATTAAACTCACATAGAATCCAGTATTTCATGACAGGTCAAAGCATATCGGGATCAAATATCATTTCATCAGAGACTATGTTCAGAAAAGAGCTGTGAAGCTTAAGTATATTCCCACTGATGAGCAGGTTGCAGATATTCTTACCAAAGCCTTACCACGGGGCAAGCATGTCTACTTCAGAGACAAGATGGGTGTGGTGATGAACACCTTCCTTGGTAAGAGGGAGTGTTGAAATTTGGTTACCAAAGGACAGGTGGTTCCCTAAGGCTTTGATCTTTGGCCTAGGGAAAAATGTCCAAAATAATTTAATTTTTCTCCTAAAGTGACTTTATAATTTTTATAAAGTCAAATCTAATTTAAAAGTGACTTTAAGTGATAAAGTTACTAAAGTCTAATTTTAAAGTGAGTTTAATAAAGTCAATGTAAAATTAGAAAGGAAAAGTGACTTTGGAAATAAATGATTAAGTGGGTCTTTATTAAAGTGGGGTGAATTAAAAAAATAGAAAGTGAGATTTAAATGAGCATTTAATCTCAGCCCTAGATCTCAATCTATTTCAGCCATTGGATTTAGGGATTCCGCAAAAGTCACTTAGGGTTAGGTTAAAGGAGGAAAAGGAGGGAAAAGGTCATTCATTCTTTCATGGGCAGATTGGGAGAAGGAGAGAAGGAGAGCTGGAGATTTTTCTGAGCAGTGAGAAGAAAGAGGGCAGCAGTGAAGAGATTTCAGCAAAGGTACAACATCATTTATTGGCACACATACCAAGGCAGAAAATCCGTACAAGAAAGGAGAGGTAGTGTTTCCAAGTGAGGAGGCAGAGAAATCGAGGAACAGGGTACAGCAGCAAGCACGCACTCCAAGGCACAAAATTCAGGCACGTTTTTCAAGGAAGAGGGTGGCTGTCATTTCCGGCACAAAAATCGAGGAAGAGGGTAGCAGTTACAACTCTGTTTTTTGGCATGGATTTCGAGAGAGGTTGCTGTACAAAATCTACACAATCCATACAACAAAGTACGACTGTTTCGGCACACTTCTCGAGGTGGCCGTACATCATTTAATGCTGTCCTAAGGTGCTGTAAATTTTCTGGTTTCTGTTGTTGTTGATTTGGCACAATTTCCGAGGCAGTGTGCAAGCACGGAAATCAAGATAAGTCTGTAAATTGGTTGCTGGAATTTTTTCTGAGTTTTTCTTGTTTCACTGTAAAAAGCAATATTCAGAAAAATAAAAGAGAAGCTTTCGAAATGGTTTTCCCCAAGAGTTGTAGGGGGTTTTTCCAGGGTCATGTTGATCAAAAATATCAGTGTTAAATGTGTCGAATCACTGTTTTATGCTTGCTGATTTTTATTTCTGCATTTTCCAGCATTCTATAAATTTTCCAGAATTTGTGTTTTCAGCAAAAAATTATTTTCCATTTTGTTGAATGTAAGGATATGGGAAAGGGCATTTAACTATTTGGAGAAATAAGGTGAAACTGAAAACTGGAGTGGGAAACAGGGAATTTCTACATACTCCATGCATGAAATGCAATCTGTCCCATATTTCTTTTGCAAAGGTTAAATCCATTAGTAACTCAATATCCTTGTTATGAAGATCGTTGAATATCACACATTTTGCCTTGGCATTGCTATGTTGTTCTTTCACCGTGGGGGAGTCTATGTTGTAACCATCACATACAAGCTTCCATACTTCAGGTTCATAAGCCAATAATCCCGTTTTAACTTTATCTCTCCATTCAGGAAAGTTTGTTGTATTTAACATAGGTACATTTTGACAGTCCATGACTTAACCAGATCTCCTTCAAGCTATTAAGCTTACACCAAAGGAACTTGCTCTGATACCAATTGTTGAACCCTTAGTTAAACTGAGAGGGGGGGGGTGAATCAGTTTAACACATTCATGGACTTTTAAAACTTTTCCCTTAAATCTTATTTACACCTTTATTTCATGGTCAACTTAATATGTGAGCAATCTTAATTTGTGAGTAGCAAGTATCAAGCAGATTTGTTAATGTAACAACAGTCTTAATATGCAAGCAACATGTATTAAGCAGATTAGATAAACCACATCAACACATAGACATTATACACAGAGACACCAGATATAAGTGGAAACCCATAAAGGGAGAAAACCACATCTTATTATTGTTGTGATGCAAAGGTAAGCTCCAACTCCCTCTCACCACTGTTTTCTGCAGGCACCAACCTACAGGAGGCTCTATCCTCAATTCTGCAAGCTACAACTTGCAAGGAAGCTCCAAATCCCATCAATTTTCTGCAGGCACCAACCTACAGGAGGCTCCAACCTCAGTCAGCTACAACTGACATTTTATCAAGCTACAACTTGATGTGGAAGCACCAACTCCCATCTATTTTCTGCAGGCTACAACCTACAAGAGGCTCCTACCTCAGTCAGCTACAACTGACATCTATCAAGCTACAGCTTGATAGGGAAGCTCCAACTTCCTTACTCTTTCAAAAGAAAAACCCTTGCTGATTTACCTTGGATATCAGCTCTGTTCTATACCATCTTCACTGTTGTGCATCAGTCTTCATATCTGCTTTATATCATTTCTGCATCTTCTCAGATTCACTATCACCTCCTCCTTCTTCTCTGCCTCACTGCGTCATTTCTGCATTCTCTAACTTTTCACTGCATCTCGTTCTGCTCCTCCTCCTTCTTATCTTTTCTGCCTCAATTCCACATTCTCCAACCTCTCTCTCTCTCTCTTACCTCTCTATGCATATCAATGTGATATTATTTATAGAAATTCCCTTATGACTGTTAGCATTCCTCAGGGAATTTGAAATGGACAGCCATGCCTCTTTGCCTTCTACCTTCTCATTTCTTTTACCCGCTCATTCAGAAAAAATATAACAATATTAATTAATTTCAATATTACAGTGGGAGTTTTGTTTTCCTACCGGAGACTTGCCAATGCATCACAAACAATAAAAAATCAATTACAACATTTACATTCACATTTTCAGTTACATAAAGATAGTTTTACTCAGCCCATTTTCTGGCTTTTGGCTTTCCTGGCTTTGTCTTTTCTGCTGCTGTTAAGTAACTGATCTGCATACTTCTGTTCATCATGCCTGTAAAATGCCCTATGACTTTTTCAGTTCCTACATTCTTTTTTTACCTCTGTTAGGCCCACATTTTCATCCCTGTGTTTATTCACCTGTTCACTGTACTTGTGTGCACCTGCTGCATATATAACTGCTTTTCAAGTTTATCCTCAAATAAATATAAATTTGGGCAATGTCTGTTCATTATCAATCTTTGTGCTCAGGCTACCTGCTTACACACTCTCTGTCCATATATGAACTTAAACTCAATGGTTAAAACTCGTATTACAACTTCAATCCAACTTCTTCCCTCAAGGCGTCCAAATGAACTTTAGCATAAAGCTCATTATATAATATCATTTTCAAATCAATCCATTCAGCCTTTTGGATCACTGTTCATTTTTCTGCAGTTGTCTCTCTCTCTTTCGTTTTTGCACGCTCTCCTCTTCATTGCAGTTGTGCAACCGTTGCATATATAACTGTCTTTTAATATAACTATTGATTTTAAATCTGGACAAATTCCAATGCTTTGGTTTCCTTCACTGGAAATTTAAATAAAACTTGGTGTAGGTAAAACCCACAGTCCCCGCTTCTTGAGTATATAAATGAATCCCAAATTTAGACCCAATTAAAATTCAATCTGGGCAAACTCACAACCTCATTATGTCTCCACTGGCAATTTAAATACTGTGCGGAACCTACTTCTTCAAAGGGTTATAAAAACCCACAATGCATATAATGTGCCCCTTTATCAAACCATCATTTATGAGTGCGCTTTATTATCTTTGACTTTGATAAAACTTACCAAAGTATTAACATACACTATGGTTGGCCAGACTTTCACACTGCCAACGTAACTTTAACACTCTATACCTTGGTCAAAACCCGACATATCACACCATACCTTATTTCATGATCTTTGGTCAATATTCAATAGCCATTAGTCCCAACGGTCTGCAGACTTCACCATCACTCTGAATGTATTATATAACTTTACATAAAGCCGAATTGTGACTCTATGGTCCGGTGACATATATTATATCAGATACAAGTTTTCGCAGCTATATAATATATATATTATATATTCGCAGTAGTAAAGATTCGTTTTCTCATAGAATATATATACCAACATATGTATACTCCAAGAATCGAGTGTCATAAACATTAATAGGAAACTCACTCACAACAATCCAAATCATATGATTATTCGACCATACGTAAACTCAGACTTTGGTTATATTACCGGTCATGATGTATATTAACGATTGGGTCCCAGTAATAGATTCTTACCTCTTCAATTGACGGCTGCAAACTTTACCGCATACCATTCGATGATCCGATGATCATCGCGCAACCAAAGTGCACGTCGTTTAATTCTCCGAGTTCACGTGATGGAGCGGGTCCCAACGCTTAACTCCCCTTCTCATCCTACGGTTGTAGGCTTATCGCGCACTCATCCACTGATCCGATGGATATAACACATATCGCGTTGTTTTTCCTCCCGAGCTTTAACGCGCGATATGAATGGTTTTCGAAAACCACTTTTTGCCATGTGTCTGCCTATGGTATTGATCGCGTTCGAATTGGGAATACAACTTATCGTACAAAAGCGGTGCGATGAAAACCGTTTGGGGTTCCAAACCCACTGTCACTATTCATACCTCGTGGTTCCATGGTTCTTCAAGGTTCCGCACCATCTCTTTTAGCATGGTTTCTTCGCGTAATATAGCCTCACGCATAGTTCATCACTCTTTTAGTTGCGCATAGGGTTAAACAATAGATTTCGTCTCTCATCGACCATTTCTTAATTGGTCATGCTTCCAATATTCCAAACTGGGTTGAGGGCATGATTTCTAGGAAATTCACGGCATATCCACATAGAATTCTTCATGCAGAGTTTATTCCAGGTCTACTCTAATTTTAACCTCTCCAGCATTCACTTGCAAACTGTATTAAACCCCTAATACATAAATAAACCTCTGTATTAAGCTCCTTCAGGCCCTTCCAATCAGACATGATGACAGGAATTTTCTCTCTCCAGTTCTGCTATTAAATGGCCCTCTTCTACTGTCCTCACTACTCTGCAACACCACCTCATCTATCTCCTGCTGCCTTAGTTCCTTCTATGCTATCTCTACCTCCACTGCTCGACTGTTTCTCTACCTCTGTACATATCCTGTCATTGAATCGTCATTCCGTACAGGCTTCATTCAACTCTGTGTTTTTAATTTCATGTCAGGGCTCGATCTCATCGTAAAGCCAAACATGCCTTCGACCCCTTCAGCCTTTGATTGCCATTATCAACTAAATCATCCTCCTTCGTGGTTCCAACCAGGAACTCTCATCAATTGGCCCTTTTGCAACTTATTCTCTCCAGATCTCTTTTATAGCTCTACGCAGCCCTCAGTAGGCCTGTGCTTCAATTCACTACTTGCTCTGCTCCTTGACTGATGTTTCTCCTTGCTTCTCTTTTTGCTGCCTTTGCTACCTCTGTTCCCTGTCTTCTACTTTGCCTTTTTGCTGGTTCAGGTGCTGCTCCTTTGCCATCAATGACAACATTTCCAACAGAATCCAACAAAAATATCATCTCCATCATATGAGTAGTTCAACTTGGAGTTTGGCTATAGTTTCCAAATTTAACATGTTTGTCATATCATTTATCCTAATTGGTTTAATTGCAAGAAATGGAGCAATTTTTGAGACAATTTCTATGTAGAGGCTCAGAGTAGAAAATAGGGAGAGATTATAGGGGGTTTTCCACCTCCTTAACTCCCTCAATCAGCGCAAGATCACATCAAGGTCTCTCTCATCATCTCAAGGTGATTTTCAGCTGAGAAAGTGAAAGTCATGAGGAGTCAAGCTCAACTATTCTCGAGTTTCAAGAGACAATATTCCTATTTTCTAGGGAGTTATTGGTAGCTTCCCTCTTGTATAAATGAACATGTAGAATATCTCACTAGGATTCGAGTTTTGTTTTGAGCTAGGTAGTTATTGAGATCATACATTGTTATATTTTGACTGTTATGTGATGTATTAGACCTTGATTCAGTGATAATGAGAAGTTGCTATTTAATTCATTATTGAGCTAGTTTCAGAGGGTTGAGGCTCTTGTCTTTGGGCCCAACCCAGTGGCCTAGGTTCCTCTTGCGTACTTGTATATTTATTTTAGTCTCAGAGCTTTTTTAGTTTCTTGAATCTAAGTGAAGAATACTCCATTAAACTTCGTGATTGTAGCCTCTCCTCATCTCTCTCATGGGAGCATGAGTAGAAGGACCTCCAACCACAACCCAAAAATATTTTGTTTATGTTTTCTTGGAAAAATGGTTATGTTAGTTATCATGTTTTGCATATGTTTATTGTATCTTATAATTTATTTTGTTGATTAGATCAGAATTTTAGTATAAATTAGATAACCTCTAAATTCAGCTCAACTTTTCCACGTCTATTTGTTTAATTCTGTCAGTGATGAATGAATGTATGCATGTGATGATTGTCAGGTTGTTTGTATCTGCAGGAAAGGCACCTTCACCACCTCCACCATGGACTCCATCACTTCCTCTTCCAAACTCCAAATTTTGTCATCAAAATTCTATTTTATGAGGTCATTTTGCCATGAACACCAAGAGCATCTCTTCTAGTGAAAAACATGCCCTCAAAGGACTTTGAGCTTGGCTATAGGTGTTGGTCACTTGTCAACCATTTGCACTCACTTCCATTCACCTTCCCACACCTTCTTCACCTCTTGAACCTTCTCAGTAGCCTTCCTGTAACATTACATGGATTCCTATAGCAATATAAGGCTCCTGTAGCATAGTTGTAGGCCCTCATTATTGGTTTAGTTTTGATCCTTGTTGCCATTTGAGCTTAGGTTAGAATGTTATTGACCCTTATATGTGGTTTCATTACCAGTAGAGACTCTTAGGCCACTCCAAACTCTCATTTTCCTTGTTGCACAAACATTAATATCATTAGTGATTTATCACAAAATTCATAAAACATTGTTTTATTTGCAAGTGTGAGTTAGTTAAATAGTAGATAGAATCTTGATTTATGGTTTGATAGGTTAAGAAAGAGAAAGTAGTTCCTTTACTACAAATAGGTTTGATAACTATACAGATGATTGCAAGATAGTGTAATTTCCTTTTTTCAAATAGGTTAGATTTTACCTATTCATGATTTCTTTCAATAGAATTTGCAAGTTGAAGTTGATAGAATTTCCCTTTTCTCAATTAGGAATAGTTTATACATTTCATCTGCATCTAGTTTTCACTCTAATTTAGTAGAAGGAATGATCTGGAAGCACTATTGATCAGAAGACCTAGTTGAGGATGGCATTAGTGGACTCCATCTGCTGTGCATATAGCACTGTCACCTCTAAGTTCGTACAAACCCCGAGTTGATAAATAGAGTTGAGTAGCCCTTGGGAGTTACATCACTCTTGGTGAAATATTAGGGATCACTACTTTTTGGCGTCATTTCTAGGGAGGTTTCTAAGTAGATGAATGTTTATTCTTAAACATTGTTTTGTGCTTTTTGTTTTGTATATAGTTTTGAAGAAGTGAGAAAAATAAAATAAAAAATGTCTTTCATGCCTCGTAGGAGTAGGGATAACGAAGGAAAATTTCTACCAAAAACCCCTACATCCTCACACAGACAACCTTCACTCTTCTTCAATGGTTGTGAGCTTCCCTCTCTGACTGCATGGGAGTTAGAATACCCTCTAGGTGAGCACCCTGAAATTTTTGAAGAACTTATTGGGGAAGAAGAAGAACCTACTTCACCTATTCAAGCTATGGCTGAGAACAGGGACAATGAGATCTTTCCCATCAACGAATCCAATGGGAGGCCAGGATGAAGAACATTAGCCTTGTTTCCATCCCACACTTCCATGGCCTAACCTCTGAAGACCCTGATATTTTCATGTTTGAATTTGTTGTTGTTTGTAGGACCTATGACTATACCTCAGATGAACAAAAAATGAAGTTGTTCCCCTCTACCCTTAAGTATCCAACCTTGTGCTAGTTCATGCGTCTTCCTGGGGGAAACATCACGACCTGAGCCAAATGCAGGAGTCCTTCAATAGAAAGTACAAAGATTATTGTAGGTCCAAAGAAACCAAGGAATAAATCTTTAGGATGACCCTAGTGCCTGATGAATCTTTAGAAGAATATGAGGAAAGGTTTCAACTTAACTACATGAGGGACAATTTCACCCTTCATACTGGATCACTCAAGTTATTTCTTCTCTGATGGATCAGGGAGGAAGTGTTGGAGACCCTCAACATGCTATATGGAGGGGATATCTATCAGTTGTCCTATGATGACATCAAAATTGTGTTAAAAAACCAATCTAGGGCAGCCAGAAAGAAGGGTAGAAGTAACCAAGGCTTGGTCAGTACCTCTTCCTCCACCTCATCCTTCAAAAGTGAGATAGGGAACATGTTGGAGGATTTCAACAGTGAAATGTTGCATGCCTTTGCATTGAAAATGGATACCATGTAGATCAATAGGAAACAAGAGGAGGAAGAGAGAGCCTAGCTATCTTTTGCCCTAGATGCACTAGGAGACACCCTAGGAATGAATTCCCAATGAATGCCATAGAATTTTGCTCAGTCTGTGAGGAAATCCATGAAATAGACAAATTCCCTTCCTTACCAGGCCTAAAATTTTTATACCAAGGGGTGGAAGGTGGGCCAGAGCAACTTTACTTCATCAATCAAAGGAGGCCTCAAGGACCTTGGCCATACCAACAAGGCATGCAAGGTTCACATTATTATTATTACAATTCAAATAAAAATGCACCTTTTCATACTTGGTACTCCTCCACTCATCCATCATGTTCCACACCTCCTTCTTGGTCTTATTCTCCTCCATATCCTCATCAACCTGTCAACCATCCTTTTCATCCATATCCTTCTCAGCTTTCTCTTTAAAGCAACCCATCACAAGGTTGGAGGCCTCAACATAATAAACCTCTTTCTTTACTATCTCCACCCCAACCTCAACCACAACTCACTCATCCTACTCCACCTAAGAAACCTTAGATTCCTTCTCAACCTAATGCGAACTCGAATAAAAAATAGGCACAACAAGTCTACAGTGGAGAGACATCTTTCCCTACCTATGTTGTGGAGATCCAAGAGATTAACCTTGGGTATGGGAGAGTACTCCCAGATAAAGATCCACCATATCCACCTGAAGAGCTTGAAGAGGAAAAGGAAGAGAGTACCCCTCAATTAAATCCACCTCCTTTTCCTAAGAGATTGATCCACCATAGCCAACACACCCCAGAAGAGATTAAACTTCTGGGAGAATTGAATAATTTGTGTGTCAAGATACCCCTTCTCCAGGATATTAAGGATGTTCCCATCTATAATAATATTATCAAGGAGAAATGTTTCAAAAATCCTGGGAGAAAGAAGAGATACACCCCCACCATCAATGTTGTTGGTCAATTATCTAATTTGATGATGGGGAGAGTAATTTTCCCAAAATACCTAGATCCTGGAACTCTAGTAGTGGATGTTCAAATTGATGGTATCATTGTCCCTCATACATTGATTGATCTTAGGGCTGCCATAAATGTAATGACTAAAGAAACCATGTTGAAACTCAACCTCCAAGGATCCTTGAGAAACATCACTACAGTGCTGCAACTTGCAGATAGATCCACAATATCTCTCGAGGGAGTTATTGATGATGTCATGGTTTGCATTGAATCTTGGGAGTATCCCATTGTGTAAATTTATGTAGATGTTCTATGCTTGATGCCACTTTACTTTTTCTTCAATACTAGACAACAATCACATAAATCATTAAGTAAAAGGTTGATAGAACATACCAATAAATCGACAGAAGACAAGCCAGAAACAGATAAGTGTGTTGGTGTGTTACGGTAGTCAACAGGATGCTTCAACCAACAAAGTCTCAATTGGTTAGCTAACCAACAATGTCACACAACCCTCAGATCAACCAAACAATCAACTCAAAAGTCAACGCTGCCAAGAAAAGTCAACGCAGAACAGCAGCGAGTAAAAGTCAATGCAGCACGGTCTATGGTCAACCTTTGACCTTGGTTCTTGTGCGAAAATGTACGGACTGAAAAAATCGAAGTCTGCCAAAATTCAGCTCCTTTTGACCATGTGTTGACCAAAGTCAACGCTGGTCAAACCTGCGGTGGAAACACTAGCTACAACAGAAAATGTCTTCGTCCTTCTCCCACGTGTGAACCACAGATTCGCCTCCAAGTAGCTCGAACCAAGCAGAAATGGAGAGAGAAATATGTGTGATGAGGAGATGAGTGAAATGTCCTCCAACATTGACCTTATTTATATCCATCATTGAGGGTGTGTGACACATTTGCTGGGGTACAAAACCTTAAAGCCGACCTGCACATATTTGTATATATTAGAAAATAAATTCAAAATAAATGTTCTGCTCATTGGATCAAGATGATCTTTAGATCGATCTTGCACCTCTCCGAAAGAGGAACCCAATAAAAATATTGGTATCTTCATCTGAGCATCACAACATGGAGTTTGGACCTAGTTGTCCAATTTTAACACTCCCTCTCAACTAGGGAGAACTCCATCCACCTGTGCAACTCAACATCGTGCGTCATCCTGTCGTAACTTGCTTTGCTGGCTCTTTATTTCAGAACAGAAGTGGGTCAGTCACAAAGACATCATTCTCGGCTAACAGATTCAACCCAGAGGTCCGAAAGCTCTATAGGACTCACAAAGAGTCTCATACCAACCCAAAGTTGGTTTATCTGACCTGAAGTCAGTAGGAGGTCCGAAACTGCACTAGACTTGATCCCAGATCAAGTGGTTTGACTGTGCCATCCTAGATAGAGAGTACGCAAATCTCTAATGCGTCCATCAGTATTTGCTACTAGTCTCTAGCTTTTCCCACCTCACTGGCCAAATGAGAGGTACTTCCCATGAGCCCTGAACTCAATGGGTAGGATCCATACGGGGCACGTATAATGAGAGGTGAACCAAATCAATCATCACAACGGTGGGGCAGAAACACACCAACAAGGTTCAACAAGCCTAGCCCTGTGGTTGCTTATAGCTCCGAGAAGCTATCCCCAAAGCCCCTGAGAGCTCCCAGAGCTCATCGTCCAACATGACACTTGTGGAGCGATAAAAAGGTGTCTTTTTAACTCCTAATTACCTTCACATTAATTATCAACCCAGGGACGACTTTTTGTTTCAAGAGTGTACTCAGTCTGAGGCGGCTATTTACTCAAGAGTAATGTTTGTGAAGATGTAGTATAGAAATACAAATGCAGAAATAATAAATTCTTGAAAAGAAATCTGCTTGAAAAGAAATCTAATTACAAATGACAGAAATGTAAAGACTACACTACAGCAACCTTGCTAGACATCGATTAGGGACGCAGTAGTAATAACTCTTTCCCCTAGAAATCGATGTGAGATGACCAAATCTGGGGACCTGGAATGATTAGCTCTTCCCTCTACAGTTTAGAGATCTCAAAGCGAGTGAAAACAACTCAAAGGAAATGAAATCTAAAACGCAAACTGGAAAGGAACAACAATCTAAAAGCAATGAACAAGAATTGAATAGCAGCGTAAAATAAACAGTGAATTCAATTCATAACCAAGCAAACTAGATTTCTACTCTTTAATCCTGTCGACAGCCACGCAACAATCAACTATCGTAATTCATAAACAAAAGGAACAACAACTGGAATTAGATACAGAAAAACAACATTTTATAACGATTGAATCATGAATCATGCTTCTTGTAAAGAATGAAATAACAATGACTCTGTATTTGATCCAATTAGCAATAACTCAATTCTTTAATTGTAATAAACGAACTTCACACAACAGAAATAAACTAATAGAAATACAAACAGCAGATCGCTCCACCAGGGCCGGGCCCTCAACCACCGGTGAAGCGTTGCTGTGCTTTACTCCAGCGCTTGAGAAATGGAACAACGGTGAACTCCTTTATTAATCAGGCATTAATAATGTTTACAAACAACTCACACTCTCTTAACAAGAGCCGATGCACAATTCTGCAAATTACAATAAGAAAAGTCTCTCCATCCCCCCATACACAATACATGCCTCTCCTTTTATAATCAGAAGGAGGAGAAATTAAATAACAAATAGGATCTCTAATAATAATATTGAATTTCTTCCAACCAATTGATCAACAATAAAATAGATTTACATCCATCTTTCAACAACAGCAAGTCGAATTTGGCTTTGTAGCTGAGATTTGGAGGACGGCCGCAACCACGGAACTGAGAAAATCGTGCTCAAAGAACTCTGCGTTTCTCTCAGTACAAGCCGAATTTGGGCAAACCGTTCTTTAATAAAGTTAATTGGGTCCGTTCTGAACAAAACCCATGTTCCGGATTTTCCAGATTCGTCTTCATTTGCTCAGAATCTCAACCGCAAAAATGTCACTCCTTATTCCAGCGCATTTCTGAGTTGGCACTTTTAATGATCAAATCTTCAATCTGGAAATTATCTTGGAGGCTAAAAATGGTGAATAATGTTATAACCAACTTATTAAAACCATCATTGATAAAATAATTCATAATCATTAATTTATTAGAAATAAAGGAAGATAAATAATATTCATCCATAAGAGCATAAATAATTTATAAAATGGATTTAAATAATAAATTATAATAAATGACGTGATGAAGAATGGTAGAAATGGGTGGAATAAGCGTTCACAAGTGATAATAATAATGGCATATTAACAGCCCAACAACACTCATCATAGGGTCGTTCCACGATACCAAGACTCTCATGGAAGGTTAGGAACTTGACCTTCCCCAGGGGCTTTGTGAGAATATCTGCGACCTGCTCATCAGTTCCTATATGATCGAGCCTTACGACGCCTCGCTGTACCATATCCCAGATAAAGTGTTACCTGATATCAATATGCTTGGATCGATTGTGGAACACGGGATTCTCGGACAAGTGAATCCCACTCTGGTTATCACAGAGTATCACGGTGGTATCTAGCACATGCTTGAATATCTCACTGAAGAGCTTTTGCAATTAGACTGCTTCACAATAGGCCATACTCACTGCAATGTATTCGGCCTCCACGGTGCTCAAAGCCACTGACTTCTGCTTCCTGCTCATCCATGATATCGAAGCAGAACCAAGTGTGAAGCAACATCCCGATGTGCTCTTACGATCCACCACACTGCTAGCCCAATTGGCATTAGTATATCTAAGGAGTGTCATGCTCCTCTCAACCCATGGTTTATCGTGCCCCGAAGATATCTCAAAATATTCTTGGCACCAACCCAGTGAGTGTGATGGGGCTCAACCATTTGTTGACTCAAAGTGTTCCCTGCAAAACATATGTTTGGACGGGTGTTCACTAAGAACATCAGTGCCGCTACGAGTTGACGATACTCAGTAGGATTTGCTAACACAGGCCCAACAGTGCTGCCACTCAACTTCTTAAAGTTGAGCTCCATCGGTGTCGACACGGACTTACAATACACCATACCAAATCTTTCCAGAAGCTTCACAATATATTTTCCTTGAGAAAGGAAAATCTCGCCAGGTCTCTGCTAGACCTCCAAGCCTAGGAAGTAGTGCATCAGTCCTAGGTCCTTCATCTCGAACTCAACAGCGAACTCCCTCTTGCACTGATGAATGAGAGGGTCAGCACCTGTCAGGAAGAGGTCATCCACATACAACACCAGAATGAGAGGCTTATATCTATCAACCTTGAAGTAAAGGTTCGGATCAACATTACTACGAGTGAAGCCCAGCTTCATCAGGTAGCTATCTATCCTCTCATACCAAGCTTTGGGTGCTTGCTTTAGCCCATGGAGGGCTTTCTTCAACTTGCAGACATGGGTGTCCAGATCCTGGACTTCAAACCCAGAGGTTTCTCTACATATACCTCTTCCTTTATCGCACCATGCAGAAATGCGGTCTTCACATCCATCTGATGAAGACTCCATCCTTGCGTAGCAGCAAGGGCTATGATCAATCGAATGGTGGTATATCGGGCCACATGTGAAAATATGTCATCATAGTCTATGCCTTCCTTTTGAGAGAAGCCACGGGCAACGAATATTGCCTTGAACTTTTCAGCACTTCCATCAGATCCATGCTTGATCTTGTAGAGCCATTTCGAGGTGACAACTACTTTGTCCTTCGGTCTTGGAACCACATCCCAGACATCATTCTTCATTATGGACTCATACTCTTCGTGCATAGAATCCTTCCATATTTGATGCTTTACGGCTTCCTCAAAAGATCCAGGCTCAAATTGTACGATAGTACTCATGGCTGCTAGATACCCTTGGTATCTACTCGACTTCTTGCTTTCACGGAATGTCACTGTTGGGGCCATATGTCCCTCGGCATCCTCGAGAGTGTCCCTGAGCCATGATGGTCTCTACCCAGTGAAGGAGGTGGACCAATCGGGTCCATCGATCCTTCAACATCGGGCATCGTCTCATCCTTCGATTCTTCTTGATTTCCAGGCCTTGCTTCACGGGCTTCCTCAGATCTCGGAAGATTGACTACTTTCCTCAGGGAAGCATCTTTATCAAAAGTGACATCGTGGCATATCTCCACTTCCCTTTGACCAAGAACATAGAATATATAGGCCTCCGAAGTTTCGCTATAGCCCACAAACATTGTGATCTCCCTCTTGATGCTAGCTCCTCTGCAAAATTTCTTGAACTCGTTCGTTTCATATAATAAGAATATATTCGCAAGGATGTCACAGGCAACATACCAAACATATCGGAATGTATCAATGCAAGACATCTTACGTCTTTGTGACGCTTGAGGGGAAAGGTCCCCTTCTGTGTTTTCCTTCAACACAACCCTACAATACACCTTCATGATTATTTGAGAACTTGGGCATCCCCGTCACCACCTTCCTTGCTTCGGGAAGGGATTTGTAGTTAAGGTGTCCAAACCTCCGGTGCCATAGTTCAGTCTGTCGGATAGTATCACATGTCATCACTCCCAGTGGACTTCCTCCAACCTGGTAGAGTATCAACTCTAAACCCAATCGTGATAGCTTCCTTGAAGCTCTTCTTCCACATGCACACCTTTCCATCAATGAATGCCACATTGAAACCTTTGTCTTCCATGGCCGATATAGACACAAGGTTCTTCTTCAAATTAGGTACATAGAGTACATCCTACAAGCGGAGGACTTGACCTTGAGATAAGTGGAGGGTCACAATCCTTGTCCCTTTCACGGGATATGTGGCATTATCTCCAAGGATAATTTCCAGATTAGTATCCTTCTGAACTATATCAGAGAGTGCTTCCTTGAACCCAGTGATGTGCCTTGAGGCACCACTATCTATCAACTAGACATCCATAGTGTCGGGTGGAGATGCAACAGAGAGGGAAGATACTAGAATGAATTCATTTCTTTTATCAACAAAATTTGATTCTTCATACCTAGAATTTCTCGACCTTTTGAAAGGTTGACCATTTACCTGTTGTTCCTTTGATTTCCATTCCTTCGATTGTTGTTGTTGTCATCACCATTGGGAGAATCCTTCTTGAAAGGGCATTCTCTAGCATAGTGACCTGGTCTATGACAAGTGTAACATTTGCCCTTCTTTCCTTGGGCTCCTGCTCTTCCTTTGTTCTTTGGACCACCAAAGTTCTTCTTTCTAGAATGAGCAGCGTAGGCAACATTTCCTTCATTTTCATACTCCTTCATTCTTGTCTCTTCTTGAACGCATCTTGATAGTACTTCGTCAAAATCAGGTATCACATTAGTATTGATAGTGGTAGTGTTGAACACATGCCATTTGGATGAGAGTCCTCCAAGTGCAGTGAGTACCATCTCTCGATCAACTATTGTCTCCCCAATAGCCAGTAAATTGTACTTGATCTCGATCAGCTTCAGAAAATATGATTGAACAGACTCATCCTTGCCTTTCTTCATATTCTTCAATTAATTCTTGAAGAATAGGACTTGATTCACATTGTTGGCCTTGAACATGTAGACCAACTTATCATACATCTCTTTGGATGTGCCCAACTCAAAGATGTAGGAAACCAGACTCTTGTGAATTGAGTCCCTGATCATCAACTTTGCTTTGATTTCTCCCTTCTTGTATTTTGTTTTGGCAGTAGCAGTTGTAGTGGATGGAGGCTCTTGGATTTTACCCTTCACATAGTCCATGACATCTTGGTCTTCCAACATAAGATCCAATGTCATCTTCCAAGCATGGAAGTCATCTTTCCCAGTCAATTTATATTGTTCATGACCATCATCAACAATATAAAGTGAGCAACAACAACATTCTCTGACTAATGCATAGTAGAAACAAACACATGGTGAAAAACCAAGGCAAAAACATGACCATCCATCCTCTCTCAAGTAGCAACACAACATCCACATCTGATCAACAATCACACACTATAATACCTCCCCCTAAATACCATCATCATCATCATGCAATCAATGCCTTCTAGTTGAAGGCTACACCTCATGGACCACAAGATTGGCTTCACACAACATGATTGATATGCAATTAAATACATGAGTGAAAACAATAACATCCATAAACCCACATGTATGGTTGGTCCATCCCTCATTAATGCATACTAGACATCATATCTTCTCTCCAAAATGATCTTGACCAAATATATTCAATGCAATGTAGTATATGGTTATATAATGAATACAAGGTTGTAAAAAGTATACAACATGATATACAACAACCCAAACATGGTTGGAATAACACTGGAAACTCATAATAACACAACTTTGATATGATTCATTGGCCTATACATGGATGAAATAGATGGCTCACTTCATAACACTCAACCAAACTCCTTGACCAACACTACAAGACACTTAGATCAACAAAAAAATGATGAATGGCCAATAATATATAAACCTCATCATGCACACAACCATCCTCTTACACAAGATAGATCCATTTGATCAAAGCACCATCCTCTAATAGTAATGACCTATTAACACAAAACATATGATAATAAGCATCAATAGCATATATCCATGAAAAAACTTAATAGAACAAAACTCCAACCTATAGTAGCAACATCTAGCACACATATCATCATGACAATACATAGCTCATGTACTTGCAACAACAACATATAACCATCATCCATCCTAACAACACAATAGAAGTGAAAATAAACCAACACATTTATATGATAACAACAACAAATGAATCAAAAACAATAGTTATGACCACATCACATGAGAGACTCCTCAAGAACTCAAATGATGTTGAAATTTGGTTACTGGAGGACAGATGGTTCCCTAAGGCTTTGATCTTTGGCCTAGGGAAAAGTGTCCAAAAGAATTTAATTTTTCTCCTAAAGTGACTTTATAAGTTATAAAGTCAAATCTAATTTAAAAGTGACTTTAAGTGATAAAGTTACTAAGTCTAATTTGAAAGTGACTTTAATAAAGTCAATGTGAAATTAGAAAGTGAAAAGTGACTTTGAAAATAAATGACTAAGAGGGTTTTTATTAAAGTGGGATGAATTAAAAAATAGAAAGTGAGATTTAAATGAGCATTTAATCTCAGCCCTAGATCTAAATATATCTCAGCCATTGGATTTAGGGATTCCCCAAAAGTCACTTAGGGTTAGGTTAAAGAAGGAAAATGAGAGAAAAGATCATTCATTCTTTCATGCAGATTGAGAGAGGAGGAGAGGAAGGTAAAGAGAAATTTCTGAGCAGAGGGAGAGCACCAAAAGATACACAGCAAATCCGTACAGCAGGAGGGCACATTTCCCAAGGAAACATTTTCGAACATCATTTATTTGGCACGGTTACCAAGACACAGTCTGTACAACACTATTAGCACATTTTTCGAGGCAAAGTACAACGTTGTTTTCAAGGAGAAGATTCGAGGCAACTTTTTTGGGCACGAAAATCGAGGGATTGCCGTACTGTCTGTACAATTTCATACATGCATAATCTGGTATGTTTTCCAAGGCAGAAAGTACAACATTTAATGTTGTAATTTTTCCTGAAATTTTTCTGTTTGCTATTGGCACGATTTTCAAGGTGGAAAGTTGGCACGAAAATCGAGATAAGTGGGTTTTGTGTTTGCTGTAATTTTTACTGTGTTTTATTGTTCACTGTAAAAGCATATTCAGAAATAAAGAGAAGCTTTCGAATTGGTTTTCCCCAAGAGTTGTAAGGGGTTTTTTCAGGGTCATGTTGACCAAAAATCAGAGTCTATTTTCTGTGCATGGCTGATTTATTTTTCTGAGTTTTATTTCTGCATTTCAGCACTGTGAAATTTCTAGAATTTGTGTTTTCAGAAAATATTTATTTTTCCAGCTTGTTGAATGTATGGCTATGGGAATGGGCATTTAAATTTATGGGAGAAATAAGGAGAAACTGAAAACCGGGGTTGGGTTATCAAATTTCTACATGGTATCAGAGCTATTTTGCTGAAAAGTGCAGTTTGGGACAGCAAGAAGAAAAATTACAGCAAGCTGATTTTACACACAGAAAACAATACCTTTACTACAACAGTGTTATTTTCGGCTCATTATGACAACAAGCATGTCTTTGGGCTTGAGGGTGGAGGATAGGTTGGATGGGCATAGTAACTACATTGTATGGAAGGAGAGAATGCAGAGCATATTTGAGGAGGCGGAAGTCTGGGATATCATGGTGCATACCGCACAGAACCCTATTAATGTGCCTACTGATGTTGTTCAGTTGACAACATTTAATAAGAAGAATAACAAGGGTAAGATACTGATTCTGGATGGAATCAAAGACCATTACATTCCTCATGTGAGAGGAAAGAGATATGTTCATGAGATGTGACCATCATCGACCAATCTCTACCAGAGTACCGATGAGAACAGGAAAATGGTCCTAAGGGAGAAGCTGAAGACCATTAAGATAGGTAAGAATGATAGTACAGCTGGATATTTCACAAAGATTACTAATGTGAGAGATGCATTGGCAACAGTTGGAGAGGCCATTCCACCCACTGAGTTGGTAAGGATTGCAGTGAATGGCCTTCTCAGTTCATGGCTGAACTTTGCTGATGGGGTTTGTGCACGTGAGACCCTTCCCACCTGGGGGAGGTTCTGGGATGATTGCATATAGACAGAAATAAAAAAGAGCCAACTTGGGGCAACCAAACCAGTTGAGCAGGATGAGGATGTAGCACTCTTAGCAGGAGGCAAGAAAGGCAAGGGAAAGAAGCAAGCTTCCACAAGTGTTGGTGGAGGCAAAGGCAAATGTAAAGGTAAACAGGGGAACACACAAAAGGACTATTCCAAGGTGAAGTGTTGGAATTGTCAGAAGATGGGACACTATGCAGTTGTGTGTCCGGAGAAGAAGAAGAAGGGGAAGAACCAGAGCATGGTAGCATCGGCAAAGATAGAAGAATTTAAGGATAGCTTTGACTGGGAGTTTGGGTTCATTGCTTGTGAGTCCACTAGTGCAGGATCACTTGCCACGGAGGTTGAGAGGGAGTGTGCATTTCCCTCCATTAGCGGAGCATCTTTAGGTATCTGGTATGTTGACAGTGGGGCTTTACGTCATATGACAGGAGTCTGTGAGTACTTCTCAGAGCTTTCAGAGAGTGGCACTGATATAGAGGTAGTACTCGGAGATGACAACGTTGTTAGAGCAGTCCGTGTGGGGACATTGACATTTGATAGGGAACCCAAACCTCCCTTGAAGGTGTCAGATGTTCTATATGTGCCAGGGATGAAGAAGAACCTCATATCCGTCTCAGCATTGGAGGACAGAGGATATGAGATATTGTTCAGGAGAGGACAGGTGCTGATATATCCCAGGGGCACTCTAGCTGATTCAGCTAGAGTGATAAGTGTACGCCATGCAAAGGTGTACAAGTTTGCATTTCAGCTGCTTTTAGCATTGAGCAGTAGTACCGGCGACAGAGCTAGCAGTTCAGAGTTGTGCGAGATTTGGCACCACAGGATGGGGAACATGTATCATGAAGCCTTGAGTACATTGCGGGAGATCACTACAGGTGTGCCAAAATTCAATACTGATCACTTTGATACATGCAAAGGATGTGCTATGGGCAAGTTTGCCAAATCCCCTTTTCCCAGCAGTGACAACAGATCCACTGGGATACTTGATTTGATTCATTCCGATGTGAGCGGTCGGATGTCTCATGTTTCCTTGAGTGGATATGAGTATTATGTTTTATTCATTGATGATCACTCTAGGAGGACCTGGATTTATTTCTTGAAGACCAAGAGTGAGGTCTTCAAGCGGTTTCAGGAGTTCAAAGCTCTTGTGGAGACTCAGACAGGTCGGAAGATCAAGTCCCTGAGGTCGGACAATGGAGGAGAGTACACCCTTGGTGTGTTTGTTGAGTATTGTGTGGAGGCAGGCATTAGGAGTGAGTTCACAGTTCCTTACAACCCCTAGTAGAACAGGGTTGTAGACAGGAAGAACAGATCCATTGTTGGGGCTACCAAAGCCATGTTACATGATTAGGGGTTACCATTGTTTTTGTGGGTAGAGGCCTGCAACACTACTGTTTATTTGCAGAACAAGAGTCTGCATCGTGCCTTGGGGCATGTGACTCCAAAGGAGGCTTTTTCTGGGAAAAATCCTGATGTTGGTCACTTCTCTATCTTTGGGTGTATTGCATACTCCTACGTACCCAAGGAAAAGAGGACCAAGCTAGAGCCCACCACAGAGAAGGGTATCTTTGTGGGCTATAATGAGACCTCGAAAGCCTTTCGGATTTATATTCCCGCACAGAGGAGAGTTGTTGTTAGGCGAGATGTGAAGTTCGAGGAGGACAGGGCTTTCAGGAGGTCATGGGAGTTAGAGTATCTGGATCGGCCAGACCCTTAGGAGCAGCTGAGTCAAGCACAGGGATCTAGTGGGTAGGGATTAGGAGGATCCGGAGGTACATCGATTACGGTGTCAGGTCCATCAGTGAGCAGTGGCTCGCAGAGTCAGAGGGGTGGTGCTTCGAGAAGCATGTAGAGTAGTTCACTAGGGAGTCCACTAATGGACAGTTCACACGGTACTTCAGCATCTACAGGTTTAGGTTCAGGGGGGAGGAAAATAGACAGACAGTCAGGAGTTTAGGCTCCTGATGAAGAGGAGGAGTTTCATTCTCCGGTGGGAGGAGTGTGCTCAGGGAAGAGGAAGCCCAAGTGGCTTCAGGATACCTTGAGAGAGGCCACATCTGTTGCTAGGCCGAAGAGGCTGGTCAAAGAGAGCAGAGCACCTGAGAGGTTCTGTAGCTATATGGAAATGGTTTCCAACATCGTTGACTCTGAGCCTTCTAGCTATGAGGAGGCAGCTAGCCAGGAGGTCTAGAGAGAGGCCATTCAGGAGGAGTATTCTTCTATCACGAAGAATGATGTTTGGGAGGTGGTGCCGAGGCTTGAGGGCAAATCCGTGGTTACTTCCAGATGGATTTACAAGGTAGAGCATGCTGCAGATGGAAACATTGAGAAATTCAAGGCAAGGTTTGTGGCTAGAGGGTTCTCCCAGGGAGAGGGAGTAGATTATGAAGAGACCTTCGCTCCCATGGCTCGATATACTTCGATTTGCTCCATTATATCGATAGCAGCAGAGATGGGTTGGAAGATCCACCAGATGGATGTGAAGACCACATTTCTCAATGGCTTCAAATAGGAGGAGGTGTACATTGAGCAGCCACAAGGCTTTGAGGTGCATGGGAAGGAGTCCCATGTGTGCAGACTGAAGAAGGCCCTTTATAGCCTGAAGCAAGCTCCTAGAGCTTGGTACTCCAGGATAGATACATACTTGCAGGAGATGGGGTTCACAAAGAGTGATGCAAATCCGAACCTTTAATTTATTGTGATAGGTGAGGAGCCTCTCATTCTGGTGTTGTATGTGGATGACTTAGTTATTACAGGTGCAGAGAGACTCATAGAGCACTGCAAGAGAGATCTTGCGTCAGAGTTTGAGATGAAGGAAATTGGCTTGATCCATTATTTTTTGGGTTTGGAGGTGTGGCAGGAGGAGGGGCGGGGCATTTCTTCCTGGGGCTGGGGAAGTATATTGTGGACATCCTTGGCAGATTCCACATGGAGGATTGTAGACCCATGTCGACACCGATGATCACCAACTGGAAGAAGCTTCATGCTTCAGATTTTGAGTTGGTGGATCCCACATTGTATAGACAGCTGATTGGTTCCTTGATGTGTTTGATCAACAATAGACCAGATATTTGTTTTGCAGTCAATACGATGAGCCATTTCATGTGTGAGCCCAGGATGGTGCACTGGGTTGCTGCAAAACACATTTTGCAGTCTTACAGGGGACAGTGGATTATGGTCTGGATTATAGGCAGGGAGATGGAGTGAGATTGGCAGGTTACACTGATTCTGATTGGGCAGGTTGTGGTTCTGATGGGAAGAGAACTTCAGGGTGTTGTTTTGGGTTAAGTTTGGCAATGGTGTCGTGGTTCAATTGAAAGCAGCAATCAGTAGCATTGAGTTCAACAGAAGCATAGTACATGGCAGCCATTCTAGCTAGTTGTGAGGCTATCTGGCTTCGCAAGATGTTGTTTGGCTTATTTGGTCAGTCGTTGAGACCTTCAGTGATATACTGTGATAATCAGAGTTGCATGAAACTCACGAAGAATCCAATATTTCATGATAGGTCAAAGCATATTGGAATCAAATATCATTTCATTAGAGACTATGTTCAGAAGGGAGATGTGAAGCTTGAGTATATTCTCATTGATGAGCAGGTTGCAGATATTCTTACCAAAGCCTTACCACAATGCAAGCATGTCTACTTCAGAGACAAGATGGGTGTGGTGAGGAACACCTTCCTCGGTAAGAGGGAGTGTTGAAATTTGGTTACTGTAGGACAGGTGGTTCCCTAAGACTTTGATCTTTGGCCTAGGGAAAAGTGTCCAAAAGAATTTAATTTTTCTCCTAAAGTGACTTTAAAAGTTATAAAGTCAAATCTAATTTAAAAGTGACTTTAAGTGATAAAGTTACTAAGTCTAATTTTAAAGTGACTTTAATAAAGTCAATGTGAAATTAGAAAGTGAAAAGTGACTTTGGAAATAAATGACTAAGAGGGTCTTCATTAAAGTGGAGTGAATTAAAAAATATAAAGTGAGATTTAAATGAACATTTAATCTCAGCCCTAGATCTAAAACTATTTTAGCCATTGGATTTAGGGATTCCCCAAAAGTCACTTAGGTTTAGGTTAAAGGAGGAAAATGAGAGAAAATATCATTCATTCTTTCATGAGAAGATTGAGAGAGGAGGAGAGGAAGCTAAAGAGAAATTTCTGAGCGGGGGGAGAGCAGCAAAAGATACACAAAGAATCTGTACAGTAGGAGGGCACATTTCCCAAGGCAACATTTTCGAACAACAACATTTATTTGGCACAGTTACCAAGACAGAATCTGTACATCACTATTAGCATTCTTTTCGAGGCAAAGTACAATGTTGTTTTTGAGGAGCAGATTCAGCAGTTAAGGGCACGATTTTTGAGGCAGCTTTTCTGGGCACAAAAATCGAGGAGGGACTGTTGTATTGTCCGTACAGTTTTGTACATGCATAATTTGGCACGTTTTCCAAGGCAGAGAGTACAACATTTATTGCTGTAATTTTTCCTAAAATTTTTCTGTTTGCTGTTGGCACGATTTTCAAGGTGGAAAGTTGGCACGAAAATCGAGATAAGTGGGTTTTGTGTTTGCTGTAATTTTTACTGTGTTTTACTGTTCACTGTAAAAGCATATTTAGAAATAAAGATAAGCTTTCGAACTGGTTTTTCCCAAGAGTTGTAAGGGATTTTTCCAGGGTCATGTTGACTAAAAATCAGCGTGTCTATTTTCTGTACGTGGTTGATTTTTTTTTCTGAGTTTTATTTCTGCATTTCAACACTGAAATTTCCAGAATTTGTGTTTTTATAAAATATTTATTTTTCCAGCTTGTTGAATGTATGACTATGGGAATGGGCATTTAACTTTATGGGAGAAATAAGGAGAAACTGAAAACCGGGGTTGGGTTATCAAATTTCTACAAATGAATCATCAAACTAATAATAAGGAAGGCGTCTTCAATAGTAACAAATCTAACATGTCCTATAATATATGCACTATTTGTAGCAGCAAGAAACCATCCTCTCATGGAAGTAGAAAACAAGCCAATACATATTCTCTCATAAGATAACCCAATCCACAAGTCTGAACTATCAGAGTAGAAAATCATAGTAATATGAAGTAATCAATCTAATCAACATTTTCTCCAACTAATGATCGTCATATCACCATGAACACTAGCAATTATCATACTTCTCAATCATAAAGAGATCTACTAGAAGTAGCACAAGCATAGTGAAAATAACTAATCTCCTCAATGGTTCCAATCAACAAGACATTGGTGAGTGATCATGTTGTGACCAATGAACAATAACTAGAGAACTAGATGGAAAGAACATAACATCACATGTAACGAATACCAACAACAACAATCATACTCCTCCTAAGTGTAAGCAATAATCAAGTTTTCCGCCCAAACCCTAGCGAAGCCATCCATAATGCACATTCTTCATTTTGTGTTCCATAAAGGCCATATAAAAAAAATAACACCATGTCGATGCAATATGAAGGTCAATATATGCATGAGAAAGTAATAACAAATCCTTATGGTAGCAACAACAAATGCATGTCAATATCTCTCACTAGTAGCATACACAACTCTTTCATATAAAAACAATTTTACATGAATTCTCAAAACACATGCTCCTAAAACTCCAATAACTCCTGCAATAACCAAAGTTAGATAAATGCTTGACATAGAAAACTTCTTCAAACAACCTCATTTTCTCTTCAGCTAGCGTGGAACCATGATGCCATCATAAATCACTGAAATACTCAAAGCACATGAGATGCTCCACTTTCATATGTTCCATCTCTTAATTATCTACTGCAACAAAAACTGTCAGTGCTACAAATACAAAACAATCACCTACAACAAAATGTTCATGCAACATTTTTTATATGGCATCATTTCTAATAATTTGGATGCAACCCAAAATGTGACCATATACTCCCCCTAAGACCATGCAGGCCCTAGATTTGAGTGGGGGTGGTTTGCTCCTCCTTTATCCTCCAAATATTGTGAGCCTTTTCTCTAGCATGTGGATCTTTTTCTTTCTTGTCTTTTTTCAAATCACAATGTTCTTTCTTGAAGAACTTTGGAGGGCTAGTTCTTTGTACCTCATCTTTTCTCCTCCGAACTTTCTTTGTCTTTAATGGTTGGGATGCACTTTTTGTAAGCTTTGATCTACCATATATATGCAAGCTACTACCTTGTGGAAAAGGTAACCACATTTGAAACATATGACATTAGTAAAAACTCTACCTTGGTTTGCATTCCTCAACATCAATCTTTGTTTTCTATCAAAGTATGTGCATTCAATTGCTCTATGTCCAAAACTATTGCAAGAAAATAAATAACCATAAAATGAAATTTGATACCTTTTGTTGCAGATTTTGGGACCATAAAAGCTTGGTTGCTTCCTTTCTTTTTTTAAGTGTTGCATGTAGTGACTATGGGTTGCTTTCCTTCATTTCCACTTATAATTTATTTTCTTTCTTGACTTCATTGGTGATGGAATTATGATTTTTGGAAATATGGTTGTATTCTACTTTCTCCTTTTCATTTATGAGGCATAGTTATACTTGAAATCCCAATTTGGTCTTGATAAGAGGAGATCTTTGACTGATGAGGATCTCTTCCAGAATTCAGGTACTTTTCTCCAACTTTCGATATTGAGATAGTTGATTGTTAGCCTTTTCTAATTCATCTTCTTTTGATGAAACCACCTCAATATTTAATTTTTCAAAAATGCTAATCCGATCTTTGAGTTGGATTCCAATTTTCTCCTCAGTTCTTCTTGCTTCCTCCAACTAGGTTTTTAGATATTCAATTTCTTTCTTGAAATTGTACTCTCTTTCTTCAATAATTTGGAGAAGTTTTTTCAAATCTCTATTTTCAGCTAGTGTTGCACTACGTTGTGTTTTGTCTTCATCTAATTTCTCATTTTCTTCATCATTTCTCCATATCGCTATTCCATGCAATGCAATGCATACAACTTATCCCAAATCTCTCTTGGAGTCTTGAGATCCTATATTTTCTCAGCATCCCGATCATGAAGATTATCATACATTACACATTTGGCCCGTGCATCCAAAAAATGAGCTTGATTTAAAGAGATTTTATCATCATAGCCATTTATCATTGTTGGTCCAATTTAGGGGTGTAAATTAGATAAAAAAATATCATTACCAATCTGGAATTCATGAACTTAGAAGTACACCAAAATTTATGGTTGAGAGACTAACTATGAAACTAAATTAAATTGCAGATTTTTAACATACTTGTGCTTGAAAATGTTTCTAAACTATCTTCAAATTTAAAAGGTTGTAAGAAAATAAAATTTAAGCTCCCTTATAGGGGATGGATTCATAATGTTTCAAACACATAACAACATTTCATATTATCAAGTGCTTTTAACCCCAAACCACATAAAAATGAATTGCTCAAAAATGTACAAATTGACAATTTTCAACCGTTGTAGATGAAAGAAAATTAAAATCTTTTACAAGAGGTCACTACATAAAATATTTCTCAATCCTAGCAAAACTTAATAGTGTTCACATAATAAAAACTAAAATATATACAAGAAATAAAACAAACTTGAATGATTATTCCAAACATTTAAAGGCTAAGTGCACATGCTTGGCAATGGGGGCCCTCCATGCTTCGCTTGCACGCTTGGATGGAAAACTAGTTAAAGAAAATTGACTAACAATATCAACATCATTCACACAACATAATGAGAGTTCCAAAGAGCTCCAAATAAATTAACTTCAATTAAGTAGAAATCCTTCATAAAATGACATATTTCTTACTTCCAAGTCCACATATTTATACAAGAGGTTTAGTAACCAAAACGACTAAAAATGCTCAAATCAGTTTCTAAGATCCTAAACAAGTGCTAATAGGTCAAATTAATCTTTCAAATCCCTAAAATATGAATAAAATACCTTGAAACTCAAAACTGCCCCCAAAAACAAGGGATTTTATGAACAAGTGGCCTAGTTTGACAAGCATTCACCGGGCACATATGAAGCTCTTTTCTGAAGGCAGATAGGAATTTATCCATCATTGGACTTTGAGGATCATCCCACATATCTCGGAATTCGCCTAGCTATCCTGCACACGTGTGAAGCTTGGAGCTATTACAAAAGCTATAACATCCTGTAATTTATGCTAAAAAATTAATTTTAATGTCAAACTTTTGCCAAAATTTAATTCATAAAAAGTAAATGACAAATGTACCTAAGATGGTCAATTTCAAGCAAATATGGATGATAAAGGAGAGATATGGAAGGAAAATAGGGCCAAAATATAGGTTATGTGACTAAAATAACATAAAAAAGTGGCACCCAACATTCCCCCAAAACAAATATATTACATGTCCATATGCAAAAAAAATGTATTTGATGCTTTATCGCCGATCCTATGCCACATATGCCTCCTCTGCTGCTAGTCACAATATCTCCATACTATTTTGATTAATGTGAATAATATTTAACTTCTGATACTTTGCTTTTATTTCCTTCTTTTGCTGATACCATTTATATGCCTATTTGGAAATCAAGGTTTCTTGTATTTTTTAATTTCTTGTTTCTCTTTTTCATTCTTTGATGGTCTCTTGCCTTTCACTTTCCTTGAAATTTCTAAATCTTTCTCATCCATAGGAATATCACGTGTCATTTCTTCTTCCTGCCTATCCCTTTCTTCTTGTTCCTCTAGAGCCTAAAGTTAATCATATTGATATTGTTATGCTTCATCATTTTTTTCTTCTAACTATCCTTTCTGGGCATGTGGGCGCTTTCCGTATTTGCTTTGATAAGTGTAAAATATATGTTCTTGTTGTTGAATCTCTTCATATATTTTTCTCATGATTCTTGTTTTTCCCTTTTCTATTGGTTGTTTTGAGCTTGTTGCCTTAGGAAAATCATCTTAATTATCACTTATGAAAACAATGTTTTATTCTTCTTCTCTTGAGTTTTCTATCATAGCTTCAAAGTCATTATATGATACAACTTGATTCCATGAAAGATTTTTATTTTGAAATTCATGTATCACAATCCTTTTGGGAAGGCCATGATGACAAAGGATTTTTTCTACGCTTTTTCCTTGTTTCTAAATGTTAATTTTTGCAATTAGGGTCAGATTCCACTATGGATAGCTTAGATGATTAAGATAATAATTTAATTAGATTCCTTTTTTCGAGAGGATCAAAATCGGCCTATAAATTGCCCCAATCGGTTAAGCATAAGTTAAGTTATGAATTAATTTATTATTTTATGGGTCAACCTAACCGCATGTTGATCTAGTCAAAGGCCCAACGGTCACTCACAAATTTATAAATAGAAGCGACGTCAAGTTCATTTGCACACATTCGCTCATGAGATATCCTCCATGTTATTTTCGTTTTTGGTCGTATTTTCTGTTTATGGATCAGACAGGTACGTTGACAGGAGCTTGCAGAAAAGGTATGGATCATAGAAGTGATCATGCATCAGGTCTGGGTGATTTGAAGCAAATTTGCTGGTAGGAAAGGCTAAGGTAGCAGCCTAGGTCGGTAGAGCCATGGGCTGGGTCTATTTTGCTCGCTACGAAGGACCCCAAAACCACTGGCCAACCTTGTTGAGGGTGCGGCCTAGTCACAGAGGTCAGATCGGGCTGGTCTAAAGCAAAGCCGTGAGCACAAGTGTTGTGGTAGCGGCTCAGAGCCCCAAAGCCGCGAGATAAGCGTGTTAAGGTTGTGGCTCAAATAATTACCAGGAAGATCTAATTTGGTTCACCTTCAATTGATTGCACAGTGCTTCTAGACATCAGTTGTTTAGTCACAATTGCGTAAGTGTGATCATTCACAGTCTCTTGGATTTAGACCTAGGACTTCAGGGTTGAGATCACTTGGTGATCTAACAGATCTGCGTTTTGGTATTATAGATATGTTGATCTATAGATCATATCTGTTTGTTTCCTTCACAAATGTATCTTCAGTACTCATTCAGTATTAGTCGTGCTCATTAGTTTGCTACAACTAGTGTTAGTGCATTTCAGTTTTTAGATTCAGTTTCCTTCATGCAGAAGTATGGGTATGGTTTTACTACGTGTATGCTATTTTTTTCTGCATCATAAAGATATGTACATATGGATCATTGTACTCTTGTTTCTGAATCATTTGATGAAGATCTAAGAAGAGGAATTTCCAAGGGTTTTTTCCCGTAGTGGGTTTTTCCTTGGTCTCGGACCAATCCTGGTGTCTCTATGTGTTCATGCTTCTCTTCCTTTGATCTTCTATTTTCCTCTGCTTAGATGATGATGACGATGGTATTGTTCTTTCCATATAGTTTCATATTTTGATGTTTAATAATATAGATCTGTACAATGGAAAAATTATTTGGGGTGAATGCAACATGTTAATGATGAAATTTAACTATCAAAGAAAAGAACAATGGTGCTTTATGAAAAATTAACACTAAACTCCTTTAGCCATTTTGGAAAGGCTTTGTAGTAAAAAATAGGGCATAGTAATCTCACAGTCACCTTTCATATGTTGTAAAATTTTGATGTGATAAAAATATACTGTTGACCACACTCTGTCAACAACCCCATAGCAGTACACCCCCATTTTTTCAAATGGAACTTATCATGTTCAAGGTTCACGTCATCCATTTTTCATCGATAGATGACGTTTTGTTATAAATGATGTAAATCCATTCTGCATGTTATGATGTAAATGATCTAAGTAAGACCGTCAATGTATGTAACAACTTAGGTAAGCCTAGTATGTTGTTGATGATTTCTATCCTAGGAGGTTTTTTGTCTCACTGATTTACTTGTGTTTTTCGACACAAGTTATCGATAGAGTTTTTCCCTCCAGCCTCACCCCAAAGCTAGGGTGGATTTTGTCATCAGCATGCTAAGTGAGTCCTAGTGTTTTCTATCGAGTCATTGTAAAAGTAGTTTGGGAATAATCCTAGTTATTTGGCTAGATTATTTTATTACAAGCTACTTGGTCTACTAGATCATGTTTTGAGTCCAGAATTGGGTATTTATTTGAGGGTTTATACGAATGAGTATTCCCCATTAATGTGTCTAAATGTGTTATCTTATGTAAAGAGGGTTGGAAAAAATAATTAAAATCCCCTCTCAGTCAATCTATTAAAATTTCTAGTCAAATTAATTAAAAATCCTAAACCAGAAATTTAATTAATTTTAGTTCCTAGGTGAGGATAAAATTCTTCAAAGGCAAAATTCGTTGGTCCTTAAAAAATAATTTTTTAAAGGCCTCAGGTCAAGGGAATATTGAGAATTTTAAGAAATTTTGGACCCTTGGGCCTAGGTGGTTAAGTCAAAGTCAAAATTTTGGGGTAATTAACTCAAAAATAGTATTTTGAGTTAATTAAAATGGATTTAAATCATAAATTCGTTTTTTCTCCAAATTTATAATTTCGACGGTCCAGATTAAAAGATGATCAAATCTTATCAAAGGTCGAGATTATTTTGACATGGATCAACCGAACTAGCCGTTGGAGATTTTGTCTATAAATTAAAGGTCTTCGTCAGTCTTGAGTCATCTGATCTTAGAATCGTGCACTTGTTCTTAGAAGCTCTTGCAAATTTTTGAGGAATAAAGCATAAAGAATTTGGGGTTACAAATTTTGATGTTCCTTCTCGGATCTATGTGGTGATTTGTCTCTAAACTCTGCTACTTAATTTGACATTTTATGGTTAATGGCCTCCATGGATTAATCTGCATACAGGTATCTTGTGCAGTTTTCTGGATTCATAAGATAGCATTTTTGATTTAACAGAAAGACTAGTTATCTATTTTTCTAAAGGGTCTCATGTTATTTTCTTGAATCTCTATCAATTTAAAGTTCAGATCTAAGTGTGTAGGGAAATATTTTTTAAGGTTTTGAGCGTCTGGGGAAGTCTTCGGTTGGACCAGCCGACTCTCATATAACATAAATCTGAAAAGCTCATTATTTGTTAAACTCCAAATCTATCTTACAAAATTGGTGGTTTTGCAGGGTTTTCTAGGGCTTGTGCCTCTCTTTTAAAATTTAAATTTCCTAAAAAAATGTGCTGAAATGGGTTTAAATCTGGCCATGATGGCCTCAGATCTATAAATTAGCTTGTAAATTTGTATTTTTATTGGGGCAGTAAGGGTTTAATAAATTTGTTGGTGTGTATATTTTCAGGATCTGACTGGTTTTGCAGGTTGCAGGGTTTACTCAGATTTTTTTTTTATAGATCTGAGCCAGATCCAGCACCCAAGGGCCAGATCTGGCCTCAAATTGATTCTGTGGACAAATTTGGACGTTATTGGATTCAATGAGCATTGAAAATCTAAGTTTAACGGAAAAAATTTATTTGCTGGACGTTTTAAATGAGTATTGGGTTTTGCATTAAACGCTACCATCAAATTCCTCTACAAATCAGTCTTGCCGCTGCCCTTCGATCTGCTTAAGCCATTCCCTTCTAGCTTCCACACTGCTCCATACCCTACTACCGTCCTCCCTTTTTCTATCGTCGACATCCCTCATCGTCCTCTTCTTCCCTACTCATCGACCTCCCTTCCTCTTCTGCCGCAGCCATCTTACTTATCCTTTGATCCCTCTCTGCTGCTACACGCTGCCATATTCCCTAGCCATCCTTTGCACTGCGTTATCCCATCTTCTTTGCCGTCACACCCAACTCCTTGCTCCCTTTACCTGCTGCCTCCATTTTCCCTTTTGTCGTCCTCAATTCCTCTGCTATCGATTTTCCTCAGCAGACCATTGTTTGACGCTTCTCATTCATGCCATCAGCTTCTTCCCTTGTCTTCGACTCCCTCAAGTTGCCTCTCCCTCACTGCCCTCCGCCATCATCTTCCGCCGTCTCACGTTGACCTTACGCTGCCTCAAACCTCAGCCCTTCATCGTGCTCCATTGTCGTCCGTCGCTTGACCTGCATAACAAACAAACAAAAGCAAAAAACGCACATATAAAATTTGAAAAGCCCTTACGTATATGTTTCAATTTTTTATGCGGATTCATTTTTTTATATATATAGTTTAGTTCTAGTTAGATTTTAAAATTTTTCGATTTAGTTTAAATTTTCGTTATTTGTTTTAATTTAGTTTAGAATTTCATTTTTTTTTGTTTAGTTTTTAGGATTTAAAAAAAATCAAAAATAAAGTTTAAAAAAAATTTGGTTAGTCTTAGATTTAGAGGTTTTAATTTGTGATTAGATTTTTTTTTAATTTTAGATTTTAAAGTAGACATTAGTTTTAGTGTGTTAGATTTTAATGATTCATTAAGTTTTAGTTAGTTTTAAATTCTAGATTTTAATTTTTAATAATTTTCTTTAGACTTTAGATTTAGCCTTAGTTTAACTTTAGCTTTAGTTTTGATTTTAAATTTAAATTTTTCATTTTAGATTTAAAAATAAAAAAATAAAAAAAAATTTAAAATTTTTTAAATCTTATAGTCAAATGAGCTTAAATTTTTCATCCTAAGTTTGACTATAGAAGCATTCTTAATTTTCGAACTGGGTTATTTGAAACATCATAATTTCAGAAATGTTTCAAGCATTTGGCATTTAAATTAAATGATCGTTTCATGATAAGCTTTGTTGATTGGCTTAAGTATCTTAATGAATGTGGTACTTTTTTACTAAATATCATTGTGGTCATTTGTGTTTTCATAGCAGTAGTTATACATCAACTACTTGGCTTTTAAATTTTATAACGAGATCTTTTAACTCCATAAGGCACTGGTTTTAATTTTCAAATCTAATTGGATCTGTGAAATCTCGTCAATTTTATCAAGTATTTGGTGTTTTAGCTGTGTCTCCTAGATTGGTTGATTTGCAACCAATTCTTGTTCTTCATTTCTGTTAGGGTCCACCTCCCTTAGCTTGTAAGGAGACAACTTAGATAGAGAGATTGGAGATAAAGGTGACAACCCCCGATCTGAGCCATTGTCTCGGTGCCTAGACAATCCGTGCGACAACATATACTATACAAAATTTCCCCTCACATGTGATAATTTTTTTAATAATGTAGGCCATATTATCCCAATGATGAACTAAACATCTCTTTGATATCCCTTTCTTCCAGCTAACATATGAGGCTCTAAACTTGTGTAAAAAGGGAGTCCAAGATTTGTCTTTGCGTTTGGTTTTAAAATATATTTCCCCTTCCCGTGGTAATCCAATCACTTGTGCCAATATATCTTCTTATAGTCTTATGGTTAGGTTACCCACTGAGGCCCTCTCACCATCGAAAAAAGAAGCAATTTCCACACAAATTTTCTCATTAAACCCATCAAATTTTTCCAGAAATGAAATCTAGTGATTTTTTTCAATAAGTTCAAGATAATCCTTATGAATTGATGCAAAATCAAATTTTGTTGGTTCAAACCTAGACACCATAGCAATTTTCTTAAAAAAGCACAATTTATTTGAAATTTCCCTCTTGTATTGAAATTTCCTTTCTATGTCTCTGGAATTTCCTAATTCCTAACACTATGTTTTTTTATCTCAGTTTTTTTTTTAAATATAAAACACAATTTTTTTTCAATTTTTTTTTTTTCCAGACTCCTAATTTTATATCGATCAGAGTTTATGTAGAGAAATTATTACTTGTTGATCCAAAGATGAGGAGAAATAATGCTTTGTGGCTCAAAAAAAAAAAATTCTATTCTCTTTCCTGCTTCATCAAATTAGCCTTCATTTAAGAATATGAATATATTTCTCCTATGAGTTTCAAAATTCCCTCAAGTGACTTATCCAAATCACCCCAAATCCGATTTTCAAAAATCCCAACACCCTATTTGGCTTTGGCGAAACAAAAGCGATTTTATGTTTGACAATTTTATTTGTCAACATAAAATCTCGTTTTTTATGGGTGCAATTGTTTCATTCAATTTTGGACGCATTCTGTGATATAATAAATAAATTTTTGCATATTATGTGATGAGGGAGAATAAATTTTGGCATATTTTGTGATTAGGGAGGCATACAAATCGTTTTAAGTTCGATTCTCATAACATAGACATGCTTTGAAAAATAATTCAAGTTTTATACGACCACAATTAAATTCACAAGGAGTAGACATACGTTTAAATTAGTCTGGGATTACATACAGTCAATGGTGGCATGATAAGAGAGGGTAGACATGTGTGAGAACATGAAAATCACTTAAGAATGAGAGCTGGGAAAATTTCAGAGTGAAATAAGGCTTACCTCGTAAAATTGTATCATCGTGTTGACAAAGCTTGAGTGTGTCAAAATACCTCCTGAGTGTATTCACAGGATTCAATTATGGCAAGGGTATGGAAGAGTCAAAGGTAAATGTTCTAAAAACAATTACAAAATACCAAACAAGTCATGGTTTCAATACTCAGAAAGTCATGGTTTAAATACTCAACACGATGGGCTCTATGGATTGTTAGATGGGATCTGTGATCCCAGGAGCAATTTCCCACACAGTTGATCGTGTAGATCAACGAAGAATATATACTCTGGGGGAACCCCTCCCAAAACCACAATCTACTCAAGAGAGGTGTCGGAGACTAAAGGTTTGAACTGGGCGGTTCAAAAAAATGAAATAATAAAGGAAATGGTCGCAAAACAAGACCCTTGATGACCTTTTCTCTCTCCTCCAAGAAGACATGTGGCAACTTGTGATTGGCTGAGATAACATCATAGGATGACATCAACATGGACTCGTGGCAAGCAGATTCTAGGTTTTTAGGTACCTAAAGGGGCCATTTTCATGTGACATGTGTCACCACTTAGAGGTTGCCATGTGGCGACTGATGTCATGGTGATTTCATCCCAACAGAATAAGACCAAAAGATTTATAAAAGGTGCAAAACAAAAGTGTCGAGTTGTAAAGTACCGGGACACGATGGAAGTGGGCAGAGTTGCAGCCAATGAACAGAGGGTCAGACGGACCCTACTAGCCAACTCATCCCAATGGATGGAGTCCTAGAAGTTTAATAATGAGGTAAAAAGAGTATGCTCTGAGATAGTAGGGGCTATGGGCTAAGGACCCACACTAGGCCTTATTCCACAAAGAGGACCAAGGGCGCAGTAATAATGGGAAGTGGGGCCAACCCTGGATCCTGAAATCTCATCTCTTAAAGAATTGCAATTATATATAAGAGCCAGGATCAGGAGCGCTAAACTTTGGGCTGGTCTTTGTTCACCTCATGTAGAGGCATGACCAACGGCACGGAGCCATTGTCATAGGGAAAAAGGCCCCCAACAGGAATTGAAAGGGTTAAGCACACAATGAATTAGCCAAAGGTCAAAGAGACTAGTTTTATGGGTGGAAAGGTAGGTAAGGATCCAAGAGAAAAGGGGATCAAGTGAAAATTAGTGGAACTGCCTGTTAAGAGGCAGTTGTGGAAGTTAAGCCAGAATTGAACAACAACAAAAATTAGCAGGTGAATTGCTAAATTTTGTAAAAGGCCAGAATGCAGAAATAAGCAGAAAAACTCAGTTCAAGTGCGAAAATATGCAGTGAAGGTCATTTTAACTTGGAGACGAAGCCAAAAACAGAAAACATAGTCCAGAAGATAGTGATGAGCAAGGAAAAGGAAAAAATAAGGCTTCATGCACAAATTCAAAGCCAAAGTTAGCAACAAGAAAAATCTATAAAAGTAGGCCTAAGCAAGTAGAATAAAAAAATTGAGTTTGAGATAGAGCTTTTGGTGCAGCAAGGTGTTGGTATGGTGTTTTTAGCGATAAGATATTTTTGAAGGTGATGGTGGTCGATATGTGTTGGTGTCCCGTGTTTTGATAGTTTGGAAAATCAAAAGACAAGGCAACATCAGAACCAATCTTTAGAGTTACAGGATCTAGTCCTCCTGTTCTCAGAGAGCGATCTCTCAAAAGTTTGTTTGCAAAGGTTTATCTTGTGTGCTTTGAGTATTTGGTTTTAGACTAGTTATTAAGTGCAGGTGTTTATTTGTTTTTTTGTTTGGTTGGGTTGGAATGATACAACAGAACATGAAAGGCCTAGGAAAGATATATAGGATAGAGAAATATCCGGTTCATTGGGCAATGGAGTCAAAAAGAGGTCATAACATACTCATCAATGGATATGGGATATCAAAGGGCAAATCTAACTTGGCCACAAGATCCTTTTGTTTTTGTAATGAGATGAACATTAATGATTTGGAAAGAGAGGTTTAATTCTCAACAAAGGGAATTTGAAAGCATAATTTGAACAATAAAGAGCTCTTTGATAGACAGGGCTAACCATAAATTCTGCAAATCACACCTTTAAGCAAATAATGATTTCAAAACAACTTTTAAAATGAAATCTAAGATTCGGGGAACACCCTATTTCTTCAAAGATTTATTTTAAAGGACTTAGAAACATAAAAGATTTATTGATAATTACAGTCATAGAAGAGGGAACACCTAAAAACATCTATGATCATAATTATAACGACCTTTAAGCCAACTGTTTAAGTGAGGACAAAGGGCAAGATCAAAACAGACCTCTCTGATTCACTGTAAGCAAAGAACTTCAAAGGGAGACTTCGATAACAGTTTTTAAGTGGCAGCAGACAAGCAGGGAGAACCATAAATCATGCTGAAACCAACTGTTCAAACTATTAAGGAAATAAACAAGCATGAAGATTAAAGAGAGAGATTAAAGACTCTAAAATACTTTAGCAGAAGAAAACATGAAACAGTGAAGGATGAACAGGTCTAAGGTGCTTCCATGAGTCATTTCTTAGCCTAATACTTTCTATCCTACTATAGTAAGAAGTTATGGAACATAATGAAAATAGGGGAAAACATTAAACAGTTCAGAATACTTCACCAACAACCAAACTCATGGATCCAATAATAGAGCCTTCACAGTAACAAGCATGCAACAATATCATCAAGGCTTCCAAGACTTCAATTTGTTCTTCAACTTCAACAGACTATGTATTAATTTAAGAGAGTTTCAGTATTACAACTGGTGATCAAACAACAACCAACAACCAACCCCCAACTCATCTTCTCCAGAAGTATATATAGAAGAATGAGGAGGCGAGATCTGATAAAAAGATCTCCAATTACAATTAATACATATTTAATGACCTCTTGGCCTTTGAGGGGCTCAATGAAGAAACTTACATACATATCCTCTGTATTAAATGATTTACATAAAGATTTAAGCTCAGTGAGAGCTTTGTTGACCTTTGAGGCTCTGTGTGGCGTCGAAGTAACTCTGCAGATGTTTGCCATTAATTTCCTTGGCAGAGTTTCCTCTTTGGCTGCGTTTTGAGACAAATATCTGACCTCGATCAATAAATTCGGCCTTTGATTGAATACTTTGAGGCACAGGTGGCGTCGTGGTAGCTAGAGGGATCAATTTGCCTCAATTTGTGGCAGTGGAGGGTTCCCTGTCGATAAAACACTTCAGATTTTCTTTAAACCGTGTTTTAAATTGGGGATTAGGATTTTGATAAACATTCTTAGCCGTAATCCCCGCAAAATATGTCCTTTAATCCTCTGTTCTGATAAATTTTGGTCTTCTTCACTGATACTCTCTGACTGCGCTTGATTCATGGTTTTTCTGATATGTAGGGCTGCGCAGGGTTATGTGGCATTAATGCTTGAAGAAACACTGATGAAAACGTGTTTTTAACACCCTGTGATGATTTTCTTTGATGAATCGAAGGCAGGAAGATTTTCATCCTTTACCCTCGAATTTTCTTCAAAAATGGCGAAAAAACCATTTAAACCCTGCAAAATACAAACAAATATTAAAAAATCTTGTATATATAGGTTTATTGCTGTAGAAGGCATGTGGAGGAAGCGTGGCCGTTGGATGGCATCATCCAACGGTCAAGATTGATTTAGAGAAAACAAAAGGAAGGTGGAAGAAAATTTTGAATCAGGGTCGTCGATCCCGCAGAGATCGACGGTCGGGAGCGGAAAATGGAAAGTCAAAACGAGAAATGTTGACTGGGCGACGGAAATGGGCGATGAAATATGAACCGTCGATCTGCAGATCAGATCGACGGTGGAAATTAATTGGATGCCGCGCCGTAGCCCAGTTAACTGTCGGGCATCTTCGGTGAGCGATAGCCGTTGGATGGCCCGCCCCAGATTGGACGGTGTACAACGATATCGCGCGGGGTCCACGTCCGAACGTTAACGCGCGATGGACGGCGGTTTTATGAACAGTGCCCAGGACGCGTGTCAAACGATGAGTGGAATTGCTGGCGATCAGGAAAAAACCGACGTCGCCAAAAGGCGGTGCGATGAATACCGTGCGGTTTTTCGGAAAGGGTTAGTGGAATGTGGGGACCACCGGGAGACGGACTCCGCACCGTCCGATCTTCAGATCAGATCGACAGTGCAGAACGATTTAAAACTTGTACCGGAAGAAATCTAATAAAATAATTTCAAACCCAAAGTTTCGAAAATAACATAAGGTTTTTAATATTTTCGGGGTGGGATTTGTATTATGTGGCTAGGCGCTCGTCTGCGGGGCCGCGGGTTACATGAAGGGTGAAATGACCGGGGGTTTATGGAGAAAGGGGTTTAAGACTTAGCCCGAAGGGGCTTAAGTCCACAATACATAGAAAATATGATTTTTATGAATTTTCAATGGTTTTCAAGGGAAACCCCGGCGGTCCCGAAAGAAGGAGTCTTTTTAAACCTTATGTGGATTTGATGGGAAATGGGAAAACATGAAAATGAGGGTTAGTTTGGAAGAGGGGAGAAAGGGAAAAATGGTGTTTGCAGCAGTTTTTCTTCATGTAATGACAGCAGAAATTTCGAGTTGGAAAGGGGAAAAGCAGTGACAATTATCCAAAGGATAGGATATTATCAAAAGACTTTAAGCATCAACAATTTTAGCAATGAAATTGTTTCTTGAAGGCTATCCAACATTATTTAGCCACCACCTGATATGACAGAATTTATGGGTGGCTAACAGTGGCTCCACTTGGGGATGGTGCCTTTTTGAAGGCATCAAGAATGGTTTTGCATTCTTCGAGTCGAGTCAGCTTCGTCTCCTCCATTGTTACCTCTCTCCTCGTGGATGATATTTTGTCTCAAAACATATTCAGCAGCCATGAAAATAATGGATTTTCATCTACAAGCTTTCTACCTACCCAATCCTACTGATCTAACATTTTTTCTTCTTAGAGTGCACTTGGATTGGCAAACTCTCTTACAAAATTTTATTCTTTTGAAAGCATAAAAACTAATCTAATTCTACTCCTTATTTCTTGAACTCATATAACACTGAGTTTGATGTTTCTCTTACCTATTTTATCCCTAACAAGTATTTATTCTCCAATTTCATTACAATTGAGTATCTGCCAGATTGTATAGTCTATCCTGATGCTTGACCATGGCATAAAGATGTCAAGACACAGAGCTTATTTTCACAAAATTTGGCAAATGGAGCAGTTTGAGATCTAAAAATTGAAAACGCTTCCTTCATCTTCATAAATGTTTTGACTTTTTTTAGTTATCTAGCTTTTCTTTCGTTCAAATTTTGATTCATTAGAACCAAGCATTTTTGACTCGTATTCTGGAATGTACTTGAGTCATTTTCTCTTTGAAACTTTAGGTTCAGATTTTAAGCATGTTTGAACTTTTATTTTTCTATCCTAAACTATCTATTGATAAGCCAAGATTAAACAATTTGGAAAATCGAATTCTCTATCCTATCAGCAGAAAATTTAAAACTAATTAGTCAAGATTAAATTGTTTGACTAATTCATGTGTTTTGGGAATGTATATTTGAGTTTTCGTACATTGATTCCATACAGGGGTTATACCTCTTGTTTATGTTTGTCGCCCTCTTTTCTTTGTTTTTGTATTTTTCTTTTCTAGCCTTACAATGGTTGTATACATTATTTACAATGGAAAATAAAATTCCCTTTGAAACCTTAAGTGATGCTTGAGATCTCGCCCCATTGAGACCTCCATATCTTCCATTCAACTCTTTCAAGAAAAGACAAATTTTCAGACATTGAGAAATTTTCCAAACTCTCAAATTCACATGTTTTCTCTTGAATCCCACTTGCTATACAACATTCTAACTTGGAAATACTTGTTTTAGTCCTACTATCAAATATTTTCATATTTTTTGACTAACTGTTTTTTCACGTACTTTTCTCGGGTTTTCTTCGGCTCGCCGTAAATGTATTGCTTGGTTGATTTTCTCACGCATATCATTCTTCTTCAATCTACACTCTGGTATTTTCGACGGGTATCTCCCAAGAGGTGGAAAGACGCATCCATGCCATAAACTAGCTGATAGGGGGACATGTTTATTGATTTATTTGTAGTTAATCTATCAACCCATAAGGCATGAACCAGCTTACTGTGCCATGATTTTTGATTCTGTTCCAACAACTTTTTTATGATATTGATGATACTCTTGTTGGAGGATTCAGCTAATCCATTCCCTTGGGGATAGTAAGAAGTAGAATGGCCCAAGGTTATATGGTATTTGTGACAGAAATCAACCATCTTCTTGGATTTGAAAGCAGTAGCATTATTTGTTATGATTTTTCTGAGGCAACCAAATCTGGATAGGATATGGGTTTCAAGAAACTTGATAATGACATAGTCATTAGCATTTCTGGAGGGTATAGCTTCTATCCATTTGGTAAAGAATTCAGTGGTTGTGAGGATCCATTTATGTTGAAGTCGGTGAGGATGAGAATTTTCCCACGAGTCTCACACTAGATCAATCTGCAATCATAGATGGAAGGGTTTTTGCCATCAAAAATTTGACACTTATGGCAAGACATGACCAACTTTTGAGTGTCTGGGAAAAGGGTAGGCCAATAGTAACCAGATATAAAAATTTTGTTTGTTTTGGCCTTCCAGTAGAGGTGTCCTCCACATTCTCCGTCATGCAATTCATGCATGATTTTTCCTGCATCATCTTCAAGTAAACATTTAAGCAAGATTCCAACAACATTTTTCCAATATAATACTCCATCTAAGATGCAAAAACTCAAAGCTTTTTGTTTCAAAAATCTAGCTTTAGTTTTGGACAAAGAAGGAGGGGCATTTAGATATAAAAGCACATAAATAATGTCAGCATACCAAGGAGAATTCAGAAATGTTTCTTCAATAAAAGGGGCAGTAGATTCTTCTATTTCTTCCAACATAATGTCAAGTGCTTGGAAGAAATAGAAGAATCCACTGCTCCTTTTATTGAAGAAACTTTTCTAAATTCTCCTTGGTATGCTGACATTATTTATGTGCTTTTATATCTAAATGCTCCTCCTTCTTTGTCCAAAACTAAAGCTAGATTTTTTAAACAAAAAGCTTTGAGTTTTTGCATCTTAGATGGAGTATTATATTGGAAAAATGCTGTTGGAATCTTGCTTAAATGTTTACCTGAAGATGATGCAGGAAAAATCATGCATGAATTGCATAACGGAGAATGTGGAGGACACCTTTACTGGAAGGCCAAAGCAAACAAAAATCTTAGATCTGGTTACTATTGGCCTACCCTTTTCCCAAACACTCAAAAGTTGGTCATGGCTTGCCATAAGTGTCAAATTTTGATGGCAAGAGAAAACTCCTTCCCTTACCTTTACATCCTATCAGAGTTGAATCACCTTTTCAACAATGGGGGCTGGCCTTCATTGGGAAAATTCATCAATCCTCCTCAGCTCAACATAAGTGGATCCTCACAGCCACTGAATTCTTTACCAAATGGATAGAAGCTATACCTTCCAGGAATGCTAATGAATCTGTCATTATCAAGTTTCTTGAAACCAATATCCTATCCAGATTTGGTTGTCCCAGAAAAATCATAACAGACAATGCTGTTGCTTTTAAATCTAAGAAGATGGTTGATTTCTGTTACAAATACCACATAACATTGGGCCATTCCACTGCTTACTATCCCCAAGGAAATGGATTAGCTAGATCTTCCAACAAGAGCCTCATCAATATCATTAAAAAGCTGTTGGAACAAAATTAGAAATCATGGCACAGTAAATTGGTTCATGCCTTATGGGCTGATAGGTTAACTACAAATAAATCAATAAACATGTCCCCCTATCAGTTAGTTTATGGCATGGATGCAGTCTTTCCCACCTCATTGGGAGTGCCAGTCATGAAGCTCCTTCAAGAAGTGTAGATTGAAGAGAATGATATGCAGGGAAGAATCAACCAAACAATACATTTACAGCAGACCAGAGAGCAGACCAGAGAGAAAGTCTGTGAAAGAACACAGTTAGTCCAAGAAAATATGAAGAAGCTATTTGATAAGAGGACTAAGGCAAACAATTTCCAAGTTGGAAATGTTGTTCTTAAGTGGGATTCAAGAAGAGAAGAGAAGGGAAAACATGGCAAATTTGAGAACTTGTGGAAAGGGCCCTATATTATTCATGCTGAGAGGGGTCACCATGTGTTTTTCTTGAAAGAGTTGAATGGAGAAGACCTATATGGAGGTCCTGTCAATGGCAGGATGCTCAAGCATTACTTCTGCCAAGAATCTTAAGTTTCAAAGAATTTTATTTTCCATTGTAAATATCATAGTCTAACCATTGCTTTCAAAGTTAGAAAAATAAAAAATACAAAAACAAAGAAAGAAAAGAGGGCAGACGGTGAAAACAAGAAAGGTATAGCCCCATACCAAAAAAGAGAAACAAATCTGAAAGTGTGCAAGCTCAAATGCCACTCCTAAAAAACACACTTCTAGTTAGTCAAACAGTTTAATCTTGACTAATTAACTTTAAATTTTCTGTAGATAGGATAGTGAATTCGATTTTCCAAACTATTTAATCTTGGCTTATCAGTAGATAGTTTAGGATAGAAATTAAAGGTTCAAACATGCTCAAAATCTAAACCTAAAGTTTCAAAGAGAAAATGACTCAAATCTGTTCCAAATTCTGAGTCAAAAAATGTAAAAAACTGGTTCTAATCAGATTAAAACCTGAACCAGAAGAAAAGCAAAGATAGCTAAAAAAAAAAGATCAAAACAAAGCTGTAGAAAAGAGGAAGGAAACGTTTTCAAATTTTAGATCTCAAGCCTTCCATTTTTGTTTTAAATTTTGTGCAAAATAAATTTCTATGTGCAGCTTGTCTTTTATGCCATAGACCAGCATCAAGTTAGACTGTCCAATCCTAACTTGAATGCTTTTCAATTTCTGTTGTAGAATTTAGAGAATAAAAGTCTGTTGGACAGTTTAATCCCAATAGATAATAGAATAGGTAGAGAAAACATCCAAACTCAATTGTTTAATCTGAGTTCAAGGAGAAATAAGGAGTAGAATTAGATTAGTTTTATGCTTTAAAAAGAATAAAATTTTGTAAGAGAGTTTGCCAATCCAAATGCACTCTAAGAAGAAAAAATGTTAGATCAGTAGGATTGGGTAGGTAGAAAGCTTGTTGATGAAAGAACCATTGTTTTTATGGCTGCTAATATGTTTTCAGAACAAAGAATATCATCCACAGAAAGGAAGGTAACCCAATGGAGGAGGCAACTGATCAGCCTCCCAGAGAATGCAAGTCTGAAATTCTTGATGCCTTCAAAAAGGCACCATCCCCAAGTGGAGCCACTGTTAGCCACCCATAAATTCTGTCATATCAGGTGGTAGCTAAATGATGTTGGATAGCCTTCAAGAAACAATTTCATTGCTAAAATTGTTGATACTTAAAGTCTTTTGATAATATCCTATCCTTTGGATAATCGTCACTGTTGTTTCCCTTCAGAACTCAAAAATCCTACTGATTTCCAAGCCAGAATACCGCTGCAAGCACCATTTCCCTTTTCCCCTTTTTCCAAAGCTAACCTCGTTTTCTATCCCTATATTTCCTATGAAAATCCCTCATTTTCATGTTTTTCCCATTTCCCCTTCATCAAAATCCCTTTTATAAGGTTTAAAGACTCCTTCTTTACCTTATCGGAACCCTCAGATTCCCTTGAAAACCATTGAAAATTCATAAAAATAATATTTTCTATGTATTGTGGACTTAAGCCCCTTCGGGCTAAGTCTTAAACCCCTTTCTCCATAAACCCCCGGTCATTTCACCCTTCATGTAACCCGCGGCCCCGCAGACGAGCGCCTAGCCACATAATACATATCTCGCCCCGAAAATATTAAAAACCTTATGTTATTTTCGAAACTTTGGGTTTGAAATTATTTTATTAGATTTTTGCCGGTACAAGTTTTAAATCGTTCTGCACCATCGATCTGATCTGAAGATCGGACGGTGCGGAGTCCGTCTCCCGGTGGTCCCCACATTCCACTAACCCTTTCCAAAAAACCGCATGGTATTCATCCCACCGCCTTTGGGCGACGTCGGTTTTTTCCTGATCGCCAGCAATTCCACTCATCGTTTGACACGCGTCCTGGGCACTGTTCATAAAACCGCCGTCCATCGCGCGTTAACGTTCGGACGTGGACCCCGCGCGATATCGTTGTACACCGTCCGATCTGGGGCGGGCCATCCCTATGATGATATATTCATGTTAGAATCTCCATCTTCTCTGAATAGCCCAAGTCTATTGATTAAGGTCACCATGAGGAGGCTAACATTACAGTTTATATCATGCATACTATTGGGAGATTCATAATTCATGACTAGGTTTTTGTTACTTTCAACTTAATTTATTTATATCCCTCGCAACTCCCCACAATATACCTAAAGAAACATACTCTTAAACCAATATGATTTGTAAATTTCCATGAATATTCCATTAGGAAATTCATCAAATATATCAAAATATATTATAAAATATAAAGTATACATTATGAGGGTTTATTTCTCCTTAGATTTATGGATTTTTTAATTAATTTTTATTGCATATAAATAAAAAATATAATTATGCAAAAAATAAATATCAATGAACTGGAACTCACAAACCACAAATTAACACAAGAGGTGAGGTTGCTTTGTTTTCTTTCTCTAAATGGAAATTGGATGCAAGAAAAAATAAGTGAGGCTTGTGGCCCATGGGCTGATATAGTGCAAAAACCCACTTTGTTTTCTCTCTCCCTATCTACTTTCATCTACTTTGCTTTTATGGAAAAAAATTCACTCCAATAAAATGTAACTATATTTCCTACTAGTGGCACAATTATAACACAACCCATTAGCCTACTAATGGTTAAGTTTGACTCCTTAAAATCTTAACTAGAGTTAGAATATAGACACTTCTAAATTTTATTCATCATTATAATGTGACTAACCCCTTATGGGGGACGATAGCTGACACAACATCCTTTTGAATAATGGTGGTCAAAATTTTTGATTTTTGTAACTATGACCAGCCTTCATAATGTATGTTTGAGTCATTAATGAACTTGTAAAGCATATTTTAAATTCCAAGAGTCAAAAGAAAATTATTTTGTGTCAAGTCCCATTTGGACTTTCAAAAGAAATAAATTTTAAACTTTGAAATTAAAGTTTTTGGCTCCAAAAAGTGAAGTTAGCCTCCTCCAATCAAGTCATCCTCGAAAATGTTCAAGTCGACTTAGTCGAAGGATGCACCCTTTTGGCCCATGGAATATATATAAATAAGAAGAAAATCATACTCCGTCAAGTCATAAAATTTAGCTCGAATATCTGAGACCTGTAGCTTGCATATTCTGAGGAAAATAATTTGCATTTTTTTAGGCATATAACTCTCATTTTGAGGTAGAAAAATTCTTAAGTATGAGAAAGCCAGCAATGGGATCTCTGAGGAAGAAAATAGAACAATATGTGTTACACAATACTTTGTCACTGTCCCTGCAATCTCCATATCGCCCATTGGAGGGTCATTTATGTGACCAATAAGCAGTGTCATGCCTTGTAAATACCATCATTGCATCCCTTGCCATGAGGAAAACAATCCTTCTGTTGACCATTTCCTGAGAAGACCACTAAAAATACCTATTTTTGCCTTGGCGCTGGTAGCCCGTTATGCCCTCGCGCCAATGAGGAAAATTAACACTGAGCCCATGCCAGCTGGCGCTCTATCTCAGTGAGCTACCCGCGCCAATCTGTTTATGGAATTTAAAAAAAAAAAAGAGGCGAAGTTTCGATCACAACAACTTCGTGGATGAGTCATAGGGAGTGGTTCGATTGAATAACCGTGACCTTCCTCCTTTGGCCTCTTGTTTCCACCTTATGGGGAAACCTCCCAAGGGATAAGGCCTCCCTTCCACTATTGTAGGGATTCCAACCTCCTCATCTCCTCTATAAATATAGCCATATTCCATTGATGTGCTAGTTGAACATATGCTAGTTGAACAGTTAGCTGAAAAAGTTAGCATAGAGAAGAAGCAATCATAGCTTCGGGAGAATAGTGCAGAGTGTGATTGTTTGTGTGTGTTGAGAACATAGTGAGATCTTGGACCTATGTTCACGAGGGTGTGACAAACGTGCTTGGATATAGACCTGTCGAAGGAGAGCCTCAACATCAAGGCTTGGTTGCAAACTCCCCTTGTCTTTATCATAATAAAATGCATCTGATGTTTATCTTCCACTCTTGTTTACATTTATAATGAGATTTCTAGCATTCCTTGATCAGTTAGATAGTTTGTAATTGTTTTTATGTTTGTCATGGTTTTACTCTTGTCGTGGTGTCTTGACTGTTTGTATAGGTAATCGAACATTGGTAGCAGCGTGTATCGAGCTTGAGAAGAGCGACAGATTAGGAAGCTTCGACAGAAGACGACAACATAGCATCAGAACGAGGTAGGTCATCTTCCTTGATCTGAATTTCATTTACAATCTAGGAAGGTAGATGTTAGTATGTTCTCGTAGTTGCTAGACCCACCCTAGGGCTAGAGGGATCGCCTTTGTCTGCAGAGGGGATTTACCTGGAAAACGAAATTTTTTCCAAACTAGATGACTTTCACTATCCAAAAGTAGTCTAAAACATTCAACGATGCAAATTATGCAATGTAATCTATGCAAAATCCTCTTTTTTGAAAACTATGCAATTGGAATCTATGCACAATTTCCCTTTGAAATTGACTGAATTAACCCAAGGAAACATTGAAACTTAACGAAACATTTTAGTGGTCTAAGTTAGAGACGTGTTCCGGTGTCTTTAAGCCTAGTAGTTGTCGCTCTCCATCTGGCTATAGATAGCGCTAGTACGGACTTGTGCTCCCCGTACCCTCGTGTATATAAAGGGAGACCCCATTAGGTTGCAAATCCTTTATCCATAGGAAGCTGAGTTTGCTGCCTTTTACCCGTGATACACCAGACACAACAGTCGGAGAGATTACCTGCACGTACGTTAAGTCCTTGGTTGATTTCTTTTTCATTTTTACCAAGGTGTATATGGCAGTTTACGGATATTTGGTGCACCCATTTACCTAGATTACCCAAGCAGTCACTTTGATCTTTATTGACTCTTTTAACTGAAAAGATCATCGAGCTCTTTTCCTTTCATGCTCGTTTCAACCTGAAAGTGATAGAGTCATATTTTGCCTATTTCTTGACTCTTAAAATTTGAAACAATAGATTTTTGTTTCAGTGTCTTAAAATATTAACTGCCCACGAAATATTCTTGGTTAAATTTATTTTCCTTAGAATTTTGTATTACGGTTGTTTCCAATGGCAACATTTTCGGAGTTTACCAACCAAGGAATCCCATCCAAAGGGAATCCTAGTCATTTTCTTGCTTTTGGGAATGTTGGCGCTCCTTATATGGCAACATTGTCCCTTCCTGGGTTAATTGTTGGTTTTCCTGTTTGTTTATTTTCGACCTCGGTGGTCCCAAATGCCTCGATCTCTGTTCAACCGTCTCCTCCACCTGAACAACATCATGTTGATTCTAAAGTGGACCCCTCCCATTCTTCACCCATTTCTTCGTCCTCCTCTTCTACTTCGCCTGGTGAAAGTCTGGATTCTAGTAACTAGGTGGCTAAGAAGAAGAAGAAGACGAAGAAGAAGAAGTCAGATAAAGGAGACGCTAGCTCTGCGGCTATTGCGCCTAAGAAACCATTCCTCGATAAACCATCCAACCTTCCACGGAAAGTCAAATTCCCTTGCATGTTGTGCAAAGGTGACCATCTTCTTCGAGATTGCCTTGGCATTCGCAAGGTACTTGAAGTATGGTCCAACAGTCGTGCGCCGTTGCCTTTGGCTTCTGGAAGTCATCTTAGTGGCACATCTTCAACTAGTGTTGATAAGACTCATAAGAAACAAGGTAAGATTACCAATCCTTGTAAGTTGTGTGAAGGGAATCATCCCATTCACCTTTGTCCATACATGGATGAAGCCAAGAGAGTGTTGGATAACTTTACTGTTTCCGCACCCTGCCTTCTGGCTGGTTACCAGAAACTTTCTTTGAGTCCTCCGCTAGTTGATTCCATGATCGGTCAAGAGTCATCCTTGGTTGATCCCGCTCCCCCGGAAATTCAAATTCAGGAATCTGTTCCCGACCAACCATTGGACGTGGAATCGGTCAACTTGATCCTGCCTACAATTCACCAGGTATTTTCCGTCGAGAGTGGATCTCATCCCCCTCACGTTCCTCTTGTTTCTTCAGATTCCTCGAACTTGGAGAAAGATCATCCCATCCCTGTAATTCAAGAAGTTTCTCCTCTTGATTTCGTGATGGAGGTCTAGGAGGATGCTCCTCTTGCTTTGGTAACACCAGGGGAAGACCATCTCAATTCGATGGTACCCCCTCCAAGTAGTTTGGTCACTTCCTTTGATTGGAGTCGATTTGCCGGATACCGCCTTCCGTCTTATGTGCCTTTTGAGATAACGGTACAGACCTTTGATCTGGTCGTACCCAGTGTTGTACCTTAAGAGACAATTCCTTAGCTGTGATAAGGAATCCGTGCTTAAGACATTATTTGATTATGTCACAAATGAATATATTTTTGTCTCTGTCTTATAAACCCTTAAACATTGATTATGTAACCCTTAAATATCAAATCCATGCATGTTTCGCAATGCTATATTCCACTTATGCTGAAATGAATGAACATAAGAAAAAGAGAAGAGGATTTCAATCTGATAAGAAAACAACAATTAAGAGAGCCAATTGGGCTAGGAAGTTCATAAACTTTATTAATTCCAAGTCAGATGACGAATTAGAGGACATTGGAATAAAGGATAGATATTTTTATGCTATGGAGGTTAATAAGATGATAATTAGGAATGATCTCCGGAAAGTTACAGAAAAGAGACTACTGGGAATCAAAGAAACAATGAAAAATTTTGATATATCATTTGATAAATTGACAAGAATAGGTTTACCTTCATGTTGGACAGAGAAAGGAAACATTCTGTCATGGAAATTTTATGAAGATTCATTAATATTGGCAAAAAGCAAGATGGATAACAGGCATGAAAAGACACAGATTTTAAAAGGAGAAACAATGTTTAATTTCTTGCAAAGGCATTTCAATTTGTTATAGATGGTGAAGACTCTCTTCACAGAAATACCTACACATAGTCAGATTGTTGCATTCAGGTTGGAATATCATAGTTTCAAGAATTCATCAACAACCCAAAGTGAGATATGGAAAAAGTGCAAAACATTCTCAATGGACTCAGCAAAAGGAATCCCAGCATCTCAACAAAAAGTAGTCGTTGACTCAGCAACCGTATCAGAAGCGGCTATTCTTATAGATTAGGAATTTTCAATTTCACGTTATGTTATTTCCTCAAAATCATGTAAATTGTAATAGGACCTTTTTGAGGCATGTACCTCCGTAACTGTAAATAGTTAAAGAAGTTAGAATTAGTTTCATCGCTGGAAACTGTTTTGTTATTTTGTATTTAAGGAAGATTCCAAGAACGGAAAATGTTCCGAGTTTTGAACCTTGAAGCCAAATTTTTGTACTCAAGAATGGAAAATCAATGAAAGAGTATGCAAGTTTCTATCATTCTATTTATGCTGAAAAGTTATCCAGTTTACACAATGTTTTCGTATCTTTGAATAAAATAAAGTAATTTGAGCAGCGGGTCTCTTTATACATGTGTATTTAAGAGTTAAACAAACCTTAATGTGCGCTCCTCTGTTCTAACTTTATCTTTACTTAATTCTTCAGGGTTTTAAAATGATAGATTCTGTTTGAAATAGCATATCAGATTGAAATCCTCTTCTCTTTTTCTTCCGTTCATTCATTTCAGCATAAGTGGAATATAGCATTGCGGAACATGCATGGATTTGATATTTAAGGGTTACATAATCAATGTTTAAGGGTTTATAAGACAACGACAAAAATATATTCATTTGTGACATAATTAGATAATGTCTTAAGCACTGATTCCTTATCACAGCTAAGGAATTGTCTCTTAAGGTACAACATTAATTGGCGTCGTTGCCGGGGACGAAGATTTGAAGGTTTTCCCTGGGTTTTATTTTACATTTCCTCTGGTTGTTCAGAGAGGAGTAAATAATAAGTTGTGTTTGTTTTAAAATAGCTCTGGATCCTAAGAAACCTCACACGAGGTCGGATACCTCTCAGCAAAAAGTTCCTGTTTTGTCTGATCCTGAGAAGCTTGTTTCAAAGAAGGGCCAGAAACCAAAAATATTTGATACACCAGACGTTACACTGCTTGCACCAGGCAGCAGTTCTCGCACTTTCTCATCCAAGGATATTTCCAGGAAACTCATTTTCTCAGAAAAAGAATCCTGACCATCACCCATTCATTTTCAAGAACCTACATTAGAAGAGCAATCTCTTGAGTTTGTGTCTTTCCCTCTTACAGAAACTCAACCTCATATAGTTTCCAGCTCTTCTGTAATCGTTCACACACCAATCCCTATATCAGTTGTTCCACTTCATTCACCCCCGCCTACAGCTGGTATTCATTTTACCCCCGCTCAAGGAGCAGTTAACCAAGGCATAAACATGGCGGCCCCTGCTTTCTTGATGAATAGATATGCACCATTAAATCTACCCCAACCACTGAATGAAATGCCTCAGGAGTATCTCAAGTTACTCCCTAGATTTACTGGTGAAGATGAAATAACTGCAGAACAACACTTGCCCTTGTTTTGCATATTTGCTGAGAATTTAAATGTTGAGCATTTAGATGTTGTAATGAGACTTTTTGTTCAGTCTCTAAGTGGAGAGGCAAGGAAATGGTTTAAAGGATTTCCTAATGGTTCAATAAATGATTGGGATGGACTAGAAAGACGTTTCACCGAGAGATGGAGTGAAAAAAGGGACCATGGTTATTCTTTGACATAATTCCATGCAATAGAAAATAAATCTGATGAAAATATGAATTATTTTGTGAAAATATTTAACAAATTGTATAATAGTTTGCCTTTGGAAATGAAACCTCCTCCTATTGGAGCAAGGGTCGTTTTTGCTGGTGCATTCGAACTAGATTTCAGTTTCACATTGAGAGAAAGAAGGTCCCCCACTTTGGATTAAATTCAAACTGATGCTCTGGAGATTGAGGCCAATATGTCTGCCGCTGGTAAAGTCCAAGATAAATGAAAAGCTAAAAAATAAGCCTCATCTCAAGATCAGAGAATTGACGATATGACTAAAGTCATAAAAAATTTGTCTAATAAACTGGTGAAGTTGGAAATAGATAATAATAAGCCTGCAAGACAAAGTAGAGGGGTTTTTAATCCCCAATTTAAAAAACAGCCCCTGCAGATTCTACAAAGAGAAAGGAAAGATCAAGATTAGGTGCAAGCACCTTTGTATATAGAGGCAGCTCCATCCCGATCAGCAGATGATGATGATGAAAAAGAAGATGATGCTCAAATTTCTGCTGTCTACATGGAAGATGATGAAACAGAAGAAGAAACTGAGGAAGAAAGAGTGGAATAAAATGAAGAAACTGATCTTTCATTCGATCAAGAAGAGATGGATGATTATTGCAAACAGTTTACAGACTTCATGCAATCAGAATTACATAAAAAATACGATTTGAGGTCAAAGAAGAGGTTAAGAACTCAAGATGATGAGGAAAAAGAATCAAAATCAGTACCTGCTCCAATGGTGACTCCATTACAGAAAAACCAGATTAAGAAATCAGATAAGGGGAAGCAGCCCATGAATGAAGAAAAAGAGAAGGAAAAACAACAAGTTGAGGATTCTCAAACAAGGATTAAAGATCCTAATATTTTGGAGAAAGTTGTTACTGTTTCTAATCAAAGTCTAAATTCCAAGAAAGATCAAGAAGAACCTGAAAATTTGACAAAACAAAATCAAACTTTCAGTTTGTCGAAAGAGCTGGAAAAAGTGAAAATTCAAATACCTCTTCTTGAGTTAATCAAAACACCTGGTTATAAGAAGGAGATTGCAGAATTTATCAATTTATCTCAGTCTGATGAAGTAGGCGATATAGTAAATCTGCAAGAAGAAAAACTAGTGGTTACTTTTGGGCCTCATGTTGAAGAGGTAGATTCGTCTGCCCCTCCTTTTTATATATCACTTCTGTTACATGATTTTGTTGTACATAATTGTATGCTAGATTCTGGCGCATCCCACAATCTGATGCCATTGTGTGTGATGAAAGAGTTAAATTTACAAATCACTAAGCCATATAGAGACATTTATTCTTTTGATTCAAAAATGGTGAAGTGTGTGGGTCTTATTAAGGATATGATTGTTTCATTGGTTCAAATCCCAACCAAGAGCATTATGATGGATGTGGTAGTGGCAGATATTCCAGCCAAATTTGGTATGTTGTTATCTAGATCTTGGGGGGCAAAGCTTGGAGGAGTTTTGAAGTTAGATTTTACATATGCCATCATTCCTATTTTTAATGGAGAAGAAAGGAGGTTGTATAGAGAAACTAGATTTCAAAAAACTGCTACCAAGAAAGATGCAGGTAATTCACCTATTTATGGCCAAGAGAAGGAGGACCTCTCTTGCTTTATGCTGCATGAAGATGCAGAATTTGCTGAAGAGTCACAAGGGCAGCTCCCTTCAGCCATTGTACATAAGGAGTTGCATTAAAACAAGCTTTGGAAGTGCTATTTTGATGGTGCGTTTTCTAAAGAAGGCACTGGAGCTGGTTTCATTTTTGTATCTTTGGAAGGTAACCTTGTACCTTTCTCTTTTAAATTGGAGTTTGAATCCACCAATAATGTAGCTGAATATGAAGCATTAATCATTAGTCTACAGACAGCTAAGCAAATGGGAATTCAGTCTATGACCGTGTTTGGTGATTCTGAATTAATCATAAGACAAGTTAAGAATTTGTGTCAAACTAAACATCCCAGGTTAAGAAAATATAGGAATGAGGTATGGGATTTAATTGAAAACTAATTTGAAGATTTCAACCTACAGTTTATCCCAAGAGAAGAGAATAGAATGGTTGATTCTTTAGCAGTTGCAGTTAGTACATTCAAACCTCCGATTAATCCAAGACTAAGATATGAAATTGAGATGAGACACAGACCTTCGATTCCTGACAATGTCAAACATTGGCAGGTTTTTGAGGATGATGCATAGATTAAGCAATTTTTGTTGATGATTGAAGATTTTGAAGATCATCAGATTGATTTGGAAACTGATGAAAATGACTTGGCTGATATGTCTAAGACTCTGAAAAAGAAGATTGGTGATCCGCAGATTATTCAGTTGAAAGACAATATTTTACCAAGAGGTTTGGTACCTCTCGAAAGATTGTTTGATGCTAATGATGTGGCAGTTAATCAAAAGAAAGCACATCAAGATGAGAATGTGGAAGATTGTAATTTAGGAACTCAATATGAGCCTAAAATGGTCAAATTGTTCAAAGGTGTTCCGAAGGACTACAAACAAAGATACATAGATCTGTTCAAACAATTTGAGGATGTATTTGCTTGGTCATATGATGATTTGAAGACTTATGATAAGAATATTATTCAGCATCAAATCCCATTGAAAGATGGAGTCAAACCGCATAGACAGAAACTCAGACAAATCAATCCATTGTTGTTGGCCTCGATTGAAAAGGAGGTAAAGAAATTGCTGCAAGCTAAAATAATTGTTCCTCTCAGATATTCAGATTGGGTTTCCAATCTTGTACCAGTCAGAAAGAAAAATGGAGAGATAACGCTGTGTGTAGATTTTAGGAACTTGAATAGGGCTTCATTGAAATATAATTATCCTTTGCCGAAAATTGATTTTGTCTTGCAAAAAGTGACTGGAGCTTGCAAATTATCTATGGTAGATGGTTTTTCAGGGTATAACTAGGTTGTTGTGGAAAAGGAAGATCAAAATAAAACGACTTTCACTACACCTTGGGGAACATTCATGTATGCTAGGATGCTGTTTGGCTTAATGAATGCAGGGGCCACATTTCAAAGAGCAATGGATATTGCATTTGTAGGAGATAAGTTTGTGGTTATTTATCTGGATGATGTCACAATTTTTTCAAATTCTGATGAGGAACATCTACAACATTTGCAAAAAGCCTTCTTGAAGTGTAGGAAATATGGATTATCGCTGAATCCTAAAAAATCTTTGTTTGCTCTGGAGGAGGGTAAATTGCTGGGCCATATTGTTTCCAAACAAGGAGTGAAGATTGATCCAGCAAGGGTCGAAGCAATACAGTTAATTCCACTGCCCCGAAGTAAGAAAGATATTCATAGGTTTCTTGGAACAATTAATTTTCTAAGAAGATTTGTTCCTAATTACGCAGAGATTGTCAAGAAAATAACATACATGTTGAAAAAGGATGCTGAGGTGAAGTGGGACAAAGAAGCAAGGGAATCTTTCCAAAGGATTAAAGAAGATCTACAGGAAGCACATGTTCTAATTAGTCCAGATTATTCAAGCCATTTCAAATTTTTTCATTTGCGTCTTCCTCAACAATTGTTGTTGTGTTATTAGAGAGAAACGAAGAAAAGTGTGAACAACCTGTAGCATATTTCAGTAAGGTGCTTCGAGATGCAAAATTAAAATATAATATATTGGAGAAACAAGTATATGCTCTGATGAAAGCATTGAAAGCATTCAGAACCTATATTCTTCATTCCCAAACTTTAGCATATGTTCCTAATTCTGCTGTAAAGGATGTTTTAGTACAGAGCGATGTAGAAGGGAAAAGAGGAAAATAGATTGCTAAAATCCAAGAATACGACCTGGATGTTAAACCAACAAAGTTGATCAAAGGATTGGGACTGGCCAAATTATTAACAGAGTCAAATTTCCAAGCACTGGGAATTAATTTATTGGCACCTGTAGAGGAAGTCAATGGAGAAACAGGTAATATTTAGTCAAAGTCAACAATTAAATATAAATTCCTCTGCTCAGATTGGTACAAGTATATTATTCACTATTTATGCTTTCTTTCTTGTCCTCCTTCAATAAATAGAGCTAAATACAGAGCTTTAAAACTCAAGGCTCAACCTTATGTCATAATTGAAGCAAAGCTATATTGGAAAGATCATGTTGGTGTGTTATTGTTATGTTTGACAGAGGAGGAAGTTTCAGAAGTAATTAAAGAATATCATGAATGTTTGTGCGGGGGTCACTACAATTGGAAGGTAACTGCTCATAAAGTTCTCAAATCAGGTTTTTATTGGCCCTCTGTATTTGCTGATGTATATAAAACAGTCAGAAGTTGTCAAAAATGCCAGGTGTTCGCAGAAAAGAAAAGGTTAGCCCCTTTACCTCTTCTCCCTGTTTTTGTTGAAGAACCTTTCAGACAATGTGGATTGGATTTCATTGGAGAAATCAATCCACCATCTAGTGGGAAATTTAAGTGGATCCTTACTGCTACAGATTATTTTACAAAATGGGTAGAGGCAATCCCTACCAGGAAGGCAAATGATTTGGTTGTTATGAAGTTTTTAGAAGAAAATATCTTTAGCAGATTTGGATGTCCAGTAAATATTGTGACAGATAATGCCTAAGTTTTCAACTCAATCAGGTTTATTAATTTCTGTCAGAATTATAATGTGATATTGTCTCATTCTATAGCTTATCATCCACAAGGAAATGGATTGGCAGAATCTTCTAACAAAACATTAGTAAAATTTTTGAAGAAGACCATAAATGAAAACCAGAAGAATTGGGATTCAAAGCTAGTTTTTGCTCTATGGGCAACAAGGATGACCACTAGGAGATCCACTGGGAATTCACCTTATGAACTAGTATATGGTACTGAGGCATTGTTTCCCACCCAGTTGGTGAAACCTGTGATTTATTTCCTTCAAGATTCTCAAGAAGAACCTAATGCCATGATTAGAAGAATGAATAATGTAATGGAGTTAAGTGAAAGCAGAAATAAATTTCGAGAGAATTTGCTTACTTACCAGCAAAAAATGAAGACAATTTTTGATAGGAAAGCAAAAGAAATCATGTTTCAGAATGGAGATCTGGTATTAAGATGAGATACCCAGAGGGAAGACAAAGGGAAACATGGCAAATTTGATCCTTTATGGTACGGTCCATTCAAAATTAGTGAGGTCAGGATGAATAATACCTTCATGCTGGAAATTCTTGAAGGATAAGTAATAGATGTGCCTGTGAATGGGCAATATCTAAAACATTATTTCCAACACTAAGAGCTGTTTGACCATCATTGTATATACCCGGTTTTATCATTGTACATTTTTCATTTAGAAATTTTTGACTCCATGCCCGAAGTGAAGGCACTGATCTGCAGGTTTTTAGTGTTTCGTGGCAAAAACACTATCCCCAGGTGGAGCCAGATGTTGTGGATCATCTGCATATCCTTTTCTATTTTACTTTGAAAATAAATAAAAAATTCGAAATTCAGAAAAATTATATGATATAGTATAATGTTTTTTATACTGTAACATAAAAAAGAAATGTTTCTAAAGCTTGATGCAAATTAAGTTTATTGTTAAACTTTATTTGAGTGTATATTATGGTTTCATGTTTAAACGTAGAGCAAGTCTCCGGGCGGAAGTAGCAAGTATTGAAGATTATAACCGAGTGATTAAATGCGGAGGCGCAAAGAGCTCTTGAGTTATCAAATCAAGTGCCCCCGCAGTTGACATGTTTGACCGCGAGATAAACAATGATCAACAGTGTAGATTCATTGCGGGGGGGACTAGCCAAACTTTGCCGCCGTACTCCAGGAGCCCCTGCAATGACGTCATGAGGCAGAGTGGAAGACAGTTGTAATCCACGACAAACCTTGTCAACGGCTTTTTACACGTCATTTCAGGCATTTATTAAGGGTTTGCGCGGCTTTTGAATTGATATTTATCACATTTTCAAATCATTTGAAATTGTTTTCCCCTTTAAGCCGTGTCGTCGCCACCTTTTCATTCTCCACTACTTTACAGACTGCTTCTGTTGTCTGTACAGCCATGGCCAAATGATTTTCACTACCTGGTTTGACTAGCCACATTTCCCTCATGGACAGTGAGAGAGACATCCAAGATACCGTGTCTTCCGTAAACCATCCCCTCTTTTATCATCAAGTAACCCTAAATACCTAGAATTCCCTAGTTTTTTCTGCCATGAAGAAATCCGGTGTCCTGTCTGCATGTATCCCAAAAGCTCATTTCTTTCCCGAATTTATCTGTTGGTTGGTTTCTTCAATGTATCCCGGTAAGTTCTTTATAATGAATTTGTAGGGGGAGAATGTTCTATAGGTGTCGACACAGTTGATTCGCCAAGCGTTTTGCTTCTCCGAAGACGAGTCACCACTTCAATTCTCAGAAGCCTCATTGGCAAGTTATTTTGAAAACCTTTCAGGAGAAGAATTTAATCATTGTATGTTTCATTTGAGACCAAATTCAAAAGAATTTCAACTAGAAGGTGAAGAATTCAATTTGGAGATTTTTGATGCTGAGAATAGACCAGTTCTGAGTTGTATTGCATAAATTCTGGGCAAAGATAATGACCTTACAGTTGACAAATCAGTATTAGGAATGTACGCAATGATGATGAAACCAGGGACAGTTTTGGATATTCCATATTTCTGGCAAGAGATTGTCAACTCTTAGTTGATGAGCTTTTCTCTCACAGGTTCCTTTAAATTCCCCTCGTTGATTTTTTATTTATTCTTATATCAAAATGTTGAGGAATTTATGATTTTGGGGTTAAATATAGTGGATGTCAACAAACAGAAGCAGTCAGTTATATTTTGGATTGACATAATTAGAAGTGAGGGAAATGAAGCAGGGTTGTTTGAGTTTGCCAGTCAGTATATGTAAATTGCTTATAGAGTATTGAATGGGGTTTCTCCCCCTTTTTTTCTACCAAAAGCCAGGGAGTTTTTACAGTTGGGACCTAGTTGCAGGTTTGGGGATTGGTTTGTTTTTGAGGAATATTCTGAGACAAGATTGTATGGAACTAATATTGAGCCTTACAGGCTTCCAACTTTTGTGCCTATGAGGCTTTTTGCCCTTGAATTCATCAGACAGAGTCTCAATGTAGATCAGGTGCATTTTGTTCCCATGAAGAAAGGTCTCATGTATAAGTTGCCCATGAGTGTGGGACCCTTTGTGGTAAATACAAGACAAGCATTTGGTGAAGTGTCTAAGTTGTTGGAAGAGACACATCTGCTACTGGGTGAAAAATGGTCATATGATCCTCATGGAGTGATTTCCCAAAGGAGAGTTGAAAATGGATATTCTGCTTTTACTCACAAAAGCAGACCTAAGTAGGAAAAGCTAGCAAACCCAGGAGAAGTAAATTCAGCAAAAACAAGCATTCAGATACCTATTATAACTGAAAAGATAAATAAAAGAAGTAAGGATTCTGCTGTTGAGTTAGATGATGAAGAGCCAAGAGAGGAGAAAAGAACTAAGTTGGCTGAAGATCATTCTTCAAATTCACCAGGTTTTACCTTCCATATAAATGAAGAGAAAAATGCTCCCTCTTCTCCTGGAGGTCATGAGCTTTACCAAGAAAAGGTGCCCTCAGTCAAATAGGTGTTTACACAGATTGAAGAGAAGAATCAAAGAATAAAAGTTAATGTGGAGGCTCAGGCAGAGCATCACATAGCTACTAATCAGACTAGGTTGCTAACTGTGATGGATCTCGAGAAGAATCAGTTCAGAATGGCTTTAACACATCCAACAGGGATGTCTCTTGGATCTTCAAGCGGTTTAATGCTGTAAATATAACTATGGATGTTAAGAAGATCCCACTATTGGATAAGATGAATCTACATATGCAGACTGGACAATTAATTGTCAATGATCTAACTAAGACCAATACCACGGCTGTTAAAGCTAAAAATATGCTAACAAAAGTTATCAAGCAGTTCAAGTTGGAGAAGGCCAATTCAAGGGCCTTATCAGTTCAAAATGAGGAGTTGAAAAATATTATCATAAAGGTTGGTGTAGATCCTAGTGACAAAGCTGCAGTACAGAAGTTCATGGAGAATGCTGAAATAGAGATATCCACCCTGAGGAAAAAACTGAAGTTACCTGTTGCAGAGCACTCAATGGTTGCAGAAGTGGCAGAGGTGGAGAAAGAGAAAGAGGAACTCCGTCAGCAATTGTTGCATAAAGATGAAGAATTGTCTAAAATAAAGCAGACTGTCGTTTCTTTACAAAATCACATTGAAAGTCATACTTGTACCTTTGATTTTCCTACAGGTGATATAGATCCCCAAGCACAGATTGCTCAACTCAACACAGAAATGAAGATGGCAGAAAGAGATCGCAAGCAAGCTCAATCAGAATTAGAAATGGCCACAAAGATCATACGGTCACGAGAAAATGAAGCTGATCAGAATAAACTGAATTTACAAAAGGCTAAAGCTAAGATTAAAGATCTCAAAGAGAAATTAAAAGGAAATATCTCACTTATAAAGGCTAAAGATATCATTTGGGGTGAAATTATCTCATAAATGAAGTCCAATTGGAACTTCTTGAATATAGTTGCAAAGGAGAAAAGCCTTATCTTAGAATATGAAGAATATATCCTATCTGATAAGAAAACAACAATTAAGCGAGCCAATTGGGCTAGGAAGTTCATAAACTTTATTAATTCCAAGTCAGATGAGGAATTAGAAGACATTGGAATAAAGGATAGATATTTTTATGCTGTGGAGGTTAATAAGATGATAATTAGGAATGATCTCCGGAAAGTTACAGAAAAGAGACTACTGGGAATCAAAGAGACAGTGAACAAGTTTGATATATCATTTGATAAATTGACAAGAATAGGTTTACCTTCATGTTGGACAGAGAAAGGAAACATTCTGTCATGGAAATTTTATGAATATTCATTAATACTGGAAAAAAGCAAGATGGATAACAGGCATGAAAAGACGCAGATTTTAAAAGGAGAAACAATGTTTAATTTCTTGCAAAGGCATTTCAATTTGTTATGGATGGTGAAGACTCTCTTCACAGAAATACCTACACATAGTCAAATTGTTGCATTCAGGTTGGAATATCATAGTTTCAAGAATTCATCAACAACCCAAAGTGAGATATGGAAAAAGTGCAAAACATTCTCAATGGACTCAGCAAAAGGAATCCCAACATCTCAACAAAAAGTAGCCGTTGACTCAGCAACCGTATCAGAAGCAACTATTCTTATAGATTAGGAATTTTCAATTTCACGTTATGTTATTTCCTCAAAATCATGTAAATTGTAATAGGACCTTTTTGAGGCATGTACCTCTGTAACTGTAAGTAGTTAAAGCAGTTAGAATTAGTTTCATCATTGGAAACTGTTTTGTTATTTTGTATTTAAGGAAGATTCCAAGAACGGAAAAGGTTCCAAGTTTTGAACCTTGAAGCCAAATTTTTGTACTCAAGAATGGAAAATCAATGAAAGAGTATACAAGTTTCTATCATTCTATTTATGCTGAAAAGTTATCCAGTTTACACAATGTTTTCGTATCTTTGAATAAAATAGAGTAATTTGAGAAGCAGGTCTCTTTATAAATGTGTATTTAAGAGTTAAACAAACCTTAATGTGCGCTCCTCTGTTTTAACTTTATCTTTACTTAATTCTTCAGGGTTTTAAAATGATAGATTCTGTTTGAAACAACATATCAGATTGAAATCCTCTTCTCTTTTTCTTCCGTTCATTCATTTCAGCATAAGTGGAATATAGCATTGCGGAACATGCATGGATTTGATATTTAAGGGTTACATAATCAATGATTAAGGGTTTATAAGACAGAGACAAAAATATATTCATTTGTGACATAATCAGATAATGTCTTAAGCACTGATTCCTTATCACAGCTAAGGAATTGTCTCTTAAGGTAAAACACCCAACACCATTATAGATGAAGGCACGTCTATTATTATTCTCTCTTCCACTACTTGGAAAGCTTTTGGTTCTCCACTGCTTATGCCTGTTACCCAGAATATGTTGGTGTTTAACAGAGGAACTAGTCAACAGTTAGGGATCCTTCTGAAGTTGCCTGTTACTTTGGGAAGGAAAACTGTCCATATAGAAGTGACGGTTGTTCTTGGCCCCTTGGACTTTAATTTACTCTTGGGCCGCGATTATACTTATGCCATGGGAGTGCTTGTCTCCTCCCTCTTTCATGTGATGTGTTTTCCGCACCAAGGTCGGATCGTGACCATCGATCAACTTGCATTCTTTGGTTCGAATATGGCAGCTAGTCCACCATCATCCCTGCCAGATATTTATCCACCGGTTGTATCTTCCCCACCACAAGTTAATTATGTGGCTACCTGTCCCATGCCTGCAATCAGTGAAACTGCCTTTGTGCATCGTGTGTTGGGGGCATTGGGTCCTGATTTCCAAGATGTTGTTCTCCCATCGGATGAGAACCTCTTAGAAGCCATGACTTCTTATTCATCATGATGAATTGTCTTCAGAGCAGAGTTCGTTTTCTTGTGTCAAGCTCATTAAAAAATGAAACAAGGTGTCCGGAGCATAGTTCGTTTTCTTGTGTCAAGCTCGTTAAAAAATGAAACAAGGTGTTCCGAGGATAGTTCGTCTACTATGTCAACCTCGTTAAAAAATGAATTAGGTCTTGAGGATAGTTCTTTTAATGTGTCAACCTCGTTAAAACAATGAAACACGTTCCCATTCAATTCGAGTGTTTGATTAGATCTTGTAAGATCCCAGTCGAGTCTCTCTCTTGATCTCGTCATTTGAACATTCACTCCCTCCATCTGTTTATTCAGGTGTATGGACTGAAGCTTGGGGGGCATGTACCTCGAATTGAGTCACCATGCTGGGGCATGCTTAATTTTTCAAGCATAGATTGTTTCCATTTCAAGCATGTGTAAAAATGAAACCAACTTCAAGCGGAGTTTCCTGATTTCAAGCTTGTGTGAAAATGAAACCATTCCCATTTTACCTCTCATGATTGCTATTTTATCAGCCTGTTTTGCTAGATGAGACTTGGTTTTCTCATTCCACCATCACTATCTGCTTGGCTGATCATATGCCTTCACTTGGTTGCTTTACCCATTCATGAGGAACCGTTGTGATGAGTGGTCTTGTTAGCCAGCCTCTTGACCTTTATCTTGTTCTGAGTAGTTCCGCCATCAACGGAACTAGTTTCCCTTTATACCACTCGTTCCTCCAGGAGGAGTCACCTTTCAGCTCTTTTCTGACTCTCTAAAATTGAAAAGATTGTTGAGACGCTTGTCGTTTTGAACTCGTTAAATGGCTGCGAAACGATATCTATCCAGTATACGTTTACCCCTTTTTCGGGCTGGGATAGATTATTTACGAAAAAGGAATACCTTAGCCTATCGCGACTAAGAGGTTTTCTCAGACACAGTTTTCTACCTTTTCGGATCTGTGAGACTACCTACAAAAAGGGACTGCTGGAGTTTTCTTTTCAGCTTTCTTTTCAAGCTCTATAAACATGAAAATATGTCGAGTTCTTCCTTTGTCAGACTCGTTAAAACTGATGACATCGGACTTCGTCGTTATGACGTTATTTGAGTTCCTCCTTCCTAGGGCTTGTAAAATGTACTAGGTTGGATTTTTCTGAAGGACAAACTTATATGACAAGCATATGGTATCCTCTTCAAGATTTTGTAAAAATAAAGAGGTATTCCCCAGAAATAGTGGGGGGAAAATGGAAGTTATTCATCAGTTGTGTCGGCAGTATGTCACTCTTGAACATGACACTTGTCTACAGTTCGTTTCGGGTTGAGATATCTTCATTTTGTCACTTTGCCTCCATGGGTTTGGGAAATCTGTTCTCCTCTCATTCGATTACCAATTTTGTCAACATGACCTCTGATCCTATTTGAGTCAAATGCTGCCAAATTCTAGAGTCGTGTCACCGATATGTTCAAGAGCAAATCCTTCTGCAGTTTGTACATTCCCTGATCCTCTGTTTCAGTCTTGATTCACACTCATATTACCTTCTTTGTTTCGTGTCGATGATATGGGATTCATTATGACCCTCCTTCGACGGATCGCTTCGTGTCGAATTTGGCTCATTATCCGAGAAGTTGATCCAGAGACTCCTTTCTGGTACCTTGGAGCTTGCATGCCCTAATGGCAAGTTCTTCGCATTCGACGACAGGTTCACATGATTGGCCTTCGATCGTGTGATTTCACGGGTATTTGACTTCAACTCACTATTCACATTTCGTGGATTGTAATAGTAGTACCTTGAGAGCCATTGAAATTATGGGTGGTTTCTCTCGCACTTGTTAACGGTTCACATCATTGACCGGTAATCAAGTGATTTTCTAGCATGTTTGACTTCAACACGTCTATTCACATGTTGGAATTTGTACTTTGATCGGGTGGTGTCGAAGCGCAAGACCCTGGGCTTCGATCACAAAAGTCTAGGTTGCGATGAGTGATGAGTCATTCATGATTATATACATGATTTCTTAGACGGATGGTTGCACCCATTCCGTGGATCTATTTCATATGATCCCTTCATTCAGATGGCTGCGTCCATGCCGAGGATCCATTCACATGATCCTTTTCTTGATGGATAGTTGCGACTATACCATGGATTCATGTGTTTTCAACAGAGATTTCAGTTATGTATATGTATCTATGCTTGATTTGCAGGTCTCCCGACAACAACGTTTGGTTCCTTGCACGTACTTGTAAAGCATTTCACCGCTCACTCATGTTCGGACTTCATACTTTAGGGGTCATCTGTTACACAGTAATTTTTCACTATCCCTGCAATTCCCATCTCGCCCATTGGAGGGTCGTTTCTGTGACAAATAAGCAATGTCATGCCTTGCAAATACCATCATTGCATCCCTTGCCATGAGGACAACAATCCTTCTGTTGACCATTTCTTGAGTAGACCACTAAAAACACTTGTTTTTTCCTTGGCGCTGGTAGCCCATTATGCCCTCGTGCCAATGAGGAAAATTAACATTGAGCCCGCGCCAGCTGGCACTCTATCTCAGTGAGTTGCCCGTGCCAATCTGTTTATGGAATTTTTTTTTAAAAAAGAGGCAAATTTTCGATCACAACAACTTCGTGGATGAGTCATAGGGAGTGGTTCAACTAAATAACCGCAACCTTTCTCCTTTGGCCTCTTTTTTCCACCTTATGGGGAAACCTCCCAAGGGATAAGGCCTCCCTTCCACTATTGTAGGGATCCCAACCTCCTCCTCTCCTCTATAAATATATCCATATTCCATTGATGTGCTAGTTGAACATATAGCTGAAAAAGTTAGCATAGAGAAGAAGCAATCATAGCTTCAGGAGAATAGTGCAGAGTGTGATTGTTTGTGTGTGTTGAGAACATAGTGAGATCTTGGACCTCTGTTCATGAGGGTGTGACAAACATGCTTGGATATCGACCTGCCTAAGGAGAGCCTCAACATCAAGGCTTGGTTGCAAACTCCCCTTTTCTTTATCATAATAAAATGCATCTGATGTTTATATTCCACTCTTGTTTACATTTATAATGAGATTTCCAGCATTCCTTGATCAGTTAGATAGGTTGTAATTGTTTTTATGTTTGTCGTGGTTTTACTCTTGTCGTGGTGTCTTGACTGTTTGTACAGGTAATCGAACGTTGGTAGTAGCATGTATCGAGCTTGATAAGAGCGATGGATTAGGAAGCTTCAACAGAAGATGACAACATAGCATCAAAACGAGGTAGGTAATCTTCCTTGATCTCAATTTCATTTACAATCTAGGAAGGTAGATGTTAGTATGTTCTCGTAGTTGCTAGACCCACCCTAGGGCTAGAGGGATTGCCTCTGTCCATAGAGGGGATTTACCTGGACAACAATATGTCTAAGGAAAAAAAGAGGAGAAAATTCTGAGGCATAAAGGCTCCCATATCTTAGGCACGATATCATGCATATCTGAGGCAATATTATAAGGACAAATTTTTGAGTGAAGAAGAAGGATAAACCAGAGAATGGGCCAGCTGACTTGAATAGGAGGGTGAACCGGGTTTGACCTAGTTGTTGAATTAGATGCGTGTCTATTGAATTGAATAATTCTCTATTGAAAAAGGTTGCTGGGTTCCCCATGAGGGTTTTCCCAGGGTAAATTTTTGTGTTCTTGTGCAGTGGTTGTCTCTTCATGATCCTATTATCTTAAATGTTTTATGGTTGATGTCCTATGTGTAGTTATTGAATGATGGAATATTGAATATGAAATTGAAAAGATAAAAAATTATAAAAAATAACTACCAGTATATAAGACCCTTTTAAATAAACATGGAATCATAGTCAAAGGTTAAAAGAGTAGCCCTTTTAAAGATAAGAAACCATGAGACATCCTAGTTTAGAGTTCACTGGAAGGTTTTTGTAGAACGATGAAAATCCTATGTTATAGACTTTGTAAAATCATGTGTCACCTTAGGGAAAATCTCAGCAATTTTGAGAAATATTCTTGTGAAGTTCTGAGCCTCAAAACCTCAATACCGGGCCTCAGGGCCTAAAACCCAAACAATAATCGAGAATGCATGAGGATGTTAGTCTAAATTTTTAGTATTAACCTGGAGCATTAAAGTATTTCCTGCTCAAGCTAAATAACTAAAAATTCAACAAATATCCTAATAGGGTCTATTTATACCTCTATAGGTGGTGAAGAGATCACAAAATTAATCTTAGAACATCGAAGAAGAATTCTTAGGGCAAAAGTTTCGTGTGAAGCAAAATTAAATGTTTGACTATTGTGCATAAGGTAGAACCTTAAAAGCTCAAAATTTTGAGAGCCTCAATTCTAGGAAATATATTATCTCAGACCCAAAGAAGTAAAGGTATTTAACCCTTGATTTAAAATAAATTAAATTAATAAAATCATCTTGGATTGGAATATGCAAATGTTTTTGAAATGGAAGAAATCCCTCTCATTTTAATATCTCAATATAAATATTAGAGAGGTCGAAACTTTAGGGATAATGATAAAAGGTAGCTATAATAACCTCAGAAAATCCTTCAGTTATTGGATATGAAATCCTCTTATGATTTGATCAAAGTCTTGCAAGGATCAACGAAGCATACCTTGTTCTCAAGAAGAAGTCACGAGCACAAGTCTTGTAAGAAGCTTTGTCATAACTTTGGAAGTTCAATCGGGGAGATATGACCTCAGGTGGCTAAGACCAAGCTTTATTTATACAATGTTAAAATACTAAATTTACAAGGTTGAGTAACTTCCGAGGAGTCTGAATTATCTCAAGGATTAAATTCTTGGCCTCAAAATTTGAAGAAGTCGAATTCTTAAATGTCAAGTACAAAGGATCTATGTTCTATTCATAAGAGATATTATGTGACCTCGTCGAAATTATTTTCAAGGAGCCAACCAAAGAAAGCATTCCAAATAAATATGGAGAGACCCATGTCTCAAGAAAGATAAGTAACATTTTACTTTTAATTTGGTGTCTTAATATTTTTGTTGTGTATTATGGTCGTCATAGATCTGTTATGTATTAAGGACCGGAAAGTCAAATATCCAAGCTTCAATGAAGTTTGAAGACAAATTTTGACCACTTCTGGAAAATATAAAACTTGTTGAAGTTGTGATATTCCATGAATAAGTTTCATTTATGGTAAGGATGATCCATTGCATCAAATTTCCAAAACAATAGTTTCATCCCATATTGAGATACACTAGTTATGTCCAATAGGTTGACAAAATAATAACCTCCAGTATTGAGCTATAATATTTTGGTACCATCACTTGAATCATATAGTTATTTAAAATTATTATTACTCCTCTCAAAGAAAGAGGGAGTTAAAAGGGTTGTTGAAACTCTCATGTGGTATTGAAAGGTCTATTCCCTTGTTCAATTATGAGAAGCCTGAAAGAATATTGAATCTAAGCATAATCTTGAACTTCTTGAATATATTTGTTGATGAAACATACACTAGTATGGAAGATCTTGCACCTATTTTTGCGTACATATAGATTATGAGAACAAATATTCAATCCAAAATGATGGAATCCATTTTCGACTCATTGAGTTGAAGAGTGAATAGATAAAAGATTAAACATTGCTATTGTTTGGTTTGTAAACATCAAGAATAATCTAGGGTTTCAGTCATGTAAGATATATGATATTAGGATTACTCAACCCTATCAAGTAAAATTTGTTTACGAAAAAACCATAGGTTTGGAAATTTTCGTTGAAAGAAGAAACCATAATGATATCATGAAGTTGTTAAAGTAGCATATGGATGAAAAAATACCATAGATCAAGAGGAAGTTGACATTAGTCCCAAAGATAAGTATCTCCCTTATTTTATTATTACTAATGTTTTTAGTAGTTAGTCTCTTGTCCTTTAACTATTTACTTGGTTATGATTTTTATTCCTTGGCCTCCTAGTGAGGATTGTAGGTACATAATGAAGGTTGTCAAAGCTTTGGTAGCAGATGGAAGAACAAATAAAATTTGTCACAAGAAGACTCTCCCAGAAATAGGGATTTGTGATGAGAGATGTTGTACTAGATGAGATCTGGTCTTAGAGGAAATATTAACAAGATGAAAGAATACCTTGATATATGTAAGAAATAAGTCAATGGTGACTTCCATAACAAAGTATGATTGGTTAGAAATATTTATAAAGGTAAGGATCACCTCAATAAGAGGGAGAAGACTATTAAGGGATGTCTTGTCAGGTGCACTTTTGTTGAAATTTTATTGCATTTATTATTTATATTACTACATTTGATGGATTCAGAGCTCATCTTATTTTATGAAAGAATAATTGTACGTAAGAGCTACCTTAATCTTATGAGGTATATGAAGAAGTATTATGATAGTAAAAGAAATATTTGTACAAACTCCTCTTAGATTAATGGATCAAGGTTGATCCTATATGATTTGAAGAAGAGCTCATGTGTAAGATGGAATTGCATTAACCAGAGGACTTACTCTAGAGGGAGAAGTCAAGGCTTCTCCATGAAATCTCACTTCTTCATAGATAGACAACCTCAGAACTCAAGATGAGGATATTGACTTATAATTTATAGAATCAATGACATAGGGAGAAAATCGAGATTGTTGTGACATGATCTATTTAAAAAAGAATACCTAGTTAAGGAAATTGATGTAAACAAGATGATGGATCAAGTGAAGGAAGTGTATCAATGTTGAAGTACAAGCATTGTACAGTAGGTCATGGATTGGTCATGGAACAGTCCGTTGTGAAATATAGTTGTAGGAAATATCATTGGGAAAGGAGTCCTAAAGACAGAGATATTTTGTATATCACTTCAGTTTGGGCTCCAATATCGTAGATGAGAAGGAAGCAGGGATATTTTTCACTCATAGGCCAAGTATGGTACAACATGAATGGAAAGTTGAGAAGAAGTATGGCTCCATATTGCATGATTGTTTAATCAAGTGGAGATGATACTTTGACGGAAAGTCGAGGCACCTTGATATATTGTACCAATACATGGTACAAAGGAGATAAATAAGGCTCCACTGATGAGCAGACAATTTATATTTTTATGAAACTTTTATCTAAAGAATTTTGTGTACTTCAAAGACAAGATGGGGCTTATGGAGATTACCTCTCTCATTGAGAGGGAGCGTTGATATGATAGAATCATGAATGGACATTATCCCGACAAGGAGAATGGTCCAAGAGGCCTAGAGTGCTCCCTAGATAGGGTTGAGTGAGTTCCTCTTAGTAGATTTGATTACTCACCATCAAGGGTTGAGTAAGGTCTAGACCTGATCACTCAACAAGGGAAGGTTGAGTGAGGTATCTCAACATTTGGACCTGATCACACACTAAGGAAGGGTCTACTAAGGTCCCTTAGCATTTGGACTTGATCACACACCAAGGAAGGGTGTAGTGAGGTATTTCAGAATTTGGATCTGGTCACACACCAAGTGATCTAGGTGGATATTGGTGGCCACCCGCCTATTCCACCTAGTCAGTTTCATCAATTTTTGTATTTACTATTTTTAGCAGTTTTTGGGTCTTGAACTTCCGGAGCCGTTTTGAGGCCCCAAACAACATTTTTTGGGCATGATTCCTCCAACGCTCTCAGATAAATCACATCAGAAGTTGTATTCATCAGAGAGATATTTCCAATGAGATATCATACACACCAAATGGAGATAATATGACCAAGTTACGACCTCGGGATGTTGGCTGCCCAACTAACCCCAACGAGGCCCATAAAATCTTGGTGTTACATCTCCTTAGGTTAGGGTTTTGGTTGTTTAGGGTTTTCTCTTATTGTTCAATAATAAAAATTCCCTTGAGACTCATTGTAACACAATTCAGAGGCATGTATCCACCACATCTCTTCTCACACATAAGCTACCATCACCCGAGCTAGTTTATTTTCTATTCTATCTATAAGCATTTTTCAGTATTTGATGTTAATGGAATGAAGTGTTATTCCTGCTGCATCTCTTTGTTTATGTTTATTTCTATATTTTATTGCATTCTTGCATAATTCTGTATTAGTGGTATCAGAACAGTTTTCTCTTTCTCGATCTTTATTTTCATGTCCCTAATGAGGTCGGGGTATAAGGAGTTAGGGCTCGATCTGGTTTAACCTTTGCAAGATCATCCTCACAAACCCCAACGACCTCCCATGGCAGAAGAAATGAAATATGAGGGAGCAGGAGATCCTATCAAAATATTGCTTGAGGGGGCCCTAGAGAAACAAAGGAATGTGGTGATGGATAACTTTGCCCACATCCTTCAACATCTACCCACTGACGGCGCATCTACATCCAACAACTGCTCTAGAGGCATCACTCCTTTCAAGTTACAAGTCAACTTTGACATTCCTATATTTGAAGGCAAGATAGATGCAGATGTCGTAAATAAATTGTTGAATTTGCTAGAAGGGTATTTATCGGCCCATGATTACTCCGAATGATAAAATATTACTTTTTCACTCCTCAAAGCCACCTCCCATGTCAAAGACTGGTGGGAAAACTATTGTGAGAAAAAGGATGATAGGGAACCCTCTATGTTCTCGACCGCACCCACTTGGAATTTGTTCTGAGACAACATCAAGGAATAATATTACCTCGCGGTGAGATATGAGGACAAGTACATAAAATGGATCATGTTGTGGTAGAAAAGGGATCAAGATGTGCACAAGATGACGACTTTGTTCCATACCCTGCGCACAAAGTTGGGTATAAATATTCAGAGAGACATTTTGTGCTCAAGTACCACAACTGTTGGCATAGATACATTCAAGAGGAAATGGAGTTCCTCAACATTACCTCACTTGGCACGACATATCTATATGCCACCAAGATCAAGCAAAAATTTATGCAGAAGAAGCGAGACTTTGGATCTGCGAATCTGAAGCCAGGGAAAGGCTCCCTCGCACCATAGAAAAAGGGGAAAAACCAAAGCGGGGTGACTCAGAACAACACCACAAAGCCAAAGAAGGACACAAGGAAGTGGTGTGAATTTCATAACAACTCCTCTCACAACACAAGTGAGTGTCAGACCAAACAATCGTTGGTGGCTGAACTGAGGGCATCTGAATTCTATGCATGTTCTGGTTTTGAGCTAGAATGAGACAAGGGGAATGACAAAGGGAAGCAAATAATTGATGCGGAACCTAGTGCCAAATTCTGCACCAAGGCAAGTGGCTCACCAGGGGCCAAGTTCAGCAGAAGTTCCCCCATCTCATAGAGGCACTCAACGCAATGGGTACTATTGCTTCGTAGGTAATATCTCAAAACTTTTACCTAGTAAGAGGCCTTGGGATTTGAGGACCAATCACTCTGGAGGAGTGAGTCTTGATATGCTGATGATAAACCATGGGTTTGGTACCACCCTGTATATGGCCACTAGCAGATGTTGATGATGTCAAAGATGCTAGTAATGTTGATAATGATTTGTTATAACCTTTTCATAGAGAAATTTTGTTAACATGAGAACATATAGATAGTCATTATGAGTGCCTCCCTAGTTAAGAGGGAATGTTTATTTTTGTAAATATGGCCAACCTTCATAATTTATGTTTGAGTAATAAATGAATTTGTAAAACATATTTTAAATTCTAAGAGTCAAAATAAAGTTATTTTATGTCAATTCCCATTTGGACTTTCAAAAGAAAGAAATTTTAAATTTTAAAATTTAAGTTTTTGGCTCCAAAAAGTGAAATCAGACTCCTAGTCAAGTTGGCCCCTAAAATGTTTAGGTTGGCTTAGTTGAAGGATGCACCCTTTCGACCCAAGGAGTATCTATAAATAAGAAGTAAATTACACTCCCTCAATGCATAAAAAATAACTCAAATATACGAGACCTATAGCTCGCATATTTTGAGGTAGACAACTTGCATTTTTCTAAGGCAAAGAACTCATATTATTAGGTAGAAAATTTTCAAATCCTGAGGCATCTAATGAAGGGATATATGAGGCAACAGATAGAGTATGCCTGAGGAAGAAAATAGGAGCAAATTCTGAGGCATAGAGGCTCCCATAAATGAGGAAAGAAGCTTGTATATCTGAGGCTTGGTAACTTGCATATATGAGGGAATATTTTGATGACAAATTTATGAGTGAAGAAGAAGTATAGACCAGAGCATGGGCTAGTTTAATTTACTAGGAGGATGGACTAAGTTTAACCTAGTTGTTGACTTAGACGTGCCTCTATTGAATTCAATAATTTTCTATTGGAAAAGTTTGTTGGATTTCTCCCCATGAGGGTTTTCCCAGTGTAAATTTCTTGTGTTCTTGTGTGGTTGTCTCTTCATGATCCTATTATCTTAAATATTTTATGGTTGACGTCTTCTATGTAATTATTGAATGATGGAATATTGAATACAATGTGAAAATATAAAAAATAATAAAAAATAACTACTAGTATAGAAGACCCTTTTAAAAAATCAACAAAAACATGAAGTTCAACTTCAGAGTGACATAATTTTTGCATATGGACTCCAATTGAGGCTATTCTTGCACCATTGAAACGTTACCTATTTTTACAATAGTGTATAAATGTGTTTCACTTAAGTAGAAAATTTTTACCCCCAAAAGAGCATAGTTTGATGCCTCAAACTGCTTCCAAAAAGTTTTAAACTCCAATATACCAAATTGGTGATGGAAATACTGAGAGGGGGGTGAATAAATATTTATTTTCAATTGTTAACTTTACCAGTTAGATCACTTATATTTAGAACGCAAAATAAACAATGATGGAATAGATACTTTTATTAATTTCTTCTTTACAATAAGTAAAGTACAATAATGATATAGGGCTCCAACCCGAGATGAAGACTCCAATCTTCCAGGCTCCAACCTGTATTGTGCCAAGCATCGACTTGGTCTTTCCAAGGCTCCAACCTTGTCAATTTGAGGCACCAACCTCTAGGGCTCCAACCCTATCTCTGGTACAGGCTCCAACCTGGTTTCTTGAGGACTCCAATCCTTTAGGGCTCCAACTGTATCTTCCAAGGCACCGACCTTGTCTCTATGAGGCTCCAACCTCTTGGGCTCCAACCCTCAACTTCACTTCGTCAAAATATGTTTGTTTATTCTTCACGGCTCCCAAAGTTTTCTTCAGCGAGCCTTGTCACACTTAGTCTCCACGTCACATCATCAATGACAACCTTGATCTTCACATGAAGGTGTCACCACTACTCTTCATGGTTCCCAAAATCTTGTTTCTTCAAGGTTACATCATGATGACATCAACAATGCATCATGGTCTCCAATAATATCTCCAATAGGCTTCTAGATGACTCTCTAAAGTATGCTCAAGAAGATCTTCAAGGTACTATCTAAACAAGTCTGCCAAACCCTTCAAAGTAACATCAGAGAGTGCTTCAACTTGGTCCTATTCTGTTCACAAGAGGAGACTCTAGCAAGTTTTTTATATCCAAGCCTAGCAAGGTTTCCCAACTTGCAATAAATCTGCCCAATCAAGAATGTCTTGAGACAATTCAGAACTGCCTACAAGGGTTCTTTAGTAGGCTGCTTCAAGGTCTTTCAAAGTGTCTTCAATAATAAATCTTCAAGTCTGCTACTTCAAAATGACTCCAAGACTTTTTGCTTCAAAGCTTATTCAATTCTGCCCCAACACCAAATTTGCTTCAACAAATTCTGCAAGAAGGCTTCTACAAAAATTCTATTGGATGCTTCAGCAAGGGTGCTCCAAAATAGGTCTTTAGTTATATCTTCTAGCTCTTCACTTGTTCCAAATAACACAAGAAGGGAGACTTCTCTAAATCTAGTCTCAAACACACTTATGCATAATAGTTCTTTTAAGTCTTATGCTTCAATTTAGCTCAATTATTTTCACAAGAGGCTACTATAAATGTCCTTAGACTTGCTTCAACGATTTTTCTTCACTGCATTTGCCACAAGGTATCACTGCAACAATTTTTCTTCACTGCACCTGCCATAAGGTATCACTGCAACAATTTTTCTTCATTGTTCAATGTATCACTACACCAAGTTTGAATTGTTGGCCCTTCTTCAAACAAGTCTTAAAGGTATTCTCCAAAGTTCTCAACAATGCTCCTTTGCCCTAACTATTGTTGTCTCCTTATTTCAGTGAAGTGACAACTTGGATGTGGCTGTCATATGATGGCACAAACACAATTAAAATAGTCATTAAAACTTTGGCTTCCACAACATAAGTAACCCCAGAAAAACGAGCTACTGTACTAGTAGCAATCTTGTGCAGTGATGATCGGGCTCCTTGAACAGTCTTTTCTCATAGTCCGAGCTTCTAAAATGAGGTTTGGTACACAGAATGAGGTGTTGAGTTTGGATGTTTCAATAAGCCAAGGTATGTTCCTGTAGTGGCTTATACAGATCTGAAATTGCAGAGATATTACTGGTCCAAAGTTTTAGAATTGCAGGTCTGTGGTGCTACAATAAAGGAATAGGTTCAAGTAATAGTGCTTAAGTAGTTGTCCTAGTTGTTCTTATCCAAAAATCTGAGTTACTAAGGTTGCCCTTACATTTGTCATAGTTCCCAGCCCTTAATATGGTGACTGTTCCACTAATTTGTGCCTCCAAGGTACTAGTCCTTGAATTCTGGTCTTCACATTAGATCCGAGTTCTTCATAAATATGCAATTCCACAGTTTGAAAGATATCCAACACAAAAGTATGCCCAAACAATATTATTTCCTCGGCCTCCTCTTAGTTCTGTATCTTATCTCTGAAATTTGCACCGAATTGATGGTGAAAAAGGAGTATTGGACGTCATATTTATACAGGTTTTGACCTATGATGAATAGACACGTCTGTTGGGTGAAGGAGTATGATCCTACACAAGTCGGCTCAAGTCGGCTAGGCAAAAATAATATTTTTTTTAACTTATAAATTCAATTTCTCATAATATAGAAGGAGTTAGGAGGTGTATAATAGCTCGTTAGAAAGGGAAAAATATTCTCTACAAGCTGGTGTCAATTTCATCCTTAGGTGAGGTCATCTTCCCATCAAGAAATTTATTTATCTTTGTCGTTGTTCTTGAAAGTTTTAGTTCAGACCATGAGATGACTATTTTGGAATTTTCTTTTTTGTGCAGTCCTTGATTCTTTATGGATAAGGATATAGGGACGAAATTAAGGGCTTTTCCATAAGGCCTTCAAAATAGTCTTCCAACCATCATCCATATCATTAAATGTGTTATCATGATTTCCAACTCTGTCATCATATGTCATCAAGTATAGTGTAGTTATTTGTGTCATCATAGGCATATGATAGGCACTTAGGATTTACATAAATATTTAGGGCATTATGATCATTAGGTATTTAGGACAAGACTTTTTCCTAAGTGGCATGACATATTTATTAGTGTCATGTGCTCTTAGTATCTTCATTAATAACATCCTTAGCACCTAGGGAGTGCATGAGGTATTGACATCACAATAATATTTTTCATCTCGATTAATTCCTGTTGGGAAAAATACTGAGAGGGGGGGGGGGTGAATCAGTATTTACTGCATATTCAAACTTTTTACTTTTCATGCTCTAAAACCCATACGCTACTTTGATGAAGCCAAATAGCGTATATACGCGGATATCCTTCATAAAACTCGCGTATACACAGAGATCTAATTATGCCATTAGTTCTTCACTTATATCATTCCATCATTCATTCATTAGATGTTCTATAAACAGTAAACATGTGCAGTAAGAACAGAATAAACCATCACACACAGCATCACACATGAACACCAGGATTTTTAGGTGGAAACCCAAGTCGGGAGAAAACCACCGCTGCAGTTGCTCAGCCTTCAATATTTTATTATAGAAAAAACATATTACAACATATGTGCTGGCGCAGACTTGACCAGCACGCAGGCACCCACCTGCGCTCGTTTACCAGCCTCTCCTGGAAGGGAGCTCCAACCCCCTGACTCGTTTACCAGCCTCTCCTGGAAGGGAGCTACGACCCCCCGATCTCGTTTACCAGCCTCACCTGGAAGGGAGCTACAACCCCCTGACTGAAGGCTACAACCCTCAGCACCTCTATGGACCAAGTTTCATCAATTTTCACACTGGATCCAACAACTTCAATAGAACAACACTTGCAGGCCACATTTCATCATATTTTCATACTGGACCCTTTCCATACTTTTAAGAACAAACATTCATCACCAACAGATACATATCAACACAGATCAGATAGCAGAAACACAGCAGAACAGATCAGATATTTCATACCCCTTGCTTCAGCAAACCCTATTTTGCATACGCGCTTTCCCTTTACTGATGTCGCGTATATACGCGCTTCCGTTCACACAAACCAGCGCTTCTATGTACATATTACGAATTCATTTTATTACATCGCGCGAACTCTTCGGGGCGCGTATATCGTGCTTCCTGCTGCTGACGAACTAGCGTATGGATCTTCAACCATTACAAAGCTACATACTTCTTCAGATCAGATATTCAGTTCAGATTTAACCCTTTACTTCAGACAGATTTTTGCCTCATCACAGATCTAATCACTCCATAAACGGATCTAGTAGATACAAAAACATTTCAGATCTAGATCCCCTTCTTCATCATTTTCTTCATAGGTGCATCATAGATTCAGATCTATTATCAAACCTTTACCCTTTCCATACATATATACTTCACAGAGAAGTATTCATTCAAGCTCAGACATCTTGCACCCACACATATGATTTGCATAATGAATTTCATCTCTTTATATAGGTTTATCCTTTTTCAATACCATGAGCCCCTTTTTCAATACCATGAGCCAAAACCACATTACTTCCGATGGTATTCCTGGATGGGGTCAATTAGGCAGATCATTACTCAATACAAAGGGTCAATACCATGGTGGTTACCCCTAGTTTTGCATTTTAAGAGCGCTTTTGCCCATACGCGACTTGGAACGCTCTTTTCCGCGTGCATATGCGACTTCTCCTAGACATATCCGCGTATGTCTTGAGACATACTCTTTTCACCATAGATTTAGCACATGATGAATTCCTTTCTTCATTGTCTTCTGTACTCACTGTAGATACATCAGAATTAGTTCATCAAACCATATTCTATCAAGTACAACTTCATCAAGTAAGTTGCCATCATCTTCATCAAGTGGGTTGCCTTTCAAGGACAACACTCAGCATCATATTGTCAACAAACATCATATCACATTAGATTTACATCATTTACCAAGTCCATCAAGTCAAGAATAACTTCATCAGGTGGTTTGCCATCAAGGACAACACATGTCAACAATCGCATGTCTTCATCTTCATTCAGTGGGTTGCCATCAAGGACAACACTCTGCATCATATTTCCAACAATCTCCCCCTTTGGACTTGATGGCAACCACAATGGTGTTTGGTTACCACAACAGATAGGTACATTAAGAATACAATGACACCATGTCACTTTCCCATTTTGGACACCATTCAAACACCATGTCACTCTCCCCCTTTGACATCAAGGGCAAAGGGTGGATCAAAACCAACATACTCTCCCCCTTTTCTCCTCATGTGGAAGAAGCGTTCTGCAGATCTGATGTATACTGAAGTGACCAATCTCCCCCTGAATTCATGCTGAATCTTCAAACAAATTTTCAATAAAGTACATGACTCTATGAGCTTCCTATCACCAATGACTCATACTTACATCAAAGATCCATCCAAGTGGATTTACATATGAGACTCAACTACCCAACCAAGTGGGTTTACAAATTTGTCTCAGCTACCCAACCAAGTGAGTTTACAAAATTTGACTCAGCTACCCAACCAAGTGGGTTTACAAAATGAAAAGTCCTTACATGACCGAATATTACAATTTTACATCATGGGTCTCAACAAGACCTTTTCATCAAACTACAAATATAACTTTAAGATCGACACCAGAAAGTCCTCAAGAAAGAGAACATATTTCAGAATCAACATAATGCCAACAATGCATTATACTCAGCAAGACTAGGGCTCCCCCCTGAAAAAGAAGTGCATCAAACATCCTTTCCAAATGACTAAGGCTCCCCCTTAGTTTGTGCATCTTGAACACTTTCACCAACAAATCATCAAGGCATCTTTATCAAAAAATTAGAAATAGAATTGTGAGAACTGGAACACCACCAGAGATACCAAACAGTATCAGAGATACCAAGCAGCACTGCAACTATGCTGAAGAGAGCTGAATTCAAACAAAAATTGTCAGTAATCAGACATACGTGGTTTTCTGTGCAGGAACTCACGTATATACGCGACTGTGTTTCAGGAAACTTGCGTATCCAATGCCATCTTCTAAATTTTAACTAGATCTGATCCTCTTGTGAGAAAAAGACAATGTTCAGCTTCTTTCTGAGATATTTGAATGCTTCCCTGGACTACAGATAGATAGAACAGTGTAGTTGTGTCTTCAAGCGTCATCCAATGGTTGTAGCATAAGCACATTAATAACCAAGCCTTCAGATTCTTTGCAGCATCAACACAATCTTTCCAAGAGAAATTATCATACCAGAACAACATCTTCAAATATGTGTCAAGCAATCATCCATGAGGTCCAATATCATCAAGATCTTCAAGATTTAACATGAAGTAACATATGTAGGCAAAATATCTCAACCATAGTAACAAACTCTGCATGATCTATTCTTATTTCTGAATCAAACGACATCCAACTCATCCATGTGTGAGCACAAAAGATACTTATCAGCAACCAGGGCGTAAAATCTCATCATAATAAACCATGTACCAGGTCATCATCATTTGAGCATGAGTATCACAAAAACCAAAGAATAAGCAGTCATATTGCCAACAATGCAATCATTAGTATTCAACCTGCTGCTCCCCCTGAACCAGTGCTCCTTCTTAACTTGTGCAACCTGAATACGTTCATCAGTAAGTCATCAGCAACAATCTCTGCATGAACTGCCCTTATCTTCGAATTATAAGACTTTCATCTCAACAATGAATACTCTTCATCAAAAAGCAAACAGGACTCATCCACAATCTTCAACATAAGAAACCATGTATCATATCATCATTATTTAGAACTGAGAAACTAAGCTGATATTGAGTCAATAATACAGTTATTAACAGTCAGACTGATGCTCCCCTTGAACCTCTGCTCCAGATCTTCAGCTATCATATAAATTCTCTTATCATCAATGCATACGCGACTGTGTCTGCTGGAACTCGCGTGTATACGCGACTTTTGTTAATATAACCCGCGTATGGAAAGTGAAGCATAGAAAATTTTCATCTTCCTTCATTTCCTCCTGAGCTTGTACCTCCTGTACCTGTCCTTTCCACATCAGATGCGCTGTCAGAAGTAAACATAACCAGAATAATCAAATCAACCATGAGAGTCATCATGCATTGCTCCCCCTATGATGATACATTACTAAATCTCATAATGTATCCCACATCATTCCTGCAGTCAATAAGAAAAGTCAGCTTCAGAAGCGGATGACTGTAGTAGGGTCAGAATTCCCTACGTTTCTGATCGGTTCTCCATATTTTTCCAAACTTGCTTTAACTTCCTAACTGTGTGCTGAAAGTTGTCCACTTTCTCAGATCTGTTCAACCTGCATTCCTTTTCTACATGTCCATACTTGTTACAGAAATAACATCTCATGTGTCCATAGAAATAAGCATAAGAATCATAATGAGTATTTCTAATCTTCCTCCTTTTACAATCAGCTGCTTTATGTCCATACTTGTTACATGAAAAACAATATCCCTTGAAGCTACCAGAGTACCTTTCTGAGTAGAATCTGTTTTTTTGTGGCTGAATTGTTCTGCTTCTGCAATTTGCTGCAACATGCCCATAATTATGACATTTAAAACATTCAACGTTCTTGAATGAATTCCTTTGAGAATTCATGATTGTTGGTCGATCTTTTGTTTCTTTCAACACTTCAGGTTTTGCATTGACATCCTCTGAATTTTTAGCACTTCCTTGTGAGCTAGATTCTCCTTTAACAGTTTCATGGAAACCAAGACCAAGTTTGATAGCAGAAGACCTTTGATTACTCAGAATATTGTCCAAAATATTAGTACTATCATGAAACCTCAAAAGTTTAACCTTTTCTTCTAATTTACCTTTGAGAATGTTTACCTCAACCTCCAAGGCTTGGCATTGCTTTGTCATGCTTTCTTCTTTTCTTCTTCCATCTTCTACTTGATCCTTCATATTTAGAATCTCTTCTTTCAGCCAATTTTCGTTTTCTTCACATGTTTGTTGCAGCTCTTCATTCTTCTTCTTCGATACTTCGATATTTTCTTTCAGAGATATGTTTTCTGCTTCAAGCACTGCATTCTTCTTATTTGATGCTTCAAGATCTGCTTGCAGAGCGGCTTCAAATTCTGCTTGTAAAGAAATGATTCCAGCTTTAAGACCTTCATTCTTCCTTTTTGATTTTTCCAGATCTGTTTTTAGAGAAACGTTTTCTGCTTCAAGCCCTTTATATTGATTGGTTACATTGTCATACAACCTTTGATACTTGTTCATCTGTTCTTTCATTCTAGAGATTAACTCTTTGTTGATAGAATCCTTTTCTTTATATGATGTAAGTTGATCTTCAACTTTGATCTTGATAGCTTCTTCTAGATCCATGACATTACTTTCACTCTCTTCATCATTGCATACACAGGAAAGCGAATCATACGAATAATATTCAATACCTATTTCATTTTCTCCATTCTCTGCTATACAAGTTTTCTGAGACAAATCCTTGCTTTGAATAGCCTTCTTCTTTTGCTTCTTTCCCATTGCGACATATCTCTTTCAAGCGATCAAGCTTCTGTACAAGGACCTCCTCTGATACCAATTGTTGGGAAAAATACTGAGAGTGGGGGGGGTGAATCAGTATTTACAGCATATTCAAACTTTTTACTTTTTCATGCTCTAAAACCCATACGCTTCTTTGCTGAAGCCAACTAGCGTATACACGCAGATATCCTTCATGAAACTCGCGTATACCCAGAGATCTAATTATGCCATTAGTTCTTCACTTACATAATTCCATCATTCATTTATTAGATGTTCTATAAACAGTAAACATGTGCAGTAAGAACAGAATAAACCACCACACAAAGCATCACACATGAACACCAGGATTTTTAGGTGGAAACCCAAGTCGGGAGAAAACCACCGCTGCAGTTGCTCAGCCTTCAATATTTTATTATAGAGAAAACGTCTTACAACATATGTGCTGGTGCAGACTCTACCAGCACGTAGGCACCCACCTGTGCTCGTTTACCAACCTCTCCTGGAAGGGAGCTCCAACCCCCTGACTCGTTTACCAGCCTCTCATAGAAGGGAGCTACGACCCCCTGACTCGTTTACCAGCCTCTCCTGGAAGGGAGCTACGACCCCCTGACTGAAGGCTACAACCCTCAGCACCACCCTGGACCACGTTTCATCAATTTTCACACTGGATCCAATAACTTTAAAAGAGCACAACTTGTAGGCCACATTTCATCATATTTTCATACTGGACCCACTCCATACTTTTAAGCACAGTCAACCATGAAACAGATACATATAACTCACTGACAGATATCAGCAGAACAGATCAGACATTTCTTACCACAGACTTCAGCAAACCCTAGTTTGCATACGCGCTTTCCTTTCACTGATGTCGCGTATATACGCGCTTCCGTTCACACAAACCAGCGTATACCTCTGTACATATTACAGAGTTCATTTTATTGTGCATACGCGCTTTCGCTTCAGCGAAGCCGCGTATATACGCGCTTCCTCTGCGACGAACTAGCGTATGGATCTTCAACCATTACAGAGCTGCATACTTCTTCAGATCATATATTCAGTTCAGATTCAACCCTTTACTTCAAACAGATGTTCGCCTCATCACAGATCTAATCACTCCATAAACAGATATAGTAGATACAAATACATTTCAGATCTAGATATCCCGCTTCATCATTTCTTCATAGGTGCATCATAGATTCAGATCTATCATCAAATGTAACCCTTTCCATTCAGATCTACTTCAGAGAGAAGTATTCATTCAAGCTCAAACATCTTGCACCCACACACATGATTTGCATAATGAATTTCATCTCTTTATATAGGTTTATTCTTTTTCAATACCATGAGCCCCTTTTTCAATACCATGAGCCCAAGACTACATTACTTCCGATGGTATTCCTGGACGGGGTCAATTAGGCGGATCATTACCCAATACAATGGGTCAATACCATGGTGGTTACCCTTGGTTTTGCACTTTTTGAGCGCTTTTTCCCATACACGACTTGGAACGTTCTTTTCCGCGTGCATACGCGACTTCTCCTAGACATATCCGCGTATGTCTTGAGACATACTCTTTTCACCATAGATTTAGCACATGCTGAATTCCTTTCTTCATTGTCTTCTATACTCACTGTAGATACATCAGAATTAGTTCATCAAACCATATTCTATCAAGCACAACTTCATCAAGTAAGTTGCCATCATCTTCATCAAGTGGGTTGCCTTTCAAGGACAACACTCAGCATCATATTGTCAACAAACATCATATCACATCAGATTTACATCATTTACCAAGTCCATCGAATTCGAAGTATTGCACCATCGGTGGTTTGCCTTCGAGGACAACACATTGCACATGTCAACGGTCACATGTCTTCATCTTCCATTCGAGTGCATTGCCATCAAGGACAACACTACGCATCGTATTCAACAATCTCCCCCTTTGGACTTGATGGCAGCCACGATGGTGTTTGGTTACCACAACAGATAGGTACATTAAGAATACAATGACTCCATGTCACTCTCCCAAATATTTGACATCATTATCTTCATTCAAACACCATGTAACTCTCCCCCTTTGACATCAAGGGAAAAGGGCGGACCAAAGCCAACATACTCTTCCCCTTTTCTCCTCATGTGGAAGAAGCGTTCGGCAGATCTGATATATACTGAAGTGACCAAGCTCCCCCTGAGTTCATGCTGAATCTTCAAACAAATTTTCAATAAAGTACATGACTCTATGAACTTCCTATCACCAGAGACTCATACTTACATCACATATCCAACCAAGTGGATTTACATATGAGACTCAAGTACCCAACCAAGTGGGTTTACATATTTGTCTCATTCTGACAAATGGGTTTTCAAAATTTGGCTAATTTCTGACCAAGTGGGTTTACAAAATGACAAGTCCTTACATGGCCAAGATATTACAATTTTACATCATGGGTCTGTTAGACCTTTTCATCAAACTACAAATATAACTTTACATGACCAATACCAGAAAGACCTCAAGAAAGAGATCATTTTTCAGAATCAACATAATGCCAACAGTGCATTATACTCAGCAATGCTAATGCTCCCCCTGAATCTGTGCATCCAAGCATCCTTTTCATATGACTAAGGCCCCCCCTTAGTTTGTGCATCCTGAACACTTTCACCAACAAATCATCAAGGCATCTTTATCAAAACATTAGAAATAGAATTATGAGAACTGGAACACCACCAGAGATACCAAATAGTATCAGAGATATCAAACAACTATAGGCGTGTGAAGAGGCGACTTGAGCAAAAATTGTATTGATCGGACTATAAATAATACGTGCGGGAACCTTTCGCGTATATACGCGACTGTGTTTCAGGAAACCCGCGTATCCAATACCATCTTCTATATTTCAACCAGATCTGATCCTCTTGTGAGAAAAGACAGTGTTCAACTTCTTTCTGGGATATTTGAATGCTTCCCTGGACTACAGATAGATAGAACAGTGTAGTTGTGTCTTCAAGCGTCATCCAACGGTTGTAGCATAAGCACATTAGTAACCAAGCCTTCAGATTATTTGCAGCATCAATACAATCTTTTCAAGAGAGATTATCATACCAGAACAACATCTTCAAATAAGTGTCAAGCAATCATCCATGTGGTCCATCATCACCAAGATCTTCAAGATTTAACATGAAGTAACATATGTAGGCAAAATATCTAAACCATAGTAACAAACTCTGCATGATCCATTCTTATTTCTGAATCAAACGACATCCAACTCATCCATGTGTGAGCATAAAAGATACTTATCAGCAACCAGGGCTCAAAATCTCATCATAATAAACCATGTACCAAGTTATCATCATTTGAGCATGAGTATCACAAAGACCAAAGAAAAAGCAGTCATATTGCCAACAATGCAATCATTAGTATTCAACCTGTTGCTCCCCCTGAACCAGTGCTCCTTCTTAACTTGTGCAACCTGAATATGTTCATCAGCAAGTCATCAGCAACAATATCTGCATGATCTGTCCTTATCTTCGAATTATAAGACTTCCAATCTCATCATCAAAAAGTAAACAGGACTCATCCATAATCTTCAACACAAGGCATCAAGTATCATATCATCATTATTTAGAACTGAGGAATTAAGCTGATACAGAGTCAATAATACAGTTATTAACAGTCAGAATGATGCTCCCCCTAAGCCTCTGCTCCAGATCTTCAGCTAGCATATAAATTCTCTTATCATTAATGCATACGCGACAGTGTCTGCTAAAACTCGCGTGTATACGCGACTTTTGTTAATATAACCCGCGTATGAAAAGTGAAGCATAGAAAATTTTCATCTTCCTTCATTTCCTCCTGAGTTTGTACCTCTTGTACCTGTCCTTTCTTCACACCAGATGCACTGTCAGAAATACATATAACCAGAATAATCAAATCAACTATGAGATTCATCATGCATTGCTCCCCCTGTGACGATACATTACTAAATCTCATAATGTATCCCACATCATTCCTGCAGTCAATAAGAAAAGTCAGCTTCTGAAGCGGATGACTGCAGTAGGGTCAGAATTCCCTACGTTTCTGATCGGTTCTCCATCTTTTTCCAAACTTGCTTGAACTTCCTAACTGTGTGCTGAAAGTTGTCCACTTTCTCAGATCTGTTCAACCTGCATTCCTTTTCTACACGTCCATACTTGTTACAAGAATAACATCTCATATGTCCAGAGAAATAAGCATAAGAATCATAATGAGTATTTCTAATCTTCCTCCTTTTACAGTCAGCTGCTTTATGTCCATACTTGTTACATGAAAAACAATATCCCTTGAAGCTACTAGAGTACCTTTCTGAGTAGAACCTATTTGTTTGTGGCTGAATTGTTCTGCTTCTGCAATTGGCTGCAACATGCCCATAATTATGACATTTAAAACATTCAACGTTCTTGAATGAGTTCCTTTGAGAATTTATGATTGTTGGTCGATCTTTTGTTTCTTTCAACACTTCAGATTTTGCATTGACATCCTCTGAATTTTTAGCACTTCCTTGTGAGCTAGATTCTCCTTTAACAGTTTCATGAAAACCAAGACCAAGTTTGATAGCAGGAGACCTTTGATTACTTAGAATAGTGTCCAAGATATTAGTACTATCTTGAAACCTAAAAAGTTTAACCTTTTCTTCTAATTTACCTTTGATAATGTTTACCTCAACCTCCAAGGCTTGACATTGCTTTGTCATGCTTTCTTCTTTCCTTCTTCCATCTTCTACTTGATCCTTCAGATTTAGAATCTCTTCTTTCAACCAATTTTCGTTTTCTTCACATGTTTGTTGCAGCTCTTCATTCTTCTTCTTCGATACTTTGAGATTTTCACTTTGAATATGTTTTATTGGCTTCTTTGCATTCTTCTGTTTGGTGTTCCAAGATCTTGCTTGCATAAGCGGCTTCAAATTACCTTGTGAAAATGATTCCGACTTGCAAGACCTTCATTCTTCCTTTTGATTTTTCAGATCTTTATTTTTAGAGAAACGTTTTTACCTTCAAGCCGCTATGTGATTGGTTACATTTTCTTCGCACAACCTTTGATACTTGTTCATGTTGTTCTTTCATTCTATAGTTCAACTCTTTGTTGATAAAATCCTTTTCTTTCTCATAGTGTGAGTTGGTCCTTCAACTTTAATATTGAGAGCTTCTTCTAGATCCATAACATTACTTTATCTCTTCATCATTGCATAGGAGAAAGCAGTCATGCGAATAATATTCAATACTGTTTCATTTTTCTCATTCCTACCCGCTATCTGATTTTTCTGAGACAAATCACTTGCTTTGGAGTAACCTTCTTCTTTTGCTTCTTTCCCATTGCGACGGATCTCCTTCAAGTGATCAAGCTTCTGCAGAAGGACCTGCTCTGATACCAATTGTTGGGAAAAATACTGAGAGGGGGGGGGGGTGAATCAGTATTTACTGCATATTCAAAATTTTTTAATTTTTCATGCTCTAAAACCCATACGCTACTTTGCTGAAGCCAACTAGCGTATACACGCGGATATCCTTCATGAAGCTCGCGTATACCCAGAGATCTAATTATGCCATTAGTTCTTCACTTACATAATTACACCATTCATTTATTAGATGTTCTATAAACAGTAAACATGTGCAGTAAGAACAGAATAAACCATCACACAAAGCATCACACATGAACACCAGGATTTTTAGGTGGAAACCCAAGTCGGGAGAAAACCACAGCTGCAGTTGCTCAGCCTTCAATATTTTATTATAGAGAAAACACCTTACAACATATGTGCTGGCGCAGACTTGACCAGCACGTAGGCACCCACTGTAGCTAGTTTCTGACCTCTCTGGAAGGAGCTACGACCCCACATTTCGTTTCCGGCCTCACAGAGAGAACTCGACCCCTAGCTGAAAGCTACAACCCTGTTTCCACCTTGGACCACGTTTCATCAATTTTCACACTGGATCCAACAACCTCAAAAGAGCACAACTTGTAGGCCACATTTCATCATATTTTCAGACTGGACCCACTTCATACATTTAAGCACAGTCAATCATGAAATAGATACATATAACTCACTGACAGATATCAGTAAACCAGCAGAACAGATCAGACATTTCTTACCACAGACTTCAGCAAACCCTAGTTTGCATACGCGCTTTCCTTTCACTGATGTCGCGTATATACGCGCTTCCGTTCACACAAACCAGCGTATACCTCTGTACATATTACAGAGCTCATTTTATTGCGCATACGCGCTTTCTCTTCAGCGAAGCCGCGTATATACGCGCTTCCTATGCAGCGAACTAGCGTATAGATCTTCAACCATTATAGAGTAGCATACTTCTTCAGATCGGGCTATTCGATTCCAGTTCCAGCCCTTGCCGGACGTGTGTTAGCCTCATGGCCAGATTTAATCCTCCATAACGAGATCTAGTAGATACAACCATTTGAGATCTAGATATCCCGCTTCATCATTTCTTCATGGGTGCATCATAGATTCGGATCTATCATCAAATGTAACCCTTTCCATTAGGATCTTACTTGAGAGAAGTATTCATTTAGCTCGGTTCTTTGTTACATGACACACATGATATGCATAATGAATTTCATCTCTTTATATAGGTTTATCCTTTTTCAATACCATGAGCCAAAACAATACCATGAGCCCAAAACTACATTACTTCCGATGGTATTCCTGGACGGGGTCAATTAGGAGGATCATTACCCAATACAATGGGTCAATACCATGGTGGTTACCCTTGGTTTTGCACTTTTTGAGCGCTTTTTCCCATACGCGACTTGGAACGTTCTTTTCCGCGTGCATACGCGACTTCTCCTAGACATATCTGCGTATGTCTTGAGACATACTCTTTTCACCATAGATTGCTTACATCTTTGAATTCATTTCTTCATTGTCTTACGTACTCCTTTGTAGATACATCGAATTAGTTCATCAAACCATATTCTATCGAGCACAACTTCATCGAGGTAAGTTGCCATCATCTTAAATCGAAGTGGGTTTGCCTTTCAAGGACAACACTCGGCATCATATTGTCAACAAACATCATATCACATCGGTTATTTCATTTACCAAGTCCATCGAGGTCAAGTATTACTTCATGAATTGGTTTGCCATCGGGACAACACATGTCAACGGTCGCATGTCTTTCATCTACATTCGGTGGGTTGCCATCAAGGACAACACTCTGCATCATATTTCCAACAATCTCCCCCTTTGGACTTGATGGCAACCACAATGGTGTTTGGTTATCACAACAGATAGGTACATTAAGAATACAATGACACCATGTCACTTTCCCCATTTTGGACACCATTCAAACACCATGTCACTCTCCCCCTTTGACATCAAGGGCAAAGGGTGGATCAAAACAAACATACTCTCCCCCTTTTCTCCTCATGTGGAAGAAGCATTCTGCAGATCTGATATATACTGAAGTGACCAAGCTCCCCCTGAGTTCATGCTAAATCTTCAAACATAATTTCCAATGAAGTACATGACTCTATGAATTTCCTATCACCAATGACTCATACTTACATCAAATATCCAATCAAGTGGATTTACATATGAGACTCAACTACCCAACCAAGTGGGTTTACAAATTTGACTCAGCTACCCAACTAAGTGGGTTTACAAAATTTGACTTAGCTACCCAACCAAGTGGGTTTACAAAATGACAATTCCTTACATGACTGAATATTACAATTTTACATCATGGGTCTCAACAAGACCTTTTCATCAAACTACAAATATAACTTTAAGATCGACACTAGAAAGTCCTCAAGAAAGAGAACATATTTCAGAATCAACATAATTCCAACAATGCATTATACTCAGCAAGACTAGGGCTCCCCCTGAAAAAGTGCATCCGAACATCCTTTCCTTATGACTAAGGCTCCCCCTTAGTTTGTGCATCCTGAACACTTTCACCAACAAATCATCAAGGCATCTTTATCAAAAAATTAGAAATAGAATTGTGAGAACTGGAACACCACCAGAGATACCAAACAGTATCAGAGATACCAAGCAGCATTGCAGCTGTGCTGAAGAGAGCTGAGTTCAAACAAAAATTGTCAGCAATCAGACATACGCGGTTTTCTGTGCAGGAACTCGCGTATATACGCGACTGTGTTTCAGGAAACCCGCGTATCCAATGCCATCTTCTAAATTTTAACCAGATATGATCCTCTTGTGAGAAAAAGACAGTGTTCAGCTTCTTTTTGAGATATTTGAATGCTTCCCTGGACTACAGATAGATAGAACAGTGTAGTTGTGTCTTCAAGCATCATCCAATGGTTGTAGCATAAGCACATTAGTAACCAAACCTTCAGATTCTTTGCAGCATCAATACAATCTTTTCAAGAGAGATTATCATACCAGAACAACATCTTCAAAAATGTGTCAAGCAATCATCCATGTGGTCCATCATCACCAAGATCTTCAAGATTTAACATGAAGTAACGTATGTAGGCAAAAGATCTCAACCATAGTAACAAACTCTGCATGATCCATTCTTATTTACAGATGTGACATCCAACTCATCCATGTGTGAGTACAAAAGATACTTATCAACAACCAGGGCTCAAAGTCTCATCACAATAAACCATGTACTAAGTCATCATCATTTTGAGCATGAGTATCACAATAACCAAAGAATAAGCAGTCATATTGCCAACAATGCAATCATTAGTATTCAACCTGCTGCTCCCCCTGAACCAGTGCTCCTTCTTAACTTGTGCAACCTGAATATGTTCATCAGCAAGTCATCAGCAACAATCTCTGCATGATCTGTCCTTATCTTCGAATTATAAGACTTCCAATCTCATCATCAAAAATTAAACAGGACTCATCCATAATCTTCAACACAAGGCATCAAGTATCATATCATCATTGTTTAGAATTGAGGAATTAAGCTAATACAAAGTCAATAATACAGTTATTAACAGTCAGACTGATGCTCCCCCTGAACCTCTGCACCAGATCTTCAGCTATCATACCAATTCTCTTATCATCAATGCATACGCGACTGTGTCTGATGAAACTCGCGTGTATACGCGACTTTTGTTAATATAACCCGCGTATGGAAAGTGAAGCATAGAAAATTTTTATCTTCCTTCATTTCCTCCTGAGTTTGTACCTCCTGTACCTGTCCTTTCCACATCAGATGCGCTGTCGGAAGTAAACATAACCAGAATAATCAAATCAACCATGAGAGTCATCATGCATTGCTCCCTCTGTGATGATACATTACTAAATCTCATAATGTATCCCACATCATTCCTGCAGTCAATAAGAAAAGTCAGCTTCAGAAGCGGATAACTGCAGTAGGGTCAGAATTCCCTACGTTTCTGATCGGTTCTCCATCTTTTTCTAAACTTGCTTGAACTTCCTAACTGTGTGCTGAAATTTGTCCACTTTCTCAGATTTGTTCAACCTGCATTCCTTTTCTACATGTCCATACTTGTTACAGAAATAACATCTCATGTGTCCAGAGAAATAAGCATAAGAATCATAATGAGTATTTCTAATCTTCCTCCTTTTACAATCAGTTGCTTTATGTCCATACTTGTTACATGAAAAACAATATCCCTTGAAGCTACCAGAGTACCTTTCTGAGTAGAATCTGTTTGTTTGTGGCTGAATTGTTCTGCTTCTGCAATTTGCTGCAACATGCCCATAATTATGACATTTAAAACATTCAACGTTCTTGAATGAATTCCTTTAAGAATTCATGATTGATGGTTGACCTTTTGTCTCTTTCAACGCTTCAGGTTTTGCATTGACATCCTCTGAGGTTTTTACACTTCCTTGTGAGCTAGATTCTCCTTTAACAGTTTCATGGAAACCAAGACCAAGTTTGATAGCAGGAGACCTTTGATTACTCAGAATATTGTCCAAAATATTAGCACTATCATGAAACCTCAAAAGTTTAACCTTTTCTTCTAATTTACCTTTGAGAATGTTTACCTCAACCTCCAAGGCTTGACATTGCTTTGTCATGCTTTCTTCTTTCCTTCTTCCATCTTCTACTTGATCCTTCATATTTAGAATCTCTTCTTTCAACCAATTTTCATTTTCTTCACATGTTTGTTGCAGCTCTTCATTCTTCTTCTTCGATACTTCGAGATTTTCTTTCAGAGATATGTTTTCTGCTTCAAGCACTGCATTCTTCTTATTTGATGCTTCAAGATCTGCTTGCAGAGCGGCTTCAAATTCTGCTTGTAGAGAAATGATTCTAGCTTTAAGACCTTCATTCTTCCTTTTTGATTTTTCTAGATCTGTTTTTAGAGAAACGTTTTCTGCTTCAAGCCCTTTACATTGATTGGTTACATTGTCATACCACCTTTGATACTTGTTCATCTGTTCTTTCATTCACAGAGATTAACTCTTTGTTGATGAATCCTTTTCTTTATATGATGAAGTTGATCTTCAACTTTGATCTTGATAGCTTCTTCTAGATCCATGACATTACTTTCACTCTCTTCATCATTGCATACACAGGAAAGCGAATCATACGAATAATATTCAATACCTGTTTCATTTTCTCCATTCTCTGCTATACAAGTTTTCTGAGACAAATCCTTTCTTCGAGTAGGCTTCTTCTTTTGCTTCTTTCCCATTATGACGGATCTCCTTCAAGCGATCAAGCTTCTGCAGAAGGACCCGCTCTGATACCAATTGTTGGGAAAAATACTGAGAGGGGGGGGGGGGGGTGAATCAGTATTTACTGCATATTCAAAACTTTTTACTTTTTCATGCTCTAAAACCCATACGCTACTTTTCTGAAGCCAACTAGCGTATACACGCGAATATCCTTCATAAAACTCGCGTATACACAGAGATCTAATTATGCCATTAGTTCTTCACTTATATCATTCCATCATTCATTCATTAGATGTTCTATAAACAGTAAACATGTGCAGTAAGAACAGAATAAACCACCACACAAAGCATCACACATGAACACCAGGATTTTTAGGTGGAAACCCAAGTCGGGAGAAAACCACCGCTGCAGTTGCTCAGCCTTCAATATTTTATTATAGAGAAAACATCTTACAACATATGTGCTGGCGCAGACTCTACCAACACGCAAGCACCCACCTGCGCTGGTTTACCAGCCTCTCCTGGAAGGGAGCTCCAACCCCCTGACTTGTTTACCAGCCTCTCCTGGAAGGGAGCTACGACCCCCCGATCTCGTTTACCAGCCTCACCTGGAAGGGAGCTACAACCCCCTGACTGAAGGCTACAACCTTCAGCACCACCTTGGACCACGTTTCATCAATTTTCACACTGGATCCAACAACTTCAAAAGAGCACAACTTGTAGGCCACATTTCATCAGATTTTCAGACAGGACCCACTCCATACTTTTAAGCACAGTCAACCATGAAACAAATACATATAACTCACTGACAGATATCAGTAAACCAACAGAACAGATCAGAAATTTCTTACCACAGACTTCAACAAACCCTAGTTTGCATACGTGCTTTCCTTTCGCTGATGTCGCGTATATACGCGCTTCCGTTCACATAAACCAGCGTATACTTCTGTACAAATTACAGATTCAATTTCATTGCGCATACGCGCTTTCTCTTCAGCGAAGCCGCGTATATACGCGCTTCCTCTTCGGCGAACTAGCGTATGGTTCTTGACCATTACGGAGAGCATACTTCTTCGGATCGGATATTCAGTTCACAGTTTCGATTCAACCCTTTACTTGGACGGATGTTCGCTCATCACGGATCTAATCACTCCATAAACGGATCTAGTAGGCCACAAATACATTTCGGACTCAGGGCCTCCAGCTTCATGTTTCTTCATAGGTGCATCATAGATTCGGATCTATCATCAAACCTTTACCCTTTCCATACAGATATACTTCACAGAGAAGTATTCATTCAAGCTCAGACATCTTGCCCTCTCACTCATATTTTGCACAATGAATTTCATCTCTTTATATAGGTTTATTCTTTTTCAATACCATGAGCCCAAAACTACATTACTTGGAGTGGTATTCCTGGACGCGGGGTCGATTGGGCGGATCATTACCCGTACAATGGGTCAATATAGTGGTTACCCTTGGTTTTGCACTTTTTGAGCGCTTTTGCCCATACGCGACTTGGCACGTTCTTTTCCGCGTGCATACGCGACTTCCCCTAGACAGATCCGCGTATTCCTTGAAACATACTCTTTTCATCATAGATTTAGCACATGCTGAATTCCTTTCTTCATTGTCTTCTGTACTCACTGTAGATACATCATATTTAGTTCATCAAGACATATTCTATCAAGCACAACTTCATCAAGTAAGTTGCCATCATCTTCATCAAGTGGGTTGCCTTTCAAGGACAACACTCAGCATCATATTGTCAACAAACATCATATCACATCAGATTTACATCATTTACCAAGTCCATCAGGTCAAGTATTACTTCATTAGGTGGTTTTCCATCAAGGACAACACATGTCAACAGTCACATGTCTTCATCTTCATTCAGTGGGTTGCCATCAAGGACAACACTCTGCATCATATTTCCAACAATCTCCCCCTTTGGACTTGATGGCAACCACAATGGTGTTTGGTTACCACAACAGATAGGTACATTAAGAATACAATGACAACATGTCACTTTCCCATTTTGGACACCATTCAAACACCATGTCACTCTCCCCCTTTGACATCAAGGGCAAAGGGTGGATCAAAACCAACATACTCTCCCCCTTTTCTCCTCATGTGGAAGAAGCGTTCTGCAGATCTGATGTATACTGAAGTGACCAATCTCCCCACACAGATTCATGCTAAATCTTGAACAAATTTTCAATAAAGTACATGACTCTATGAGCTTCCTATCATGATGACTCATACTTACATCAAAGATCCATCCAAGTGGATTTACATATGAGACTCAACTACCCAGCCTTAGAATTAGGTTTACAAATTTGTCTGACTACCCAACCAAGTGGGTTTACAAATTTGTCTCAGCTACCCAACCAAGTGGGTTTACAAAATGACAAGTCCTTACATGACTGAATATTACAATTTTACATCATGGGTCTCAACAATACCTTTTCATCAAACTACAAATATAACTTTAAGATCGACACCAGAAAGTCCTCAAAAAAGAGAACATATTTCAGAATCAACATAATGCCAACAATGCATTATACTCAGCAAGACTAGGGCTCCCCCTGAAAAAGTGCATCCGAACATCCTTTCCTTATGACTAAGGCTCCCCCTTAGTTTGTGCATCCTGAACACTTTCACCAACAAATCATCAAGGCATCTTTATCAGAAAATTAGAAATAGAATTGTGAGAAATGGAACAACACTAGAGATACCAAACAGTATCAGAGATACCAAGCAGCACTGCAGCTGTGCTGAAGAGATCTGACTTCAAACAAAAATTGTCAGCAATCAGACATACGCGGTTTGCTGTGCAGGAACTCGCGTATATACGCGACTATGTTTCAGGAAACCCGCGTATCCAATGCCATCTTCTAAATTTTAACCAGATCTGATCCTCTTGTGAGAAAAAGACAGTGTTCAGCTTCTTTCTGAGATATTTGAATGCTTCCCTGGACTACAGATAGATAGAACAGTGTAGTTGTGTCTTCAAGCGTCATCCAATGGTTGTAGCATAAGCACATTAGTAACCAAGACTTCAGATTCTTTGCAGCATCAATACAATCTTTTCAAGAGAGATTATCATACCAGAACAACATCTTCAAATAAGTGTCAAGCAATCATCCATGTGGTCCATCATCACCAAGATCTTCAAGATTTAACATGAAGTAACATATGTAGGCAAAAGATCTCAACCATAGTAACAAACTCTGCATGATCTATTCTTATTTCTGAATCAAACGACATCCAACTCATCCATGTGTGAGCACAAAAGATACTTATCAGCAACCAGGGCTCAAAATATCATCATAATAAACCATGTACCAAGTCATCATCATTTGAGCATGAGTATCACAAAAACCAAAGAATAAGCAGTCATATTGCCAACAATGCAATCATTAGTATTCAACATGCTGCTCCCCCTAAACCAGTGCTCTTCCTTAGCTTGTGCAATCTGAAGCACCTTCAACAGCAAGTCATCAGCAACAATCTCTGCATGATCTGTCCTCATCTCTGAATTATAAGACTTTCATCTCAACAACGAATGCTCTTCATCATAAAGCAACCAGGCTTCATCCATAATATTCAACACAAGAACCCATGTATCATTTCATTATCATGAGTATAACCAGAATAATGCTAACAGTGCAATCATCAGCAGTCAGACTGATGCTCCCCCTGGACCTCTGCTCCAGATCTTCAGCTAGCATATAAATTCTCTTATCATCAATGCATACGCGACTGTGTCTGATGAAACTCACGTGTATACGTGACTTTTGTTAATATAACCCGCGTATGGAAGGTGAAGCATAGAAAATTTTCATCTTCCTTCATTTCCTCCTGAGCTTGTACCTCCTGTACCTGTCCTTTCCACATCAAATGCGCTGTCAGAAGTAAACATAACCAGAATATTCAAATCAACCATGAGAGACATCATACATTGCTCCCCCTGTGACGATACATTACTAAATCTCATAATGTATCCCACATCATTCCTGCAGTCAATCAGAGAAGTAAGCTTCAGAAGCGGATGACTGCAGTAGGGTCAGAATTCCCTACATTTCTGATTGGTCCTCCTTCTTTTTCCAAATTTGCTTGAACTTCCTAACTGTGTGCTGAAAATTGTCCACTTTCTCAGATCTGTTCAACCTGCATTCCTTTTCTACATGTCCATACTTGTTACAAGAATAACATCTCATGTGTCCAGAGAAATAAGCATAAGAATCATAATGAGTATTTCTAATCTTCCGCGTGCATACGCGACTTCTCCTAGACATATCCGCGTATGTCTTGAGACATACTCTTTTCACCATAGATTTAGCACATGCTGAATTCCTTTCTTCATTGTCTTCTGTACTCACTATAGATACATCAGAATTAGTTCATCAAACCATATTCTATCAAGCACAACTTCATCAATTAAGTTGCCATCATCTTCATCAAGTGGGTTGCCTTTCAAGGACAACACTCAGCATCATATTGTCAACAAACATCATATCACATCAGATTTACATCATTTACCAAGTCCATCAGGTCAAGTATTACTTCACCAGGTGGTTTGCCATCAAGGACAACACATGTCAACAGTCGCATGTCTTCATCTTCATTCAGTGGGTTGCCATCAAGGACAACACTCTGCATCATATTTCCAACAATTCCATAATGACATCAATGACAACCTTGATTAACAATCTCCCCCTTTATCATTTATGGAAATATTCTTGCCCTTCCAATATTCTCTCCCCCTTTGACATCAATGGCAAACGGGGTGCCCAAATACTCCCCCTGTCAGGCTGCTTCTTTTCGTCATCAATAGTAGTTCTTCATGGGTATGTTACTCCCCTTGTTATGGTGCTCTTCTTTCTGGCAATGAGGTCCATGATATATGTGTCTACATTTCTTCAATTTATGAACCAACTCCCCCTGCGTGCATAAACTTCTCTAGCTCTTCCTTTTGCTCAAGAAAGAAATATTGTTGCTTGGTGTTTAAGCATAAGACATCTTTACAATTTCATGAATTTATTCAATGGAGTTACTCCTAAGATATGATTTGTCAAGATTGTCCATGTGTGACTCATCAAGGATTTCTTCATGGGTAACATCTGCAAGAATGGTTAAGCTCCCCCTGACATTATGTGTGGTCTCCTTTTTGGCAGAGTCTCATCATCAAAACTTGGAATATCATATCTGCCAAGGATGTCATCATCAAATCAACAACATGTGTTGTTGGCTTGAGTGTCTAAGAGACTTTTGGATCCAATTTGCTTCATTCTCCATACTTGTGTAATTTTCTTCTCTGGCTTGGTTGTCATGGTTTTAGCTTTTTTAGGAACCCAAGTCAAGTTACAATCACGTGCCATATGTCCAGTGTTATGGAAATTGAAACACTTTATCTTATTCATGAATGAAAGATCATGACTTCTTCTTGCAAAGTTTCTTCTAGGAAAATGACGGGGACCATTATATTTGTCCTTGTGGTATGCCCTACATTCCTTTGCCATATGCCCAAAATTTGTACAAGAATAACAATAACCAAAAAATATACTTTTGTACTTGGAGGATGGATATTGCCTTGATGTACTTCTAAAATAATTATGTCTTGGGATCCTTTGCTCAAATTTATTTCCTCTAGCATTCTTGACACCATCAGCATATCTTCCTGGATTAGGGTTTCTTACAATGTCATCTTGAATCTTCTTCTTGCCTTTGCTAGAACTGGGGGCATCAATATTTCTTCCAAGATTTTCCACATCCTTGTTGATTGAAGCATTAGGGATTCCATCATTCTTTTTTGAATATTCACCTGTATAACCAAGACCTGATTTATCAAGAGGAGATATTTGATGACTCAAGATGTCATCTAGGGTTTGGGAGCTCTTTAGGCTCTTGTTCAGATGATCATTTTCCTTTTTAAGGATTTCAATTTCTTCTTTCATTTTATTGCATTCTTCATCCTTCTTTTATAGATCGATCTCGATTTCTTCCTTCATCTTGGTTGCTTCACATGATTAGGCCTTGAGAAGATTGATGTCTAATTTTAGTTTAAAGATTTCTTCATCCTTTTCTTCTAGTTGGCATATCATGGCGTTTCTCTCCCTTTCTACTTCATCAACTTGTCCTTCTATGAATGCCAAAGTTTCCATCACCTTCTCGGCTCCTTCTGCTTGTTTCCTTGCTTCTTCTAGTTGAGATCTAAGAGAAGATACTTCTTCCTTGTATTGACCAATCTCTACTTCAAGATTGTTCAAGCTCTTAAGTCTTTGTTCAAGGTGGCTTGAAAAATTTTCTTCCCTTTTCTTTGCCTTATCTAATTGATTTGTCATAGATATGACTTCTTCATGATGCTTTCTTTTTTTTTGATGAAATTCCTCCTTAATTTTGGTGAGCTCTTCATCTCTTTCTTGAACTTGAAGCTTGACAATGCAAACTTCCTTCCTTGTCTTGTTTTGGTCACCAACTTGCGCTTTCTTCTTAAGTTCCTCATTTTCCTTTTTCAACTTGTTAATCTCTTCCATGGAAGCCATAAGTTTATTCAAGAGATCTTCTTCAAAGTCTTCTTTGTTCTCTTCATATTCTAGGTCTTCTTTAGCCTTGTTGTCATCTCTCTTATCTTTAGCTTCCTTGATGGATTATGGAATTCTTTCTTGTTTTCCATCATCGTCTTGACTAAATATCATTGTCAACACTCCTTTTGAGTGAAGACCATGAAGTTTGTCCCATATGAATTTTTCTGACGAACATTTTTCAAAATTGGCCTTCACAGAATTTGGTAACCCATTCAAAATTGTCTTCATTACTCTTGTATTGTACGCCTTGGATTCCTCGTCCATCATGTCATTAGTAATCACTGATTTCCAAACTTCAATTCCTTGAGTCTTCAAGAAATTCCTCATTCTTGCCTCCCATATATCAAAATTTCCATTGAACAATAGAGCCTTTGCAAATTGATTGACTTCAATTTCGATGGTTGAGGAAGACACATCTTTAGGAGGATTGGAGATTTTCTTCTTTGGCTTTGCCATTTGTGTTCTAATGACCAACCTTCAAGCTGTTAGGATTTGAGTGAAGGTACTAGCTCTGATGCCAATTGTTGGAAATACTGAGAGGGGGGTGAATCATTATTTATTTTCAATTGTTAATTTGACTAGTTAGGTCACTTTTATTTAGAACAAAAAATGAACAATGATGGAATATATACTTTTATTAATTTCTTATTTACAATAAGTAAAGTACAATAATTATATATGGCTCCAACCCTAGATGAAGACTCCAATCTTCCAGGCTCCAACCTGTATTGTGCCAAGCACCAACTTGGTCTTTCAAAGGCTCCAACCTTGTCAATTTGAGACACCAACCTCTAGGGCTCCAACCCTATCTCTGGTACAGGCTCCGACCTGGTTTCTTGAGGACTCCAATCCTTTAGGGCTCCAACCCTATCTTCCAAGGCATCGACCTTGTCTCCATGAGGCTCCAACCTCTTGGGCTCCAACCCTCAACTTCACTTCGTCAAAATATGTTTGTTTATTCTTCACGGCTCCCAAAGTTTTCTTCAGCGAGCCCTGTCACACTTAGTCTCCACGTCACATCATCAATGACAACCTTGATCTTCACATGAAGGTGTCACCACTACTCTTCATGGTTCCCAAAATCTTGTTTCTTCAAGGTTACATCATGATGACATCAGCAATGCATCATGGTCTCCAATAATATCTCCAATAGGCTTCTAGATAACTCTCTAAAGTATGCTCAAGAAGATCTTCAAGGTACTCTCTAAACAAGTCTGCCAAACCCTTCAAAGTAACATCAAAGAGTGCTTCAACTTGGTCCTATTCTGTTCACAAGAGGAGACTCCAGCAAGTTTTTTCTATCCAAGCCTAACAAGGTTGCCCAACTTGCAATAAATCTGCCCAATCAAGAATGTCTTGAGACAATTCAGAACTGCCTACAGGGGTTCTTTAGTAGGCTGCTTCAAGGTCTTTCAAAGTGTCTTCAATAAGAAATCTTCAAGTCTGTTACTTCAAAATGACTCCAGGACTTTTTACTTCAAAGCTTATTCAATTCTTCCCCAACACCAAATCTGCTTCAACAAATTCTGCAGGAAGGCTTCTACAAAAATTCTATTAGATGCTTCAGCAAGGGTGCTCCAAAATAGGTCTTTATTTATATCTTCTAGCTCTTCACTTGTTCCAAAGAACACAAGAGGAGAGTAGTCTCAAACACTCTTATGCATAATAGTTCTTTTAAGTCTTATGCTTCAATTTAGCTCAATTCTTTTCACAAGAGGCTACTATAAATGTCCTCAGACTTGCTTCAATGATTTTTCTTCACTGCACTTGCCACAAGGTATCACTGCAACATTTTTTCTTCACTGCACCTACCACAAGGTATCACTACAAAAATTTTCTTCATTGTTCAATGTATCACTGCACCAAGTTCAAATTGTTGGTCCTTCTTCAAACAAGTCTTAAAGGTATTCTCCAAAGTTCTCAACAATGCTCCTTTGCCCTAACTGTTGTTGTCTCCTTATTTCAGTGAAGTGACAACTTGGATGTGGCTGTTATATTATGGCACAAACACAATTAAAACAGTCATTAAAACTTTTTCTTCCACAACATAAGTAACCCCAGCAAAATGAGCTACTGTACTAGTAGCAATCTTCTGCAATGATGATCGGGCTCCTTCAACAGTCTGTTCTCATAGTCCGATCTTCTAAAATGAGGTTTGGTACACAGAATGAGGTGCTGAGTTTGGGTGTCAATAAGCCAAGGTATGTTCCTATAGTGGCTTATATAGACCCGAAATTGCAGAGATATTACTGGTCCAAAGTTTCAGAATTGCAGGTCTGTGGTGCTGCAATAAAGGAACAGGTCCAAGTAATAGTGCTTAAGTAGTTGTCCAAGTTGTTCTTATCCACAAATCCGAGTTACTGAGGTTGCCCTTACATCTGTCACAGTTCCCAGCCCTTAATATGGTGACTGTTACATTAATTTGTGCCTCCAAGGTGTTATAAGGAAACTGGTCCTTTAAATCCAGTCGGAGCCACCATCCCAAACGGAAAAGGAGCTGTCTTAAGGTCCCGACCGGGTGGTTTTCCCCCAATGTTTGAAGCAGAGATTTTCTAGGCTTCAACAGGTACTGATCCTTCAATTCTGGTCTTCACAGCAGATCCGAGTTCTTCATAAATCTGCAATTCCACAGTTTGAAAGATATCCAACACAGAAGTATGCCCAAAAAATCTTCTTTCCTCAACCTCCTACTAGTTTTGTATCTTATCTCTGAAATTTGCACCGAATTGATGGTGAAAAAGGAGTATTGGACATCATATTTATACAGGTTTTGACCTATGACGAATAGACATGTCTGTTGGGTGAAGGAGTATGAGCCTACACAAGCCAACTCAAGTCGGCTAGGCAAAAATAATAATTTTTTTAACTTATAAATTCAATTTCTCATAATATAGAAGGAGTTAGGAGGCATATAATAGCTCGTTAGAAAGGGAAAAATATTCTCTACAAGCTGGAGTCAATTTCATCCTTAGATGAGGTCATCTTCCCATCAAGAAATTTATTTATCTTTGTCACTGTTCTTGAAAGTTTTAGTTCAAACCATGAGATGACTATTTTGGAATTTGTTTTTGTGCAGTCCTTGATTCTTTATGGATAAGGATATAGGGACAAAATTAAGGGCTTTTCCATAAGGCCTTCAAAGTAGTCTTCCAACCATCATCCATATCATTAAATGTGTTATCATGATTTCCAACTATGTCATCAAGTATAGTGTAGTTATTTGTGTCATCATAGGCATATGATAGCACTTAATATTTACATCAATATTTAGGGCATTATGATCATTAGGTATTTAGGACAAGAATTTTTCCTAAGTGGCATGTTCTCTTAGTATCTTCATTAATAGCATCCTTAGCACCTAGGGATTGCATGAGGTATTGACATCACAAGAATATTTGTCATCTCGATTAATGCCATAATGACAATCTTGAATAACAATTGGGACCCACTAGTAAAAATGATTGTTACTCACCAAGAGTAGGTGACCCTATAGGAGAAAATTGTCTCCCTTGATCTCTTCCAACAAGTAGCCAATAGCCCTTGAGAGCCACTAGTAGCCACTGATGATTTGTTTTTCATATCTCCACCACCTGCATCAGTCATACATTTCCTTGCCCATTTTCCAAGAGTACATGTTGGAAGGTGGGCTTCTAATCAAAAGGTAATATATTAATTTTGCAATTGGGTGCTTATGCTTGTTTGTATTTGGGAATTTTTATTTGGATTATGGGGTAAATTGGAAGAAAGAAGGGTCTTGGTCATGATCTTGTTCTCTCACCTTAAATGGGGAGTTGATTCTTAATCCTAGTCCAGTAGGACCTACACTAATGGCCCAACGAGTATAAGAGGGGCACTACTTGGGAAGCTGTGATTGAGATATCATAGCCCCATCTCTCCCTATTCCATAATTACCACTTCACATATTGAATTACAAGCCCCTTTCCACCCCCACTCTTCAGGTTCAACTAACCACTGGTTCATTGGGACTTGGCACCCACACATCCTCATTACCTGGGTAGGGCTTGGAAATGTACCCTAGGAAGTTGATGCAACTAAAAGAAACATAAAGAGCATATTATGCCCATGATAAAAACAAAGGAAAAATAAAAATGAAAAATATGGTCGGGACCATTCAAATTAGCATGTGGGTAGAAGCCAACCCCCATCTCTACCTCAGTCATTATGTCCATCACCTATTTCCTAGGCTAATGTTGTCCTATCATATTAATGAAAGGAACCATTCCATGTCCAAAGCCCTGGTGGGAAATGAGATTCCATACCCTAATTGGGGTAATAACTTTTATACATCATATAACACATGCTCTCATTCCTAAAGCTACAAGCAGTAATACTGTTGAAATTGGCAACAAGAAGGGATTCCAATTTAATTTTTCCTTAATTAAATTAGAAGTAAAGTGTAATTCCACATCACATGATAGCTTGTACGATTTAACTGAGTTAGGAATGTAGGAATTTACAGGGTAAGTTCCGTAGATCAAGAACCAAAGGTCGCCGCTCACAAACAAATCACAAATCAGTACACCAGTATAATCACATGTTTAAAACCCTCAAAGAGGGAAACAGTCCACGCCTTGAGCCAACGTGGCCACTTCAGGGGATTTATTAATATAAAAGAAAAGTTACATATGTTTCTCTCATAAACGGTTATCGGAAAAATGACCCTCCATGCTCTTTAAATAGAGATCATGGACCAATCGGGTGTTAAGCCATGGATCAAGTGTCGTTAATACCGAGGTGAGAGATAATAGTCGGATCACTACAAATCGTGACCGTCGGATTATAAGTTACAAATGTACATAGTAAAGAAACACTCTTTACCTAACTCTACACTAGACTAAGTTATTCTTAATTATTTCCTATTTGTCAGAATATACTAACATCCCCCCTTAAGAAAAACTTGGGATAGGATTGAAGGATTTACAAAGGTGACACAAAAGGAGCCTATTTCCTATGTGTCGAAATATCCTAACATCCCCCCCTAAGAACAAATTGGGATATGATTGAAGGATTTACAAAAGTGACACAATAGGAGAAGGAAGGAGGCATTAGAGCCTATCCCCCCTTAATGACAACTTTCCTGAACTCCAAGCATGGATCGAAGTTTGGTAAACTTCGCTTCTGTGAGAGCCTTCGTAAAGATATCGACTACTTGATCATTGGTCAGACAATACTGCACTTCAAGAACACGATCATGAATGAGATTTTTGATGAAGTGTATGTGGAGTTCAATGTGTTTCATACGCTGATGTTGAACTGGATCTTTACATAGCTGAATGGCACTCTGATTATCACACAAAAGTGTAATTGGATGCTACTAATGAAGACCAAATTCAGACAGGATCTGACGAAGCCAAATGGCTTCCTTGTTGGCTTCAACTGCACCACGATACTCTGCTTCTGCTCAAGAAAGGGAGATGGCACTTTGTTTCTTACAAGACCAAGTAATAGGTCTTGAAACAAGAGTGAATACATATCCTGCAGTGGACTTCCGATCATCAGGGTCACCAGCCCAATCAGAATCAGTGAAACTAATCAACAAGGGAGATGCTCCTGCACTATAATGAATCCCGAACTGAACAGTACCTCGAATATATCGAAGTATTATTTTAGCTACTTTCCAGTGACTTTCATGAGGTTGGTGCATAAATAGAGTGAAAAGACCAACGGCAAAGGAAAGGTCAAGACGGGTATGGGTTATATACAAAATTTTACCAACAGGTTGACGGTATAAGGTAGCATCAACTTTAGGGGTAGTACAGTTGACTGAAAGCTTGACTCAAACTGAAAGGGATAAGGGGCAGGCTTACAGTATTCCATGTGAAAGTGGTGTAGAAGATCATAGGCATACTTGGACTGAGAGAGGGTAATGCCTTCCTTGGATTGCAAGACTTGAAGACCAAGGAAATAATGCAAGTGTCCTAAGTCTATCATTTCAAACTTCTTTTTGAGGCTAAAATTCACATGGTTTATATGGTTTGGATCACTACCAATAAGGATAAGATCATCAACATAAAGAACAAGGATGGTGAAGGACTTACCCACCTTCTTGGTGTAGACAGTGTTGTTCGAATGACACCTAGAAAAGACATTATCTAAGAGAAATCTATCCATTTTGGCATACCAAGCCCGAGGAGCTTGTTTGAGACCATAGGAGACTTCCTAAGGCAACAAACAAGGCTGGATTATTTTGGATAAAGCCAGGGGGTTGTTCCATGTAGATTTCTTCATGCAAATCTCCATGTAAGAAGGCGGATTTAACATCCATCCGATGGACTTCCCATTTAAAGGAGGCAACAAGGGAAAGAAAAATGTGGATAGAATTCATTTTGGCAACAGGGGAGAAGGTTTCAGTATAGTCAATGCCTTCAACTTGTGAAAAACCTTTAGCGACAAGATGAGCTTTATGTTCATCCACTTTTCCATCTGGTCCAAACTTTGTTTTGTAAACCCATCTGCATCTGACAAGTTTTCTTCTTTTTGGAAGAGGAACAAGATCCCAAGTATTGTTTGCCAACAAGGAACGATACTCTTCATTCATAGCTTCATCCCAATCTGGATGACTGGAGGCTTCTTCAAAGGTTTCTAGATCAAGTATTTCTAGAACTTGAGCCAATAAGGAAGAGGCTCTTTCGAACTGAGAACGTGTACGTTGTCGATCGGTAGGGTCACATGCAAGAGAATCTGCTGCATCCTGAGTAGAGTGGACCCATCTTGGAAGTGGTGGAGTATAAGGAACAATTTCATGAGTTGGAGGATTTTCATCCTCGTTTTCATCATCTGAACTAGAAGGAATTCTATTAAAAATAGAACAGAGAGAGAGAGGTGGCACATATGCCGAATCAGGCTCGCAGGCCAAAGGGGCACACCCGCCGAACTAGGCTCGCAGGCCGATATATTTTCATCAAAATTTACATCTCTTCTAATGATTATATTTTTGGATTTGGGTTGAAGAAGTCTATATCCCTTGACATCTTCAGAATATCCAACAAAAATACATTTTTCACTCTTAGGTTCTAAGGCTTTATGTTTCGCATCTGGAATATGGGCCCAAGCATCACTTCCAAAAACACAAAAGTGACTTACATCTGGTTTGATTGAGCTCCAAGATTCTTCTGGAGTTATATTCTTTAAAACCTTAGTAGGAGTGCAATTTACTATGTAATTTGCACAGTTAATGGCTTCTGCCCAAAAATTGAGATCAAGTCCTTTAGATTGAAGCATACAATTAGCCATTTCTTTTAAGGTGTGATTCTTCCTTTCAGCTACACCATTTTGTTGTGGAGTATATGGAACAGTATGTTGCAATTGAATGCCATGCTCAGTGCAAAAGTTGATAATTTGTTGTTAACATATTCTCCACCATTGTTTGATCTTAACTTAAGAATTTGATGTCCATATTGTTTCTCAACAAAGGCCTTAAAGGCCAAGAACATGTTAAAAACTTCACTCTTGAGTTTTAAGAAATATACCCAAGTGCGTTTGGAAAAATCATCAATGAAGGTTAAGAAGTACTTGCAACCATAGAAAGAAACAACAGGAAGTGGACCACATAAATCACTGTGCACAAGCTACAAAGGGGTTGAAGCGTGCCAAGAGGCACGTTTGTCAAAACTATCCCAATGATGTTTTCCAAGTACACATCCGAAGCAAACACCATCCAAGAAAGATACCATAGGAAGGCCCGTCACCATATTTTCCTTACATAGAGTTTGAAGAGAGCAATAGTTTAAGTGACCAAATCACTCATGCCAAAGTTTGCTCACATCATCATTATGAGCAACAAAAACAGAGGGAAGAGATGATGACCCAAAGTTGTCAAACTTATACAACCTTATGGAATCATCAACAATGCCAGTAGCTAAAATATGTTTAGGATCTTTGAGGTCCTTGATTACAACATCATGAGGTGAGAATTCTACTATTTTCCCTTCACCTGAATGAGTTATTTGATAAATAGATAGAAGGTTGCATGACAAGGTAGGAACACATAGTACATCATTAAACTGACCATTATCTAGATGAATGGTTCCAGATACTAAGAGATCTATCATCACCAACATAAATATGTTTGGTGTTACAATCATTTAAAGAAGAAAACATGGATTTATTTTTAGCCATGTGGTAAGAAGCTCCAGAATCAATGAGCCACTCATGAGAAGGAGAAGAAGAAGATACATTTAATGCATAACCAGATCTTGATGCTTGACAACCACAAGTAGAAAGTTCCATGCCTGAAGATGAAGGTGAAGAGTGCTCCAAATTGATGTTGTGCTTCTTCATTGCTACTTCTAAGGCTTCCATCTTCTTAAAACATTTAGACTCTAAATGGCCATCATGATTGCAAAAGTTGCAATGTCTATCTGTCTTCTTTCCTTTGTTTTTATATGCCTTATCATTTTGGTGAGTTGCTTTTTTAGTTTGTGGCTGAAATTTCTTAGGACCCTTGTTTGGTTTTAGACCATACTTTTTAGGATACTGCTTCTTGGGATTCTTTTGATATGATTGATGTTGGGCTGCTAAAGCTTTCTTCAAAGCGTTTCCAGCAGTGATAAGACCAAGGCGTAAAAGTTTTTCTTATTCTCTTATCAAAGAATCACAAAAGGCATCAAAAGAAGGATTCTTGTAGGTGGTTTCTGAAGAAATGATGGCTTCTCTAGTGGAATGGAAGGTAGAAACAAACACAGAGTATGCAAGGCCAAGCTTAGTAAGAATGCAATATATGAGGCTAATATCTTCCTTTTTGACCTTACAACCTTCTAAAAGAACTCTGAGGGTTTTGAATTTGGACAAAAAATATTCAATAGAGGAGAAATTATTGGGGTCCAAAGTAAGCAACTCATTTTCAAGTTGATGGGCCCTGATTTTATTTTGAATGCCAAAGACAATATTTAGCTTGTCCAGGGCTTCATGAGGGGTGTCAATGTCAAGGATATGAAATCGAAGATCTTGAGCAATGGACATTCCTATCAACCCTCATGCTTGATCTTGTTTATTTTCCCATTTAGCAACTTTATCATCATCAGAAGGTTTAGTTTCCAGCCCTATGGCTATTCTATAAAGCCCTTTACTTCTAAGTATATCTACCATGTGAGGTAGCCATTGGAAATAATTTGTGCTGTTAAGAATAACCGGGCATGCACTTTCCATTTTATTTTTTAAACTAAAGCTGAGAAAAGCTGAAACTAACTACTCCAATGGAAAGATCTCGAAAAATTAGGCTGTTTAAAAAAAAACAGCTTCCAGATGAAGAAGTTATGCCTTTTGAAAAAAATTGAGTTGTAGATGCTGAATAGTTATGGGAACGGGATGAAGTGTGGCTCTTTAAAAAAAATTCCGCCCCTTTGAACAAAAACTTTTTACAAAAGAAGCTTGAGAAGGAGACTTGAACCCAAGACCTCTATTCTCATAAACTAACCCCTCACCAAGTGAGATAGTAAAAGGATTATGTTATTTAAGAAAGGAGAAAGGGGGGATTATTATTATTATTATTATTATTATTATTATTATTATTATTATTATTATTATTATTATTATTATTATTATTATTATTATTATTATTATTATTATTATTATTATTGGAGGTGTGCGTGCATTTCTTGCACAAAAAATGAGCAAAAGAAATGAAATGCAAAGCCTTACGGTAGAATGTTAGATTTTCGGTTAGCTTTACTGGAAACTATCACTTTTTTCACTATTTCTGATTTCCCGAGATCGCACAAAGACGGGAAATCCCTTTTTCTTGTTTCTGATTTGCCGAGATCGCACAGGGAACACAGCAAAGAGCATACACAGAGAAGAGGGTATAGATCCGGAAAATAAATAAAACCTTAATACAGGAAAAAAAACCGAAATAAGCAAAACTATTAACAAATATAACTGCAAAATAGATGCTTTATACCTCCAGATCTAAACTGACATAACTTGGGCAGCTGGAAACCTTTTCGCATGAAACAAAAGGCGTTCCTCTTTGTAACAGACGCTTCAGACACAACCGAGCAGTTCTCCAAGCCCAAAAATGTTCAGAAATAGTAGATCTAAAAAACGGCATTCACATGCAGTGAAACTGGCTTCGGATTTTGATCAACAACGGACGCGACCCTCAAAATAGCTCCGATACCATGTAGGAATTTACAGGGTAAGTTCCGTAGATCAAGAACTAAAGGTCACCGCTCACAAATAGATCACAAATCAGTACACCAGTATAATCACGTGGTTAAAACCCTCAAAGAGGGAAACAGTCCACGCCCTGAGCCAACGCGGCCACTTCAGGGAATTTATTAATATAAAAGAAAAATTACATATGTTTCTCTCATAAACGGTTACTGGAAAAATTACCCTCCATGCTCTTTAAATAGAGATCATGGACCATTCGGGTGTTAAGCCACGGATCAAGTGCCATTAATACCGAGGTGAGAGATAACCATCGAATCACTAGAAATCGTGATTGTCGGACTATAAATTACAAACGTACATGGTAAAGAAACACACTTTACCTAACTCTACACCAGACTAAGTTATTCTTAACTATTTCCTATGTGTCGTAATATCCTAACAAGGAATACCTATTTATCTCAGTTAATTCAAGCTGGGGGTCAAAATGGAGACATGTAGAGTTCACTCCAAGTTTTAGAGGGTTTGTTACAATTTATTTAGAGTTGTAATTAGTTAACTCAATTATTTGAGTTAAAATCAGTTTAACTAGTTATAACTGATAGATGAGCTAGTGAGAGATCTAGTGAATTAAATTTGAATTAATTCACATGCAGAGATAAATCAGATAACTAATAATTCACTATAAATATTTGTTGCATGTTAGTTATAAGAGTGACCCAGTTGAGATTGGAGTTAAGGGAAGTAGACTATCAATTGTATAATTAGAAAATTGTACAGGTGATGCATGAGGTCATTAGGATGCCTTGGATGTATTGGGAAATCAATTACTTGGAATTTACTAATTAATAGGGGCTCAATTCCTTCAGGAATGTGTAAGCAAGGCTGAGCAACCCAGAGGTAGGAAATTGGTTAAGTATTACACCATTCTTGTTGGGATTAGTGTGAGACAGTCAGAGATAGTGCAGAGGTTTCTCAGGAAGGAAAATAACATTGTATTGTTTCAAGTTCTTGACTTAATGCAATATATATATAGCGGGGTTTTTAGCTAAGTCTTTCCCCAAATACATCTTTTTTTTGTGCGAATGAAATTCTTCCTCTTTCTTGTTCATGTGATTGTGTGATCATAATTGGTTTCCACAATTTTTAGAATTGATTCAGTATTTTGTTTTAGAATATTGCAAGATTAGTTGAATATATTTATATTTTATACATGGTATCAAAGAAGGAATCACTATAGAAAAGAAGAAACAAAGTTTTTTTTGAACATGTGAATCGAATTTGTAGATTTATTCTTCAGTACCAATGGCAAATCGGGATGTCTTTCTCTGGATTGAGACTTGAATATGCTCTTGAGGGAAATTCAAATTACATAGCATCAAAGGATATGATGGAGGCAATTTTGGAGGACAACATAGTGAAGGAATTCATAGACAATGATATTCCCCATCCTGCAACAATAGATGTTCAACTTCTTGATGCATGGAAGAAGAATGTAGCAAAGGTGAGAAGGATTTTGTTAGAAGGAGTTCGAGATCATATTGTCTCGAACATCCATGGAAAGGAAACTCCATATGATATGTGGAAGGACTTAACGGATCTGTTTCAAAATAGAAGCGACCACAGAAATTTGGCACTAAAGGATAAGCTCAGAAAGATCAAGATGGAAAAAGACGACACAAGACCAAAATACTTGAAGAAGTTCACTCAATGTCAAGATGAGCTTGGAAGTGTTGGTGTGATAGTTTCCCAGGATGATTTGGTGAGCCTAGAAATTCTAGGCCTTCCCAAGAGTTGGCATAGCTACCAAGACTCGGTGAATGTGAGGGAGAAACTACCAGATTGGGATCGATTGTGGTTCGACTTGGTACAAGAAGAGATTTGACGAAACACCAAAGATGGATCCTCATCAAATACTGTAGAAATTTATAGTTTCCCACCCCAGTTTTTAGTTTTTCACCTTATTACTCCAAAATAGTTAAATTCCCTTTCCCATATCCATACATTTAACAAACTGGAAAATAACTTTTGCTGAAAACAAAAATTTTGGAAAAATTTCAGAATGCTGGAAAATGCAGAAATAAATATCAACAGTAACAAATAGCCATTCAACACATCATAACACAGTAATTTTTGGTCAAGGTGACCCTGGAAAAACCCCCTACAACTCTTGGGGAAAACCAGTCTGGAAGCTTCTATTTTATTTCTGAAAAATGCTTTTACAGTGAGCAGTAATACACAGAAAATTACGGCAAACACAAAAATCACTTATCTTGACTTTCGTGCCACCATCCACCTTGAAAAACGTGCCAAACAGCAAGAAGAATTTTTTCAGAGAAATTACAGCATTAAATGTTGTCTTAGCTACCTTGAAAAGCGTGCCAGGAATGATCGTACGGACTGTACGGATTCCATACGAATGGGACAATAGCCCCCTTTCTCGATTTTCGTGCCTAGAAAAATCTGCCTTGAAAACCGTGCTCCTTGCTGCTGTTCCAACTCTCGAAAACAGTGTTGCCCCTCTCTCGAAAACCGTGCAAATGCTGTACGGACTTTCTGCCTTGGTTAATGTGCCAATGAAACTCTGTTGTACGGATTTTTTAGCCTTGGGAAGTGTGCCCTCTTGCTATACGGACTTGCTGTGCTGCCTTTGCTGCTCTCCCTCTGCTCAGAAATTACTCTTCAGCTCCCTCTCCTCCTCTCTCAATCTGCTCATGAAAGAATGAATGACCTTTTCCTCCTTTTCCTCCTTTAACCTAACCCTAAGTGACTTTTGGGGAATCCCTAAATCCAATGGCCGAGATAGATTGAGATCTAGGGCTGAGATTAAATGCTCATTTAAATCTCACTTTTCATTTTTTAATTCACCCCACTTTAATAAAGACCCACTTAGTCTTTTATTTCAAAAGTCACTTTTTCCTTTCTAATTTTATATTGACTTTATTTAAAGTCACTTTAACTTTAGTAACTTTATCACTTAAAGTCACTTTAAAATTAGATTTGACTTTATAACTTTATAAAGTCATTTTAGTAACTTTATCACTTAAGTCACTTTTAAATTAGATTTAACTTTATAAAAAATTATAAAGTTACTTTAGGAGAAAAATTAAATTCTTTTGGACACTTTTCCCTAGGCAAAAGATCAAAGCCTTAGGGAACCACCTGTCCTCCGGTACCAAATTTCAACACTCCCTCTTACCGAGGAAGGTGTTCCTCACCACACCCATCTTGTCTCTGAAGTAGACATGCTTGCCCCGTGGTAAGGCTTTGGTAAGAATATCTGCAACCTGCTCATCAGTGGGAATATACTCAAGCTTCACAGCTCCTTTCTGAACATAGTCTCTGATGAATTGATATTTGATCCCGATATGCTTTGACCTGTCATGAAATACTGGATTCTCCGTGAGTTTAATGCAACTCTGATTATCACAGTAAATCACTGAAGGTCTCAACGGTTGACCAAATAAGCCAAACAACATCTTGCGAAGCCAAATGGCCTCACAACTAGGTAGATTGGCTACCATATACTCTGCTTCCGCTGAACTCAATGCTACTGACTGCTGCTTCCAACTGAACCATGACACCACTGCCGAACCCAACCCAAAACAGCACCCTGAAGTGCTCTTCCTATCAGAAGCACAACCTGCCCAATCAGAATCAGTGTAACCTGCCAATCTCACTCCATCCCCCTGCCTGTAGTCCAAACCATAATCCACTGTCCCCTGCAAGTACCGCAAAATGTGTTTTGCAGCCACCCAGTGAACCTTCCTAGGCTCACACATAACCTGACTCATCGTGTTGACTGCAAAACAAATATCTGGTCTAGTGTTGACCAAATACATCAAGGAACCAATCAGCTGTCTGTACAATGTGGGATCCACCAACTCGGAATCCGAAGCATGAAGCTTCTTCCAATTGGTGATCATCGGTGTCGACATGGGTCTACAATCCTCCATGTGGAATCTGCCAAGGATGTCCACAATATACTTCCCCTGTCCCAGGAAGAAATGCCCCTCCTCCTGCCACACCTCCAAACCCAAAAGTAATGCATCAAGCCGATGTCCTTCATCTCAAACTCCGCCGCAAGATCTCTCTTGCAGTGCTCTATGAGTCTCTCTGCACCTGTAATGACTAAGTCATCCACATACAGCACCAGAATGAGAGGCTCCTCACCTATCACAATATATTAAAGGTTCGGATCTGCCTCACTCTTTATGAAACCCATCCCCTGCAAGTATGTATCTATCCTGGAGTACCAAGCTCTAGGAGCTTGCTTTAGGCCATAAAGGGCCTTCTTCAGTCTGCACACATGGGACTCCTTCCCATGCACCTCAAAGCCCTGTGGCTGCTCAATGTACACCTCCTCCTGTATGAAGCCATTGAGAAATGCGGTCTTCACATCCATCTGGTGGATCTTCCAACCCATCTCTGCTGTTATCGATATAATGGAGCGGATCGAAGTATATCGAGCCACGAGAGCGAAGGTCTCCTCATAATCAACTCCCTCTACCTGGGAGAACCCTCTAGCCACAAACCTTGCTTTGAATTTCTCAATGCTGCCATCTGCAGCATGCTTTACCTTGTAAAGCCATCTGGAAGTAACCACGGATTTTCCCTCAAGCCTAGGCACCACCTCCCAAACATCATTCTTCATGATAGAAGAATACTCCTCCTGCATGGCCTCTCTCCAGACCTACTGGCTAGCTGCCTCCTCATAGCTAGAAGGCTCAGAGTCAAGGATGCTGGTAGCCATTTCCATATAGCTACAAAACCTCTCAGGTGGTCTGCTCTCTTTGATCGGCCTCTTAGGCTCAGCAACAGATGTGGCATCTCTCAAGGTGTCCTGAAGCCACTTGGGCTTCCTCTTCCCTGAGCACACTTCTCCCGCTGGAGAATAAAACTCCTCCTCCTCAACATCAAGAGCCTGAACTCCTGACTGTCTGTCTGCTGTCCTCCTGCCTGCACCTGAACCTGTAGAAGCTGAGGTACCGTGTGAACTGTCCATCAATGGACTCCCCAGTGAACTGCTCTGTGGATTGCTCTGCATGCTGCCCGTAGCACCACCCCTCTAACTCTGCGAGCCACTGCCCACTGACGGACCTGACATCGTCATAGATGTACCTCCAGATCCTCCTGATCCCTGCCCACTGGATCCCTGTGACTGACTCAACTGCTGCTGAGGGTCTGGCTGATCCAGATACTCTAACTCCCATGACCTCCTAAAGGCCCTGTCCTCCTCGAACTTCACATCCCGCCTGACAACAACTTTCCTCTGTGCAGGAATGTAAATCCGAAAGGCCTTGGAGGTCTCACCGTAGCCCACAAAGATACCCTTCTCTGCGGTGGGCTCTAGTTTGGTCCTCTTCTCCTTGGGTATGTAGGAGTATGACATGCACCCAAAGATACGAAGATGACCCATATCAGGCTTCTTCCCAGAAAAAGCCTCCTCCGGAGTCATGTGCCCCAAGGCACGATGCGGACTCCTGTTCTGCAAGTAAACAGCTGTGTTGCAGGCCTCTGCCCACAAAAACAATGGCAACCCCTGATCATGTAACATGGCTTTGGCAGCCCCTCCGATGGATCTGTTTTTCCTCTCCGCAACCCCGTTCTGCTGGGGGTTGTAAGGAACAGTGAACTCCCTCCTAATGCCTGCCTCCGCACAATAGTCAACAAACTCTCCAAGGGTGTACTCTCCTCCATTGTCCGACCTCAGGGACTTGATCTTCCGACTTGTCTGTGTCTCCACAAGAGCTCTAAACTCCTGAAACCGCTTGAAGACCTCACTCTTGGTCTTCAAGAAATAAATCCAGGTCCTCCTGGAGTGATCATCAATGAATAACACATAGTACTCATATCCACTCAAGGAAACATGAGACATCCGACCACTCACATCGAAATGAATCAAATCAAGTATCCCAGTCGCTCTGTTGTCACTGCTGGGAAAAGGGGATTTGGCAAACTTGCCCATCGCACATCCTCTGCAAGTATCAAAGTGATTAGTACTGAAATCTGGCACACCTGTAGTAATCTCCCACAAAGTCCTCAAGGCTCCATGATACATGTGCCCCATCCTGCGGTGCCAAATCTCACACAGCTCAGAACTGCTAGCTCTGCTGTCAGTGCTACTGCTCAATGCCAAAAGGGACTAAAATGCAAACTTGTACACCTTTGCATGGCGTACACCTATCACTCTAGCTGAATCAGCTGGAGTGCCCCTGGGATACATCAACACCTGTCCTCCCCTGAATAGTATCTCATATCCTCTGTCCTCCAAAGCTGAGACGTATATGAGGTTCTTCCTCATCCCTGGCACATAAAGAACATCTGACACCTTCAAGGGAGGTTTGGACTCCCTCTGAAATGTCAATGTTCCCACACCGACTGCTCTAACAACTTTGTCATCACCGAGTACTACCTCTACATCAGTGCCACTCTCTGAAAGCTCTGAGAAGTACTCACGGACTCCTGTCATGTGACGTGAAGCCCCATTGTCCACATACCAGATACCCGAAGATGCTCCGCTAATCGAGGGAAATGCATGCTCCCTCTGAACCTCTATGGCAGATAATCCCGCACTAGAGGACTCACACGTAGTGAACCCAAACTCCCGGTCAAAACGATCTGCAAAGTCCTCAACCTCTGCTGAAGCTGCCATACTCTGGTTCTTCCCCTTCTTCTTCTTCTTCTCCGGACACACAACTGCATAGTGTCCCATCTTCTGACAATTCCAACACTTCACTTTGGAATAGTCCTTCTGTGTGTAATCTTGTTTACCTTTACCTTTGCCTTTGCCCCCACCATTGCTTGTGGAAGCCTGCTTCTTCCCTTTGCCTTTCTTGCGTCCTGCCAACAGTGCTACATCCTCATCCTGCTCAACTGGCTTGGCTGCCCCAAGCTAACCTTTCCTGATCTCTGTCTGAATGCAATCATCCCAAAACCTCTCCCATGTGGGAAGGGTCTCACATGCACAAACCCCATCAGCAAAGTTCATCCATGAACGAGGGAGACCATTCACTGCAATCCGCACCAACTCAGTGGGTGGAATGGCCTCTCCAATCGCTGCCAACTCATCTCTCACATTAGTAATCTTTGTGAGATATCCAGCTGCACTATCATTGCCCATCTTAATGGTCTTTAGCTTCTCCTTCAGGACCATTTCCGGTTCTCATTGGTACTCTGGTAGAGATTGGACAATGCTGTCCACATCTCATGAGCATTTCTCTTCCCTCTCACATGAGGAATGCAATGGTCTTTGATTCCGTCTAGAATCAATCTCTTACCCTTGTTGTTCTTTTTATTATATGCTGCCAACTGAGTAGCATCAGTAGGCACATTCGCAGGGTTCTGTGTGGTATGCACCATAATGTCCCAGACTTCTGCCTCCTCAAAGATACTCTGCATTCTCTCCTTCCAAATGATGTAATTGGAATGCCCATCCAACCTATCCTCCACCCTCAGTCCCAAAGACATCCTGCTGTCCTAAAACTGAAAAAATAGCACTGCTGTAGTAAAGATAAAACTGTTGTTTGTGAAAAATTAGCTTGCTGGAATTTTCTGAGTGAAAAATCAGCAGGCTGTAATTTTCCTCCTTGCTGTCCCAAACTGCCCTTTAGCACTCAAGCCTCTGATACCATGTAGAAATTTATAGTTTCCCACCCCGGTTTTCAGTTTTTCACCTTATTACTCCAAAATAGTTAAATGCCCTTTCCCATATCCATACATTTAACAAACTGGAAAATAACTTTTGCTGAAAACACAAATTCTGGGAAAATTACAGAATGCTGGAAAATGCAAAAATAAATATCAGCAGTAACAAACAACCATTCAACACATCATAACACAGTAATTTTTGGTCAAGGTGACCCTGGAAAAACCCCCTACAACTCTTGGGGAAAACCAGTCTGGAAGCTTCTCTTTTATTTCTGAAAAATGCTTTTACAGTAAGCAGTAATACACAGAAAATTACAGCAAACACAAAAATCACTTATCTTGACTTTCGTGCCACCCTCCACCTTGAAAAACGTGCCAAACAGCAAACAGAAATTTTTCAGAGAAATTACAGCATTAAATGCTGTCTTAGCTGCCTCGAAAAGCGTGCCGGAAATGACCGTACGGACTGTACGGATGGGACAGCAGCCCCCTTTCTCGATTTTCGTGCCCAGAAAAATCTGCCTTGAAAATCGTGCTCCTTGCTGCTGTTCCAGCTCTCGAAAACAGTGCTGCCCCTCTCTCGAAAACCGTGCAAATGCTGTACGGACTTTCTGCCTTGGTTAATGTGCCAATGAACTCTGCTGTACGGATTTCTCAGCCTTGGGAAGTGTGCTCTCTTGTTGTACGGACTTGCTGTGCTGCCTTTGCTGCTCTCCCTCTGCTCAGAAATCACTCTTCAGCTCCCTCTCCTCCTCTCTCAATCAGCTCATGAAAGAATGAATGACCTTTTCCTCCTTTTCCTCCTTTAACCTAACCCTAAGTGACTTTTGGGGAATCCCTAAATCCAATGGCTGAGATAGATTGAGATCTAGGGCTGAAATTAAATGCTCATTTAAATCTCACTTTCTATTTTTTAATTCACCCCACTTCAATAAAGACCCACTTAGTCTTTTATTGCCAAAGTGACTTTTTCCTTTCTAATTTTATATTGACTTTATTAAATTCACTTTAAAATTAGACTTTAGTAACTTTATCACTTAAAGTCACTTTTAAATTAGATTTGACTTTATAACTTTATAAAGTCACTTTAGTAACTTTATCACTTAAAGTCACTTTTAAATTAGATTTTAGTTTATAACTTTATAAAGTCACTTTAGGAGAAAAATTAAATTCTTTTGGACACTTTTCCCTAGGCCAAATATCAAAGCCTTAGGGAACCACCTGTCCTCCGATACCAAATTTCAACAAATACTGATGATGGGGAGAAATTTTCCTTGGCTAGAAGGGTGAAGAAAGGGAAAGGGAAGGTGTCTCATTCCAAATCGGATTATGGTCAGGCAGGCAAGAAGGGAGACTTGTCAAAGGTAAAAAAGTTTCATTGTCATGAGATTAGACACTATTCTACAAAGTGTCCACACAAGAAGACCGACAAGAAGCCCTCAGGAGGAGGAGCAGGTGAAGCACTTTCTTCACAATTCGAGTTGGATTTCACCCTCATCGCATGCATGGTGTCATCAGTGATGGGTTTTGTGTGGTACTTAGATAGTGGAGCTTCATTCCCTATGACCAAAAACAAATAATTCTTTAGTAGCTTGGAGGAAAAGGATCTCCATATGCACATCGAAATGGGAGATGATGGGAGGTATAGTGATACCGGCATAGGTAAAGTTAACTTTCAGAGGGAGTCAGGTTCTCCTCTCACATTAAAAGGTTTCATGTATGTTCCTGGCTTAAAGAATAATTTGGTTTCTATTTCTATGTGGGAAGATCGTGGCTATGATGTGATATTCAACAAAGTACAAATGTTCCTTCGTCACAAAGCCACGGGATAGGTGAAGAAGATTGGGGTTCGAGTAAAGAACCTCTACAAAGTGGATTTAGAAGACTGTGTTTCCTTGAGCACAAAAGAAGAGAAGGTGGAGAGCCAAGACATTGGTGAGTTATGGCACAAAAGATTGGTCCATCTACACCATGGCACTCTGAAGATCATGCAACATATTTCTACAGGACTTCCAAACGGTGCACTTGTGTAGCGAGATACATGCAAATGGTGTACATTGGGGAAGTATACCAAACCCACCTATCATGATAATAAATCCCAAGCAAATGCGATCCTTAAGAGAATTCACTCAGACATTTGTGGACCGTTCTCGACAGCTTCCACAACAAAATACAAGTATTATGTGATTTTTGTAGATGATTTTTCACACAAGTTTTGGATTTTATTCATGTAGAATAAAGATCATACGCTCTCAAATTTTGATGACTCTAAAGCACTTGTCAAGAAAAATATAGGGAATAAGGCGAAGGCTCTTAGGAGTGACAATGGTGGAGAGTATATCTCGAATGAATTCAAGAACTTCTTGTTAATCTAAGTTGTCATTGATGACAATAGGATGCTTGATCATGATGAACAATGATGAATGAACATATTTGTTGAAGGAATAGATGATGGATGATGGAATACTACATGAAGAAATATATCACTATGTCATGCTAACCTTATGATGAAGAATCAAATCATAAAGAATCCCAAGAAATTTTGCCCTACCTCTATTTCTACACTTGTAAATTACCTGTCACATTGAAAATAAATTTTCACTACCTTGGAGGAAAATTTTTCTTTGAAACCTTCACCATCATTTAAAGCATAAATTTAGCTTTCATCTAAGCTCTTTCTTGGCCGGAAAATCCAAGCAGTTTCAGAGATATGAATTTTTCAAGTTACAAAAATAATTTTGTCCTAGAGTTGACCTGTCCTAGCTCTCATGTCGACCTGCCTTGGGATATCACTTTTCATGCCTAAACCACTATAAATATATTGAGCCACTTCATTTATCCATCATCTAATTCGGTCATCCATTATAGAAGAGAGTAATACAGTTCACAACTCGTGAACTTGAAGACACCGAAGAGAGGGGCATAAAAATCAAAAAGAAAAAAATGTCTACGGATGAATCTGGAATGATTTTGGGTTATAAATCAGATGATTGATAATTGAGGCAGCTACAGGCAGCCAAACATACCTTGAACACCTTCAGAAAACCACAATATTACCCTCGGACCTGGTGGATATTAGCTCAAACCTGTACATGATTTCTGTGATTCGTATAGGGAAATTTTTTGTGGAGAAAAAGAGTCAAAAATAACTCGGACACCTCCAGGCAGACATAATACTATCCTCGGACATGGTGCATATTAGCTCGGAACTGTACATAATTTTTGTGACTTGGATAGGGTAATTTTTGTGGAGAATTAATATAACAATTCTGGAAAAGGGTCTCAGTGTTGCAGCAGAGGAACACTATTTGACAAAATTATATAGGCTACAGCTCGGTGCCTTGAAGAAGCCACAATTCGGTGCTATAATAGAGACTACTTTTTGATGCTATGGTGAAGCTACAATTCAGTGATATAATTCAATGATTTAGTGCTATCCTAGTTTCATTGTTACTACAGTGATCATATTTCGGTGACATTACAGTGAAGTATAGTGGTGGAGCTAATTGAAGTCAAAGGGTTGTGCTATTACAAACTTGATTATACAGTGGCTTAAGTGCAGAAGTGTGGATTGGTGTAGATAAAAGTGCAGATAATAGCTCAAGTGCAACACTATAGGTTGGTGCAGTCTGGTGTAGATTGATGCATGGAGCATCTCTAAAATCAATCATTCAATAAAAGAAAACAGGGATTGGTGTCCCTGGTGTAGGAGCTCCTAAACACAATGTTGGTGCCTTGAAGAAGATAGGGTCGAAGCCCTAGAGGTCAGAGCCTAATCAAAGTCCAAATTGGTGCTTGGAAATAGGTTGGTGCCTGTAGCATAAAGGGTTGGTGCCCTCACACAATTATTGTATTCAATTATTTTAAAAGGATTGAAGTTCTACTTAATCCTTAATAATAATATTATTATTATACATTTATTTGTTTTAATTGTGAAGAATCTAACTGGTAAAATAAAAATTGAAAAGAAATACTGATTCACCCCCCTCTCAGTATTTCCAACAATTGGAATCATATCCAGCTTATTCACTATCAGCCTAATAGTTGGAAGAAGGATTCTTAGACACAATGAAGAACACAGAAGCAACAGGGAAGTTGCCTATCTTCGATGGTACAATTATTGTTTCTGGAAGAAGAGGATGTCCTACTATTTAATGTCCCTTGGTCCTGAAGTGTGGAATTTTGTTTTGAATGGGTACAAAGCCCCTTCCACTCTTCCAATTGATCCAGACGAAAGAAAAGCCTACATTTCTAATTCCAAACCTTTAAATTCCATCACTAGTGGAATCACCAATTTTGAATTAAAAAAAGTCATGAATTGTGACTCAGCAAAAGAAGTGTGGGATAAACTTGTTTCCCTATATGATGGGGACTCCAAAGTTAAGAAGGAAAAGCTTCAAACTTATAGAAGACCATTCGAGAGTCTGAAAATGGATGATGAAGAAGATATTGCATCATACTTTCTTCGAGTAGCTGAAGTGGTTAACTCTCTTAAAGGGCTAGGAGAAAATATTAAAGAAAGCACTATTGTTCAAAAAATCCTAAGGTATCTTCCTGACATATTTGACTCTAAAGTAAGTGCCATAGAAGAAATGAAGGATCTAGATACACTCAAGATGGATCAACTTCATGGGATCCTCATTGCTTATGAGATGAGAAAAGGAATTCCAAATTCCAAAGAAGCAACATTCAAAGCCTCAAAATCAACAAAAAGAGGAAAAGGATTGAATAACAACAGTGATGACTCTGATACTGAACTCGATTTAGCTCAATTTGTATGAAGACTAAAGAAGGGATATAAGCTAAAAAGTAAGTACCCTCTTATTTGTTTCAAATGTGGAATAATAGGTCATTATGCTGCAAAATGTCCTCATAAACATGATAGTGATGATGAAGAGGATTCTAAAAGGATGGCATACAAAAAGAAAAAGTTTAATAAGAAAAATGTCTTCTCCAAAAAAGATGAGTCTAATGAAGATGAATTTGTAGTCATTAAAAATAAATCATCTAGAAATTTCTCTCATCACAATAGAGGAGATGATGAATCAGATGAAGAAAATGACTATGCTGGAAGCAGAGTGTTATTCATGGAATTCACAAATAATGAAGATTCAAAACTAGAAGGTGAAGGAAATATGGATGAATGACTGATAAGTGACATTGAAGAAAATGAGAATTTTTAAAGAAGATCGCTTCTCTCAAAATAGAAAAAGAGGAAGCAAAAAGAAGGGAAGACTTCTTGAACAATAAGCTAAAAGAACATGAAGATATCTCTGAAAAAAGTGAAGCTGAAATAGTATCTCTAAGGGAGGAGTTGGAGCAAGTCAAAAGGAGTTGGAAAAGCTCTCAAACACTTGATAACATCCTTAATAGTCAAAAACCTCAATATGACAAATCTGGGATTGGTTTCAAAGGAGAATCATCAAGTACTAAGGATAATGCAAGGATTTATGCCAGTGTTCTTTCTTGCATTCCAAAAGAGGAAAAGATATCTTGCCAAGAACAAAGGCCCATCTCCAACGCAAGAAATGAAGGAAGAGAAACTCCAAGAAAGAATGTTGATTCGAGTTATGGCTCTTACAACATGTACCAAACTGTCTTTCTTGGGTATTGTTACTATTGTAAAAACTTTGGTCATAAAGCTAAGCATTGTAAGGCTCATAAAACTGAAGCACCTAGATTGAAAGATCAAACAAACAAACTACACAATCCTAAAGAGAAAGGACAAATAAATACTTACAATTATTTTGATCCTTTGGCTAAGTTTGATCCAACTTGTTCATTATGCAATAATCGTGGTCATAATGAGAAAAATTGCCCACTCAAAAAGGAGGAAGCTAAAAAGGTGAATCTCAATACAGATAAATGTGGCCTAGCTCTATGTGATCATAGTGGTGAGAATCATTAGTTCATGTATAGTGGATTCTCAATGCATATGACAAGTGACCAAAATAAGTTTGTCTCATTATACAAAAAGAACATAAATGTATCTTTTGGAAGTGGATCTACTAAGATCATTGGAAAAGGAACAACTACTCTCATTAATGGACAAGGAAAGGCTGAAAATACCTTGCTAGTTAAAGGCCTCAAACACAATCTCTTAAGGGTTAGCCAAATTTGTGACCAAGGACATAATGTTGTCTTTAGTACTAAAATTTGTAAAATACAAGACTCATCCTCAGGAGAACTTGTGGCAAAAGGAGTAAGAACACTAGATAATGTTTACATTCTAAGAAAAATCCAAGGAGATAAATTTTACTTGAGTCAAATAGATGAAATTTGGTTATGGCACAAGTGATTGGGGCATACAAGTTTTGACAAATTGATCAATATCAGCAAGATTAATGCAGTAAGGGACATTCCTAAGATGTTCAAGCTAGATCAAGTTGTATGTGGCCCATGCCAACATGGAAAGAAAACTAGAACCAGCCACAAAAATATGGAGTTTTCAACATCAAAACCTCTAAAGATCATTCATGCAGATCTATGTGGGCCAACTAGAACTCTAGCTCTTCAAGGTGAAAGGTTCTTCGCTTTATTTGTTGATGACTATACTAGAATTATGTGGGTATATGCCATAAAATATAAATTTGAAGAATTTGAATGTTTTAAGAATCTTAAATCTCTTGTTGAAAATGAGGAATATTCTAATATTAAATGTCTTAGAATGGATAGAGGAGGAGAATTCACCTCAAAATAATTTGATGAATTCTGTAAAGAAAATGGAATCGAAAGAGAACTCTCCACTGCTAGGACTCCCAAGAAAAATGGAGTATTTTAAAGAAGAAACCAAACCGTTCAAGAAATGGCAAGGACAATGCTACTAGCAGTTGATTTGCAACCAAATTTTTGGAGAGAAGAAGTTGGGATGACATTTTATACCTTAAATCAAACCCAACTAAGACCAAATAATGAAAATACTCCTTATGAATTATGGAAAGGAAGACTTGCTTCAGTAAAATATTTTATGGATTTTGGAAGAAAATGCTTCATAAAAATCAATGATGATTCACTAGGAAAATTTGATTCTCGGGTTGACAAAGGAATATTCCTTGGGTATTCCACAAGGAACAAATCTTACAAATGTTACAACAATCATCTACAAAAAATAGTGGAAAACATTGATGTGAATATTGATGAAGGAATTCTAGAAAAGAAAATTGACGATCATGAAGTTGAGCCCTTCCTTGAAGAAAGTGAATAAGAACCTGAAAAAGATGAGGAGCCACAAAGTGAACCTTCACAAACTCCTTCTAAGATCAAATTCCTTCAAAAAAATCATCCGGAAAAACAAATTATTGGGAATATAGATGAAGGAATCCAAACTCGAAGAATGATTACAAACACTCCAAGAAAAGATGATGTTGCTCTCTTATCATTAATAGAACCTGGAATTTTTCTCAAGCAAGTAAAGATCCTCATTGGATAAAGGCCATGGAAGAAGAAATGTATCAAATCGAAAAAAATGAGACTTGGGAGCTGGTACCTCGCCCACAAGATAAAAATATAATTGGAACAAAATGGGTATTAAAAAACAAGATGAATGAGGATGGAAAAATTATCAGAAATAAAGCTAGACTTGTTTGCAAAGGACATTAAAAAATTGAAGGAATTGACTTCGAAGAAACATTTGCACCAGTAGCTCGATTGGAAGCCATAAGAATGTTTTTGGCATTTACTTGCTCAAAAGGATTTAAGGTTTATCAAATGGATGTAAAATCAACATTTCTGAATGGAGAACTCGAGGAATAAGTTTACATGGAGCAACCCGAAGGATTTGATCTTTCCGAAGGGAAATAATTTGTATGCAAGATGAAAAAGGCCTTGTATGGGTTAAAACAAGCCCCTAGAGAATGGTATGCAAAGTTGGATCATTATCTGCAACAAGAAGGTTTCATAAAGGGAGTAACAGGTAGCAAATTTTCTACTTGAAGATGGACAAAGAAAAACTTCTAATCACTCTTGTATACATTGATGATCTAATCTTCGCCAGCAATGATGATAAGATGAGCCATGAATTTTCTCTACATATGTCTAAAAGTTTCGAAATTTCAATGATTGGTGAGCTGTCTTACTTTCTTGGGCTACAAATATCTCAAGCTACTGCAAGCATGTTTATATCTCAAGCAAAGTATCTTAAAGACATGCTCAAAATATATGCGATGGAAGACACCTATGAGTACACTGATGACCACAGATTGTAAACTAAGTAAAGATGATGATTCCCCTCTCATAGGTGCGACTCTTTACATGTCAATAATTGGAGCTCTCCTATACTTAACTGCTACAAGACCAGATATTATGCAAGCAGTGGGAACGGTAGCAAGATTTCAATCAAGTCCTAAACAATCCCTTCTGGCAGTTGTGAAGAGAATACTTAGATATATGAAAGGAACTGTTGATTTCAACCTTTGGTAGCCTAAGATCTCAACTCTTATTGTGACATCTTACTCCGATTTTGATTGGTTTGGAAGCATGGATGATCGAAAAAGTACCCATGGAAATGCATTCTTTATGGGAGATTGTCTTGTATCTTGGCTCAACAAAAAGTAATCATCTATATCTCTTTCTACAGCTGAAGCCAAATATATATCTGTTGCTGATTGTTGTACACAAATTCTATGGATGAAGGAAGCCTTGTAGGATGTCAACATAGAAACTACACAACCAATTACTATTTTTTGTGACAACACTAGCGCCATCAGCCTTTCAAAGAATCCGGTGATGTACTCAAAGATCAAACATATTCCAATCAAATAAACAAGTTGCTGAACAAAATATCAAGTTGGAATACATCAATACAAAAGAGAAAATTGTAGATATCCTTACAAAACCCCTTCCACAAGAATCATTTGAGTATCTTCGCCAAAAGATGGGGGTCACTAATCTTGCATCACATTAAATCAAGCAACATCTTAGGAGGAACAACATGATATGGAGAGCAGCATGATAAGGGGAGCACATTGGCACCCCATTGCCATTGATGTCAAAGGGGAAGAGAAGAAAAATATTGCCATCTAATGACAAAGGGGGAGATTGTTAATCTAAGTTGTCATTGATGGAAATAGGATGCTTGATGATGAATGAACATACTTTTTGAAGGACTAGATGATGGATGATAGAAGACTACATGAAGACATACATTACTATGGCATGATAACCTTATGATGAAGAATAAAACCATAAAGAATCCCAAGACATTCTGTCCTACCTCTATTTCTACACCTGTAATGAACTGTCACATTGAAAATTATTTTTCACTACCTTGGAGGCAAAAAATTTCTATGAAACCTTCACCATCATTTAAAGCATAATTTTAGCTTTCATATGAGCTCTTACTGGGCTAGAAAATGCAAGCGGTTTGGGAGATATGAATTTTTCAAGTTACGAAAATAATTCTGTCCTAGAGCTAACTTGTCCTAGCTCTCATGTCGACCTACCTTGGGATATCACTGTCCACGCCTAAACCACAATAAATACAGTGAGCTACTTCATTTCTCCATAATCTAATTTGGTCATCCATTACAAAAGAGAGTAATATAGTTTAAAACTCGTGAACTTGAAGACACCGAAGAGAGGGAACATAAAAAGAAAAAGAAAAAAAGGTCTACAGATGAATCTGGAATGGTTTTGGGTTATAAATCAGATGATTGATAATTGAGGTAGCTACAGGCAGTCAAACATACCTCGAACACCTTCAGGAAACCACAATATTACCCTCGGACCTAGTGGATATTAACTCAGACCTGTACATGAATTCCATTATTCGTATAGGGCAATTTTTTGTTGAGACAGATAGTCAAACATACCTCGGAAACCTCCAGGCAAGCACAATACTACCCTCGGACCTGGTTCATATTAGCTCATAATTGTACATAATTTCTATGACTTGGATAGGGTAATTTTTGTGGAGAATTAATATAACAATTCTGGAAAAAGGTCTCAGTGTTGCAGTAGAGGAACATTGTTTGATAGAATTATATAGGCTGCAACTCGGTGCCTTTAAGAAGCCACAATTCAGTCTATAATAGACTAATGTTTGATGCTATTATGGAGCTACAATTCAGTGATATAATTCAATGATTCAATGTTATCCTAGTTTTGGTGTTACTATGATGATCATATTTCGGTGACATTACAATGAATTATAGTGGTGGAGCTAATTGAAGTCAAAGAGCTGTGCTATTACAGACTTGATTATACAATGGCTTAAGTGCAGAAGTGTGGATTGGTGTAGATAAAAGTGCAAAAATAGCTCAAGTGAAACAATATAGTTTGGTGTAGTCTGGTGTAGATTGATGCATGGAACATCTCTAAAATCAAGCATTCAATAAAATAAAAGAGGGATTGGTGTCCTTGGAGTACGAGCTCCTAAACACAAGGTTGGTGCGTTGAAGAAGATAGGGTCGAAGCCCTAGAGTTTGGAGCCTCATCAAAGTCCAAGTTGGTGCTTGGAAACATGTTGGTGCCTATAGCATAAAGGGTTGGTTCCCTCACACAATTATTGTATTCAAATATTTGAAAAAGGATTGAAGTTCTACTTAATCCTTAATAATAATATTATTATTATACATTTTTTTGTTTTAATTGTGAAGAATCTAACTGGTAAAATAACAATTGAAAAAAAATACTGATTCACCCCCCTCTCAGTATTTCCAACACTTTTGTGCCTAAGAAGGAATTCAAAGATAATTGATAGCACCTCACAACCCATAATAGAATGGGGTTGCAAAAAGGAAGAACATAACTATTGTGGGAGCAACACGAGCTATATTACATGATTAGGGCCTACCGTTGCATCTATAGGCAGAAGCATGCAACACAACAATATTTATGCAGAACGTAAGTCCTCATCGGATACTTGGTATGAGTACACTAAGGAATATTTTTTAGGTAAGAGGCCAAATGTGTCTCATTTTAAAAATTTTGGTTTATCAGTTTATTTCCATGTGACGAAATATGCCAGGAAGAAGCTAGAGCCAACAACTAAGTTGGGGATACTTTTGGGGTACACTAATACACCTCACAACTATCAGGTGTACTTTCCATCACACATGATGACAATGGTCAGAAGAGATGTGAAATTTGATGAAGAGAAGGCCATGCGAATTCCCCTTGAGAGGGAGATTCAGTTGCATGCAACTGAGGAGCTCTTGGCTCCAACAGAAGAACCTCAACATGTGTAGCAGCCACAAGCATAGGAACAAATAGTGGAAGCACCCAATCATGCAAGGCCATCCAGAGATGGAAGGAAGCACACCAAAGAGGTTGAAAGGTTATTGCTTGATTCTAGAGAGAATGCGGAACACCCACATCACAACGCAGACAGAGAAGGTCCCCATAGTGGTACACTCGCTACATGGATCTTATGAGCGAAGGTGTACTGATAGAGCCATCCTCTTTTGAGGAAGCAATGCAACAACTAGTTTGGGTTGATGCCATGGTTGAGGAGTATGACTCCATTATCAGAAACAATGCATGGGAAGTTGTCCCAAGACCGGAGGGGAAGTCAATTGTAGGATCAAGGTGGATCTACAAGGTGAAGTAGGCAACATATGGGAGTGATGATAAACAAAAGGCTAGGTTTGTGGCCATAGGGTTCTCTCAGGTGGAGGGGATTGATTGTGATGAGACCTTTGCACTAGTCGCAAGGTGTTGATTTTTTGGGTAGCATCAGATGTGCTTGAAGTTTCAAACTTTGTAGAGAGTCTTAGACACATGAATTTCAGATAACCATAAATTATTTTGGGAAATTCCACCCATAATTTTTTTTATTTGATAAATTAATTATTTTTAATGAGGACCCTAAGTCTAACTTAGGAAATTAAAATAATTAATGGGTATTAATTTAAACTGTGGGTGAAACTTCTAGAAAAATAAGATCAAGTCTAAATGTAATCTTAGCCATTGATTGTAGATCTAATCTCGGTTGTTGAAGTCTCAACGAGAAGACTATAAAGCAAGACTTGAGGGTCATTTGTAAAACACACCGAGAGGATCTAGTGATTGAATTTTCTAACGGAGCAGTGCTTAGACGAAAACTTTGATCTAAGTGATTCTTTAGCGTAGTTGAGTGGCAAAGATAGTTTTGGCAGGAGGATCTTCTTCCGAGCCAAGGATTATCAACATAGAGGTAGATAAAGACGCATAGAGAGAAGTGCAGTGCCCATAGAGGGTAATGCAGGGCCATAAAGGCCCCACGTAGAGGCAACACAACATTTTAAAGTTTCCATCTGAATTCAGCTGGGAAATCGAGATCCTGAGCCGGGAGAGTTGGATCAAGTTTCATGAGAGTTGAAATATCACACAGAAGGGGTGACTCAATCCATTAGAAGTCCCCACGCAGGCCTACACAACTACTACGCAAAGGCAATGCAAAGGGTGATGGAGTTTCGTCATTTCAGCTACCGGATCAGCCGGGACTTGTCGAGTGAGGTAAACTCACTATTTTTCTCTGTCAATATTCTTTGTAATTGAATTGTCCGGTGAGACAATCATAGATGTATTTAGATATAATTGTTGCTTAATAATAAAACCCTTAGATTTGTTGCATCGGTTTTCTGCATTGGGTTTTTTTGGGGACATTTGTTCAAAAATAACAGTTTCCTGTGTGTGTTATTTATTTTGTTTAGTTTCCTGTGTTCACATATAAATTAAGTAATTGAAGGTTGCTTTAGTAACTACTTCAATGTTTGTAGAAGTAATCTACAAAATAACTTGTTAAATGTAATTTACAAGTAGGAGAAGTAATTTAGTTTGTTGCAGTAGGATTCCAGATCAAGGACTTGGAAGTTTCACATGGTATCAAAGCATTGATTTTGAAACAGGAAGAGAAGATCCAACACTGAGATGAAGGCCGAAGAGATGTAGAAAGCATCAATTCGAATCCATAGAGGGATTGCGTAGTCCATGTCAGAAGGGTTGGAATTTCTAGGAAATTCTTTCTCTGAGTGAGTCGACAGAGAGGAAGGGCTTCCAAATCAAATTTTTTCAAGCCAAAGGGAGCAACGTAGAGCTGGTGAGACACATGTTTCTGTAGAAATATTTGTTTGTTGGGCGGAAATTCATCAGAAAAGGAATAAGAAACATAGTGAGGGAATTTTCTACCTCGGGAAGTTCCTAGCTGGGGAATTTTATTCTTCCAATATCTAAGCAGTAGATCAGGGCAATAGATCTACAAAATACAAAAGGAGTGCATAAACTTGTCCAACGTTGCGCAGAGGGGGAATAAGAGGAGAATACTCGACATTATCGATGGTGATGGCAACTCACGGGCTTAGATATTAGGACAGGTTGGAGGGAGCCTCCAACTATGTAATATAGAAGGTGAGGATTCAATGCCTTCTAGATGAATACAACCTCAAGCTATTTGTGATGAGAACGGTAGTTTCCCCTGTAGATTGAGATCCTTTGAAGAAGTACACATCTGACATGGCAAAGGAAAAACTTGGCTACTCCTTGATGGAGTCAAATATCACACAGTGTGACATATAGTCGGCAAGGACACTGCTAGGCATATGTGGGAAGCCTTGGAAACGTTGTATGAAGGATATTCCAAGCAGTGGAATATGTACTTAGAGCAACAACTGAGGATGGTGTAGATGAAGAGAGGGGAGCACATTATTCTGTTCATGACTAGACTTTAGGATATCCATGATCAATTGGCAACCATGGGGTGTAACCCTTCTCCTACAACAATGGTGAGACTCTCTCTTAACTCAATCACCAAAGATTGTCAAGTGTTCATCTAAAGTATCCCAAGTTGAGAAAATTTACTAATACCGGAAGAGATGTGGGTTTCTCTTCAACAAGAAGAGCTAAGGAGATACTTGGTCAAGTGTAAACTTGATGGCAGCAATGGTAGTGGATTGAAGGTGAACTGGGAGGAGGAAGAAAATGCATCTCTTGCATCTAAAGGGAAGTAGGAGCAGTAGATACATAAGAAAGATGTATCAAAGATTAAGTGCTTCAGGTGTGGTGAAATTGGTCACTACGCTACCCATTGTCCTTTGAAGAAAACAAACAAGGATAAGGAGCATGATACAAAGGCTACGACCGCGAAGCTCGATGAGGATGAGTACCCACACATCTCCAGGAGGGAGATGGGGCAACATTGAGCTGTAAGTTTGCAAGAAATTCAGTTGGGTAGGATTCTTGAGGAGTCCACCTCTTGGATCATAACCTTGTTATGGGTGCTGAAGATCAGCAGTAGCAGGCTGGAGAATTTTTCATTCGATGCAGAGGAGTGCAGAAATGACAGATGCATTGGTTAACAATGCTAAATATGAGCAGTGCAAAGAAGAGTTGCAACAACGCATAGGGACACTGTGCATAGTAGTAGCCGCACAATTCTTGAGAGGGACAGTGTGGGACTAACAACACCCATCGTTTCAACATCGAGATGCATCTTGTACACTTGTTCAGAATTTTTGGATGTTCTTCCAGCAACTGAGTTGCAGTGCAAAGTTAGCAGTGGCAGTGTTAGCAACAGATGCAGCATTTGAGAGGAGTTGCAGTATGAATGCAATATTTATCGTGGAAGGGTCAACAATATTACATTTGTAGCAATAACACAATGGTTGGTGGACAAAATGTTAGACATCAACAACGCAGAGGGAGATGCTTTAGAGTCAGAGCAGTGTGCAACAAGGCATATCTCTTAGATCACATTCCTTGCTAAGAGAGAGTGTTGATTTTTTAGGTGGCATCAAATGTGCTCTAAGTCTTAAACTTTGTGGAGAGGCTTAAACACATGCATTACAAATAACCCAAAAATTGACTTGGGAAATTCCTCCCAGAAACAGTTTTAGTTGATAAATTAATTATTTTTAATGAGGACCCTAAGTCTAACTTAGGAAATTAAAATAATTAATGGGTATTAATTTAAACTGTGGGTGAAACTTCTAGAAAAAGAATATCAAGTCTAAATGCAATCTTAGTCGTTGATTGGAGATCTAATCTCAATCATTGAATTCTCAATGAGAATACTATAAAGGAAGGCTTGAGGGTCATTTGTAAAACACACTAAGAGGATCTAGTGATTGAATTTTCTGACGGAGGAGTGCTCGGACTAAAAATTCAATCTAAGTGATTCTTCAACGCAGTTGAGGGGCAGAGATAGTTTTGGAAGGAGGATCTTCTCCAGGCCAATGATCATCAAAAAAAAAGGTAGAGAAATATTGAGAGGGAGAAACACAGTGTCCAGAGAGGGTGACACATCACCCAGAGAGGGTGACGCAGGGCCACGAAGGCCCCATGCAGAGGCAACACAAAATTTCCGAGTTTTAGTCTAAAATCAGCTGGGAAATCGAGGTCTGTAATATCCTAAAATGGAGAATGCAGTAATACACAAACACAATATTTGAAACAACAGAATATGTACACATAAGACTATGAACAACACAGAAACATCCAGAATAGCTGAGCCATTTTATTATGTGGAGATGGATAAGTACAACAGTGCATAAAATAGAAGCAATCAAGCCAAAGAGATGGTCGAGAATGACCCTGAAAACATGCAAATGCAGGCACTACGTAGCTGGAGCTGCTGGAAGCTAAATAATGCATTGTCCCTTCCGCTGATGATAATCTTACAGTTGTTGGTTGAAAGGTAAATGCAACTCTATGGTGCTCTGGAGCTCTTATGATGCCAAGATTGCAGATCTGGGCACTATGATGGAAACCCAAGATAACCCAGAAAGGAAATCCATATCTAAGAAGATCACAAATTCACATCCTTATGGTTTGATCCCTTGACCACTGGGTTATGCTTATATGAAGCATAAACTGATGTAATATGGCTGCAATGTGTTGTAGATCAGATCTATGATTTGAGGGCTAATATTGAAGCACAAAGTGAAATGATGAACCCTCCACTGGTTCGTTAGCTGAAATACTAAAGGGCAACCTCCTCCTCTCAAACCCTGATGCAGAAATGCGTTATTTCTAAATAAGTGTGGGTTGTATAAAGTAGGAACAATGTGGCACCAATGCCTGATGATGAATGGCAACTCATAATAACCTTCCCAGCGTAGGAACTCGAAGTCCCCTATGGGTAAGGGTGGGATTTCTGCTCGAAAACACCTTGTGCTAAAAAACAATGCAGACTTAGCTAAACATTATAAGCATGCGTAGAAATGTCACATGACAAATCTAGATCTAAACAGATCATAAATCAATAATACAAATCCTACCTCTATTGTTACCTTCATCTTCATTATATAGTTTGTGAGCCTTCCCATGCCTTGGCCCACCTCAAAACTGCGTTGTATATGTGGACATAAGTCTCCATGATTGACTTCAATGTCTCTCCATGTCCTCCATCATGTCTTCATGTAAGGATCACCCTCTCCATCATGTGTGCATTATATGCACCACTTCCTCCATCATCTCATCATGAATTCTCTATGATCTTACATTTCATTCCCTCCATGACCATATTTGACTGCTTCAACCTCCATGATATTTCTCATAAATGAGACATGATCTCCGCTCCTTTCACATTAAGAAGTTGCTCCACTACTCCATAATGTTGATCTAGATCTAATTAATCCACATTCACATGACAAAAGTGGATCTTATTCATCTTAAGGGGTTACGTGCCCCTCCACCCATTTATTTACTTAATTAATTAATTTTATTAAGAACTCTAATATTCCAATTGTCTTAGGGAAAATTTGGAATATCATAATCCTCCTTGCCAAAATGTTTCTTGAACCCAAGCAACTGCTAGAGTAGATGCTAGAGTAATATACTCCCCTTCAAATGGCATCCACACAAGGAAGGTCTCCCCATTTGCTGCAATGAGTTATGCATGCCCAACACCATATTTGCCTCTCTAGAATGTCTAGAGTGACCTCTAACTGTGTAGCTAGATGTCCCTCCTCAATCATGAAGCTCCAAGTGACAACCACAAGTTGTCCAACATCCTCCACAATACATGAGATACATAAAGATAAGTGGTTCCTTCCACAACAGGAAAGCTCCATCTCACAAAGTATACCTCCATCCCATGCTAATTGAAGTAGAAAGAGGCTATTCATGCCTCCATTCTTAGCCTGGTTCGCCTTGTTGGATCCAAGCATCATCCCAACATTGTGCAAAAGAAGAAGTAGAGACATACGGGTAGACAAAGATATCAAACCATATTCTCCCAATAGTAACCACCAGAGTAAGGCCTCTTGCTGCCATCCTCCATCTTCATTATGCAAGATGGTCAAGCCAAACTCTCCCAAAAGCAACCAAAGCAACAAGAGATCTTGTTGCCTCTTCACCTTCTCATGTGCATCATGGAGTAAAAACATAATGATAGACATGTGGGATGTCACATCAGCCGAATACAAACAAACCCCATCATTACACATCATGAGAGTACATTGCCAAGTTCTACACAATACAAAGCACATAGACATAGGAGATGTCATGTGATGGCCAAAATCTCTCAGCAACAACCAAAGTAACCATGCCTTATTTTTCTATATTCTTCCAGTAGTGTGCAAGGCATGAATCAAAAAAATATGAACCATTGGGTGGTAACCATACTCACCCAAGAGCAGCCAGTGCAGCCATGCCTCCTCCTTCATTACATTGGTGTTTTTCAAGGCATGGATCATGAAAATATGTGTTGTTGCGTAGTAACCATACTCACCCAAGAGAAACCAACACAACCAAGCTTCTTGTTGGCCTGTCTCATAGTTCTGCAAGTGGCTTTGCAAACCCTTTCTCCACATCAACAACCATTCATCCCAATTTGGATGATGGATCTTATTCTGCAAAATCTTGGTATCCTCCCATTGTAGGAAACCAACATCCTCAAATTGTTGAAGATCTTTGCACTCCATGATATGTTGAAGTGCACCTCCCATGAGATCTCTCAATGAGATCCTCTCATCATTGGCCCTCCAAAACCCATAAGGTTCTGAATATGTTGTAGGTAGAAGTCTCTCTTTGAGCTGTGAGATGCTCATTGAGAAAGTGTCATCTTGAAAAGGGGAAAGATTTCCCATCTTAAGATGTCTACCATCTATCATCTGATTCTCCAATGCTTCATGAATGAAGATGCCATTGGAATGCTCCACCAATGAATGGATCCTTTTCTCATCATTGATGCTCATTAACAACGCTGTTGATCTTCATGTTGGTGCATCTGCTGTCTCATGGCTTAACACAATGCAGAACTCATGTCTTGGAATTGTACTGAATAGAAGCATGCTCATCCCATCTTCTGAAACTCCAGATTTAAACTCAAAGGGTTGAATGTAGCTCATCAATGACAAACTGGGGTATCTCTTCATCTCTTCCTTGAGCAGATCAAGGGTCCTCTGCGCAGTGATATGTTGTTGCTTCAAATAAGCACGCTACTCTAACCCTTGGTTATGCATCAGTCCTGATGGCATGTACCCATAAGTTTCAATAAAAGTTAATGAAACGATATGAGATGGAAATGAATTCAAACCTTGGATCAGCTGATACTCAAAAAAATCTTGCAATATCACAAGAGTTCCTCCATCCAATGCAATGGTTTCTCCAACTGTTGGTAAGAGTGATGGTTGCTCTTCTACAAGTGTACGAGCGCTGGAAAATTTCTCCTCTTCCTCATGTATCTCTTGGATCATGCATGGGACTTTATATGTCAAGAGCTTATGATTACCTTGCAAAGATGCAAGTGTCTCTCCTCTAGATACAAGTGCCTCTGAAGCTGGTGGTGAATGTAGTGATTCTTTGTCCAGAGTGACAAGAATGACATTCTCCTTTGACTTTTTAGGAAATGTATCTTTGTGAAGTGTCTATGGTTCCTTTTATCAAACTTCTTCCTTAACCTTTGAAATAAATCTGAATATTTAGTCACCTTTGCATGCTCCATGTGAACAAACCACCATTCATTTGCCTCACCTAGAAGGTGAAGAGTTGCAATCTGAACAACCTCTTTCTCAACTACAGGATGTAACCTGAAAAATCAATCTAACTCCTTCCTCCAAGCATTTGCAGTGCTTGAGGAAGATCCATCAAATGCAGGTAAATAGAATCTATTGTGCCTCTTTCTTCTATTGCTACTGTAGGATCTATGTTCTTCCTTGAGTTGGAAAAATTGTTGTAGAGTTAGATTCTCCTTGAATGCTCTAGATTGTGGCTTGTACTCTTCTAGATATATACTGAGAGTCTCATGAGTCTCAGGTTCCATATTTCTTCTTTCTTTATTTCTATACCATTCACCTTCTTCAAAGAAAGTGGGCATAGTAGATCTTGAGAATATCTATACTTCTCTGGTCTTCTTTGTTGCTGATAAGAAGTGCTAGGACCTTCTTCATTTTGAAACCTTCTTGAGGTTTCACTTTTCCTTTCTCTCTTCATTTCATTGATCTCCTTGGAGAGATCCTTCATAGTTATAAAGAGAGATGAAACAAAACTTAATCCCTCCATAGTAGATCTATACTATCTGGTTTTTTCTTATGTTGTCAAGAATGTCTACAAGCTGAGCCAAAGATCATGCTATGATACCACTGTAATATCCCAAAAGGGAGAATGTAGTAATACAAAAACAAGATATTTGAAACAACAAAATATGTACACATAAGATTATGAACAACATAGAAATATCTAGAATATTTGAACCATTTTATTATGTAGAGATGGATAAGTACAACAATGCATAAAATAGAAGCACTCAAGCCAAAGAGATGGCCTAGAATGACCCTAAAAACATGCCAAAGCAGGGACTGCGTAAATGGAGCTGCTGGAAGTTAAATAATGTGTTTCCCCTTTATCTGATGATAAAATTACAGCTATTGGCTGAAAGGAAAATGCAGATATATGTTTCTCTGATGATGCCAAGATTGCAGATGTGGGCACTGTTGGGCCGTGAATACGACCACTTTTTAACACTTATTTCATCCATTTTTACTCTTCTTTATCATATCATTTATTATAATTTATTATATATATCCATTTTATAATGATTTATGCTCTTATGGATGAATATTATTTCATCTCCTTTATTTTTAATAAATTGATGATTATTATGCATAATTTTATCAATGATGGTTTATTAATATATTTTGTAACATCACTCACCATTTTAGCCTCCAAGATATTTGCCAGATTGTAGATTTGATCTCCAAATCATCATCAAATATTCCAACTCAGAAATTCGCTGGAATAAAAAGTGACAATTTTGCGGTTTAGATTCTGGGCAAATGAAGAAGAATCTGGAACTCTGGAACATGGGTTTTGTCCAGAACAGACCAAATTAACTTTATTAAAGAACGATTTGCCCAAATCTGGCCTGTATTGAGAGAAATGCAAGGTTCTTTGAGCACGATTTTCTCAGATTTGTTGTTGCAGCTGTCCTCCAAATTATCTCAGCCGCAAATCCAAATTCGACTTGCTCTTGTTGAAAGATGGATGGAAATATATTTTCTTGTTGATCAATTGGTTAGAAACAATCCAATATTGTTATGAGAGATCATATTTGCTATTTAATTTCTCCTCTTTCTGATTATAAAAGGAGAGCATGTATTATGTATTAGAGAACAATGGATGATTATTGAATTCCTTTTGTAACACTGTAATTCCTTGACTCTCGTGATCAAAGAGCAACTGATGTAAAAGCTATTCGAGTTTGATTAATAAAAAGACGCATTCTCGTTCCATTTCTCAAGCTCTGAAGTAAAACCCAGCGGCGTTTCACCGGTGGTTGAGGGCCCGGCCCTGGTGGATAGATCCATTATTTGTATCTCTATCTTTTCATTATTGTTGTGAGATAGTTCATATTTTCTTTTATTACAGTTCACAAGTTAATCGATTTTTTGTTTAATTGCTTATGGATCTTGGTGTGTTATGTTAATGAATTGCATCGTTGTTCCATTTCAACAAGGATCTTAATTCCTGTATTATTCATCTTGTTATTGTTTACTAAAGCTTTGCTGTTCAATATTTAACTCCATTTGCTTACTGTTCATCTCGATTACTGTTTAACAACGTTTGCTGTAGGCTTGGTGTTTAACAGAATTGTTGTTTTAAGTTAATATTTTCTGCTGATCACTTCCGATTCATTAGCTTCAGATTGCAGAAAGATTGTTTATTTACATTGTTACAGTTTGTTGTTTATGCACATAGCCATTCAATTACAGATTGTTTTTCATTTCTAATTCTTGCTTTTAATAAGAGTTCTTCTTTGTTTACTTTCAACAGCAGTTAGTTCAATTTCGATTTCCCTTTGATTGCTTTAAAGCAGGACTGTCAACTGTAGAGAACATTGGTTATTGCTTCCTCGTTCCCAGATTGATTGTCTTGTTCCAGTTTGATTTCAATTGCATCAATTTCTAGAGGAATGAGTTATTGCTACTGTATCCCCGATTGATGTTTGCTGAGTGAATAGTTAAGCTTCAGAGCATTTGAATTTATGTTATTGTAATTAGATTTCTCTTCCAATCATTTTTTTATTTTTGTATTTAGAATACTGTACTACATCTCACACAGTATTGCTCTTGGATAAATTGCCACCTCAGACTGAGTACACTCTTGAAATAAAAAGTCATTCCCGGATTGATAATTAATGTAGGATAAATAGGTGTTAAAAAGATACCTTTTATACCTCAACATTTTGGCGCCGTTGCTGGGGAGAGTGTATGCTATTTAGAAGGAGTGATGCACATTTGACCTTTTTTCTGCTTGGGAAGAATTAGGTATTAAAGACGGAAGGTAATAACCTGCGCACCGAGCAAGGAACATGCTTGCTCACAGCCCGCTTCACAGCAGGATTGGGTAAATTTCTTTCTTCAGGTAGGAATGAAGGCTTGTTTTTTTGAATGAATAGAAAAGCTAAACAAGACAAAATTCTTAAGAAAACTGAATCTCAGCCATCAGTAGGACCTAGGAAAGTTATTTCTAGACAACTTACTAGTTCCCTTCTGGCCACAGAGTCACCATTTGTAGCCTTTGCTGAGGTACATAGCCAAACAAAAGAGACTGAGCAAGATTCCCAAGAAGTTGAGAATTCTCACCTAATTTTTGTACAAGAAGGGAAGTTGGCTTCTCATACCTTACTATTTATCAACATGCATTTTTCAAATTTGGGTATGTACATACTAGAGGCCTTATTTTGGAAATGGCTCCACTGGGAATACTCTTATACATAAGAATATTCGATTTTCAAAGAAGATTAGGTCAATGGAGAAAATAAAATAAATAAGGAAATAAACACATTTTTTTATTATTTTATTTTTGTAAAAATAGTTGTTTTTGTTGCAACACGCTGTGGAAATCAACATCGGTGATAAATATTTTAATTTATTTTTATATGTAGATGCATTATATTGAAAATAACAATTCTACAAACACTCATATCCATTTTTATCACCAATATGGAAAAATTTCTTGAATATCATATTTTTTGGCTTGTGGGCATGATGAAATTTCTGAAAACAGAGTTGGAAAAGTCATGTTTTGAGGGACCAAAAGTGAATATTTTTAAAACTTGTTTCTATCCTAAGTAGCTCTTGATTTCTACTTTCTAACTCAATTTGAATCACTCCATTTGGATTTGAAACGAAAAAGTTAGAACCAAAACATTGATAGAGTGTCTAGTAAGGAGCTCAAAAATAGAGTTGGGACAGCCAGTTTTTGGAGGCCTAAATGACTATATTTTTAAAACTTGTTTCTATTTTAGATTCCTCTATGAGTCTAGTTTACAATGCAATTTGAATCACTCAATTTAGATATTGTACGAGGAATTTATGACCAAAATACTAACTGCCTATCATAAATCAGTACTCTTGAAACTCTGTTTTATCGGCTATTCACTAGCGTATTTTACCCATCAATTCTTCTTGTATTCAAAACCTGTTTATACTGGAGATTAATAAATGAATCTAATTTAATCTCCAATTTGAATCAATTCAATCCACCATCAAACGAAAATTTTATGCTTGAAATATCAATTGTTGGTCTGAGCTGGAAAATGGAAAATGACTCTATTATGCAGGTTGTTCTAAGAAAATTTAACATACCATTACATCAAAATTTTTAAAACCTATTTCTATTGGAGATAAACCTTTGAATTATCTCTCATTTAGCTTTTGAATCACTCAAATCGGACAAAAAACAAAGAAGGTATGATTAAAACACTGTTGGTTAGTATAGTCGACCACTGCTCTCCCGCAGGTGACAAATAAAATTTGTTTTATTTTTCCGTAGATTTGTTCTACACAGTAACTACTTGTTATTTTTTTGCATAATTCTTGGATTAAGGGAGCCCGTACACCTCTCTTTCTCCATGATTTAATGTTCTATTGCAGGTAAACACTCGTTTTTTGCAGGTCTTAGGAGAACAAAGAAGGTCAATTTATGGACGAGCGATTCTTGAGAGAAATTTTAGTAAAACAAGGGCATTTCATCCAGTTCATTACCTAATAGATTCATAACAAGAAGAAATTAAGAATTGGTTTCCATTTCAAGATTCATGTCACTGCTGCCAAAACATTTTTTAAAAAGATCATTATTTTTCCATTAACAAATTGATATTCCCTTAGGAAATAACATCATAGCTGTTGTAACTTAATAAAGTGTTATTTCTTTTCTGATTTCTTTGATGTTTTTGTATTTCAGGTGTTAATCTCTTCAAATTATAATTTCCGCTCTAGTAGCAATTGAACAATAAGGACCCCACCATGCAAGTTTCAATTGCAGAAGACAATTCTTCGATAGCACCAATTCTGTAAAAAAATATTTTTTCTTGAAACCTGTACATAGATTTTCCTTTCTATCTGATTGGATTTGCTTGACAATGGATTGCACATTGGCTTTGTTCTTTCCTCTATTTTTTTCCTTTGTTGTTCCCTACAGCATCTCTGCATGTTTATATCTGTTTTTTGTTCCTCTTAAGGAACATCAGCCATTCCTCTTAAGAAGCAGTGCGTTTGTGTATTTATTTTTGTTGTTCCTTCCAAAAGGAACAACATTTTCGCTGATTAGTTTTGTTGTTCCTTTAAAAAAGAACAGCATTTTTGCTGCATTTTTTTGTTGTTCCTTTCAAAAGAAACAGCAGTTTTGTTGTTCCTTTGAAAAGGAATAGTACCACTCGTTTTTGTTGTTCCTTTTAAAAGTAACAACAGTTTTGTTGTTCCTTTCAAAAGGAACATCACTGACTGTTCTTGCTGTTCCTTTCCAAAGGAACAGTATTTTCGCAGATTTTTTTTGTTGTTCCTTTCCAATGGAACAACACTTTTTGAGTGCATTTTTTTTTTTTGTGAACAACTTATTGAGGATTTTTGTGAATTCTTCATGACTATTTTAAAGGCAAACACACAATTTATGCAAGGATACACAAATTAGAGGTTACTGGAATTAGCAAATAAAGAGAAATTGTTATTTTTAAGAAATTGTTTGTAGTGATAAGAAAAAGGAAATGACACAATAATCTATATCACTTTTTGTCTTTATTTTCACTAAAACTAATATGATCGATTATCTTTATCATGTTGGTTCTTCCCTACATTCTCATAACTCTTTTTTATTTTTATTAAATAAGAATAAGGGAATATTTTCTCTATTGAGATGTTCAGACTTCTTCCACCATCCCTACTCTTAAGGAGTGTTGAGCCACCCTTTATATATAAATAGGGAAGTGTTATATGTAAAGAAAAACAATAAAAAAAGTCTCTATATGATTACTAACAATTCTATGATATGGCAGATGGAGGATATGGGGTCTCATCAAGAGCCAGCCTACCAGGATCATAAGGGAGCAGTGAAGTGGCATTCCCATTATGGCCACCACACCAGGGATATGATCCAATGGATAACTGAGAAAAACAAAAAGTCCTTGGAATAGGAGGTCTCATCACGAGCCGGCCTGCCCACTTTTCACCCCTTCCTAGTAAATGGCATTGTGATTCATCTGGTTCTTAAGCCAGCACAGTGGCCTCCATCATGACATCACACAGCACTTCCCTAGGCATAATAAAATATAATGGTTCCAAGGGTGAGAAAGCAACTTTTTCAAGGTTATAGACACCTGTGGGCAACAAAGCTCTGATGATGGTATTTGAGTCATATTTTTCACAAATCAATAGTAATGATAAACCCTTTTCTTATATCTTTATCTAATATCAAATGAGAGTATGCCCCTAAACCCTTTGTTCGAAACCGCTTATGCATGAAATTTAATTATAAATCGACCGTAATGGTTTATGTGGATAATCACCGCATAAGTATTTTTTTCAGCTGTCTTTTTCCCTTATTTTCGAATCATTACATAAACATTTCCATCTCTACTCATGATTTCAAAATATGCATTGATTTCAGTAATGCGATAATTTGTTTATCATATCATAAGTATGTATGCATTTCCATGCTCTACAATCGCTGTGTAGTACGCTACTCTTCTATTTTGCTGATTTGCCACAATATTGATACTGCATTTCTACAGAATTTTTGCTGATTGAATTTTTTTTTTGCATGCATCTTATTTGTTGCCATTCCAAACTAAAACTGTGAATTCAAGAAAATTGCATACAGAATTGTGATTTGTTTACAGGAGAACAACAAATATGGGGGGAAATTCTATTCACAGCACGACCACACTACTGCAACTAACACCAAAGGCTTGCGAACGCACACAATTCTTCAGACATGATATGCTTGCATGGCTTCCACCTTTTGCATCACTTTCAGTATCCGCTCAGCCTACATCAGCTTCAACAAAGGCTATTCCATACACGTCATTCCATATTTTTCGGAGGTAACACTTGAGGTAAAATAGCATAATTTTCTGATTTATTATGAATTTAGGAGAATTTCATGAAAATCCATTGAGCATTATTTATCATCATACATTCCACATCTTTACCACTTCCCATTTTTTTTAGACACGTCTCATCTTTTAGTTTGGGGGAGTGTTAATTTCCTTCATTTCTTTCTTATGACAATGTCAGTAATCTTCTTTATCATCCATTGATATTCTTATTCATTCTCAACACTTCCATTATTCCATGTTGTTTTACACCAAGCATAGATTTCAACAGATTGTAGCAACCACCTCTCTTTGTCTTCTAGCATTGCATGAGGACATGATAATTCTTCAGTTTGGGATGGGGGGGGGGGAATTGCTACACATGATGGATGTTTTTTACTCTCTTTCTCGTTTAAGGCATACAATTTCATTTTTATACAGTGCAGAAATTGATTTGCATATATTTTTAAAACTATGAACTGAATTCTTGTGATTTCTGAATAACAAGGAGGTATCATTAAAATACACAAACCCAGATAATTTCACGCTAAATTAGTTTATAAAATTTCGAAAATTATGCACTATCACCTACAACCATTTTGTTTATATCTCATGATCCGTGCATCAAAACGATCTGATTTTTGAGAAAATTATTAATGAAGGTTGTTGTTACTTATGTCACATTTTTCTGCAACTTCATATACATATAGTTGAACGTCAAATGTAAAAATTGTTATGCCTCTATTGCTAAAATTGAATATTTATTATTTGAGGAAACATGCATTTGTTCCATCCATTTCATGGGTTGGGATGAACAATTTTTTTTGCTTGGTTAACACATAGATTTTGTCTTTGGGTTGCATGAGGACATGCAATATATTCAGTTTGGGAGTATGTTGGGCCGTGAATACGACCACTTTTTAACACTTATTTCATCCATTTTTACTCTTCTTTCTCATATCATTTATTATAATTTATTATATAAATCCATTTTATAATGATTTATGCTCTTATGGATGAATATTATTTCATCTTCTTTATTTTTAATAAATTGATGATTATTATGCATAATTTTATCAATGATGGTTTATTAATATATTTTTTAACATCACTCACCATTTTAGCCTCCAAAATATTTGTCAGATTGCAAATTTGATCTCCAAATCATCATCAAATATTCCAACTCAGAAATTCGTTGGAATAAGAAGTGACAGTTTTGCGGTTGAGATTCTGGGCAAATGAAGAAGAATCTGGGAAATCCAGAACATGGGTTTTGTCTGGAACGGACCAAATTAATTTTAGTGAAAAATGATTTTCCAAAATCTGGCCTGTATTGAGAGAAACGCAAGGTTCTTTGAGCACAATTTTCTTAGATTTGTTGTTGCAGCCGTCCTCCAAATTATCTCAGCTGCAAATCCAAATTCGACTTGCTCTTGTTGAAAGATGGATGGAAATATATTTTCTTGTTGATCAATTGGTTAGAAACAATCCAATATTGTTATGAGAGATCATATTTGCTATTTAATTTCTCCTCTTTCTGATTATAAAAGGAGAGCATGTGTTATGTATTGGAGAACAATGGATGATTATTGAATTCCTTTTGTAACACTGTAATTCCTTGACTCTCGTGATCAAAGAGCAACTGATGTAAAATCTATTCATGTTTGATTAATAAAAAGACGCATCCTCGTTCCATTTCTCAAGCTCTGAAGTAAAACCCAGCGGCGTTTCACCGGTGGTTGAAGGCCCGGCCCTGGTGGATTGATACGTTGTTTGTATCTCTATCTTTTCATTATTGTTGTGAGATAGTTCATATTTTCTTTTATTATAGTTTGCAAGTTAATCGGTTTTTTGTTTAATTTCTTATGGATCTTGGTGTGTTACATTAATGAATTGCATTGTTGTTCCATTTCAACAAGGATCTTAATTCTTGTATTATTCATCTTGTTATTGTTTACTAAAGCTTTGCTATTCAATATTTAACTCCATTTGTTTGATGTTAATGTCGATTACTGTTTAACAATGTTTGTTGTGGGCTTGGTGTTTAATAGAATTGTTGTTTGAAGTTAATATTTGCTACTGATCACTTCTGATTCATTAGCTTCAGATTGAAGAAAGATTGTTTATTTACATTGTTACAGTTTGTTTTTTATGCACATAGCCATTCAATTATAGATTGCTTTTCATTTCTAATTCTTTATTTTAATAAGAGTTCTTCTCTGTTTACTTTCAACAGTAGTTAGTTTAATTTCGATTTCCCTTTGATTGCTTTAAAGTAGGACTGTCAACTGTAGAGAACATTGGTTATTGTTTCCTCATTCCCAGATTGATTGTCTTGTTCTAGTTTGATTTCAATTGCATCAATTTCTAGAGGAATGAGTTATTGCTACTGTATCCCCAATTGATGTTTGCTGAGTGAATAGTTAAGTTTCAGAGCATTTGAATTTATGTTATTGTAATTAGATTTCTCTTCCAAGCATTTGTTTACTTTTGTATTTAGAATATTGTACTACATCTCACACAACATTGCTCTTGGATAAATTGCCGCCTCAGACTGAGTACACTCTTGAAATAAAAATTCGTTCCCAGATTGATAATTAATGTAGGATAAATAGGTGTTAAAAAGATACCTTTTATACCTCAACAGGCACTATGATGAAAACCCAGGATAACCCAGAAAGGAAATCTAGATCTAAGAAGATCAGAAATTCATCTCCTTAGGTTTTGATCCCTTGACTGCTGGTTTATGTAGATATGAATCATAAACTGATGTAAGATGGTTGAAATGTGTTGTAGATCAGCTCTATGCTTTGAGGGTTGATCCCTTCTTCATATCTCCAAGATAGAAACTTGAGATCTAGCTTCTTCTTCCTCCTCTCAAGATGACAACTGTTGCATACACAACAACTGTAAAAACTGCAATGTATAGGAGGGAGATATTGATGTCTGTTGCAAAATATGTCTACTCATCTCAAGAATAATGAAAATAATAAGTACAAAGTGAGGGTAAGATCCCTCACAGGATTTCCAGTTGAAGTACTGGAAACTTCCCTCCGCCTTTGGATCTACAGGAATGGACTGCACAATTCTTGATGGGACTGTTGCTGCATGGAGGTGTGATATGTTTGGCCTAATGCCTGATACAGATCTGAAGTGTTGGAAGGTTGATATTGAAGCACAAAGTGAAAGAATGAACCCTCCACTGGTTCTTCAGTTGAAATACTGAAGGACAACCTCCTCCTCTCAAAACCTTGTTGGAAATGTTGTCATTGATGGCAAAGGAGGAGCACCTAAAACAAAAACAAGGCAAAGAGAAAAGAAAAGGTAGAGATGCAGCAGAGACATCAGAGGTAGCAGAGGCGGCAAAAAGAGAAGTTAGGAGCAGCATCAGTCAAGGAGCAGAGAATAGAAAAGAAGTAGAGAGCTATTCAAGGTGCAGAGTAGTGAGGACAAAAGGAGGGCCATTTGATTTTGAAGAAGGGGTAGAGTTAAGAGAAGAAGAAGTTTTGCCAAGACAAGAAGAAGTGTTTGCTGGTGGATTCATCTGTATCTATGGGAGGAATTGTTCAACATTACATGAGTATGATGAGACTCTGTAATTGGAAGTATAAATGTCTCCTATGTGCAATTGTCTATGCATTGATGATTTATTACATATGTGAGTCCTTCAGGGTCTATAAAGCATGTTGAATAAACTCTGTGGAAAGGGTTTTAATGGTGTTCTAAATATAATTGATTAAGACAGGGTTGACTGTGAGATTGAGAATGAATATTCAATTGAGAAAATTATGTGAGTGAAACATATGTTTTGGGATCATGGCATAAGATGTGTTCTAAGCAAGCAGTTAGGGCTTTAAAGTAACTACAAAAAATTTGAGTTGATGGGCAGTATTCTAGTCAAACAGTGAGTATGAATCAATACCAAAATGGAGGCAATTGGGGTCATTGTTTAAACCATGACAGAGGAGTAATTCTCTGTCCATCGGGATTGTGGTCACATATTGATTTGCATCAATACAGAACAAGGCGCAGTATTTGAACCAGAAATGACGATGAATCTCAATAAATCTGGGCAGGAAAAATGGTAAGTTTGAAGACTGGTAAGGTTAAAAATAGAAGGTTTTGTGTATAAATCCGACGGGTCGATGCTATTGTATGAAATGATTTCTTCATGAATAGTATGCAGGAAGAGGGTCTAGCTATACACTTTGCAGTGTGTAAACCGTGAAAGGAGAATTCGTGTTGAATGACTGAAACGAAATATTGAACAAAGCATTAATGTTAGTGATGGAACGCTAATGGAAAACGAAACCTTGAATCGGGATTAATATGGTGATAGAACAGAAAAATGAAGGCGGAACCCTGAACTAAGGAGAAAGCGGAACCATGAAATAATGTGAACAGTGAAAGCAGGATTCAGAACCAGCTTGTGGGTTTCATGCAATTCATAAGCGGTAAGATGATTTGAGAAAAAGAATGTGATTCCACAAACGGAATGATGCATGGCAAAAATGGGTTTGTAAAAACCACCTTCATCGCATGATTTTGGAGGAGCAAGTCACGTGCAACTTTGTTGCACGATATTCGTTTGCATTCGTTCAATCCGGTTTTGGAACACGATAAGCTGTGGACCATCGGATCTGGTCGACGATTAGTGAATGAGGTAAGTAGTTGTGGGGCCGACATTTCAATTTAATATATGGGTTTGATATTCAATAGTTGAGCGTTTGAGTGTGGGGCCGAAGTTTAATACATCGGGGTCCTTGACTTTAAAGAAAATCGCAAGGCTCATATGATTTGAATTGATTTTAAAGGAAAATGATTTAAACCTTTGAATGGAAAAGCAATAAGTGTATAGACTAATAAATATTCAGAGCGCAATTGCATATGAGGAACGTTAACGGAAAGGCAAGTGATATAATCACTATGGGGCCGAACACTAATATATGGTGATGACTGATATTTTAATCAAAGTTGGAGTTTGCATAAATTGCTATAGCCGAAGGTCCAAGAGGTGATGTGTTGGTTAAGTTAAAATAGTGAAGGTGCATATATATAATTTGATGCATTGGTTAAGTTTAAAAAGTGAAGGCGCATATATATAATTGAATCGAGACCTATTTATTTAAGGTATCCCTTGGCAATTGGTTTGTTAAGTTGTGGCGTAATAAATATATGCATTGGTAATAATTGACCAAGGTCGAACTTCGAAATTGAAGTATAATATATGTTGTCGAGCCACATTACAATTTGAGTTTAATCCAAGGTCCAAACACGTTCAGAATTCTTTAAAGTGAATGTCGAAGTCCATTACTTTGAGTTTATATGTTTATTCAAGTATTAATTCGAATGCTCATAAGTGTATTGACTGAGGTATAGAGTCTGGATTTAATTGTATGTGCATATTTGAAATTTGAAGTTTATCATATGTATACTCTCATAACAATAGATGAAAGAAGCTTCCGCGTACAGTATTTTAAATTGCCAAAAAATAAGATATTGAAATTGCCCAGATCGGCAGTTGTAGAGAGTACAAATTTGTTGTATGCATTTTATATGCATAGAGAGAGAGAAAATGTGGGCCTGACAGAGGTAAACAGAGATTGCCCAGATTAGACAGATTGAGGACCCTTTTGAATGATTAATTTATGCATGAGACTTTGAGAGTTACTGGGGAGCTAAACTTGTAAAACAGATATATATGCAGCAGATACACAGTTACAGTGAACAGGTGAATATGCACAGGAATGAAAATGTGGGTTTGACAGGTGTACAAGCACATAAAGCAAGAGAATATGCAGAACTAGAAAAGACAGTGAACAGAGTATGCAGAACAGTTACCTGACAACAGCAGAAAAGACAAAACCAGCAAGCCAAGTGCTGGAAAGAAGGCTGAGTGAAATTGACATATGTAACTAAAAATGTGAATGTAAATGTTTTAATGACTTTATATTGTTTGTGATGCATTGGCAAGTCTCTGGTAGGAAAACAAAACTCCACTGAAAAACTGAAATGTATACAAATTGCTATATTTTGCTGAATGAGCTGGACAAAGAAAAGAGAAGGCAAAAGGCAAAAATTTAGGGCTATTCACTTCGAATTCTCTGTGGAATACAAACAGTCATGAGGAAAACTCTATAAATGATACCGCTTTGATATGCATAAGAAGTGAGAGAGTGAGATTTCAGAGAATGTAGAAATGAAGCAGTACTGAGGCAGAGAATAAGGAGGAGCTGTTAGAGAATGGAAAAATGAAGCAGTGAGGCAGAGAAGAAGGAAGAGCTATGAGAGAATACAGAAATGAAGCAGTGAGGCAGAGAAGAAGGAGGAGCTGATAGAGAATCTGAGAAGATGCAGAGATGATATAGGGCAGATATGAGGACTGATGGACAACAGAAGAGAAGGAACAGAACAGAGCTGATATCTAAGGTAAATCAGCAAGTGTTTTTCTTTTGAAAGATTAAGGAAGTTGGAGCTTCCCTATCAAGTTGTAGCTTGATAGATGTCAGTTGTAGCTGACTAAGGTAGGAGCCTCCTGTAGGTTGTAGCCTGCAAAAAATAGATGGGAGTTGGTGCTTCCACATCAAATTGTAGCTTGATAAAATGTCAGTTGTATCTGACTGAGGTTGGAGCCTCCTATAGGTTGGTGTCTGCAGAAAATTGACGGGAGTTGGAGCTTCCTTGCAAGTTGTAGCTTGCAGAATTGAGGTAGGAGCCTCTTGTGGGTTGGAACCTACAGAAAATCAGTGGTGAGAGGGAGTTGGAGCTTGCCTTTGCATCACAACAATAATAAGATGTGGTTTTCTCCCTTTATGGGTTTCCACTTATATCTGGTGTCTATGTGCATGATGTCTCTGTGTTGATATGGTATATCTATTCTGCTTAATACTTGCTACTCACATATTAAGACTGCTGGTACATTATCTAATCTGCTTATTAATTGTTGCTCACAAATTAATATTGCTCACATATTATGTTGATCATGAAATGAAGGTGTTAATAAAGTTTAATGAAATTTTTTAAAAAGTCCATGAATGTGTTAAACTGATTCACCCCCCCTCTCAGTTTAACTAAGGGTTCAACAATTGGTATCGGAGCAGTTCCTTTGGTGTAAGCTTAATAGCTTGAAGGAGATCTGGTTGAGTCATGGACTATCAAAATGTACCTGTGTTAAATACAACAAACTTTCCTGAATGGAGAGATAAAGTCAAAACAGGATTATTGGCTTATGAACCTGAGGTATGGATGCTTGTATGTGATGGTTACTGCATAGACTCTCCCACGGTGCAAGAACAACAGAGGAATACCAAGGCAAAATGTGTGATATACAACAATCTTCATAACAAGTACCTTGAGTTAATAATGGATTTAACATCTGCAAAATAAATCTGGGATAGATTTCATTTCATGCATGGAATAGATACTGAGGATTGCATTGTCAAGAAGGAGAAGAAAATTAAGAAGAAAAAAACTTCATGTCAAAAGGAAAATGTTCAATCAAATGAGGTACCTACTAGTGTGAATGGTAGTAAGAACCATGAAGACATTACAGCTCAAAAAAGGGCCAAACTTGACATTGCCTTGACTGAAATAGAAAGATTGAAGAATGAAAACAAAGACCTGAAGACATTGGCCCAAATGTGTGATGAGAGAGAATATAAAGATAAGAAAGAAATTGTTGACCTAAAGACACAAATTGAAGAAGAAAGGAAAGTAGAAGACACTTTGCTGCAACAAATGAGAGAGAAAAGACTTGAATGTGAAAAATTGGAAGGAGAAGTTGTGTTCCTGAGAAAGAAATTAGAAAAAGCCCAAAGAGAAGTATTAATGAATACACCTAAAATTAAAAGCTCTGAACAGTTGGAAAAGATACTAAATGCACAAAGGTCACCTCTCATAAAGGCTGGGATAGGATATGAAGGAGAAACCAGCAAATCCAAGGTTGAAGATAACATGAATGTCATTTTTTTAAAAGTTGTAAAGGACAATGAAGCAGCTCAGCAGATTCCTTCAAAAGTAGAAGCGATCAAGGACATGATTTGTAAAGAAACAAATAGAAACAAGCAGCAACATGAAAGGATAGAAAATGAGAGAATGAAACAATCATCTGCTAAAGGCTCATACACTCCTGAGGATGCATTGAATAAATTTGGAAGATTTCAAAGAAGGTTTTTTCCTCCTATGGGAAGTATCACTTGTTTTCCCTGCCACAAACCTGGACATATTGCAGCATATTGTAAAACAAAGCAAATCTAGTCCAACCAGCAAAGGATGCAACAAATGAGAAGAACCCCTCAAGCAAGAAAATTGACAAGACAATCTTTCACCAAGTACACAAATCATTTCCATGGCTACTGTTATGCATGCAATAATTTTGGACATAAATCTGTTAATAGTAAATTGTGTTAAAAAAGGGGAATAAAATATTATACATCAGCTAAAACATACCTTGGAAAAGTAAGATGTTATGTATGCCTCAAGCTTGGTCACAAAGCAAAGGACTGTAAACTGCCATATACATTAAAGAACTCCAGACAAATGATTAAATCAAATCCAATCAAACAAAACTATGAATAAAAAAGGAGTACAGAAATTATGATGAACCCCAATAAATTATGGAAGGAAAAGAGAAAGGGGGAGCCTATTATCTCAATAACATAATGAATCCAGCATAGTCTCAGGGGGAGTTGCTTTAGAAAACAAATCAAATATCCAAACAATGATAAATATGAAGCAACATCCTAGGGGGAGAGCAGTTCATAAATAGTCCCCACAAAAGTAGGCTAAGAAGAGCTCCATGAAATCTGAACAGCCATAAGATCAGAAAGTGAAAGGACAATTACTCTAACAGAGAACCATAGAGGAAGAAGAAAACCTGAAGCACTCTATAGAAAACAAATTGATGGAAAAAGAGAAAGCAGCCATGATGATAGAAGGGAACTTCAGCCATGGACATGTAAGCTAAGAAGATATCATCACTTTAAAGGATGATCACATAATGCATCATACTGCTAGAATTAACAATGAATCCCATTAAGAAGGATGAGTAAGAAAAGTGCCTATAATCATTTCATTACATCTTTCATCTATGAAAAGTCCCCTTGGAAGAGTGCAGTTAAGTGAGTGATAAATCTTTGAGTGATCTGCCCATGAAGATTCCTAGTAAAGAAATTGAAAATGTCTTCCCTAAGATCACTATGTTAGAACAGTTGAATTGTACTTAAAGCAGCAATGATTCTGGAGCAATCATAGAAAACAAAATGCAGTGACATTTTTTTTGAACAGAATGGAAGAATAAGCAAATGGTTAAAGATGCCAAGATCAAATTCAGGAGATTGATGACTATTGGTGTGAACAGTGGAAAGCTCAATAGTAGAATTTATGAAGGATGTCTTAATTATGGGCTAATGTGCAAGCTAAAGTGAAATCTCTGCATGGTTTATCAAAGTAGTATCAATTGGTATTTAGGTACAAGCAGCATGCCTATCAGCAGAATATCAAGTGTTATCATGGAGCAACAGCAGTATGGTACAGGTCCTCAGGATCAAAGGATTATGGCAAAAGTGCATCAAGGTAAAATTCCCAGAGTTATCTGCATTCAGCATGAAAAGGTCAATAACAGAGCTAAAGGATTAGTACTCTGTTTACACTTGAAACATTATATTAAACATTGAAGTAGTATCTATTTCTATATTTAATTGCATGCCTTTCTGAAGTTAGTACATATATATCTTCAAGGCCTCTTTCTTAAGATCATTCATAAATCTGGGTGAAGTCTGTTTGCTGAGATTTCAATCAAACAACTTTAAGTTTTGTGGAATATCATCATGATAGAATAGTTAAAACCTCTGAAGTATGAAGGACTAGTTGATCAGTAAAGAGAGATTGATCATTGACATACATACCTCCTTATGTCATGAAGAAAATTGCATGATTGATAAGTGAGTTTGACTAATACATTGAATGTATCTAGCCTCAAGGTTTTGTTTTTAAAAGTGCAGTGTGCAAGCGGTAAAGTCATTTGGTCTCTTAGATTGAAAGATATCATCTAATCTCATAATAAGTTGTAAACACTGGCTTAATTCATTGATCACATCAGTAACAAGGAACTTTCAGCAATTAACTGTAATATCACTATCAGCATCCTGGCTCATATCATCACCAATAGGCAAGAAAGGTGAACCACAGCAATAAAAGATATATTGGCATCACCACAATTGAATAGATGTGTACTGTAGATGTGCATTGCAGAAAAAGACCTATTCCATCTACAATCTTCCACAAAGGTTATGGATTTTTGATGAAGATAATACTAGAGACTAAAGTATATTTGAAGCATTCTCAGTATTTTAGCCTTGGTCCTATGATGCATCTCTGATTCTATAAGTTTGATTGCCTGTGGTTGTTCTATCACCACCTACACTCTATACAAATGCAAGGAGTCTATACTTTGGAATGGTGTCAACTTATTGTGTATATTAAAGTTCAAATAATTCTCAAAGGTGTTCTCTCAACAACTCTTGTACACCAGGTTGGAGCAGCATGGTACAAAGTAACAAGAAGAAGGCCTAAACACAACTAAGAGAGAGGAAATGCAAAGATAGAATCCACATTGGGAGATGTGCAACCCTTTGCCATTGATGTCAAAGGGGGAGGAAAAGCAAGTAACAGAAGAAAGGGTCTTCTAAAAGGCAAGCAGAGGAAGACTTGGAGGAAGCATTGGATTATTGGTGGATGTGTTGCCATCAATGCCAAAGGGGGAGACTATTGGAAATGTTGTCATTGATGGCTAAGGAGATGGAAAAGGAGGAGCACCTGAAACAACAACAAGTAAAACAGAAAAGCAAAGGTACAGATGCAACAGAGACATCAGAGGTAGCAGAGGCAACAAAAAGAGAAGTTAGGAGCAGCATCAGTCAAGGAGCAGAGGATAGCAAAGAAGTAGAGAGCTATTCAAGGTGCAAAGTAGTGAGGACAAAAGGAGGGCCATTGGATTTTGAAAAATGGGCAGAGTTAAGAGAAGAAGAAGTTCTGCCAAAACAAGAAGAAGTGTTTGCAGGTGGATTCATCTGTATCTATGGGAGGAATTTTTCAGCATTGCATGAGTATGATGAGACTCTGTAATTGGAAGTATAAATGGCTCCTATGTGCAATTGTATGTGCATTGATGATTTATTACATATGTGAGTCCTTCAGGGTCTATAAATCATGTTGAATAAACTTTGTGGCAAGGGTTTTAATGGTGTTCTGAATATAATTGATTAAGACAGGGTTGACTATGAGATTGAGAATGAATATACAATTGAGAAAATTCTGTGAGTGAAACATATGTTCTGGGAGCATGGCATAAGATGTGTTCCAAGCAAGCAGTTACGGCTTTAAAGTAACTACAAAACATTTGAGTTGATGGGAAGTATTCTGGTCAAACAGTGAGTACGAATCAATACCAAAATGGAGGCAATTGGGGTCATTGTTTAAACCGTGACAAAGGAGTAATTCTCTGTCCATCAAGATTGTGGTCACATATTGATTTGCATCAATACAGAACAAGGTGTAGTTTTTGAACTAGAAATGACGATGAATCTTAATAAATCTGGGCAGGCAAAATGGTAAGTTTGAAGACTAGTAAGGTAAAAAATGGAAGGTTTTGTGTATAAAGCCAACGGGTTGATGCTATTGTATGAAACACTGTCTTCATGAATATACACTTTCTAGTGTGTAAACCGTGAAAGGAAAATTCGTGTTGAATGACTAAAATGGAATCGTGAACAAAGCGTTAATGTTAGCAATGGAACGCTAATGGAAAACGGAACCTTGAATCGGGACCAATATGGTGATAGCGCAGAAAAATGAAGGCAGAACCCTGAACCAAGGAGCAAGCGGAACCATGAAATAATGTGAATAGTGAAAGCAGGATTCAGAACCAGCTTGTGGGTTTCGCGCAATTCATAAGCGGTAAGCTGATTTGAGAAAAAGAACACGATTCCACAAACAGAATGACGCGTGGAAAAAAGGGGTTTGTAAAAACCACCTTCATCGCGTGATTTTGGAGGAGCAAGTCACGTGCAACTTTGTTGCGCGATATTTGTTTGCATTCGTTCGATCCGGTTTTGGAATGCGATAAGCTGTGGACCGTCGGATCCAGTCGACGATTAGTGAACGAGTTAAGTAGTTGTGGGGCCGACATTTCAATTTAATATATGGGTTTGATATTCAGTAGTTGAGCGTTTGAGTGTGGGCTGAAGTTTAATACATCAGGGTCCTTGACTTTAAAGAAAATCGCAAGGCTCATATGATTTGAATTGATTTTAAATGTAAATGATTTAAACCTTTGAATGGAAAAGCGATAAGTGTAAAGACTTATAAATATTCAGAGCGCAATTGCATATGAGGAACGTTAACAGAAAGGCAAGTGATATAATCACTGTGGGCCCGAACTCTAATATATGGTGATGAATGATATTTTAATCAAAGTCGGAGTTTGTATAAATTGCTACAGCCGAAGGTCCAGGAGGTGATGTGTTGGTTAAGTTAAAATAGTGAAGGCACATATATATAATTTTATGCATTGGTTAAGTTTAAAAAGTGAAGGCGCATATATATAATTGAACCGAGATATATTTATTTAAGGTAACCCTTGGCAATTGGTTTGTTAAGTTGCGGCGTAATAAATATATGCATTCATAATAATTTACCAAGATCAAACTTTGAAATTGAAGTATAATATATGTTGTCGGGCCACATTACAATTTGAGGTTAATCCAAGGTCCAAACACATTCATAATTATACAAAGTGAATGTTGAAGTCCATTACTTTGAGTTTATATGTTTATTCAAGTATTAATTCGAATGCTCATAAGTGTATTGACTGAGGTATAGAGTCTGGATTTAATTGTATGTGCATATTTGAAATTTGAAGTTTATCATATGTATGCTCTCATAACCATAGATGAAAGAAGCTTCTGCGTACAGTATTTTAAATTGCCAGAAAATAAGATATTGAAATTGCCCAAATCGACAGTTGTAGAGAGTACAAATTTGTTGTATGCATTTTATATGCATAGAGAGAGAAAATGTGGGTCTGACAAAGGTAAACAGAGATTGCCCAGATTAGACAGATTGAGGACCCTTTTGAATGATTAATTTATGCATGAGACTTTGAGAGTTACTGGGGAGCTAAACTTGTAAAATAGATATATATGTAGCAGATACACAGTTACAGTGAACAGGTGAATATGCACAGGAATGAAAATGTGGGTTTGACAGGTGTACAAGCACATAAAGCAGGAGAATATGCAGAACTGAAAAAGACAGTGAACAAAGTATGCAGAACAGTTACCTAACAGCAGCAGAAAAGACAAAACCAGCAAGCCAAGTGTTGGAAAGAAGGCTGAGTGAAATTGACATATGTAACTAAAAATGTGAATGTAAATGTTTTAATTGACTTATATTGTTTTTGATGCATTGGCAAGTCTCCGGTAGGAAAAAAAAACTCCATTGAAAAACTGAAATGTATACAAATTGCTATATTTTTCTGAATGAGCTAGACAAAGAAATGAGAAGGTAGAAGGAAAAACGTCAGGGCTATTCACTTCGAATTCTCTGTGGAATACAAACAGTCATGAGGCAAACTCTATAAATGATATCACTTTGATATGCATACGAAGTGAGAGTGAGATTTTAGAGAATGCAGAAATGAAGCAGTACTGAGGCAGAGAAGAAGGAGGAGCTATTAGAGAATGCAGAAATGAAGCAGTGAGGCAGAGAAGAAGGAAGAGTTGTGAGAGAATGAAAAAATGAAGCAGTGAGGCAGAGAAGAAGGAGGAGATGATAGAGAATCTGAGAAGATGCAGAGATGATACAGGGCTGATATGAGGGCTGATGGACAGCAGAAGAGAAGGAACAGAACAGAGCTGATATCTAAGGTAAATCAACAAGTGTTTTTCTTTTGAAAGAGTAAGGAAGTTGGAGCTTCCCTATCAAGTTGTAGCTTGATAGATGTTAGTTCTAGCTGACTGAGGTAGGAGCCTCCTGTAGGTTGTAGCCTGCAGAAAATAGATGGGAGTTGGTGCTTCCACATCAAGTTGTAGCTTGATAAAATGTCAGTTGTAGTTGACTGAGGTTGGAGCCTCTTGTAGGTTGGTGTGTGCAAAAAATTGATGGGAGTTGGAGCTTCCTTGCAAGTTGTAGCTTGTAGAATTGAGGTAGGAGCCTCCTGTGGGTTGGAGCCTATAGAAAATCAGTGGCGAGAGGGAGTTGGAGCTTGCCTTTACATCACAACAATAATAAGATGTGGTTTTCTCCCTTTATGGGTTTCCACTTATATCTGGTGTCTATGTGCATGATGTCTCTGTGTTGATATGGTATATCTATTCTGCTTAATACTTGTTGCTCACATATTAATACTGCTGGTACATTATCTAATCTGCTTATTAATTGCTGCTCACAAATTAAGATTGCTCACATATTATGATGATCATGAAATGAAGGTGTTAATAAAATTTAATGAAAATTTTTAAAAAGTCCATGAATGTGTTAAACTGATTCCCCCCCCCCCCCCTCCCCCCCTCTCAGTTTAACTAAGGGTTCAAGAAACCTGATGTAGAAATGTGTTATTTCTAAAGATGCGTGGGCTGCAGAAAGTAGGAAAAAGGTGGCACCAATGCCTGATGATTAATGGAAGCTAAAAATAACCTTCCCAGAGTAGGCAATCGAAGTCCCTCGTGGGTAAGGGTGGGATTTCTTCTCGGAAACACCCTGTGCTAAAAAACACTGCAGACTAGCTAAACATCATAAGCGTGCATAGAAATGTCACATGACAAATATAGATCTAAACAGATCATAAATCAATAATAAAAATCCATCCTCTAATGTTTCCTTCATCTTCATTATATAGTATGTGAGTCTTCCCATGCCTTGGCCCACCTCAAAACTGCGTTGTACATGTGGACTTAAGTCTCCATGATTGACTGCGTTGTACATGTGGACTTAAGTCTCCATGATTGACTGTGTTGTCTCTCCATGTACTCCATCATGTCTGCATGTAATGATCACCCTCTCCCTCATGTGTGCATTAAATGCACCACTTCCTCCATCATCTCATCATGAATGATCTATGATCTTACATTTTATTCCCTTCGTGATCTTATTTAACTGCTTCAACCTCCATGATATTTCTCATAAATGAGACACGATCTCCACTCCTTTCGCATTAAGAAGTTGCTCCACTACTCCATAATGTAGATCTAGATCTAATTAATCCACATTCACATAAAAAAGTGGATCTTATTCATCTTAAGGGGTTATGGGTCCCTCCACCCATTTATTTACTTAATTAATTAATATTATTAAGAACTCTAATATTCCAATTGTATTTATAATAAAACCTGCAGATCAGTTGCACCAGTTTTCTAGGGACATTTTTCCAAAAATAATGGTGTCTTGTGTGTGTTATTTCTTTTGGACAGTTTCATGTATTCGCATCGAAATTAAGTAAGTGAAGGTTGCTTCTGTAATTTCTTCAATGTTTTCAGAAGTAATCTACAAAATAACTTGTTAAATGTAATTTACAAGTAGGAAAAGTAATTCAGTTTGTTGCACTAGGATTCCATATCTAGGACTTGGAATTTTCACACAAGGTACTCATCAATCATATCCATCCTTGCACTTTCATTGTAGATGAGATGGAAGATACATCAGATGGATGTAAAGAAAACCTTCCTCAATGGGGTGATTGAGGAAGAGGTGTACGTTGAGAACCCAAAAGGTTTTGAGACCTTCGACAGAGAGTCTCATGTGTGTAGACTCAAGAGAGCATTGTATGGGTAGAAGAAATCACCTCATTCTTGGTACACTAGGATTTAAAACTACTTCATCGGGTTGGGCTTCACCAAGGGTGAAGCATATGCGAACATTTACCATATTGTGGTAGAAGGTAAAACTTTGATCATTGTACTTTATGTCGATGATTTGATACTGACAGGTGATGAGCAGATCATCAAGTCTTGCAAGATCATTTGAGATGAAGGACATGGGGCTCTTGCACTATTTCTTGGGATTGGAAATATGGCAAAGATATGGGGAGTTATTTGTATCGTAGGGCAAGTATTCCAACAATATTCTCAAGAAGTTCCACATGGAGGGAAGCAAACCCATGGAGACTCCTCTAGCAGGAAACTGGAGGAAGGAGGATACTACTTCAGGCGAAGTAGTAGATGCTACCATCTACAGGAAGATTGTGGGTTCACTCATGTATTTGGTGAACACACGACCAGACATATGCTATGTAGTTAACCAACTTAGTCAAGCTATGGTTAAGCCTACTAAGCTCTTTTGGAAGGAAGACAAGCATGTGTTGAGATACCTCAGAGTCTACTACAGATTTTTGGCTATGGTACAAATGTACAAAGGGAGTGAAGCTTCAAGGATTCACAATTGCAGATTGGGTAGGGATTCCATTTGACAGGAAGAGCACTTCACAGGGCATCTTCAGCATTGGATCAACAGTAGTTTCCTAGTAAATCAGGAAACAAATATCAGTTACACTCGGTTCAACACAGGAAAAGTACATGGCGGTCTGTTAGGTAGCATGTGAGGCCATATGGATGAGGAAGATACTTTTTGGTTTGTTTCTTTGATAGATGGATCCGACGGTGATTTATTGTGATAACCAGGGTTGCATCAAACTCTCGGTTAATACATGTTTTCATGACAGGTCTAATCATATTGATATATGGTACCACCATCTCATATATTATGTGCAGAGGCAGATTATGTCATTAGAGTACATTCCCACAGAGGAGAAGGATGCATACATATTGATGAAGGCACTGTCAATAGGAAAATTAGAGTTCCACAGAGGCGAGATCGAGGTAGCACACAATCCATTTCTAGTTGAGAGGGAGTGTTGAAATTGGAAATAAGAAGGGCTTCTAATTTAATTTTCATTTAATTAAATTATAAGTAAATTGTAATTCCACATCACATGACAGCTTGTACGAGTTAAATGAGTTAGTGTAAGGTCATAAATTTTAACAATTTATAACAAAATTGATACTACACAATCTAGCGTGAAATTTTTGAAGCAGAACATATCAATTCACTATTGAATACTTACCTGGAACCGTGTTTGAAGATGTTCCTAACTCGTCATGGCTCTCTTTCCCGTTATTTGCGCATTCCTATACTATGTATTGGGGTCATAATTATCACCTTCTCTTTCCTTATGATTTCTCCCTTTATAAATGATGTTGTGAGGATCATATTTCCATGCTCCTGCTTGTGGGAAATCAAAACTTTTCAATATATTCTACACTAGATTCAAGATGTTCCTTGCATTGACCACAAATGTCTCCATCTTGTGAGGGAGGTTGAAGTCGCAACTATCTTCCTGGAAGTGAAATTTAAATTGCCACTATTGAATATTTTCCTTATGTACTCCAATGCAAATATTCAGGGAGTTAAGAATGCTAGCAACTGGTATGGTATGTATTCAAATCCATATACTCTTATGACTATGTGTTACTCAAAGTGGTACCAGACACCTACTATGTTATTGAAACTGAATTGTAGTTTTTCCTTAAGAAATTTAGGGGCTATGGGTAAAGGCTCATCATGTAACAAAGTCTACACAATTGACATGGATGATGACACATATTTGAAAAATCCTTGGTTATTTTATAGCTTCCTTACCATGGGAAACCAGTCAAAAATAAATAATATGGTGTTTTTTTCATTAACCATATTCGGATTTAAGTTCTTGAGGTAAGAAAAATTTTGGTCAATAAACAGATGAACTAGATAAGCTTGATACCTAAAAGACACCCCTTCCTCAAAATATTTTAATTGGGCATGATGGAAATATTGAGAGGGGGGTAAATCAATATTTCTCTGACAATTACTCATCCATAATGATCTAGGGGATCAAAATATGATCCAAGATCAAATTTCGTAGAATCACTTGAAACTAATGCCAAATCGTAGATCTCGTCTTTCTTATTCCAACGACGCTTGACTAGCCTCAATCCAACACAATATGTGAAATTTATCACGTTCTGAAGTTTTTGGAAAAAATTTAAAAGTCAACTTGCAGAGTTGATTAGGATACTAACTAGGTAGTCCGTACAGTGACTTCATGTTGATGTCAGCATGTTGACCAGGCAGTACAGATGACAGTGGACTAATTTGGAATTAACAAGTGGCAGGATCGTACAGGTCAATTTGGCATAGTTTCATTAGTTGGTTTGTTTTTGTGGTGGCCAATGAGAAGGTTCCACATGGACCAATGGGAGGGCATTACATAGCCCTAGGGAATAGTGTAAAATTTTATGGGTTGCCTAACTGATCCCGTCGAATTCAACCCCACAACTTGCTAGTTACAACTACCATGCTCCACCAGTATACCGCGCATGTGACCTATTAACTATGGGTCGTAGACATTTATTTAAAGTTATGTTGTGGCCCATTTTGGGGGAGGGGTGGGGAAATGGATATGACCACTGGTGAGATCAAAGGCGTAGGGAGCGACTGATTAGCCCGACCCTTGGTCACGTTAAACACATATGACCTAGTGGGATTTAAAACAATGATGTGCGAAAAAATTGAATTCAAATTTTGGGCAGGAAGCTCAATCCCTCGCCCTTGGTTCCATTATGTGCCATACAACCAACACCCAAATAAGAGGGCGCTAAGTATGGAGGGGTGAGCACATGGCCCAACCCCTGGCCATATGAATCCATGTGACCACATTTGGGGGTTGAAAAGAGGCACTTAAGGTTTATTGACACATTTAAGTAGGCGAAAATTTGCACTATTTGCAGTGGAATTAACATCAGTCCTAGGCGAATTTTTTGATCGACTATTTGCCAAAAGGCACAATGCGTTGCTCAATTAGCCAGTCTTTCCATTTTATAGGGAAAATAACAGAGAAATGTTCCAGGAGGCTTAACTTAGTGATTTTTCAATCTTTTTGAGCCTAAGAAGAGCCTACACAGGGGTTTTTGGGTGTTTTGAACTCAATGTCAATATTATTTTTGTGATTTTAGCACTTTATATTGGACAATTTTCATAGCAAATTCATTTTGTGTTTCAGACAGAGATTGTTTTGAGGCCATATGGAGACCTTTTTTATCATGCAAAGAGCCTAGACAGGGGTTTTACAACCTTCTAAAGGCATCTGCAGTAGTTGTTTATTTTTTTAGAGAAACCATTTTCAAGTATATTCTCGATTTTTTTGTAAGAAAATACCATTTCAAAACTTCATTATGAAGCAATTGGATTTTGTGATTTTGATCTCTAAATGAGTACAAGGACCTGTTGCCACATTTAGTGAGAGATCCATTTTTCTTTTGACACTATCATTTTTTTGCCTAAAGGAGTCAACTTGTGATTGAGAGTTATTTGAAGGAGAACATTTCTTTGAAGAAGAAACAATACCACTCTAGATGGAGGATTACTTTATGAGTCAAGATTTGTAATGTACTATTTTTGTTGCTGAGATCAATAAAGTGACCTAGCTATTGGAGCAAGGCCGAGAGACGTAGCTGAGGAGGGGTGAAATTTGTTATCACGTAGTTGTTCTCTTCTTCATTTTCATTAGGTTATGTATCACATGATTTTCTTTCATCTTTAAGTTCATTGAAAACTTAATTATTCATGGTTGAATAAATTATGAACTAAGTTAACTTTTAAAGACTCAAACTCAATTTCCATTTCCATTTCCAGATCAATTACTCAATTATTAATTTCAAATCATTAACATTAATTCAAGCATAAATAAACAACACATCACAAGAACAATACACAAGAAATATTTTAGGTGGAAACCCTTTGTTGGTGTTCAAATTGTCTCGATAATTGAGGACAACTAGAGACCATATCTTTGAGGATCTTATATCCTCCCGCTCTAGCTGATGAGGGTTGGCCTCCCTTTCATCATAGAGGGTGTTGTAAAGATAAATCCCCTCTGCGGACATAGGCGATCTATGTAGCCCTAGAGTGGGTCTAGAAACACGATTTTCTTTCTAACATAAGCTTTCCTAACTAATTCTTACAACACAAAGAGGAAATATACATAAATACCTTTTTCCAATCACTATCCTTGGATCCGTTGATGGTGATATCGATCCACGATGCTTGAAGGCCTGCTTCCTGCTACTGATGACGCACGAATACTTGTGGATGATCGAGAGACAACAACAAACGTGATACAATATATAATAAACGTAAACACTGGCTATCTAGCATATCAAGGAGTACCAGAATATTTGCATAATCATGTAGACAAATATAGAAAGCAAACATCGGATGTTATTATTGATAAATTACAAAAGGAAAGCTTACAACGAGGCCTTGATGTTGGAGGCGTCCTTAGGTGAAAATCTGAGTCCTTCACCTAGCTCAAAAGCATTCCTTCTCCCATGCACTTAGGCTTAATAACGATGCAAGCATGCGAAGGGATGAGAGTTTAGACGAGTCTGACAATGATCAACCAAGCTCTAAACTTGGGGGAATGAGGGACGTGAATTTATAACAAAGAGAAGGAGGTTGGGAGCCCATGAAAGGAGGAGGAAGGCCCACTTTCTAAGGGATGACACCCCATGGATGAGATCAAAGCTCCAAAATGAGAGAGCTCGACCTTATCATCTCTGTTCAAAAACCAACTCATTACCTTGGAGCTTCTAGAGGTCAAAGATTCTCCTCCATTTGAGGAAGTCCTGCCAGAAAGGGATCAACATGATTTTCCAATAAATTAGGGTGTTGACAGCGTTGGGCCAGAACTAGGATAAGGACATCAGCGGTAATGGCACCAGGAAGGGCACTGATCTAGGAAATTAGGAATTTGACCAAGTTTCTCCAGTAATCTTTCAAGGAAGTCTTATTTGGATCTTCAAGGGGATATGTCAGCATATTTCCTGATGATGGAAACATTGCACAAGATTCATCATGGGGAATTTCAGGATCATGGATGGGAAAATGAGCATGGTGACAAATTACTATGTAACCAGATGAGATCATATTGACAAAGGCGACATTCAGAGGCAGAAGCGGAAAAACTTCCATAAGAGATGAGTCTTTAAAAACACTCGACCTAATGTTCTCATAAGGAATAGAGGCCTTCCCAACATATGGAATGTTTCCTCCTGAAGACTCAGAGGGGAATAAATCAAACTGATCCACAGTTACTATATTCCCTTTATGCGGGAAATGAAGGAGACGAAAGAGGGTGGATACACACAAACCATAGCGTTTGTCCAACTACGTCCAAGAAGGAGATTGTAGTTCAAGTTTGCATCTACCACCTCAACATCCATGTTCACCATTTTCCCCTCCAACAAGATGGCCAATGCCTTGAGAATGTCGTACGACCAAGAACCTCGACCATCGAAAGCTTCTAAGGTATTCAGGGATTGACTCAATGGGGGAGAGTCGATGGCTTTATAGCATGCAACGAATATGATTTAGGTCTAAGCGCCTTCACCAACGACAATTCGATGAATATTATTTCCCATAATGGTAACTTGAATCAGAAAAGCTACATGATATGGGAGGTGAGGAATGAAATTATCGAGATCAAAAATAATGAGATTTGAATCTGAAGGATCAATCCCTCCAATGGAAGTGATTAATGCCTTCCATTGTGATGTGCATGACTAAAGGACCTCCAAATCCAACATCGTTGAAGGCGCCTGAGCCATATCTTATATAATATTGTAGTGTTGTGATGCTCCCGCATTTGGATTGTAAGACGATTTCTGAAGAACACCTTTTGGGGGTGATCGGATGATGGAGTCATTACTCGGTCTCTCGATCTGGAGAGGAGCATAGGTAGGAGGTGCAAAAGAGGAAGAGTGATCTAGGACTTCCGGTTCCAAATGAGCCTTTGATGGATTGGGATAATATTTTTTTTCTCGTGGTGATGGCAACAGATTGCGTTCCAGCAATGAACACCGAAGAGCTACCAAATGATTGAGCTTGATCTACCATTTGTGTATGCTGGGAAGGAAACAGTTCTTTTAAAACTGTCGGAGTCTCAGGTGCTCCCTTCAGAAGATGGGAAACTTCGGCACACTAAGTAAAATCCTTGGTGTAATGGTCATAATCACATATTAGATAAGGATATTTGGGCTTACGTGATGAAGAATCACCAACAGAAGACTTATTTGAATCATGTTTAAGGTTCTTGGATTTAGACTTGCCTTTACCCTTTTTCTTACGCTTCAAGGATTTTGCTGCTGTAATAGACTAGACAACATTTACCTCTGAGGTTTTACCAGGATTATTTTGATTCTGAGAAGGAGAGGGTGCAACGCCAGTATCAAATTTGGACTTCGAAGAAGCCTTAGGCACACTACTTTCAGTATGAGCCATTGTCCCAATAACACCATCCATCGAAGGCATAGCAAGAGACTGAGATGATGAAGGATTAGTCGAAGGATGCGACGCATCAAGTAACAACTCATATAGAGTCTTGGACTAGGAATAAACCAAGTCGAGGCATTGAGCTCTAGATATGACCTCCTCTTCAGTGGCACACCCTCCCATAGCAAGATCTTTTGCAATTTTGGCAACGAATGATTTTGTGAACCATTTGGTCAACAACTGATCTAGGATATCAAATTTGACAAGGCGACGATGACGTTTCCATTCATGGATGTGATTTGAGATATGTGTAGCAGTATGCTTCAATGAAGTGAGAAAATGGGTTCCAGTTTCATATCGGACAGGCAGCTGGAAATGAGTGAGGAAGGCCATGGCTAAGGAATTGAAATCGAAGAAAATTCCTCGAGGGAGCTCAATGTACCATTTGGCTACAACACTGGTCAAAGTGTGTTGGAAAAGACGAAGAAAAATAGAATCGTCAACCCAAGAATTAGAGGAACACCACAAATGGTATGTCATAACATGGGTTTGAGGGTATTCCCCATATTTTCCTTCGAACTTCGGACAATCTCCTAGAATCTTAGTTGGAATCAGTGGCCAATGCAGCTAATGCTGGATGGGGTCATTTGTGATCTTTCACACATCCGACAATTCCAATGTAGCCAAGAACAGTAAAGGAGGATGATGAGGCAAGAAAGTTAGGGGGTTCCAACCTGATTGATAAGGATTATGGCCCTAATAAGGTGGATCTGACCCGGATATGCATATTTCCCCCATGGCTGGTAAGGACCTTGTTACATATATTGCTGATAGGGACATTGCTAGGGTTGTTTATATTTCCCTTGTGGGTACTGAGGATGTGGACCTTGTTGGACATGGGGTCTAGGATAAGGTCCCTGCTGAACATAAGGTCCAGTTTGCGGCCCCTGCTGAAAGTAGGGCCTAGCCTGTGGTCCCTGCTAAACATGAGGTCCAGCCTATGTTCCCTGCTGAACACAAGGTCCAGCCTGCGGTCCTTATTGAACATAGGGTCCAGCCTGAGGTCCTGATTGAGCCTGCTGGTACTGAGGAATTTTATTATATGAAGCACCAGGTTGAGGCCCAGTCTGGCGTTGATGGTATTGAACTTGAGGAAAATTTTAGTACTGAGTACCACATTGATGAGGGAAAGGACTAGAATGAACCAGAAGGAGATTCATACCAGCTTAGGTGTAAAATCAAAACTGAAGATTTGTCACAACAACACTAACCAAAGGCTGGGGCTATTGGACGTATTGTTTATATTGTACATTTTTCCTTTGAACATAAGGAATGTTTGGTTGTTGAACGTACGAATATACTAGGTTTGACTACGAAAAGGGCTGCTAAACCTGGGAATATTGAACATGAGGTTGAATTTCCCCATAAATAGATCCAGAACTTAGCTTCCCCCCACCCAAAATGGGAGGTACATAGATAGGGTTAGACTGCCCACAGGCACAGATGAAACCATGGATTTCCCACTCAATGGTGGGTCTGCAATAATCGTAGATGGTGAAAAGGGGACAGAGGATCCAAACGACATGGTCATTTGACCAATGGTGACCGTCAATTGAAAAAAAGGTTGAGATACCGCGACCACGTTCGAAACAAACGGGTCGGAAGACGAAGGAATTCCCATTGACCAAATGGGATTTGGAAATAAGGGTGTACCACTGGAAGCTCCAGAAATGAGGTTTCCCAAAGAGGTGTAACCGTGTGGACCCGAACAACATAACTAGACAATATTTCGGTCCCACTACTTGAATCATGAGGTGTGGACCTGAAAAATTCTCCCTCGGAGGGGAAAACCGACGAAGAATATTCTGAAATATACGAGCCAGAAGTTTCCTGAAGAGTGCTTTGAGCAGCACTAATGAACGGAACGTCATTAGCATTTGACGTCATTTCATCCGGAAATAACTGACGAAAGATAGAGCGAGATGTTATTGGAGAAGCTCAGAAAGGGATTCTGGTCTGATCGAAAGCGTTGTAAGGTTGTTCAAGAGAGACTAAAATCGGATCAAAGATTGGATTTTGAGGAAAGGCCAAGAACTGTGCAGCTTGTTCGACGCTTTCCGGCTCATATTATTCTGAAGTAGTCCAAGGAGAATGGTTAGGAGGTGCTCGGGATGATATGGGTTGAAAACTAATGACAATTCCAAGCTCTTCACCTTGCGCTTCAAGGGGTCCAACTGGAAAACGAGGAACCTCTGGAGGAGGTTGTTGAGATCCATTAGAGGAGGGAGTGGGTGAATTCGACGATTTAGCCATGATGACCTTCGAGAAGAAGATCAAAAAGGAAAGAGGTGAACAAAATTACAACTTACCAATCAATAAAAGCTAGAGAACTGCATGGGTGAGATGTTTTCATGGGAAGTTACTTTTAGAATTAACAAAAAAAAAAAAAAAGGAATGTACTAGGAATAAAGGTTTACCAAGTATCCGTGAACTACAATATACACCTTGGTGATCAAATGAAAGAGAAATGACCAAGGGCTTAATGTACGATAACCAATCTCCCCGAATGTTGTGTTCGGTTTATCACATCTACAAGGTGGCCAACTCAGCTACATATGGCAAGATTACAACTTAGTGGTGTCTCCCAAAATATACGCAATGGTACGTAGGAGTCCAGTCCATAGTAATGATGTCTAATGTGTAACCGTTCGATGAGAGTGCCCCAAAGGGATTTCGGGTTGATTGAAAGTGTTGTAAGGTTTTTGAGGAGAGACTACAATCGGATCAAAGAGAGAATTCGAAGGAAACACTGAAAAACGTGCAACTTGTTCGAGGCTTTCTAGCTCAGATTCTTCCGATGTAGTCCAAAGAGAATCGTCAGGAGGTGCTCGAGATGATATGGGTTGAACACTGATTAAAATTCACAGCTCTTCACCTTGCACTTCGAGGGGTCCAACCGGAAAACGAGGGACCTTAGGAGGAGATTGCTGAGATCCATACAAGGAGGGAGTGAGTGAATTCGACGATTCAACCACGATGACCTTTGAGAAGAATATCAAAAAGGAAAGAGTTGAACAAAATCACAACTTATCAAGCAATAAAAGCTGGAGAACTCCATGGGTGAGATGTTTTCGTGGGCAATTACTTTTAGAATTAATAAAAAATAAAATATGAGCCTTCATCTCCTTTATATAGTTTATGAGCCTTCCCATGCCTTGACCCACCTCTAAATTGTGTTGTGCATGTGGACATAATCCTCCATGTTTTACTGTATTGTCTCTCCAAGTCATCCATCATGTGTACATACAATGTACACCCTCTCCATCATGTGTGCATTAATTGCACTACTTCCTCCATCACTTCATCATGAATGCTCTATGATCTTACACTAGGTGCCTTCCATGATCTCAGTTAACTGCTTCAACCTCCATGATCTATCTCATTAATGAGACATGATCTCCGCTCCATTCACATTAGTAGTTGCTACACTACTCCATGATTCTAGATCTAGGCTTAATCAATCCACATTTACACACAAAAGGTGGATATTTATTCATATTGAGGATTATGTTTCCCTCCACCCTTTTATTTAATTAATGCATTAAGAAAATTAAGAACTCTAATATTCCAAATATCATGTGAAAATTTGGGAATATTACAGTAATCACCCCTGGGTTGTAACGCAAACCGTTAGCGACAGCTCCTACGCTTAACGACACTGGAACACGTCTCTAGCCTAGACCACAAAATATTCTTGTTAATTCTAATGCTCCTTAAGGTAAATTGGGTTCATTTTAAGTTAATCTTGATTAAAGTTTCATTTTCAAGGCTCAAAACAAATGTTACCTGAATCCTTATGATGCAGAATAAATGCGAGAAAATAAGACTTCAATTTCGATGAATTCTAAACTACTTAGGGAAGAGAGACAAACAAGAATGCACTTAATGCAGCAATGATAACGCCCCCAAACTAGTAATTCAAAGCCACGAAAATGCAATTCTTTTCAAATTGAATTCACTTTCCCGACGAATGCAACTTAATTGAAAATGAAAATGCCTTTTCTTTCGCTAAGATACAAGAAATATATATATATATATATATATATATATTTCACTTTAAAATGAAAGAAAAACAAATGAACGAAGGAAGAAATGAAAAATTTCTTTACTATTCTTTCAATCGAACCAAACAAAAACTGTTTCAAGACTGCACAAATGAAATGTTTTTCACTTTTCTTAAAACGATAAATTTAAATAAAAAACTAAAAAGAAAATCACTTCCAATTTCTTTTGAATTTAGACAAAACACACTCTTCTATACTTGTGCGTCAAACAAACTGTAGTCTTGTGCTTGAAACTAAACCAAAGGGAAACAGTTAGAAATGCAGAGATGACCAAAGAATACACCAACTCTCTTCGAAACAAGACAAGAAAAAATGCGAGGAGGAGTGTTTGAAATGGAAAAAAGTTCCCAAACTTACAACAACTCAAAGAGACGAAACATACTCACTCAGAGGAGATAGGTAATTCAAACACATAGCAAGGAGATCCCTCAGATCTCACAGACTCCTTCAAGGGCCAGGACACATCGGATAATCAGAGGGGAAACACAAATTTTCCCAAGGCTGAGATCAACGATTCTGTAACAAGTAGAAGGGTGTTGAAAGGCCAATCAACACGGTTGTACTATATAGAACATTGCTGGCAGCGCTACTATGAGGACAGAAAAGGTGTTGGTTGCTAAAAACAAGGAAAAAACAAAAAGAGTTCTACAAACACACCAGACCTGACACAATGAAGTGACAAACAACCTTTACACAAGCTGACAGAGACCTAAGCAGATTTAAATTTCATAAATCAGAGAAATTCATCCAAGATCAGTTCGGGGAAGGAGGACTTAAAAGGATAAAGCTCCCCAATAGAGTCACCAATTCTGTTGTCAAGATAAATCCCCTCTGCGGACAAAGGCGATCTCTCTAGCCCTAAAGTGGGTCTAGCAACACGAGATTCTTTCTAGCATAAGCTTTCTTAACTAATGCTTACAACGCAAAGAGGAAAGAGACATAAATACCTTTTTACAATCGCTATCCTTGGATCCATTGATGGTGACCTCGACCCACGATCCTTGAAGGCCCGTTTCCTACTACTGATGCTACACGAATACCTGTGGATGATCGAGAGACAACAACAAACGTGATACAATATATAATAAGCACAAACACTAGCTATCTAACAAATCAGGGAGTACCAAAATATTTGCATAATCATGTAGATAAATATAGAAAACAAACATCAGATGTTATTATTGATAAATTACAAAAGGAGAGCTTACAACCAGGCTTTGATGTTGGAGGCATCCTTAGGTGAAAGCCTGAGTCCTTCACCTAGCTCAAAATCATTCCTTCTCCCATGCACTTAAGCTTAATCACGATGCAAACATGTGAAGAGATGAGATTTCAGACGATTTGGACAATGATCAACCAAGCTCTAAACTTGGGGGAATGAGGGATGTGAATTTATAGCAAGGAGAAGGAGGTTAGGAGCCCATGAAAGGAGGAAGAAGGCCCACTTTCTAAGGGATGATCCCCTATGGATGAGATCAAAGCTCCAAAATGAGAGAGCTCAACCTTATCATCTTTGTTCAACAACCAACTTGCCTCCCTTGAGCTTCTAGAGGTCGAAGCTTCTCCTCCATTTGAGGAAGTACTATGAGAAAGGGATCGGCATAGTTTTCCAATAAATTAGGGTGCTGATAGTGTTGAGCCAGAACTAGGATAAGGACATCAACGCGATCATGGCACTAGGAAGGGCGCTGACCAAGGAAACTAGGAATTTGACCAGTTTCTCCAGTAATATTTCAAGGAAGTCTTCTTTGGACCTTCAACGGAATATGTCAGCATATTTCCTGATGATGGAAACATTGCACAGGATTCGTCATGGAGCATTTCAGTATCAGGGACGGGAAAATGAACATGGTGACAAATTACTGTGTAATAGAGGGTATTCCTGGTGATAATCAAATTTGAATAGTCGTTGTAAAATAGTGAGAATTGAATATATTTTCTAATTAAACAAATAAATAGGCCAAATTATTGAATAAATGGTGTTTTAAATAGAATAATGTTTTTTGGGAAAATTAGATGGTAGGTATGTAACACATAAAAACTTATTAAATTAAAACTTCATTAATGATAAATGAGGTAAATTAATATATATCATAATTCACAAAATTTAGTGTCATAATTCATAAAAGTTAGTGTGAATTAAAAATAAAAATTAAAGAAAAGAAAAAAATTAAAGCACATTGGTGTTAAATACATCAAATTGATGTGGTTTACATAACATAACATCAAATATTATTATTATTAAAATTGCATAACAATTAGAATAATTTAATTTAATAATTTCTAATAATGAATATTGGAGAAATATTAAATTAAATTAAATGTGTGAAACCTTAGAAAATCTGAACAAGTCAAGTAATGACTAATAATTTCATGTTTTCAGTGAGAGAAAATTGTGAAAACAAAATTAAAATTAAAAAAGAAATAAAATTAAAAAAAAAATGGTTTTTATGACTTTTGAATTTACAATCCACATAACCCTAAATATCATGCATTCATGGAATTATAATGTGTTCGACAATAATGCATAATCAAGTTAAGGCACCATTATGGAAAGATGAACCAATGCATAGAATTGAAATTAAAATAAAACACAATTGAAGAAACTAAAATAAATAAATTACCATTATGGAACAATGAACTAGTGCGTAAAATTGAAATTAAAATAGAACACAATTGAAGAAAATAAAAGAAATAAATTATAATATCATTAATAAAACTTCGGTGTCACAATGAAGGAAACCATTTGTAACATGTACAAGATGGTCGTAAGCCTTCTTCCTCAAAACTACCATTCTACAACCTGCCAAAAATCTCTGTGAACAATCTTTTACATCTTCTTTTAAATGTCTAGAAGTTCATTTCACTTGTTCATTTCACTTTTAGTTCTTGTAACTTTCGGAATGAAATTATATTAATGATAATTATTTTGAGTAAATGTAATACATATTTCATCATTTAAATAAATTCTTGGTCAAATCTTTCATGTTTAAAATCCTTTAAATAATATCTCTTGCATTAAAAGAAAAGATATAAATTAATTCTCAAATATAAAACATTATAATAAGTGAAATTAAAATATAACTCACATTTTCATAATGTTCTGCTCATAATATTATTATTATTAATGAAATTCAATTTTTACTTTCGGTAAGACCTAGTGAAATTTTTCCCATTATATAAAACATTAAGTCATAAATGATGTATTTAAGGTGAATGTATTTTCTAAAAAGACAAGATAGAATCCAAAATATTAACTATATTAAATTTAATGTGGTTTTCTCCTTTAAATGTTGAACTCTTGCATTTCTATAAAATTTGCCATAAAATAAAATCTCAATGTTCATCTCATGCTAAATTGATATTTACACAATTTCTTCACTAAAATCTAAAAAATATAATATAGAATAAGTACATATATATAATATAATATAACAAAGTTTATATAGAAGATTTTTTATATATTATATATAAAGTAAATAAATACAATTTTAAATTTTCATACCTATAAACTTTGGAAAAATAAATTTTAAGAGTAATATTATTAGTGTCATTGAAAGATTGAAAAAATCATATGCAATTTAGAGTCCATAAAATCTGGATCGTTGAAGTGATTGATCAAGTAGTCATCAGGTGCAGAAGTATCGGATGGTTAACATTGTTTTGTAGACCCAATGGGTTTCAAGTTTGAGTTGAATCTCCCGTAATTTTTTTTTTTTTTTTTAATATTGATTTTGTTTATGTTATATTTATTTATAATTTTGTATTTTAATTATTTTATATTTATTTTATTTAATATGTTTTATTTAATTTTAATTTTTTTCTTTTTTATTGAAATTTTGTAATTTATTATTTAGTTATATTTTATTTTAAATTGATTTTTTTATGTTTTTTTTTTAATTTTAATTTATAATAATAGTTATAATCTATAAAATTTATGAAATTATTAATTCAATATTAATATTTTAGTTTTTTATTTAATACAATAATGATTTTTTTACTGGTTATAAAGATGATTATATCAATAAATATATTCCATGATAGATATGAAAATTTAAGGGAGTGATTTTTTTTAATCACTACGATATGAGAGGAAGTCATATAGCAAGGGAGGCATAAGGTGAAACTGACAAAGGTAATCAAGATCTAATTGTGGTCAAATTGGCGACAACACCCTTATGAGAGAAAAACCACCAAACACTTTTTAAATATTTTACAAGTACACAAATACTTTAGCTCCAAGTGAATAGGGAAGCCCCAACTTCCTAGTACTCTATAAAAGTATTCAAGTTTATCAAGTAGCTCCAACTCCTAAAAGGATGCTCCTATATCCAAAATTTACCAGCTCCAACTCGAAGGATGCTCAAATGCCCTAATTTTATCAACGACAACTTATCATAGGCTCCAACACCTTGCAAGCTCCAACTTGAACGAAACTTCACTCTCCTACCTTGCAACACCCAACCACCCTAAAGATATATATATATTGGTCTCTCCTACCTTGCAACACCCAACCACCCTAAAGATATATATATATAGGCTCCCATACTAGCAACAATGACCCAGTTACAAAATATTCAATAAAACTCTTTTAAAAAAAATATACTTCAGATGTACAATAAAGAACCAACCCTTTGACAACCTTCAACCTTTAGAGAAGCTTCTCGATGATACATGAATAAAGCATTATAATGAAGACATATCATACCTTTGTTGTTTGTAGTACTTGATAAAGTAAATCTTTACAACAGATGCAAATTATGAGCCTTTATCTCGTTGATGAAGAATGTGCCACTTGATGCCCTATTTCTTTCATTGACTGATCAAAAAATTCTCTAATGTTAATTCCTTCCTTTCCTGCTATAGAAATTAGTCCTCTAATGTTAATTCCTTCCTTTCCTGCTACAGAAATTAGTCAAATATATTATACCTGATATACAATAGCCTTCATAAAATATCAATGAAGATATGAGTAAGAAGAACTTGTATCTGTGTTGTATTATATATGTGAACATACCTTTTAGTTTAGCTGCTTTAAATTAGGACTGAAGATTCATCAGAGAGCGAAGGTATAAGCATATAGCATCAGAATCTTCCCAACCAATTATGCCTTAGGAGATGTTTCAAAGGGACGTATGAAAAATACAATGACGAGTCTTTTTAATAGTAGAGTGTGATCCATCAATATGCATGTGGATTCTTGAACTAACACACTTAAAATTTAGTACAGGCTAGAATTAGGACTTGCATAGGTTTGAAAAATATAGTTGATATGCTACAGTTTGCCCACAAGAAGTTTAGAGGGAAAATCTCAATGAGTTTTATATAACCTTTGTGCCAAGTCTAAAAAATGACTTCAGGTCTATATTTAGAGTAATCATGAAATATCTCTTATGGTGAAACCTCGAATAAGGTAGAAGAACATCAACGCAGGCATAACTAACCTTAGAAATTGTAGTACTGCAATCTGAGTAGGCTTCAAAAGGGGGATGCAAATTTACTCCATGAATTTAATTGATTACACACCTTAGCACTATTTTGTAGCAAGTCTGACCTAGGGCACATCCAAATTTGTGCCACAATCAATCTGCCGCAATAAACTCAATGATGAGTCCTCAAACGAATTGATCGAAACTAATCAATCATAGACTTGTCACGCTTAAGCCTTGATCTGATGCAGAGAAATTCGATATGAACGTCCTATCAATAGCAGTCTTGATTCGGCCAGTATTGTGCTTAAAAAATCCACAAAATTTGTTCTCAGTTCTATCTTCAAAGAATGAAAATATTCAACCAATGATGAATGACTGATATGCTAGCAAGTGTTATCCAATTAAGGAAATAGTAGTTGGTTTGCATTTGTTGGCACCAGAGATAGCAATAGCAAGGCCTCAATTCTAGGTGAAAGACCAGTGCTGCAAGACTTATCCATGAGCGTTGAAAATATGTTTTATAATTTCCAAAACATTGCTCAGAATATTGTCACAGAGACAGTACTAAACTGGCCTCAGAGCCCATGAAAAGCCTCGTATCTACATCAAAAAAGGAGGCCAAATACCATTAGAAAAATACTGATACCCAGCGAGACACCATAACAAAAATTTAATCAAAAAATTCTTTAGACATGACCTCTTCTTCAAATTGGTGTTACTCCATGAGGGTGTAGATAGATACACGAAGACTTTTCGTTTAATACCTAAGATGTTTCCAAAAGGAATGGCAGACGAGTCCTTTATATAGGATTCGTGGAGGCTTTAGTGTTGGAAAATCGTTGGAAAATCGTTGGAAAATCGAGAGGATTTACGATTAGATTATATTTTCCTTTTGATAATTGCTTGTGAAATTTGTTGGCTTCATATTTCTTTAATTATTTTTATCTTCATAAAAAATATCAAAATGTAAACATGAATATCACAAGAGAAACAAAGAACGCAATATATTGGCTCCAAGCCAGGGAAAAACCCCTCCAAGGGGAAAGCTTAGAAAATTATTTTCTTATACAATTAGATCAAATGAGATATCCAAGATCCATAACCACAGAAAACTTCCACCTTTAGATTCCAATTCAATCCTTGTTTCTTTCTAACAGATCTATCAACAAGAGACCAACAACAAGACATGTACCAAGGAAAATATTCCATAAATTCTAGCTTTCTTTCACGCTTCGGCCCTCCACTTATTCTTTGTCCTCTCTGCGATATTTCAGCCCAAAATCATCCAAGCATGTATATCCAAATGAGCTTCATCTTCCTTCTATTTATACACTCTAGAGGGGTGTGAATAGACATGTCCATTGGGGCAGTTTCAACTTGACAGGGAAGCCGACTTGGCACCTAGAGGGGTTTTGGACCCAAAATTACATATTAAAAAATAATTTTCCTTTTTATTTACAATAGGTCCAAATAGGATTTTGACTCTTTGACTCAAAAAACTAGAAGCATGAAGAACATGCTTGTCTAGAAAAATAATAATATTTTTTCTTTTTCTTTTTCCTTTTTTACATAAAATATATAATGGTACAAATTATGAAGACCGACACTAGTTACATTATCCAACACTCCATCTTAACTAGGGAGGTATTCATAAATGTACACCAGGTACAAGGATACACTCAAACTAAAATATTCTCATAAGAAGAGTCGGATTGATAAGTTATCTTTAAGAATCAATGTCATAACTAGCATCTTCAACATTGTAAGCCCTTAACTAAAAAGCTCTATTTATATCAGAGCATTATGCTGGGAGGCTTTACGTGAGACACCACACTACCCCTTAAAGAACATACCCCATCTGTATGTTCACTATGTATGTCCATTTAGGACTATTCTTATCTTGGACTGTCCATACTCAACAAATATTAGTCCTCTTCAACCACTCTTGTCTTGGATACCCTTTCCAATCCTCAAAGGGTGTCAGTCCACTTCCTATCTTGGATTCTCTATCCTCAAGAAGTATTAATCTCATATGATTATCCAATCCTATGGACCCCATTTCTCCCTCCATGGCCTTCACTAGACGTACGATTGTTAGTTCTGTCCTAATGCATGACTCATAAATAAGAGAATATAATATCCATCATCACTCCCTCTCAAGCATAGAGGATATTTATTACTTCCATTCAATTGGGAAGTCACAATCACAAGCTCTTTAGTGCACCTTCGTCAATTCATCGGCTACTAGTTTTTTTTAAAGATCTTCAAATCGTAGTTTCATGGATCCTCCTTTTCCTCTGTATCTCATCATTTTGAGATTTTATCTTTCAGGAGCCAGTCTATGATAGGGTTCAAGCCATCAAACTTTCATATCACTTTCTTCTAGACATCATCAACAAAGGCATTACACAGAGCCACTCAAAGTAGAGTTAATCATATTTCTCCCTAATCATGAAAGTGACCTTCATTTTCATTGAAACATAAACATCGGGTTATCTTCTTGTATTGCTACCTTTCAATCCCAATATGATGTAGACATATTGACCACATAATCCTCTAGGGATTGTCAAATCCAACCACTCAATGCTTGTATTTATTGAATTGAGTTCAAAACAAATAGTTGTAGATGAACTTGTCTCAACTGTCATTATGTATTTCTGCAACATTCTTCCAGGTAGCAAAACCATATACCAACCAAATAACCAATACCAAAACATCAATTTCATATTTACCTCAACATGATGGCCTCTTGTTAATCATCAACCATATTTATCATCAAATGTTTCATTTGTTCTTCTTTTAAGGATCCAAAATTTCTCACAACTGCTAGCACATGCATTTTTTAAAGCTTTTCCTCATACTCTTTCAAAGATTCATATCAATTCCTCATTCTTATTCAAGTCATCAACAATGCAATCCACACAAACCATGTGTTCCATGATCAAATCACGAAGTTGTAGGTACAATATCATCAATTAAAATCTCATTCCAACTAATTCAAATGCTTTTGCAATATGTCATCCTAGGGAGCCAAGTCATATTCCAAGAGAATCATTCCTTTGCATGTTTTTTATCCATATTGCAACAAGGTTTCACTTCATCGTTCATTCATCAATGTGTTCATGGAATGAAATCATCAACTGGAAGATTCAACATCATGGTCCTTACACTTCCCTCTTTCCATCATGTCATCATCCTCAAAGAGTTATCATCAAGCATGAATTTTTTCGTTGCTTTGTTCTTTCATCCTTATAATATTGCTTCCTTCACTATGTACTTGCAATTCTCATCAACAAGTACAACCAAGAAAAATATACAAAGAAAAGAGCATGATGTCAATCCTATTAATATAGGGTTTCCATGATTTCTCAAAAGTGTTCTTCTAGGGTTCTAGTTACAAACCCTAGAAATTCCTTGATCTAACCCTTATTAGGATTTTTACTTTTAACATAAACATCAACCCCAGGGTTTTGAATTTTAATCCCTAGGTTTTATTCAATTCAACCCGTTCTAGGTTTTACCACATACCCTAGGTTATCCTTTCAAAATTTAGATCTTCAAAACCTAGATATGATATCCCAAGTGCTAGGGTTTCCTTTGACAAAAAAACCAATTAAGGTTAGGGTTTTCGCTTCTAAGATTGATTCATTATAGGGTTCAATATCTATAGCTTCAATATTTTAAAGTCTTTACACATACCACAAACCATAGATGCAAAGAAAATGTCAATTTCTAAGCCCTAGAAAAGTCATCAAGACCTATCAGAAAGGAGATGCAAAAAAAATTTCAAGCATGCCGCAAAACCCTAACTATGGACATACCTCTCATGCAAAGATTATCATTATCATAACATCACTATGTATGATATGTGCCTCATATTATCTTTACCTAACTTACAATATTGCGGGGAGTTGCTTCAATGAGACATTCAACAAGCATTATGCCACAACTTTATGCAACAATATTCCTTCTTCATTCCATGTCTTTATGCCACAATATGCCTTCTTCATGCTTCCGAAGGGCTATATTACTGTCATAGTTGAGCTTAGAGAGTCATTGCTTGTTATACTTCACACTTTCCATAAGATATCATTTCCACAAATGGTATCCTCTGTCATATATGCAACTTCCATTTTTAGACACTATTATGCATACAAAACTTCAACTATAGCCTAAGCATAATCAAGACAACTTATTAGGTTGATGCCTTTATCATAAGTTTCATTCCTTCGATAGCATGTGTAACAAGCTTAAGCTAATTGTCAAGGTAAGTTTCTTAGTCACATGATTTTTCTTGACCAAGTATTCTTCCATGATCAATAGAATCTCTACTAGTCACCAAGTATATGATGCACCACAAGGTTTATTATCAAACCATTGTTGGAGATTGAGCCATTAAGCCACCATTGCAATCAAGCGGACCTAAATCTACTGTAAGCATATGTATCATGGTTACAAATATCGTGATATGAGCTTCAAAATTGTGAAATTCATGCCAACAGATATGAGAGTTATAGAGGTGATGAGATATTACCATATAGATAACAAGTCTTTAGTGCAGTGATCCCTATAGGCATTCATAATCAACTCTAAGATGTGTCCATCATCATAGTCATTCAAGACTCTATTAATGTTATGTGAGTTACAATATGGTAAACTCGTGACATTCAAATTCTTATTGCCATCATGTCTTTGTTATGTTAAATGCAAATGAGCAAGTTTCATAGTGAGCCACATCAATCTTTTTTCTATAAAATGAGACTTCAAACTTATATGTAATGTGATGTTTTGAGGTATTCATCATATCAAAGGATTATTTCCACAAGAGATGTGAAGAAGAGAGAGCCTATGAATATAATGTTGTAATCCATTGTATGATTTTTTCCACATAGGGCGATCTATAATGAGCTTATGATATTACAACCAAACCACAAATTGAGCTATAACCATAGTCAAGTGATAATACGAAGCTAGAATCTGAGCTTCTAAGGTTTTGGTGCGAACTTGTATCTCTAAACCTTTCTTGAACAAATGATCATATGTGAACTAGCAGAGACATTTGTTTATTACAGAGATAGGAGTTGTCGAAGTCATTGTTCATCACTGTTACACAGTAATTTGTCACCGTCCCTGCAATCCCCATCTCGCCCATTGGAGGGTCGTTTCTGTGACCAATAAGCGGTGTCATGCCTTGCAAATACCATCATTGCATCCCTTTCCATGAGGACAACATTTCTTCTGTTGATCATTTCCTGAGCAGACCCCTAAAAACACTTGTTTTTGCCTTGGCGCTGGTAGCCCGTTATGTACTCGCGCCAATGAGGAAAATTAACACTGAGCCCGCGCCAATTGGCGCTCTGTCCCAGTTAAGCACCCGAGCCAATCTGTTTTTGGAATTTTTTTAAAAAAAGAGGCGAAGTTTCGATTAAAAACTACTTCGTAGATGAGTCATCAGGAGTGGTTTCGACTGAATAACCACGGCCTTCCTCCTTTGGCCTCTTGTTTCCACCATATGGGGAACCTCTCAAAGGATAACGCCTCCCTTCCACTATTGTAGGGATCCCAACCTCCTCCTCTCCTCTATAAATATAGCCTCCATCCATTGATGAAGGGGCTGAATGGCTGAATAGCTAGTTCCCAAGAGCCATCAGAGCCTTATGCTGCAAGAGCCTTGATTCATTCCTTTAAGGCCAAATCCAAGCAAGGAGATTATTGTCGAGACATCCGAAGAGAGAGGTTTGTCCCATCCCTGACAGGATTTTTCGAGGCGTGTTCCGCTGGCGACCCTCCGAAGGATAATTCAACGTCATGGATATGGTTGTATTCTTCTTTGATTGATTAATGATAAGCGACTATTGGTTATGGTTCCACTCCTGTTGTTGATTATGATGTCGAGTTATGTCTTCTCTGACTGACATATAGTTGCATATACTGGATTTTACGCTTACGTTTGTTTTGTTTCTAGAGTGTGCAGGTGTCCGATCACGGAGATCGTGAGGATTGTGATCTGCCGGAGCTAAGGAACGAGAGTGCTACTTTCTCTACAAGCGACAGCGTTGGATTCCAGGTAAGCCTTCATCGCTAGTTGGTTTATTTGCAATTAGGAACCTGCACTATAGCATGAACGATTGTTGCTAGACCCGGTCTGGGCTAGTAGGGATCGCCTCTGTCCACAGAGGGGATTTACCTCCACAACAAATTGGCGACTCCGCTGGGGAGTTAGCTTGTTGTTTGCTTTATAAACTACAGACGGAGCCTGAAGTTAGCCAGATAGCCTTCGAAACGCTCTTGCTTTTCATTAGCGAAAGTAGATGAATGTTGCTTCAGTCAATCTCCGGTCTAGTTTATGAAATGAACACTTGGATTATTGTCTTTTCTTTTCGGTCGATTCTTGACTTTGCTTGCTTGATCAGCTCTTTTGGCTGGCTCTTTTCTGAGTGTTTGGATTTTGGTTCAGCCCCAGAGGATCAGATCTGACCTCTGTTTTTCCGAGTTTTCATCCTTTCATGGTTGGCTTGATTGGCGCGGTTTCCAGCCTGACAGTCGTGCCAATTGGCGCAGGTTGCCAGTTCATCACTCGCGCCATCCCCTGTCGGGCGCAGATTACAGCCAGACAGTCGCGCCATCTCCTGTAGGTGCTAGGGTTTACCCTTGTTCGGAAGTTTCTTTTGGTCAGTACTTTGCTTCTGGGTTTGTTTTAGATTCTGCTTGAAGTGGTGAGTCTGGTCTTGGTTGGGAGAAATTATTTGTTTTTTCATTTTCAGGTGTTGGCGCTTGCTGTCAGTTAGCAACCCGCGCCAATTGGGCATTGGCGCTAGTTTTCAGTGAGAAAGTCGCGCCAGTTGACGCTAGTTGTCAATGACAAAGTCGGGCCAATTTCAGGGTGTGTGAAAATTGAGAATTTGTCCCTGAATCCTTCACCAGTGTGTCTTTCCCTTCCGGTATTTTCTCTATATGAACATAGATTACAATTCTCATTGTTTGAAATGTCTTCTCTCCATGATTGCTTGATGTAAAAGGGAATGAATGTCTTTTTTTGATCTCTTGCTTTGGAAGTCCTCTTTGTGTTTGACCTCATATGTCTTGTCGCCTTTTGAGGGATTTCGTGACAAAGTTTTTGAAACAAAGATTGCATTCTTAGTGTTTGTTTACGTCTCTTTTGCATTCATCCTTCATTAAGAAGATTTGCGTTTATTTAGTTTTCATCTCATAGTTTGCTTTTCGTTAAAATGCATTAGATCACATTGCATTGAAAAGTATTTTTTGAGATCCATCATTGAACCTAGATTACATTGTTTAATGATTGAAAACTAGAAATCGCTTTGATTGCATTCTCTTTTATTAAAAGCATGCATTAAGTAGATTCTCATTTCATCGAAAAATGCATTGAGTGCATTCTTATCATTTGAAAAGGAAAATGAAATTGTGCATAGATTACAATTGCATAGTTTTCGAAAAAAAGAGAGTATTTTGCATAGATTACATTGCATTATTCGCATCGTTGAATGTTTGAAATTACTTGTGGATAGTGAAAGTCATCTAGTTTGGAAAAGATTTCGTTCGCAGTGTTGTTTTATGTCGCATCATTGTTTGAAGCTCTTCCCTTAACTAGATAGCATTCATCGAATTGAAAAGTTTTCTTTTCTCATATAGCTGCATATAGGAGATTGTCAGATGACATACGGTAGGGCCTTGAAACCGAGACATAATTGAAGATAAACATTAAAATTTATTTAATTTACACTAAGGCAGCATAGAAACATTAACGAAACATTTAGAGGTCTAGGCTAGAGACGTGTTCCGGCGTCTTTAAACCTAGTAGTTGTCGTTCGCCTCTCGGCTTTAGACAGCACTAGTACGACTTGTGCTCCTCGTATCGTCGCGTATATAAAGGGAGACCCCACTAGGTTTCTATCCTTTATCTATAGGAAGCTGAGTCTGCCTCCCTATACCCGTGATACACCGAACACAGCATTCGGGCAGATTGCCTGCACGTACGTTAAGTCCTTGGTTGATTTCTCTTTCATTTTGAAACCAAGGTGTATATTTCAGTTCACGGTTATTTGGTACACCCTTTGCGTAGTATTCCTGAGTAGTCATTTGATCTTTTCTGACTCTTTAAATTTGAAAGGATCACCAAGCGCTTGTCCTTTCACGCTTGCTCCAAAACTGAAAGAGATAGAGTCACCTTTTATCCGTTTCTTGACTCTTAAAACATGAAACGGTGAAGTTTCTAAGTTTCAATGTGGTAAAATAAATCACCCGCGATCACACGCCTTGTTAGATTTTGCCTGTTGGTCGTTTGATTATGTGCCTTGGTTTTTAGCCTGTCTGTGTGGTTTCGAGTTGTTGATGGCAACTTTTCCAGAGTTCACCAACCAAGGAATCCCCTCCGATGGGAATCCTGGTCATTTTCCTCCTTTTTGCAATGTTGGTGCTCCTTATATGGAAACGTTGTCCCTTCCTGGGTTAACTGTTGGGTTGCCTGTTTGGTTGTTCTCAACCTCTGTGGTCCCAAATGTCTCGGCTACTGTTCAATCAGTTCCTCCGCCTGAACAACATCATGTTGATTCCAAGGTGGACCTCTCCCCTTCTTCGCCTGTTTCTGCGTCCTCCTCTTCTACTTCGCCTGATGAAAGTCTGGATTCGAGTAATCAGGTGGCTAAGAAGAAGAAGAAGAAGACAAAGAAGAAGAAGTTAGATAAAGGAGAGGCTAGCTCTGCGGCTATTGCGCCTAAGAAGCCTTCCATTGATGAACCTTCCAACCCTCCATGGAAAGTCAAGTTCCCTTGCATTTTGTGCATGGGAGACCATCTCCTGCGAGATTGCCCTGGCATTCCCAAGGTACTCGAAGTATGGTCCAACGGTCGTCCGCCGTTGCCTTTGGCTTCCGGGAGTCAGGTTGGGGGCACGTCTTCAGCTAGTGCTGGTAAGGCTCCTAAGAAGCACGGTAAGATTACCAATCCCTGTAAGTTGTGTGAAGGACACCATGCCATTCACCTTTGTCCATATATGGATGAGGCCAAGCGAGTCTTGGACAACTTGATTGTTTCTACACCGTGCCTTCTGGTTGGTTACAAGCAGCTTTCTTTGAGTCCTCCACCAGCTGATGCCATGATTGGTCAAGAGTCATCCTTGGTCGATCCTGCTCCCTCGGAAATTCAAATTCAGGAATCCGTTCCCGACCAACCATTGGTCGTGGGATTGGTTGAATTGGCCCCGTCTACGGTGCACCAGGTCTTTTCCATTGAGAGTGGACCTCACACCCCCCATGTCTTTCTGGTTTCTTCATATTCCTCGGACTTAGAGAAATATTCTCCTATCCCCGTACCTCAAGAAGTTGCTCCTCCGCTTCCCGTGATGGAGGTCCCGGAGGATACCCCTCCCACCTTCGAGATGGAGGTCGTGGAGGATGCTCCTTCTTCTTCCGTAACACTAGGGGAAGACCATCTCGGTTCGATGGTAGCCCCTCCAAGTAGTTTGGTCGCTTCCTCTGATTAGAATCGATTTGCAGGATACCGCCTTCCGTCTTATGTGCCTTTCAAGATCACAGTACAGGCTTTTGGTCTGGTTGTACCCAGCACCATTATAGACGAAGGCGTGTCTGTTAGTATTCTGTCTTCAACTACTTGGAAAGCTTTTGGTTCGCCACCGCTTGCGCCTGTTACACAGAATCTGTTGGCATTTAACAGAAGAACTAGTCAACCATTAGGGATCCTTCCAAGGTTACCTATTACTTTGGGAGGTAAAACCGTCCATATGGACGTGATGGTTGTTCCAGGCCCCTTGGATTTCAATCTGCTCTTGGGGCGTGATTACACCTATGCCATGGGAGCGCTTGTCTCCTCCCTTTTTCATGTGGTCTGTTTTCCACATGAAGGACGGATCGTGACCGTTGATCAGCTTTCGTTCTTTGGTCCTGATGTGGAAACTGGCCCACCATCATCCCTTCCTGATTTCTATCCACCCGTCGTATCTGCTCCACCACAGGTCAACTATGTGGCTACCTACCCCGTGCCTGTGCTAAGTGATAGTGCCATCGTGCATCAGGTGCTGGGGGCATTGGGTCCTGACTTCCAGGATGTTTTCCTTCCATCGGGAGTGGAACTCTTGGAAGCGACGACTTCTTGTTCATTATGATGAGGTCGTCGGAGCACAGTTCCTTGTTTTGTGTCAAGCTCCTTAAAAAATGAAACAAGGTCATCGGAGCACAGTTCGTTTTCTTGTGTCAAGCTCCTTAAAAAATGAACCAAGCTGGTCGGAGCATGGTTCCTTTTCTTGTGTCAAGCTCGTTAAAAAATGAAACAAGGTGTTCGGAGCATGGTTCCTTTTCTTGTGTCAAGCTCGTTAAAAAATGAAACAAGGTGTTCAGAGCATGGTTCTTTTCCTGTGTCAAGCTCCTTAAAAAATGAAACAAGGTCTGTCGGAGCAAAGTTCGTTTCCTTGTGTCAAGCTCCTTAAAAAATGAAACAAGGTCTGTCGGAGCAGAGTTCCTTGTCTTGTGCCAAGCTCCTTAAACCATGAAACAAGGTGTCCTGAGGATAGTTCTTTTAATGTGTCAACCTCGTTAAAACAATGAAACACGTTCCTGTTCAATTCGAGTCTTTGATCAGATCTCGTAAAATCCCAGTCGAGTCTTTCTTTGATCTCGTAATTTGAACCTTCACTCCATCTGCCTTTCATATGGACTGAAGCTTGGGGGGCATGTACCTCGAATTGAGTCACCATGCTGGGGGCATGCTTACTTTTTCAAGCATAGTTTTTTTCCATTTCAAGCTTGTGTAAAAATGAAACCGGTTTCAAGCATAGTTTATCTTTGTTTCAAGCTTGTGTAAAAATGAAATCAACCTCAAGCAGAGTTTCATGATTTCAAGCTTGTGTAAAAATGAAACCATTCCCATTTTACCTATTGTGATTGTCATTTTATCAGCCTGTTTTTACTAGATGAGCCTTGGTTTTCTCACTCCATCGTCACTATTTGCTTGGTCGATCATATGCCTTCACTTGGTTGTCTTACCCGTTCCTGAGGAACCGCTGCGATGAGTGGTCTTGTTAGCCAGCCTCTTGACCTTTATTTTTTTTGAGCAGTTCCACCATTACCGGAACCAGTTGCTACCCTTTATACCACTCGTTCCTCTAGGAGGAGTCATCTTTCAGCTCTTTTCTGACTCTCTAAACATGAAAAGATTGCCGATTCCCTTGTCGTTTCGATCTCGTTAAAGTGGCCACGAAACGACATCTACCCAGTATACGTTTACCCCTTTTTTGGGCTGGGATAGATTATTTACGAAAAAGGAATACCCTAGCCTATCGCGACTAGGAGGTTCTCTCAGATTTTGTTTTCTACCTTTTCGGGTCTGGGGGACTATTTACGAAAAGGGACCGTTGGAGTTTACTTTTCTGCTGTCTTTTCAAACTCTCTAAACATGAAAATACGTCGATTTCTTCCTTTTTCAGACTCGTTAAACCCTGATGACATTGGATTCAGTCGTAATGACGATATTCGAGTTTATCCTTCCTAGGGCTCGTTAAATGTACTAGGATGGATTCGTCCGAAGGACGGATTTATATGACAAGCATATGGTATCCTCTTCAAGCTTGTGTAAAAATAAAGAGGTACTTGCCAGAAATGGTGGGGAAAAATGGAACCAGTATCATTGTCGTGTCGGCAGTATGTTGCTCTTGAACATGGCACTTGTCTACATTCGTGTCGGGTTGGGGATATCTCATCTTTTTTTCCACTTGCCTCCATGGGTTTGGATGATCCCTTTTGACCTCTTATTTGCTCTTTGCCTTGTTATCATGACCCTTGATCTTTTGATGTCAAATACTGCCAAATCCACTGTCGTGCCGCCGATATGTTCAAGAGAAGTTGACCTCTGCAGATTTCAAACTTCCTCTGATTCTCATCTAATCTTAATTCAAAAATACATTATGTTCCTCTGTCTCGTGTTGATGATGTGGGAAACACTATGGCCCACCTTCGATCAAGATCACTTCCTGTCGACTTCAGCTCATTATCCAGGAAGTTGATCTAGAGACTCCCTTCTAGTACCTTGGAGCCTGCATGCCTCAATGGCAGGTTCTTCGCATTCGACGCAAGGTTTTCATCATTGGCCTTTGATCGGATGATTCTGCAGGTGTTTGACGCCAGCTCACTATTCACATGGCGTAGATTGTACCTATAGTACCTTGAGGACCATTTTCATTATTGGTGGTACCTCTTGCGTCTGTTAACAGCTTTCATCATTGGCTGGTAATCAGGCGATGTTCTTGCATGTTCGACTTCAGCTCACATATTCGCATGCTTGAACTTGTACTTTTTTTGGGTCGAGATGGAGCGCAAGACCCTAGATTTTGTCTGTTATAATCTAGGTTGCGATTTTGTGGATTATCATGATTATTTACATGACTCACTGATTGGATGGCTGCGACCATATCTGAGTCTGTTTATCGATCCTCATTGGATGGCTGCGTCCATACCTTGGATTTGGATCATTGTATACTTTGTTATGGATGGCTGCGCCCATACCACATATATATCATGTATTTGAGATATCAGTTGTACTTCTCTATGCAGGTTTTCCGACGGCGGTGTTTTCAGTTGGACACGTTCTCGTAAAGCATTTCACCCCTCTCTCTCTCTCTCTGGCCTCATGCTTTAGGGGGCATCTGTTACACAGTAATTTTTCACTGTCCCTACAATCCCCATCTCGCCCATTTGAGGGTCATTTATGTGACCAATAAAAAGTGTCATGCCGTGCAAATACCATCATTGCATCCCTTTCCATGAGGACAACATTCCTTCTGTTGATCATTTCCTGAGCAGACCCCTAAAAACACATGTTTTTGCCTTGGCGCTGGTAGCCCATTATGTACTCGCGCCAATGAGGAAAATTAACACTGAGCCCACGCCAATTGGCGCTCTGTCCCAGTTAAGCACCCGCGCCAATCTGTTTTTGGAAATTTTTTAAAAAAAGAGGCGAAGTTTCGATTACAACAACTTCGCAGATGAGTCATCAGGAGTGGTTTCGACTGAATAACCACAACCTTCCTCCTTTGGCCTCTTGTTTCCACCATATGGGGAACCTCTCAAAGGATAATGCCTCCCTTCCACTATTTTAGGGATCCCAACCTCCTCCTCTCCTCTATAAATATAGCCTTCATCCATTGATGAAGGGGCTGAATGGCTGAATAGCTAGTTCCCAAGAGCCATCAGAGCCTTATGCTGCAAGAGCCTTGATTCATTCCTTTAAGGCCAAATCCAAGCAAGGAGATTATTGTCGAGACATCCGAATAGAGAGGTTTGTCCCATCCCCGACAGGCTTTTTCGAGACGTGTTCCGCTGGCGACCCTCCAAAGGATAATTCAGCGTCAGGGATATGGTTGTATTCTTCTTTGATTGATTAATGATAAGCGACTATTGGTTATGGTTCCACTCCTGTTGTTGATTATGATGTTGAGTTATGTCTTCTCTGACTAACATATAGTTGCATATACTAGATTTTACGCTTGCGTTTGTTTTGTTTTTGGCGTGTGCAGGTGTCCAATCACGGAGATCGTGAGGATTGTGATCTGTCGGAGCTAAGGAACGAGAGTGCTACTTTCTCTACAAGCGACAGCGTTGGATTCCAGGCAAGCCTTCATCGCTAGTTGGTTTATTTGCAATTAGGAACCTGCACTATAGCGTGAACGATTTTTGCTAGACCCGGTCTGGGCTAGTAGGGATCGCCTCTGTCCGCAGAGGGGATTTACCTCCACAACAATCACTAAGTCACTAAAATAAAATATTAACTTTAAACAGTTGAAATTTGTGATCCATAGAGTTTGAGTAGCAGAGGAGCGCGGACCATTGTGTTATGTCTAAATTATCAATGAAATTCATCAAAGAGGAGTGATCTTCAAGCATCATTTTGCAAACCTATGCTCTTATACCATGTTAGAAAATCGGGAAGCTTTACGATTAGATTAGGTTTTCCTTTCTTTGAAAAATACTTGTGAAATTTGTTGGCTTCTTATTTATTTAATTGTGTTATTATTCATAAATAAATATTCAAAATGTAAACATGAATATCACAATACAAATAGAGAACACAAGATATAGGCTCCAAGTCAGGGAAAAACTCTCCAAGGGGAAAACCCAGAAAATTATCTTCTTAAGAATTAGATCAAATGAGATATACAAGACCCATAACCATATAAAATTTACAACTCCAGATGCCAAGTAAATATTTCCTTCTTTCCAATGGTTCCATTAGCAAGGGACCAACAATAAGAGATGTACCAAAGTAGATCTTCCAAAAAATATAGCTTAAGAATAAATCCTTTCTTTTAAACTCCATCCCTCCACTTCTTCTTTGTCCTCTCTGCGATATTTCAGACCAAAATCATCCAAATGTGTATATCCAAATGAGCTCCATCGTCCCTCTATTTATACATTCCATAGACATGCCCGTTGGGGCAGGGTTGACTTGACAAGTAGGCCAACATGGCACCTAGAGGGGGTTTTGACCCAAAACTACATATTAAAAATATTTTTCCTTTTTATTTTTCTTTTCTTTTTATTTTTACATAAATACATAATGGTATAAATTATGAAGACTGAAACTATTTACATTCTCCAACATATAGGAGGGAGTCGACCTTAGGATTTTGAATTTTAAATTTGATTTTGGAGCCAAAAATTAAAAAAAATGGAGGCTAAATTGATAGCATAATTATCTCTTGATCATAATTTTGAATAAACCCATTTAAAATTAATTTTTGAAATACAAATTCCACCAATCTATAGGCTACTAGTGGAAACTCCTTTGGGGCTTTTGACTAAAAATGGGGCTTCAACCTTTAAAGCTGCATATATCTTCAACTGTGAGGAATTATGAGGTGTACCACCTACCATCAGAATTTCCATGAGGAGGAGAATCAAATTATGATGATCTAGACCCCAAACTTTTCATTTTTTTTCATCGAAAGAGGGGCTTCTTCTAGCTGTTCTTGGGGTTGACATCAATGAAAACCTCGGTTCAACAATCTCCACCTTTTTCATTGATGACAATTGCACACATAATCCCCATGTGATCATTTCTCACCCTAACTCCATGCCTTTGATATTCTTCCCTTTATTTCTCTCCCCCTTTAACATCATGACACGAGATAACTACCCCTGACGAGATAGTTATTTTTCTCTTCATGCAAAATGCATGGCTTCCCCTGTCTTTTTGGCTAGATGGAATGTACATCAATGTGAACCTTGTAGAATCCAAAGATTCTACCGAAGATACTCAAATATCTCTCGAGTTAGAGGTTTGGTGAAGATGTTGGTTATTTGTTCCTTTGTCCCAATATAATGTACCTTGATATTCTTCTATACAACCTGTTCCCAAAGAAAGTAACAATATGCTATCAATAATCAATCTATATAGTCTCTAGTATACTTCCTTGGATTCATCGTCCTTGCTCAACTTGCATCAGTCACCACGTGAGTGTTAACTAGCTTACAATATTCCATTTGGAACCTCTTCAACTTTTCTTTGGTGTACTTGGTTTGAGATATGAATATGCCATCATCTTCCTAAGATATTTTAAGTCCCGAGAAGAATTCAAATCACCAGGTAAAGACATCTCAAACTCACTTTGCATATCATTGATAAAAGTTTTTCTTAGCAAGCCATCATTGTTGCCAAAAATGATATCATTCACATATACCTCAATGAGAGTCAAGTTGTCATGTTCAAGCTTTATGTATAGGTTACTATTGAAACTTCCTCTTCTAAATCCTTGTTGTTTCAAGTACCTATCCAGACGTGCATACCAAGATCTAAGGGATTTTTTGAGACTATACAAAGCTTTATCCACCCTACATACATAATATTTATTGTCGGTAAGCAAAAATCCTTTAGGCTGCTCTATGTAGACTTATTCTTCCAATTCGGTGTTGAAAAAGGTCAATTTGACATCCATCTGGTACACCTTAATATTTATTGAGAAAGAATAGGCCAAGAACAACATGATAGCTTCCATCCTAGAAATAAGGGAAAACACCTCTTTGAAGTCTATTCCTTCAACCTATCCATATCCTTTACATACCAATCTTGTTTTATTCTTGGTCACTTGTCCATCTTAATTCAAGTTGCTCCTAAAGACCCATTTTGTGCCAATAACATTTTTTTCCCTGGATCTTGGAACCAATTCCCATGTCTTTTTATTTTTGATTTGGTCTATTTATTCTTCCACGACCTTGATCCAATGTTAATTATGGTTGGATTCTTCAAAGATGTTAGGCTCAACTATAGATAAGGGTGCTAGATGTCCTTTTTCTGGCATGCATATTTGTTGGCTTCTTCTGTTTCTTAATCCTGTATTCATATCACTGATGATTTTTTATGATGGATGATTCTTCTAGTACCATCATTTATGGGTTTTGGAAAGTGCCTACTAATTATATTTTGTTTCTTTTAGGGTGATAGTTAACTCTTTGTTTGATTATTGTTCTTATTTTATTCTTCCTTATTATTTTGCTACTTTTATTTCTTTTTTCTCTGAAGATGGGCCTTCTTTCATATCCTTTTTTCAATGAAATTCATCAAATGTTACATTGATTCTTCAACTATCTTGTTGAGTCCCAATTTATAGCATTTGTATGCATCACTTTTGTGTGATTACCCAAAAAATATGCCTTCGTCTACTCGAGAATCAAAATTTCATATATTTTTGTCTTTCCTCTTTATGTAGTATTTGCTTTCAAGGATTCTGAAATGCTTGACATTTTCCAGCCTCCCTTTCAATAACTCAAATGGGGTATTATCACAATTTCTTCTAAGCATTCATCTGTTCTGAATGTGCGCACTTGTCTCCATTTCTTGAACCTATAATACATCACTTAATTTGAATCATTCAACATGGTCTTGGCCATTTCTTCTAGCGTTATGTTCTCTCTATCAACGAATCCATTTTGTTGTGGTGTCCTAGCTACCGAGAATTTTCATTTTATTCCTTGTTCTTCACAAAAGTGTTGGAATTCCGTAGATGTGAATTATCCTTTGTTATATTATATTAAACACTCGATCTTCAAATTAGTATCATTTTAAACCATCTCTTTGTAAATTCTGAAACCTTCAAATGCTTCCAACTTTTTCTTCAAAAAAATTATTGTCATCATTATGGTGTAATCATTGATCATTAGCATGAATTAATTTTCACCATCCAAACCTTTGTTTTGCATTGGTCCACATAGCTCGGTGTGTACCAACTCTAATGATTTTGAAGTGCAATGTTCCTTGGTTTTGAACTCAACTCTTGTATGTTTTGCATGCCTACAGTGTTTACACATGACGTTAGTTGGTTTTGAAACTTTTGGAATTTATCCTATAGATTCCTTTTGGTAAATAAGCCTCTTTTGAATTAATCACATGAGAGTTTTGAGTTCGACATGTTTCGAACCACCTACTGTGGTTCATCATCAGAACAGAGCTAGATAGATGAACCTAAGGAAATTTTAAATACAGTAGAGATGCAACAGTTAAATCAGAACAAACATAAAAAAATAATAAAATATATAAACAGAACATTAGAAAATAAAAATTGAGAAAATCCATAAAAATAAGAAAGTTAATTAAAAACTACAATAGAAACTAATAACAAAGAAAATAAAGACTCGGTCATGAAATTATAAAATATAAAAAAATAATGTTATTTTTAATTTAATATGTAGAAAAAATCATAAATCCAAGTGTTTAGTCAATTTAATGTTCTTAAATTGCAAGAATAAATTATCGACCAGAGTCAGTAAACTGATGAAGTGCAAGTGCACTATATGTGCTAGAAGTATTTGTCGTTAAAGTGAGAGTAGAATTTAGAGTTTTGTTATTTTTTAAACTTATAGATCAGTGATGTTTTTAAAGCAATTTATTATATATGTTAGATGTTATTTCTATGGTTACTTTCAATTGAATTGATTTTAAAAATAGTTTGTGAGATGACTCCTTTCAAAAGAAATGATTAATTGTGTTTTTATCAAGTTGATTTTGGAATTTTTATGCTGCAGCAAACAATGAACTAATTCTAAATTACGAAAGCATGAGATATGATGCAGTTCCGATTTTATGAAAACATGAAAATGGAAATGCTATGAAGACAAATTTTTCTATCTACTGCAAATTATAGTCTGGAATGTAAATGAAAAATAAATAAACTAAAATATATAAAATATGGGGGAATGAATTCAAGAAATCAATCTACTAAATAAACATAATTAAAGTACTGAATTATTGAAACTGATCTTTAAAAATAAAGCATGAATCAAAATAATTTATCAAATTAAAATTACGAAATAGTAATGCGTTTGAGATGCATTAAAAACTGAAAGAAAAATGACCTAGTCTGCTTGCAGGGGCCCTCCACAACGCAGTAGTTTCTTAACACTATCAACGCATCAAATAGCACGAAAGAGGAACTTCAAATTAACATAAAAATCTTCAAACAAAATGTTCTAGAAATAAAATATGGTGTGCCCTGAATACATAGAGTTTCTATGATTTTAGAGTGTGTTCAAAAATACGTGAAATCTAAGCCTATAGATCTCTATTAGAATCGTTATACAATTTAAAATCATAAAATAAATATCATTTATCTATCGATTTTCTATTAGGAAATCAAATCGAAACAGTCATGACATTTCCGAACTCTATTCCTGGACACTGCAATGTGTTGACTGCTATCTTTGACCATGTAAATGTGTGATCTTCTTGGTGAATAGGATCAGATAAGCAGGAGTAAATCCATTAGGGGATCATCCTCTATCTACCCATATACTCTTTTGCTGAGCTGATGCACCAGAACCCTGTTAACAATGAAGGTAGCTGCGAATTTGTGGAATAGCTACGGAATTGTATTAATTTTGTAGCTGAATGTAATATTTAACAAAACAATAGGGTATATTAACAAGTATGAAGAATATGACACACAAATACTTTACCTTGTCAAAATCATGTGTTTGCTGCCTTATTAGGTTGTTAGTGATAGGAAAAGAAGGAAAATATGGACGCAAAAAGGGTGTCAAAACAAACCAATTCTAGGACTCTACACCAAGATTATGAAATTCAACGAATAAAACAGCTAAAATGTAAAAAATAATTTCACAAGAATATTAAAAAAATTATTATTTGACTCAAAAAAATTCAACAAGAATAACAATAATAATAATAATTGTCTGAATAATAAATAAAAATAAATATATAACCATGGCATTTTATTTAAACTCACATGTGATTTATCCAAAAGAGACTTGTTTACAATCATGAATCACATAAGCCTACATTTAGAACTCCATTTTTAATGATCTTTCCAATTTATCGAAATTTATGTGACCCATTCTCCTGTTCCAAAGACAAATTTCATCCTTCTTTAAACAACCTTTGTTTCCATTTTCATCTAGGGTGTATATACCATTTGGAGTTCTTGTTGCAGTTTCTACTAACCTTCTTGATTTTTCCCTTCCTATTTTGAATTTACTTGATTTAAACAAAACATGTGTCCTTAATCACACATTTGACTCACACTCTACAATTTATGGTTCATAGTTTCAATTAGAAAGACATCTTCTGCAGTGCAATTTTTTCCCCTTTCCTACAACCTTAACTGAACAATAATTTCCAAATGAGATTGTTCCATCATTTCCTTCTTACATAGATACAAATTTGTTTTTATGCCATGTTATGTGTGTTGAACAACTGTTGTCGACATACCATACGCTTTTCTTGATTTGATATTTTAAGGAAATCACACAACATTCATCCTTCTTCTTCCGGACTCTTAAAGCTTCTTTTGGAAAATCATCTGATTCATGCTTTGTCTCCCTTGGAAGAGTGTTCAACCTGCAACCTTTTGCTACATGTCCAATTTTTTTTCATTTGTATCATTCTACTTCATTACTTAGGGATCCAAATATGTTATAATTATAATAGTACCTTTCCTAATATTTTCAAGGATAATCATTCTGGGAGTAGCTTCCATTGTTGCTTTGTTTCCTAGCATAAGATTTACAATTCACAGCTTTGTGTTCAAAGTTATTGCAAGAGTAACATACACCAAGGAAGGTAGTTTGATACCTAGGAGTGGTGGATATGTTATGTGATACAATTTTTTAGAGATCTTCCTTTGGATATTATTGATTTCACATCTTCTTGTCTCGAAACTTCTGTTTTATAAGCCTATTTTCATCTTCCATAATAGGTTCCTTGACAACATATGCATAGTAATTTTGTTTAGATTTTGTTGACATGGAGTTTGAACCTTCAACAAATGTGGGATTATATCCTAATCATGTATTTTCATCACATGATCTTTGACAACTGACAATTTCATCCAATTCTTTGGCGTTGTTTGCGAAATTTCGCTAGATATCCCTCTTTTGTGCTTCATTTCGCACTAACACTATCTCTTCTTCCAAAATCTCCTTTGTCTAGGTGCTTTATTCAAATTCCCTTTTGAGTGTTTCTTCAATTCCTTGGAATCCTCTAGCTACACTTTTATATTGATGTTAAATCTTCTCTGATTCTTCAGCCTTTTTGTTGATACTTTTAGCATGTTTCTTTAGTTCACTCAATTTGTCTTCCATTGTCTCATAATTCATTCTTTCTACCTTTAGGACCTTTAAGGTGTTGATAATTTAGCCTTCAAGATACAATTCGCCTTCATCTTCATCTTCTTTGGGAAATTATTATTCTTTGAGAGATTATTTTATGTTATCCCTTGCCATGAACAATACTCTTCATGTTTCATTTTCACTATCACTATCTCTTTCTCCATTGGATGAAGAGCTATCTTGTTTTGAATATAAAATTTCTTGAAGGCTTTATGTTTACCTTGTTTCTTGTATTTTCTTTGATTCTTATTTACACTATGTTGATATTTTGAAATGACCTCATCAACATTGGGGGAGAACCACCCTGTCGGGGCCCTAATTAGACCCTTTTCCATTTGGAGTAGTGGCTCCCACTGGAATTATTGGACCAGTTTCCCTTAAATAAAAGTTTGAAATGGGATGAATGATGGTAATAATAGTTATTAGGGAATACTGATATATTATAACAAATAAATTACAAATAATTATAAATTTTTATAATACCTAGGTAGGTTGAAAACATATGTGCTATAAAGATGTCGTAACAAGCGTAATAATATATATTATTAAAAAATTACGATATTAAGTTGATAAAAGAAAATTATTTTAATTAAATTGTTTATTAAAATATCACATATGTTTAAGATTTCATTGTTCACAATATACCATAAATTTTGACAAAACATGTCAGTGGTGATCATGAAAAGTTGACTGAAACATATATGTGAGCAATAATAATGAACAATTTCCTTCAAAGAAAAGTAACAAAAACAATGGATAGTAGTACCCGAGAAACTATAAATCTTCTCATTTTGGAACTACAAGTGGTTCAACATTATCTTAAGAAAAACTTAAAATACAATAGTGCAAGTTCCAGTTCCTTATTCTCAAAATTCAAAACCCCTTTCTCCATCTAGGAGAGGGGAATTTATAGTCTTAATACAAAGAGGCTAAAAATAAACTCTTTCATTAATCTCTCAATAGAAACAAATAGTAAAATACTAAATAAGAAATGTTGTAACAATGTTTAGATTTAGGATGAGGACTTTCCAGTAGTGAGTTTCCTCAACTTGTAAATGTCTAGCATCGTAGTGAACTCTGGAGGATGTTTAGGCTTGATTCTCATATGACTGGTGAAAATAGACAACTTCAATGGTGGAAACATTTGTTTAGAAACATTAGATAAATAGCGAAGTACCAACGATTAGCTATGGGGCTTGGCAAGAAACTGTCAATGATTTTCAAGGCCAATTTTGGATAAATGCTTGATTCTCTCAATCATTGTGTGTAGAAAATGAAATTAACTAAAACAGATTACACAAAACACACATACAAAAACAGACACAAAGTAATGGCGGAAAAGAGGCTTCAACCTCATGGTATTCTTATCATTCTCACTTGTTAAAAGAATTTAGTGTTACAATTTAAATAGATGAGAGACAATGTCTTAAGATAGTTCGTGCTATCTTAGACTCCTTTGGTTGAGATAATTTCTCACCAAACACCCACCAAGATAGGAGTTACTAAACAAACTCCAATATTTGAGGAACAACCCAAGGGTTAGGCACATATTCCTAACTTGGAATATTTAATTAATTAATTTATGTTTGGATTTATTATTGTTTTGTGATAGAGGCTAAAATTCCCCCCTTCAATGATAAATCCAAATTAAGAATGAGGAACTATCTTCCAAGGTCTCATGTTGATCCTCAAAAACATTGCCTGAAAAAACCACCAAAGCTGGATGCTAAAAAACTGCAATCTGAAGAGACCATGAGTCAGTTGCATGTCTGATTCATCTCTGAATTTTTCTTGACAACTCCATCACGTGCCAAGTTGCAAAAGGATCCATCTGTCCTTTGCATGAAATCAGCATCCTTTGTCCACTGACAAAATTTGTTCAAAGCCCACTGGCTGTTGATGTAAAAAACAACTCACAGTTGCTTTTGCTGTGCTGAAAATCTTCTCACTGCTTCTTTGTTGTCGACTGCCCACTGGCGAATTTGTTGATGCCCACTGGCTACTTTTGCTAGTTTTTTCGAGACTTTTAGTATGACAGCCATCGTCAATTTCATTGACATTTTCCCCCTTTTGTCAGCTGAAAGGAGAGACACTTCTCTGGAAAGTTTCCTGAACTCCCCCCCTTCAGGTGTAGGAGTTTTACATTGATGTACTCCCCCGTTAAACTACATGAGAGTACTATCATCTTTTCATTGTTGGCTGCACTATGTGTGATTGTATTCAGTTTTAGAACTGAGACAATCTTTTGACTGTGGATGACCATTTCCAAGGGTAAATCCATTCATAATGTATCTTCAATCTGGCTGATTTTTGTTGGTTGTGACATTTTTCCGAGGAATGATTGGGCTTGCCACAATGGCAACAAGGATGGAGATCATAACACTGATCTTCCATTTGACTGGTTCTTTGACAATGAGAACATATCGGTTGGACTTCAACTTCTGGTTGCTTGCAATTCTGTTTGTCTACAACTTTGGGTTGTGTGCATTGCTGGTTGTTTTCAACTTTCTCAGAAATTTCTGAGGTGAGTTGTGCAATAAATCCTGCACTGACGAACTTAATTGGCCTGGAATAATCTGGGATATGCAGGTTGGTGTCATTGTTGACATATCGTATGCCTCTTCGACTCTTTTTATTTTGAATTTCTTCCCATGGCTTGATGATGGGCTTGGAAGAAATTGGAACTGGAACGACTTCAACACTTGAAGCTATTGGGATGAATGACTTATCATCTGGATGGTTCAAAGACTTGAAAGTATCACTCTTTTCTTGCGGTTCATTCCGTTGAAGTTGCGACTCGAGTTGAAGAAACTCAATGGTTTCATGTGTTTTTCATAGATGCCGTGAAATATCAGCAAGAGTTTCTTTGCTGATGTGCACCATGTCTTCATCATTGGAGATGATCAAACTGTGAAGAATGTTTAACAACTGAATATGTTGCGCCATCTGAACTTGCTCAATTGAAATCAGGCTCTCTTGTCGAAGATGTCGTGCTTTGAACTGTTTCACTTGAATGACAGGCTCACTTGAATGTGGCTTGAATGGCATGCTTGCTTGATTTGTTGCTTATTGCACTTGCTTGGAACACTTGCTAGAATTGTAGAATTTTCTTGCTTAAACTCTAGAATTCACGCTCGCTTGATGACGATCGCGTTTGCTTGAACGCTCACTTGACTTACTTGATGACTTCACGCTCACTTGAATGAATAGCCACGCTCACTTGATGTCGATCTCAACTTGCAATTGTTTTAACTTGTTTGGTTGCTTTGATGGTTGCTACAATGAACTTCACGCTGGCTCGCTTGATGTTTGATATTTGTACTGACTTGATGCAAATTTCTTGAATGAATACTCACGCTCGCTTGCAGGAGATGTGAACTTGTTTCTTGTTTGATTTAGAGTTAAAAACTCATGAACTCACTTGATTCTGCTTAAAGAAAGGGTGTCGAACAACGTCGAAAATGCACCCAAGAAAGCTTACAATGATTTTAATGATTTAATTAAAACAATGATTTCACTTGTCCTCTTAAAAATTCATTAACAATGAATTTTTAATGATTCACTTAAAACAATGAATTTTATTACAAGTTCTTAAATGGATTTGCAAGAACGCTGATATATAATTTTCTTTGAAAATCATTAACTTGACTAAGTGAATTTGCTTGTTGATGTAAAATGTTGATGTTGACAATCTTTGATTATTTGTTGTAGGTGTGCAGATGCATGTGTTGAGTTTAATTATCCTTCCTTGCAACTTCTTCGTTACATGTGTTGTGCTTGCTTGTATTGAACTTTATGTATGTATTAAATGAGATCATTTATGTGTCAAAACTAGACACAGATCATAAGTAACAACATGAAGCCAGAAAAAAAACACTCGCCATCACAAACACACATGGTGTACCTAAGATCCCCTTATCAATTTCGGGCGGATCTAGGACACTTGAACACCACAAATAATATGTCTTTATTGAGTATTGAGATCATCAACCTTTCATCTTTTACAACATTGCCATTGAAGCTTTCTCAAACAATGAGAATCTGACGCTCGCAAATTTTGGAAGCAAATGCGTTCAACCTCCTACAACAATGAGCTTTCTTTTGAAAAACCGATCACTTCAAACTTACAGAGAAAGAAAAAGCAATCCTTATCACTCCACAAAATCACTTATTGCTCCAAAATTACAAATATAATTTCACTTAAAAAAAAAAACTCTCACTTCACTTTTTTTTCTTTTTTCTTTTTTTAAACAAACTTATCTCTCCAAATTACAAAACTTTGAAATATCAAATTTATTACTCCAAAAAAAAATTACAGATAATCCTTATTACTCCTAATTACTCTAATAGAACATTACACAAAAAATATACTTTATCTCTCAACTACAAACCAACTCCCAACTCATTCAAAGCCACCTCATTCTGCTAATTCTGGAATTTCCTCTACTAATTTGGCAATGATGTACTTATTACTGCATATGAACCTTTATTGATCAGTGCACTGAGTGAGAGTGCTACAACTGTTGGACCAGGAGCTCCAGTTCTGGTAGCAGCAACTAGTTGCATGCCTGTTGTGGAGGCTTTCAAACTGTGCCTTGCGACATTCAAAATTCACAATAATATAATCCACTCATTACATTAGAATTATGGTTGCAGTTCAAGAGAAATAAAAAATAAAAACAAACAATAACAACCGACTGCAAAAAACTGAAAGAACGCCTATCACAACTTGCATTCTGATGCAAATCGGATTTTGCCAAAAAATTTAGAAATATGCAGATTGCTTGCGGGGGTGAATCCTCTTAATGCAGATCGCCAAATACTTTTTCTTGTATGCTTCTCTTAATGCAGATTGCTTGTTGTGTTAATCTCAAACAACTTTTCCTCTAAAGGAATAGTAATTTCATAACCTTCAGCCAGAAAGCTATTAAAACCCAAAATAAGGGAATGATGGCCTTTAAATAAATCCGTTACTCGAATTATAACATCAACTATATCAACCCTTTAGGCCTTGAAATATTTTATGATCTCAAGGAACACGTCATATTTCTCTCTATTTTCATTGAAGATCCTTTTACTAACTTGAGATATGCCATAGCATTATCTCTTTCTAATCCTTCAGAAAGTTGATGTAGTTCCGAGTGAAGAACTAAGGAGACATCAAATTCATGCACGAAACAAATAGAATTTTTGCGGAAGCAACAAAAGTGCGAGTCGGTTGTGCGAAGCTCCGATCTGTGGTCAACTTCATATCTATGCTTGCAACAATAAGAACACTCTTTTTAAACACACCAAATCTAGATATGGTCTATCGTAGACCCAATGCAATTCAGATTGTAACCAGATAATATCAAAGAATTTGACAAGTTGTGCTGGGAGCTGGTGCAACTGCTATGGTTGGACGTGGATTTTATTTAAGTCTATTGGATGGATTGCAGAGATCAGGATTGAAAAAGTCGAATTTATACATTTCTCAGATGCGACGAGGTGTAATTGTACAAGTCACAACTTTTTAGTGTTCTGAAATACTCATATTATCCTCATATACGCAGATTGTTCAGAAAAATGGAAGCCTATCAAATAAACATCAATCAATACAGTGAAGTGATATTTTTACTTACTGAAAAACCATTCATGTAAAACACATGCCAAAGCACAGGGAACAAAATTCTTTCCCTCAAAAGAAAAACTGTAGAAATCTGAAGTGAGCCACTAGACTCCTGACCACACCACGTACTACACTATTTGGCTCTTGCACTAGTCTGCAGGGTCGTGTGATGTTGGTTCCCATTCAATGTTCACAGGCCTGGGACCTTTGCTCCAACGCTTTACCACAACACAACCACAACGCTCCACAATACTGACAAGGGCTCACTCAACAAAATCGAGCACCCGACCTAATCTCACCACAGCTCTGATACCACATGTATAAAATGAAATTAACTCAAACAGATTACACAAAACACACATACAAAAACAGACACAAAGTAATGGCGTAAAAGAGGCTTCAGCCTCATGGTATTCTCATCATTCTCACTTATTAAAAGAATTTAGTGTTACAATTTAAATAGATTAGAGACAATGTCTTAAGATAGTCTGTGCTATCTTAGACTCCTTTGGTTGAGATAATTTCTCACCAAACACCCACCAAGATAGGATTTACTAAACAAACTCCAATATTTGAGGAACAACCCAAGAGTTAGGCACATATTCCTAACTTGGAATATTTAATTAATTAATTTATGTTTGGATTTATTATTGTTTTGTGAGAGAGACTAACATTGTGTTGCTTTGTTCCAACAAAGTCTTCATTATTGTCTTGGAATCTAGAAATGAATCTTGTGGCTAGATAGAAATCATATTTGATTGCAACATATTTTCATTGATTGATTTAATGATGGAACTTGAAATATCTCGGGCCTCATTCACCGCAACCTAACCTTGTTTCATTCTAATCTCTCACTCTTCAAAAATTATTGTCTTTTGTCTTCATCGATGTTAGGCAGATTTTCTTTTATACCTTATTTACTTTCTTGATAGGTTAGAAAATTATTCAACTTCTCATTCACTTCATTTAAATAATTCATCATTTTATTTAAATGATCAACCAAAGAATTTCATGTCTTGCGTTGTTCCTGAATCAATATGAGCTTGTTGCAAAAGATTTTATGTTGATTCCTGAGCAGAGTATCTAACCGTTTGGCCTCCTTCTTAAACTCTTCAAGCTGAGGATTAACACTTAACTTCTCTATCTTTTTCTGCATTTCCTTAATATGATTATATTTCATATGAATCTTCTTGTCATGTTGTAACTTCAAGATATGAGATTTATTCTATATCTCTACTAATTTATTTTTCCATTGTTAAGTAATTCTTTTCTTTTCTATATTGAATTATTTTTCTAAAGAGGCTTTATTTTCTTCTTTTTCCTTTAGAATTTTGTTTAGTCAACTGCTTTATCTACCGTGGTATAAGCATAAGCTCCTACAAATTGAGTCAATTTTCCTAATTCTTCGGAAGGTGTAGCAAAGGAACCTTTCCATAAAACCTCAAAGGAAGAAATTTTTCTAGGAACTAATGATTGAGATTGCTCGAGCTTTCTTTTCATTCTTCCCCATTTAACCCTTGCCTTATGCCAAGGATTGTAGAATATATGTAAAGGAGGAAACTCCTCCACATTAAGAGTAACCTTCGAAGCAGGTGTTAGCGCTCGATTCTGCCACAGGCTGAAGAAGGCAAAACTCGAGGCAACATCAAACCAACCTTAGCCTCGTAGCTAGCCCTACGAGGACAGGAGAGGGCTCTCTCCGGGTCAAACTCAGTGAAAGATGTCCAATAGGATCTGAGATGACCAAAAGCATAATTGATCTTAGGCTAGTAAACTGATATGAAAGGGTTTTTTGATAAATAATGGGGTTTTCTGGGTTGTGTGAGGCAAAGACAGCAAGAGTAGAGATTAAATAAAGAATGCAGATTATCTCCTGAGGCAAGGTAAGCATGAAGTTTAACATCAAATTGAGATTAAATGGAATGGCTGGACTGCTGAGGAGTTGACAAGGGCATAGAAGATGAATCCTTGTCAAACAGAAGAAAACACTAAATTTGAACAAACTTAAAGGCAGAGCATATAAATTATGAATTCTACCTTAACACTTCATTTGTTCAAATGGAAACGATCATGAAATGACATAAACACATAACAGGCTACATATGAAACAAAAGAAGACACAAATGTTAAATCTCATACCACAGGAATCTCAGGGGTCAGAGCTGCATTTTTAATTAAAATCTCTGTCAAGATCTATACAATGAAGCTCTGTTCTCTCTCCTATACTAGCGCTCAGAACTCTCTCTCTCTCCTTTTCAAATGATTATTTTAATACATAAACTATTCTAGAAAAAACAAATCGACCCCAAAACAGGGGCGCTGTTTCACTTGCAGTTACAACAATAGAAAAGAGTGTTTCCTCTATTCTAAAATAAAACAGCGTTCCTCTAAAAATCCTCTGATGGCCGACACATGGAGCGCAGATCCCGTTGAATAAAGTCTGGAAATAGGAATCGAATCCTATTCATTTGGTAACAGGTGTCTTTGTTTATTTTTGGCTGAAGTGAAAGACCAGGTGTCAAGGACGTGAGCCAAATTTTTCTAGTTGACAAATCCTTTTTGATATTTTCCCAAACCTTTCGCCTCCCCAAGATTTCTCTTCATCATCTCTTGGATGTTCCTTCAAAATCACAAATTTTCTCCTTAATGCTGTTTCAAATAGCTTAAGAGCCCGGATTAAAACTATGCGATCAATGCCAGCAAGCTCTGTTTCAGCAAAAAATGCCTCCAACACGAATGCAACCACCAGATTGACAAGAAGCAACACTGTTATTACATAAAAACTGATGAAGTACAACAGTGCTCATGACGTTTCAATAATTTGCACATAGCCCTTCATCCAAATTTGCCAGTTTCCCATAACCAATAGATTTAAAAGACTATACCACTAGGATAGTCATTAAAATTGAAGGCTAAGTAATCATCATTTTTGAGACTTGTCCCTTCCAGTTTAGGATTGTCCATCTGGCAAACGCCATTGTTGATGGGATCTTGCTTCACCTTCAAGTTTTGGCCACCAAGAAGCATCGGGTTTCATTTCAATATCATTATAGATGCAATGCGACTGAAATACTGGTCTATTACAATGTTCTCTAATGAAAAATTTTCAGACATATAGGGGACAGACTTTCGTGTATGCTGGGTGAGCTCTATCAAAGATTGAAAATCAAAACAACCCATATGTTCACAAGGTTTAAACCTTCCAGCTGCTCTTATACGCGATTCACTCATCGGACAACGGAGATTCACTGTAACAGAATCTGAAACAACTTCAAGATCACTATCACCATCTTCACCATTATAAAAATTGTTTCCTTGCACTAACTTTGTCATTTAAAACGAACATCCACTCTGCAACAAAGCAAATGCTGCAATCTGTGCTTCCACCAATCACAAATCTGATTGAACAATGAGCCACTTCTGTTCCACGAGGAAAAATCCAAGCCTGGGCGCAAAAATGAATTTCTGGGTTCTGTTGGCGAGTGGGTCGCTCTCCTCCGAGTGGGTCGCTCGGCCCAGGTGGGTCGCTCACGTTGTAATTTTACACTGCGAAAATTATCCAAGTGGGTCGCTCTGCCCAGGGGGGTCGCTCGCGCCCAAGTGGGTCGCTCGAGCTCCAAAACCAGTCCAGAACTATGAAACCTTGCACATGGCCTTCAAAACTTGACTTCGGCCTCCAACTTCACTAATCCGATCTCTGCCTTGAGAATTGGTGAACCACGAACTCCATGAACAGCATCCGGATCTGCAACGTCCATGAGGTCCATGATTTCTACAAGTAGAGTGATTGCCTTTGCTATGAACTCTCTGTCCAAACTCGAATTGCAGAGAATATGCTTTGCAGAAGCTGGTGTTGTATGAAATCTCTTCTATGTACATCGAATATGGAGTCAAGTAGTCCAAAAGATTGCTGCGGAAGTCAAGCAAGAATTTGTCATGGCTAGAACATGATCGCGACTGCCTCGTAGAATCCACCTCCTTATGTATACACGCTGCGCTAGGCAACAAACCCGCAGGCCTATGCTTGTCAAGAGATTAAAGCATGCCTTTCATTCTAGCATTCCGACTCAAGTAACCGCATCCGAGCAACCAAATGTATGGAGAGTCAGAGAATCAAATGACAATCGTAATAAGACAAGCCTTCTAGACCAGACCAAACAAATGGACATGATCGTCGATGATGTTTTGTTTTCGTTTCGTGCTTGTGCAGATAGGATTGAGTCACTATGGGAAGAGCTGGAGAATTTGATACATATTCTAAAAAACACATTTAATGATTTCTTCTTCAAAACAGGGTTTTGAAGAAGAATCAATTTCATATTGATGACATTCCTGAAATAAACACCTATTGAACCTTCCTCTAGTCTGCAAAAATTAAAAATGACTCTTTTCTGGACCAGAGTAACATCAGTGACTGCAAATGACAAGTGATGAACCTTGGTGAATTTGACTACAGCGGGCTGACAAGACGGAGTCTAACATTGGCTCCAATGGGGATGGCAGTTGCCGCTTCTTGGAGGTGCCAAGAACCGCAGAGCTTTGGGAGAGCAGACAGTGCCTCCATCCATTGGGCGATGGAATCATTATTCTGACAAACAAACTAAAGACTGATAACTCAACTGGAAAATCGACTCAAACTGACTTAATGCAAACTGAAATGACTGAATTAAACAAAAACTTCCTGAAAAGGGCAGCGGTCCATCAAAATTTCAAAACCCTGATGGCAACCCCCTGCATACTGATGTGATATGTACAATCATGTATAATTGGCTTTCCAATGCAACCAATCCAGCAGATGGCTACACCTCAAATTTCTGCTCTTACTCTCTTCAAGTAGGCAGAATGCTAAACCTGTAGGCAACTCAACACAATCACTGAAACCAAAGCTCATGAAAATAAACCAGGCAACATTTATCCTTTCTAATGCTTGCAAAAGAATGCTGAAGGGATCTTGAAAATCCTGAAGCACTGGCTTATCTGGAGATCCAGCTGCAAAAATACTAGTATTCACCTCACTCTGATCTGAAAGGACAATTGATTTCTGAGGGATAGAAATGCACAAATCTGCCATCTGAGTGTTAGCTGTAGGTTCCTTGACCATGAGCAATTCTGGCATATACTCTTCAATTTCATGATCTAGGTCATTCTTAAACAAAAAACAATCTTCAAGATGATCAAACATGACAGCCTTATCATCTTTGTGAAGGAAAAAATTATCTGTTTGCTGATCTACACAACTGATTACAAGACAATCATCTTTTTCAACAGAGGAAGAAATTTCACCAACACTTTCCTGATTATGTATGCACTGCAAATCTGTTGTAGTTTTGGCTGAAACATGACCTTTCAAAAGTAGATCTATCTCATCTTCAGACAAAGGAGACAATGCCTTTTGTTTTCTTCTGCTTAAACAGTAATTATCTTCATATGACAGGGCATTCAAACTATCATTCATTACTGAGTTATTGAAAGGAGATTTATCACTTACTTGCACAAAGATCTCATTTTGATTTTCATGAACTGACTGGATTGCTTCTTCATGAAGGCTGTGTTCTAATGATGGGCTGACAGTATGACTGAGAACATTTGGATCCATTACTGTGTCGTCTGCATCCCAGATGATTTCAACAGCAGAGTTCTCCTTGATGGGCTTCAGCACAAGATATACTTGGTCATCCTGATCTGAATCTGAATCTGAAGTAGCTGTCTGGACATTATCACAATCTGCAATTAGTACTGGACTTACTTGCATACTGCTGTCTTCTGTGGGCAGATCTGAAATGACATTCTCCCTTTCATCATTTTCAGCCATGTGACAAATTTCAACCTGCTGATCTACAAGGCTGCTTACAGGACTGTCATCCTTTTCAGAAAAGGAAAAAGTTCCACCATCACCTTCTTGACCATGTGCACACTGCAGATCGGCGTTAACTTGAGCTGGAACATGACCTTTCAATAGCTGATCTATCTCATCTTCAGATAGAGGAGATAATACCTTATGTTTTCTTTGGCTCAAACAATGATTGTCTTCATTGATTTCAAGTGAAGGAGTATACAAATTTTCCTCATACTGCTGATCCATTTTATGTAATTCCTGTTCACTGTCAACATGCAAAATGGATTCATTTTCCACCGTACTAAGATCTTGATCCTGCTGCAAATTTTCATGATCGTCTTTATGCTGCTGAAATGGATTTTCATACAGGGCTTCCATGATCTCATCATCCATGAAATTATCATCTTCATAATATTTCTCAAGGCTTTCAATAAAAGTAGAAGCATGTTTGCAACAATCATGAACTAAATTTAACGATGGATAAGATACTTGATATCTTTCAATGAACAAGGCATGAAAATCCTTTAAACAATAAATACAGGCCAGCGGAAAATTTTCATACCAAGATTGGGCTTCACCTTCTAGAGTGGCTAGGAATATCTTCATCAAACAATCTTCAGGAAAAGCCACCTTCAACTTGCGAATATGCATGTGAAATCTAATAAGATGTAAAGAAGCATCCTTCTTACCATCATCTTTAAACGTAGGCAGATTCCTTGACCAATCTACCTTGGGCATCTTATTCGGAAAACCTGGAATGTGATCTCGGCTCATGGGAGCATATCTTCTTGTGATTCGGTCCATCTTGAAAATCTCACAGCTACTGATCTCCCTGCAGTGAAGTCACCATGAAGCATCGATTTCTGGATTGTTCAGTGAATGAAGTCGCCAGGTGAATGATTTCAGCCTTCTTATGTCTGATCGTTGTCCACCATCAACAATCAGATCTGAACTTGATACACGTACTGGGGCAATTTACAAGTTAAATGCTACGATTACAAGTTAAACCGGAGATCGACTGAAGCAGCGTTTATCTACTTCGCTGATGCATAGCAACAGCGTTTCGAAGGCTACCTGGCGTGACTTCAGACTCCGTCTATAACAAGCAAACGTTTTGAGTTGTTTCCCCAGTATGGTCGCCACTATGTTAGCGCTCAAATCTGCCTCAGGCTGAAGAAGGCGAGGTTCGAGGCAACATCAAACCAACCTTAGCCTCGTAGCTAGCCCTACGAGGACAGGAGAGGGCTCTCTCCGGGTCAAACTCAGTGAAAGATGTCCAATAGGATCTGAGATGACCAAAAGCATAACTGATCTTAGGCTAGTAAACTGATATGAAAGGGTTTTTTGATAAATAATGGGGTTTTCTGGGCTGTGTGAGGCAAAGACAGCAAGAGCAGAGATTAAATAAAGAATGCAGATTATCTCCTGAGGCAAGGTAAGCATGAAGTTTAACATCAAATTGAGATTAAATGGAATGGCTGGACTGCTGAGGAGTTGACAAGGGCATAGAAGATGAATCCTTGTCAAACAGAAGAAAACACTAAATTTGAACAAACTTAAAGACAGAGCATATAAATTATGAATTCTACCTTAACACTTCATTTGTTCAAATGGAAACGATTATGAAATGACATAAACACATAACAGGCTACATATGAAACAAAAGAAGACACAAATGTTAAATCTCATACCACAGGAATCTCAGGGGTCAGAGCTGCATTTTTAATTAAAATCTCTGTCAAGATCTATACAATGAAGCTCTGTTCTCTCTCCTATACTAGTGCTCAGAACTCTCTCTCTCTCCTTTTCAAATGATTATTTTAATACATAAACTATTCTAGAAAAAACAAATCGACCCCAAAACAGGGGCGCTGTTTCACTTGCAGTTACAACAATAGAAAAGAGCGTTTCCTCTATTCTAAAATAAAACAGCGTTCCTCTAAAAATCCTCTGATGGCCGACACATGGAGCGCAGATCCCGTTGAATAAAGTCTGGAAATAGGAACCGAATCCTATTCATTTGGTAACAGGTGTCTTTGTTTATTTTTGGTTGAAGTGAAGGGCCAGGTGTCAAGGACGTGAGCCAAATTTTTCTAGTTGACAAATCCTTTTTGGATATTTTCCCAAACCTTTCGCTCTCCTCGAGATTTCTCTTCATCATCTGTGGATGTTCCTTCAAAAATCACAGCTTTCCCACGTTGCTCTAGCAGCTTAAGAGCCCAGATTAAAACTATGCGATCAATGCCAGCAAGCTCTGTTTCAGCAAAAAATGCCTCCAACACGAATGCAACCACCAGATTGACAAGAAGCAACACCGTTATTACATAAAAATTGATGAAGTACAGCAGTGCTCATAACGTTTCAATAATTTGCACATAGCCCTTCATCCAAATTTGCCAGTTTCTCATAACCAATAGATTTAAAAGACCATACCACTGGGATAGTCATTAAAATTGAAGGCTAAGTAATCATCATTTTTGAGACTTGTCCCTTCCAGTTTAGGATTGTCCATCTGGCAAGTGCCATTGTTGATGGGATCTTGCTTCACCTTCAAGTTTTGGCCACCAAGAAGCATCGGGTTTCATTTCAATATCATTATAGATGCAATGCGACTGAAATACTGGTCTATTACAATGTTCTCTAATGAAAAATTTTCAGACATATAGGGGACAGACTTTCGTGTATGCTGGGTGAGCTCTATCAAAGATTGAAAATCAAAACAACCCATATGTTCACAAGGTTTAAACCTTCCAGCTTCTCTTATACGCGATTCACTCATCGGACAACGGAGATTCACTGTAACAGAATCTGAAACAACTTCAAGATCACTATCACCATCTTCACCATTATAAAAACTGTTTCCTTGCACTAACTTTGTCATTTAAAACAAACATCCACTCTGCAACAAAGCAAACGCTGCAATCTGCGCTTCCACCAATCACAAATCCGATTGAACAATGAGCCACTTCTGTTCCACGAGGAAAAATCCAAGCCTGGGCGCAAAAATGAATTTCTGGGTTCTGATTTTAAGTGGGTCGCTCTGCTCTGAGTGGGTCGCTCTGCCCAGGTGGGTCGCTCACGTTGTAATTTTACATTGTGAAAATCGCCCCAGTGGGTCGCTCTGCCCAGGTGGGTCGCTCTTGCTCCACAACCCAGTCCAGAACTATGGAACCTTGCACATGGCCTTCAAAACTTGACCTCGGCCTCCAACTTCACTAATCTGATCTTTGCCTTGAATTGGTGAACCACGAACTCCACGAACAGCATCAGGATCTGCAACGTCTATGAGGTCCATGATTTCTATAAGTAGAGTGATTGCCTTTGTTATGAACTCTCTGTCCAAACTCGAATTGCAGAGAATATGCTTTGCAGAAACTGGTGTTGTATGAAATCTCTTCTATGTACATTGAACATGGAGTCAAGTAGTTCAGTATTGTTGTGTGGTTAAGCAAGAATTGGTTTGCAGAAGTTAGAATTGTGATTGCCTAGAGGAAGTCCACCTCCTTATATACATTCTTTGAGAAATGAGCAACAACAGCCAGCAGACTATGCTTGTCAGAGATTAAAGTATGCCTTTCATTCCAGTGATTCCTTGACTAAGTAACCAGATCTGAGCAACCAAATGTATGGAGAGCTGTATAACCAAATGACAACTGTAATAAGACAGCTTCTAGACCAGATCAAACAAATGGACATGATTGTTGATGATGTTTTGTTTTCTTTTGTTTGTGCTTTTGCAGAGATAGGAGCTGAGCTGCTGCCTTGTGAAGAGCTGGAGAATTTGATACATATTCTAAAAAACACATTTAATGATTTCTTCTTCAAAACAGGATTTTTGAAGAAGAATCAATTTCACATTGATGACATTCCTGAAATAAACACCTACTGAACCTTCCTCTGGCCTACTTCTGAAGACTAAACCCTGAACTTTAGAATTAAAGTTACTCTTTAATGACTGCAAATAAGGAGATTGCAGCAGACTGACAAGACGAAGTCTAACAGCAGGGAAAGCATGAATAAACTTAATATATTTCTGATCATGAATGGAATACTTTTCAGTAATTTATTCTGACTTGGTGTCTTGTTCAACATTCTTAATAGTACCCTCAACATCCACTTTTTGTGAAAAAATGGCAGTTTGAGAAATTGAAGTTCGAGACTTTGGCTTAGGATTTATAGTCATACTAAATTCATTCCATGCCTCATTTAATTCAAGATTAAAATTCAATTCTTAAACCTGAGGTGGAGAAGAAATTATAACAACCTCTAGCTGATCTTAGGAGGAATGACCTTTTGTGAAGAACTGTCAAGTTGAGCAGTAGACACTAAGGACTTTTCCTGAGGTGACTGTAGAAAATTTAATGGAATACTGGCTATCTGAGAATTTTTTTATTGGGAAAACATACTTTTCCCATCTACAATCAATTTTTCTTCCACTCTTTGTAGTATTGTAGTATAGGAAGAAGATTGTACAAACATATCATCCAATTTTTCCTCTTCATGGATGAATTTTTGATTCCTCGAGATGCATTAAAATTCTTCACCATTGAATCTGGATCATAATGTCTGTTGGGAATGGTGGGAAATTTGAGAGCTAGAATAACAAGGATCTCCTTCTCGACATGATGATAATTATATAAAGAAAATATACTAAATCTTACAGGAAAAATAGGCCATATTTGATTCTCTCAATAATTTAGTGATACTGTAACCCACTTTTTGATACGATATCTCTCTGCTAACTAACTTATTGAGTATGAACAAAGGAAACATATTGGGCTGAGAAAGGATACCCCAGGCCCTGATATAAGTGAATAATTCATCCCTAAACGAATTTACAACCCTATGAAGGTCATCCATAGCTTCATGTGACATTCTAAGTGCTCAGGACTCAAATATGGCTTCATATATTGGAATCATAACCCTGTGAAAAATCTGGTAGAGATGTTCAAGATATTTGGATTCCCATAGGAGGTCATGATAAATGTGGATAGGCTTGGGATTTTGAATGGTCCATTTCGAACCCATAGTAGGAAAATCCATAGAAAAAAACACATCATCCATAACATAAGCTTCCATGTAGAAATGAGCATCTTATCTTCCAAAATATTCCTACCTTACCGAAATGCTAAGATATAGTAGCCAAGTTATTAGAAAGCATAGTAGCCCAGTCAAATATATAACCTTCAAAATCCCCATAAACTATAGGTACCCCAATGTCTGGTAATTTTAACGCATTAGGTAGTGCATGCAATCGACACATCATGGCTACAACTTGGGTGAAATGAGTAGCGAGAGAATCGAGCGAATACTTACTGGCTTCCTCTGCTTTATGCTTGTTAAGGTCTTCTCTCCATTGTTTGATTTGTTCTGACGGGTGCCCATGCTTCTTTATGAAGGCCTCGTCATACTCCTTATTATATATATATTGAAGATTTGTTAAATAATACATGCTTTGAAAATCATTGTTGGTAAAGGACCCAATTACTGTTCTCTTGTTTCTCTGAATGTGTCTATCATAAATATTTGAATTCTCGACCACCCAATGAACCATGTTTGTATAGGAAAATAATCATGGCGTAGCTGCAATTCTATGAAGAAAAGAGTTGGCGGCATCACTTGCAGTGGATTCTGAGACATGTGTACTATCATCAACTGTGAATATTCTAACAATAGCCTTGGGCCTCTTATTTTCGAAGAATTGATAAATTTATTCCCATGAGGGAAGTCTGATATATCCAGTACATATAGTATCTGAAAATAGTCTCGCTTCTAGAATTTTATCATCAACATCTTCAAGAAATGGGCTAGAAGGTTGATGTTGTGGAGCCTTCTTCTTAGCTCTATTTTCTTTCTTCATTTCTTCTAAATATCGAGAATACAAGTTTACCTGTAGGAGAAAAAAACAGAGACTTAGCAGAAAAACTCTTTACAACACTCACAAATGGTGCAAAAATGGAACATATCGTAAAAATCCTTTATTAAAAATAAATTGAGAAAACCAAAGTTTATTAAATGTGATATTTAATTCATTCGAGACCAATAATTAAAATGTTAAATCACTTACGTGAACAGAAAAGGGACCGCGTGAACATGCCATGTTGGATATCGGAATAGAGATATCAGAGGGGAATTTAAAATTAAGTTACAATATAAAACTTTTCCGATATGAAAAATTTCGAGACACGAGGATCTGAGATTTGAGGCCCCGATATGAGATATTATGAGATGTGATAATTCTGATATGAGATCTTATGATAGAAGAGGTCTGATACGTGAGGACTCCGAGGTTCAAAGATCTAAGATATGAGAATACATCTGATATATGAGAGCTCTAAGATACATATGTTCTAATATATAAACATTCCGACATATGAAATTTCCATGATGTAAAGTATCTCGGAAAGGCTCTTTCTCGTAAGTATTTTAAATAAATGTTTTTTTTTATAGTTAAAGCCCCAATACATGAAGACCCGATAAAACAATAATGAGACCTCAAGACATACCATAGGGAGTGGACCATCTCGGCACCTTAGGACATTATTTCTCGGACATGGAAATCTTTTAATGTTTTATAAAAAGGCTTCAATAAAGGTATCTTGATAAGTTTATCCTGATGAAGAATTACTTTAATTTTATTTTATCATTTTCCAAGGCTATTTTATTTTTTTAAGTTAATTTCCTTTTAGTTATGTTTTTAAAGAAAACTAAGATGATTTTTAAGAACTAAAAAAAAACATAAAGGATCACCATTATTTATTATGTCTTTAAAAAAAAAAATGAAAAATGGGGGGTTGTTGTTTGCTACAACAATTGGTGATGCATTGGGAAAAACAATTATATCTAAATAAATTAATAAAATTCAAAAGAAAAAGGAATATGTAAGAAAATATCATAATGCTAGAGTTCATATTTTTTAATATAAATATCTCTCTGTAAAAAATTCTTATTATTTGTAAACACCACAACCTATTCATATGAAGGACTTAATTTATCTGGTATCTAGTTGTTAATATCAGCTATATTGATGAGGTAAAGACTATTTATAAGTTTAGCATTTAGATCCATTGTTGATAGCAAGTGTCCATAGCCTCGACAGGGTTACCTTTTAACCAAAGAAATACCAGAATCCCATCCACTAGTATAAATTTTAGAGAATTCTAGTTCAGACTTTTGTTGTTTATTTTTCCTTGAAAGTCATTGTCCTGGCTTGGTGACCAGATATTAACAATTCGATTCACAAGTATTAACGATAGTGAATAAGTCGGCTCGTGATGAGACCTCTTGTCTTACATATTTTTTCCATAAGCCATTACCCTGGCGTGGTGACCAGATTTGGTAATGTCAATACCATTGTACCCATGATCATGGTAAGTTGTCTCTTAATGAGACCCCTTATCTTTCAAGTTTAATATTTTTGAATTATACTCTAAAAATATTTAATTAGTGAATGGGGAGTTAAATATTCTCCTTAATATTTGTGGACGGCAGAAAGAGTCATAAGAAGCTAAACCCTTTTCATAATATTTACCTATTTCATTAATTTCTTAAGCTATGGCCTATTATGAGATAAAGCGATCCTTTTACAAACTTTAGGTTATGATTGGTTCACAAAATAATAAGGACAGAATCAAATATTTTAATATCTATGAAATTTTGAAACAATAGCATAATAACCACCTTATTGATAATTTTCCTTTTAAAAATGAATGGAAATTATTAGTACATATTTCCCATGTACGAAACCAAAAGAGTGGCATTCAACAAGAATAGCTAAAATACACACTGGTTTATGCATATGATTATTCACATATTTACAAAAGGTAGCATCAATTTCAAGAAAAGTATTTCTTAAGGATGAGCCCATTTACAAGAAGGGATTCCTTCCTTCCATGAAGGTCTTGGAGGATAAAAGTAGATGGGTCTAGTTTCTCCACAATCTGAAATGGTCCTAGCCAAAGTTTCTGAATTTAGTGTGTTTTTGTTCCATTTCAATAGTCAATATCACTAACTTAAAAAACCTTTTTTCTAGCTCAACTTGCATCAAACCATGATTTAATAGTATTCTAATGTTTATCATAAGTGTTATTTGTTCTATCCCTCCTTTATTATAATTTCAATAAATGAGATAATCTTAGTTGAAGGGAAGAACGGGGTTTCTCTTCAATAAATTGAACTAGGGATAGTGAAGCAAAATAAACATTGGGGGGGAGAACAACTTCTCTTCCGTAAGCTAAATAGTATGAGGAAGTTCCTAAGGAAGCTTTATGAGTTATTATATATTCTCATTGAGAAAAGATTAAAGCTTTATGCCAATTATTCTGATTTTCATCTATGGTCTGTTTTATAATTCTCAAGATATTTTTATTTGTAGATTATGCTAAACCATTCCCTTGGGGATAATATTTTTCAGAATATTTAATCTTGAAACCCCTTTTTAAATTAAATTCAGTTATTAAGTTTCTAGAAAAATAAGATGCATTTTCAAACATGAGAGCACTTGGAAGGTCAAACCTGGTAATAATATGTTGATCAATCAAATCAATTATAACCTCATAATTGACCACCTTTAAATGAAATTCCTCCGCCCACTTAGTAAATTAATCGGTAGCAGTGAGAATGTCTTTATTTTTCTTAGATGAGTGAGTAACATTCTTACCTATGATGTCTAAACCCCATTTCTCGTATGGTTGTTCAATATTCACTAGTTGCAATGGTAGGGTTGCTTTCTTTTCTTTCCCTGTAGAAGTTTGATAGATTTTTCATTTCCTAACATATGCATGTGCATCCTTAAATAATATTGGCCAGTAATATCCAACATGGAGTATTTTATGAGTGGTAGTATCTCCACTATAATATCCATCAGCTGTTCCATCATGCATTTTCTTCAAAAAAAATCAACTTCAGAATTTTCAAGACATCTATGCCGGACAGAATCATAATTATTTCTAAATAAAATATAATTTACAAGTTAATATTGATTTTCTTTCAGTCTTTATGCTCTTTTATTTTTGGAATCAAGTTCAACTGGTGCATATTCATTCTTCAAATATAAAATGAGATATGCATATTGGGATTCAGTGTCAACAAGACATACCTCTGAAACTTCAATATTTTCACATGTATCGGCTTTAGATGTATTCTTGGAGGCGCTAGCTACCAATCTACAAAAAACTTGACCTTTAACAATTTTAGCAGGTTTAATTTCAAGTTCATATTCCTATAAGGTCGTGACCCATTTAGCTTTTTTTTCATATGATTCTCTTTGAATTAGTAATTGTCTAACAATAGGGAATGGTACAATTACTTTTGTATGTGACTTTAAGAGAAAAGGCCTAAAGTTTTTGATCGATTTAAAGACTCCATAAGCTTGCTTTTCAACTTTCGAGTAATTTAACTCTGCTCCCTGTAATGTTGAACTATAAAAAGAAATTGGAGCTTCAACTTGTTATTGATTCTTTTGAGTCAACACTGTTGCATAAGAGTGATAGGAGGAAAAAGTATATAAAATAAATTCTCTAGAATCATCATGAGAAGACAATGAAGGAGCATTAATAATAGATTGTTTGATGGATTCAAAATATGTTTTATCAATTTGTCCCCATTTATAATTTTCCTTTTTTTAATCATATTTTGAAGAGGAATAACAGTTTCTGAGAATTCAGGGACAAAGTGTTTAACGAAATTTATTTTCCCAAGAAATGATTGCATTAAATTTTTATTATGGGGCAAAGGATTTCAGAAATGGCTTTAACCCTTTTAGGATCTATAGAAATTCCATCTTTTGAAACAATAAATCCTAAAATATTTCCTTCGATCAAGGAAAAGAATGATTTTTTTGGGATTAAATGATATTCCAAACTTTTTACATCCTTCAAAGATTTGTTTTAGGTCATGAAGATTATTACTTCTCTTCTTAGAATAAATTTTGATGTCATCCAAGTAAACCACTTTTGATTTATTTATTAGAACTTTGAAATCTATGTCTATGGCTCTTTGAAATGTTTCTCCTACATTTATCATACCAAAATTCATTTTATTATATGCATATGTTCCCCATTTGGTTATGAAAATTGTCTTCAACCTATCTATAGGATGAACAAGAACTTGGTTGTAACCAATAAAATTAACATCTAAGAAAGACATTAGTTCGGAACCTGCAACTGATTGTAAGATTTGTTCCATAGGAGGCAATGGAAAATTTTCCTTCGTGGATGCTCTATTCAAGTTTCTGAAATCTATACAAATTCTATATATATCCATTCTTTTTCCTAACTGGAACAAGGTTTGACACACATTTGGAATGTCTAACAGGAAAGATGATTTTAGCCTTGAGAAATTTATTCAATTCATTTTTAATTTGTGACTCAAGATTGGGATGAATCTTTCTAAGCTTCTATTGTATTGGTTTAACATCTAGAAACATGGATATTGTATGTTGAATGATATAAGTGTCATCAGTTTTTAATTCATCATAACTCCAAGAAAATACATATTTGTATCTTCTCAATAAATGAATAAAAACAAGTATTTCATCAGGAGAGAGTCTGAGTCCTAGATCAATGTTTTTAGGTTTTTATTCTGGCCCTAAATTGATGAGTTTGAATCCTAAGGTACGACTTTGGAGTTTACAATTAGTAGGTTTTCTAAATCTATCCTTCAAATAATAAAGATCTTCTAATTTTACCACAGGTTTTGGAAATGAATTTTCATTTGATGATGTATTAATATTTATATCATGTTCATCCTCGTCATTTATTTGTTCTGTGTATGTTCCTTCCGAAGTAAGAAAACTCAAAATATCAGCGTCATCATTAAACACTCTCCAGTTAGTAATATTATCAAGGTTAGAGGGCCAAAAAATCAATTCTATAAAAAATATATCAGGACTAAAGTCCTCACGAGGAATGAGCTTAGAAGTAATGTTGACTAGTAGATCTGCACTGGTATTTTGGATTCTAGGGATAGGAGATATATTAAATTCCAAGAAATGGTAGGTAAAGTATTGAATCAAACACTGATAATGTTTTAAGTGATTTGAAACACAATGAATTTTATTTCGTACCTGTTTAACAATAATTTCATAATCACCAAAAACTTTGACAAATTTAACATCAAGACTAATAGCCTGATGTAATCCTTGAACCAATGCTTCATATTCAGCCACATTATTTAACTCAAGTCCGCAGGCCAACATAGTGTTTTATCCATTTGGACTTATTAATATGAAACCATCTCTTGCACCATCATTGGAATTAGATCCATCAACATAAAGGCTCCAAAAGAAATTATCAGAGTTATTTACATCTAATTTTACAATATTTACACACCTTGATGAGTCTGTTTGTGAAAAAAATTCAATCTATGGTGAAACAGATTCAACAAAGAAAGGAGAAGATTGAGCAGGAAAACTACGAAAGAAATATTTAGAAGAATACTTTCCCAGGATATTATTAGTGAAATCTATCAGCTCATTTTCTTCATCAAGATCAGTGATATTATATTTCATATGTTTCTCTCTATCAACTTTGATCTAATTAGGTTTTCCATTATAAGGGAGCCAAAGATGAGACCAATCTGTAGAAAAAAAGCCATGTAAATTTTCATACCAATCCCTACTTAGAATAAGACATTAGAATTCAGGGATATCAGCGACCAAAATATCTATAATTTGAAACACCTTCGGATTGGAAGATAATCTAATTAAAACATCATTTATCTCTCCTAGAATATTAAATTTTATTTTATTAAGTTGAAATATTTGTACAATATATTCTCGGGCTTTACATTTAATTTTAAACATACTGAATAACACATAGTGTTGGAGGATGCACCTGAATCTATCAAACAATTATGAATGTTTTTTTTTTTTTTTTTTAAAGTTAAAAAGTTAAGAGGAAAGGAGGAGTATGTGAATTAGATCTATGTCCTATCAAAATCGCATGAGAAGGATCAAGCTTATCAGAAGGGGTAGGAGCAGAATTATTCTTTCCTTTAGTGGATTTAGTGGTAACAACAGTTGAAGGTAATGGGGAAGTGGGAACAACATTCAACTCATTAAGAAATAATTTTTGTTATTGATTTAACTTTCTAACCTAGTATAGGGAACTATTAGCCTTGGTTTTCTTCATATCCTCAACTATGTTATATTTAATAGTATCTGAGACTATTAAGGTCTTCATTGCAGGAGAAGTGGCAGGAGGAGTTTTAAGAGTGTTCGATGTGGAATTTTAAGATTGATTATAATTTTTTTGGACGTACCTTTCTCATTTGATGGGTTGTTTGGACTTTTTTTACTTTTTTGTGTTGTATATGTAAGTCCTTTGCTTCGAGTACTAACAGGGAGAGCTTCTTCTTCTTCTCTGTTTTCTGAAGTAGTAAGGATAAAATCCCATAGGTCATTTGCTTCAGTTACTTCTTCCTCTTATGCTTCTTCTTCTTATATTGTTCCTTCCTCTTCCTCTTCTTCATTTGAATCTGCATTAGATATCTAAGCAGGTGGTTGAGATTGGACAGGTTTATTCCTTTTTATGGGTATGAAATGTATTCTTGTTGATGTTTCGGCTACTTGCTTATTCAATTATACCATCTCATTGGAAACGATTTTGAGGAATTTTTGTAAACCTTCTAGATCAAAAGGATCTTTGGGAGATTTATTTTTTATTCTTCTTTGAAAGTGACCTTTTTAGCTAGTTTTCTTTCTTCAAAAACAACTTTATTCTTCAGGGACAATACCCCTTTTCCCACAGCTAGAGCTTCTTTCATATTATCACTTAGTACCATATTTGAGCTCTGTCAATTAACATTGTGATATTTGAAGGTATGGCAATGATATACCATTATATCTGAACATCGACACCAATTCTAGATGTAGTTGGGATTTTATTCAAAAGTTTTTTAAATCTTGAATTAAATCGTTAACCTTCTCATTAGCTGAGGTTTTGAGATTTGATAATTCATTAATTAATGTCTCTATTGTTTTATCATCTATGAATTTGTTTAGAAAATTTTCTTCGAATGTATCCCAATTAGTAGTTGATCCAGCTAGTAAGGGAAAATACCAAGACCTCGTTGATCCTTCAAATGTATAACGAAATAATTTACACACTACATCATCTTTAGAAACTCCATTTAGATTAATTTCCAACATAAAATTATGTAGGGAATTCCATCATTAGTATTAAATTTGGGCAACCATTTCTCTTGATGCTTAGGAAGAGGGTGGGGGGGGTGGGGGGATTCATTGCTACTACTCCTGAATTTTTTCTTGGTCTATTTTCCATCCTGGGATTAATAATATGTCCAATGTTTGATGAGATAGGTCCAGAAGTAGATGTACTTGATGAAAGGGTTGTTGAAGTATTAACAATTGAAGAATTTTCCCCTACAACACTACTGACAATAGTAGCATTAGTTGGTTGGAGAGGATAAATATGGGTGGATGAGGGTGTCAAAGGGTGATAAGAGGACGGAAAAGGGGGATGTGAAGCAGTGGGATGAATAGTAGGAGTATCAGGTGGAGGGGATGTAACATTATCACTAACTGATAATTTGAAACCATAAATATGTTTCTTTTTCTCGTGAGTTGGTAATGGGAATTTGAAAGGTTTGACTCCAAGTTTGATCTAGTAAGGACTACAATATACTTTAGTTAAGAAATAGCACTACCCTCATAAGGTTCATATTAAGTAACTTGTTCTCCAAAAATGGAAATTCCTTCATATTTATGTATGAGAGTTTGAATTTCGTGAGCTTCAATAGGAACTTGAGATCTAGAATCAGGTAACTTAGAATGTGATGTAGAAGTTGTAGGATATTCTGAGGGGTATTGTCTCTTAGAATGATCTCTTGATTTAGAGTGAGACCTTATTACCATTCATAGTTTGTTGGCCCTCCTTCTAGCTCCAAAAATGTTGATAGTTTGAATTGGCCTCATCAACATTGGGGGGAAACCACCTGGTCGAGGCCCCAATTAGACCCTTTTCTGTTTGGAATAGTGGCTTCTACTAGAATTATGGACCAATTTCCCTTAAATAAAAAGTGTGAAATGGGATGAACGATGGTAATAATGGTTCTTAGGGAATACTGATATATTCTAACAAATAAATTACAAATAATTATACCTCGTTATAATACCCGGGTAAACTGAAAACATATGTGCCGGAAATATGTTGTAACAAGCGTAATAATGTAGATTATTATGAAATTACAATATTAATTCGATCAAAAATAAATATTAATTAAATTATTTTTATTAAAATATCACATATGCTTAAGATTTCTTTGTTCGCAATATAGCATAAATTTCAACCAAACATGTCAGTAGTGATCATGAAAGACTGACTGAAACATTTATGTGAGAAATGGTAATGAAAAATTCCTTTCAAAGAAAAGTATCAGAAACAATGGATAGTAGTACCCGAGAAACTGTAAATATGCTCATTCTAGAACTGCAAGTGGTTCAACTTTATATCAAGAAAAACTTAAAATACTATAGTGCAATTTCAAGTTCCTTCTCAAAATTCAGAACCCCTTTCTCCATCTCAGAGAGGGGAATTTATAGTCTTAATACAAAGAGGCTAAAAACAAACTCTTCCTTTAATCTCTCAACAGAAACAAACAGTAATAGACTAAATAGGAAATGTTGTAACAACATTTAGATTTAGGACAAGGATTTTCCAATAGTGAGTTTCCACAACATGCAAATTTCCAGTAGGCTAGTGAACTTCGGAGGATGTTTAAGGTTGATTCTCCTCTGACTGGTGAAAATAACTGACTTCAACGATGGAAACATTTGTTTAGAAACATTAGATAAAAAACAAAGTACCAACCATTGCCTACGGGGATTGACAAGAATCTGCCAATAATTTCAAGGTCAATTTTGGATAACTGCTTGATTCTCTTAATCATTTTGTTGCTTTGTTCCAACCAAGTCTTCATTAATGTCTTGGCATCTGGAAGTGAATCTTCTCGGAAGCTAGAAATCAGATTTGATTGCAACAGAGTATCATTGACTGATTCAATGATGGAACTAGAAATATCTCGGGCCTCATTCACCGCAACCTCATCTTGTTTCATTCTAATCTCCCAATCTCAGAAAATTATTGTCTTTTGTGCTTCATTGATTTTAGGAAAATTTGCTTCTCTGCCTTCTTTACTTTCTTACTAGTTTAGAAAATCATTCAACTGCTCATTCTCTTCATCGAAATAATTCGTCATTTGATTTCACTGATAAACCAGAGAACCTCCTATCTTGCATTGTTCCTGAATCAATATGACCTTGTTGTAAAATATATTTTTTTAATTCCTGAGTAGAGTATTAAACTCTTTGGCTTCCTTCTTAAACTTTTTCGGTTGAGGATTAATGCTTAACTTATCTATCTTTTTCTGCATTTATTTAATCTGATTATCTTTCATCTCAATCTCCTTGTTATTTTGTAGCTTCAAGATATCAAATTCCTTTTGTAGCTCTACTAATTGATTTTTCCATTGTTTGATAATTCTATGTTTATTGTATTGAATTCTTGTTTTAATGAGGCGATATTTTCTTCATTTTCTTTTAGAATTTCTTAGACTTCAACTGCTTTATCTATCGTGGTAGGAGAGGAACCTTTCCATAAAACCTCAAAGGAAGAAATCTTTCTAGGAACCAATGACTAATATTTCTTTATCTTTCTTTTCTTTCTTCCCCTTTTAACCATTGCCTTATGTTGAGGACTATAGAATATGTCTAAAGGAGCAATATCCTCCACATTAAGAGTAACCTTTGAAGTAGGGAAAGCATGAATAACCTCAATATATTTCTGATCATGAATGGAATAATTATCAGTAATTTCTTCTGACTTGGTACCCTGAACATCCAATTGTGAAGAAGTGGAATATTGAGAAGCTGAAATTTGAGCCTTGGTCTTAGGATTTAAGTTCTATAGTCATATTGAATTCATCCCATGCCTCATTTAATTTGGGATTAAAAATAAATTCTTCAACTTGAGGTGGAGAAGAAATTATAACAACCTATGGCTAATCCTTAGGAGTAATGTCCTTCTATGAAGAATTGTCAGGCTGAGCAGTAAACACCGATGAATTTTCTTAAGGTAATTGTAGCAAATTTAATGGAAGACTAGTTATCCGAGAATTTTTGTATTTGAAAAACTGAGTTTTCTACTCTACAGTCAACTATTCTTACACTCTTCGTAGTACTATGGTATAGGAATAAAACCATACAAACATATCATCCAATTTGTCATCTCCATGGATGAATTGTCGGATTCCTTGAGATGCAGTAAAATTCATCACCATTGAATCTGGATCATATTGTCTGTTGGGAACAATGGGAAACTTTAGATCTTGAATAGCAAGGATATCCTCCTCGGCATGATGATAATTGGATAAAGAAAATATATTTAATCTTACAGGAAAAACAGACCATGCCTCTTTATTTGATTCTCTCAATACTTTAGAGATATCGTAACCCATTGTCTGATAATATACCTCTCTGCTAACTAAATTATCAAGTATGAACAAAGGCAACACATGGGGATGAGAAAGGCTACCCCAAACCCTGATATAAGTGAATAATTCCACCCCAAACCAATTTTCGACCCTTTGAAGGTAATCCATAGCTTCCTATGACTTTCTAGGTGGTCGAGACTCAAATATGGCTTCATATATATGAATCATAACCTTGTGACAAAAATGGTAGAGATATTCAAGATATTTGGATTCCCATAGGAGGTCATAATAAATGTGGATAGGTTTGGGATCTTTAATGGTTCATTTCCAACCCATGGCAGGAAAATCCATAGAAAAACATAATGCATCCATAACATAGGCTGACATGTAGAAAGGGGGCAGCTTATCTTCAAAAATATTCCTAGCTTTCCGAAATGCTAAGATATGAGTAGCCAAGTTATTGGAATGCATAGTCGCCCAGTCAAATATATAACCTTCGGAAGCCCCATCAATTAGAGGCACCAAGGTGTTTAGGAATTTTGGCACATTAGTAGTGCATGTAATCGACACATCATGGATGCAACTTGGGAGAAAGGAGTAGCAAGAGACTCGAGTGAATACTTACCGGTTTCCTACACTTTATGCTTGTTAAGGTCTTGTCTCCATTGTATGATTTGTTCTAACACATGCCCATTATCCTTTATGAAGGCCTCAACATACTCATTACATATATATACTAAGGATTTGGTAAATGATACATGCTTTACAAATCCTTGTCAGTAAAGGACCCAATTATTGTTCCCCTTTTGGCCTGAATGCGTCTATCAGAAAAATCTAAATTCTCGAGCACCTGATGAACCATGTCTATATAAGGCATTAACCATGGCCTAGTTACAATTCTATGAAGAAACGAGTTGATGACATCGCTTGTAGTGGATTTTGAGACAAGAGTTTTATCATCATATTTGACTGTTCTAAAAGTAACCTCGGGCCCCTCATTTTCGAATAATTGATAAATTGATTCCCATGAGGGAATTATGGCATCTTTGGTACATACATTATCTGAAAATAGTCCCACTCTTGGAATTTTTTGATCAACATCTTCAAGAAATGGGCCAAAGGGTTGCTGTTGTGGAGCCTTCTTCTTAGCTCTATCGTATTTCTTCATTTCTTCTAAATATCGAGAATCCGAGCTTTCCTATAGGAGACAAAACAAAAGACTTAGAAAAAAAACTCTCTACAACACTCACAAATGGCGTAAAAATGGAAACAGAGGGTAAAAGTCCTTTATTAAAATCAATTGAGAAAAACAAAGTTTTAAATGTGAGATTTAATTCATTTGAGACCAATAATTAAAATTTCAAATCACTTAAGTGAACAAGAAAGGGACCACGTGAACATGCCACATTGGATATCAAAACAAAGATATCATAGGGGAATTTAAAATTGAGTTTTGATATAAAAATTTCCCAATATGCAAAGTTACGAGACACGAGGATACGAGATTTGAGGCCTCGATATGATATCTCTTGAGATGTGAAAGGAATGATATGAGATCTTCCAATATTAGAGTTCTGAGACGTGAGGGCTCTTGGGTTCGAAGATCTAAGATATGAGAAGACTTTTGATATATGAGAGCTCTGAGATACATATGTTCTGAGATATAAGATTTCTGATATATGAAAGTTCCATGATGTAAAAGTATATCGGAAAGGCTCTTTCTCGTAAGTCTTTTAAATAAAATTTGTTATATTTAAATCCCTTATACGTGAAGACTCGATAAAAACATAATGATACCTCGGGACATACCATCAGGATTGGACTATCTCGGGACCTCAGGACATTATTTCTCAGACATGGAAATCTCATAACGTTTTATAAAAGGATCCGATAGAGGTATCTCGATATGTTTATACTGATGAGGAATTACTTTTGGTTTCTTTTATCATTTTCCAAGACTGTTTTATTTGTTAAAGTTAATCTTCGTTTAGTCTTATTTTTAAAAAAAACTAATATGATTTTCAAAAACTAAAGAAAAACATAAAGGGTCCCCATTATTTATGATTTTTTTAAAAAGAAAAAAGAAAAATGGGGAGTTGTTGTTTGCTACAACACTTTCCTAGGAGCTTCTTCTTTATCATTATATTTCTTTGCATATGGATACTTTGTAGCAAAATTGCCAATTTCACCACAATTGAAACACTTTAAAGGAAGCCTACCTTTGTAATGTATTTTTCCTCATTTAAACTTTCTCACAAAGTTGGCTATTTTTTCATCTGAAAATTTTCTACAGTTGGAAATGGGGCTTGGTTTTGATTGTTGCTTCTCTTTCCCTATATTCTTGGATGAAGTAAAATCTAGTTCTCTCTTACATGGATTCTCCTACTTTTTTTCTCATTTCAATGGTTATAAGTATTCCATGTAGCTCGACCATGTTGGCACTTTCCAAGTCTAATCATTTTTCTAGCATTGACACTTTAACATCAAATCTCATCAGAAGTGATCTCAGTATCTTTTGGATAATTAACTTGTTTTCCATTGGTTATTATAACCCTTGAATAGTGTTAAATAATTCATCAACCCTAACAAAATAAGTTGCAATATTTTCATCTTCATTCATTTTTAGTTGCTTGAATTTTCCTTTGAAAGTCTGAAGTTTTACCTCCTTAACCTTTTTGTCTCTATCATATATATTTTGGAGCTTATCCCAAAAATATTTTACAAATGTGAAATGCATTAATTTAACATACACCTATTTTGTTATACCATTCAAAATAGCATTCTTAGCTTTAGCATTACTATCATAGATCTTATTACCAACATCATCTGTTGGAGTAGTCAATGGTTCCTTGTATCCAGCCATTATAGATTGATTGACATCATATCCTTGTGCTTTCACATACGCTTTCATCCTTCCACTCCAAATATAATAGATTTTTCCATTAAATACTAAAAATATGATCATTGTGCACTCCATGATATCCCTTCCAGTAGTTAGATTGCTTGTGAAGTAACTTTCTTTAATACCAATTGTTGGAAATACTAAGAAGGGGGTGAACACTTATTTCTCTTACAATTAGTTAATTTTAATTTTAGAGCATTAACATCAATTCATACATAAATAAACAACATATCACAAGAACAATACACAAGAAACTTTTAGGTGGAACCCTTCTAGGAGAAAAGAGACTGAATGCTTTTCTAATAGTTTTTTAGTGCAAAATTACTTTAGATCCAACTGAATAGGGGAGCCCCAAATTCCTAGTGCCCTAGAAAATAATTCAAGTTTATAAAGTAGTTCCAACTCCTAAAAGTATATTCTTACACCCTAGTTTTACCATCTCCAAGTAGAAGGATGCTCCAACACCCTAGTTTTATTAGCTACAATATATCAGATGCTTCAACACCCTACAAACTCCAACTTGGTCTAGCACCATCTTGCAACCCTAAAGTATTTTCAAGCTCCAACCTAAAGGATAGTTCACTCTCCTACATTGCACCACCCAACAACTCTGAAAATAAAATAGAAAGATATAATTGCAAAAGTGTACTTCAAATTTATAATGAAGAACCAACCCTTAACAACCTTCAACCTTTATAGAAACTTCTCAATGATATATGAACAAACCTTTATAATGAAGACATATCGTTGGGCCGCCAAATTAACATTCACTTTCACTCCACTTTCACCTTCTATCCTCATTTTATTACCTCATTTCATCACATTGTCATTACCTAACCCTATACTTTCATTACTATATGGATTTATATTTTCATTTTCCAAAGTTATTAGTTTCATGTATTTAGAGTGAGTTTGTGATTAAAAGTTAGAAAAATAACATATATTTATTTATACCTAAAGGTGGAATGGGAATGATTTTGGTGACATGTGTAGGTGATTAGGAAGCTTCCAAGACATCCTTATGTGGCTTCCAAGGCTCAATTTCGAATTATCTTCAAGATTTGGAGGAGATTTGGATGGGGATCAACCATATCTCATGGAGAAGAATGATGAATAAAGGGATATGTAACTTATAATTAGCTAATTAGTTGAAACTTTTATGGATCTAAGGAGAGAATGGTGGATCTCCATTAATGAGGTAGTTGCTTAATGTTTTGTATAAATAGGAGAGCATTCTCCTTTCATTGGTAATCTAGAACTTTGCAATGTAAATTTGGGAAGTTTAGAATCATGGAAGAAGATGTGAAATGATTATATAATTAGATAGATAGTAGTAGGCTTATAGCATAGAGTTTGAGTATGTAGTTAGAGGTTTATTTGGATATTGATGTAATTATTATTTCATTTATACATAAAGTCATTTTCAGTGTGCCAATTTGAGTGTGAGTGTGCTATTTGTCCCAATGTAATCATTGTGGTGTTGGTATGCTACTGAGAAATGGAGGCCCCCCATCAACCACAACTTGCATACTTGTGTAGAGGTAACTTAGATAAGTTTCATTTCATTTTTGCAATTTACTTTCATTATGAAATTTCAATTTCAAGCAAGTGTGCATTTCAATTCCCACAAGAGTGCTTTAGATTAATCATTTCAATTTCGCAAGTGTGCATTTCCATTCCTGCAAGAGTGCTTTAAGTTATTCGTTCAATTCCGCAAGTGTTCTTAGATTTGTTATTTCATTTCTGCAAATGTGTGATTTCAATTCTCACAAGTGTGTTTTAATTCAGTAGGTGTGTTGTGATTTTCTTTCATAGTGCAAGTGTGATTTTTAATTTCGAAAGTGTGGTGTGATTTACTGCTCGCAAATCCACTTTCCCCCGGGTTGACAATTTATGAAAAGGAATTTAAGTAATTAAATTACCCCAACATTTGGCGTTGTTTCTAGGGAGGCGTACATAGGGATTAGTTTTCAATTTAGAATGTCATTTCATTTTTCAATTTCAATTTCATTTTTCTTTTTTTCTTTTTATCTGCAATTTCATTTTTTTCATACAATTTCATTTTTTTTCATACAATTTCATTTTTCATGCACTTTCATTTTTCATTAGATACACGGTTAATTCTCATATAGAAATCAATTTGATGTATAGATTGTAATTAGTTAAATAAAAATAAAAAATCATTTTGATGCATTTAGAATTTTAATCAATCTTCATAATCATACATAAACCCAAGCTTGGAAATAGTTAGTTTTCAAATTTTTAATCCATTTTCAGTGGTGCAGTAAGAGCCACTCCATCTAACCATTTGCAAGAAAAATCACGATAGCAAGAATGCTTGGAGAAAAGTCGCAGCGTTGTTCTTTATGGAGAACATCAAACTTGAAATGCTGAATTTTAAGGTTTAAGATCGATTTTGCTTGATCAAATTTTAAATGCATTGACAAAACTTCCAAGTATGCTTTCTTCTTGTGCCTTGTGTGACCTGAAAGATCAGAAAGGAAAATTAGATAAATAAACCTTGAAATGAAATTTTGTAATAAAATTCATAGATTTAAAAAAAATTGACTGAGAGATCTAAATTTAGTCTTCATTATAAAAAAATGTGTTAAACTTTGATCTCCAACTTAAATAGACATATTTCAAAATTTGCTAGAATAAATTATTTTTCTTCATTAAAAAACTAAAAGAAAAAATTCTAATTATTATTATTTTTGTTCCCTTCTTAAATAAAAATAAAAATAAAACACATAAAAAAATAAAAATAAAAAATAAAACATATAAAACAAAACAAATAATCAAAACACCATCAAACCTTAAATGTCGTAGACCATAGACCACACAACCTATGAAAAAATAAAAATATAAAGAAATTAAATACTAACAAAACAAAACAGATTAAAATAAAAATCCATATGAATAACTCATATACATAAGTTAATATCATCATAATAAAAAACCCAAAACGAAATGCATGAAACCCCATAAAAGATAAAATAATTAAACAATTACCCAATTAAAAAAATACACAAAACAATAAAACATTAAAAATAAAAAATATAATATAATAAAACCAATGCATTAGGGAAAAAAAAACAAAATGGCATATAAAATCAAATGAGCATAAAAATCCCAGCTGTAGTTAAAATTTAACATTGCATATATATACATGGCGTTGTCTAACGAGCCAGAGGAATTGCCCGGACGGTCAAAATTGGCCGGAATCTGGGCCAAATTTTTTTTAAAAAGCTTGCAGAAACAGTGCTTGAATCTTGATTTTAACATTGGAAATGGATTCAGCACCATCAAAAACCTGTAGGACACCCAAAATATTAAACTTTGATAGTTATAACATGGATTCAGAAAAATTCCTGCCGGATTTTCTGAAAATCTTACCGGAATTGTCATGATTTTCAGGGCGATTCCTCCGACTAGTTAGACTACGGCTATATACATAAACAAAAGAGAGATGAATTGTCGATTACGGCTTTGAAAAAACAAAGGTATGGTAAAAAAAAAAAGTCTTATGTGGCTATGCAACATTGGATCCAAGTTTCGACTTCCGCTTTTAAACCTGCAAAAAAAAAAATTATTTCGTTGTTATTCTCATTGAATTAAACTAAATTTCACTACCATGATAAACAATGATTTGTATATTGCTTGGTCGACGGTTCTAGCCACAGGAGAAGGAAGAATTCAAATTAGAATAAAAATCTCCACTTGGCTATAACAATTGATGCGTAGTGTTTTTTTTAGGGCAGTGGAAGAGTTTTAATTGAATAAAAATTTTTGGTGTAAGGATAATGATCAAACACGTCGTTGACATAGCAGTTGGTTCATTCAAATTTTAGGCAGATTTTTTTTGTTTGGTGTATTTTTGTAATTAATTATGAATCAAATTTTTGTGAATTAAATCAGGATGGTTAAGCGCCTTATTCTTTGGTGTTTGTTAGTGCTATCAAAGCGGATATCATGGATTTAATAATAATTGGTGACGCGTCCATACATTAGCATAACTATCTATCGTTTTTTCCACTGAAATTTCAAAACAAAATCGTAGCTGCAGAATCGTCACAATTATGTAGCTGCAAAACAAATCATTAACTTCGGAATTGACGCAATTCGACAGCTTTTTCATAAAAAAAACTTCAAACACTCATAACTTTCATACGACATTGGTTTTCGATGATTCAAACGTCGTTGGAAATAGATTGACGAGATATACATGATGACAGAGTTTTCATCAACATTTGAAACAATAAAAAAATGAAGAAGTTACCACAAAACACCAACGGGTAGTCCAAGGTACCGCTTTCCAAATAGGTAAAAGTGCATTTAATTTTTCTTGAATTTGTCTCTTCAATTTGTTTTATTAGTACTATTTCTGAGTTTATTGTGTATATATCAAGATGAAGAGAGACTGATCACCTCTCTCTCTCGATAGTAATACATTTTATTGCAGAAAAGTTCTAATTTTTTGCAAGTTCCAGGACACAGTGAAAGAAGATCACTATATGCACGAGAAGACCAAGTTTCTTTCAAAGGAGCATGATCATTTCATGCCAAATCAATTTCATTACACCATTGCTACTAAACAAAATACCAATTTTACCAACATTACTCATTCCAAGCATGCAATCAATCCATAACTGTCCATCTCCCTATTACCAAAAAAAAAAACACTCATTTCCCTACACAATTTTCATACTTTCCTGCATCATTTTCACTCACCCTTCCCAAAAATAAATTCATTTCAACTCCCTTACAAAGCTGAGTCACCCAATTCTCCTTTTCATTCATGTCCAATAAACCTTGTTCCAATGCAAAATTTTCATCCATAGTCCTTCCAAATATTATTGTACACTCACATTAGATGATGGAGCTTCTAATAAGTGACCCATAAACTCTGACACATCATCTAGGCTCAAGACTAGAGATATTTCAAGTACCTTGATGCTTGTATGCCTTAATTGCAAGTTCTCTCGCCAATAAACAATGGGAATACATCAATGTCCCTTGTTTGTCGGATCTTCTGGGTGACTTGACTTCGAAACATCTGTTTGTATCGAATAAGATGTACTTAGGCATCTTGACTCTCATTGACATCAATGGTGAGTAGTCTTGTGTTGGTTAATGGCACTCATTAATGGCTATCAATCCAACAATTTCTTTCTATATTCGACATCAACACATCCATTCACAAAGATAATAATTATGCCAATGTGTGGGTATGATACGAAGACTATAAGATTCATCACCATTCAACATTTTGTAGAAAATGCAACAGATTTAGTAGCAGCAATAAAGAATCCACTTTCACGACTTCATCTATCACTTATGCAACCAAGAAGCATATCAACTCCTTGTACTTCACATTCCATGATCCAGCAGCAACCACATTTTTCTACATATACACAATTCATCCACTTCTTAGGTAAGTAAATGTTTGTTCTTTTCTAACTTTTAACCACGTGATTCCTTAATACTGAAAGTATAATTTTTGGAAAATTCATCACCACATTCCCTTTCTCATTTCACAAAAACATTAAACATCATTAGTTGGGGGGAAGGGATATCCATTTATGTTTACCTTTCATATCGCTTCATTTCATTCCATACTAACCAACATACTTTTCCCAATCAACTATTATTTCATTCCAAGAGATTATATGTTTTCCAAATTGATGAGTGCACATTAGATGGCTAAGTAAAAAGACGAATTCTCAATGTTTTCAAGGTATTTGGATGCAAAAAAAACTAAACAAGGTATTGCTACACAAGAACCAATACTAATCAAATTTTGGTTTCCATGCAAGAACCAACCAAACAAATATGTTACAATCCAATGTATACTTTGCAAAAGAAATGAAAATATCAAATGTTATGAGTTAACAAATGCAAAGAAGAAGTGATATAGCCGAGGCTTATTCAAAAGCAAGACAAGTACAAGAAAAACAAGTAAGTCAATGTAATAGTTGCATGCATACATGCAGCCACTTTAGTTTGGGGGTATGTTGGGCCGCCAAATTAACATTCAATTTCACTCCACTTTCACTTTCCATCCTCATTTCATCACATTGTCATTACTTAACCCTATACTTTCATTACTATATGGGTTTATATTTGCATTTTCCAAAGTTATTAGTTTCATGTATTTAGAGTGAATTTGTGATTAAAATTTAGAAAAATAACATATATTTATTTATACCTAAAGGTGGAATGATTTTGGTGACATTTGTAGGTGATTAGGAAGCTTCCAAGACATCCTTATGTGGCTTCCAAGGCTCAATTTCGAATTCTCTTCAAGATTTGGAGGAGATTTGTATGGTTATCAACCATATCTCATGGAGGAGAATCATGAATAAAGGGATATGTAACTTATAATTAGCTAATTGGTTGAAAATTTTATGGATCTAAGGAGAGAATGGTGGATCTCCATTAATGAGGTAGTTGCTTAAGATTTTTTATAAATAGGGGAGCATTTGGTAATCTAGAATTTTGTAATGTAAATTTGGGAAGTTTAGAATCATGGAAGAAAATGTGAAATGATCGTGTAATGAGATAGATAGTAGTAGGATTATAGCGTAGAGTTTGAGTATGTAGTTAGAGGTTTATTTGGAGATTTATGTAATTATTCTTTCAATTATTCATAAAGTCATTTTGAGTGTTCCATTTTGAATGTGAGTGTGCCAATTTTCCCGATGTAATCATTATGGTGTTGGTATGTTGCTGAGGAATGGAGGGACCCCATCAACCACAACTTGCATACTTGTGTAGAGGCAACTTAGATTAGTTTCATTTCATTTTTGCAATTTCTTTTCATTATGCAATTTCAATTTCATGCAAGTGTGCATTTTAATTCCCGCAAGAGTGCTTTAGATTAATCATTTCAATTTCGCAAGTGTGCAATTCCATTCCTGCAACAGTGTTATAAGTTATTCGTTCAATTCCGCAAGTGTGCTTAGATTAGTTATTTCATTTTTGCATATGTGTGCTTTAAATTCTCGCAAGTGTGTTTTAATTCAACAGGTGTGGTGTGATTTTCTTTCAAAGTGAAAGTGTGATTTTTAATTCTGAAAGTGTGGTGTGATTTACTGCTTTATAGATTAGATTTATTCTCATGACGATTTTTGTTTTTCATTTGATAGATTAACATTTCTCTTTCTAAATTGGAAGTTGATCTCTAGCACATATAGTGCATGTGCACCTCGCAAGTCCACGGACCCCGGGGTTGACAATTTATGGAAAGGAATTTAAGTAATTAAATTACCCCAACACATATCATACCTATGTTTGTAGTACTTAATGAAGTAAAATCTTACAACATATGTAAATTATGAGCCTTTATCTCGGAAATGAATAATGTGCCACGTGATGCCCTATTTATTCCATTGACTGATCAAAAACTTCCTTGATGTTAATTCATTCCTTTATTGCTATAGAAATTAGGCAAACAAATCATCCCTGATATACAGTAGCCTTCAAAATAGACCAATGAATATATGAGTAAGCATAACGTGTGTCTATGTTTTAATATCTATGTCAACACACTTTTTAACTGAGCTAATTTAAATCAGGACTAAAGATGCGTCAGAGAGTGAAGGTATGAGTATATAGTATCAAAATCTTCCCAACCAATGATGCCTCAAGAGATGTTTCAAAAGGAGGTATGGAAACTTGAATGATGATTCTATTTAATCACGGAGTGTGATCCGTAAAGGTGTCTATGGATTCCTAAATTTACACGGATATGTTAGGGATCAAACTTCAGTTTAGTATAGGCTTGAAATAGTGCTTCCACAGGTTTGAAAAATCTTGTTGATCTGGTACAATTTTCCCACAAGAAGTTTAAGGGACAAATCTTACTAAGTTCTAGATAACTTCTATGCCATGTCTGAAATATGACTTTATATCTATCCTTAAAGTAGTCAAATAGTTGTTAGGGATGAACCTCTAATCAGGTACAACTAACCTTAGAAATTCTAGTATTGTGATCTGAACAGACTTCAAAAAGGGGATGCAAATTTACTCTGTGAATTTAACTGCTTATTACCTTAGCACTATTTTGAAGTGATTTTGAGCTATGGCACATCCAAAAAATTTCCACAATCAATAAATCACAATAAACTCAATGATGAATCCTCAAAAAATAAATCATAAGCTTGACACACTTAAGCCTTCATCTTGTGCAAATAAATTCATTTTGAATTCCCTATCAATAACAGTGTTGATTCGGCCTGTAATGTGCTTAAAAAATCCACAAAAGTTGTTCTCCGACTTATGTTCAATCAGTGAAAGTATTCAACCAATGATGAATGATTGATATGCCATCGAGTGTGATCCAAGTTAAGCCTCAACTCTGAGTGAAATTTTTTTTTTATAGGACTCATCCATGAGGGTTGAAAATGTGTGTTACAGTGTCCAAAACATGACCTCACAATATTGTCACAAAGAAAGTTTGAAACTAGTCTTAGAGCCCGCAAAAAGCCTCACATATTCCTCAAAAAGGGAGGTTAAATTCCCTAAAAAAAACTTGATACCCTACGAGACATCGTAACAAAAATTTAACCAAAATCTTCCTTAGAATTGGCCACTTCTTCATATTGGTGTTACTCCACAAGGCTACAGATAGATACACCAAGATTTTCCGTTGAATACCTTAGATGTTTCCAAAAGGAAGGACAAACCAATCCCTTATATAATATTCATGGAGGCTACTAGGAGGGAGCCAACTTACACAATTGGAGAGAGCTGGCCTTAGGATTTTGTATTTCAAATTTGATTCTAGAGCCAAAAAAAAAAAAATGGAGGCCAACTAGATAGCTTAATTATCACTTGATCATAAATTTGAATAGGCCCATTTAAAATTAATTTTTGAAATAAAGAATTCCACCAATCTATAGGATATTTTTGGAAAGTCCTTTGGGGATTTTGACCAAAACTGCGGCTTCAACCTTTAAAGTCACATCACTTCAACCATGAGGAATTAGGAGACATACCACCTACCATCAAAATCAGCATGATGAGGAGAGTCAAATGAAAATGATATTGACCCCAAAGACCTTGATCTTCCTTGTCATTTTTGTCATCAAGGGTTGGTCTTCTTCTGTTTGATGCTTGGGTCGACATCAATGACAACCACTGTTCAAAGGGAATGGATCTCATCGGATAAGAACTAGGGAAAGTCATATTTCGTGTAGGCCTTAATAACTGAATGACATAAAGAGACTAATAAATCTAATACCAACTCATTTATTTGGACATCGATACTAAGACTGAGGACTTGAGCAATCATGGAAAAAAATATTTTGGGCATAGAATCAAATACCATGATAGGGTAGGGAGGAGGCTCGAAAAGAGTGAAAATTCCTTCTTTGACATTTGCGTTGATTATTTGTTTCTTTACCTCCAGCTAGAGCCCCTTCCACTGATCTTCTAGTGCCTCTTTGTCCATATTATGCATACTTTCCATGTTCAGACAGGGTGGCATATCTACAATGGCTTTTGATGTGATGTTGATGACTTCCTTATCTCTTTGAGTAGAAATAATGGTTCTCTGATTTGGAAAATGTCAGATGACACGCCATGATACCATTTCCAGGAAATGGTACACTTGGGGGACCACTGGTAGGACCAATTTTGATTCAAATAGATTTTCGTGGTCTCCTATTATATAAAAGGTATTATGTATCGGTTTGGTAGCCTTTCTCATGTCATAGATTGTTAGGATAAGATCTCATGCATCATCATCTTAATCATAGAAATCATAGTCTTTGGATTTTTCAACCATTAGGACATCAAAAGAACTTGGAACTGGTGGTGTATGTTGAATATTGTAACAAGAAATAGTGAAAGTGGCATCCAGAAACATCATTCCTTGATCCTAGTGAAAAATAATCACCTAAACTAGGTGGGGCCCACACTGGCTATTTTTAGTTGTATGTCTATTTTTAGAATGGTGAGCATATTCTAAAATTAGCAGGATGTTGATTCTAGATGGTTGAAAAAATTCTATCTTTGGATAAATTTCTATTTTTAGAATATGGGCAAAGTCTATTTATAGATCGCTAATCTACAAATAGAATGCATGTCGATTATTATTAGCCCTTAATAATAATCAGACAATAAATAGTAACTTGTTCTCTTGGAGCACTTTATTTTAGTAAAAATATGGGGCACATCAGTGGGTTGAATGAATTATGCAATTCCTAGGGTGGTTGGTGACTCATGCATGGAGGACTTTGTTATAACTGATAGTGGCAAGTTGTAACAGAGTTGGAAGAGTAGATATGTGAGTTGTTATTTAGTTTAACTCAGTTCAGTGAGTTAAACCCAGTTGTGCTAGTTGTAACTGAACATACACTAGTGATAGATGACTGAATTAATTATTTAACTAATTCACAAAGTAGTGTCTTACTTGCAACTGAAGAAATACAATAGTTAACTACTTTCATGTCAGATCTAGTGGAGACCCAGTGGAGAGATAGGTGAAAAGGTGAGATGGGCTATCAGTTGTGACTATAGTGATGCATTCAATGCATCTACACACACATTGGAGATGCTTATGAGGATTGCACAGTCAAGGCAAGGCAAGGTCAAATTCATTCAGGGTTCTTCTTCAACAAGGATTGCGCAGTGGAGGCAGGTTGTCAAGAGGCAAGAAATTGGTGCATAGATATGCAAATTTCTGCATGACAATGTGTGACTATTTCATATTATACTGAGAGTTCTATGAATTGAGCTTTATATGAGACTGTTACATGTTCCATTGATATACATAATATATGATATTTGGGGTTTTTAGCTTTTATCTTTCCCTGTAAAACATCTTGTTATGTGAGATTAATTTTGCTTCATATGTGTTTTGCAATTGGCGATTTAATTTTCGCAAAGAATTAAGTGGAAGGATTTTGTATTTAACATAAGATTAATTTGTTAGATCAGGAGAATCCGGAAATACATTATTGTGTTTATAAATTTCTACAGTGTATCTAATGTGGATAAGGGATTTGTTGAGGGGATATTAGCTGACTAGGTGGTATGAGGAAAATGACAAGTGAGGTTTATGAATGGGCCTTAACTAGCCAAAATGGTTGTTAGATCCCTATATTACTAGTGTAGTCCCTTAGTGTTGTTAGTGTAGCCCCCATATATTTATTATTGTGCCCCATAAAAAGCCAATATTATTATTGTTGTTCCCTTACACTATTATTATTAGGTCAACTAGGATTATATTGTGACCCCATGGCCTCTTATATATAGAAAGGAGGTTTTGTCATTTGTATCATCCAAGAATTGTTCATTTATGTAATGTAAAGGAGGTTTCCCCTCGAAGTGGCTGATTTCTAAGGCGTTGATCTCTCTTTTCTTCTATTTTGAGAGCTAGTTTCAGGGTGAAAATGTGAAGCTGGGTTACATTTTTTGCCCTTTTTTGAGAAAAAAATTTCATTTTTTTCTGTTCTTCAACTTTCTGCAAACTATAACAATTTTTCTGTGTCGAATTTCATTTTGCGATAAAAATAAAAGTTGTGAGAAATTTTGTTAGCTTTCTATTACTTATTTTTTGAAATTTTTTTATGCAGATTTGATATGTCAACTTAGCGTTTCTTTGAGTGTGTGTTTCTTAACAATCAAAGGATTCGTAAGAAGTCATGTTATGTCGCAATGCTATATTCATTGAAAATTTGTGTTTTTGAAAAAACAAAATGTGTTACAACAATCTAGACAGAGTCTACTTTGTTTGTCATATTTACAAAGCTAATGGATGCATATCATAATTACTAGAATTTTTTGAACTGGTCCAATACGAAAAATTGCGTATTTTGGATATGTTTCGCGTCGCAAGAAATTTCTTAACATATAAGTTATAAACTAAAAATGTAAAGGCTACCCATTAGAAAAGACGAACCAATGTAATGCCCCATAATTGTTTCAAATTTTTTTACAATGTTTCTTGGGAGATACAAAATTTTGATTTCACTGAATCACAATGACCCTCAGAAATTGTTTGCACCCATTTTATTAGAAAAATAATTAAAATTAATAAACGTTTACGAAATTCCATAAAAGTTATATTTCCTAAAAGTAGATTCAATTCTGAAAATGCTTGTCTTGGTTCCGACAGTTAATTAACAACCTTTCATGGAGTTTAATCAGTCCAAAGTTGCAGAACTGTTTTCAGAGCCTGGTTTTTGCGTAATTGGTGACGCGTTAGTTCGGCCAAACTTTTAGTCCAAGTTCGGTCGAACTATGTTTTCCGCTTAAGGCTCATTAAATCTAACGTTTTAATAGTTCGGCCGAAATTTTGATCAAAAGTTCGGTCGAACTATTGTATAACTCTCCGTCGGCCGGAAAATATTGCGGAGCCCCCTACTAAAACACATTTCGCGTTAATATAAATTGCCGCGAAATGATTCACAATTTTCGCACATTTCACACACTTCATCTCATTTTACAAATATTTTGGTTTGGGTTCAAAAACTTTTCTTCAAAGTTTGGGTTTAAGAACATTTCTTGGAAGCAAATTATTTTTTGGAAGACATTTCTTGGAGGTTTCTTCAAAGTTTAGGTTTGAGAACATTTCTTGGAAGCAAATTGAATTTTTGGAAGACATTTCTTGGAGGTATGTACGTGTTTTGAGTTGAAGTAAATCTTTTGAGATTCGTTTCATTTTTATAAAACATTTTCTCTCGAATTTTTTAAAGTGTGTGTTTTGGATTGGAGTATGTATTTTTCACAAAAAATTTACGCTGAATTTTTTTAAATTAAATATTTTGTGATATTTTTTGTAATTGAGTTATTGTCTAATTTTTTGAAGGAAATTTTTTGAACTTCATACCCTATTATCATGGGAAATCGAAGAACTTGAGCGAGAAAATATGATCGAAAAAGAGACCTTGAGGCATGTAGAGAAGAAACAAGACAATCTCGCAAAAGAAAGTTAGAAGCCCTCTCAAATATTGAAGAGGAAAATCAACCTAAAGCAGAAATTGAAGCAGGTATGTAAATGTAAATATTATGACCTATTGATATATTTTTAAAATTTTCCCAATGTAAAATGTGAAGCTTAATTTTTATTTGATGAACTAGTTTGAAAAATATTTTGTTTAATGTAAACAGACAGAGATATTCCTCAAAATATTGAAGAAGAAAATCAACCTCAAGAAAAAATTGCAGCATGTATGTAAATGTAAATATTATGATCTATTGATATATTTTTAAAATTTTCCCAATGTAAAATGTGAAGCTTAATTTTTATTTGATGAACTAGTTTGAAAAATATTTTGTTTAATGTAAATAGACAAAGATATTCCTCAAAATATTGAAGAAGAAAATCAACCTCAAGCAGAAATTGAAGCAGGTATGTAAATGTAAATATTATGATCTATTGATATATTTAAAATTTTCCTAATATTTATTGACATAGTTATTAATTTAGTGATTTATTGAATATGTACTATTTTTTTGAATATGTATAGATGAAATCACTATCGATAATGAGATGTTAGAAAATGTTGACACTCACACATATGGAGATAAAAAACCTGACCATGTTATACGATATCGTGTCAACCGCATTTTTGAAGAGTATTTCTTAAATGAGCAAGTGACAGTTCATGCTCAAATGTTGAAAGGTCTCCTATCATTAAGGAAATTAAAAGAAGCGATGACACTATTGGGTATTCGAAAATCAACCAAAGATAAAAAAATGAATGAAGAGGTGATAAAAAATATGAGTAGTGCTATAAAGTCAATCAAGAGATCTAAAGATAAAGATGTTTCAAATATACGTAGAGGAATACAAATGGCAATAGTTTCACCAAGTACTCAAGAGAATCGTTTGATAACATCTATGGCACGAGCACTAGGAACCTCACGAAAAACTCTGCACAAACATCAAAAATTTCGACTACAAATATATGTAAATGATGAACTCGCTTGTTGGAGAGCTATTTGTAGGCAACCATACAAAGATAGACTTGGAGAAAATGTTAAAAAAATAATATATGAATATTGGAAGAACAATTCGCGTGTTTCACCAACTGCAAGACATGTGATGAAAAGAAGAATAGCACGAAATCAGTACGAAGAACATGAAAAACATCTCTTGGAAACCACTCAGATAGAGTTATTCAACAAGTTCAAAAAAGAGAATCGTCAAATTCATGTTTCACTCAGTGCTTTTGTTCAACAAAAACCATGGTATGTAAAACCTATCACCATACGCGACACTTGTTGTTGTCGTTATCATGTGGAATTTGAGTTATATTATGACACATTCCTTGATTTCGGTAGAACATTATGGAAGTATTCACCTCCTCCTTCCGCTATCCGTGAATTCATATCTCAAAATCTATGTGAAAGAGAAAGTGATGAACTATTTTACAAAAAAAAATGTGTTTGTGGTAAAAAATGCGATGATTGCGGAAATTTGACTAAATTTCAAAACGAATATCGTATTGATATAAATGATCAATCATTGTCCAACATGAAAGTGAAATGGAAGAGGTATGAATATATCGGTACATCGATTCAAGGTGCAAATAGTGTTAAAAGAATTGAATTATGAGAAGACGAAATTTTTCTGATAGACTTTTTGAGAAAGTTTAAGGCAGAAATTTACAAATACACCAAGCATTCCCATAGAGCTCGATGGCAAGACTTGCAATTCAAAAAATCTCGTGAAGTTTTTCCACCAGGAACCATTTTGACAGTGATTGATTTTGCAGAAAACTACACATTTGTTCCACAAAAAGAAATTCAGAGTGAATACTATCATTCTGACCAAGTCTCCATGCTCGTCCATATTCTATATAGACATGCTGAACAAAATGTCAATCATATAGAAAGCACGAGTGAAAATCGACATATAATTAAATAATATCACTTTTATATCAGTGACGATCGTACACATGATACATGTTTTGTACAACATTGTTTTGGAAGAATTTATGATTCATTGAAAGATCGTGGAATAACATTCAATGAACATTGGATATGGTCAGACGGATGCGCGGGTCAATTCAAATCTGCACGATCATTCTTTTGGTTGTGTTGTCTTCATAAGAAAACATGCATTAAACATTGTTGGAATTTCTTTGAGACTGGCCATGGAAAATGAGAACATGACGATGCAAGAGCATGCATAAAACGATTACTTCGAAGATATCAAATGAACCACTCTACACGCCGACTTGTGAACGCTGAAGAAGTTATTCAATGGTGCGTCGCTGCTCTAAGCCATGAGAAAAACCCATCAAGAGAGGTGCGAAGGTACATTCAATTTAATTTATATTGGAAATCTAATTTTAAACATTGTACATTTATCATGCAATGATTATTTTTAATTGTATTTTGATATCATATTTACAAATTCTTTTCTAATTTTCCATATAAAGGTTTTTCTGGCATATTGGAATCGGAGACGTAAATAGATCAATTGGAAATGAAGTTGGAACAATAAAAGGGACTCTAAAATTGCATTCAATTCAAACAAAATTGTCCACAAATGTGTTTGCATTGGATAAAAGAAAATATTCTTGTTTTTGTGATGTTTGCATAGACAACACAAAATCCAATGACGTTTGTGAAAACAAAATGTATGTGAACGATTGGAAACATACAGAGCTAAATACAAAGGGCAAAATGTCTATTGCAATGTTTGAAGAAATGCAGTCAGAGGAAACTACAATATCATCCGATGGTGATCGAGTTTCTGATCTTGTTAGAGAAGGTAACATTTGAATTACTTTCTAATGATTTAAAGATCTAGAAATAAATTTAAATATGCATAATTAAATGTTAAATTTATTTTATTGTGCAGAAGATGTTTTTGTTGTAATTGCACCTATTGACAACGATGAAAATGTGAAGTATTATTTGATGCGTTGCACTGAACGAAAAATGAAATTATTACAAGACTATAATGATCACGGATTTCAGTATGACAGAGGGTCTATTATACTGAAAGATTATTTTTTCAAACAAACTCATCAAAGTGGAGACTTTGTTTACTTTGAAGACTATGAACCTGATTCCATAAGTTGTCAATATAGTCACTTGGTGTGTGCAGCATGCATAAAGTTGATATAAGTTCAATCAAAGAAAAAATCGAAAATTAAGAAATGGAAAATGTCAAAATCCGATCATGAATGGATTATTGAGGATGGAATTCCATTAGAATTTTTTTGACTGAAGTGTCCAACAATTTATTATCTTTGGATTAAATATGTTTTAGAACTTCCAGTACTCAACTAAAAATTGAGTTGCTTATGTTATTTGTGGTTTGCACATGCTACAAATTGTTTGGGTACAAGCACGTGCTCTAGTATCAACTGAAAGTAGTTTTTCTATACATGTGCATTGATGAAAAATGTTATATGTATTGGATATATATATATATATATATATTCTAGAATGAAATTAATTGTTCTTGTATATTAATTGTTCTTGTATATGTTTTCCGACCGTATGGTACAAATTATTTCACTTTATTTTGTAAGGTCAGATTCGGTCCCCATATGGCCTAGCCTCCAAGGGACAAGATAACAAGTGGTTGTCCCCACTTTCCCGAATCTCAGCTTTTAAGTACAATTACTGTTTATGGCAGGCATCTTACATGATGTTCCTAGCCAAGGATAGATTCTCTTTGTTTCAAGTTTCCGGTAAAAGTTGTCACCGAATGACCTACTAGGATATTATAAATACTAGCTTTGTAAGATCATTTGGCATTCAGAAAAATTCGAAAGTCTTAGACTGTCAATCAATTTAAAGTATCATTCACCCTAGGGAGTGTAAAATATTCAATTTAGGTTGGTGACGATGCTCACTCCTAGCTTGAAGCAGCTCCAATGACCAATTCTTTAATGAATTCCAATGCACTAGACCAAAGTTGGTGACCTACTTGGTTTTTCACCCAAGAAATTCCAAGGTACTCTTCTTACCTTTGGCCCCCAAAGCTACAATGGAGTTATAGGAAGGTGAAGAAATTTTTTTCACTGATAGGAATTTGGTCACATCCCTAATCTCCCCTTATCAAAAAGTTCCTATCTACTACATTATCCAGCATGTACTCAAGATCACTGTTTCGTAATTAGAATATCACAATATCATAAGTTCTCACAAAAATACATGGAATGCCATTACGACACTCATCTAACAATGGGGAGCTCAAAACCTAGAAAGCTCCTCGTCCCCTTAATAATAATGTGTTTAATTTAGTCTTTCAGGTGAGGATTAGGTGTGAATCTTGTTTTCACATACAAAAATAATTAATTGTTTAATTCCATAAATTTGATTATTCACCAAAATACATGTCATATCCACAATTTGTCTCTCCTACAAATTCCCATTATTTTATTAAAATATGATTTTATCTCACCCAACTATCACATGTTCCTAAATTTACTCCTAATTGTTCCCTATGCCCTAAATCTACTCCTAATTGTTCCCTATGCTGATTTTCCCTTACTTATTTTAATTAGAAAGTTATTTTCCTAGATCCATCATAACTATGGATCTATCAAGCGCCGAGAGGGATCAAATATCTAGAGGTGCAAACCTCTTTTTTGAGTGCAAAACTTGAGGAAAGGTTTGCACCTCGAGAGATTTGATCCCTCTCGGCGCTTGATAGATCCGTAGTTAAGATGGATCTAGGTTGGTTTCAGTCATGTGCAAGCAAGGAAAAACTATCGATAAACCATTTTAAATATGCTAAATATGTTTGAGATTTATCAAGTCATTTTAATTTTAAATTTTCTTAGTTACCTCAATTTGTTGAGATGATAAATATTGTAGAATAACTTTAATAATGGAAAATGATCAAATAAAATTTTTGAATGCGAAGTGACAATGTAATAATATTGAATGATAGAATGTGAATAATTAGAATGTAATCACTTACAAATAGCATTTATTGTGATCAATCTTAAACTATTTTCTTCTTCTATTCTTATTGTCACCCTTATTAGTTTTGTCATCTTTTCGTATCGATTATATTAAAAAGAAAGTAAAAATCATAAATCATAAACCATTTAAATATTTAGCTCGAACTCTTGTAGTAAACAGCATACCTCAAGTCTCTCTTGCTCTCCAATATTATTAGGTTTAATTATTATAACACAAAAATCATTCTACATTGTCAATAATTTTTTGCGCTTACATTGAAATCAATGAACACTATTAATCCAATGACTTTACAAGTAATGTACCATCATACATGCAATTATATCAAACCAGAAATCAACATATACAATGAAATCAATGGGGATTGTCTTGTTACAAGTAACATAATTCCAATTTACCACATGTTCAAATGTAGGTTGAAACCATCCAAAACTTTAAGTTTTAAAACCCTTTTGATTGTATATTGTGCAACATTAAAACATTAAACATTTAAAGTTCATTAAATATCACATGCAAAATGTAGATTGAAACCATCCAAAACTTGAGTTTTAAAAACTTCACATGCCATGCCAATTATAATTCAACTATCCAACAAAAACATTTAACATTAAATATCATATGCCAAATGTAGTTCAGATGACAACATTACTTCATATTCACATGCCAAAAGTACTAAAACCATCCAAAAATTAAATAAAACAAATTATATAATACCAATGTAATAAAATATGTCCAAAAATTGTAATTCTCACAAGTATCAAAATGTATCAAGTTTAACAAATTTTAAAACCATCTAAATTTTGAAATCAAATCTACTGTAAATCATGTCCATCAAATGGAGGATCTAGCGTCTTCCCTACTAGGGTCTCAGTCCACGCCCTATCCTGTGAATAGGAAACCTACATACACAATGCACATGTACTTGAACATTAAAATTTGAAGTTTTAAAAATGAATGAGAATATATATATCTAAACTTCATGTAAAAAACAAAATATAACAAAAAAATCATGCAATACCTCGTAAGGTTCCCTCTCAGTACCCAGCCCGAACGAGTTCTTCCATTAAAACATACGCGGCCAACGTGGTAAATTGTACAATATACATATGGAGTTATATATGTATATATATATATATATATATATATATATATATATATATATATATATTATAAAAACTTTCAAATGAAAATGCATGTGTACATATATAAACTTATTTTCAATAATATTAAAAAAAAGTTAAAGACAACTTGTTCAAATTTTGTGGATGTTCCTATTTCCGTCGCTAGAGTCCGTGGATTAAAGAAATCTTCTATAGGAACCTAAATTCAAAAAATTTAAAATAACTCAAAATATATATATATCTCAATTTTTATGGGAACTTTTTGAAATTAGAATATATATATATATATATATATATATATATATATATATATATATATATATATATATATATATATATAACTTTTAAACATAAATTTTAAACTTGTGAAAAATTGTCCATACTCGTGGCTCATCTCCCAATAAAGTAGAAGGTATATATCCTAAGGAAGAAGAAGGTACCGCCATCCCAAAAACATCAGACGGAATCGGTACCTGTTAAAACATTTTATCAAATTAAACATATATATACATACATGTACATGTGTGGCAACAATTATTTATTTTAGAGTCACTTAAAAAACACTAACATGTGCCAACATATCATGATGGTCAGACCCATCTGCATCGTTTGAACTGGAGTTCCTGAACGTAATATTAACATTTTCATCACGCATCATGCCTGAGAACTGCAAATGGTGTTTTAACATATAATCATACATTTTTGTTAGATTAATGTACACATACAAATAAATGTGTACATGTACATACACATGTATTTATTACAAATTGTACACATGTATATGTAAAAATAATTTCAAACCCTAAGGTCACTAACACATACAGTTCCGGTGCCCTCTTCCTCATCAAAAATTAACTCTTGCAAACCATTGCGAAAATTTATTGCATATGTTCGGAGATCTTCAATACTCATGTTGTAAATCTCCTCATCTGTACAATAAACAAAATTGGCACGTGCATTTTCGCGTGCTCTTTGTCGATTTAAACAAAGATCGACTCCACTCAATCCGCTATGAACATTGTCGATCATAACATCTCTTGCTTCTCGACTTATTTGAGAAGTCGCATCCATCTCTGATCGTAGAGTTTCGACTCGAAACGGTCGACTCACCAATGGCGGCTCAGGGCGAGGCAACTCCACATCTCGCTTAGCGCCCTTACGTTGATATAATCGACCTCTCCCCGGGCCAAAAAATTCTGAAGGAAGGTCATTGTAGTCGGGTTTCATACCCAAAAATTTTTTTGCATAAAACATTTGTGCAAAATAAACAAGAACCTCATCGTTCCATGGAAGCCTTCCAAAGGCCGCAAGATGTCGATCATACAAATAACTAGCTTTGTCTGGGTGCTTGAAATACTGCACCTTCAACATTTTTCTTTTTGGTCCTTCCTTATAATTAAACATTGACTTGGCCTCTGCTCTTGTAACTTTTTGTTTTATGTCCTGCCATCTATCGGGACCTATCACTGTTTCTTTTCTCTTTCTCATCAGTTCTACAAACGAATCAGTTGTTGGCCCCAAATTTCTGTACACATTTACCTTTTCACCCAATGAATGTGTAACTATTTCAAGGCTTTGTCTATTCTCAGCAGGTAGAGACAAAGCCACAAGATCTCTTTGAAATTTTGCATGAAGGCTTTCATGCCTTTGTAAGCTGCATTCCGCCATGTTGGTTTCCCATGGTATATCAGTAATCTCAACTGGATAAGTTGTGATGGGTTGACAGCCTTCTTCTTGAATGTAGCGCGCTGCCCTGCGTCTATTTTGACCACTGGCTCGAACATTTTCAGCCTCTGCATCAATATATATAAAATTTCGTATATTAGAAAAAACACGTGTAAAAAAATTTGTACAAATTTAATGAAAAAATATTGAAATTGATGGCAACCTTGATGTTGTTGGTTAACATCTTCTCCAACATGACCCTCCTGAGAACCAAACCCAGAATGACGCTGCTGAGAACCAGACCCACAGTGACCCTGTTGAGAACCAGCAGCCATTGATTGGCCTTCGGGGGAATAAATATCACCCCCTTCCCGCAACCTGCTACCACTCATACCTCGACCGGTTGAACCTTGGCCACGCTCCATGGATGGAGTTGAAACCCTTCTCCTCTTACCTCCTAAAAATTAAAATATGAAACTTACTAAAAACTAATTTAACTCACAAAGTTAATAAAAAAATCAATTCTATATGTACACACATGTATGGAGATTTAAGATTATATTTAAATATTGTGAACATTCCCCGATCCCTGAACCTCCATATGGGATTCGGCTAATCTTCGTTGTTCATCCTCCATGATATATATCTATTGGTCGACATTTACACAAAATAGATTTCAAAAAATCAATTTGTAATTTAGTGTACACAAATTATGTAGAACACAACTTTCAAAGCAATAATTGATCATGTGTGAAACTAAGTTTAATCGAAAAAGATATTATAAAAATGATAAGTTCACCAAATTGCGCTTTACATGGTGGGAACACACTTGGTATAAAATTTACTACTTATACACTTTAGTTTGTGGGAGAAATGACACATGTACATAGTTTACCTTAAAGTTGTTGTGATTTACGGATATTAAAATGAAGAACTTCTATTTAGATCCATTCCAGAGATTGACTGTAGGGGCCTTTACTAGATATGTCACCTTTCATAAAAGATGAGATCCAGAGGCTACCTGGCCCTTTACAGACTCTGCCTATAGAACTTGTAGAAGTAAACACTAGAGGCATTAACAATATCAAAGAACGTTTTCATGCTCGGACATGGGAATGTGTCTCTTTCCCTACGCAAAAAAATAGTTCAAGGTAGTTAATCTTCATAGACATGTCATCAAGCAAGTCAATGTGATCATCCCCAACTTACTTTTTATGAAATTAGGCTTGGAATCTCATTTTAGAGCTCAAATTTTTAGGAAGGATTTAAGTATCCACCTTTCAATAATCACTAGAAGAGGTTGATAAAGAATATAGGAAGACAAAAAACTAACCAGTGGTGTACTAAATGTATTTCTTGGGAGGTAGATTGGCATATGGACTTTTGGTAGTTAGAAATTTTCCAAATAAGTGAATGTATTTGAAAACCAAACCTCTAGTTTATTTTGGTTTAAACAAGGTCTAGAATTTGAAAAGTGAATTCCCTCTTTCTTCCTCTTACATGTCCAATGATCGGAATCTGGATTGAGGGAAAAAAATTTCCTAAATAAAAATTTTTCATTTTATTTGTACACGAGTTTTTAAAAACGAATTAACTCGTAAATTTCTCACAAAATACACTTTAAGCTTGACACAAACCCCTTCCCACTAGAGGAATAAGGTCCAAATTTTTGATGAAAATGTGCTATGAAAGTAAAGGGTTAAATGCAACCATGTACAAGGCATAGTTGAGCCAAATGTTGTTGAGGAAGGGCCTAATTATTTGGGTCTTGGTTATGGAAAACATGGAGAATGCTCCAAAGCGAGCTATGTTTCTTGCATGATGTGTTTTCAGTTTGATGGTTTTGTTTGGGACAAGACGTCACAAGATTTTGGGAAGGTCCACTCTTGAGCGAGAGTCTCATGATTACAACCTAATCATGAGAATCAAATGGGAGTGCATCCTTATTTTGAAAACAAATAGGATTCTGAGCTACCTAGGACTCGAACCATTATTTTTAAATTTGAAATATCATGGTGTGGTGTTTCAATCCCTGAATCCAAAATCCTAACATAAATTGTTTTATTCTTTTTTCGCAAGATTTAGTTGGTTATATTAAAATTCAGTTGAATTTAAAATTCTTGGCTTAGTGGCATGAACCAAACATATTGTACATATTAAATTCAAGGAATTTTGCTCTCCCAATCATTTCTAAATCACCCATATCACCAAGAAAACATGTTTTAAAAGAACATACTTTGGTATGGGAAAGACCTTCGATTTCAAATATTATAAGAAGGTTTTTGATATGGTTGAGAGAATGTGGAAAATAGAATCCATAAATTTTTCAAAAAGTATTACTTTCAAAGTATCAACAAGGAACATGTACAAGGGTGTTCAATGAATTAACGCTATATATTTAAATTCCATGATGTATATCTTACTCATAATTTTAACAAATTATTAAATAATGATCTAGATTGGATAATTGTATTATTTGTCATATATTTTGATGCTTATAGAGTGAAAAAACTTAAAGAATCAACTTGTAGGGTCATTTTAATGGTGGGTGGAGAATTGGGGTCTAAAACCTTTTGGAGTCATTTTGAGGCATTAAATGACATTTATGGGGGTCAAAAGATTATCCCTTGTGCCAAACTCTTGACCATTATTCTACACTTAAAGACATATCCAATGGTGCAAGAAAAACATCAAACGAAGTTCATTCAAAATTTATGCCTTTAGTAAGTTGACCTATCATGTTGACCACCATGGTATGAGAGAATGACATCTTAGCCCCATTACTCATGCATGGCAAGCTAGCTACATGTGGAATTTTAACAAGACTCTAAAAGGTCTAAAATCACAAACCTCATTAATGGTTGACAGAGTCAAATCTTAGGAGGAATAAGAGTTCCATTTTGTGTTATTGCATTTTGTTCCATAGTTGAAAATACAACTAGGAGTGTGAAGTTAGAGAGAAAAATGTATGAAGTTAAGTTTTTATAGCAACCTTACACGCTAAAAGTCTTAGCTAACTCTAGAGAGATTACCTCTTTCTTTGTGCTCACATATTTTCCATACCAGAAAAGAGAGAGTAGAGCATGTTTACATTTTAGTGTTGTTTTTCTCCCATAAGGATTTCCTAGGGAAAAAGGAGTCTAGAGCATCATTACTTTTTAGAGTTGCTTGTCTCCCATATAAGGATTTCCTAGGAAAATAATTGTGTTGATTGTCTAGAGATATTTATGTGTGTGTTTCATTATGTTCTCTATTTCTTACGTTGTGTTTCATTATGTTTTATATTTCTTACATTTCTTACATTTCACATAGGATATATAAAAGAACTTGCACATGTTCCTTTTGTGGTTTGAATAATCATAATGTTTATAAATGTTGGAAGAAGATATCCATGCACATTGAAACTTTCTAAATAAATGAGGCAAAAAGTCAAAGGCCCATTGGACAAGGAAAATGATATTGAAAATAACATGCAATTGTTTATTACTCATTGCCATAAGAAAGGTCACCTTGTGGACAAGTGTTGGACTTTGTATCCAACAAGTCATCCACAACATTTGAAGAAGGTGGAAAGATATAACGACAAGAATGGAAAAGAGGATTCCATAATCGATGAGGGTCAAGATGATTCACATGATGAAGTGCAGCTAAAAGAAGCACCATTGAAATGGTTTTCTAACAGATGGTTAGATTTCTTATCCAATTAAGGCCTTGCATGTATTTTGATGTTTCATGAATTTCTTTGCAAATTCAAATTATGGTGCATGTTGCATGAAGCAAGATGTTGAAAGTAGAGTTATGTTGACACACTTAAATGTAACAAATATGGAAATTTGTACATGAGCTATTATTTGACTTGAGAGTCAGTTGTTTGAAGAGGCATGTTTTGTTGACTTGTGTTTGGTTGATGGTTTTGTACACCAATATGTAAGAGTACATGGAGATATTCACATGATGTGAATTTTTTTTTCTTTGAAGGAGAAAAATGATATATCAGTGAGCTATGTTTCTTGCATGATGTGTTTTCAGTTTGATGGTTTTGTTTGTGACAAGACATCACAAAATTTTGGGAAGGTCCACTCTTGAGCGAGAGCCTCATGATTACAACATAATCATGAGAATCAAATGGGAGTGCATCCTTATTTTGAAAACAAATAGGATTCTGAGCTACCTAGGACTCGCGAACCATTATTTTTAAATTTGAAATATCATGGTGTGTTGTTTCAATCCCCGAATCCACAATCCTAACATAAATTGTTTTATTCTTTTTTTGCAGGATTTAGTTGGTTATATTAAAATTCAGTTGAATTTAAAATTCTTGGCTTAGTGGCATGAAATCTTGACCATTATTCTACACTTAAAGACATATCCAATGGTGCAAGAAAAACATCAAACGAATTTCATTCAAAATTTATGCCTTTAGTAAGTTGACCTATCATGTTGACCACCATGGTACGAGATAATGAAATTTTAGCCCCATTACTCATGCATGGCAAGCTAGCTACATGTGGAATTTTAACAATACTTTAAAATGTCTAAAATCACAAACGTCGTTAATGGTTGACATAGTCAAATCTTACACCTAGTTGGCTATCACGCTAGGTTAAATACTTGGCCACTAGGAGGAATAAGAGTTCCATTTTGTGTTATTGTATTTTGTTCCATAGTTGAAAATACAACTAGGAGTGTGAAGTTATAGAGAAAAATGTATGAAGTTAAGTTTTTATAGCAACCTTACACACTAAAAGTCTTAGATAACTCTAGAAAGATTACCTCTTTCTTTGTACTCACATATTTTCCATACCAGAAAAGAGAGAGTAGAGCATGTTTACATTTTAGTGTTGTTTTTCTCCCATAAGGATTTCCTAGGGAAAAAGGAGTCTAGAGCATCATTACTTTTTAGGGTTTCTTGTCTCCCATAAGGATTCATAGGAAAATAATTGTATTGATTGTCTAGAGATATATGTATGTGTTTGTTTCATTATGTTCTCTATTTCTTACGTTGTGTTTCATTATGTTTTATATTTCTTACATTTATGCCTTCCTATTTTTCTTTCCAATCAAGGTTTATAAAATAGCATGAGAAGCAACATGAGACTTGGAACAATCATTTTCATTATCTATATGGAAGGCAAGAAGGATTATATACCCTTAAGCTTAAACTTAGTTTGTCAATTTTTATCATATATTTTTTGGTAAGGGTAAATGTTTTTTATCTATAGTACAAGTCATGAGTTCCCCAATTTTACCTTATATGTAAAGCATGATTCTAGGATTACTACAATTTGTACTTGGTTTTTTATTGTGATGATGCCCCGTCTCAATCTAGACATAAGTGATGATGGTCTTCTCCAAATCAACTCATGTATCCTCATTAAATTTATACAAACATTTCAAATTCATATTTTCTTTCATAAAATTCTAGGAATATTAGAAGAATCAATAAAAAGTGAGATAACCATCTCAATATGCCCCCCATAATTCATTTTATAAAAGATAAATTTGTAAAATCCCTTTCGGTAATAATGGCCGTTATTAATTAATTAAAAAACATAATATATAATAAAAAATTGACAAATAAATTTTTTGATGAAAATGTGCTATGAAAGTAAAGGTTTAAAGGAAAACATGTACAATGCATAGTTGAGTACAAGGCATAGTTGAGCCAAATTATTATCTATTTATTGAACTAGAAAGGACATATAATTATTACACATGTTTAATTTACATTCAAATGCTTCTTCGATTTATCTCCTATAGCTTAATGTAATGCTAGATATATAATTTAAGTTGAAGGCCCATGAGATAAATATGACTTCTATGTGACATTTGTATTGAATCATCTATTTGTTGTGTTATATGAACATAATTGGTACGCATATCTAAAGATTCCAAATGCTCATTCAAGACCATATGTAATCCTCATCTAACTTAGCTAGGGATTTGCAATACTATATTTGAGTTGGCTAGCTCCATTTCAAGATATTATGGTTATCCAAGAGGGGATATAAAAAATGAAAAGAAGGATATTGAACTGTAGGTTATCCAAGTTGGACATAGAACCAATGGAGAAACCTAAGGAAAAACTATGTTTCCAGGTCGAACCTTTGTAGAGGTTCCAGTACCTGAGAGTAAAATCCAATTTGGGGCTGTTAAATTCTAACTGTACTGGTAATTGTGCTAGGGGGGAGAAATAGGATGTAATTTCCTCTTCTCACGGTTGGGAGTCTTGTTTTTCATGTGGATTCAACTAAACATATTGTACATATTAAATGAGGACATAATTATTACACATGTTTAATTTACATTCAAATGCTTCTTTGATTTATCTCCTATAGCTTAATGTATTATGCTAGATATATAATTTAAGTTGAAGGCCCATGAGATAAATATGACTTATATGTGACATTTGTATTGAATCATCTATTTGTTGTGTTATATGAACATAATTGGTACGCATATCTAATTTGCATTACTAATATGTCATGCTTATTTAATTTATCTTTTATAGATGACCAGAGCATCCCTTTTTAATCTATCCCTTTTGACTTTGGATATGTGGGCAATATTCATCCGCATATTTTTCTATCATAAAGCAGTGAGTAAAATTGTATTCCATTTGTGTCAATGTTAAGGTTAAGCACATGGATTAAAGTTTTATATATTAGATGAGGAGGTTATGTATTACATATGGTCTTGAATGAGCTTTTGGACTCTTTAGATATATATCTAAAGAGTCCAAATGCTCATTCAAGACCATATGTAATCCTCATCTAACTTAGCCATGGATTTGCAATACTATATTTGAGTTGGCTAGCTCCATTTCAAGATATTATGGTTATCCAAGAGGGGATATAAAAAATGAAAAGAAGGATGTTGTTGTAGGTTATCCAAGTTGGACATAGAACCAATGGAGAAACCTAAGGAAAAACTATGTTTCCAGGTCAAACCTTTGTAGGGGTTCCAGTACCTGAGACTAAAATCCAGTTTGGGGCTGTTAAATTCTAACTGTACTGGTAATTGTGCTAGGGGGGAGAAATAGGATGTAATTTCCTCTTCTCACGGTTGGGAGTCTTGTTTTTCATGTGGATTCAACCAAACATATTGTGCATATTAAATGAGGACATAATTATTACACATTTTTAATTTACATTCAAATGCTTCTTTGATTTATCTCCTATAGCTTAATGTATTATGCTAGATATATAATTTAAGTTGAAGGCCCATGAGATAAATATGACTTCTATGTGACATTTGTATTGAATTATCTATTTGTTGTGTTATATGAACATAATTGGTACACATATCTAATTTACATTACTAATATGTCATGCTTCTTTAATTTATCTTTTATAGATGACCGGAGCATCCCTTTTTAATCTATCCCTTTTGACTTCGGATATGTGGGCAATATTCATCTGCATATTTTTCTATCATAAATCAGTGAGTAAAATTGTATTCCATTTGTGTCAATGTTAAGGTTAAGCACATGGATTAAAGTTTTATATATTAGATGAGGAGGCTATGTATTACATATGGTCTTGAATGAGCTTTTGGACTCTTTAGATATATATCTAAAGAGTCCAAATTCTCATTCAAGACCATATGTAATCCTCATCTAACTTCGCCAAGGATTTGCAATACTATATTTGAGTTGGCTAGCTCCATTTCAAGATATTATGGTTATCCAAGAGGGGATATAAAAAATGAAAAGAAGGATGTTGTTGTAGGTTATCCAAGTTGGACATAGAACCAGTGGAGAAACCTAAGGAAAAACTATGTTTCCAGGTCGAACCTTTGTAGAGGTTCCAGTACCTGAGAGTAAAATCCAGTTTGGGGCTATTAAATTCTAACTGTACTGGTAATTGTGCTAGGGCGGAGAAATAGGATGTAATTTCCTCTTCTCACGGTTGGGAGTCTTGTTTTTCATGTGGATTCAACCAAACATAGTGTACATATTAAATGACGAATTTCACTCTCCCAATCATTTCTAAATCACCTATATCACCAAGAAAACATGTTTTAAAAGAATATACTTTAGTATGGGAAAGACCTTAGGTTTCAAATATTATAAGAAGGTTTTTGATATGGTTGAGAGAATGTGGAAAATAGAATCCATAAACAAATTATTTTTCAAAATGTATTACTTTCAAAGTATCAACAAGGAATGTACAAGGGTGTTCAATGAATTAACGTTATTTATTTAAATTCCATGATGTATATCTTACTCATAATTTTAACAAATTATTAAATAATGATATAGATTGGATAATTATATTATTTGTCATATATTTTGATGCTTATAGAGTGAAAAAACTGAAAGAATCAACTTGTAGGGTCATTTTAATGGTGGGTGGAGAATTCGGGTCTAAAACCTTTTGGAGTCATTTTGAGGTATTAAATGACATTTCTGGGGGTCAAACGATTATCCCTTGTGCCGAAATCTTGGCCATTATTCTACACTTAAAGACATATCCAATGCTACAAGAAAAACATCAAACGAAGTTCATTCAAAATTTATGCCTTTAGTAAGTTGACCTATCATGTTGACCACCATGGTACGAGAGAATGACATTTTAGCCCCATTACTCATGCATGGCAAGCTACCTACATGTGGAATTTTAACAAGACTCTAAAAGGTCTAAAATCACAAACCTCGTTATTGGTTAACGAAGTCAAATCTTACACCTAGTTGGCTATCACGCTATGTTAAATACTTGGCCACTAGGAGGAATAAGAGTTCCATTTTGTGTTATTGTATTTTGTTCCATAGTTGAAAATACAACTAGGAGTGTGAAGTTAGAGAGAAAATATATGAAGTTAAGTTTTTATAGCAACCTTACACGCCAAAATTCTTAGCTAACTCTAGAGAGATTACCTCTTTCTTTGTACTCACATATTTTCCATACCAGAAAAGAGAGAGTAGAGCATGTTTACATTTTAGTGTTGTTTTTCTCCCACAAGGATTTCCTAGGGAAAAAGGAGTCTAGAGCATCATTACTTTTTAGGGTTGCTCGTCTCCCATAAGGATTTCCTAGGAAAATAATTGTGTTGATTGTCTAGAGATATGTATGTGTGTGTTTCATTATGTTCTCTATTTCTTATGTTGTGTTTCATTATGTTTTATATTTCTTACATTTATGCCCTCCTATTTTTCTTTCCAATCAAGGTTTATAAAATAACATGAGAAGCAACATGAGACTTGGAACAATCATTTTCATTATCTATATGGAAGGCAAGAAGGATTATATCCCCTTAAGCTTAAGCTTATGTAGTTTGTCAATTTTTATCATATATTTTTTGGTAAGGGTAAATGTTTTTTTATCAATAGTACAAGTCATGAGTTCCCCAATTTTACCTTATGTAAAGCATGATTCTAGGATTACTACAATTTGTACTTGGTTTTTTATTGTGATGATGCCCTGTCTCAATCACTTGGCCATCTCTCTATGGGTAGTTAAATCTTTATAGTTCAATACTTAAGTAATATTTATCTATTTGTATTATGTGAAATGTAAAAATGGTATACTATTTTTCATAAAATTGGGTTGAGTTTATCATATATTTCGATGAAAGTTGATTATATGACACGTTTTCTTTAAAAGGATCTAACAATTTTGTTAAGGTATGAATTTTCAATTTTGTGTGGCTCTCTATCAACCTTCACTACCTCATTTCTAGAAAAAATCTATTTGCTCATTCGTATACCCACTTTCTATTCAAATGCATGAGTTTTGAACTCTCGATAACTATGTTTTTCCACACAGGAAAATTATATGTCACATTTTATACTGAAGTTCTAAATATTATTTTGAAGTTTGGATCACTATTATTCTTTTATATAATTTAATGTTAGATATAAGTTTAAATTGAAAGCTACTTAGATGAAATATAGCTTAGATATGGCTATATATATAACTCAAGGTCATACATTGTGTTCATTTACTAAGTAAATTTTGTTTTGTTTGAGTTTATACCCTATATGGTATTTGTCTTTTATAAAACATTTTATTATGTTTGTTGTTGTCGATATGTGATTCCGTATATGGTGTTATTTAAACTATGTTCTCTAGGCAATGTAATAAGCAGTTTTAAGGGTGGTATATTAACTCAGCATTTAGCTAGTACAACATAGTAACATTTTTGTGTTGTTTACAAATGAATCTCTTCTAGGTTAATTGGTATTCTGAATTGTACCTATTTCATATGAAATATTTTTGAACTTTGAATATACATGTGAGTTTCAGCTATAGTTACTTTCATTATTTGTGGCTGAGTTAGACTTATCTTCTGCTATTACTCATGAAGGTTGTCTCAAAACTGGTTAAGCATCTCTCTATCGATATCTCTAATGTAATTATAATTTCAAGTTTTATTTCCCTAGAGAGTATCTATATTGATATGGTTTTATTACCCATATCCTTGTTAGAGATTTATATTCTTCTATAGAAACATGAGAGTAGATGATATGTTTTTCTTCTGCTCATGAATTATAATGAAGGCGTCTATGCTTATTGCTCATGAATTCTAATGAAGGTGTCTTTTATTACTATGGCATGTAATTAATATTATGTTTTCTTACTATAGGATATAATTAACACTCTGTTATTGAACCTTTTTTTCCTCAGGAACCCGATATTATCTACAGCCACCAAGTTTATTTGTATAGATTTATATTCAGCCTGCCTAAATCCCCTCCTAACTAAGGGAATGATATAATTCAGTCGTTGTTTTTCTAGTACTGGTATGTTGTGGGCGCAAGTTTTTACTTCACATGAGAAATTGGTATGGTTAAATAGGCCTCATGAGATCGTAACTAGAACATGTTTCCTCTGTCATAGTTATGAAAAATATAACCGATTTCAGCTACAGTCATTCCACCCCGGTTTCAGTCTATGAATGAAAAACTTAAAGACTAACTGGTTTAAAATTAATTTTCCTCACTTACCAAACCTTATAAGCTCTAAATATATATTAATTTTGCATATAAAAGGATACAAAAAATTAGTTTCAACCTACAATGTTACGAGAGACATATTTCATAAGCTCCCATGAGTCCTTCACTAAGATACAAATCTGAGCAAGACAAGCTGCAGCAGCAAGTCCCTGCCATGGATGAATAGTAGTATTTTTTATCAGTTTATAATGAGCTTGACTGCCATGCAGGACCCGGCCCATCCAGTAAGCAAACAAGACCAAACATAGCAGCAGAGCCCGCCTCATCCAATAAGTAAACAAGACTGGACATAGCAGCCATACCGCACCTGTCAATCTACTAAAATTATGTTCTGAATATAATCGCATGCAAAAAAATAAATTATGTTTTAAATGTAATCTCATTATATTTATGGAAACAACTAAATCTGAAAATAAAAGAATTAACAGAAATTACCATTAACATAGAAATGCCTTAAGTTGAAATAATATTTCAAAAAGAGAATATGTCAAATGAAAGGCTAGTATGAAAATAAAAGAAATTACTATTGACATAGAAGTCTTAGTGAAATGCATATGTATTTTAAATACAAAAATTTCTTATTGTAATATGTGGCAGCAGATAATTTTTAAATAATTTCACTATATTTATTCATAACCTATTTTTGTTTCAGATATATTGCTACTAAAAAATCAAGTTATTATCAAGCTGGAACATACCCGAACATAGCGAGTCGAAGAGCGCGTTCCAGACGGACAGGACGAACACCAGCGCGGCCGGAAGAGCGCGTACGGGACGGACAGGACGAACACCAGCGCGAACACAGCAGCAGCGACAGGGACAGTAAACGCGCCAACAATGAACTCGGTAAACCACAACAATTCGCGGGCGATTTATTTATAGAAAATAGTTCGGCTGAACTCTTTTAAAAGTAAAATTTCGGTCGAACTTTTGTTGCCGATTTTCCAATCCCCGGCAAAAAATCTGTTTGCTCGCGCCGTCAGTGTGCCGTCAGTCTAAATGGAATCAAGAGTTCGGCCGAACTTTATAAAATGTTCGGCCGAACTATTGCCGAAAAATTTTTTTTGCCCCCGATTCTCACAAAAGTGTAACCCAGCGTCACGTTTCCACCCTTCATAACATTTGATATGAGAGGTTTGGATTCTAGGGTTTCGCTGCTTCAAACATGTCATCGTGGAATTTTCGCTATAACTTTTTTTCTAAGAATGTTTCGATGCTAAAAATAAAACCATTTGCGAAGAAATCCTGAGGAAGTTCGTGTAAAAATGTCATATCTTGGTTCGCAATATTTTCGGAGATATGATCTGTGGAAGTTAGGGTTTTTGCAAGTTCTCGAATTTCATCTCAAAGAGGTGACCTTGGGAAAATCGTCATAACTATCTCTCTGAGCATCAGATTGGAATTCTATAAAAGTGGCCGAAAGTATACGGACTTTAGTTTTATGTGTATCAATTTCAGAGCTGAAAGAGGAAACAATGACACGTGGCACGTCGTACAACTTCGCTCTACTGAACCAGTCCATAATTAGGTCATTGTGGGAGATTGGGCATAACCGTGCATTGAAGAATCCAAATCAGATCATACATGTGGCATTGGAAATAAGACTCAAAGGGCTATTACAGGAATGAAACTTAAATCTCAGGCGAGATATGCTTGACTCTAAAGGATGTAATTTGGCCACAACCTCCTACCATGTAGAGTATTTTTGCATTTCTCTAGTATGGGATTGGGGTCATGCTTATGACCTTCTCTTTCCCTATCCTTACTCCTTTCATAAATGATGTTGTGAGGATCATATTTCCATGCTCCTGCTTTTGGGGAAACAAAACTTTTCAAGATCTCCACTAGACTCAAGATGTTCCTTGCATTGACCACAAATGTCCCCACCTCATGAGGGAGGTTGAAAGTCACAACTGCCTTCTTGGAAGTGAAATGTAAATTGTGACTATTGAATCGTTGCTTTATGTACTCCAATGCAAATATGCATGGATTCAAGAATGTTGGAAACTGGGATGGTCTAAATGCAAATCCATATACTCTTATGACCATGTATTCCTCAAAGAGGTACCAGTTGCATGCTCTATTATTGAGACTGAATTGTAATTTTCCCTATGAAACTTAAGGGCTCTAGGTAAAGGCTCAATGTATAACAAAGTGAACACAATTGACATGAACATGACACATATTCGAAAAATCCCTGGGTTATTTTATGGCTTCCTTACCATGGGAAACCACTCAAAAATATGTATTATGGTGTTTTGTTCATTTAAGTTCTCAAGGTAATAATAGTTTTGTTGAATAAACACACCGACCAAATAAGCTTGATACCAAAAAGACCTCACTTCCTCAAACTCTATTAGTTGGAAATGTTGGAAATACTAAGAGGGGTGTGAATCAATATTTCTCTTACAATTAGTCAATTGTTAACTCCATAGCATTAACATTAATTCAAACATAAATCAACAACACATCACAAGAACAATACATAAGAAATTTTTAGGTGGAAACCCTTCGAGAAGAAAAACCACAAAATGATTTTCTAACCTTTTATGAATAGAAAAAAATTTTAGCACCAACTGAATAGGGAAGACCCAACTTCTTAGTACTCTAGAAAACATTAAAGTTCATCAAGTGGCTCTAAATCCTAAAATGATACTCCTACACCCTGCTTTTACTAGCTCCAACTAGAAATACGATCCAACACCCTCCAATCTACAACTTGCACTAGCACCACCCTACCATCCTAAAGTATTTTCAAGCTCCAACCTAAAGGAAACTTCACTCCCCTACCTTGCACGACCCAACGACCCTAAAAATAAAATAGAAAGATAAAGTGAAATCTCTCGTACCAGGGATAATGACCCACTTACAAAATATTCAATAAAACCTTTTTTGCAAAAGTGGATTTCATATATACAATGAAGAACCAACCCTTGACAACCTTCAACCTTTAGAGCAACTTCTCAATGATACAAGAACAAACCATTATAATGAAGACATATCATACCTTTGTTTGCAATACTTAATGAAGTAAATTATGAGCCTTTCTTGCTAATGAAAAATGTGCCACTTGATGCCCTATTTCTTCCACTGTTTGATCAAAAACTTCCTCGATGTTAATTCCTTCCTTTCCTACTACATAAATTATTCAAATACATTGTCCTTGATATACAATAGCCTTCAAAACAAACCAAATGAATATATTAGTAAGCAAAATTTGTATCTTTATTGTATTAGCTATGTCTACACACTTTTTAACTGAGCTACTTTAAATCAGGACTAAAGATGCATCAAAGAGCAAAGGTATAAGTATATAGTATCAAAGTCTTCCCAACCAATGAGGCACCTCAGGATATGTTTCGAAAGGAGGTCAGGAAACTTCAATGATGAGTCTTTTTAATCACAAAGTGTGATAAATCAAGATGCTTGTGGATTCTTGAATTTTCATGGACATATTATGGCTCAAACTTTAATTTAGTATAAGTTGGAATTTGAGATTACCCAAGTTTGAAAAATCCAATTGATGTGCTATATTTTTCCCACATGAAGTTTAGAGAACAGATCTCACTAAGTTTTAGATAACTTCTTCGCCAATTCTGGGAAACAACTTCGAGTTTATCCTTAGAGGAGTCATGAAATAGCCCTTAGGGATGAACCTCTAATAAGGTAACAAAACTTCAAATAAGGCACAACTAACCTCATAAATTCTAGTACTATAATCTGAACAAACTTCAAAAAGGGTATGAAAATTTACTCTGTGAATTTAACTAATTACATACCTTAGCATTTTATGTGTGAGGTAGGGCACATCCAAATTTGTGCCATAGTTAATTTACCGCAATAACCTCAATGATGAATCCTCAAACAAATGGATTGAAAGCAATCAATCATAAAATTGTACGTTTAGGCATGTAATGTGCTTAAAACCTCCACAAATGTTGTTCTCTGGTATATATTCAAAGAGTGAAAATGTTCAACCAATGATGAATGACGGGTATGCCAACGAGTGATCTAAGTTAAAGCCTTAGTTTTGGGCGAAAAATTAGTGCTACAAGACTGAATCATGACGGCTGAAAACGTGTGTTACAATGTCCAAAACGTGTGTTTCACTGAATACCTCAGATGTTGCCAAAAGGAACGTCACACGAGTCCCTTATATAGGATTCGTGGAGGCTTCTAGGAGGGAGCCGACTTGCACATTTGGAGAGAGATGACCTTGGAATTTTGAATTTAAAATTTGATTTTGGAGCCCCAAAAAAATAATTCGGAGGTCGGATTGATAGTTTCATTTTCTCTTGATGATAAATTCGAATAGGCCCATTTAAAATTAGTTTTTGAGATAAAAAAAATTCTACCAATCTATAAGTTACTAGTGGAAATTCTTTTGTGGATTTTGACCAGAAATAGGACTTCAACCTTTAAAGTCACATATTTTTTAAGTGTGAGGAATTAGGAGACGTGCCGTCTACCATCGAAATCAGCATGATGAGGAGAATCAAATGATGATTATCCTAACCCTAAAGACCTTAATCTTCCTTGTCATTTTGTCCCTTGAAAGCAAGGGTTCTCCTAATTGTTGCTTGGGTTGACATCAATGACTACCATGGTTCAACAATCCCCCTCTTTGTCATTGATGGAAACACATGTACTCCCCTTGCAATCATTGCTCCCCTCAACTCCATGCCTTTAATCTTCTACCCTTGATTTCTCTCCCCTTTTATCATCAACGACAAAGGCAACCCCCCAAACAAGATATCTATTTTTTTGTTCCTACAACATCCATGTCTCTCCCTGACTACTTGGCTGGATGGAATGTTTATCAATGTGAACATGGTAGAATCCCAAGCATCTGCAAATTATACTCAAAGTTCTGTCGAGGTAGAGGTTTGGTGAATATTTCAATTATATGTTCCTTTGTCCCAATGTACTCTACCTTGATATTCTTCTCTACAACCTATTCCCAAAGAAAAGGGTATTTAATAGGAATGTGTTGTCTTGGAATGCATTATAGGTTTCTTAGAGAGATTTACTGTGTTGTTGTTGTCACAGAATAGCAAAATTGGCTCATCAAACTTCACTTGGATATCTTGTAGAGTTTGCTTCATATAGAGAACTTGAGTACAACATGTTGTTGCTACGATATATTCTACTTTTGTTGTGGACAAGGAGGTTGAAGACCACCTCTTGCTCAACCATGAAACAAGACAATCAACCAAATAAAAATTTGTTCCATTGGTACTTTTGCGATCATCAATACTGCATGCCTAATTTGCATTTGTATAGGTTGTTTAGGTCAATTCATTCCCCTTTCAATACCATAGTCCAAATTTGTTGTTCCTTTAAGGCATCAGAAGATCCTTTTTACCTACAACAACATGGGATTCTTTTGGTGCTACTTGAAATAGTACCACCTATCTAACTACCTACATCACATCTAGTCTCAAAGTTGTCACATATAATAGGTTGTCAATCATCAATCTATAGTCTCTGATATGCTCCCTTGGATTCATCGTCCTTGCTCAACTTCCAATCGACCACCATGGGAGTGCTAACTGTTTACAATCTTCCACTTGGAACCTCTTCAACATTTATTTTATGTACCTGGTTTGAGAGATGAATATGTGATCATCTTTCTAAGATATTTGAAGTCCCAGGAAGAAAGTTAACTCACTAAGTAAAGGCATCTCAAACTCACTTTGCATATCGTTTGCAAACTTTTTGCTCAATATACCATCATCGCTGCCAAAAATGATATCATCCACGTATAACTCAATGAGAGTCAAGTTGTCATGTTCAAGTTTTATGTATAAGTTGTTATCGACACCAAGCTCTAAGGGCTTGTTTGAGACTATACAAGTCTTTCAACTTGCATGCATAGTCCTTATCAATAAGAAAAAATCCTTCAGGCTGCTCTATGTAGACTACATCCAATTCTTTATCCAAAAAGGCTAATCTAGAATCCATCTGGTACGCCTTAATCTTTCTTGAGAAAGCATAGGCCAAGAAAGTTTTGATAGCTTCCATCTTGACGACAAGGGAAAAAAAAACTTTAAAGTCTATTCCTTCAACATGTGCATATCTTTTACATACCAATCTTTCTTTATTCCTAGTCACTTGTCTATCTTCATTCAGCTTGCTCCTAAAGACCCATTTTGTGTCTTTTTTCCCTTGGTCTTGGAACCAGTGCCCGTGTCTTATTCTTTTTTATTTGATCTAGTTCTTCTTCCATGGCTTTGATCCAATGCTCATCATGGCTGGCCTCTTTAAAGTTTCTAGGCTCAACTATAGATAAGAGTGCAAGTTGTCCTTGTTGCAGCATGTATATTTACTAACTTCTTCTGGTTTCTATTCCTACATTCATATCACTAGTGATTTATTCTGATGGATGATTCTTCTGGTATCATCGTTAAGGGTTTTGGAATTTTCTTACTGATTATAATTTCCTTCTTCCTAGTTGTCAATTGACTCTTTTTCTAATTATTCTTCTTTTATTCTTCCTTCTTGTTTTGATACTTATGTTTCTTACTTCTCTAAAGATGGGCCTTCTTGATTTTCCTTTTATCCATGAACTTCAACAAATGTTACATTGATGCTTTCAACTATCTTGTTGAGTCTCAAATGATAGCATTTATATGCCTTGCTTTTGTTTGAGTACCCAACAAATATGACTTACTCTACTCAGGAATCAAATTTTCTGATATTTTTGTCTTCCCTCTTTATGTAGCATTTGCCATAATTCATATGGGGTCTTGTCACGGTTGCTTCTAAGCATTCTCTTGTTTTGAATGTGCACTATTGTCTCCACTACTTGAACCTAGAAGACATTGCTTAATTTTGAACCATTCAAAATGGTCTTGGCCATTTCTTCCACCATTACATTTTTTCTTTCAACAACTCCATTTTATTGTGGTGCCCAAGCTACCGAGTATTGTCATTTTATTCCTTTTTCTTCCCAGAAGTATTGGAATTCCTTAGATGTGAATTCTCCATTATTGGATCTTAAACACTTGATCTCCACATCAATTTCATTTTCCAACCATCTCTTTGCAAATTTTGAAACATTCAAATGCTTCCGACTTTTACGTCAAAAAACTTACTATCACCATTCTAGTGTAATCGTCAATCATTAGCATAAAGAATTGTTCCCCATCCAAACCTTTGGTTCACATCTGTCCACATAAAACATCGTGTACCAACTCTAATGGTTTTGAAGTAGAATGTTCCTTAGCTTTGAATTCAACTCTCGTCTATTTTCCATGCATATAGTGCTTTCACATGATGTTAGTTGGTTTTGAAATTTCTGATATTTATTTGATAACTTCATTTTCATTGATATTTACCAATTTATCGAAGTTTATGTGACCCATTCTCCTATGCCATAGCCAACTTTCATCCTCCTTTGCCAAGAAACAACCTTCCTTTGCAATTTCATCCAGGGTGAACATATCATTTGGAGTTCTTGTTGCAGTTCTTCGCTCTTGAAATATATATCAATATGGCCCTCCCTAATATGAAGACCGTCTATGGTCATGGAGTAATTGTTACACATAATATCCTTAGCTCTTTTGTAAATGAAATACATAAACAATGTACTCATACCGCATAAAATACAATTCATTATTTTGTTGTTCATTTATGAAAGAGTTAAGTTCTCAAAGAATGTTTATTGGGTGGCTCTTGTCACCCATCAATTATAATATGAAAATCCCTATTAATGAACCAACCAATATTGCATATATACTACAAATGGGAACCCCACACAAATTATCTCATCTTTGCATTTCACCAATTGAATTCTCCAATCTCTAACATTCATTTATATATTTGTACTCTATTAGATACATTAGAGATTGCTACTTTGCAACATGTATAGTTTGAAGGAGATGCAGTTATGTGCACTTCTCAAACAAATGGAATCCAATAGAACAATGAATGTGCTCATGCTTTACTAGAATTAATTGGTGTGTTATGAACATATTCTAGTTATTCATCTTATACTTGTGTTATGGACATCGTAAGCAATTAAAAGTACTAGCCATTGGAATGTCGCAGCATAAACCAGTAAATTGAGTAATTGTTACATTAGTCATGGTTTTATGTATGGAGATTGGGAAGAAGCATAACCTCATTAGCATGGCATTATCCACTATGTTTAAGTATGTTTAAGAGCCAATGATATGCAAGTCTACCCATTGTTGTTGTGACAAACCTGTGATCACTTTAGCCCCAAGATTACTTTAGTTGTTAAGAGTTTAGAAGTTTTAAATAAAAAATAATATTAACAATTGATGGTCTTCATTTTTCTATTTTTCCATGCAAAACTCATTTACCTCAAAATATCCAATTTGATAATTTATTTCTCACAAGTTATACTGCCAACCTACATAGTTTGAAGAAGAAGCATTTACATGTATTTTTAAAATAAGTGGAATAAAAATAAAACAAGTTAATAAAGTCCAAAATAAATATGTTAAACATAGTTTGAAGAAGAAGCATTTATATGCATTTTTAAAATAAATGGAATAAAAATAAAACAAGTTAATAAAGTCCAAAATAAATATGTTAATAGTTTACTAAAACTAATGGGTGTGTTATGACATATGGAAAGCATTCATCTTGCACTTAAACTGTAGAATAAAAACAGAAGTTAATATTTTAGAACAATGTAAATTCTATAACAAATATTTTGAAGCTATATTAGAACTGATCAGTGTTATGACATATATAGGACTTTTATCTTATTCTCGAGCTGTGGACATGTGCAGATAAAAGTACCAGCAATTAGCATGTAACAGCATAAAGCAGTATTGGGTAAATATTACATTAATCATGGTTTTCTATTTTTAAGATTGAAATAAAAATGAAACAAGTTAATAAAATCCAAAATAAATATGTTAATAGTTTTACTAAAACTGATAGATGTGTTATGACATATAGAAGGCATTTATCTTGCACTTAAACTGTAGAATAAAAACAGAAGTTAATATTTTAGAACAATGTAAATTCCATGAACAATGTAAATTCCATATACAAGACTTTCATCTTATTCTCGGGCTGTGGACATGGACAGATAAAATTACCAGCAAGTCGCAAGTAAGAGCATAAACCAGTTAATTGGGTAGATATTATTACATTAGTCATGGTTTTCTATTTTTAAGATTGAAATGACGCATAACTTCATTAGTATGGTAACATCCACTGTGGTCATTTACATTGAGTGTCGGTGATCTGCATGTCCACCCAGTTTGACTATGTCAACTCAGCTTGGGATTACTTTAGCAATTAATATTTTGAAAATTAAAACACCTTTCACCTCTATAGAGAACGCATTTACATTGAAACATCCAATATGCAATCGACCATTTACTGTTTTACTTTATCAAGATAATAATTTAATGAAGGATGATAATATTTAATGTGTTTTGAGAAAAATAAACTTGCCATTGCTCTTTTGATAAACCCATATATTAATCTTTAATATCTTTTGAAAAAAATAAACTTGCCATTGGTCTTTTGATAAACCCATGTACTAAGCTTCAATATGTTTTGAGAAAAATAAACTTGTCATTGCTCTCCGTATGGATGAGGTGCCTCGAGTACAACCATCAAGCTTGTAACAAAGAGATCCCAGACATTACTAAAACACAAAACAATCTGCTCATTTTTCTTTACAAATAGTTCTGCCATTATATGTTAATTTCAAAATACGAAATAACAGTTCAAAGCTCCAAGGTCTATCACAATATTTCTTGAGAATAATCCGAAGTTTCAAGTGGGAAGGCTTTCATTTCAATATAGTAATGACTGGTCTTAAAATCTGACACAGATTGGAGACTAGCCCTCCATTGCCCAAATCTTGCTGCAAGTTTAAACAAATTTTAGGGCATCTTGTGACGTATTTTGAATATTTCCAAACTTCTATATACTCTCGAGGACCAACCGAAATAAGCTACAAGTTCTGCCCCCTGATAAGATGCTCGGAGCATCTGATTCCCGTGAAAAAGTAACCTGGCTGCTGCATTTATGATACACGCTCACTGGAGCAGGTGATTCTAACTTTATAATTTGGTTTTGTAGTTCCGCCACTTCCCAGAGGAAAATGAACCAAAATGAATCCAAAACCTATTTATTTAGATTTCAAATAACATTCTGTAAGAGACTTGCTCAGGTTGAAGCCAAATACATTTGATTAAATATTAGAGGGTTTGGACGGTACTTTATAGTTTACAAGTACCTCGTAATGTATTTCAAGAATTCTATTTTGTAACATTTTGGTCAAATCGTATTTTACTCCAATTTAAACTGTAAATTATGGGACAATAATGTGGCTCTTCCAGCCTTTTAAATGTTGACGATGGATTGAATGCACAAGAGAAATGTTAGTAACAGAGAACAAAACTGCTTTCTTGTAAGGAAAAAAATGCTTTTATCTTTATGCAATATATTATGCTATCAAAAATTTCACGGCCTTCACCTTGTTATATCTAGTCTGCAGAAGACATACATTCCTTTCACTCAGCGACATTACAGTGATTTGACTTTATCAAGTCAAATATCTAGTCGAATTGATGTCTTTGCATTCGTTTTTCACAAGTTATCTTTAGTTATAAGTGGCAATAATTGTTCGTTTATGAAACGGGCCATCCTTATTGCCCTGAGTTTGTTTTAGGACACCAGTTTCAACTATAGTAATTAAATATCTATTCTCTATTTATTACCGGCATGTTGTCATGACAGCATAGTATTTCTCTTTTGTCGTTGACAGCCACCCAATAATTGGTTTGTATTATTTACAAGAGTAATTGAGACCCTCCTGTAATGAACTATCTGTAAATGTAGCTATTCAATGTTTTGTTTTGTCGTTCTGAACATATAAGCAGCTCCTGTTACTGCCTTCTGAATATTTCAGCGTACTGTTAGAGTGAAGATGTCCTGCACTCCTTAGTGTTAGCCTGACATTCTGTTTCACAGGGAAAAATCCAAAATCTCACGGAATTTTCTTAATTCTTTAATTGCTTTTAAAGATGTGAGTTTTTGCTATGGCGATGAGTGAATATATCCATATCCAGTAAGAAGCGCTGTTCTTGTCACTTAATTCTTCAAATTTTTGACACTTAAAAATTATTATATTTGGATCAAATAGTATGGCCGAATAGAGTTCAAACTTCACCTTAAATGCGGTCAAAACAATAAATAATCTCCTAAAAACTGAATATATGAGTATCCTGTATTAATTTATCAAACAGAACTTGCTGGCCACAAACCTGATAAGAATATGGCAAGAAATTTCAGTCATGATAAGAGTTCTACCACGATCCAAGATCAGTGCATGGTGGACAAATGACTTGTGAGGTTTTGCTTAATTCTGAATCAACCCAGATCTGCAAAAATTCAATCAGAGATCCAGATTGTTGGGAACTGTGACTTTTTGTATCGCCAGAAACTGGAGGGAAGTTTGCTACACGATTATATGGCTGCGTAAATATATGCCATCCCTGTCATCAAGGTCCAATTTTCAGTTGCAATAAGTATTTATTTTCCATATCCTCCACCAGGCTTTAGCCTTGGCAGCTAGGCCACCTTTCAATCATCCACAAGACTGTGAATCATATATTAATTGAAATGACAAAATCAACATTTAATTAAACCTTCAAAGAAATTATGAATATCATAAAATAATGTCTCGGACAATAAATCACATGATTAGGAGAATCAAAATCGCCTCTACTCAATCCTTTCGATCAGTTTACATGAGGCTGAAAAATTGTCCGAACTTTGTGCATTACTCTTCTTGTGTTATTTTTCAGCGTCTCCCTTGCTTATCACAAATTCCATATTTGGAATCTTGATTGAGTTTCCCTCTACCGACTCCTCTAATCACCTAGAGTGCATGGAACTGGCCAATAAATAGTAGTCCTTAGTCAACTTTTAGCCAAAAACAAAGTTATCGTAGGTCACGTTCAAGCCTTTCACCAGAATACGCACGATTCATAGAAAATTATTCAGTAGAAATTGATTTCATCAAAAGCATACAAATTAAATTAGGCCAAGTTCGATTTAAACATAAATCTATGTACTGCTCCACCACGAAGCTAAATTCCTACGACTGGCTTTTTAAAGCATTTCAATATTTCGAATATGACAGTTTTCATACGCATGTCAAATTTTCCCCATTTTCCACCCTTCCACCGTTGTTTCCGTCTCGCCATTTCTCATTTCTTTGACAAGCTTGGTATGTTGTTCAAATTTTTAAATTATCTACACTACGCATTCTGATCATGTAATTCTGTTTTGCCTGTTTCAGCCAATGCGTTGAGAAAGAATAAAGAGAAGAAAGTTAGAAACCAAGGAAAAAAAATCCACTTAATACACTGATGCTTCGCAGCAACCAGCCAAGTGGATAACTTCATTTGTGAAGTCTTAGTTACAATGCTGATAAACGTGGTAAGTTTATCCAATGTGTTTCTTATTTCATGAGGGAGCTTAAAATTTTATCTAACTATAGGTACACCCTTTCAAATAATCAATTTGGAATCACGTTACCACAAATGTTACATAATTAAACTTTACCGATCTTAAGAACAACGAAATTCCAAACACAGGTTGCTGGTGAATAAGCTCTTCGCCTGGCACTCATAAATGAAGATTCAGTATACACATTGTTGCTGTGCTCTCCAGCACAAATAAATTCTTGAAAGAGTAAATAATTTGAGTACAATTTATAGAGAAGCATCCACAAGAGATTGAAGAATTTGGGCCTGCAGATAAGAAACTGAATCTGTCCAAACAACACAAGAATAAATTAATACACAGTATGTCGTCCTTCTCTGATCCAAAATAAACAAAATATATTTGGACCACTGAATGTCTTCATATATCAAAACCAAAAAATAAAATAACACGTCAGAGAGGGAAGTACTAAGTAAACACAATGCATCTCTTCAAGAACATTCTCGTTGCAAGAACCATCAATAACACAGCTCATCATGAACTCCTAAAGTGACCTAGAGCCCACACATATTAGATGATGAATACTACGAATTTTGTCCATATAGACACTCAAAAAAATACTCTACTTTTGCAAACAGACTAATTACCTGAATTTTGGACAAATTGCAAAGTTGGATGTATTGAAAATGTAACTAGGTTTGGTCTTCATTTATTGTACTGGGTCATGACTTGATGACGTATTTGTCAAAAGAAAATGTAATTATTGGTGTACTCATCAAAAGGAAAAAGAAAACAAATTATTTGTTAAAGAAAATTATTATTATTGTAAATGGGTTTCTTGCTCATCTTGTTGTGGTCCTAGGTCAAAGCACCCATTGAGTGATCTAGGTGTCTTGTTGACAAGTCAGAGGGTTAAGGTCATGTTGTACTAGCCCTTGGAGGGCTATTGTAACAAGAAAGAAAAATTATTAATGTATTTTTGTGGAATCTAGAAGCCTCCAATTGATGGGTCATCCAGCCAGCACCTAGTCGACCTAGAGAGGCTAATTCGCTCACATGCAAAGGCTATATATGTTGAATAGTGTAACTAGGTCAGTCTTCATGTTGACTATGTAATTATGTATTTATTCAAAGAAGATGTCAAAGATAATAAAATGTATTTTTGGTGCACTTGCTTCATGGTTTTCATGAGCAAGATTTTATTGTGTAGATAGACTTCTCCTTGATGTCTATTAGGTTTATGTCTTCTAGGAATAAATATAATTAGGGATCATATTCATGAAGGATTTAGTTTAGGTGTTTGTGATCCAAAGACCTTGAAAAAGCTCTCAAACAACCATCATACAATGTTGAAGTCAAGCTCATATTATAGTGAAGACAATCACTCATCGTTGCTGAAGAAACACCTCTCAATTATTGAAGAAATTACAGCCATGTCGGCCTACATAAGTCGGCCTAATCTACAGTTGATGGTCAGCCTAAAAATAAGATCAGTTCACTGTATATATAAGACATGACTGCAGATCATTTAGTGAGCAAGCAATATGGACAAGTCTGAATATAATTCAGGAAGAAATTACGAATATTTCTGAGTAAGGTGTGGTTTTAAGACAGGAACAAATACAGATGTAATACACTGCGGTTGTCTCTGAGATTTTATGTGATAAGTTTGCGAATATTATAAGGAAGAAATTGTGGATAGGGAACAGTTGGAAGTGCGAATATGAAACAGAAATGCTGGAAGGAGTTTGCAGACATCCCCAAGGTTACAGTGCATAGAAATGATAAACTGCAATGCGGATAGGAACAGATGGAAGTGTGGATCTGAAACAACAATGCTGGAAGGAGTTTGCGGACATCTCCAAGGTTAGAAAGATTAGAAAGGATAACCTACAATGCGGATAAGGGACAGTTCAAAGTACTCTGGATCTGAAATAGAGGTACAGCAAGAAGACTGCGTATAGGTCTGAATTGAATGCGAAGTTTCAGTGAGTACTTCAGACAGGAATGAGCTCAGAAATCACAGAAAATTCAAGTGTGTTTGCAGATTGTCTTGAAAAGCTTCAGTGCAGATATATGGGAAAATTGTTCATCTAAGAGTTTGACAGAAGTTCAGACAGAGATCAAAAGAAGAAGGGCAGCCTTGAAGTAGGAGAAGGTGAGGAAGGTAAATATGAGATTTACCTTCCTAAACAGTGCAGATTGGCGACGAAGAAAAAATTCAAGTTTGAAGAAGTTGTATCAATGTCTTGGAAGCTTATCTAGGTCAAGGGTTTGAGTCTAGGTCATGGTACTTGTCATTTGAAGATCTATAAGAATAATTCTTTGCGGGTTTCCATCTCCAAGAGGGAGAGGTTTTTGCCCTGGCTCTAGGAGCCTAACTTTTGTGTCTTGTGCATTTTGATAATCGACTTGATGAAAGATTAACTAACAGAAGACATAAGTAACACAAGTAAGTTTACAAGTAATTATCAAGAAGAGAATTTGTATTAGCCTACAGCCCTCCAAATTCTCAACATGGTATCAAAGCTAAGGTGCTAGAAAGGGCATAGAGACACTCAAGGATCAGATTTCATGGATGGCATCAAAGCAAGGATTTGCTTAGAAGAAAGGTCAGACTTCCACAGTGAAAGAAATAAGACAGTATTATAGAACCATCTTAAATGTGCCAACAGATCATTGAAGTATTGCCATCAAATGCTTCAAGGCAAGTTACCTATCATCCTTGATCTTTCAAGGAAGCAGAAGAATATCATCATCAATCACCATTCAAAAGAAGCTTCAACCATCTTCAAAGTAAACAAGCTGGTAGAAGAAGAAAAGCATCTACTCAAGTAAGTATATCTATGACTTTATATGAATCTATTAAAATGTCTCCTTTGATAGGAAAGAAACAAACTGTCTGGGGTTTCAAACTTTCCATAGAAGACAAGGACAATGATGTCATGCCAAATTCATGAAGGGAGATATATAAGAGTCCAAAGGATTCTTATAGAATCCATAAAAGACTTTATCATCTCCGATGTATAAAATCTAAAATCATCAAAAGGAGTATATAAGAAATTAGTGGAGCTATTCTCTATGAGTACTACAAGAGAAGCAATATCTATGATCAACTGCAGGAAATAGGAGAAGACTACCGTGGTGCTAAAAGCTCTATGAGAAGAATGGGGAAAATTTCACTTCACAATTATACGGGAAGATAGAAGTCATACCATTCCATGATTTAGGGTCTCTATGTAAATAGAGGAAACAAGATTGAAAGCCAAAGCTGTTACAGGATTAAGTGAAGGAATCAAGCCTTTCCAGCCATGTCCAAGAAGAAAGGAAAATTCAGTAAGTTTTGGTCCTCAGAATAAAAGAAGAAATATGGATGAAGCACGATGCCTTGGATTTGATGAACTTAGGCATTAAAATAGAAATTTTCCTTAATTTAAAAAAGGACAAGAAAAATAGAAAATAAGCCCATGTCTCTGAAATGAGGAAAGAGCCTGATAAGTAAGAAGAAGCAAGGGATCTCCACTACTATTGAGATCATCTTCTTCTTTAAGTGATTTATGTTGGTTATATGATAGGAAGCAATGTATCATCCTGATGAAATCATGGTAAGAGCTCCTGGTAAATCAGCTCTGGGAAAACCTCTCTGATAACATTACTAATGGAAAGCAGTCATCAAGAGCAAAGGTCATCATGGTAACAAATTTTTGGGTTATTGATGGAGCGTGGCAAGAGAATGAAGCTCTTCATTCTTGAGAAATTGCTACAGGATGACTCAAGGGAAAAAGGGTATGAGATATGTATATATTTATATGCTAACATTGGATGTTGTTAAGTCATGACGTATGGTTGCAAGTAATGAACTTCTGTATTTAGAAGTATGATCTATAGAGGAGTATCTCTCAGTGCACGGATAGATGAAATCAACATAATATGTCCTCATGGAATATGAGGTGGTTGTATATGAACGAGAAACTAGAAAGGTTGTAAGTTCCTGGGAATGGAGAATGTGCAGAAAGGAAGAGATCATGAAATGCAACCATGTCAAGAGGCAGTTATCATCTGGAAGCCTAGAAGATGTGACTTGGAGATCTCCTGGGAAGATATGTAGACTCTGACAGAAGTCTGGTAAATAAGAAGATCCTTGACAAAACATATCATTAGGAGATGTGTCAATCTGTATAAAGGATGTTGATGCCTACAGGAAGATGTCATGGTGAACGATCATCACTAAGGTAACTTTTGTTCTAAAAGTTCACATGTATATGTTTATCTGGATGAATTTATGCAAGGCTGTTAATCATAAGAAAGGATTCATGATCCTTGGGGATGATTCGAAGGAAAGCAGCATGGTTTATCGGTGGACCAAATGAGAAAGACTGATACATCACTTTCTGACAATGGACATGACTCGTGACTGAAAGTGATGGATGATCTGTGTCCTATGAAGCCAAAAGTCTAAGATTCCTCAATATCGAAATCCATGACATCGAGGGGAGAAACTCTTCATGAGTAGTTGGATTGTTGCTGCAGGACCCTAGTTGATGAGGAGCATGGTGGTAAGTTTCTTGCTTGGAAGAAACTTGAAATATGTCCTTCCTGTGTTAAGAGGGAGTGACATATGTGATTCTCTATTACATGTGTCATGCACTAGACCAGGTCTAACAGTCGTACGTCTTAGTGAAAGCCATGCAAAGAGAATGGATAGGCACATCATTATGGTCTTCACTTAGAAGACAGAATGGAAGATTGGGTAATCATCTGGCATTCAATACTCTTTGAGAATGAGATAGGGCATTCAAGATAAGAGTAGTCATGGACCGATATTCTTTGAGGGCTGGCTACCCAAGAGAAGAATAGTCTAAGAAGGTCATACTCTGGGAACACCTATGTGGGGTATGTACCTTGGAGAGACAATGACTATGGTGTCTATTAGTCATGTGTCTCACCAGCATTGTAGCCCATTGTCTCATTGAGAGATGGGGTTGTTAGTCAAGGCCTTACACTAGGACAATGTTGGTTGATATGATGCTATACAAATGTGATTACCAATACGATTCTTCTTATGAGATTCTTCAATTTGAAAGTGACCATGTACCTATATGAATACCTCCCTAGTTAAGAGGGAGTGTTGAAAAGTGTAACTAGGTCGGTCTTCATGTTGACTATGTAATTATGTATTTATTCAAAGAAGATGTCAAAGATAATAAAATGTATTTTTGGTGCACTTGCTTCATGGTTTTCATGAGCAAGATTTTATTATGTAGATAGACTTCTTCTTGATGTCTAATAGGTTTATGTCTTCTAGGAATAAATACAATTAGGGGTCATATTCATGAAGGATTTAGTTTAGGTTTTTGTGCTCCAAAGACCCTGAAGAAGCTCTCAAACAACCATCATACAATGTTGAAGTCAAGCTCATAATATAGTGAAGACAATCACTCATCGTTGCTGAAGAAACACCTCTCAATTATTGAAGAAATTACAGACATGTCAGCCTACATAAGTCGGCCTAATCTACAATTGATGGTCGGCCTAAAAATAAGATCAGTTCACTATATATATAAGAAATGACTGCAAATCATTTAGTGAGCAAGAAATACGGACAATTTTGAGTATAATTCAGGAAGAAATTACAAATATTTCTAAGGAATAAGGTGCGGTTTTAAGATAGGAACAAATAAGGATGTAATACACTGCGGCTGTCTCCGAGATTTTATCTGATAAGTTTGTGAATATTATAAGGAAGAAATTGCGGATAGGGAACAGTTGGAAGTGCGAATATGAAACAGCAATGCTAGAAGGAGTTTGGGACATCCCCAAGGTTACAATGTGTAGAAATGATAACCACAATGCGGATGGGAACAGTTGAAAGTGCGGATCTGAAACAACAATGCTGGAAGGAGTTTGTGGACATCTCCAAGGTTAGAATGCATAGAAAGGATAACCTACAATGCGGATAAGGGACAGTTCAAAGTACTGTGGATTTGAAATAGAGGTACTCCAAGAAGACTGTGATAAAATACAAGAAGAAGACTACGTATAGGTCTGAAGTGAATGCGAAGTTTCACTGAGTACTTCAGATAGGAATGAGCTCAGAAATCAAAGAAAATTCAAGTGTGTTTGCAGATTGTCTTAAAAAGCTTCAGTGTGGATATATGGGAAAATTGTTCATCTAAGAGTTTGACAAAATTTTAGACAGAGATCAAAAGAAGAAGGGTTGTAATGAATAAAATAATGTAAATAGTGATTAATTAGTTAATTAGTAATTAGGTTGAAAGGCCATGTCTGATAAGACATGACCTTTCGTGAAGAGGTACCTGTGTAGGTATATAAGCAGACCTCACTTGTAACATTCAATCATCTGTCTCATATCTTTTGTAATATAATATTTGTATCCTCATGGATATCTTTGTATTCCAAGTGTTTTGGAGTATTTAAGCTTGAGAAGGAACTTTGTTCGCTTCATTTGGTATCAGAGTAGTTCGATCTTTTGGCCGCTCATCGCTGCACAGAGCTACGCTCCTCGGTCCAGGCCTTTGGCCATCAAAAATTTGTCAACATTGTTGTCGTCGAAGTGTTTCGCCACCAGTCTTGGAGTTTCTCCATTTTCACCAGTAGGCCTTTGGCCAAAATTAAAAATTTGATGAAATTTCACTAGCAAGCCTTTGGCTAGAATTAAAATTTTGAATAAATTTCACCAGTAGGCTTTTGGCCAAAATTAAAAATTTGAAGGAAAAAAAGGGAAATTTTGAAAAAAAGAAGCAAAAGCAATATATATATATATATATATATATAAGTAAAAAAAGAAGAAGAAAAAGAGAGATATATAGAAAGTAGTACATATACGTACATACCAAGACAATTTAAAAATAAAAAGGAAAAAGAAAGAAGGAAGAGTAGATAAGTTTATTTTGATTATTCTTCAAGTGGTTTACAAGCTCGTGGTTTTAGAAGCCCATGGTATTTGCAAGGTAAAATAAGAACAAAAGGAATAAAAAATCTCTGTGTGAATGGTAAGTTTACTTTTACGTGGAGAACATTAAACGAGTCAAATACACATAAGTGGACATATATTTTATAGGTGAATATATGTGAATAGCCACATTTCGCTAGGGTTATAACTTTTCAACAAAAAAAAGAGTTAAAAAAATCAATTGTTAAAAAATATATATATATATTTTCTGAAAGTCAAACATCTTCTTAGTAATTATAAAAGATTTCATAAAAATCAATCAAGGAAGTAATTTTCAAAAAAAATCGGAAGGAAAAATATTTTTAAGGATTTCTTAAAATATTAAGGAATCATTATTAAAGCTCGAAGGTATATAAAAGGAAAAAGAGGTTATTAAAGGTTTAAGTATTGGAAAAGTGGAAAAGGAGATAAATCATTATATTCTAAAGATTTTATTTAAAAAGGGAATATATACATATATAAAAGAATTTGAGCCTCTTTTAAAAGAAAATACTAGTGAAGGATTCATTACCAAAGATTGAAGGAATAATAGTAAAGGATATTGGAAAGATTAATTAAGCTTGAGGGTTTATTAAAGGGAAATAATAAAATTTTATTATAAATATTAGGAAGGGTCACCCTTAAAAACCCCGAAGTTATCTGACAAAATGGCATCCAAAACAGAACAAAAAGAGGTAAGATTTCCTAAAAATTATAGTATGTGTGTCGATGCGCTAATTGAAATCAAAGGATCACTTGTGGGAAAAGAAGTTCTCATACCTATCGATTTTACTCGAAAGAATAATTATGTTAGTACCGAATGTGCTAACCAATTAGTGATCCCTGAATCAAATATAACTGAAGCAAATTCATTTAACGCAAATGACAAACAATACAACATAGAGAATTTACACCTAAGTATTGGGGAGTATTCCTTTGTCTCGCAATTCACTGTTAAAACCTTATTTTCCAATAACAATGATATAGTTCTGAGTTCGCTCTGGATGGAATCACTAGGGTCATTCATTCTTAATACGAAAAAGAAGTATTTGACATTTTCTTACAAAAAGAAAAACATAAAGTTACAAGATGTCACGGTGAAGCCGAATTCACTAACATCGGAAGACATATTAGATATCACAAGAGTAGTTCTTCCAGAAAGTAAAAAATCAATACAATATTTGCAAAGAGAAGTTGACGAAATCACAACTAACAAGAATGAAGAAGTTGCTCGCCTCAAGGACCACAACGATAAATTACTAACGCAAATTAAGACGTTGAAGAAAGACAAGAAGTCGTTGGAAAACAAGGTGCAACAAATTGTCGAAAATGAAGCATCGAAATCTTCAAATATAGAAGTTCAAGTTGAAGAAAAATCAAACGTTGATCCAGTATATGTCTCAACTGAAGAAGACAACAAGCAAGTTGCAGAATAAACAAACTTAGATGTTGGACGAACGAGGAACATTCTACGTGAAGATTCTGTAACCATCTCCATAACATCCTCGACAGGCAAAAATCAAAGAGGTCAAACCAAAACAGTGCCCTATCGACATCCAAATCATGGGAGCAAACAACTTAACCAAGCTATGTATTCAAAACAGAAACAGGTTGATATTTCGAAGAATACTAACGAATCATCACTAGTGTCCAGTGATCGTAAGATTCCACAAAAGATTGATTTAAAATGGTCTGATCCATTCTCAGTGCGACAGTTTTGCTTGTCACTTAGAGGATCATATCAACTTGTATCGACAAGGATAACTGCCCCGAACAAGAAGATGTTCATAGCAGAAAAAGAAATCGAGGCCTTTCATCGACAAGCTTTGAGGACAAAGCTTTTTGAGGGGAAGGCAATGTAATGAATAAAATAATGTAAATAGTGATTAATTAATTAATTAGTAATTAGGTTGAAAGGCCATGTCTGATAAGACATGACCTTTCGTGAAGAGGCACCTGCATAGGTATATAAGCAAGACTCATTTGTAACATTCAATCATCTCATCTCATTCATCTTACATCTAATATAATGTTTGTATCCTCATGGATACCTTCGTATTCCAAGTCTTTTGGAGCATTTAACTTGAGAAGGAACTTTGTTCGCTTCAAGGGCAACCCTAAAGTAGGAGAAGGTGAGGCAGGTAAATTTGAGATTTACCTTCCTAAACAGTGCAGATTGGTGACGAAGAAAAGATTCAAGTTTGAAGAAGTTGTATCAAGGTCTTGGAAGATTATCTAGGTCAAGGGTCTGAGCCTGGGTCATGATACTTGTCATTTGAAGATATATAAAAAGAATTCTTTGCGGCTTTTCCTCTCCAAGAGGGAGAGATTTTGCCATGGCTCTAAGAGTCTAACTTTTGTGTCTTGTGCATTTTGATAATCGACTTGATGAAATATTAACTAACAGAAGACATAAGTAACATAAGTAAATTCACAAGTAATTATCAAGAAGAGAATTTGTATTAACCTACAGCCCTCCAAATTCTCAACAATATAAAGAGGCACGCTCACATCATTTGAAGACATATAAAGTCATTCATCTTCTCTAATCTAGTGAGAAAGAAAGAGGTAATCTGATCCAACGCAAGGACAAGAAGGAGAGCGATTTTTCTGCGGAGAGGAAAGAAGACAAATCTGTGATTATTGGGCTCACATGTTGGGTTTCCGCATGTGACATTTTTGCAAGGATATTGTTTGGGTTGCTCCCATCACTTGAGTTTTGACTTGGTGTTGGTCTTGACAATCTTCATTGGATAGATTTGATAAGAAGATATTATATCTAGGTTTTTCCATCATGGGGTTTTTCCCTAGCTTGCAACCTACTGGTGTCTTTTGTGTTTGCAATGAGCATTGAGATCTTCTATTTTGGCAATTGTCTTGATGAACAGAACTAATAAGTAATGTTAAAAGATCTAATTGAATTTCTCAAGAAATTGTCAAACACTAAGAAAAATCAATTTAATTAAAGCCCTAATAATTCTGCACCGAGATTTCTCAACGGGATGAGTAAGTGGAAGGTTCCAATGCAACACACGAATATTGCACAAGAAGCTTATGATTGTTATAGAGACATGGCTGTTACTATGCATGAATGAAATAACAAGAAGCTAATGCAAGAACACGATTACTGATGTTACAATACATGATAATTTCCAAATATCTAGATAGAGAATTCATGCATTAGGTCAAGAATAGACAATCTTGAATTAGAAATAATTTAAGAGCTACACTTATAGTTACTATAACAAAAGTAGCTCCTTTGAAGAGCTTAGCTTGTGCCTTTATGCATAAACATTCTTTTTCCCACACCCGTGCATGCAAAATAATGCATTAAACACCCTTTGAATCTAAGAACCCAATAGCTGATTAGTTTCTACTGTAAAAATTCCTAATGTATAGCTTATAAGTGATCGATAAAGAGTAGTATGATATAAAGTTGGGCTCTCTCTCACTCTCTCTCACACACATTCTAATCTACGCACTTTGATTTGCCACTGGGAAATCCAAGTGACTGTCAAAATACAACTTTTGATTAGGCATTCTTACTCAGAAGGTATGTTGCAATAACATACAAGAGGAGCTTTTTCACAAGAACATTTGAAAATATTCCTAAAGAAAGGAGATCATTAAACTGAAATACAGTATGCACCCCCTGGTGTTAATATTCAGAGACAAACAACTAGTGATTGTAGTTTAGACTATCCTGCCAAAGAAATATGCAACATCTACAATAGTCCTGTTGCACCCATTTTTTCAACATTCCAAGGGAGCAGGATCCAGAAGCTTGAAAAAAAATGTTCAAAGATCAAAATCATCTGCCAAAAGTCTATCATGTCAATGTAAACCCATTCTTGGAATTTGTAATATAAATGATGCTAGTACGACTGTTAATTATGTAACAACCTAGGTAAGCCTATGATTTTGGTGACAAATTCCATCCTAGGAGGTTTTTCGTCTCATTGATTATCTCTGTTTCTAAACACGAATCATCAAGAAAGGGTTGGATTTATCATCGAAGTCTTAAGTGAGTCCTAGTGTTTTAGTCGAGTCTATTGTAAAAGTGATTTGGGAATAATTTAAGCTATTTGGCTAAATTATTTTATTACAGATCACTTAGTCTACTAGATCATATTGTGTTGCAGAATTGGATAAGATGTTGAGGGTCTATAACGAACGGGTATTCCCCCTTTGAGGGTTGAATTTGTAAAATCTTATGTAAAAAATATTTGAGTGCATGGTCCCTCATACTTAGACACTATGGCTAAACTATTTGAGGGTGGAAAATTAATTAATCCCCTCATAACTCAATTAATTACTTTTTCTGGCAAAAATAAAAATAAAATCCTAAGCCAGAAAATTAATTAATTACTGTCAAAAATTAAAATGTTAAAGAAATTAAATTCTGCAAGTCGAAAAATTCCTCGGTTTGAAAGAAATGTTTTGGGAAATTTCAAGAAAAATTGGACCCTTAGACCTTGGTGGTTAAGTCAAAGTCAATTTTTTGAGGAAATTAGTTCAAAATAATTATTTTTGAGCTAATAAAAAATGGTTTTAATGAGAAATTCGAAAATTCCTCAAAAATAATTATTTTTCGACAGTGGAGATTAGAAGTTGATCAAGGATATATCAACGGTCGAGATTATTTTGACGGGGATTTAGCCAAGTAGTCATTATCTGAGAACGTTTTGAACATCATAATAGAAGACTTTGGGGTGCAGTTAATGGTGTCTTTGTCTCAACAATTTGTAGTGCTTGCTAGGTATGTGCATTCCTATATTGTTCTTCAAATATTAGTTAAATCATTATTTCATTTGTAGATGGTAGGAACATTCTATTGGTAAGTTTTGGGTTTATCTTAGGTGATCTGATTCATTGTATGTTCTAATGGTTTCTTCTTGAGAAAATATATAGAGTTTGCAGATTCCCCGACCCTTGGGCTCCAACTTCACAAACTGTCGGCACAGGTTGACCATGTTCAAATTCTGAATATTTTATATGATTTCTTAACTTCGCTAAGGTTGTGGTTTAACATTTATTTTTCGAAATAAATCTAGCCACCATCAAAATTTTATTTAAAAAATCATTTCTCAAAAAATATTTTCAAGCATTGTATCTTTGTACAATTTGTAAATCATTCTTGTAAATAAATTTTATTTTATTTTCTTAACCCTTGTTTTGCAGTTGGGGTTTGGGGTTTTGAAATTTTTTGTATATATTGTGGTTTTGGGCACTTGTAAATTTATTTGTGCAAGTGAGATCCGAGGAAATGTTGTTGGATTAGAGCTAAATCTAGGCCCTTGAGGGTAAGATCTAATCTCTAAAATTTTTGCAGGGCCAGCAACTGAAGATCTGAAGCAAATTTGAAATTTTGGAGAGGGTATGAATTTTTAGGGCATTTGGGCCCAACATACTCCATAGCCCTAGCCACCTAGCCTCTCAAGCCCTTGCATCACCCTTTTTCTAGCCTTTAAGGCTAGCAGCAGCCCTAATTGGGCCTCGGCCTGCCCTTATCCCTTTTTCTGTGGTTATTTGCAGTGTTCCACAGGGACGCATCCACCAGGGTGGGGGATGGGCTTCCTCACTCCCCCACGCTCCCGATACGGGGAAACTCCTAGGGAAACGTTTCCCTACGTCCCATTTTTTGGGGAAACTCGGGGAACTCCGAGGGGAATTTTTTTAGTGACGAAAAGTGTCCCCCCAAATTCTTTTGCTGTTAACAATTAAAAACATTAAAAAAATCCAAAAATTACAAATTTTAATATAATTAAAAAAAATAAAAATAAAAACCAAGGATAAATTTAAACTTTAAAACATAATCATTAACCCTACGATTTTACGCCTGACATTTTCCTTTTGTTGTCGCTTGACAATTTACCTCGCCATCCAAAATTTTCATGTTGTAATCGCTCGACATTTTCCATTTTCAATTTGCTATGATTTAGATTTACCAACGATCGGGGCATGATACATGTTAAACACACACAAAGGGAAAGATAAGCATTAGTTTCTCTTATTATTGATATTATGTGCATTTATAATACAATGAGGTGACTCTTGGATTCATCTTCCAAGGTCACTTGGACTCGTTTTTGACTCTTTGCCTTCCACACCTACCCATAGAGGATTAGGTGTTCAACATTCCCCACCTTAATCCGAAGGGGTATGTGTGAGTCCACGAAGAGAATTGTAATACAAATCTGCAAAGTATGCATGGCAGCACTTAGGCTGAATCAGCTCTCTGAAATGTTGGCATAAAGAGGTGGTTTAAGGATGACCACCAACACTGGAACGCAATGCTTATTGCAGTTCCCAGAACTCTTCCAAAGTTGGCAAGAAGCTGAGGGCTTCTGCTGGAGGAAGTGTCCCTTATATTTGAAAAGGGAGACCTTTAACCTAAAAGAAGAGAAGTCTACAACCTGTGATGGTTTAAGGATGACCACCAACACTGGAATGCTTAATGCATTTCCTGGAACTCAACCAAAACTAGCAAGAAGCTGAAGTTTTCTACTAGAGGAAGTGTTTTGAAAGAGGAAGAATATCAACCTCACATAGATGGTTTAAGGCTGTCCACCAACCAAAGGCATGCTCATGGGTATTCGTGTCTCTGGCTACAACTCTGACTCTGGAATGATGAATTGTGGCTCAGCCTCGCTTGAACTATTGTGTCTCTGGCTACAACTCTGAATCTGGAATGAGAGATTGTGGCAAGACCGCTTGATGTGGTGTCGAAGCTTATAGATGACCACCATTTTCCCCCATGTTAGGTACAAGGTGAGATGATGGTGAAAACTCAACTGCAAGATTGTTCAATATTCGAGAACAAGTTCTGATATGTGACTTAAACATCTTCTTGCCTGTTGATGCCCATTGCCAGGAAGCGATCCATCCAAGATGAATATTTGTTCTTGTAGGAGGCTTGTTTCTGAAGCATCTGTGTGAAGAATGGGTGTGCCGACCACAGTGCTTGCATGGGTGCAGATCAAAACAATGATCTTTCATATGGCCAATGCAATCACAGTCTTGCCATTTTACAATTTGTTGTTGTTGTTGATGTGGAAGAGGAGCAGGATCTGGAACAACTGCAGGTGCTGTCATGAAGAAATCCGGCACTGAAATTTGATGGGTTTGGAGTAGTCTGGAATATGAAAGGACAACTCCTTGTCATATCCAAGACCAGTTTTGTGCTTGTTATGGACAAGCTCTTCCCAAGGTCTGATGATGGGCTTGGAAAGTGCAGACTGAGCTGCTGCATCTGCATGTAAATCTGCTCTTTTACAAGGAACTGGATATGAATTGACTGCAACTTTATATTCTTGCTGCTGATGGGAGTCCCTCTCAATTTTCTGAATAGAAACAGGTTCAAAATGATGACTCTTTTCCTGAAGTTCATTTTGCTGAAGCTGAGACTCCAACTGCAAAAACTCAATCTTGTCTTATGCATCTTGCAAGCAAGTTTGGATAATAAAAAGAGCATTCTTGCTCATTTTTACCATATCATGAATAGTGGAATGAATGAGGTTATGCAACAACTCTGATGCATCATTGATTTTAGCCATTTTTCTCAACAACTCAAAGTTACACTTCAATCACTGACTGCAACTATGAACTAAGAAGCAATACCCACTCACAATGTCAGTACAATACAATGTTACTATAATATATTTTATAAATGTGCAGCAAAAACCATTGTACAATAACCCTTTATGGCAATGATTTCTCTCTTCTTCAAATAACTGTTTTACACCAACAACTCTAATTCAACAAAAAGATATTGACAAGCTTGGATGCTTCACTATCGATGAGCAGATGGTCTTGAGCTTGCTATATTACCTCGCAATAAAGACAAAGGAAAATTCCAAAAAAATCTTTGTGGCAAAACTATGAGTGAATTTATGATGCCACTGCTATTTTGAAAATGATGACCAATTTTCAACATTTGCCTTCACATGTCAATATCTTTCAGAGAGTCACCCTTCTATACATGCTACAAATCTTGGTCATGTTTTTATAATAGAGAAACATACAACAAAAACTTCACTTTTCACTATATAGAAAATCCATTTATTTATATACCATCTCCCCTCTCTCTTCTTCTTCTCTCTTCTTTTCTTTTTTCTTTTTTTTTTGTTGAAAAAAAAAAATTGGGGGAAAAAACAGAGGTATTATTTGGGAGAGATGTTTTCTGGAGAAGGTATTTTCTGGGGGAGGTGATTACTGAAGAAGATATTTACTGGGGAAGGTATTTTTTGGGAAAGGTCAAACTGTAAAAATAATTAAAAAATAAGAGAAAGAGGATAAAAAAATGGAACGCAGAGAATCTGTGTGGGAGGGGAGGGAGGGCAAAGCAAGGGGGATGGGGAGAGTGGCTGTGAGGGGTGAGTGGGTGGGGAAGTGGGAGAGCGGGTGGGTGAGTGGGAGAGCGAGGTTGTGGGAGAGGGGGGATGAGGGAAGCAGTGAGGGAGCGGGAAGAGGGGTGTGGGAGAGTATGGAAGGGAGCAGGGAGGAGTAAGGGGGCGGGAAAAGGAGGAGAGGTAAGGGGGAGGGGATCGTGTGAGGGGAGGGTGAGTGTGGAAGGGGGTGGGAAGGTCGAGTGTTGAGGGGTGAGCTGCGTGAGGGGGCAGGGGGGAGTGGCAAGGACGAGGGGAGAGAGGTGAGGGTTGTGCGATGAGCGGGTGAGCAAGGTTGGGAGTGGGCAGCATGGGTGAGATGGGAGAGCTCTGTAGTGAGCGGGGTTGGGATAGCCAAGAGGTGAGGGGGCAGGATTGCTGTGTGGGGGGGCAGGGGGAGATGAGCGTGGAGTATGAGTGGTGAGGGATGGGTAAAAGAAAAACAGTAAATTTTAAAAGTAGGTAGAAATGGCAGAGATTGCACAGTAATGTGCAGAAATAAAAGTAGGCAGAAATTGCAGGAAAAAATTGCAGAATTTGTAGTAAACAAAAACTCAAAATTTTCCAAAATGCTGAAAGGCAGGAGCAGTAAACAAAATGCCAGGAGCAGTGAAAACTGAATGCAGCAAGAGCAGTGGGAAAACCTGTAGACTTTAAAATGCACAAACTTTCAAATTCAGGAATATGGCAGTACACAACGCTGCTCTTCGCAAAAATAATCTCTAAACGTTGCAAAAATGATTTCTGAATGTTGCAAAAATGCACAGGATTTTTTTGCAGGTTTACACAGGCCACAAAAACAAGTGGCTCACACAAGATTGAACTGGTTATGAACATATCAGCTCTGATACCATGTTAAACACACACATGGTGTAGGAGAAAATAAACACACACAAAGGGAAAGATAAGCATTAGTTTCTCATATTATTGATATGATGTACATTTATAATACAATGAGGTGACTCTTGGATTCATCTTCCAAGGTCACTTTGACTCCTTTTTGACTCTTCGTTTCCACACCTACCCATAGATGATTAGGTGTCCAACAATACATTTGGAGCTACGATTTTGATTTTGTGACTTGGAGTTGCCATATTGGAACTGTGATTTTCATTTTGTGACTTGGAGCCACCAAACTGGAGTTGCGATTTATTATTTAGTACTTTTTGAGAAATTCACTAGTATTTCACTGCTTTCTATTTTGATGGAACATTGCATAATGTCAAATGATGGATTCAATTTAGTGATTTACTTTTAGATTTACAATTTTACATTAATGATTGCAAAAATTTCAAATCATAAATTTAATTCATAATAGTCTAATACGAAATAATGATCATATTTAAATGTACAGTTCATAATTATAAGATTCACTATTTACTAATTTAGTTATTGACATATTGTTGGGATTTTATTTTTTATTTTTATATATTAAATTTTTAATAATTTTAGAATTTTTGATTGGCATCCCTCGTTTCCCCGAAATTTCCCTAAATTTTAGCAATGTTCCACGGGGACGCGTCCCCCAGGGTGGGGGACGTGCCTCGACGCTCCCCCACGTCCCGGGGACGAGGAAACTCCTGGGGAAACGTTTCCCCCACGTCCCCTTTTTGGGGAAACTCTGGGAAACTCCGGGGGACGTTTTTTGGGCAGCGAAACGCGACTCCCTTGAAGGGGGACGGGGGGACGCCTGGGGGACGTTGGGGGGACGCAAGGGGGACGGGGGGACGCATATGAGTCCCCCCATTTTTTTGCCTAATAATTTTTACAAAACATTAAAAACTTAAAAAAAATACAAATTTAAATATATGACAAATTAAAAAAAAAAACAAAAACAAAAATAAAAAAACTTCAACTATATTAAAACATCAAACTTGTTAAAACTTAAAAATTAAATTAAATTATATTAAAATTTAAATAAAAATTTAAAAAATGAAATTATATTAAACCTATATAGTATAAGTTTATGTGCATTGCACAATTTGAATTTCAATTGTGAAACGATGAAGTTATTAATTTAATTTAGACATACCTTGCATCATGCCAAATGATGATTCATGAATTTAGATGGAACATTGCATAATGTCAAATGATGGATTCAATTTAGCAATTTACTTTATGAATTTAGATTTATAAATTTAAATTATAATGCAGAAATGTCAAATGATAATTCATAAATAAATCAATGATGATCATATTTATTCTTTAGATGTATAATGAATAATTATTTAAATTTTCTATTTAGTTATTTTTAATTAATTTTTTAATAATTTCAAATTTTATAATTTTGATGACTTTGACATCCCCCCGTTTCCCTGAAAATTCCCCAAATTTTGGGGTTGCTTATATACGTCTCCCTTGTGCGTATCCCCGCTCCCGCGTTTCCCCGTCCCGGAAACTCGGTGGAACATTGAATTTTAGGGTTGCTTATATAAGTCCTCCTTGTGCGTATCCCCGCTCCCTCATTTCCCCGCTCCAGAAACTCGGTGGAATATTGATTATTTGAGGCCTTTCTAGGCCTGGCCCTCTCGGCCTCCCTTCCTAAGCCTGTCGCGGACCATTAGGGCCCTAAAACCCTAGGCCACAGCCCTTTAGGGCTACTCGACCCTTCCTCCAGCCTAGCGGCAGCTCTCTTAGGCCTATCGTGAGACCCTTACGGCTCATTCCCTTGTGTCGCAAGCCTGTCTAGGCCTTTGGTCTTAGCTGCAGCCTCTAGGAGGCTTGCTCCTCCCTCATTTACCCTCATCCTTTGCCTCATTTTTCCTTTTCCTTGCCTTTGTGGGTATATTTGATTTTCTGAGCTAATTTTGGTGGTTTTGCAGAGAAATTGGGTCACACATTTGTTCTTTCAGGTGCCACATTCATTGAAGAAAATTTGGACAAGTTGGGCAAGTAATCTTCAAGGCCTAGGGCTTTTGGTTTGATCCTTAAACCCTCTATCTATCTTTGTTTTACTTCAGCAAGTTAAATAATCCGTAACAGTAATAAAATACATTCTAAATTGGTGTAAAATTAACTCAGAATTTGCTTGACATATCAAGGAATCAATTGCATGAGTCGGGCTAATTTTGTTTAAGTGAATTTCACCTATTTCATTCACTGGTATCTCTGCATAATAAGTGTGATCATATCTGATATAACAGTGAAAAGTGCCACCATAAGAGAGCTAAAGTGATCTTGATCTTGTGGTGGCAAAGTTTATTTGGCGTTTGGGCTCCTATTGCTTGCATTGGACATCTTACTTGGTATCTAGGAATGCTCTAAACATTATTTATTGTTGTCATAAATCTATCTTAACATTGGAATACAAATTACATAAGTGTTCTCATTGCTTCACTTTCTAATTGTTTCTTGTCTAGTGATTTTAAGTGCTATTGTTATTTGGAATCTAACGTTTGATTGTCTCTTATAAGCTCATTTTCATAAGATCATTGACCTTGCACTAAATTCACTCATACAAACGCTTAATCCATAATTGAATACCATCTTGTAAGTGAATTGGATTAATCATTGAAGAATATTGGCTAAGTACACTTGCAATATTATTGACGCATCATTGAGAAAATTGTGATCTTGACAATCTAAGAGTCTAATTGGTTGTTCTTTGATATCTTGGTATTTAAGTGTTCTTCGCTTAAGGGCTTCTAATTTAATTGAACATCTCTTGATAATTGGCATTGAGTAGTATTGGCATAAGATCACTAATAATCTTGTTGTGGAATCATCATTGGCATTTACCTTGTTGAAATATTTTGGAAGAATTCTAATTGATTGGCATCTTATATTGAAAATCATTGGAAGAGGATAAATGTTCTAATTGTCATTTATAGTTCATGTTCTAAGTGGATATATATTTGTGAATCATTGTGAAGAGCATCTTTCTTGAGCAATTGCATCTCGTCAGGTATCTCTTGTTTATCATTAGCACTTGTTAAGATTGGCACATTCTCTTGTGGGCAAAGATTGTCTCTTAACTTCTATTGATAAGTATGTATTGTCATAATTGGAGATTAATCATAATTGAAGTACTTAACGTAAAACAATCTTAACTCAAGAGATATTGCCTCAAGGGATTGTTAATCAAGCCTTTGTTTGCTTCCCGTTGACTTCCATCCCACAACCTACTCTAGAGACTAGTTTCAAAACAAATAAAAGGAAGGTTACACTTGGAATAACCATTTAACTTAAAATCAACCAAGATTTTGCATTTCACCTAGTTTGTAGGATTTGCACTTCATTCGGGTTAGTTAAGCATTTAAGCAATGGTTTTTCATCCGATTACTTGATCTTTAATTAATATAAAGCAAGAAGTTGACTCCACAAGGCATTGGTCTCACATTCAGATCTAATCTATTTTTTAAGTCTTGCTAAAATTAACCAAGAAGCTAGGCCATTCAATCGTGTCTCCCGGACTCGTCGGTTGTCAACTTGTCTTTCATCTTCACATCCATAGGGACTAACCCCCATAGCCTATGGTTGGGAGACAGCTAGAACAGAGAGGTAGGGGATCAGAGTGACAACCCTCGACCCGAGTCATTGTCGCAGTGCCTGTACAATCTGAGAGACAACAAGTCCCATTTTACCCTTCAGTCAAAACCATTTTATTTTTCCTAGAATTTTGAAGTGAAATGTAGCTTAAAAACTAACGGTTATATGAATATTGTTGAAATGATGGTCTAATTTTCACATACAGCCATTCCCGACCTCACTTTGTAATCCTTATTTTTGTGTATTAATGTGTCTGTAGAGTTGGGAATAAAGCTGAGTTTGTCAAAACTAATTATGTGGGTTCATACCCCCTCTTGGGGAGAGCACCCTACATTTTGACTTGTGTATATATACACACTCAGGTCTCATTTGTAAGATACATCATGTGATCTAGCTGATCTCTCTAATATATGTGATTTAGTCTATATGCACCATAAATTCTTTGTTAACTCTCTTGTTCATGGATTGCATCCTCGGTCTAGTACACTTATGAATCAGCTCTGGTATACCCAATCATTTTATGTTGTGCTGCTCTAGTGGTTTTTTTCTTTGTGCTTATTGCAAGAACTAGGGTTTACAGGTTGGTTCCATACAAACCCTTCACTCCCTTATGAATCTCAACATTGTATCATACCAAGTGAGAACCTCCTCCTCATTTCACTATTGGTTATGGTTTTTTCAAAGCTGTTTGTGGTGGTATTTTCAAATTTTTCAAGGTAGCACGCAGAAGAACCCCTAAATTGACGAGTTTTAAGGCCATTTGAGCCGATTGTTTTTGCTGAATGGGAGATCTTCTGCACAGGATTGAAGTGCCCAGCTTGAGGATATGCTGTCTGCATTTCAGTTTTTTCTAGCAGCTGATTTGTGGCTTTTGTCTAGTGGCATCATGATTTTCTAAGTTTCAGAGTTGCATGCAGAAAAATCCCTAACTTGATGAGTATTAAGGCTGTTTGAGCTGGTTATTAGTGATGACTGGGAGATCTTATTCACAAATTGAAGAACCCATCTTGTGGATTCACTGGCTACTTTATTTGAGGCTTTTTTCAGCAGCTGATCTGTGGCTTTTGGCTGGCGACATCACTACTATTTTGTGATTGCAGAACCAGGGTTTTTGCAACTGATATATAGTTTTTAGTCCAGCAACTTCCTTTAAGGGCATTCTTGTTGGGTATGCATTATATTCAACGCATGACTAGACCCACAAACTGTATGCATTTACTGGGCATGCTGGGGTAGTTTTTTCTCCCCTTTTTGGCAGTTTTCAGCATAATTTCTCAGCCTCTTATCTTTCAGCAGGGGTACCCCAAATTTTTTTAAGGATCACACCATTTGTAAGCCCAAATGTGTCCAATCTTTTGGCCCTGTAGGCTTTGTGGGATGACGTGTAAAAGTGTATCCTAGTGCACATCTTATGAGCAAAGCAAGGGTCACATCAAGTGAAGAACACCCCCATGGACCAAAACCAAAGGGACAAGCAAGCAATTCAAGCCTTAAATCATGAAAGCAGGCTAAATCTGATCCATGTCCTGGAGTGGTCAACCTTTTATCTAGCCACTGCGGAAAAAGAAGGTTCTCCAAGTCAATGATGAGCAACTTAAGGGAGACATTGGGCCTCTTTTGCTTTCCTAAAATTATTCCAAGCCAATCTCCCCTATTTTGGATGGTAATCTTGGACTCCTAGTGCAAATCATATCTCCAAACAAGCAAGTCAAGCCTCTCCCAAGGGGTCGTCAATCTCTTTTAGAGGGTTTTAAGCAATGTAACGTCAAATATTTGTAATGAATTAGCCTCCAAGTTTATTTTGGATGACAAGTCAACCTTTTTTTAGTTTTCTTAGATATTTGCCAAGGAGCAAAAGGGGAAGAGACCCTAAGAGCCTCTTCCATAAATAGAAAGCTCACTCTCCTCCTCCTTGTGAATTCTTGTGATCATTTTTGTTGCAATGTAACATCTTCATTAAGCTTTGGTGTCAACTTTGAAGTCTCTTTTCCTTGGCAATTCCACATATTTTACAAAGGAAACGATGTGTTAATTCAAGACAACTACAAGGCTATCAAAATCAATCCATTGAAGGACAACTTTGTCACTTGGAAACATCTAAAGGTAATTTCTCTCACTTCTCTCTTTTTCGTGTGAAGTTAGCATTAATTCACCCTGTTGGGCCATACCTAGAGGGTCCTCAACAAGGGTTTTGATTTTATTTCATTCCATACTTGATCTTAAGGTTGAGGGCTTCTCCTTGGAGGGATAGCTTCTAGTCGAGCCCAGATTCATAATTTATATTGATTAGACAAAAAGTTAATTTAGACTCTATGATTCTACCTTCTTATTTTTATCCACAAGAACTAGATAACCAACTTAAGAGGAGCATTCCTCTTGACCCCAATTTCCCTAGTAGAGATAAGCCACATAAGCCCTAATGCAACAACCAACCACTTTTTTACAAAATTCAAGTTCTTGCGTTTTTATTCACTTATACTATTGAAAAATACATAAAAGTAGAAAAATACAAAATTCAAAAAAATCTAAAAGATTAAAACTACCAAAAATAGTCTCATTCTAAGGTCGAAATGCCACGTTTTGTGTCTCTAGCTACATCTAGTGCCCTAAGATAACATGACCTTCTCTTTATGCAATTTATTTTTGCTTTAACATCGTTTGTGGAGGGTTTTTCAAGGTCTTCTCAAATACAGAATAAAATTACAACCATTTTCTACAAGGATTTATGAAACCCTAGTCTAGGGTTTGAAGAGAAAAAGGTGAGATCTAACCATACAAACCCTAGTATTACGTTAGATTGGTTCTACTGCATATTCATCTTATTTAGAAACTTTTTCAACCTCCTAAAGTGTTGGAAAATGTTATATTTTGAATAAAAGAAAATATGGGCTTGACCCTAGGAGGATTAGCCCTCCCAGTTATGCAATTATTATTTCAAATTGTTGTACCCTTGTATTTTATTGCATAAATATGTTGCTAGGTTGTTATTTCACTCCATGCCTCTAGCATTAGCACCTATCGATACTTATTCCCAGTGTGTTTCCACACTCCAAAGTTGCTTGAACAACACTCCCAATTTCAGTTTTCCATTAGGGGAATTTTGAAGTCTAAAATGGGCCTCCTAAGGAAATAATAAAATAATAGCTAAACAAATAAAATAATATTTATGAATTTGCAATTCACTTTTTGCACCAAAATCCATGTAACCATGGTTAAATTAAATTCAAAAGTTGTACCAAAATAAAATTAATAAAAAAATTGTATTGATGTGACTATAAATAAAAATGAGCTTCTTAAGAAAGAGTCATTATCATTGTACAACTAATGCATTTGTCCTTTGTACTTAAATAACTTAAAATAAAATATAAATATAAATTCTTAAATTCTTAATTATAGAATATACTATTAATTAAAATTTATATTATTTAAATTATATAATAACATGTAATTAATATACTATATAAAAATAATATAAAATAATCTAATATTTATTGAGAAATGTGTAAATATAATATTTATTGAAAAGTGTGTAAATACATAAAGATTGTGTATGGATATGCATTGTATCTTTCAAAAAATATGAATTGACAATAATAATATTTTATTCAAAAAGTGTGAAATGACATTTATTATGAGTACTTTACTTTATGACTTTAAAAGTACTTAGAGCACTACCATGGTTACCCATGAGTTTTTATCCACCATTGAGAATGTAACAAGTAAATACCTTTAACTCAAGCAATGCCACCTTAACCATTAGGGATGATGTCATCCCCTAAAATGTGATTGGTTCTCATAAAGTGAATTTTGATTGTACATTTTCCTTAGGAGGCCCATTTTAGACCTCAAAATTCCCCTAATGTACATATTTTCATCATATACAAGTGTTGGAAGTGCAGAACAACAAGTTTCTCCTCTTTTAGACCATACAAATCAAGAGAAATTCAAGGAGAAACCATCTCACTTGGTGCATGAACCCTCATCTCAACTTGTGACATTAAAGGTAGTAATCTATTTGAGGTATTTTGTTGGAAACCAGGTTGATACTGAATCAATATCAAAGTTTATTAATCAATTTTTACCAGTTTTAACCCTTACACCATTGATCATCAAGTCATAAAAACAAAAACATAAAGAAATACAAAAGCACCATTAAAAGCATTCACATGAGATAGAGACTTTAGGTGGAAACCCTTCTGGGAAAAAAACCATCGAATGTTTGTCTTCTTTTTCTTCTTAATTCAACCTTCTTTTACAATGTACTGGCATCGACCAATATGCAAGCATCAACTTGTGAGGAACGAACCTCAATCATTAGCAAGCACCAACTCGCTTCAGGCATTGACTTGATGGAAGCACCCACTTCCTACAATATTCGTAGACATCGATCTACTGGAGGCACCAACACCCAAGTTGTTCTCGGGCACCCACCTAAAGGAAGCCACTACACCTTGATTAGCAAGCTACCACCTGCCATGAAGGCACCAACCCTCAAATCAATGCATGGACCTCAATTTTATCCATTTTCAAATTGGATCCACCTCTACTCATACTTTTCTCAATACAACAACAAGATACAAAACCTCTTTGCTCACAAAACAATCAGCAGCATGAAAACACTCTTTCCCTACTCAACAATGCATCTCACTATCAACCCTAGTAGCAACAATAACTCTGCTCAGTATACAAATCTACACAACACATCTCAGCATGCACCCCCATTGTCATCACTAGTAGTATCATACATCCAACATCAAAAAATCCGACATGGAATCTGTTACCCATCACCAATGGTGACCCCTATAGGAGAAATTTTCTCCTAGATTTGTCTTCAGCCGGCAGCCAGCAACCCCTTGTAGCCACCTGATAGCTTGATGTACTACCATTCTCCGCCACCTAAGAAAGCCATTGTGTACCCTCGCTCATATGTCATAATCATATGTTTGAAAGTAGGCCATCCAACCCTGAAGGTATGATTTTTCATAATGTAATTGAGTATTTGTGCTTGTTTTTCTTGGCCACACTTGGGCATGGATTATTGGGCGACTTAGAAGAATGAGGATCTTTGACTATACTCTTCTTCCCTTACCTCAATTTGGGGGTTAATCATGTATCCTAGTCTCGTGGAATCTCCTTTATTGGCTACTAGCTTTAGGAGTGGCATTACATAGGAAAGGTTGATTTTGGTTGCGTCGTCCTCCTTCTCAATACCATATATCTCACTCCCCTCCAATCATTACAAGCCCTTTTCACATTTTCACTATTTGGGTCCACATTTGTCCATTGGGTCCATCAGGTGTTAGCCTCCCCTTCCCCTTATCCACCCCATGGGTCGAACCTAAAACAATGCCCCGGAGGTTGATGCACCTAAAAAGAATGATAAAAGCATAATACAGCAATATAATAAGAAATGTACCACAAAATGCAAAAGATGGCCGAGACAATATAATTTAGCACGTGGGAAAAAGCCAAACATGAGCTCTAACCCTTATTATTATGGCCATCACCTTGGTTCCTAGGGCCCCTATGGGTGCCCTTTGCATCATTAAGGAACCCATGAATATCCCAACCCCTGGTGGGCAATGAACTGCCCCACCTTAAGGGGGTAATCATTGTTATATCTTACACATCATGCTCTCACCCTCTTGAGCCTTGAGTAGTAAAATGAAGAAAAATCAATAAAATGAAAAAGGGTGGAAAAACAAAGGTTAGGGTAACTCATGTACCATGATTACTACCTCTTATATTCATATATCGAAGGTGTGGGCTTTCCTCATCATAGCTACCCTTATACCATGGCATGTGGCTTAGAGCCTTCCCTTTGTCCCCACTCCATTCCATCATTATTTCACATGACACCTGCCACATAAGGGGTGTACCTTGGACCTGTCATTCTCTTAGAGGTTGAAAGTGTCTAATAGGGTCCTTCATTAACCTTTCCTACCCTACCCAAGGAGGCAACACCAAGGTGGTTCTACCTGAGGATCGCCTAAGGATCTGTATAGGATGTCGTTTCGGCCTTGGATCCTTGGCAGTGGGGGAAGAATGTGCAACATTGGCCTATCATTATCATTTTGGAGGCCCTCTCTCTCATCCTTAGCACATGAGGCCTCATGCTGCCCCTCTAGGCCTCTACGTCAGCCTTTCGTGATCTTAAGAGGGATAATTCGATTAAATTTTTTAGCTATCATGGTTGGTTTGTAACCATGGGTGGGTTACTTAGCACATTAGACAAAAAGGGGCTTTGTCTTTAATAATTTGAACTCTTAACCTATTGTATAAATAGGAGAGAGATAGTCTAAATAGGAGAGAGCTAGTCTCTCCCTAGCATCATCACTTGGATTTTTGATCTCTTCTTGAGAATTTCAGAACCATGGGTGGGTTACTTAGCACATTAGACAAAAAGGGGCTTTGTCTTTAATAATTTGAACTCTTAACCTATTGTATAAATAGGAGAGAGCTAGTCTCTCCCTAGCATCATCACTTGGATTTTTGATCTTTTCTTGAGAATTTCAGACCGGCAATTTGAGGACGAATTTGGATAATTTAGATGCATTTTGATGTTTGAAAATTTCGCTATCTCACTTGGAGATTCTTTTTGGCATTATGATGGATGGATATATTCTTCATTGTCTTGTAAGTGTTATTTAATGTTATATTTCTATTTTTGGCTAATGTCTAACGCATGGAATATTGTCTCGTGGTTATTAATGAGCCCTAATTGATGAAGTCTTGTCTAAACATTGAAACTAATGGGAAATTTTGCATGTGTTACTCATAGATAATGAATGAATGAATGTTCCTAGAGGATTTGTTTCATTTTGCATCCTTGAAACTCCAACAAGTGTCATTGAAGTATAAACATATAGAAGTATTGTGAACTTTCTTCATTAAGGGTAGCAAAGTTGCTTCTAGGTCTCCTTGAAGAATGAGTTGTCTTATTAAGATTATCTTCGACTCCAATTCTCCCAATTTCTAGGCACTAGTCTTAAATCCTTGGTGATCACCCTAAAATTGAAAATCTCTCTCTCTTCACCTTCTTTTCTTGGTCCCTTTAAGGATAAGGAGGCCTCTCTAGGGCTTGGTGTGAAATTCATTAGAGGAGGGCATTTTGAATTTCGTCTGGATAGAAATCTTCCTTAGTGTCTCCTCTAGTGATCTTCAAATTTTGGTAGATTTCCTATGGTGGAATCTCCGGAAATTTGATGCCCTAGCTATCACACCAAGAGGGAACCCTAAAAGTTAATCCTTCAACTTGAGGATTTCTCTTAAGGCATTTGCTCTAGTGCTCGTTGGAGTAAATCATTAATTGTGTTTTCCCTTTTTTACCTTGACCTTGGATGAACTCATATCATGCCAAATATGACAACCCTAGGCCTCGTGTAACCTTCTTTTCAAGGGGTTTTTCGTGGAGAGTCTTACTAGCTTCTCGCAAAGTTCACACATTTAATGAAACTTTCCATTGAATGAGCCACCTTCCCTCACTTCAAACCTACCATAGATAAATATCTATCACAAGTTAGTCATACTGGGACACCACCTGTCGGTGAAAATCCGAGAAGAGTAGGGGACATGGGTTGTGGTGACAATGGGCCTCTGTCCCAAGGTGTTGTTGTGACCTCTAGCTCTTTCCTCTTCACAAGGCCTGCTAGTTTGTGCAACAACATTTTTGGCGCCATTCCAGGTGAGGAAGCAGGTCTACCTCCTTGGTTTAAATATTTGAAGAGGTGATTTACACTGTAGCAACATAGATCCTCTTCTGGCGACTACACTGATTAGAACCCCTAATTTGCTTGGAGGTGAAGGATTTGAAGACACCATTCATCCTAAAACAAGGGTCGCTACAAAAAGAGGGGAAATAACTCCATCACCCGTTAGAACTAACCTACTCTCCAAATTTGAGGAAATTGATAATAAAACTATCAACGTGAATACCAACACTAATCAAAATCAAAACCAACCTAATGCCCCTGAATCCAAAAGATATCTTACTACTGCTTTCAAACCCTTGATGTTCAAAGATAACCCTGATACTTTGCTTGAAAAATATCGTGAATGGTTACCCAAGTTCACAGGGATTGCTGATCAAAGTGCTGAAATCCATGTAGATGATTTCTTTTGGGCAATGGACCCTCGAGGGATTGATGACGAAGATCTTCTGATGATGTTATTTGCTATAACCTTCGAGGGAAATGTTAGGGAATGGTATCTTAGTCTCCCTCCAGCGAGCATTGATGACTTTGACAAATTTGAAGAAAAATTTAAGAAAAGATGGGCATCTAATGTTAATGGAGCTTTTAACCTTAAAAAAATTTACCACATGTCAATGAAAGGCAATGCAAGTATTAGGGAGTTTATCCAAATATTTGACAAGATTGTCAAAGACGTCCCTGATCACCTTAAGCCACTAATTCTCAAATATTTTATAAATTCATTAAGGTTGTTGGAGGGCACTTGATTGATCAACTAAGAGATAAGAAACCTAAGACACTTGTTGAGGCCAAGGAGATAGTCATTAAGGTCAAACAAAATCTAAATGCTGCTAAAATTGAAATGTTTGATCCTCCTAGAGCTAAGATTGAAACCAAAAAGTGTAAGCCAAAGGACTTGTTACCACTAAAACTAGCATAGGTCCTAGGAGGGGATCCTATAGAGCAACTACTAGGTCAAGGGGCAACAACTAAGCGATAGCCCAATGTCACCTTAGTTAAGGCTCCCTTCTCTTTACAAACTTTCACCGATGGGAGGAGACCCGGTATAAGGGGAATCACTAGATGAATGGACCAATTAGAGCATGAGGAGTGATTCTTAAGGCCTATTCACAAGAGAGGCTCAATTAGATAGCTTGCTTGCCTTGAAAGCAAGGTGATGGGGTCTCTAGGAAGGGCTAAGAGGATTCTTGAGCCTAGGTTTGGAAGATATGCCTTAATAAGGGGCTTCCTAGACCTAAGGATCCTTGTGCAGAATTAGCTTTTATGTGATCTTTGTGAAATTAGAGTTGTAAGGTTGCGGGACCACATAAGACCAAGTGGACCCAAAATTAGGTAAAGGGTATGAAATTGATCAAACAAGGAGGGGCTCGACCTAATTAGGGGAGACAAGAGGATCAAAGGACAAATTTTCTTTCGAGGATTGAATACAATAATCCCAATAAGGACACTAGCCAAAGGAAACCTAGGGCAAGAAATGGTCCACGAGATAGGGCTTGCTATATCTTGAGATCCCACCGTCATAATTACTTCAAATTTCGAGGGCCTCTAGAGGAAACCCTAGCATTGTTATGAACCAAAAATTGAGGTGATTGGATGGCTAGAAAAGAATTTGATTGATGCCCTATGAGACCTATAGCGCTAGGCCTAGAAAGAGGAGGCGGCGAGAAAGATGATCATTTAGCTGACCACTAGTGGATGGATCAATGCCTTTCCTTTGAGAGAGATGGAGTCAAGATGAATTTATGATTTGGAGAGACTTAACCCAATCAAGGAGGCCTTTACGCAACTTTGCATGGAAATTAGGGCATGAGAGCAGCTACCCAAGGACTTTATACTTCGAAAATAATCTCTAGGAATATTCACCCATTCATACATTACACATGCAATGATGCAACACTTCAAAAGAACAAAATTTCCACAATTTCGCATAAAATAGCAGTAAATTTTAGACCTAGATAGCGAAAATCCCAACAACATTCATGTGACATGATAAATACAAGAAAAAACATGAAAAGAGGTCATTTACATGTACAATGAGTATATCCAATCATCAAATCATGACAAGAATGAAGCTCCAAGACCAAGATAATAGTATCCAAACATCAAAATTCATCCATTAAACCAAACTCATCCTCCAAAAGCGAATGCGAAATTATCCAAGTAGCTACTAATTTGAAATCCAAGTGATGATAAGAGAAATGAATCACCTCTCATCAATTTATACCATCTCTAATGAGTTTGATTTCCCTAATTGGCCTAATTAAGCCACAAATAATAAAATAATATGCAATAATAGCATCCCTTGGTGACAAGCCCACCAAGATAGCTCAATAACATAAAAATAAGTCTCTCAAGAGGGAAAAATGATCAATATGATGAGTTTTTGCACCATTGAGAAGGCCTAATGAAGTCCAAAGTGTGCCATGGTGAGAGAATGGACTCCAAACATAGTGGACAAGGGGTTGGCCCCTTGTTTTCCAAGAAAGTCATTACAATGCTCCCAAGTGGGTGTGGTGGCACAAGAAATTCCTCATGTGTCTCCAAGTGGATCAAAAGTGCCTGTAAACCATCTGTAATGGCTAGGATGATGACGTAAGCCCTCCCTTAGTCTCTTGCAATGAGACGCGTTCTCATCTGGACCCTGGAACATTTGCAAAGTGTATGGTGCAAGTCTGGCGTCGGTTGGGCATGGTGAACAAGGTGCATCATCCTAATCCAAAACGTGGAGCACGAGCAATCAATGAGCAGTGTTGGGGATCCATAAGTAATCTCTACTATGGTCGAGGCTCATGGCTCTCAACGCTCACCCTACAAGTTCCATGGTGGCCCTCTGGAGGGCTAGGACCCCGTATAGGGAGACTAAGCCCCAAATTGAGACCCACCTGCAATCTTGCATAAGATCCAGTGCGCCCCCTTGCCCTCCAATACCACAAATCATTAGAATAATAAATAAAAAGAGCTTACAAGTTTTGAGCCATGGTATTGGCTTGTAACCCCTTTGTCTTTAAAACACTCAAATTCAAACTTGTTTTAGGGATTTTTTGTAAAATTGAAGGCACAGACTTCAAATAAATAGAGGATCCCACCACATGATTTAAAAATCATCACACATGTGAATTTGGCTCCTTAGGGAGAGTGTGAATTGCCTTGTCTACTTCTATTCTTGATAAAAACGGTGATTTTTGTGGAGCATCTTACTATTGGAGATTGATTTTTGCATTGGAGATGTATTTTTGGGATTGAAAGAATTTCTCTTCGAAGAATTGGTAAATTTATAGCAATTTTTTATTATTTTGCATGTGAATGATTTTTTGCTAGGGTTTCCAAATGTTGCATGATTAAATGCTTATTGTTTATTGAAGATCTTGGTAAATTTTTGCATGTTAAAATCATTCTTCCATGAAACCTATACAAGAACTCCTAAGGTGCATCTTCTATATTCAATTTCTTCCCTCACAAAAAGGTAGATAAGGTTTTAACTTTTACAACTAGAAAATTACTTCCCCCCTTACTCCAATCTTCCTTTAAGAATTTTCCCTATAACTCCATTTGCCCAGGTTAAAATAAGCACTAGCCAAGTTTTTGTTGATAAAAAATCATTAAAACTAAAATATATTTCCTTCTTTATCTCTCCTACGAATTTTAAGACAAGCTGCCTAGGCTTTTCTAGGGCCAAATTACTTATAGGGTAATTTTGCATGTATGTTTGTGGGTGAAATTGTAGAGTTTAACTCCAAAATCCTTTTAAATGCAAAATCTAGCACTGGTTGTGATGAACCCACCCCAGATAAGGCTGAAATTTCATGCACTAAAAATCCTAAACCCTAGCTAAGCTTCAACTTGAGCCCTATTGAAGGATTTAACTTGTTTCTTTGTTGATCTAATCATTAAGTAAACCCTTTCTCTAACTTCTACATGTTTGGGTACTCCTTTATCATTGCATACCAATAAGCCCTAGCTTGTAGTAGTCATTTTCTAGTCTAGTGTTAGCATACTTGCTCCTTTGTAGAGAAGATTTGGGCATATTTCATCATTAAGGTATATTTCCATAGCCTACTCATATCACCTAGAGCACTCCAATTAGAATATCCTTACAGGTGAATACAAGAAAGCCTCCCTTGTGGTAAAACTCAACTAAAGAGGAGGAAGATTGTTGAGGTGATAGTCGCAATGCTTCCTCATTGTTGTCATCAAATTTGGCCCTCACCTTGTGAGTCCCGTCACAAGGTCTGCTAGATTTTGCGACAACATGTCCATCATGTAGAATTTCACCAAGATGTCTAAAGCATGTCATGCAAGCACCCAAATGAAGTTGAGCAACCATGAAGTAAGCCATCCCTCTAATGTGCAAATCCATCATGGACCATCCAACAACTAATGATACACCACATACCCCATATTTTATGAACCACCCCCAAACATGGTGCACATTTGAGAGCTAAAAGATTCTTCTAGTACATGATACATATTTGATGGAGTTTTCATTCACTATCTGCTAGGATCATTTCCCCTGCCACTTTCAATGGTTTTTTCTATAAATGATTCTCATCCTATGATATTGGAGTTTTCTTTATGACTAACTATGTGATGTGCCTCCTCTTCTTGATGTACCTTTCCCAAAGACTCCTCCTACACTATTGCTAGACTTGAAGGATTCCCCTTACAAGCACATATGGCAGTGGATTTTTCCTTTTAGGCCTTACCTATTCTAGGATGTTATGATCACATTATTGACCCTACCACATTTACAAGCATTGTTTATGTTCCAGGAATTGGTGGCTCTCTAACGGATTCCTCATTAATTGTGATGCAATACTCACCTCTTAGTCAATGTAGTTTCTTTATTGTGACAATTTTGGACCTATGACCACTTGTCCTCATGGGGGAGCTAAAAGTAGTTTCTCAACTCACTTGATGTACTCTCTATTCACAAGTCCACATGACTTGTCCCAATAATTTTGTATAGCTCCCTCTTCTATACCTATGCCAAATGCCACCTTCAACAAGTTATTTCAAGCCAATGTTCAACATTTAAAGGGGAAATTGTTGTCTAATGCCTTCTATTCATATTTAGGGGGTTTGTTGTGAAATGGCACAACCCTATTTTGAGCTAGGTATTCATAACCCGCTTGTTTTAGCTTAGCTATGGCCAAAATATTTGAGGTGGGTACTAAACCAAAATAGATTTTCCAAGTAATGCCACTTCGTAACCTTGTAAAAATCAAATTAAAAATTCATAAAATGTAATAAAATAAACTTTGCAAAGTTGAGAGAATAGATTGAACTCATGTTCCCTTGGAAGAATGAAATGACTCATCCTAATGGTTGGCCTTCCAAGGTAGCTCCATTAAAAGTGTGTTGTTGGAAAGCAAAGGGAAACGAAGAGGAGGACAGAAAGAGAGCTTGAGAGGAAATGAAGAAGCAAGAGAGTAACAAAACATCAAGGACTCAAAAGAAGAAACTAGTTTGACAATCAAAGGTTGTCTCCAATCTAAAGCTATCTGCAATTTTTCCAATGAGTAAAAATGCATTACATCTCTACTTGAGAAGGGGTAGCTCACCATTGTAACTATTTCCTAAGCATAATAAAAATCCACCAAATATCAATTTCCACATTTAGGTTTCTTGAGTAAAAGTATTGTGTCTATAGTCCATTTAAATTCTTTGTGGTTTCCTAATTTTTGTGTGCTATGGCCATCATGTTGAATGGTTAAATGGCTTGGATAATGTGATTGTTTTCTCTAGCCATAGAAGAATTGATTCATATTCCCGAAGCTCTTGCACAATGTATCTTGACTCCCGCAGCTTGAACCTTTCATTACATTGATCATTGATTAATTAATTGACACAATAAGTATTGATTTTTCTTGGGTCAAGGAAGTGTGATGGCAACATTGATCTCAACTAATGCAATGATCTCAACCAAAGTAACAAAAATCGCGATCGAGATAAAATCGCCGAGGGGAAAAAATCGGAAAAAATCATAAAAATCGGGAAAAAATCGGCACATACAAAAATATTCATTTTTTTTCAATTTTTTTAATATCTAAAGCATCTACAGCATAAAATAAATGCATTGACACATAAATATGAAAAAAAAACTAATATATAAGATGTGTAATATCATGTCTAGTGCTAGATCACACATAAAACTTAATCCTGTCCTGAATACTAAGTCCTAAGTCTCAACTCAACCTCAAAATATCAACAAAAAATATAATAATGTATCTCATATCATGAGTCATAATGTTATATACAAAGGAATGCACCAAATAACCTATACTACCGATTTCCTCTGCCCCTCTTGCGAGAAAATGTAACAGCTTTCCCTCTAGACGAAGAAGTTGGCGGGGCTGGCAATGGACTCTGTTGTGCTCCAGATCCTGAAGCACTAGGAGCTAAAGGAGGTAGACCACGTCCTCTACCAGTAGCAGGGGTAGGTGGTGTCACCTCCTCCTCCTATTGTTGCTCCTCCTCCTCCTCCTCATGAAACTCATCATTTATTCATCGCAACTAGAAATGGGATCATCAACAAGAGATACATAACCTTCAGACTTGGATTGCTCAACCTTAAAATGCGGTAGAAAAAGATTAACATGCCTAACCAGCTGTTTTCCTTTGAGTGAAGGGTACATTCTTGTTAAGGCCACAGTAGGGGAGTTCAACAATCAATACCACCAACATCAACAAAGTTCAACAATCAATGCCACCAACATCAAGGTTCTTAAAGGACTTCATACTCTTGATCAAATGCCAATTTCATACCCTTACACATAATAGAATCAAATGGAAATAATGCAAATCTCCAAACCATGAAACCCTGAAAACCATTAAGTCTGCTGAATTTTGAGTGAAATCTAAAATTCTAGTTTCTCCATATGAAATCCAATGAGGTCAAAACCACTCTTAAACATCCTGAGTCATTTCATGGTAATGTTAAAAATTTAAGTAAAAGGATGAAAATGAAAAATAAAGGAAATATCACTTTTACTTTAAGAATTTAACATTACCATGAACTGCCAACAGGGTGTGTCAGGAAAATGAGAGGGCTGCAAAAATGACAAAAAAAATCGATTTTTGAAATTATAGGGTTTCTGTTTGATGGGCCCACGATTTTTACCATAATAATCGCGATTTTTTCGTAAAAATCGCGATTTTATCGCGATGACAATTTTTTCAAAAAATCGTTCAAAAAATCGCCGATTAAATCGGCCGCTTGAAAAACTCAAAAAATCGCGATAACATCGCGATTTTTGTTACTTTGATCTCAACAAGCCTCAACTAATGCAATCATAATTACAAGAATACAATGCAAGGCATTATACTTGACAAGAATCCTTACTCAGGTATACAAGATATTTTTCACAGTAGTACAATATATTGCATTAACACTATGCTCTTGAACACATATCCTTACACGGGTTCAACCCTGAACTTTAGTTAGTACATCATGTTTCAAGATGCCAAATGTGTTGGCTACAAGATCACATATCTTCCTTAGCGGCTTTGAATCATTATTCAATATTCAAAATTGTGATGATATTGGCTTATATGCTATCAGATCTTCTAGAGTTTACAAACCCTGAGGCCAAAAATTTGTGCAAATTATCATGTTGTATATTATGCAAGTATCAAAACCAAAAGAGAATGTGCCATAGGATCTGTGTGCCTCTATATAGCAAGAACATTCCCCTTCCAACTATCATGTTAAGGTGAAGGTAAGATCTCTTCAGAGGAGAGATCATTGCATTTCAATTCCCTCCATAATGATTAAATGAAATCACAACCTACAGGCATTTGAAACTTGAAAAGGACTTTATATTTATTTCTATTATAACCTCAACCATGAGATTTTCCATAACTAGTATGCAAGGGTGCTTAAAGTAGTAAATTGTTGGACATTTGCTCCTTAGAATTAGCCACTCAATGTTTTGCTCTATGATTCCTCCAAAATGAAGGATATTGATTATCATAAGACAACATTGAGGGATCATTTAAGAATCCTTCTTAGCAAACCTGACTCAAAACAATTTCCTTATATTCTGATACTAACAAGGAAATAATAGATGGCTTCAATAAATCACAATGAAGAGAGCATATCCTAGTAAACTCAATCAGAACTTGCAACTTTCCAAAGAGAAATGGATGGAGCTCTCATAATATCAAAGGTTTTCACTAAGGTATCCCAAACCAGCTCAACATTTGATAGACATGAATTTGAAATCTTACATGTTTAAGTATTGTAATGAACTATTAGCTAGATAGGCCACAATGCCTAAGCATAATGCAAATGATCTGAATAAGATTTTTCTTTGAGTGAGATAACCTTGCACACTGTCTAGTCCCAACTTAGTCCTTAGTTTGTCAAAACAAAAATTCTCCCAGCCATCTCTTGAGGCCTCTCAGATCTATTTCAGGAGATTTAGGTTTCTCAGGCCTTTCTTAGAGCCACAGTAGTAACAAGTACAAGGATACTTCAGGTTCTAACGTAACTCGAGCTTTCAAAGAGGATTTTGGATTTCTTAGAATATTAAAACGTTCAGATCAATGAAAATTTGGCCTTCTGAGGTCATTGGATCCTCTTTTTTTAAAACGGCAGGTTCAACTCCGACCAGGCCTGGTCGACCGAGCCATTAGGCTGGCCGGTCCGACCAGGTACAAAACCAGCTAGGTTGGCCGATTTTTGTACCGGCTCGACCGGCTTAGTAACAAGCCGGCCAACCAGGCCGAGCCAAAACAGCCGGTCGATGGGCCCAAAAAAACCAACTTTGTGGACTTCAAACCGGATTTTAATCCGCTGTTAGGTTTGTTTTAGGTTGTCTAAGCCCTCCCCATGCTATTTAACTAACCCAACCCCTCCATTGAGCTCACATCTTTCTCATTCAATTTGCTTGAGCATTTGTGAGAGTTTTCTGAAGATTGTGGAGTTGGTTTTGGAGCAGTAGTGAGGAGCTTATTGGGCAAGTTTTGGAGCAGCAGTGAGGAGCTTATTGGGCAAGCTTTGGAGCAGCATTGAGCTAGAGGAAGCTAGAGGCTAGAGGTATTTATTTTTTCTCTTCTAAATCTGCCTTTGTTTGTTTTATTTATTTAGCAAATCTAGCATTTGCCATTTGCATTTGCATAGTTTTTGGCATTTGCCATTTGGTGAAAGAAATGAACATAGAATGAATAGTTTTTTTGTTTTGTTTTCATGTTCAAATTTAAACATTTTATTTCCAAGTCAAAAACTCGGTCCAAAATGGCACCTAGAGCAAAAGACTCTGCTTGGGCATATGCTGAAATGGTTGGGGATCAAATGTTTTGCAAATTTTGCAAGAAAAAAATTAAGGAGGGTGGAGGGGGCATTCATAGACTGAAATTACATTTGGCTGGTGTTAAAGGCCAAATTACTGCATGTGAAGCACCAAACATTGGGGAAATTAGGAAGCAATTGAAAGAACAATTTGACAAGTTTGAGCAAGAGAAAAATAGGCAAAAAGAAATACAGGCTGAAATTGGGAGGAAGAGGAATCTACAACATATGATGGCTGCCAACTCAAATTTTGAGTCTTTTAATTATGAGGATTCCTCATCTATCCCTTCCACTGATGCATCAAAAAACCCCTTTCGCTATGTTCCTCCCTCTAGGGAGTCTATTTCTGACAAGGGTAAGGGTGCAATGAGACATAAGGGTACTATTAAAAGTTTTTTTGTGCCCTCATCTCCCTCTGATAGTGCAACTGCATATGGTCCTAGTCCTCCAACTGTGCAGCCCACTTTAGATGTTCATTGGAAAAAAGAATTGGGAGATGTTGCTTGTGAGTACATTGCTAGATGGTGGTATGATGCTGATATTCCCTTCAATGCTACTCGCTCACCATATTATGAACCTATTTTTGATGCCATATATGCTGCTGGAAAGGGCTTCAAACCTCCTACTATGCATGAGTTAAGAGGATCTTTTTTGCAAAGAGAGATTGCAAACATTGATGATTATTTGAAAGAGTTCAAAAACTCATGGGCACGTACAGGATGTACCATCATGTCAGATGGATGGACTGATCATAGGAACCGTACCATCATAAACTTTCTTGTCTTTTGCCCACGGGGAACCATGTTTCTAAGATCAGTTGATGCATCTGATAGGGTGAAAGATGCACAGTTGTTGTTACAACTTTTGGATGAGGTTGTTGAAGAGGTGGGGGTGGCAAATGTTGTTCAAATCATCACAGACAATGCCTCTAACTATGTTCTTGCTGGTAAATTGTTAGAGGAAAAACACCCAACCATCTTTTGGACCCCATGTGTTGCACATTGCATAGACCTCATGCTTGAGGATATTGGCAAAATAGACTAGATCAAGAACACTGTAGAGCATGCCAAATGCATCACAAAATATATATACAATCACTCATGGATTCTGAGTCTGATGAGGAAATACACAGGGGGCAAGGAACTTATTAGGCCTGCCATCACTAGATTTGCAACACATTTTTTGACATTGCAATCTATGGGTGCCCAACATAGAAACTTGCAAAAGATGTTTTCTAGTGATGAATGGAATGAAAATCAGTGGTCTCGCAAACAGAATGGCAAAGATGTGAAAAGGAAAGTCGTTGAAGAAATATTTTGGAAAAAGGCAGCAGACATTGTGAAACTTGTTGAGCCATTGGTTAAGGTGTTGCGCTTGGTGGATGGGGAAAGATTGGCTATGGGCTTCATTTATGAGGCTATGGATCAAGCAAAGGAGCAGATAAGGGCAGCATGCAAGGACAGAGTGGCTAAGTATGGGCCCATTTGGGAAATCATTGATCAGAGATGGAACAATCAACTCCATCGCCCGATACATGCAGCTGGGTATTTTTTGAACCCAAGGTATCATTATAAAGCTCAGGAAACAGGAGCTTTGACTGGGGAGGTTAGAGATGGATTGATTGACTGCATTGATCACATGATCCCCACAGAGAGTGAGCAGTTGAAGATACACAAGCAGATCACTATGTTCAGCCATGCCACTGGTACCTTTGGCAAGAACCTTGCAAGGATTGCAAGGGAATCAGATGAGCCAGGTAAACAAAGAATTTCAATTTTCAAATTTATATTTTATAATTTATTATTTTGTATAATTGTTTATAAAATTATAATTTCAATTTCAAAGTTCGATATAAATTGTTGAGCTAACTGAAACTCATTTTTTGCAACACAATGGTGGGAGGCATTTGGTAGCCACTGTCCTGAATTGCAGAGGTTTGCAATCCGCATTTTGAGTCAAACTTGCAGTGCTTCTGGGTGTGAGCGCAATTGGTCTGTCTTTGAGAGGATTCACACACACAAGAGAAACCGTTTGGAGCAAAAAAGGTTAAATGATCTAGTGTTTGTCCAGTACAACCTCCGACTAAGACGGAACCAATTGCTGAACAAAAGACCTGATTCAGATCCCATTGTGTTGGAGGATATCGATCCAACATCAGATTGGGTAGTGGAGTCTTGTCCACCAGAGTTTGACATAGATGGGGGGATTGACTTCGATTTAGTGATGGAGGATACTATGCTCAATGTAGATCCACTAGTAGCAGACCTAGTCCCAAGCCATCCAGTTGCAGGTGCAGGCACTTCCTCTAGTCAACCACGACGGAGACGCATAGCTCGTATATATGATTCTCAAGGTGGTAAGGGCAAGGGTATAGTTCCAGTTGAGGATGTTGATTCAGAGGAGGAGGCGGAGCGAGTGTCTTCCCCCTCTGGTTCAGAGTTTGGGGAAGAGGACATTGGCTTGTCACAGTCAGATGACTAGCAGTAGTTACTAGTGACTATTCATGTTTTGTTGTAGAGGCCATTTAGAGCCTCCTTAGTTATGTTTTTTGTTTTGATCTCTATATCATCATCATGTATTGGTCCTTGGACAGTGCACTGGGTGCAATTTTGATATAACGGATATATTCATGAGCCTACTTTGATCATATGTTGTCTTTTGTCTATATTGTAATGCTCTGTGTTTGGAAACATGAATAAAAATCTTTAAATTTATGTTTTTGTACAAAAAAATTAATATTTAATGTGTTTTTTACAAAAACCGAGTCATTGAAACCGAGTCGACCGAGTTATTACCGATTCCGAGTCATTACCGAGTCATTACCTCGGCCTGGTAGCTGACCGATTCCGTTTTTTAAAACATTGATTGGATCCATCTAACATTAGGTTTGATGGCACTCAGTCTTAAAGTAGGGCTTCAACCCTTTTCATCTTTAGTTCCGATACCAAATAGAATTGTCTTCCAGAATAAAATATAAATCATAGGTCACATAGGTAGGTAGAATAGAACGTAAATGTTTTAGGACACAAGGAAAAAGGGCAGATCCAGGTTCTTTTAAAATATTTTTCATCCTTTTTACAATCAGAATAGTACAAGGAATTCTAGGGCTTGTTACAGAACAAGCTCTAGAGAATAACTTGAAGTAGACTAGCTTATTTCAAGGCTTCTCTTTCACCAAAAACTCAGATACCATGTTGAATTTTCATAGCTCTTCTAAATTGTTAATTACTTCTTATGATTTCTTATGTTAATCTTTCTTGTGTTAAGTTTCGTCATAAAGCAATTACAAAAAAGATATCAACAATTGAAACAAAAAATGCTAGTATGATCATAAAGAGACAACCAAACACATGAGACACAAAATTTTACCCTAGGAAAATCCACTTGGGGTAATAACCCAACAACTTTTTCCTTTGAAAAATTGTTCAAATCAACAAGAGATAAAATTTGATCTTCCAATCAAAAACAAAGTCAAACTGACCACAAACATACCCAAGTCAAACCTAGTCAGCCAGAGACAAATTCGGGCTCCTGAAATTTCGACCTGCTTCCTCACAGATTAGATCTGCCCAGATTCTCGACTTGCCCTTTAAACTCGATCTGCCCTCATCTTTCTCCTTTACTTGAATAGAAGTGATTCAAATTGCTTCTCAATTGATGAATTCTAATGGGTATATATAGTGATTGGATGAACCCGAAGTGGTGTGTCCGAAGGGTCAAGTTGACTTAATCTTTTGGAGGGTTGACTTCACATTTGTGGAGACAAACATTAAATTTAAAAAACTGGAATTCTCTTTCTTAAAGTCGATCTGAAGAACATTTCTTGTATTTATCATTGCACATATTTTAAGGGCTAAAATATTAAATATGAAGATCGACCATAGCTACAAAAATCCAACACCAAAGCCATATGACCTCACATGTAGCCATGCTCGCTGCCATGTATTATGCTTCTATAGAACTCAGTGCCACGAACTTTTGCTTCCTATTGTACAAAGAGACAACCCCTAATCCAATATTACCTACCTACCTGAAGTGATTTTTTGATCCACTGCACTACCTACCTAATTTGCATCTGTATACCCCATCAACTTGACACTGTCACCTCGAGTAATCGCAACCCATACTCGATTCTACCTTGTAGATATCACAACACATGTTTCGTTGTTGTTCAATGGACCATCTTAGGTTCAACCATGAACTAATTGAGAGTGTTGACCACAAAGCAAATCTTTGGCCTCGTGTTGACTAGATACATGAGAGAGACAATAAGTTGTCTATACAAGGTGGGGTCCACTTCTTCTTGCTTTGATGCATCTATCTTCCTCCAATTGGTAATCATAGGAGTAGACATGGGTCTATAGGTCAGCATCCTAAATTTCTTCAAGATATACATAGCATATCTCCCTTGACCAAGGAAGATCTCCACATCTATCTACCATACATCTAGACCTAGAAAGCTAATGAAAAAACCCCAAATCCTTCATTACAAACTCTGTTGCCAAGTCACTATTGCATTCCTCTATGAGTTCTCGTGACCCTGTCAGAAATAGATCATCCAAATATAACACAAGAATGAGAGGCTCGCCTCCTACCATCAAATAGAGGTTTGAGTCTGCCTCACTCTTCACGAAACCCATTTGCTACAAGTAACTGCCAATCCGACCATACCATGCTTTGGAGCTTGCTTAAGTCTGCATAACCCTCTCTTCAACTTGCGTACATGAGTGTCCCTCCCATTTGTCTCAAATCCTTCTGGTTGTTCAATGTACACTCCCTCTTCTATCAGTATGTTCAGAATAGCCATATTGACATTCATCTGATGGATCTTCCATCCCATATGTGTTGCTAAAGAGATCACAACACTAATGGAAGTCTATATGGCCACTGGAGCGAATGTCTCCTCATAGTCTATGCCCTCCCTCTAGGCAAAACCCTTGGCCATGAACCTAGCCTTATACTTCTCCACGCTACCATCTACAGTGTGTTTGATCTTGTAGATCCAACGAGAACCAATCACTGCTCTATCCAATGGTCTAGGCACGACCTCCCATACATCATTCAGCATGATGGAGTTATACTCCTCCGCCATCGCATCTTGCCAAACCTAATGTTGTGCAACCCTCTGATAACTGGAAGGCTCATATTCAATGAGCTCGTTCATGGTACCCTGAATACCTTTATAGCGGTCTCATGTCCATAGTGCTTGACCTAGGAACTCACACAAACTCTGGTGCATCTCTCAACATCTGAAGCACCTCTTTGTTTCTTCTCCCACTAGTAGTGGGTGAAGCTTCATGCTCCTCTACCTATTGTTGTTGCTCCACCTATTTTGAACTCTACTCTACACCTGTACTAGTCATTGTATGAGTTGAAGTATATCATTTGTCTTCTTCCTGCTAGAGGGGAAAGGTCCCCTTGTCTTCATTCCATTAACACATCCCGGACATACTCCAACATGACTTGCTTGAACATCGGGCATCCCAAAGACTAGCTTATTCAACTTCGATAGAGCTTCATACTGTACATGTGCCAACCTGCGATGTCATAACTCACTCTGATGATTAGTGTCATGGATCATTGATAGAAGAGGTTTCCCATTAACTTTATAGAATCCTTCAACCCTCGATCCTAATGTGAATGCATCCTTCATACAAGATTCCATTGGCCATGTGAGAATTGTCCCTTTTATGAAAGCTACTCTCATTCCTTTGTCTTCCAATTCATAAATAGATACAAGGTTCTTCTTTAGTTCTAAAACATACATCACATCATGAAGGAGAATGGATTCCCCATAATATAAATCAAATTTAACATAACCAAAACCTTTCACTTGATATGTAGCATTATCCCCAAGAATGATTTTCAAACCTGTCTCCCTCTCTTCCAGATTGGAGAGGAATTCCATATATCCAGAGAAGGGTCTAAAAGCCCCACTATCTACCAACTAGCTATCATGTGAATCTGGGGGTGAAGAACTATATAGAGCATAAATAAGAATATATTAATATTGATTAGCAACTGCATTATTTTCATACCTAGAGTTTCTTGCTTTCTTTTGAGGACGACAACTTCGTTCTCGATCATCAGGTGAATCTCTTCTCCTCTCATCTTGTCTTCTTCTATCATCACCTCTTCTTCTATCATCATTTCTTCTTCCATCATTGTACTTGTTGTGGTTGTAGCCTCGGTTGGACAGCCAAAACGGTCAACTCAAAAGTCGACCAAAAGTCAATGTTGTCAGTCAACACTGGTCAACGTTGCTGCAGAAACAAGCTAAAGAATGAATGAATGCAGTCTCTCTTTTCTTTTCCCTCTTTTGTTTTCCTAAATGATTTTTGGGCAACCCTAATATCTAATGGCTCAAATTCATTTAGATCAAGGGATGAGAATAAATGTGTATTTAATTCTCACTTTATATTTTTTAACTCACCCATTAAATAAAGTACCCACATTGTAATTTATGTCTAAAGTCACCCTCCTCTCTCCAATCTGCTCATAAAAAATGAATGCAGTCTCTCTTTTCTTATCCCTATTTTGTTTCCCTAAATGATTTTTGAGCAACCCTAAGATCTAATGGCTCAGATTCATTTAGATCAAGGGATGAGAATAAATGTGCATTTAATTCTCACTTTCTATTTTTTAACTCACCCATTAAATAAAGTACCCACATTGTACTTTATGTCTAAAGTCACTTTTCACTTTATAATTTAACATTGACTTTACCACTTATAAATTCACTTTCACTTTATAAAGTCACACTTAGGAAAAGAATTATTTTGGAAACTTTTCCCTAATAAGAGACTAACCCATGAGAAACCACTTGTCCAAGGTACATTAAAAATCAACAAAGCAGCCAAGGGTTAGGAGGAAAACGCAAGGAAAAGGGAAGGGATTAGGCCACAGCAAATCTTAAAAGGGAATGCCGAGAGGGAGATAAGGGTTATGACAAGCAGCGTGAGGGTTAAGGGAGGCAGCGTTAAGGTTTTGAGGGGTTGTCGTGAGGGAGATGGGAGCAACGTGAGGGTTTGGAGTTGCGGAAGGGAGGAGAGGAAGCAACATGAGAAGGTGACGAGCTGCGGAAGGACATTAAGGGCAGCGTTAGGCCCTAAGGGCTTAGAAAAACCCAAATCTTCATTTTTCACTAATTGATCTTGTAGTATTTGGCCCTGCAAACAGAAAATTAAGACCAGATCTTTCCCTCCAGGCCTAGATCTGTCTCAAATCCCAAAACCTTCCTTAAATAAGCTTAGATCTCCACCTGCACAAGTGAAAAATAAAATACCCAAACCCAATATATACAAAATTTGAAAATAAATCCCAAAAAACTCCAAAATTAGAAAATTTAAATCAAAATTATTTCAGATCTATACAATTAAAATACAGATCTACTGGATCTGAGGAGTATGAGTCCAACTTCGCCCCCATATTTGTAGAAATAAACTCATCCTAGCCAGATCTATCTAATGAGCACATTATACAAAAGATAAATAAGTTTAAATGAGGCACTAGCCAAGAAACCTTACAAGAGAATTTTCGTTAGATAAGTCTTGTGATTCAATCAGGAAGGCTCTTCAGATATGATGCCTTGGGAGTTCGTTGTTCCAACCAAGGACTTCACCTCACGCCCAAGTTTTCGAATATAAAATTTCTCTGCGCACTCAAGATCAAGTTGTCAAAACGATAGAGATATAAAATAACAATATAATCCTCAAGAATTAGAGATACCTGCTAATTCAATTAAATTAATATGTTACCTTAAATCCAATAACCTATGCAAGATACCTGCACAATGAGCGATTTCCTTGAAGGCTAATAATCAACAACTTCTAAAATATATTCCGGATGCGGATGCATCCAGCATGTGATGGGACGCTCGTCCCTTGCTGCCTCCCAAGGCCGTCGTTTTGGGCTAGCCATCTGGCCTCCCACAAATGCATTAACGGGGGCATTCAATATGCCACCCCACGATGCATTAATGTCATTCTCTCGAACCGTCGACACGCTGAGCATTTCACCTGGTCTTCTTCGGCTCCTAGTATGGATGTTGGTCTCCCATATGGCGATTGCTCTGTTTGCACCACCATTGCGCTTCGCCGAAGTTCTTGCTCGCCCGCCTGCGCTGAGCCTAGCGCTCGAACGCAGACAGGCAGACGATGTGAGCTTCTTTGCTGCTTGGAGACTATTCCTAAGTTCCACCATTCGCATAGTAAGCTCTGCTGTTCGAATTCTCTGTGCACTTCTTCAGGCCCTCCATTGTCACTTCTCCTCTGTCCGTTCCATCAACCTCTCCCTCTCGCTATGCCTAGACTACGCCATCGTATGCGATGTCGTCGTGGCTCCAGTCGTAGACGTGTCTATCGCCCTCAGTCTTCTCCCACATCGAACTCATCCTCTGAAGATTTCCCCTGCGACCACATTCCGGAAACCAGAAGTCGCAGGGGCAGGCCTCGCTCCCCTGACACCACTGATCCATCCGCACGTCCTCCGTCTTCCTCCTCTTCCCTACGCCAAACCTCCCAGCGTGCGGAGTTCAAATTTGACTGTGTGTTTGAAAGGCCGGTCCTCACAGCGTATGTCACGATCACTGTCTATGAAGAGTCTACCCGCCTTGCGCCTCCTTCAACCGCAATCCTTGGTCCCTCTGTCGCATTTCATAGCCTCAATGCTCCTAACCCCGCCTCTGCTGAAAACGCCTAGGTCTCCTTGGCTCAATTAAACATTGTCCGTGACGTTTCAATGCAGATCCAGACTACAGAAGGCGAGGACAAAGGCAAAAAGCTTCCCTAAACTGATGAAGGTGGAAGCAGCGACGAGTATAGATGCAGAATTGTAGAAGAACCGCCTTCTCCAACTAATGAACAGTAGTCTGAAAATCCCTCAGAGGTTTTTGTTTCTCATGCACAATGTTTTTAGGTTAATTATGGTTTTCCTGTTTATTCGCCCTCTGCTAGCAGAGTGGTCAGTTATACTTTCTGTATTTTTGTTAAACTATTTTGATGAAAGGCCGGTTTCCCCTATGAGGGCGGAAACTCTTAATTTGCAGGGACTGGTTTCCCCTCTGTGGGCAGTCCAAACTTTTGTTTCTCGCAACAGTCAAGCCCTGCGCTCAGGCTCTCTCCGCTGAGGCAGCGGCAGTTTTGTACTTTTATGTTACATATTAATAGATTTAGTGTTACATAGAAAAAAAAACAACTTCTAAAATATAATTCAGTAGAGCATTAGGAACAACATTACCATAAGAAGTAGGAGAGAAACGCCACCATCAATGAAAACCCCAAAGACTTTTGCATTATTATTATTCCAGAAAAATTACAAGAGAACTTCGAGAGCTAGTACATGATTCGCAGATCAGATCGTTCATGAAGCAAATGACCTATAATTTATATATAAATTCTCCAAATGGCTAATTGGTTTGATCCCCGTCAAAGTAATCTCGACCATTGATAAAGATTGATTATCTTGTAATCACTACTGTCAAAAATATTTATTTTTTAGGAATTATCGAATTTCTCTTTTAATTCGATAATTCCTCAAAAATAAATATTTCTCTAGGACCCACGAATATTTTCTTTTGGAGAATTTATTTTTCCTCGAAGGCAGAAAAAAATCCACTCTAGCGTTGGATTGAGGTTGGAGGGAAAAACTCTGCTAATCATCTGTGTTTAGAAATATAGATGAATCAGTGAGACAAAAACCTCATAGGATGAAAATTGTCACTATAATAATATATCATTTAATTTACATAAATTATAATAATATATAATATATAATATAACATACATATATGGTCTTACTAGCATCATTTACTTTACAAACTTACAGAATGAGTTTATAACTTTGACAAATTGTCGACTGATGATGATGAATCCTGGATGATCTGAGTGCTTGAACATGATGGAATCCCTTTGCCAAAAAGTGTAATGCTATAGGGTAGTTGACACGGAGTGCTCCACAGGGATGTTTACGCAAACGATATTTGAACAGTGGAGATATTCCTGCACCCAATGGGGGAGCATTGCACCATTTTAAATCTTATGTCACAGATAGGAATTGATTTTCTCACTATTTGGCTAAGTCTGAGAATAACATTGAGACACGAGGGGGAATCAAATCACAAACCTTGTAAATGTTGGGCCTGTATGACAGAAGAATAGTCCAGATTTAATGTTGATCCAAACAAATACCAAAGAGCCAATCCAATTATGTTGATCACTGACTACAAATATTCACTTCCTTGGAGCGGGTTCGATCAATCCCAGCCTGACAATGGGAACTTATATCCTTAAAGAGAAGATGGCAAAGTCAAAGAAAATAGTCCTCCAAGCATTCGTAGTAATTCCCCTCCACTGATATTTTGTCAAAACCTTCTAAAAATGTTGAAGAAAGTTTGTTTTTCCCAACACCTTTTTTTGATGGAACAAAGTATAATAGGCACTATTTGATGAGTCTTGGTTGTGAGGTATGGGAATCAGTGGTTACTGAAAGCACATCTACAAAGAGGTCAAAAGAATTCAATACAAAAACGATGAAAGCAATTTTGAGTATTCTATCAGATTTTGTAAAAGTCAAGGTGGGTAAATGATTTTTAGCCAAAAGTATTTGGGACAAACTACAAAAGATTTACGCAAAAACTATACTTTGTTGAGAAATCCAAAGCGCGACAAGTTAATTGATTTCTCTTATTATGACATTACCTTGTGATGTTTTCAGTATTATTATTCTTTCTTTCGATTTATCTTTTCTTTTCATCAAGAATAATGCCAAGCAACAAATAGAAGAGGACACAAGATGTAGGCACTCAGCTAGGGAAAAACCCCTTTCTAGGGGAAAACCCAGTCAAAATTCTTCCTTCAGTAGATTCAAAACAAGATGAGACAACCAAGACCCTCACAACCTAGACTAGACACTCCCTCCATCAAGTCAACCTTGTGAGTAGTATTGCATTGTTAAAAGTGTTCTTCCTTGCAACAATGACATGATGCATCAGTCAAGCTTCGATTCTCAATGTGATGACAAAGTTCAGTAGTTCAGTTCAGTAATAATACCCATAAACTTGTAGTATCATCCTTTTCTTCGTTATTGTAGAAGGAGTGACATTGTTCTTTAATAATGGCACTATAGAATGGTACTGTGGAGATAGCCAAAATATGATGATCAATAATACTTCAATATAATCATGCATTTGATACTTCAATATTGTGGTGATAGCACAAACAAATGATGATCAACACTTCAATACTTTGGTCCTATGATGACTGAGTCCACGGTTCTGTAATATACCAAGTATCTTCACTGTAATATATCGCAATCTTCCTATAAGTTGTGCAAGAATCTTAAGAGTTCTCAATCATTGGATGGCATTCTTAGCCATCAGAGATCACCTTTTGACAAATGGGGACTTTGTTATACAAATGAATCTCCATGCAAAAAGGACACAAGCTCCAAATTCCCAAAGGTTAATCAAAAGTGCGATAAGCTAGCGATACCAATAGTAAGATAGCAATCAGAAAAAAGAAAAAGGACAACAGAAAATGAAAGATGAACAAATTTTTGTATTATCAAACTAGTTTCGACCTTTAGGGTCTCATCAGTGATACAAAAATAATCTTTACAATGTATGTCCTTTTAATAGGCCGCGATCAAGCGCAAGGTCGAAGGAATCAAATTCAACCGTTGAGCTCGAAAAGCGGGAAAGGAACCGACTGATCTGACAGATGGCAAAAAAGCGGAAACTGCACTCTGGCAGGGCGCAGAATTTGAAGCGTCTGAAGCGGAACAGTCGGAACGGTCACCGACTGATCTGACAAGTGGCAAAAAAGCGGAAACTACACTCTCGCAGGGCGGAGAGTTCGAAGCGTCTGAAGCGGAACAGTCGGAACGATTAACTGACCTCTGCAGTCGGGGCGTGAATCTCGAGAAAACTACCACCTCTGAAAAAAACTGACTGTACGGCGGAAAGTACGGGACTTCCTCAGTAAAGTCAGTAGGAGATTGACAGCTGGATTTTAGATCGGGGGCGTTGCCCCCGAACCCCCCGACATATCGGGGCTGTGGGAAAAACCCACGACCGAGGACGTGCCGAACGAAAAGTCAAAAAATCTTACGGCTGAGGGTCCCGAAGAGTGCTGCTCATGATGAAGGTGCCCAACTTTCGTGGATTCCTCCAACAAATCAAAGGCTTAGGAATATGCTGAAGCAGAGGGTGACGCTGGAAAAATCCATGCAGTTTAGGGTTTAGGGTACCCCCAAGGTTCAAAGCTCTAGTAGATTCACAAAAATCTAACTTTAACACCAAGGGGGGCCTCTTGGTAAGCATTCAATGGTTTCAAGAGGGCCCCCTTGGTGTTAAAGTTAGATTTTTGTGAATCTACTAGAGCTTTGAACCTTGGGGGTACCCTAAACCCTAAACTGCATGGATTTTTCCAGCGTCACCCTCTGCTTCAGCATATTCCTAAGCCTTTGATTTGTTGGAGGAATCCACGAAAGTTGGGCACCTTCATCATGAGCAGCACTCTTCGGGACCCTCAGCCGTAAGATTTTTTGACTTTTCGTTCGGCGCGTCCTCGGACGTGGGTTTTTCCCACAGCCCCGATATGTCGGGGGGTTCGGGGGCAACGCCCTCGATCCAAAATCCAGCTGTCAATCTCCTACTGACTTTACTGAGGAAGTCCCGTACTTTCCGCCGTACAGTCAGTTTTTTTCAGAGGTGGCAGTTTTCTCGAGATTCATGCCCCGACTGCAGAGGTCAGTTAACCGTTCCGACTGTTCCGCTTCAGACGCCTCGAACTCTGCACCCTGCGAGAGTATAGTTTCCGCTTTTTTGCCACTTGTCAGATCAGTCGGCGACCGTTCCGACTGTTCCGCTTCAGACGCTTCGAATTCTGCGCCCTGCCAGAGTGCAGTTTCCGCTTTTTTGCCATCTGTCAGATCAGTCGGTTCCTTTCCCGCTTTTCGAGCTCAACGGTTGAATTTGATTCCTTCGACCTTGCGCTTGATCGCGGCCTATTAAAAGGACATACATTGTAAAGATTATTTTTGTATCACTGATGAGACCCTAAAGGTCGAAACTAGTTTGATAATACAAAAATTTGTTCATCTTCCATTTTCTGTTGTCCTTTTTCTTTTTTCTGATTCCTATCTTGCTTTTGGTATCGCTAGCTTATCGCACTTTTGATAAACCCTAAACCCTAAACCCTAAACTGCATGGATTTTTCCAGCGTCACCCTCTGCTTCAGCATATTCCTAAGCCTTTGATTTGTTGGAGGAATCCACGAAAGTTGGGCACCTTCATCATGAGCAGCACTCTTCGGGACCCTCAGCCGTAAGATTTTTTGACTTTTCGTTCGGCGCGTCCTTGGTTGTGGGTTTTTCCCACAGCCCCGATATGTCGGGGGGTTCGGGGGCAACGCCCCCAATCCAAAATCCAGCTGTCAATCTCCTACTGACTTTACTGAGGAAGTCCCGTACTTTCCGCCGTACAGTCAATTTTTTTCAGAGGTGGCAGTTTTCTCGAGATTCATGCCCCGACTGCAGAGGTCAGTTAACCGTTCCGACTGTTCCGCTTCAGACGCTTCGAACTCTCCGCCCTGCGAGAGTGTAGTTTCCGCTTTTTTGCCACTTGTCAGATCAGTCGGCGACCGTTCCGACTGTTCCGCTTTAGACGCTTCGAATTATGCGCCCTGCCAGAGTGCAGTTTCTGCTTTTTTGCCATCTGTCAGATCAGTCGGTTCCTTTCCCGCTTTTCGAGCTCAACGGTTGAATTTGATTCCTTCGACCTTGCGCTTGATCGCGGCCTATTAAAAGGACATACATTGTAAAGATTATTTTTGTATCACTGATGAGACCCTAAAGGTCGAAACTAGTTTGATAATACAAAAATTTGTTCATCTTTCATTTTCTGTTGTCCTTTTTCTTTTTTCTGATTGCTATCTTGCTATTGGTATCGCTAGCTTATCGCACTTTTGATTAACCCTATTCACAGTCCACGGCGTATGCTGCCTTTCGCAAGATTTTTAATCAGACTATTTTGAATTCCCGCATTCCTGCCTCGATGCCGCCTGTTACACGTTCGCACCATTCCTCAGAATCAGAGCATGTCCGCCACGATCCTCGTCTCGAGCCCCTCCTCACTGCCGCAGCTGCAGAAGAAGAAGGGACCTCGGGTCCAAATGCGAATCGTGAAGAAGACACTGCGTTTCTGGAATGGCAAACCGAAATGGCGTCCGATGAACTTCCCGCGTTGCCCAAATCTTGGGAAACCGCGACTCAGTGTGCTATTAAGGATTTCCAGAAAGCCACTGAAATCTTTCATCGCTCTCAGGCGCTCGTCGACAAACTTGTAGCTCTGCAAGAAGACGACAAAGTTATTCAGAGTTTAATGGTGAAAGTCCCTGGTTTGGAATCTTCGGATCCCGAATCCACTCCAACTCTCAGAGCCGGACTATAAGACATCACCATTAAATTCCGAAAGGAATGTCATGCCCACTATATTCAGCATGAACAAATGATCGTTGAACGAAACAAGTCGAAGCTGCCGCTCATCAAAGATTCGTTCGCCTTAAAGATCAAAGAGCTCGCTGAGCCGTATGCTAATGCTGAATTTACTAGTTTAGCTGGAGTTGTTTCTGGTACAGTTTTGGCCAATCGTTGGGCTAATCTTGCTGCTTCTTCGTTCAATCGCCAAATCAACCAATTCCAATCGGAATTGATTGAGCGTAAAGCTTCTCGTGAAGCTGCGCGTTCTGCTCGCACCGAAGCTCGGGAAGAAGCAAACAGACAAGCAGACGATATTCCGCGGGAAGAAGCCATCTCTGCCCTAGTACAGAAAGAGGTTTCCAAATCTGAGCAGCGTCTTTCCGCTGCCATTAAACCTCTGCAAGAACAGTTGGCACAGCTCATCAAGCTGCAAAAACCCGCGGCTAACATCACTGCACCTGGCGTCCCTACAGCCGCTCGTAAGAATGCACCTGCTCGACAGACAAATCAGCAGCCTACTCAGCCAAAAAACGAGCCGGGTCGTCGCAGAAACAAGAGAGGAAGACAGAACCTGAACCCGAATCAGAACACTTCATCTGCAGGTGGACCGTCGGGTTCAAATCCAAACCAGCGTTCCCGGAACATTGGTTTAGATCCGGAGGCTGCCCCATTTGTGCCACAGCAATCAAATGCTCAGCCAAATCGTCGACGTCAGCCAGGACCTCGACCGCAGCGGCAGCCGCCTCCTCCTCCTCCTCCACCGGGCAGAGGGAAAGCCCACATGTAAGAAAGCGACATTTGTACTGGTTGCCTGTGTTACATCCATATGCTTATTTGTTACATATTTTGGGCAATATGACTGTCTCACAGTTAGATCGTCGGATTAGTAATAACTCTATCCACAATCTCTCTAAGGTCCATTTGCCTTATTCGCAAATTAAATTTTTGGGTCTCGGGTACAAGTACATTCCTCGCCCACCTCCAATGTCCAGGGCAGATATTATGATTTCCCAATCAGCAAAAGGTTCAAACAATTCATACTGGGGAAATGAATCTGTACCTGCAAAATTTTCATCATTTCTTTGAAGAAAGGCAGCTTCAAGTTCTTCAAAGAGATCTGGAATTCTTAAAGATGTTAAAAATCTTTCAACTTTCTCATTCATGTTGATCTCATCCAAATCCAACATTTTAGCAGAGGTGTCAATAGCAAAGGAGAAATCCACACCACCAATAATCTGATAATAATTCAAAGTTTTCAGAACTTTGATCATATCATCAGTGTATTGTCTTGACCAATAGTCATCAAGCGTTTTGAAATAAAGTTTCACTTTCATATTAGGCAGAGGATATATCTTTACCAGTTCTTCATCCAAACCCAGTAAAACACCTACATTTTTGGTCTGCCACGCTTGACATCTTTGTATCCATTGATTTCTTCTTATTCTTAGCCCAACAATTTTCTTAATTTCCATAACCAAATCACCAAGAACCAATTCAAGGATCTGAAATATTTTTACAAAGGTTTCAAAATTATCATCTTTAGCCGATTTACCTGGAAGAGCAAATAGATCAGTTCTTCGACTCGAGCAGAGATGACTGTGGGCTTTATTCATGTCTCTGGTCAAGGAATCTGCTAAATAATTAGAAATACAAGGAACCCATTCAACTTCAAAATCATACATTTGAAACCATATCTGCCATGCTAATAATCTTCCTCTTACGAGTTGCTTTGATATCTTTGCCGATAAGAAATATTTAAAATTCATGGAATCTGTTCTTGTCAGAAATTTGGCAGGGGCTAGATATAACTCAAATTTTTGAATGTCATTAAAAATGGCGAGAGTTTCTTTTTCAGCCGTGAAATAATTTTTCTGGTGAGGCAGAAACTCACCTGATGCATATGCACATAAAAATTCTTCTCCTGTATCCTCCTTTCTTTCAAAAAGGATTGCTGCCCAAAAAGAATCAGAAGCATCAGTCTGAAGGATTAAAAATCCATTACCTGGAGGCTTAAGCTCGGGAAGATGCTTGCATTCGGGTTTTAATAATTTGACGGCCTGTATGGCTTCTGGAGACCATCCAGAATTCAAATGTTGTCGTATGGGAGCAGTCTTCTCAGAGAGTCTAGGAATGTATTTATATACATAGTTGAGCACACCTAAAAATCTCTGGATCATCTTTGTTTCTGTAAGCTCATCGGGAAACTCGAAGAGCTTTGTGAGGACATGTGGCTGCATCTGAATTTTGCCATTAATAAGATGAATTCCCAAAAAATCAATACTATCTTGAAACAGAAGCATTTTCTTTTCAGAAAGAACAATACCGTGTTTTCTGGCTTCATCGAGGAATATCTGCAAATGCTTCATATGGTCTTCAAGATTTTGACTATGAATCAATATATAATCAATATATACAACAATGAAATCATATTTACCAAAAATAAAATCCATGCGCCTTTGAAAGAAGGCGGGCGCATTCTTTAAACCAAATGGAACAACTTTCCACTGAAAAAATCATGCAGGACAAGTGAAAGCAATTTTATGACGATCTTCTTCTCTAATTTGTATCTGGTAGTAACCAGATTTCATATCAAATTTACTGAAGATCTTACTGTGCTGAATCTTCTGCATAATTGTTTCCTGGCGAGGTAAAGGATAATTGAAACTCTTGGTGATAACATTCAAAGGTTTATAATTGATCACCATTATGGCTTTACCTCTTACTATTCAAGCCTTTGCTACTCTTTTAATCTATTTTAAACTAGTACTATATGACCATGCCCGAATAGGAATTATTATGGGTAATCTATCCACAGGATGTCAATATGGCACTATCTTTCCTGATTATTCTATAAGCATGACCGATGTTCATTTGAAAGACTGTTGGAAACTAATGGTTGGAGTTCAAGGTCTCCAAATGGCAGAAGACAGTGATTATCTTTTTGTATTAGTTCAGACTTCCTTCCAGTTGACTAATACTGCTCATCCAAAGTTAAAACAACCTGTCTTGAAGGACTGTGTAACTGTTGGTCTTTCCAATGCCCAAGTTGAAGGTGTCCTTTATGATCCTACTGAACTCCCTAACAATTGGTATTTCCAATACAAATCTATTGCTGATGACAAGAAGCCAGAGTCTAAACTCAAATGTATTGCTATCTTTGATGGTAAAGTAAAGCTTATTCCTCCTAAACCAGAGATTCCCAAACCTCTTGTCAGACGACGTAGATATGTTGTTCCTGTTGCTACTACCGAAGCCTCTTCCTCACGAAGAGTTGATATGCCTCCTATTAAAGAAGTATTTCCATCTGAACCTGTTTTAGCTTCTAATGAATTGTATATACCAGAGTCTAAACCTTTTCTTGCTGTAAATAAAATGCACCGTATTTCTCATGTTCCTTTTGCTCCTGTTGAAGAATGGCAATATGCCAATCGTCGTTTTGTGAAAGGTGGGAAATGGCCTCCCAAGACAAAATTTTGCACCACCTCTTCTATGTCCAAACAACCAACTACTAGAGCTGACTGTGCTCCTTTGATCAAGCAAAAATGCCACCAATCCTAATGACCTAGATCAGACTTACCAGTTAGGTAATTATCTCACTACTTGGTGCGCACATGCCGAAGATGTTCTAGATGATCTTGGCTCTCAGACTACGCTCATTCTACAAAATCTTAAGCTTCTCCATGATGAACATCAGGGAGAAAAGCAAAGACGAGAAGCCAAAGACAGAAAGAAGAAAGAAAGGAAACGCAGAGAAAATAAAGCTCCCACATTCTCTATTTCCATGGATACTCCCAACTATTGGGATGTAGATGAAAAACAAGAAGAAAGTGGAGTAGAATCCAGTGCACAAGCTTCTGAACGCAAAACCTCTGAAAGAAAACTAGAGCTAGCGAAGCCACTAAACTTTCAGAAACCAAAGAGTGAAATTGCTACTCTAGAAAATGCTCCCTCCAAGTTTCCGTCTTTTATTTTACCTTCTCTCCAAAAAGCTCATGTCTTTAGAGAAATTCCAAAATACCCACGAGTAGAAGAAGATTTGTTTGCTACCAATTCCACTGGTTATGTTCTAGATTTAGATAAATCATCAAATCCAACCGAATCCATAATAATTTGGATTGGTGCACTCTATCAGATGCAAGTTGTTTCTAAGTTAGATAATATTTCTATTTTTGCCCTTGCTGAAAAACGCATGGCTGGCATTGTCTATGACTGGCGGATGGGGCCATCGGAAGAAGAACGAATGAATGTTGTTGCTTCAGGCCTAGCCACTTTAGAATTGCTACTCAAAACCCAGTTTGTTCCAGAACCGGCAGATGAAAAGAAACAGATCATCACAGATCTGGCACGAATGGAATTAAAAGATATTAAGTTCCTAGATCAGTTTGGCAATGATTATATGGCAAAAGTCTATAAAGCCAATTTGACAAATGACTCTACTCAAAAAATTTCATTCTTGTCTAAGCTGCCTAGTAATTTGGGTGATCTAATAATGAAAGATCTAGAAGTCCAAGGAAAGAAGATTGAACAAACCTATTGGGTAGATCTTTTGTTAAGATGTCAAGAAAAAGTTAAATATCTTTGTTGGCAGAAGAAAGCTCAAGACTTTTCTCCTGGTCTTGATGTTTGTCGTTCTGTATTGCCATGGACGCCATTCAAGAAGAAAAAATCTAAAAGGTATGGCAAATTCAAGCCTAAAAGAGTAGCAAACCCCAGAAGGCCTTTCTGACAATTTAAATATTTGAAAAAACGCAGGCAACCACGAAAGGAAAATGCATGTTTTATATGCAAACAGGAAGGTCACTTTGCTCGTAAATGCCCTAAAAGTTCTTCTAATAAGCTAAAAGCTTGCATTGAGATTGATGATTTTGTTGATAATTGGTCAATTGTTGATTCTCAGGATGAAGTATCAAATGTATATATTCTGACTGATGCTTCTCTCTCCGATTCTGAGTCAGTTCCGGATACTTGTCAAAAAATGAATTGATGCTACATTGACACTAAATGCTATGATGACAATGAATTGCATTACAGTGATGAGTTTAGTTCTGATGATTATACTAATGAAACATCTGAATATCTTTTAGATGGTACTGTCTCTCTTGTTCTCTCACTCTCTATTCCTACCGATATTGGTATAAAGAATTAACCTCCCATTTTAAATTCCTTGCCTCCACAACCCACTTTGAATATTTTTTGCCCTTATCCGAAGACAGTGTCTCAGTCCTCATCTTTACCAGCTCCAACATCTGTAAATACTGAAGAAAGTTCATTTCTCAAGAAGATTGTTAAGACTAATAATCTTCTGTATATTCCTGTTGAAGTTCAAATCAAAGGTGAGTGGATTAATGTCGATGCCTTCATTGACACCGGCGGTTCTAATAATTTAGCTCGCCCTTCTTTCTTCAAAGGTTTATGGAAACCTTTGCAGAACATTCTTATTTCTAAGACCATTGGTGGATCAATAAATCTCACCCATTATGTGGACAATGTTTCTTTAAAAATTGGGGGGAGTATTATAAAGTTTTCTGTTGTTCAACATCATGATACATCTGCTAGTTTATTTCTTGGTATGCCTTTTATCAATTTTGTATTACCAGTTACTATCAGTGAAGATAAAGTTATCTTCAACATCAAGAAAAAGGCAATCTCAGTCCCAAGATTAACTTTGGCTAATTCAGAAGCCCGAAGAGAGAATAGCCAAAAGAAAGTAGGTGTCAGAAGACCTCAAAATGACTCTAACAATTGGCAAGAAGTATTACAGATCTATGAAGAAGGGAGTCAGAATAAGACTAAGCAGAAAGCAAACAGAAATCCAGACTGGTCTCTTGAACAGATGAATCTTTTTGATGAATTGTTAAAGAATTGCTCTGAAAATCCTCGAGCCTTTTGGAGTATAGAGAGTCCCCAGCAAGAGATCATCACTCTTCATGACAATGGGGTTAAAGGAAAATTGATACCTTGTACTCCAAATGATGAAAAAGAAATTAGAAAGCAAATTGAAGAACTTCTGAATCTCCAACCGATTGAACCAAGTTCTTCTCATTATTCATGCTCTTATTTCCTGATCAGAAATCATTCTGAAATAGTAAGAGGTAAAGCCAGAATGGTGATCAATTATAAACCTTTGAATGCTATCACCAAGAGTTTAAATTATCCTTTACCTCGCCAAGAAACAATTATGCAAAAGATTCAGCCTTCTGGGGTTTGCTACTCTTTTAGGTACTAGTTTAAAATAGTTTAAAAGAGTAGCAAAGGCTTGAATAGTAAGAGGTAAAGCCATAATGGTGATCAATTATAAACCTTTGAATGTTATCACCAAGAGTTTCAATTATCCTTTACCTCGCCAAGAAACAATTATGCAGAAGATTCAGCACAGTAAGATCTTCAGTAAATTTGATATGAAATCTGGTTACTACCAGATACAAATTAGAGAAGAAGATCGTCATAAAACTGCTTTCACTTGTCCTGCATGATTTTTTCAGTGGAAAGTTGTTCCATTTGGTTTAAAGAATGCGCCCGCCTTCTTTCAAAGGCGCATGGATTTTATTTTTGGTAAATGTGATTTCATTGTTGTATATATTGATGATATATTGATTCATAGTCAAAATCTTGAAGACCATATGAAGCATTTGCAGATATTCCTCGATGAAGCCAGAAAACACGGTATTGTTCTTTCTGAAAAGAAAATGCTTCTATTTCAAGATAGTATTGATTTTTTGGGAATTCATCTTATTAATGGCAAAATTCAGATGCAGCCACATGTCCTCACAAAGCTCTTCGAGTTTCCTGATGAGCTTACAAAAACAAAGATGATCCAGAGATTTTTAGGCGTGCTCAACTATGTATATAAACACATTCCTAGACTCTCTGAGAAGACTGCTCCCATACGACAGCATTTGAATTTTGGATGGTCTCCAGAAGCCACAGAGGCCGTCAAATTATTAAAACCCGAATGCAAGCATCTTCCCGAGCTTAAGCCTCCAGGTAATGGATTTTTAATCCTTCAGACTGATGCTTCTGAATCTTTTTGGACAGCAATCCTTTTTGAAAGAAAGGAGGATACAAGAGAAGAAATTTTATGTGCATATGCATCAGGTGAGTTTCTGCCTCACCAGAAAAATTATTTCACGGCTGAAAAAGAAACTCTCGCCATTTTTAATGGCATTCAAAAATTTGAGTTATATCTAGCCCCTGCCAAATTCCTGATAAGAACAGATTCCATGAATTTTAAATATTTCTTATCGGCAAAAATATCAAAGCAACTCGTAAGAGGAAGATTATTGGCATGGCAGATATGGTTTCAAATGTATGATTTTGAAGTTGAATGGGTTCCTGGTATTTCTAATTATTTAGCAGATTCCTTGACCAGAGACATGAATAAAGCCCACAGTCATCTCTGCCCCAGTCGAAGAACTGATCTATTTGCTCTTCCAGGTAAATCGGCTAAAGATGATAATTTTGAAACCTTTGTAAAAATATTTCAGATCCTTGAATTGGTTCTTGGTGATTTGGTTATGGAAATTAAGAAAATTGTTGGGCTAAGAATAAGAAGAAATCAATGGATACAAAGATGTCAAGCGTGGCAGACCAAAAATGTAGGTGTTTTATTGGGTTTGGATGAAGAATTGGTAAAGGTATATCCTCTGCCTAATATGAAAGTGAAACTTTATTTCAAAACGCTTGATGACTATTGGTCAAGACAATACACTGATGATATGATCATAGTTCTGAAAACTTTGAATTATTATCAGATTATTGGTGGTGTGGATTTCTCCTTTGCTATTGACACCTCTGCTAAAATGTTGGATTTGGATGAGATCAACATGAATGAGAAAGTTGAAAGATTTGTAACATCTTTAAGAATTCCAGATCTCTTTGAAGAACTTGAAGCTGCCTTTCTTCAAAGACATGATGAAAATTTTGCAGGTACAGATTCATTTCCCCAGTATGAATTGTTTGAACCTTTTGCTGATTGGGAAATCAAAGAAGCCCGAGGTAAGAGCTTCTCAATGTGTAGAAAGAACATTGCAGTATTTGAGAACTTTTTCAGCACCATGGAATTATTAGAGCTTAGAATTTAGAAATCCCATTGTCCCAAATCCTTTTGCTCAGATTTATGGTCCAGAAAGGATTGACGAATCTGTGCTAGCAGATAATGCTGAAGAAGTAAAGAAGATTTCTCTATGGCTCAAAGAATTTTATAAGCTTCAATTACCTTAAAATTTGTCCATGATTAGAACTTTAGAAGAACTGCAAGGAAGGCCAAAGGTAATTAAATTATTGATCAATCAAAAGGCATTAATCACCATTAGTGTCATGGTTGGAAATTGGAGTGATGATGCACTCTGCCTAATAAGTTTATTACTGTCTACCAAGGTATGTTCATCTATGATCTTTGAATTAGGATGGCAGCAGAAGGCAGATGTCAATCATAACTGTAAGCCTTGGATACAGTGCGCTATAGAATGCTCTGTCAGCATGTTCCAAATTTTTAAATGGGAATTGTTAGATGGAGTTGAAATGCCAGTTCAATCACTGCCAGATTTCCGTAAAAGCAAAAAAGATACCTTCCTAGACATAGAGATAGACCCCATGGCTTATCTTAACAAGTGGAAGAAATCGGATGATAAATATCTCTTTCCACAAAAGAATCTCTATGTTACGACAGACACCATAAAATTTGATATAGGACAATCATCACGAGCTCTAAGGAAAGGGGAATCTTCTACAGTCTCCACTAAAGGAAAAGCAGCTACAGAAGAAGGGAAAGAGAAGGTATCCGATGAAAAAGCAACCATATTTGTGGATTTGTACCAAGATGCTCAAGAACAACAAGACCACGCATGGGAATCAGAATATTTGGAATGGTTACATCAATCTTGGGCTAATCAAAAGCCTCCTTCAACCTCATCCGAAATCAGTGAACCTGACCATGATGATGATTACGATAGTGACCGAGAACCGAAAGGTCCTTGGTAGTGCGTCTTTATTTTTAATTATTGTACTCGAGAATATTGAGCAGACACCGTCTCGGCCAGTAATGCCTGACAAGGACCCTCAATACTTCTCATATGCTATATAAGAGTGTGTGTGTGTGTGTGTGAGACATCGTGTGTTTGTGTGTGTCTTTGTGTGCTTTATGAAAGAGTGTTTGTATTTCATGCTCTAACAGATCAGAGACCGTGAGGCTCTACTCTGAAGCATAATCTGGTATGTAACATTTTTATTTGAATTAATACTGAAGCCTATTGGGCCGCCTGTCTGAAGACAGTTCATTCCAAGATCACTGTAAGTCGGGATTGTAAAGCGAGTTGAAGACCGGAGGAGTCGTGTGTGTTCTCGTATTTCGAGGAAGCTCTGCAAAATTTCAGTTATTCAAGTAAGTTACTGAGTCCATCATCTTAATTTATCGAGTCCATCATCTTAATAAATATTAAGATGATGGACTCGATAAATTAAGATGATGGACTCAGTAACTTACTTGAATAACTGAAATTTTGCAGAGCTTCCTCACACTACCCACTACCATCACGGGAAATACGAGAACACACACGACTCCTCCGGTCTTCAACTCGCTTTACAATCTATAGGGGGGGTGGCTTCTTCTTCATGTCTCCTTTTTTGTTGACCAAATTCTACTTCAACCTTGTTAAAATGCTTAGATCTTTCTTCTACTTGGAATCTCAGGAGGACAACTTCTTCCTTTGTATAATCAATGTCTTGATTTTTCTCTTCAAGTTCTTTAATTCCTTTTTTCAAGCTATTTATTTCTTTTAGAGCACCCACAAAATCTGCTTCAAGGTCTACTTCAACCTCTACTTCAGAGCATTTTTCATCATCATAGTCTTCCATGCTTTTGGTGTTTTCAATATTTCCTTCAACTATCTTCCTTGATTCTTGGTCATTTTCTTGTTCCACATATTCTAGTTCTAGCTTAGTTGTGACAGCGAAAAATTCCTCCACATAAAGCTTTTGTAGCTTTTCAAAAAGACTTTTGTCTAAAGAACATTGAACCACCTTAAATCCTAAAAAATCTGATAAACTACTCAAGATCACTTTCATTGCTTTTGTATTGTATTCTTTTGACTCCTTTATAGTTGTGCTTCTAATAACAATTTATTCTCATACCTCACAACTAAGATACATCAAATAGTTCCTCATATTAAATTTCCAAAGGTCTTACTTTATTCCATCAAACAAGGAGCTAGAAAAAACAAACTTTCTTTAACATCTTTAAAACTTTCTAACAATATAGCATTAGAGGGGGGACTTCCTTGAGTGTTTGAAGGGTTGATTCCTTGACTTTGCCATTTGTTCTTCATGGATCTTCCTTGTAGTTGTTAGGTTGTGACAAAAGTTACTAGCTATGAAACCAATTGTTGGAAATACTGAGAGGAGGGGGGTGAATCAATTTTTAACCATCATTTTCAACTTATCTTAATATATAAAGAGTACATTCAATTTTATCAACTCCAACTGTAACTTTCGTAGGCATCTATTTTTTATTTTATAGTCAACCAGTAAGTTTTACTTCGAGCCAACATGTTACATTTCAATGGGAGTCGACGTGTATTGGTCTTACAGGTATGTTTGAACCTCCAATGTTCGAATCAATAAGCAAAACAGAACTGTCGACCTACGAGACAATGAGGAAATTTCACGGGATGTTTACGTAAACGCTATTTGAACAATGGAGATATTCTTGCAACCAATGGGGGAGCACTGCTACCATTTTAAATCTTATGTCGCACAAAGGAATTGATTTGCCCACTATTTGACTAAGTATGACAATAACATTGAGAGATGAATGGGAATCGAATACCAAACCTCGTAAGCGTTGTGCCTGTATGAAAGAATAGTCCAGAAACAATGTTGATCCAAACAAATACCAAAGAGCCAATACAAAAGAGTTAATCTCTCACTGCAAGTATTCTCTCCCATAGAACGGGTTCGATCAGTCATAGTCTGCCAGCCAGAAGTTACATCCCAGAAGAGCGCATGGTAAAGTCAAAGAAAACAGTCCTCCAAGTGTTCAAAGGAAGTCCCCTCCAATGATATGTTGTCTGAACCTTCTAAAGATGTCAAAGAAAGTTTGTTTTCCCCAGCACCTTCATTTGATGGAATAAAGTATGATCTTTGGAGAGTCAAAATGAGGCACTATTTGATGAATCTTGGTTGTGAGGTATGTGAATTGGTGGTTAATAAAAACACAGCTACAGAGCAGTCAAAATAATACTATACAAAAGAGATTAAAGCAATTTTCAATAATCTATCAGATTTTGTAGAAGTCAAGGTGGGTCAACGTTCTTCAACCAAAAGTGTTCGGGAAGAACTACAAAATATTTATACAGAAATTGTACTTGTGTTTGTTGAGCCAAAACCAGAGTCTGTTGACATGAAGAAGTCATCTCCCTTAAAATTTAGCTAGTAAACACAAAGAAAATGGAAGAAGTAACGAAGATCCAATTGATGAAGAAAAAGGAGATAGGGGGAAGCTTGAAGAAGAGATTATCTCATTCAGAAATGATGTCGACAAGCTATGCAAGAATATGAATAGTTCTCAATCAATGGATGACATTCTAAGACGTCAGAGATCACCAATTCACAAAAGGGTACTTGGTTATACAAGTGAATCTCCCTACAAAAAGGACTCAAGCTCCAAGTCCCCAAAGCTTAAAGATGAAGAAAAGCCTGAAAGCAAAGTCATTTTCCTTCAAAGGCCAAATCACAATGAAAGCTAGAGGAATGTTGCAAGTGCTACCTCTTCAAGAAGTTATGTTGATGTCCTCAAGAAATTTTCTATCTATGCAAGTAATAGTGAGAATCAACGAAGGATTGAAACTCCTCCAAGGCAAAGAAATTTCAGGAAACCTCAAGGGATGTCTTCTCATTTAGGTATCAAACCATATTCTTTGGATATTCTTTTTCATGTACTAATTTTGAGCATAAGGCAAGAGATTGTAGGGCTTATACAAAGAGTGATAATAGCAAAATAAGTCCTTCTCATTCTTCCAAAAATCAATTTGCAAGTTGTAAAATCAGAGAACCTACTGGCTATAACAGAATTTTTGCCTCATTTGCTCCATTGTTCAAGTACAATAATGTTAAAATTGGAAACTAGGGGCAAATTCCACTATGGACAGTTCATTTGATGAAGATAATTATTGCATTAAATTCCTCTCTTCAAGAAGACCAAAATCGACCTAAAGAACATCAAATTTGGATAAGAAGAAGTGTTTTTTGAATTTATGCTCTCTCACATGCAAATTGTCAAAGGTCGTTTTCCACTCTATGTAGGTTGATAAGGCCCAACCGATTTGTGTCTTGAACCTTTCCATCTTATATAAATAGAGGAGTACTCCTACCTCATTTAGATCATCTGATGGGCATAAATCTCAAAGGAAACATCCTTTGTGGCAGTTGCAACACAAGAAGGTCAAGGCCGAGGTAACAAAAGGTGTTTGGAAGTTTGTTTGTGGGTTCGTACAGCATTGGCATATCTGGTCAAATCAATAGATGGTTTGAGTTGTGTTCTCCCTGTTTATATAGGTTGCAAGCCCTAAGGCTATAGCACAAGCACCGCGGGCCTATTCTGGGCTAGTCGGAAGGGACGTTAGGCCTTATTCCCATAGCAAAAGTCGCGAGCTACAGGCAGCAAGGGCAGGCAACAAGAAGAAGATAGCCACAGTGATTGTAGCACTGTTGAAGGAAATTGATGTTGACTACAATCAATCCCTAATCAAGTTCCAGATCCACAGTTGTTTCATCATTATGTTGACCTGGTTTGATTGCTCAATATTTCACTCTTTTGGGGCTCATTAAAATCAGTAAAGAAGGCCACACTAACTGGACTAGGACCAGGCTTATTTTTCAAGTCTTCTTCGTAGTTGCTTTATCTACTATTGATCTTTAGGGTAGGGCAAAAATTTTCAGCTATTGATTAAATGGAAGATTCGCCTGGGTTGCGTCTTTGTCATTAGTATTTTTCTCTCTCCTTCTCTGTTGAACATTTGATACCAATAATAAGAAGATTTGGACAAGGGATTTCCCCATCCTGAGGTTTTTCCCTGGCTTGAGCCAATTCTTGTGTTCTCTTGTCTTGACTTGTCTCCTGCATTTATAGTTCATGTTCTTTCCTCAGTTACTATCAATGTGATATTGTCTTAGGTGATTGCTTAAGGAAATGGATTGAATTGAAATCAAGCTAACATGAAGTAACTATTCTGAGAAAAGAACATGTTAACCTAAAATTAACATGGTATCAGAGCACAGGTGAGGACAAGCCCAAGCAAGAGAGAATGCAATATAGCTGAGAAGCGTGACATTCTGCTTTGAAGGAATGACTCATTAGGTATGTAAATGAATTGAGAGAGAGCATAGTGGAATTTAAACCTCATTTGCTCCATTGTTCAAGTACAATAGTGTTAAAATTGGAAACTAGGGACAAATTCCACTATGGACAACTCATTTGATGAAGATAATTATTGCATTAAATTCCTCCCTTCGAGAGGACCAAAATCGACCTAAAGAACATCAAATTTGGATAAGGAGAAGTGTGTTTTTGAATTTATTCTCTCTCACATGCAAATTGTCAAGGTCGACCTCCACTCCATCTAGGCTCATAAGGCCCAATTGACTTGTCTCTTGACCCTCTCCAGCTTATATAATAGAGGAGTCTACCTACCTCATTTAAATCATCCGATGGGCATAAATCTCAAAGGAAACATCATTTGTGGTAGCAAAAGGTGTTTCGAAGTCTGCTTGTGGGTTCGAAGTATAGCCGAGGCAGGCCAAGGCATATTTGGTCAAATCGATGGATGGTTAGAGTTGTGCTATCCCTGTTTAAATAGGCCGCAATCCCTGAGGTTATTACAGGAGCACCGCAGGCCTATTCTAGGCTAGTTGGAAGGGACCTTAGGCCTTATTCCCATAGAAAAAGTCAAGCTACAGGTAGTAAAGGCATGAAATTGAATGGGGGGTACTGTTGAAGGAAATTGAATGAGTTGATTTTGACTATGATCAAGCCCTAATCAAGTTCCAAATCCACATTTCTTTCATCATCATGTTGACCTGGTTTGACTGCTCAGTATTTCACTTTTTTGTGGTTCATTATAATCAGTAAAGAAGGTCGCACTAACTGGACTAGGACCAATCTCCTTTTTCAAGCCTTCTATGTAGCTGATTTTTCTACTGTTAATCTTTGGGGTAGGGCAAAATTTGTCAGTTATTCATTAAATGGAAGATTCGTCTGGGTTACGTCTTTGTGCAATGCATTTTTCTCTCTCCTTCTATGTTGAACATTTGATACCAATAATAAGAAGATTTGGTCAAGGGTTTTTCCATGGTTTGAGCCAATTCCTGTGTTCTCTTGCCTTGACTTGTGTACTACATTTATTGTTCATGTTCTTTCCTCAATTACTATCAATGTGGTATTGTCTTAGGTGATTGCTTAAGGAAATGGATTGAATTGAAATAAAGCTAGCATGAAGTAACTATTCTAAGCAAAGAACATATTCACCTAAAATTAAAATGGTATCAAAGCACAGGTGAGGACAAGCACAAGCAAGAGAGCATGTAATACAGCTGATAAGCGTGATATTTTGCTTTGAAGGAATGACTCATAAGGTATGTAGATGGAGTGAGAGATAGCACATGTGATGTTTTCCTCTTAGATCCTTGCACTGACTCTGGAATTTTTCAGTAACCCTTGAGGTTTCATAGTCACATGATTTTGCATGGCATAATTTGAGTATAGCACTGATTTATATGTCAGAATAAGAGCTCCAAAATTCATTTGGCATGATGGAGTAAAGGCAACTCAAAATTGAATAGGATCTAAGTTCGTCAAAGACTAGCCTAATCAAAAAAGAGTCCTAGTATTGACTTGATTCTTATCCTCTGAAAAAAATGAAATGCTAAACCTGCCCCCAGTCCTAAAGCAGTCATTCGAACCTCCTTAAGGACAAAAGGTTTTGTTTGGTCTTGGATTCTTCATTTTGAACGCCTATCATTTCAAGTGGGTATGCTCTAAAATAATTCGACATGTGAAGGAGTAATAGCCTTATTATGGCATGGTGTTCGTTGGATACATGCAAGTGTATTAAAGACTCTAAGGGCTCAAACTACAGACATTTCTTGACAACGATTTGACATCTACATGAGTCACTGCTATACGTTGAGACTTCATACCTATCCGACTTTCAAGAGTGACTTCAACTCAAGTTAATATGAGTTTTAAAGATTGTAAGCCATTCTTATCTGAGTTTTTTTTAATGGAAGATTACAGATCCAAGTATAGATGTTCTTATGTCTGAGTTCGAGGACTCATTCAATCACATTCTTCTACCCTAGACCAGAACAACCTGTCCTGCGGATTGTACACTTGAAACAACCTCATTATAGACCAAGATTTATCAAGCATGAATTCTCTTAAACCTAATTGGAAGTTCTGAACCATATTACAGTGTGTTGTTGTTTAAGGTTCTCATAAGCAGTTGTTGGAAAATTGTGGCCTCTCCTCTACTCTATGAACAAGGTATTTATAGGGTTTCAACCTAATTATTTGACAGACCCTAATTTGGTTATTTTATACGTTGTTTTGTGCCCTAACTATAGATCCGAGAGCTAACACAATTCAAATATCGATGTATCTTGTTTTGAGTGTTACTCAAGTTTTGATGCTCATTACACATCTGGTTTGAGGCATAATGACTATAGCCATTTTGACCATGTGGTAGGGTATTCCTTGGTAGGCTATTAAACAGAAGAATGATAAATATTTGCTACCAGAACTAGGGCCTAAAGAACAAAAATGTCATTGGAATAACTCAATTAAGTTTCATGCATGAAGATTTCACTGTTTCAAAGGCTAGTTGTCTAAGTATACATTCGATGTAGAATGAGTTCAAACTTGCAAAAAGACTTCTGTGGTCCAAGGGTTTTCAACAGATGTCTTGATCAAGACTCAGTTCCCATTAAGACCATCTCAAAGTTTAGCTCTCCAAGGACATGAATTGTGAGCAGTAACATCTCCAGAACTTTAATCTTCATAGTGACAAGGCAAAAAGCATACATCTTCAAGACATCAGAGGTACATCAGCTTAGTTTGATTTCTGTCTTTTCTCAGTTGAAGGAATTGTCATCCATTGAAGTAAGTGTGTCGTCATCTACAAAAGTAAAAGTAAAAGCTTCATCATCCTCAATTTCTTCATTAGATGGTAGAATGACTTTGTTGCAACAGTTGAGACAGTGTAACGCTGGGTACAAGTCAGAATAGCGACATCCAAGTCACAGATCCTTTTCAAGAATAAAAGTATCACATTCATTCTCATTACAGGACATTCATCCTATAAAAGGCAGAAAAGCTAAAATGTTGAATAGCGTTCAAAACCATCAAGATCGTTAAAATCTAGTCAAGGATCTCTCCTTCAAAATTTGTAGGGTTTTTGAAGCAGTACATTTGGTTCTGAAAAGAGAAACATGCAAAGTATTGATAGCAACACCTTCAAGCATCATGGGTACTATTACAATAAGAGAACTAATGATTGTGTAAGTCTCAAGATTGTCTATGAATCAAGAATTCTTGATCCTTAATGCAAATATGAGGCAGAAACACCTAATGATTTGAATCAATATTTGTTGTGGCTAGTTAGCAGAGGAGTTCAAAATGATGGTACTATATAACTTGGAAGTGTCTTTTGCATAATGATAACTTTCTTCATGAACAACGTTGTATTAATAGTAGATGAATGTTAAACATGACCCTGACCTCCAAGAATATTGTCATAATACCTTCACTGATATGGAGAAACCTTGCATGGCTTGATATAGATTGTAGCCATCTTCAATCATGTAACCCTATCTTGATATCAAACTGTGTAAAATCAACATCATATGGTCTTTCAGTTTAACGAGTAGAGCATGTAAGAGACACTTCTCATGCATGTGTTTTGCTGGGATTTGGTAATTGGAAGTTTGTTGCATAATAAATCTTAAAGATGAGGAGCAGATTTATGAAGGCCATATTTCCAAGTGGAGTAAGACTTCAAAGGGAGCCCTAGACACTTCTTGCCTGATGTTTTCATGACACTTGAATGACACATGGAACTAAGGGTCCATGGCAGGAAAAGGGTCAGGTTTCAGGTGACTCATTGATTATATTTTGGCAAGGTCACTTTCTATTCATTCAGAGGGAGTTATGGACAAGCCATGATGATTATTGATGTTGTCTGTTTAATGACCCTCTCGTTTATCAATGTAAAAGAGTGTTGACTTTCAAAGTCAAGATAGAAGACCTAACTCAAAGGTCTGATGAGATTGTGAAGTTATTGGTGTGCATTTGTGTATCTTGTGGGATCCCTGGTATTCTTGATTGGATAGCTGCTTATTAAGATATCTCTGTAATACACTATTGGAATCCAAGATTCCATGAATATTTTGATGTTGGCTCGATTGGCAGCATGATGGATGGAAAGAGCACATCTAGTGCTATATCTCTTGATTCGGTTGCTCTGGAAGCACTATTGAGGTTGAATGTATATAGCAATAAGTGTGGCTTATTATGAAGCAAATTGCTGGTAAGCCATTTGAGCACGTGCTAGTAACACCGTTGTATATTGCGATATTCTTGAGTGGGATTCCTTTTTTCAGAGAATACATGTTCCGCAACAGCTAAAAGTATTGGGTACCACTTTATTTCGATATGGTATATTGGAGAGCTACCAAACTCCACCATTGTTGGTTGGATGGGCAGATTACTATCATCCTTACATAGCTTGCTGGTAAGATCAAGATTATCTTTCTTCAAAGAGAGGTTGGGAGTCGTGGATAGACCCTACTAGGAGAGTCCCGGCTGAACATTAAGCTCTGGGAGGTCCTTGGGGCTTAAGGTATTTCTTGGAGCTATGAGCGACCATAGGGTGAGTGGTTCACCTTCCCCTATAGGTGCGTTGTGTACAAGGTGAGTGGTTCACCTTCTCGTGTGATACCCAATGATGATTGACATGTGTATAGGGTGGGTGGTTCACCTTCCCCTGTAATACCCCATGACAATTGACATGTGTGTAGGGTGAGTGGTTCACCTTCCCCTGCGATTAATGACACATGTATGTAGGGTGAGTGGTTCACCTTACCCTACGATTAATGAGATATGCATAGGATGAGTGGTTCACCTTCTCCTATCGCATATAAGTAGGATCAGTGGTTCACCTTCTCCAGCAGACACCCCAGTTAGAGATGCGAATAAGCATCTGTTGGTTGTCACGTGTGAACATGTCGATGGGATGTGTTTCATCCTTTCCCCACATGTAGGATCCTTCCTACCATTGATGATCGACATGCATGTAGGATGTGGTTCATCCTTTCCATACTCTCGGTGGTTTGCATACGCGTAGGATGTGGCTTCTCCTTTCCCTACGATGGTTGTGACATGTGACTGTATGAGGTGGTTCATCCTTTCCCTACGTGTGGTTATGCCATGTGTTTGTAGAATGTGGTTTCTACTTTCCCTGCATGTGGTTGTGAGCAGAATGTGATATATTTTTTCCCTGTTGGTTTTCCTGCATCATTGTACCCATGTACTCTGGGACACGTGGGAAGTACCTCTCATGTGGCCAATGGGTTGGGAAAAGTGGTTAGGGACCATAGCACTATCGATGGACGCATCATGTACTTTCATACTCCCTACGTTTAGGATGCATGATGTTCTACAACTTGATCTGGGATCAAGTCTGAATGGGTTTCTACCCCTGGACTCACTCTCGATCGATTCTTCTTCTTTATTCATATCAGCGTTCAACAGAACAGAAATGAGATAAGATCAACAAAATAGCATGATGATCGATGATGATGGATGGATTGGCAGGTGCAATTCTCCCTAGTTGAGAGGGAGTGTTAAAATTGGAAACTAGGGCCAAATTCCACTATGGACAGCTCATTTGATTAAGATAACTATTGCATTAAATTTCTCTCTTCAAGAGGACCAAAATCGACCTAAAGAACATCAAATTTGGATAGGGAGAAGTGTGTTTTTGAATTTATTCTCTCTCACATGCAAATTGTCAAGGTTGACCTCCACTCCATGTAGGCTCATACGCTGCAACCAACTTCTCTCTTGACCCTCTCCATCTTATATAAATAGAGGAGTCCTCCTACCTCATTTAGATCATCCGATGGGCATAAATCTTAAAGGAAACATACTATATGGCAGCTGCAGCACAAGAAGGTCAAGGGCGAGGTAACAAAAGGTGTTTGGAAGTTTGTTTGTGGGTCCAAAGTACAGCAGAGGCAGACCGAGGCATATCTGGTCAAATCGTTGGATGGTTTGAGTTGTGTTCTCCCTATTTAGATAGGCCACAAGCCCTGAGGTTACTGCAGGTGCACCACAAACCTGTTCTGCGCTAGTTGAAGGGACGTTAGGCCTTATTCCCATAACAAAAGTCGAGCTATGGGCAGCAAGGGCAAGCAAACAAGGAGTTGGAGGTTAGCCGTAGTGATTGGAGGTATTGTTGAAGGAAATTGAATGGGATGATGTTGACTACAATCAAACCCTAATCAGGTTCCAGATCCACAGTTGTTTCATCACCATGTTGACCTGGTTTTACTACTCAATATATCACTGTTTTGGGGTTCTTTATAATCAGTAAAGAAGGCTGCTCTAAATGGACTAGGTCCAGGCTCCTTTTTCAAGCCTTCTTTGTAGCTGCTTTGTTTAATGTTGATCTCTAGTTAGGGAAAAATTTGTCAGCTATTGATTAAATGGACGATTTGTCTGGGCTACGTCTTTGTCATTTGCATTTTTCTCTCTCCTCTATTGAACATTTGATATCAATAATAAGAAGATTTGATCAAGGGTTTTTCCCCATCTTGGGGTTTTTCCCTAGTTTGAGCCAATCCTGTGTTCTCTTGTCTTGACTTGTCTCCTTCATTTATTGTTCATGTTTTTTCCTCAGTTATTATCAATGTGATAATGTCATAGGTAATTGCTTAAGGAAATGGATTGGATTGAAATCAAGTTAACATGAAGTAACTATTCTAATCAAACAACATGTTAACCTAAAATTAACAAATACAGAATGTTGCAAATGTCACAATCTTGGGCACATAGCACGTCATAAGGCACAATGAAAATTTCAACAAATTTTGTAGAAGAAAACAAGCAAATTCAAAGACAAAATCATGAATTAGCGTTGTATGTTCAGGATCCAAGTTTGAATTAAGGAAGCTCACCACCACTATGTAGTCTTGCCATGATGGAAGAATGTCATATGGATGTTATTCTTATCAAGAATGACGATTGTCATAATATGGAAGCATTAAAAGAATTGACAGAGAAAGAGCCAAAGTTGCTTGATCATAAAATTGAATCTGCACTAAAAAAGCAAAGAAAATGCACAAAAGGCTATATTCAACCTAGAAATTTTCCAGTTGTGCATAATTTCATGGACATATACAACGTTCTCACTAGTTATCTGAATAAGAGGTTTAAATAGCGATGAACCTAATTTACTTTTGGCAATTAACCAAACCCAAAATTGCACATGTTACATATAATCAAGGGTTTTTTCCACATGCAATACATAATAATTTATAGCCACGACAAGGAAATGCAGTCAAGATTGTACCTCCACCACAATACCTTGAACTTGAGCAGCTTGGAAATGTGGATCTTGCACCCTCAAGGTGAAGATATCTTTATCAAAAATGGTGCTTGTATAGATTTTCAAAATAGTTTCATCTTTTGAAGATGTCGATCTTAAGACAAGATTTCAAGGCTCACAATAGAAATCTTACTTGTACATATAAAGTTGTTCAACAAGCTTGTAAAGACATGCAAGAGTCACTAAAGCGTCTTGCCAAGGAAGAGACAGGTTCAACTGTCGCTTTTAAGAATGTGAATTGGATTCTTTTAGGTAGGTTAAAATTTCTAAAAGCACAAAGGTCCATGAAAAATAAACCAGAACTCATTTGCTTAATCTTTGAAAAGAAATGGGTTGCATTGCAAAAGAATCTCTCGAAGCATTTAGTAAGCTCCGATGAAGTAGCAATAGAAAGTACAAACCATGAAGGTCCACCCATAGTTGGGTATATCGAATGTGGGCATTGCTATTGTGAATTTTCATTTGAAGAGAAGGTATAGTGTGCAGATGGGCATATATTTTGTTCTCACTGTCTACAAATGCATGTAGAAAAAATCACATTTGGAGGCCTCAAATCACATGCCTTTATATCTTGCATGGATACCAGTGGCTGCAATGAGTCGATTCCTTTCTCAGAGATTTGGAGAGCTCTTCCAAGTGATATCATTGAAAGATATGAAGTTTGAACAATGTCAGGCTGAAGAAGCTATAGTAGTACAAGCCAAACTTGAAGACTTGATTTATTGCCATTTTGGTAATTTCCCATATGAAGTGGACAAGGGTGTGTGTGCATGTTTTGAAATTTCTAAATCCAAAATGTTTAAAGGATTCATGTACCCAATGCAAGGAGGCAAGTCATATACCATTATGTTGTGAAGAGGTTGAGTGGGTATCTGACATTGCACTTTGGAGAAAAGTTGATGAGATGATGTCAAAAGACATGATATGAGAATGTCAGTATTGCAAGGCAGAGCTAATCAAGTTGGATGACTCCAATAGTGTGACCTATAGGTGTGGAAACACAATATGTTATGTTTGTCGACAAACAATTCAACGTGATAAATGCATCTGACTTGTATAAAGAAACGTTTGATTTGTCATTTGATGGATAACCCCGATTATAGATTCTATGTGGTTGAAACATGTCTTCTAAGCTAACTGCAAAGGAGTTCTCAAGCAAAATTAAAGTACAAAACCTAGGATTGGAGAGAAGTGTTCCATCATTTAAATAATTTATGTCTATTTTGAAGTTTCGATAACATCTAGACAAATGGCATATAACCCTAGCGATAGAATTTTTTATAGCTTAGAATGTTAAAGATCTAGAACGAGATATCATTGTTGGAGGAATAGATGTGTGGATTCATGTGAACTGAATTGTCGAATCATTTAGGCCTTTTGTTCTAAAGCTAACGTGATAAGTAGTTGATTGTTTCTCCTCAATTTGATGCAAAGTTGTTTGTAAATCATCCATCCATCTGAACCTAGATGTCTACAAAGTCCCCATTTTCCTCTTTAGCAGTCATAAATTCATTATCTTCTACCTACACACAAAAATGTGCTTCCAAACCTAGATGTCACTTTATTATAGTCATCTGACTTGAATAGCTTGGCCTTGCAAGAGTTACATTCTCTTATCACAACTTTTGACATAATCTCTTCAACTTTTTTTTCTGAAGTGTATTGTCAGATACCTTCTCAACCTCTTCACAGCATAATGGTATATGACTTGCCCCCTTGCATTGGGTACAAGAATCCTCTAAACATTATGGGTTTGGACATTCCAAAACATACACACCATTTTCCACTTCATATAGGAAGTTACAACAAAGGCAATAAACCAAGTCTTCAAGTTTGGCTTGTACTATAGCTTAATGAGCCTAGCGTTGTTCATATCCTTCTATGATATCACTTGGAAGAGCTCTCTATATCTCTAACAAAGAAATTGACTCATTGCAACCATTGGTATCTATCCAAGGTATAAAGACATGTGATTTAAAGCCTCCGAATGTGGTTTCTTCTTCGTGTCTCTGCAAACAGCGTGAACAAAATAGATGTCCATTTGCACATTGTACCATATTTTCAAATGGAAATTGACAATAATAACATCCACATTTGATATCCCTTACTACAGGTGGGCCTTCTTGGTTCGTATATTCTGCTGCTACTTCATCATAACTTTCTAAATGCTTCGAAAGATCCTTCTACAATGCAACTCATTACTTTTAAAACATTAAGCAAATGAGGTCTAATTTATTTTTCATGGAACTTGGTACTTTCATGAATTTCAACCTTCCTATAAGAATCCAATTCACATTCTAAAAAGCGGCACTTCAAAATGCATCTTCCTTCACATGACGCTTTAGGGAATCTTGCATGTCTCTACAAGTTTGTTGAACAGTTTTATATATACAAGTAAGACTTCTATTGTGAGCCTTGAAAGTGTCTTAAGACTAACATCTTCAAAAGAGGAATCTATATAAGCATCATTCTTGATAAAGATACCCTAACCATGAGGGTGCATGATCAACATTTCCAAAATGCTCAAGTTCAAAGAATTGTAGTGGAGGGCAACCTTGATTACATTTCCTTGTCATGATTGTAAATTATTATGTAATACATGTGGATACAACCCTTGATTATATTTAGGATGTGCAATTTCAAATTTGGCTAATTGCAAAAGTAGATTACGTTCATCCATATTTATACCTCCTAGTCGAATAACAAGTGAGAAGGTTGCATATGGACATGAAAATCTACAAAACTGGAAAATTTCTACGTTGAATATAGCGTTTTGTGGATTGTCTTTGCTTTTTGAGAATAGATCCAATTTTATGATTAAGCAAATTTGGGTCTTTCTCTATCAATTCTTTTAATGCTTCCATTTTAAGATAACCATCATTCTTGATAGGAATAACGTCCATCTAGCATTCTTCCATCATGGCAAGATTGGATCGTAGTGATGAGCTTCCTTAATTCAGACTTCGATCTCAAACATACAGAGCTAATTCATGATTTTCCATCCCAAGTCCCCTTTTCTCACATGGTGATCGTTGACGGCTGAGAATGTCATCCAATGATTGAGAACTCTTCAAATTCTTGCACATCTTGTCAACTTCATTTCTCAATGAGAAAATATCTTCTTCAAGATTCTCACAATCTTCTTTTTCTTTCATCAACAGGATATTCATTACTTCTTCCATTCTCTTTACTTCTTCTAGTTGAGTTAACGGGGAGATGACTTCTTCTTCATGTCTCATTTTTAACCAAATTCTGCTTCAAGCTTTTTAAAATCCTTATATTTTTCCTCTACTTGGAATCTTGGGAGAAAAACTTGTTCCTTTGTACAATCAGGGTCTTGATTCTTCTCCTTAAGTTCTTTACTTTCTTTTGGCGAACTATTTATTTCTTTTAGAGCAGCCACAAGCTCTGCTTCAAGGTCTACTTTAGCCACTACGTCATGTTGAAAAATCAAGAGGGATGAAATTTATTATTGATTTTCCTTAGCTTGATAATTATTTGTGAACTTTGTTGGCTTGTTATTGATTTTCGTATTCTTATTCTTCGTCAAATAATTACCAATATAAACATGAAGATCATGAGAGACAAAAGACACGAGATGTAGGCTCCACGCTAGGGAAAAACCCCACAACTTGGAGAAAACCCGAACAATATCCTTCTTATAGAATCAAATCAAATGAGATATCTAGACTCAAGACAAATACCTCCACAAGTGCTCCAAGTCATCCCTCCCTCTGTCATGATCCTTCGTTCTTCTTGTAGCTTGTAATTTGAATTTGATCACAAATTTTTCTTCTATGTTATAAACTTCTTCCCATCAAACTATCTGGCTTGAGTACAAACTCTACTTCACAAGAAATTCAGACTATTACATAGGTTCTGCTCCTCAAGAAATTCGACTAAATTTCACACTTCTTTTCTTAGTAATCTCGGCCATGTCCACCAAAGAAATCTTGGTTCTATACAGAGAGCTAAACCACAAAGATTCAGCTCTTTCTCACAGGGGATTGAGCACAAAAAATTTGCATCTTTACACCACAGAAACTTGCATCTTCAACCTACAAAAACTTGTACCTACTAGCTACAGAAACTCGCATTTTCTAGCTACAGAAACTCACATATTCTTCTTCTAAACTTGAACACATCTTTTCTATGAAGGATCCACGCCAATATATACTTGTTTGCCACCATGAAAGGTCATGTTTGTTCATCAAGCTAACCTGATCATCTGGAAGGCCGACTTGGCCTTGTGGAGGAATATTTTGACTTTATTTGGCTCAAAAAGGATTTCTTTCTTTTCTTTACAAAGAGTCCAAATAGACTTTGACTCGATTAAAAAACTTTGACTGAACAAATCCCTAAAAGCATGAAGAACATGCTTAACCTAGACTTGAGCATGAAACCCATCCTTGAATAAAAATTATTTTTCTTTTTATAAAATACAAACTGATACAAGTACAACAATATGAAGACCAAACCTAGTTACTTTTCCAACACTTCAGAGCCTTCTTCATAGTCTTCCATGCCTCTGGTGTTTTAAAATTTTCCTTTAACTATCTTCTTTGCTTCTTTGTCATTTTCTTGTTCCACAAACTTTGGTTCTAGCTCAGTTGTCACAAGGATAGGTTCCTCTACATAAAGATTTTGTACCTTTTCCCAAAGACTTTTGCCTAAAGAACATTCACCCACCTTGATTTTTACAGAAACTGATAGACTCCTAAAGATCTTTTTCATTGCTTTTGTATTGTATCCTTTTGACTCTTTCGTAGTTGTGCTTCCGGTAACAACTGATTCCCATAACTCACAACCAAGACTCATCAAATAGTGCCTTATTTTAACTTTTCAAAGGTTCTTACTTTATTTCATTAAACAAAGGAGTTGTGAAAAACAAACTTTCTTTAACATCTTTAAAGCGTTCTGACAATTTAGCATTGGAGGGGGGACTTCCTTTGACTGCTTCCTTGACTTTGTCATATGTTCTTCAAGGATTTTCCTTCTCGCTGTTAGGCTATGTCAAAAGGAACTATCAATGAAACCAATTGCTGGAAACACTCAAGCGGGGGTGAATCAATTTTTAGTCAATAATCCAATTTTAAACCATCGACATTAATTATCTGAGATTGAACAAATGAACATGAAGGATTTAAGACTGAAATAAAAATCACTTTCAACTTTTCTTAATATATAAAGAGTACAATAAAGTTTAGCAACCCCAATTATAACTTTCATAGGCACCAACCTACAAAAACTCAAATCCCCTAATTGAGCGCCAACTTAGTGAATTCGTGCACCAACCCATAGGAGACACCAATCTCCTAGCTGGGCACCAACTCAGCAGAATTCGCGGGCACAAAACCACAAGAGACTCCAATCCCCATCTGAGCACCAACTCAGCGCCAAGTTATACTTTGAATTTGTTGGCAATTGCTTCTTCCTCAAATGGACATCACTTCACCATGAAATCCTCAGGTTTTCTACTTCAAGCATGATTACATCCATTATCCCACACTTGCTTTATCTTCAACTATCCTTAACTTATCTTCTACAGAGGACTCAGAAGAATACAATACAAAAGAAATGAAAGCAATTTTGAGTAGTCTATCAGATTTTGTAAAAGTCAAGGTGGGTCAATGTTCTTCAGCCAAAATTCTCTGGGAAAAACTACAAAATCTTTATGTAGAATTTGTCCTTGTGTCTATTGAGCTAGAACCATAGTATGTGGAACAAGAACAAAAAAATGATCAAGAATCAAAGGAGAAAGATTACGGCAAAATTGAAAACACCAAAAACATGTAAGGCTATGAAGACTCTGAAGTAGCGGTTAAAGTACATGTTAAAGCAAACATTGTGGCTTCTCTAAAAGAAATAAATAGATTAAGAAAAGTAAATAAAGAACTTGAGAAGCAAATGCAAGGCGTTGAAGAGAAGAGTCGTGAGCTTGATGGTACAAAGGAAAAAGGTTTCCTCCTAAGACTCCAAGTAAAGGAAGCAAAAAGGAGAGAAGAAACTCTAACATGCCATCTTAAGGAAAGATATAAGGATTTTAGCAAGCTTCAAGCAAAATTTAGTCAACAAGATCTAAGGAAAGATCTAAAGATTTTAGCAAGCTTGAACCAGAAGAATGTTGCTTGTGCTACATTTTCAAGAAGTTATGTTGATGTCCTCAAGGAATCTTATCTCACTACAAGTAATAGTGAGAATCAGCCAAGGATTGAAACTCCCTAAGGCAAAGCAATTTCAAGAAACCATCAAGGGAAGTCTTCTCATACAGGTACCAAACCATATTCTTTGGACCTTTTTTTTCATGTACTAATTTCAGAGATAAAGCAAGAGGTTATAGGGTTTATACCAAGAGTCATTATAGCAAAATAAGTCATTATCAGTCTTCCAGAAATCAGTTCGCAAGTATAAAACCAGAGAACCTATTAGCTACAACAAAATTTATGACTCATTTGCTCCATTGTTCAATTGCAATACAGAATGCTACAAATGTCACAATCTTGGGCACACAGCACGTGACTACAAAAACAACGTGATATGATCTGCTAAGCAAGTCAAAGATGAAAATATTCCTACTAGGCACAGAGAAATATTCACCAAAGTATGGAGAAGAAAACAAGTATGGCCAAAGATTAAATCATGAATTAGCTCTGTATGTTCAGGATCCAACTCTGAATTAAGGAAGCTCATTACTACTATACAGCCTTGCCATGATTGAAGAATGTCAGATGGATGTTATTCCCATCACAAATGATGATTATCTTAATATGGAAGCATTAAAATAAATGATAGAGAAAGCCAAAGTTGTTTGATTGGAAAACTAGACCTCCTCACAAAAAGTAAAGGCAATCCACTGAAGGCTATATTCAACCTATAAATTTTCCAATTGTGCATATTTCCCAAAGGCATATGCAATCGTTTCACTTGTCATCAAAAGAGAGGTTTAAAAAGCGATGAACATAATCTACTTTTGTGATTTTCCCAACCTGAAATTGCACATCCTGCATATAATCAAGGGTTGTTTCCGCATATACTATATAATAATTTACAGCCACGACAACGAAATGCAGTTAAGGTTGTACTTCCAACACAATTCTTTGAACCTGAGTAACTTGGAAATATGGATCCTGCAATCCAAGGTCAGGGTATCTTTATTAAAAATGGTCACTATTTAAATTGTCAGAAGAGTTTTCTCTCATGAAAATGTCAATCTTAAGAAAAGCTTTAAAGACTCTCAACATAAACCTTACATATACATATAAAATTGTCCAATAAGCTTGTAGAAACATGCAAAATTCACTAAAGCATCATTCCAAGTAAGAGGCATGTTCAAGTGTCGTTTCTAAAAATGTGCATTAAATTCCTGTAAGTAGGTTGAAATTCATGAAAGCACCAAGGTCTATGAAAAATAAACCAAACATCATTTGCTTAATCTTTGAAAAGGAATGGGTCGCATTGCAGAATGATCTCTTGAAGCATTTAGAGGGCTCTGTTGAAGTAACTGCAGAAGGTACAAACCAGCAAGGCCCACCCATAGTAGGGGATATCGAATGTCGGTGTTGCTATTGTGAATTTCCATTTGCAAATATGGTAAAATTGTTTGTAATTCATCCATCTCTTCAAATGGATATTCACAATAGCAACACCCACATTCAATATCCCCTACTACGTGTGGGTCTTCATGGATTATACCTTTTGTTGCTACTTCATAAGAACTTTCTAAATGCTTCGAGAGATCCTTTTGCAATGCAACTCATTACTTTTCAAAGGTTAAGCAAATGAGGTCTAGTTTATTTTCCATGGAACTTGGTCATTTCATGAATTTCAACCTACCTACAAGAATCCAATTCACATTTTGAAAAGTGGTAATTGAACTCGTCTCTTCCTTGGCAAGATGCTTTAGTGAATCTTGTATGTCTCTACAAGTTTGTTGAACAAATTTATATGTACAAATAAGGTTTCTATTGTGAGCCATGAAAGCTTGTCTTAAGACCAACATCTTCAAAAGACGAAACTCTTCTGACAAATTATACAAGCACCATTCTTGTTAAAGATTCCCTAACCATGAGTATGCAGGATCCACATTTCCAACCAACTCAAGTTCAAAGAAATGTGGTGGAGGTATAGCCGTAGCTGCATTTCCTTATCGTGGCTATAAATTATTATGTAGTACATGTGAAAACAACCCCTGATTATATGCAGAATGTGCAATTACAGGTTGGGCTAATCGCAAAAGTAGAATAGGTTCATCCCTATTAAAATCTCTCATTATGATAACAAGTGAAAAAGTTGCATATTCCCTTTGAAAATATGCATAACTGGAAAATTTCTAGGTTGAATATAGTCTTCTATGGATTATCTTTGTCTTTTAAGAGCGTGTCAATTTTTCTGATCAAGCAACTTCATCTCTTTTTCTATCAGTTCTTTTAATGTTTTCACATTAAGACTGCATAATTTTTTTCCTTCACTCTACTTATTTTCTTCTCCAAACTTCGGTGGAATCTTCTATGCCTAGTATGAATATTTTTCATTTTTGACTTACTTAGGAGACCATATCATGCTACTTATGCAATCACGTGTTATGTGTCCAACATTGCAACATTTGTAGCATTTTGTATTGTACTTAAACAATGGAGCAAATGAATCATAACTTCTATTGTAGCCAATAGTTCCTCTGGTTTTATAGCTTGCAAATTGATTCGAGGAAGACTGATAAGAAACTCCTTCGCTATAATCTCTCTTGCTATAAGCCCTATAATTTCTTGCCTTATGCCTGAAAATAATACATGAAAAACAATGCCCAAAGAATATGGTTTGATACATGGATGAGAAGTGTTCCCTTGACGGTTTCCTTTAATTACTTTGCCTTGGAGGAGGTTCAATAGTTTGTTGATTCTCACTGTTACTTCCATAGAGAGAAGATTCCTCAGGGGCATAACTTCTTGAAATGGTAGCACCTGCAACATTCTTTTGGCTTTCATTGTGATTTGACCTTTGAAGCACAATGATTTTGCTTTCAAGCTTTTCTTCAAGTTTAACCTTTGGAGATTTGGAGCTTGTATCATTTTCGCATCGAGATTCACCTGCATAATCAAGTTGCCTTTTGTCAAATGGTGATATTTGATGGTTGCGAATGTCAGCCAATGATTGAGAATTCTTTAGAGTCTTGCACATCTTGTCAACTTCATTTCTCAACCAAAAAATCTCTTCTTCAAACCTCTTACAATCTTCTTTTTCTTTCATCAATTGGATCTTCATTACTTCCTCAGTTATCTTTGTTTCTCCTAGCAGAGTTTACAGGGAGATGACTTCTTCTTTGTGTCTTCCTTTTTTCTTACCAAATTCTACTTCAAGCTTTTGTTAAAATCCTTAGATCTTTCATCTACTTGGAGTCCTAGGAGGACAACTTCTTCCTTTGTACAATCAAGGTTTCGATTCTTCTCTTCAAGTTCCCTTTTTCTTTTCAACCGAAGATAGTGTTGAAAAAAGTAATGCTAGTCACGTCATCCTTCTTTTCATTGGAAAGTGACCTTCTTTGTCATAATCTGGTTATCCTTCATATTGCTTCCTTTTCCAAGACATGTTCCTTTCATAATCATCCATCCAATTTTATGTGTACTAGTTGTTAGTGAATTTCTACAAATTTCTTTCAATAGCCCTATTCAAATCCAACCAGATGCTTGATTTCCAAAAGTCAAAAAGTGAACTTCAAAAATAGAATTACCTCTTCATGATGGCCATTCGTCATAACACATGCTTCTACAAAATCATCATCTTTTTGTATCTAAGACACTTATTACCCAGGTTCTCCTACTATATTTATCAGAATCTTCATAGCTTGTTCATGGAGATGTCATAGCTCATCCTTCTAATTGTTATCGAATGTTGAGTAATCAATCTAAGTAGTTGTAAATACATCTTCCTGAACTCTCCTTTCATCTTCTTCACATGCTGCTTCCTCGGGATTTCTATTCATAACTCCTCTTGCATAGGAACAATTGTTGCCCACCACCTCATATTCTTCATGAGGTCATATGATGTCGATTCTATCATGTCATAATGTAGAAAAGTTCAAGGCATATTGTTTTTATGCCTTCATGTGCCATTTACAAGGAAGAGTTCCTTCTTCTTCAATCATGCTGATGAGATAGAGTATTCTAACCGTTCTATCTGCAACTAAGTGATGACATGACTTTATCTGTCTATTAAAAATTACCAAATATGCCCATACATCTTCCTTCATGTGGTCATCTAAACATTCTTTAGCAGCTTCCTTTCCCTTACTTGAAGATGGAAAAATACTTTAACCAAATTATCATGTTGCACATTTATGTCATCATGCCTTCATCCTTCCAAACTATGGATGCCACACTAGGTGGAATGTATACTATCTATGTAGCACTCGCTTCTTTAAGTAGAGATGAACCTTTTTCAACAAAGATTCTTGTGGAGGATCATGATGATCCTTTATTGTAAATACTTCATTCTAATGATAATGGAGTGTGATGAACTCTTACCTTCCAATCTTGCTGGATGACTTACATCAACCATACAAATTGCTACTTCTCTACTATTCTTTTATGCTTCTAATATGATGCCATCTCAAAATTGCTACAATCATCCTACCATAACTGCAATGCTTTTTGCCATGACTTGCTATCTTCTATAAACTAAATATATCAGAGTCCTTTAATAGTAGAGGTCTTTCACTTCTTCCTTCTTTGTTTTCTCCTCTTCCAGTTCCTCTACTTCTTCAGTCACATGGGCTTCACTTCTTTCCTTTTCTTGTTGCCCTTCTTGAGTTTAGGACAATTCCTTTTGTAGTTCCCATATTCATTACATTCATAACATTGAATTTTAGACATGTCAACTTTCTTTTGAAATCTCTTTCGTGGCTTAAACTTTCCTTTCTTCCTTGACATTGCTGCAAATGCTTGAGACTGCTCATTTGATTCAACGTCATTCTTTGCTTTTCATATGGTTTCTTCAATCTTACATAATGCCCATAGAACATTGAATGGTGTAGCTTCCTTCTTTGCATAGATGCTTGATACAAAGTTGCCCCATTCCTCAGGGAGTGCATTAAGTACACAAGTGGTCATTTCTGGATCTAACATTGTTTCTCCTAGCTTTTGTAGTTGATCTTTAATTCAAGTTACCTTCATGAGATATGAAGCTACCGCTTCTTCCTTTGATACTTTCATTTTGTATCATTCAGTTCTTAAGGATATTATTTCCCCAGTTGTACTTACAGAGTATAGTTCTACCAATTTGTCATAGATCTCTTTTGATGTCTTCAATTTTGCTACAAAGGCAATGAGAGAATCATTGATAGATTCAATGAGGATTCTTTGAGCCCTTATTTTTCCTTTCATATATTTTGATAATGCTTGAGATTGTTCTTTAGGAGGCTTTGTGATGGAGCCCTTGATATAATCAAAAACTTCATTTTCTGTGAGAATCAAATCTATTATTTTCTTCCATGCAAGGAAGTTTGATGTCCCAACAAGTTTATTGTTCTCCTTGCAAAAAGTAGGCATTTGATTCGTAGGTTGAGACATGAATAAAAGTACTTACTTGACAAATAAAGATGCCTCCTTCAAGATGATGTCTTTCGCTAGTGTTAGATTTAGAATGAGGGAGGAGTGATCTTCCTTCTTCAAAATAACAATGCTTCTTCTTCAAGATGAAAAGAGATTTTCTTCTTCCTTCAAAAATGCTTGAGGTTTGCTCTTTTCTCCAATATGAGGGAGATCATTTTGATTCCTTTGAAGATGACGAAGTGCTCTTCTTGCTTCCTTTGGATGATGATGTAGAATGTTGGGGGCATTCCAAGATGCTTCAAATGTGTACAGTCCTTCTTTCTTTGAGAAATAGGTAGGGTCTTTGAGGTCTCTTTTCTTCTTCCAAGAGTTCTTCCTTCAAGATGATAAATCTTTTGTGATGTGATTGTTGGAAATACTAAGAGGGGGGTGAATCAGTATTTTTTTCAATTGTTATTTTTACTAGTTAGATTACTTATAATTAGAACACAAAATGAACAATAAGAATAAATACTTTTATTAATCTCTTCTCTATAATAAGTCAAGTACAATATATGTGTAGGGCTCCAACCCTAGAAGAAGACACCAATCTTCAATCCTCCCAAGCAACAACCTATATTTTTCCAAGCACCAACTTGGACTTCACGAAGCTCGGACATCTAGGGCTCCAACCCTATCTTCCAAAGGCACCAACCTTGTCACTTTGAGGCTCCAACCCTATCTCTGGTACAGGCACCAACCTGGTCTTCTTGAGGACTCCTATCCTCTAGGGCTCCAACCCTTTTCTTCAATTCGTCAAGATAGATTTGATGATTCTTCACGGCTCCCAATATCTTCTACAATGAGCCCTAACAATGTCACCTTCAGCACTGCCCTCCAACAATCTCCAAAGCACTTAGCTCATCAATGACAACTTGGTCTTCTCATGAAGGTGTCACCATTGCTCTTCATGTTACCCAAACACTTCTCTTCAAGGTCACACCTCATGATGACATCAGCAATGCATCAGTCGCCCAAACAGCTCCAAGACATTCAATAACTTGTCCAAGTTCTGCACTTATTCTTCAATAACAACTTCAAGATTTGACTCCAAACAGACAACTTCAAGGTCTTCAATAAGATTCTAGAAATCTTTAACGTGTCTTTAATATGCTGCCCCAAGGACTCTTTAAGAGTTCAAAGAACTTCACTGCTCCAAGGCTCCTAATACTCCATTGTCCAAAAACTTCACTGCTCCAAGGCTGCTACACTAGTTCAAGCCTCCAAATTCACTGTTCTAAACTCCAACTCTCAAATCTCCATACACCTCAATGATGCTCAATGATCTGCCCACAAGAGACACCAAATTGCCAACCAATTCCAACAGTAGTTTCAATGTCTACCAAGTAGGTCTGCTCACAAACCATTGTCCAACCACCTTGATTGTCCTTCAAGGTTAGTACACCACCAAGTTGTTATACCTCCTTAGATCAGCAATTCAACAAGCCTTCAAGTGATTGTCCTTTCTGAGTTGCACTAGGGGAAGTTTGTTTAGCCCAACCACAAATATTTCTGGCCACACATAGGTTAGCAATCCAAGCTTAGGATAATTCAATCATTGTTTTGAAAGCTCCACAAAGGTGTAGACTTCAGGTTGTTTTCCACTCACAAATAACACTGTAATCGAAGGTCGGAGGTGAAATCCTTAAATTGTCCAAGTCAATTCGAGTGGTTGTCCAAGATTTACAAGCACAGCTAGCTTATCACAACAAGTCTGAGTTGAGGTGAATTGTCCAACGGGATTGTCTAGCCTGTAATTCTAAGCGACCACAAATCATTGTAACCTCAACAAAATATTGCCCAATAGTCTTTAATCTGAACTTCACAATAGTGGCAGCAATCCGAGCTTCTAATCTTCAATTTGAGCCTTTTTTTAAATGACTGCTCTTTAGGTTTGTAATTGAGCTTTTACAAGTCTGAAATCCAAGCTTTAAAAGGTTGAAGTGTCCAAGCTTCTTCACACAGGAGCTGCCACAGATTTGCAAATAGGATTGACTGCACACCGAGCTGTAATAGAATATAGAAGAATTAGCCCAAAAAAATTGCACAAATAGGTTTCAAAGTCCTCCTCGGCCTCCTCTTATTTCTCTCTGAATTTCTGTGATTTTCACCGAAATATAATGCGCAAAATAAGGAGTACAACATTATATTTATACTCATTTTTCTTTAAGGTGAAGAGACACGTCACTTGGTGGGAGGCCGACATGAGTAGGTTAGCACAGGTCGGCTCAAGGACAGACTTATTTCCTTAACTTGAAAAATTCATATATCCCAAACTGCTTGGAGTTTTCGGCCAAGTAAGAGCTCGTTAGAAAGCTAAAATTATGCTTTAAAAGATTGTGAAGGTGTCATAGTGAAATTCTGCCTCTAAGGTAGTAAATTTTTTTTTTTTTGATGTGACTGGTCATTTATTAGTGTAGAAGCAAAATGCCTTCGAGTGTTGGGCATCTTCATGGATTGATTTCTTCATTGTTTGCCTTCTTCATCATAGGGTCATAGGCTCAGTGTCATCCATGTCATCATGTCATCAAGGGTGGTTATCCATCAAGTAAAGTCCACATAAATCATCAAGAGCTTCTAAGGACATGATTGGCATCTCACATCATGTGCCATCAAGCATTCTTCCAATCATCTTCGTCATGTCCCTAATCATTGTCCTTGGCATCATCAAGTTTTCAACTGTCATCTTGACATCATGCTAGATCCAATCTTCTTCATCAAGAGTAAGCACATCATCATTAATGGCATCCTAAATAACCAAGAGGGAATTGTCATCATGAGCAAGGACATCTTTATACGAGGTTTGCATGATGTTACTGCTAGGGTTTGACATTAGGGTTATTAGGACTTTACAAGAATATTGATCCCCATATTGACATCAATGAAAACCTTAAACCAAAAGTGATGACTAGATCTTCGTGATGCTCTTCCTTTTATATTCGGCTCTTATGTATCCTTTTTCGATTGAGTGATCTTCAAGCTACCTTTCCTTGTCACCTTAGCTCTAAAACCATGTTGAGAAATCTAAGGCATCTAGAATAGGTGTGATTTCTCTGAACTTGATAATTGCTTGTGATTTCTCTAAACTTGATGTGCTTATAATTTGCCTCTTCTTATCTTTATTATTATGGTGTTCTTATCATCAAACAGCTACAAAAATAAGAAGATCAATTGAACAAATGGACACAAGATGTAGGCTACTAGCCAAGGCCAAAACCTCTCCTAGAGAGGAAAACCAAGAAGAAATTCTTCTCGTATAGAATCTTCAAATGACAAATTACAAGACCTTTAGACCCAAGACTGAGACTCCTCCAATACCAAGTCAAACTTCTTTTAGATGAGCTTTTCCCCGACAAATTCAACACTAGCCAAACAACTCCAAATTTCAGATTTTGGCCTCTATTTCATAATTTCAGCTTCTACTTTAGGTCTACAACTTTTCACCCCTCCTACAGCAACTGCAACTTCACACATGTGAGAGAAAGGGGCTAATTTAGGCCTCCTCTCTTCTTCGCTTGATGTTCTTTCCTTAGATATTCGGCCTTAGAACTTGATCCTTCAGCGATACTAATTCAACCTTTTAGAAGAACTCCAATACAATCTTGTGCCTGCAAAAACCCTAGCTGTAATTTGCACGTGTTAGAGATAGAGAGAGTAAAATTCAGAATTTTGTCTTACCTTCTTCCTTCTAGACTTTCGCTTGCTCTTTTCTTCATATCTTCGCTTCCTTGATTGAATGAGTGAATGAGAGTGCAAATGAAGTCGAATGGTCTCTTATATATAGAATTTCAAGGAGGACGAGTAACCCTAATTAGGTCGACTTCTTCACTCCTAGGCCGACTTGGTCTTGTAGGAGTATGTTGACATATTTAACTCAAACTTAATTTCTTTGACTTGTTACAAGATGCCCATTAGGGTCTTTCACATATGGCAATGACTTTTTTGACTTCTTGACTCTACGAAAAAACCTAGAAGCGCACAATGGGTGTTTTGACCTAAAACAAATTGACCTTGAGCATGAAACCCATGCTATAAATTAAAAATAATAATTTTCTTTCTCTTTTACATCAAATACATAAAATCAAGAGTACATAAAATATTATGAAGACCTTACCTTGTTGCTTATTTCAACATCTAGATCCACCTACGAGTGAGACTTCTAATAAAGTGTTTCAGGTCAACTGTGGGGTAGAAGAGATCTTCAACCTCCAAAAACGGCAATAACGAAAACTATCACCTTGGTTATTCCACCACAAGGCTATGTAGCCCCTCAATGTCCCTCCAACCTTTAGGTAACCTCGATGCACCTGTGATAATATTATCTATAACTATTACAACAAGAGCCAAGAAAAAGCATAATATTAAAACCATAAATTGTACACAACATGTTTACAAATAAGAGTTCTATTGGGCTTAGCAACTGGAACCCTAGTCGTTGTTGCCCTCTGTTTCGTGTTGTTGTTCCCTTGTGGCCTAGTTCATGTTGTCGTCTCAACTAGTTTGAAGTGGGTTCATCGAAGTCACCTTCTATGATGTCATTGTCATTGTTTCTTTCTCCTAGTTGCTTTGCTCGCAGAAATGTTCCCAGTGCCCCTTGACTTTGTCTTCTCTGCATTCGGTGTGCTCCATGGTGGCATTTTTCTAAAGCTTTTTATGTTTCGGGCTCTCATCTCTGAATCTTCGTGTGGTTGCCTTTTCCCTTTCCGCCCTCGTTGTGTGCGTTATTATGGAGGCTTTGGTGAGTTGGCTGGGGTTGCCACAACCATTTGTTTTCTAATAGTCACAGTTCCAGGTTTTTCTCTAGTGGTGTTTTGATGTTGGTTAGCTATGGTATTGTTGCGGGGTTTTTATTCAAATGCTAGGTTTTTGTTGCCCTGTCTGGCAGGGTTTTGCACCTTGTTTTATTATTTTAGAGACTATTCTCAGTTTGGTTGTTTTTTGGGGATTTCAGCCCTATAAGTTCCTACTTTGCAATGTTCGACTTTGTTCATCTCTAAGCCCTAGGGTTAGTTTTGTGCAGACCCTAGGTTTTGTTACTTGAATAGTATTGGAATTGAATGTTGCATCTCAGTTATATTGAAAACAACTAATAAAATATGCACATTTACATACAAAGCAAAAGTTTATTTCTATAAAGGCACATCCTTCTTTTAAAGTTCCATATGTTTGGACCTATTTTTCTAAATACATTCGAGACATGTATCAACAATATGTAATTTTATATCTAACTAATAATAAAATTATGCTTTTTTCTGGGAAAAAAAATAAGAGTTATGGCATAAAATGATCTCACGCTCCAAAAATAACTAAAATTAGAGGGGGGACCAACCTTTTATAATTTTCTTTAATAACAGCTAGTTGAAACTCATGTCTCAAGATAATATTTTTTATATGTCATCCACAACCCAAAGACTAATTAAATCCAACAAATAAATTTATATTGCAATAATTGTCCAAAAGGGATTTGGATTTGACTTGCTTGACCCTTGGAAGTGCAACATCTACTTTGCTTTGACCCCGGAAAGGCAAAAGATGAAGAATATTAGTCTTAGAATGCCCAGCGCTCTACTCAAGATGACAATTAAGTTGGTCCTTAGAAGTTTGTTTGGGTACAAGAGAAAATACATAGACTTTTCAACGACTATTTTTGTCCACACAACAATCGAACCAGTTAGGTCTTTTTCTAGTTTCTAGGATTACGATAGGTTGTATAGGTTCACAGGGACCTACATCTTCATGGTTTGACTCTTCTTCTTCCCTAGTAACTTCTTCTTAGAATACCAGAAGTTATTCATCATCAGAGTCCATAGGGAGATCCTTTGATATCTTGAATGCAATACTTCTGTCAAATATCACATCTCGACTTAATTCTATTCGGTGTCCTTCCTTTATGTAGATCCTATAGGCCTTAAAAGAGTTACTGTAGCCAACAAATGTTCCCTCCATGCCTGATGGATCCAACTTTTTTCTCTTGCCCTTAGGTAAATTTGGAGATGATCCATGGTTGGTTTCTTCCCAATGAACACTTCTTCGGGAGTTTTGTTATCTAGTGACCTGTGGGGACTTCAATTTTGTATGTATACAGCTGTCTTTGTAGCTTCACCCCACAAAAATTTCGGTAAATCTTGATCATGTAACGTTGCTTTTACACTTTCTTCAATGGATTGATTCTTTCATTCTGCAACTCCATTTTGTTCGAGATTATATGGGAATATCAACTCCCTCTTAATCCTAGACTCCTTATAAATAGCAATGATTTCCTTAGATGTGTATTATCCTCCATTATCGGATCTTAATATCTTGATTCTTTTTTCTATAAGTTTCTCTACTTCAGCTTTGAATTCTTGAAATTTGGTAAATACTTCATCCTTCGATTTCATTAAGTAAACCCAAGTTTTTATTGAATGGTCATCTATAAATGTGACAAAATATAGATGACCTCCAAGTAATTTAGGAGTCATAGGACCACAGACATCGGAATGAATAAGATCCAAGATTTATTTTGACTGTGAAACACTGCATCAGAATGGTCTCTTGGTGTTCTTATCCAATGCACATCCCTTGCATACTCCTTTGTGATCTTCTTTCTGTTCGAGAATTCCATCTGCTATTCTATTTAGGGTTGGAAGGATTTTGAAATGGAGATGACCGAATATTCTATGCCAAAGTTCACATGGGCTGATTTCAATGTGAACTAAAGCTTGAGCAAGAGGAGATAACAACCTGTAAAGTCTTCCTTCACGAATCCCTATCACTCTAGCATTTTCTATGCTTGAGTTTTTGCCCCATATTACAACTTTTCCATCAATGAAAGCCACTCTATCACCTTTATCTTCTAGACTTGAAATGGAGATTAAGTTCTTATGCAAACTTGGAACAAATAGGATGTTGTCGAGATGAATATTGCCTCCATTTTCCAGCTCTATTGAGGTTGACCTAATTCCTCTCACATGATAGTTCTTATTGTCACCAAGCTCTACGGAGTGAGAAGAGTTTCCTTTTGACAATGTTTTTAGTTGCTTGTGATGACCGATCATGTGTCTTAATGCTCCATTATCGATCATCCAAATGCTCTCATCTTCAAATGTGCCAGTGAGTGCTGAGAAGAGTCCTTTGTCCTTTGTCTTGGTCACTTCCTTCTTTGGAGTAAATAGTAGATCCCATACTTCTTTGATACCCTTCTTGAGATGGCTTGCTACCTTTGAACACTTCTTTAGAAACTTTCTCAATGTAGTAGAGATCTTCATATTGCCCTTAGCCAACCTTAGCTCTGATTCCATGTTGAGAAATCTATTAGGGCAATTATTAGAGTGATTTCTCTTTTAATGATTGTTATGTTTTTTTTCTTTTCTTACTCATCCATCTTCTTTGCTTATTATTATGTGTGTGTATCATCAAACAGCTACCAAAACATGAAGAACAATAACACAGAATATAGGCTGCAAGCTAGGGCCAAAACCTCTCCACTTGAGAGGAAAACCTGCAAATCTCTTCTCTTCTTATAGATTCTTCAATTGACGAATTCCAAGACCTCTAAATCACTCCAAGACCAAGCCTAACCCTTCCATATGATGTGCCTCCTTTGTCCAAGTCAAACCCGATCAAATCTCTTCTAGTAGCACAACTTCGACCTCCAACTGCAGAATTTCAACCTCTACTGTAGGTCCGAAATTTTCGACCCTCCTGCAGTAATCGTTGCCACACGTGTGAGTTTCTTTTATCCTCCCAAGGCTTCCTCAGACCTTTGCTTGGATTTTCTCTTCTTTTTGGAGCTTGAGGATGACTTATTGTGACCTTCACTGACCTTCTTTCCCTTCCTTCTTCAAGATCAAACCTACAAAAGAAAACCCTAGACCAACTGCAGAAACCTTAGCCTTCATTCGCATATGTGAGAGAAAAATAGCACAATGACAAGTCTCCTTCGTCCTCTTCCTTCTTCGCTACATGCTTCTTCTTCCTCCTTTGCTTGAATGAGTGAGTGATGAATGTGTTCTGATGAGGTTGAGCTTCCTCCTTTATATAGGCTCCTCAAGGTAGACGTAGCTCCTCAAATTATGTCGACTTGCCAGTTGCCAAGCCTACTTGGCCTTGAAGGGTATTTTGACACTTTCAAGGGCAAAAATAATTTTCTTTACAAGTTAAAAGGGTTTCTCCTATATCAAGAAGTCAAAAGAGTCATTGTCAACTTATGACAATGACTCTTTTGACTTCTTGACATAGGAGAAACCCTTTTGCATGGGACACTATGTTTTGAACAAAGAATGATCTATATAACCTGTACTCTCTTTTCTATTTATACAAAAAGACAACATTTTTTTTCTTCTGAGAAAGAAAAAAAAAACCAATCCACCAGCACATCCATACTTTTCTGAAATTGGATAAATCGAAATTTGTTTCAGTTACTTGATTCAGTTTCCATAGGTCTCTTCGAGGGGTCAAGTTCTCTAGAACTGGAAACACTAGCTCCCTCTTCATAAATATTAAAACAATTGTCCACGTTCTTTCCACGTCTACCCAACCATCTTCCTCTTCTTCCCCAACCAAAAGCAAGAAGCATTCAATGGGTGCTTGACCTATAAAATAAAATGTTAAATTTTGGGTACCAGAGAACAAGTGGTTTCCCATGGCTTTGATCTTTTGCCTAGGGAAAAGTGTCCACTCTATTGTACTTCTTCTCCTAAAAGTGACTTTATCAGTGGTAAAGTCAGTCTAATATTAAAGTGACTTTACAAGTGACAAAGTTACGTTCTAATTTAAAAGTGACTTTATTAAAGTCAATGAAGAATTACAAAGTGAAAAAGTGACTATGAAAATAAAAGGCTAACTGCGTCTTTATTTAAGTGGGTGAGTGATTAAATAGAAAAAGTGAAAATAATGTGCATTTATTTTCAGCCCTTGATCTAAAGCTTTCTCAGCCATTGGATTTAGCGATCACTCAAAAGTTACTTAGGTTAGGGTAAAAGGAGAGAAGAAGAATAAAAGATCTCATTATTCTTCTCACTTCTGATGATGATGAGGATTCTTTCACTCTGGTGGAAGAAGTAGTTTCAGGGAAGAGGAACCCCAAGTGGCTTCAAGACACCCTGTGCGAGGCCACATCAATTGCTGATCCAAAGGGACAAGTCAAAGAGAGTAGACCACCTAAGCGGTTTGTATTACATGGCATTGGTAAAAAGCATTGTTGATACTGAGCCTTCTAGTTATGAGGAGGTAGCCAGCCAGCAGGTCTGGAGAGAGGCCATGATGGAGGACTATTCTTCTATTATGAAGAACGATGTTTGGGAGGTAGTGCCTAGGCCTGAAGGTAAATCAGTTGTTACTTTCAGATGCTTTACAAGATAAAGCATGTTGCAGATGGCAGCATAGAGAAGTTTAAGGCTCGATTTGTGGCGAGAGGGTTCTCACAGGTAGAGGGAGTTGACTATGAGGAGACCTTCGCTCCCGTAGCTCGATATACATCTATTCGCTCCATTATATCAATTGCAGCAAAGATGGGTTGGAAGATCCACCAGATGGTTGTGAAGCCTGCCTTTCTCAATGACTTCATTCAGGAGGAAGTTTATATTCAGCAGTCGCAGGGCTTTGAGGTGCATGGGCGAGAGACCCATGTATACAGGTTGAAAAAGGCACTCTATGGCCTGAAGCAAGCTCCGAGAGCTTGGTATTTCGAGGATTGATACTTGCTTGTAGCAATTGGGTTTCACTAAGAGTGAGGTTGTTCTGAACCTGTACTTCATTGTGGTAGGCGAGGAGCCTCTCATTCTGGTGTTGTATGTTGATGACTTGGTCATCACTGGAGCAAAGAGACTCATTAAGGGTTGCAAGAGAGATCTTGATTCAGAGTTTGAGATGAAGATATCGGCTTGATGCATTATTTTCTGGGATTGGAGGTGTGGCAAGAGGAGGGGCATATCTTCCTGGAATAGGGCAGTACACAGTGGATATTCTTAGCAGATTTCACATGGAGGACTGCAAACCCATGTCTACACCTATGATCACTAACTGGAAGAAGCTTCACGCTTCCGATTCTGAGTTGGTGGATCCTACTCTATACAGGCAACATTGGATCATTGATGTATTTGGTCAACACTCGACCAGATATATGTTTTGTAGTTAACACTATGAGTCAGTTCATGTGGGAGCTGAGAAGAGTGCACTGTGTGGCTGCAAAACACATTATCGTTACTTGCAGGGTACTACGAATTATGGTATGGACTATAGACAAGGTGATGGAGTTAGACTGGCAGGATACACATTCTAATTGGGCAAGATGTGCTTCAAACAGGAAGAGCACTTTAGGGTGTTGTTTTGGGTTTGGTTCGGCAGTTGTGTCATGGTTCAACCGGAAACACTATTTAGTTGCATTGAGCTCAGTTAAGGCAGAGTATATGGCTGCTAGCATGGCTAGTTGTGAGGCCATATGGCTTCACAAGATGTTGTTTGGTCTATTTGGCCATGCATTGAGACCTTTTGTGATTTACTGCAATAATCAGAGTTGCATAAGACTCACGGAGAATACAGTTTTTCATGACAGGTCAAAACATATTGGGATCAAGTATCACTTCATTCGAGACAATGTCCGAAAGGGAGCAGTGAAGCTTGAGTACATCTCCACAAATGAGCAGGTAGCGGACATCTTCACCAAAGCCTTACCACGGGGAAAACATGTCTACTTCTGAAACAAGATGGGAGTGGTGAGGAACACTTTCCTCGGTAAAAGGGAGTGTTAAATTTTGGATACCAGAGGACAAGTGGTTCCCCATGGCTTTGATCTTTTGACTAGGGAAAAGTGTCCACTCTATTGTACTTCTTCTCCTAAAAGTATCTTTATAAGTGGTAAAGTCAATCTAATATTAAAGTGACTTTACAAGTGATAAAGTTACGTTCTAATTTAAGAGTGACTTTATTAAAGTCAATGAAGAATTACAAAGTGAAAAAGTGACTATGGAAATAAAAGGCTAAGTGGGTCTTTATTTAAGTGGGTGAGTGATTAAATACAAATAGTGAAAATAATGTGCATTTATTTTCAACCCTTGATCTAAAGCTTTCTCAGCCATTGGATTTAGCGATCACTCAAAAGTCACTTAGGTTAGGGTAAAAGGAGAGAAGAAGAAGAAAAGATCTCTTTATTCTTTCATGAGCATTTGAGAGAAAGGCAAGAGAGAGCAAGGAGAAATTGCTGAGCAGGGAGGAGGTGGAGGAGAGCAGCGAAGATTTGGCACGCATTCGAAGGAGGGCATACATAGCAAATCCGTACAGTAGGAATATTGGCACGCACCCCAACACAGCAATATTGTACAACAATTTGGCATGCATTCCAAGGAGGGTATGGCACATATTTCGAGGAGAAATATCAGTGGATTAAATGCATGATTTTCGAGAAAGTTGGGCACGATTTTCGAAGAGAATTATGTTTTACATTTTCGTATAGTCCGTACAGTCTGTACAAGTCGTACGCTAGTTTTTTGGGCACATTTAATAAGTCTGTTCGTACAACATTTATTGTTGTTTTCCGTTTTTCTATGGCACGATTTTCGAGGTGGAGTTTATGCATGGAAATCGAGATAAGTTTCTATTTTGTGAATGCTGGAATATTTCCTGTGTATTTCATTTTCTCTGTAAAATATTTTCAGAAATAAAGAAGAGCTCTCAAACTGGTTTTCCCCAAGAGTTGTAGGGGGTTTTTCCAACGTCACATTGACCAAAAATAACTGTTATTTTCTGTGTGTGGCTATTATAATTTTTTGTGCATTTATTTCCAGTATTTCCAGCAATAGTAAAATCTCCAAATTTGTATTTTCGGAAACAAATTTCATTTCCAAATTTTAGTGTTTTTATCATGCTTCGATTTAACATTAAATGCATGGAGTGATAAGGGAAAATTGATAATCGAAGTGGGGACTGAAACTTTACATAAAAGACCTTGAGCATGAAACCCATGCTCCAAAAATAATAATAATAATTTTCTTTTATTTTACAATATACAAGAAGCAAAAGCACATTTCAAATTTATGAAGATCTAACCTAGTTACACATTTTTCAACACTCCCTCTTAACTAGGGAGGTATTCATAAATGGTACATCGACATTCTCAATCTAAAGAGACCTCACAAGAAGATTTGGATTGGTAACCCATCTGTTTAGCATTATATTAACCAGCATTGTCATAAAGCAAGGCCTTGACTAACAGCTCTATCTCTCCACAAGATCATAGCACAATCCTGGCGAGACCAATGATTTATAGACACCATCATCATTTTCTCCCAAGCTACATACCTCACTTGGGTCTTGACATTGTATGACCTTCCTTGGATTCTTACCTTGGATAGCTAGTTCTCAAAGAATATCAATCCACAACTACTCTTATCTTGGATGCCCTACGTCATCCTCAAAGTGTATCGAATGTCAGATGCTTACCCAATCCTCCATTTTGCCTTCCCAAGTGAAGACAAGAATGATGTGCCTATCTCTCCCTCTCAACCTAGGAGGATACTGTAAAGTTTCAGTCCCCACTTCAATTATCAGTTTTCCCTTATCACTCCATTGATTTAATGTTAAATCTAAGCATGATAAAAACACTAAAATCTGGAAATGAAATTTGTTTCTAAAAATACAAATTTGGAGATTTTACTAATGCTGGAAAATGCACAGAAAAATTATAATAGCCACACAGAAAATTACACAGTGATTTTTGGTCAATGTGACCCTGGAAAAACCCCTTACAACTCTTGGGGAAAACTAGTTTGAGAGCTCTTCTTTATTTCTGAAAATCTTTTACAGAGAAAATGAAATACACAGGAAAATATTCCAACGTTTACAAAAACAAACTTATCTCGATTTTCGTGCAAAACTCCACCTCGAAAATCGTGCCATAGTTCAGACAGAAAACAACAATAAATGTTGGACGGATAACCTCGGGAAATGTGCCCAGAAAATAGCGTGCAGACTGTACAGAAATGTACAACAGAATTTTCTCCTCAAAAATCATGCCCAGTTGCCTCAAAAATCGTGCCCAACGGCCTCAATTTTCTTGCCTTCAATCTATTGATATTTCTCCTCGAAATATGTGTTGTACCCTCCTTGGAATGTGTACCAAACTTCAACTGTACGGTTCGATTGTCTTGTGATGCGTGCCAAGCTGTTGTTGTAGGGTTCTGTTGTAAATGCCCTCCTTAGGATGCGTGCCAAATATTTCCTGCTCTCCTTCACTTCCTCCCTGCTCAAAAATTTCTCCTTGCTCTCTGTTGCTTTCTCTCAAATGCCTATGATAGAATAATGTGATACTTTCCCTTCTTCTCTCCTTTTACTCTAACCTAAGTGACTTTGAGTGATCCCTAGATCCAATTGCGGGGATAGCTTTAGATCAAGGGCAGAAAATAAATGCACATTATTTTCACTTTTTTCTATTTAATCACTCACCCACGTAAATAAAGACCCACTTAGCCTTTTATTTCCATTGTCACTTTTTCACTTTCTAATTCTTCATTGACTTTAATAAAGTCACTTTTAAATTAGAACGTAAATTTATAACTTATAAAGTCACTTTTAAATTAGACTGACTTTACCACTTATAAAGTCACATCGGAAGAAGAGGTACAATAGAGTGGACACTTTTCCCTAGGCAAAAGATCAAAGCCATGGGGAACCACTTGTCCTCTGGTATCCAAAATTTAACACTCCCTCTTACCGAGGCAAGTGTTCCTCACCACTCCCCTCTTGTCTCTGAAGTAGACATGTTTGCCTCGTGGTAAGGCTTTGGTGAAGATGTCTTCTACCTGCTCATTTGTGGAGATGTGCTCAACTGCTTGACTACTCCCTTTTGGACATAATCTCGAATGAAGTGATACTTGATCCCAATATGTTTTGACCTGTCATGAAAAACTGAATTCTCTGTTAGTCTTATGCAACTCTGATTATCGCAGTGAATCACAGTAGTTCTCAACACCTAACCAAATAAACCAAACAACATTTTGCGAAGCCATATGACCTCACAACTAGCCAAACTAGTAGCCATATACTCTGTTTCCACCAAAGATGAAAAAATCGTTATCGGGATATTATCGCCGAGGGGAAAAAATCGGAAAAAACCGTAATTATCGGGAAAAAATCGGCACATACAAAAATATTCATTTTTTTTCAATTTTTTTAATATTTAAAGCATCTACAGCATAAAATAAATGCATTGACACATAAATATGAAAAAAAAACTAATATATAAGATGTGTAATATCATGTCTAGTGCTACATCACACATAAAACTGAATCCTGTCCTGAATACTAAGTCCTGAGTCTCAACTCAACCTCAAAATATCAACAAAAAAATATAATAATGTATCTCATATCATGAGTCATAATGTTATATACAAAGGAATGCACCAAATAACCTATACTACTGATTTCCTCTGCCCCTCTTGCGAGAAAATGTAACAGCTTTCCCTCTAAACGAAGAAGTTGGCGGGGCTGGCAATGGACTCTGTTGTGCTCCAGATCCTGAAGCACTAGGAGCTAAAGGAGGTAGACCACGTCCTCTACCGATAGCAGGGGTAGGTGGTGTCACCTCCTCCTCCTATTGTTGCTCCTTCTCCTCCTATTGTTGCTCCTTCTCCTCCTCCTCATGAAACTCATCATTGATTCATCGCTACTAGAAATGGGATCATCAACAAGAGATACATAAACATCATCTAGCTCAAAGTCTTCAGACTTGGATTGCTCAACCTTAAAATGCGGTAGAAAAGGATTAACATGCCTAACCAGTTGTTTTCCTTTGAGTGAAGGGTACATTCTTGTTAAGGCCACAGTAGGGGAGTTCAACAATCAATACCACCAACATCAACAAAGTTCAACAATCAATGCCACCAACATCAAGGTTCTTAAAGGACTTCATACTCTTGATCAAATACCAATCTCATACCCTTACACATAATAGAATCAAATGGAAACAATGCAAATCCCCAAACCATGAAACCCTGAAAACCATTAAGTCTGCTGAATTTTGAGTGAAATCTAAAATTCTAGTTTCTCCATATGAAATCCAATGAGGTCGAAACCACTCTTGAACATCCTGAGTCATTTCATGGTAATGTTATTATTTTTCATTTTCATCCTTTTACTTTAAGAATTTAACATTACCATGAACTACCAACAGGGTGTGTCAGGAAAATGAGAGGGCTGCAAAAATGACAAAAAATAAAAATCGATTTTTGAACTTATAGGGTTGCTATTTGATGGGCCCACGATTTTTACTGAAATTATCGCGATTATTTCGAAATTATCGCGATAACGATAATTTCAAATTATCGTTTCAAATTATCGCCGATATTATCGTTTGGTTGAAAAAATCGCGATAATTTCAAATTATCGCGATAATATCGCGATTTTTTCATCTTTGGTTTCCGTTGAGCTCAATGCAACTGACTGTTGTTTCTAGCTGAACCACGACACAACTGCAGAACCCAACCCAAAACATCGCCTTGAAGTGCTCTTCCTGTCTGAAGCACATCTTGCCCAATCTGAATCTGTGTATCCTGCCAGTCTCACTACATCACCCTGTCTATAGTCCAGACCATAATCCATAGTACCCTACAGGTAACGATAATGAGTTTTGCAGCCACCCAATGCACTCTCCTCGGCTCCCACATGAACTGACTCATAGTGTTAACTACAAAACATATATCTGGTCAAGTGTTGACCAAATACATCAATGATCCAATGTTGCCTGTATAGAGTAGGATCCACCCACTCGGAATCGGAAGCATGAAGCTTCTTCCAATTAGTGATCATATGTGTAGACATGGATTTGCAGTCCTCCATGTGAAATCTGCTAAGAATATCCACTGTGTACTTCCCTATTCCAAGAAGATATGCCCCTCCTCCTGCCACACCTCCAATCCCAGAAAATAATGCATCAAGCCGATATCTTTCATCTCAAACTCTGAAGCAAGATCTATCTTGCAACCCTAGATGAGTCTCTCTGCTCCAGTGATGACCAGGTCATCAACATACAACACCAAAATGAGAGGCTCCTCGCCTACCACGATGAAGTATAGGTTCAAAACAACCTCACTCTTAGTGAAACCCAATTGCTACAAGTATCAATCCTCGAATACCAAGCTCTCGGAGCTTGCTTCAGGCCATAGAGTGTCGTTTTCAACCTGCATACATGGGTCTCTCGCCCATGCACCTCAAAGCCCTGCAACTGCTCAATATAAACTTCCTCCTAAATGAAGCCACTGAGAAAGGTAGTCTTCAAATCCATTTGGTGGATCTTCCAACCCATCTCTGCTGCAACTGATATAATGGAGCGAATAGATGTATACCAAGCTACAGAAGCGAAGGTCTCCTCATAGTCAACTCCCTCTACCTGTGAGAACCCTCTCGCCACAAATCGAGCCTTAAACTTCTCTATGCTGCCATCTGCAACATGCTTGGTCTTGTAGAGCCATCTGGAAGTAACAACTGATTTACCTTCAGGCATAGGCACTACCTCCAAAACATCATTCTTCATAATAGAAGAATACTCCTCCATCATGGCCTCCTCATAACTAGAAGGCTCAGTATCAACAATGCTTGTTACCAATGCCATGTAACTACAAAACCGCTTAGGTGGTCTACTCTCTTTGACTTCTCTCTTTGGACTAGCAACTGATGTGGCCTCACGCAGGGTGTCTTGAAGCCACTTGGGCTTCCTCTTCCCTGAAACTACTTCTTCCACCGAAGTGAAAGAATCCTCATCATCATCAAAAGCCTGAACTCCTGAAGGCCTACCAACTGACCCCATACCTGTACCTGTGCCTGTAGAACCTGATGTACCATGCGAGTTGTCCATCAGTGGACTATACTGTGAACTGTTTTGCGGACTGCACTGTAAGCTACCCGAAGATCCATTCACCTGACTCTGAGAGTCACTGCTCACTGATGGACCTGAAACTATAATAGATGTACTTCCTGATCCCTGACGTCCTACACTCTATGCATTGGATCCCTGTGACAAACTCAATTGTTGTTGAGTGTTTGGTGACTGTATATAATATAACTCCCGTGATCTCCTAAAAGCCATCTCCTCCTCGAACTTTACATCCCTCTTAGTAACCATTTTCCTCTTTGCAGGAATGTAAATCCGATAGGCTTTCGAGGTCTCGCTATAACTCACAAAGATGCCCTTGTCTATAGTAGGTTCTAGCTTGGTCCTGCTCTCCTTGGTGACATAAGAATATGTAAGGCACCCAAAGATATGAAAGTGCCCAACATCAGGCTTCTTCCCTATGAAAGCCTCCTCAAGAGTCACATTCCCCAAGGCACAATGTGGGCTCTTATTCTTTAAGTAAACAGCATTGTTGCAGGGCTCTACCCACAAAAATAAAGGTAACCCATGATCGTGAAGCATGTCTTTAGCAGCCCCTATGATGGATCTATTCTTCCTCTCTGACACCCCATTATGTTGGGGGTTGTAAGGAACCGTGAACTCCCTCTTAATGCCTGCCTCGGTACAAATATCCACAAACTCACCAAAAGTATACTCACCTCCATTGTCCAACCTTAGTACCTTGATCTTCCTGCCTGTCTGGGTTTCCACGAGAGCTTTGAACTCTCGAAACCGCTTGAAGAATTCACTCTTGGTCTTCAAGAAATAGATCCAGGTCTTCCTAGAGTGGTCATCAATGAATAAGACATAATACTCAAAGCCACTCAAGGATACATGAGACATCTCACCACTCAAATCGGAATGAATCAAGTCAAGGATCCCTGTCGTCCTGTTGTCACTGTTGGGAAAATGGGCTTTTGCAAACTTCCCCGTAGCACATCCTTAGCATACATCAAGGTTATCAGAACTGAAATCTGGCACACCAATGGTGATCTCCCGCAATGTCCTCAAGGCCCCATGATACATGTGACCCATCCTGCGATGCCAGATCTCACACAACTCTGAACTGCTAGAACTGTTGTCGGTCTTGTCCCTAGTACTGCTACTCAATGCCATCAATGGCGGGAATGAGAACTTGTACACCTTAGTATGGTGCACTCCAATCACTCTAGCTGAAGCAACTGGAATTCCCTTAGGATAAATGAGCACCTGTCCACTCCTGAATAACACCTCATACCCTTTGTCCTCAAGTGCTGAAACGACTATCAAGTTCTTCTTCATTCCAGGCCCATATACCAAGTACTACCTCAATATCAGTATCACTCTCTGATAGCTCTGAGTACTCCCTGACTCTTGTCATATGGCGAAAAGTGCCACTGTCAACATACCAAACAGATATGTCCACTGTCAACATACCAAACAGATATGTCTCCTTCGTCCTCTTCCTTCTTCGCTACCTGCTTCTTCTTCCTCCTTTGCTTGAATGAGTGAGTGATGAATGTGTTCCAAGGAGGTTGAGTTTCCTCCTTTATATAGGCTCCTCAAGGTGGACGTAGCTCCTCAAATTAGGTCGACTTAGCCTTGAAAGGTATTTTGACACTTTTAAGTTCAAAAATAATTTTCTTTACAAGTTACAATGTGCCTGATGATGTCTTCAACATATGATAATGAATCTTTTGACTTCTTGATCTAGGAGAAACCCTAGAAGCACTCAATGGGTGCTTGACCTATAAAATGAAAGACCTTGAGCATGAAACCCATGCTCCAAAAATAATAATAATAATAATAATAATTTTCTTTTATTTTCCAATACACAAGAATCAATAGTACATTTCATATTTATGAAGACCGAACCTAGTTACACTTTTTTCAACACAACCCCCTCCGAAGAGGTCCCAAGTGATCATCATCAAGAGAAGAGCAGCGTCCATCATTAAGGTACAATGTCAACTTAGGGGCATCTTGACATCTTTTGGGTACACCTGATCTCCAAGCAACAACCAACGTCTTGAGGCTAAGGGAGAATCTCGTCAACTGTTCCAAGTCAACCTCAAGGTCAACTCACCTCAAAAAGTGCCAAACTGCATCCGTTATTGGGTTATATGTCATCATCAGATGTGGTTCGACGTCATCTTTGAAGTGTTGGAAAAGAATCGTATCACGCCTCAAGGGATCCTAGCTGCACCTGCAAGAAGCATCTAGCACTTACTCAAGGAATCAAGTGATATCAACATCATGGGTACAAGAAACATAAGAGCATCAAGGTGGACCATATTCAATGTCAAAGCCATCAAAGTGTTTCACGTAACTTATAAGTATCATCTTCAAATGTCTTATCAATTGTACTATTACTGCTCTGCTACACTATCTCTGCCCCTTTTAATACAACAAGATCTAACATTTATATGTAGGCTCTCGTACCAAGGGACAAACATCCCAACTTCACAACAATTCAAACTCAATTGCCAGTGTATACCTTAGAAGTGTTAGTTTTTGTAGCATTGAATGGTGTTCTAGTCTCAAAATTTGTGGAGAGCATAAAACACAACAGAGATTTCCAAAACCCAAAAATCGTTTTTGGAAATTCCACCTATAGATAGCTCAATTAAATTATTTGACCATCATTTAAATTTTTCCCAAGTGTAACTAAGGAAAATTGGTTAATTAATAGTAATTAGTTGAGAAAGGTGAGAATTCTTTAGAAACTAAAGAGATCAACTTGGAGATGATCTCAACCATCGATTAAGTTTTAATCGTGGTTGTTGACGCCTGAACTAGAGATTATAAGAGGTCGATGGATAGTAATTAGTTGAGAAAGGTGAGAATTATTTAGAAACTAAATAGATCAACTTGGAGATGATCTCAACCATCGATTAAGTTTTAATCATGGTTCTTGAAGTCTGAACTAGAGATTATAATAAGAGGTCGATGGATAGTGTTGAGAAATCTAGGGCAGCTAGAATAGGTGTGATTTCTCTTTACATTGAATATTGTTGTGATGCTCTTTACTTTAACTTGATGTACTTATAATTAGTTTCTTCTTCTCTTGATTATTATATTGTTATTATCATCAAATAGCTACCAAAACCTGAAGATCAATAGAACAAATGGACACAAGATGTAGGTTGCATGTCAGGGACAAAACCTCTCCTAGAGAGGAAAAGCCACAAGAAATTCTTCTCTTCTGATAGAATCTTCAAAAGACAAATTCCAAGACACTTAGACCCAAGATAGAGACCCCTCCATGACCAAGCCAACCTTCCTTCCTAATGAGGTTTTCTTCCACAAAGTCAACACTAGTCAAACAGCTTCAAATTTCATATTTCGACCTCCACTTCAATATTTCGGCTTCTGCTTCAGTTCTACAACTTTTTAGCGCTCCTGCTACAGTTGCAACTTTGCATGTGTGGTAGAAAGGAGCTAATTTAGGCCTCCTCTCTTCTTTGGTTGGCTTGATCTTCTTTCCTTAGATACTCGACCTTAGAACTTGATCCTCCAGCAACACTAATTCAACTTCTAGAAGGACAACTTCAATATGATCTTGTGACTACATAAACACTAGCTACAATTTGCACGTGTGAGGTAATAGAGACAAAAATTCAAATTATAGACTTTGTTCTTCCTTCTTCTTAGATCCTTCCTCTTCTTCGTTGGTCTTCTTGTCTTCCTTCTTGTGCTTCAACGAGCTTGTTGGTGGGGTATCACAAATGAGGTCGAGTGTCCTGTATATATACACTTTCTTGGAGTATGAATTGCCCTCATGAGGCCAGCTTCATCTTTGCAGGACAACTTGGTCTTGGGGTATTTTGACATATTTGACTCAAAAATAATTATTTTGACTTCATACAAGATGCCAAATAGGGTCTATTACAGATGACAATAACTCTTTTGACTTTTTCACTCTATGAAAAAACCTAGAAGCACACAATGGGTACTTTGACCTAAAACAAATTGACCTTGAGCATGAAACCCCATGCTTTATAAAATGACAATAATAATTTTCTTTCTCTTTTACATCAAATACATAAAATATTATGAAGACCAAACCTAGTTACACATTTCAACAGATAGATGGAGAACACACTGGGAGAGCAAGGCTCCTTGGCAGATCGAGCTATCCAACTTCAGAGGTCAAGGAGATGAAGAGAGTTCGAGCCAGAAGGGACGCAACAGGGCAAAGATAGTGAGTCTGTAGGAAGTTTACTAGTTCCAAAGAGCCAGTTACAAGAGGGTCTCGAGCTTCCTCAATGGGGTTGCACAGGGCCTGCGTAGAAGCTTCAGAGCAAGATTTTGATTTGGCCAGACAGAGGATCGATTCAGTCATTGAAGGCCAGGAGAAATTCTAGAAGGGCCAGTGAGTAGTTCTTAGAGGCTGAGATGGGTAGACGACTTGATCAGTTGCAACTTCCAGGCATAGCGTTCAAGAGCTTGCACAGGGGTGATGCAGGGGCTTTTGTGTAGCCTATTTGTGCCAGTTGTGGAGCATTAGTGTCGGGTGAGACAAATTTTGTCTCACTAATTTTTGTGGCCAGTTTATCTTGTAAAGGATTGCCAGTGTGGGCATCCAGTTGTACTTAGAATTTCTCACTACTGCATAGTAATAAAACCCTCAGTTGTTGCACCGGTTTTCCCACATTGCGATTTTCCGGGGACAACTGTCCAAAAATAATTGTCATTTTTATGTGTGTGTGCTAGCATTTCTCAATTTCCAACATTTTATTTTCCACAACGTCTTTATGGTGAAAATTGCAGTTGTGATTTTATTCATTGTTTGTCATAGCAAATAAACTGCATAATTAATCAGTTAGAAGAATAATTTCCAGTTGCTGCAATAGTAGAAATTTTCACAAGAAGTGCAATCAACTAAAAAGCTAAATACAAAAGTTTTCATCAGTCAAATCATACCTCAGAATCCAGATGCCACTGCTTGTACATAAATATGTTGGTTGCAATATTGATCTGACCTCTGTTGAAGACTGACTATGCCTAGAGGATGTATCAGCGTTGTCTTCAAAATCAAAACTTAAACTAGCCTTGGAAATTGTGATGAGATCTCCTCACATAAATGTAACAATCATGTATCAAGAATGTTCTAAGAATCAAGTGCAAATTTTTAAGATGACTTAAACGTTACAGTATTACAGTTGCTTTGGACTTGCTTCAGATTAGTTAAGGATTTCACCACTTAAAGATAAATCAAATTTAAGATTCTAGAATTGGTTCAGAAACTCTTAAGAGTATTACAATTCCAACTGTTTGCCACAAAAGGGCTCCTGCAAAACAATTTACCTAAGATTGTAAATATGGGCATTATGCTCATATTCTACCTCAACGAATTCTGAATATCAACGGACCTCAATCACCATGAAAGTTTCTCATTAGTTTTTCATAATAACCTTAACCCGGATGCTCTTGGATCAGCCTAGGTCTAGGGTTTGAGCACCACAAACAACTTATAGCCATGAACAACAGATACTTCAAATATTTTGAGGCTTCCAAGGTAGTTCATAATGCTACAGGTCCTACCACAACAATTCTACAAAGGGGACCAAAAGGGTGTGTGTACAAATCTGTATTGGAAGAGAAATTAATGACCAATATTGAATGAATATTTAACCCCAAAAACAATTCCTTCAACCTCTGTAACCCTATTGATGCATAGAATTATCGTTAGGTCTTGTAGAACGCTACAACTAGACTTTAAATTTAATTCGCATTAGCCCATGGAAGAGGTCGAATGACTATAATGCACATGGAGACAAGGAGAGGTGGTCCAACAATGTTTGACGATACTTCAGATTTATACCACAAAAGGGGGTCGAAATCGCCTCAATAGAGCCATAGTCTAGATCCAATCAAATGGCCACCACACCAACCCTAAAAGAGAGCAAAATTTGTCATATTAAAGCACACAAAAACTACCTTGAAGCAATCTCCACAAACGTTCAAGTTCAGACTTCGAGGTATGCCATCACTCAATTGTTACAGACCTTCCATGTGATCTCAGTGGGCCTTGAATGGATTTACTCTTTCCACCAACGTCAAAACATTAGACAAGGTTTGTCATCAACGCATTTGGTTCCTTCAATAACTAAGATAGGCCACAGAGATTCCCTGCCACAAGACCGAAATACTTCCAAGATAACCTCAGATCTGATCTTGATACATTATGCAAGGAGACTCTCGGAGAGGGTCAAGAATTTGGCAAAAGAAATAAGGCTTGATCAATGGTTATTATATCCACAAAGATGATGTCTCAAGAACTGAAGATACCATAGATTCGTGCCAAAAAGTTTCCACAAATTTTCCACAAAAAAACCTCAGACTTAGGTGTGCGAGTGTTCCAAACAATTTATTTCAGATTAGTCCTGAGGACGTCGAATGACTTCAGTAGCCCTACGAAGCCCTCATCTCAAAGAAACAACAAAAATGTGTGCCAAAAACCCATAGATCTTCCAACAAATTCAACCCTTCTTAAGATGTTCAAGGCTCCCCTATCCGTAAAGATATTTCACTGAGAAATTGTCCTTTAATTCATGGTTTGAATGAGAGAAAAGGGTCTCTTATTTATAGAGGTTTGGGTCCCTTTTAGAGGGCAAGCCGACTTTAGTTTTAGAAGGAAATTTAAATTTGAATTTATCATTTTGAAGGCTGACTTGTTTAGATTGGAGGGAAGTATTTCAAATTCAAAATCTCAAAATCATTTCCCTTTGAAGGTCAACTTTGCAAGGAGAAATAAATCTGATATGGAGCCAAAACACCTTTCTTTGAAGGTCGACCCAAAAGCAATTAAATTGATTTTCCTAGAACATATTCAATTTAATTCTTCAATGAAGGCTTTCTTGGACATAGCCAATGATGAGTTGCCACATTGCCTTAGCATTTGGGGACTTTGACCATAACAAGGGGGCTTTGACCTTCTAAAAGACATATCTTTCAAAAGTATATGGCATGCCATATACTTTTGGAATTGGCACGACGAAGAGCATCCAATGATGGTGGTCTTAGGAGCAAATCCATTGATCTTCATCCTCAAAGTCATCAACAAGTGCAGGATTCTAGGGCTTGCTAGGGATTTTTTACCATTGGAGTTTCAATTAATGCAATCCAGACAAATATCAAGAGCGTTCAAGAACCAATGTTGGCATCAATGACAACAGCATTCAACAACCATCCCTCTCCTTTATTTTTCCAGGCCCCCTTATTTTCCTTTTTCTTCATTTGTTTTGGCTTGTTTAACAAGCTTCACTGATTTATCATGTAATAATGATGATATAATCCCATGTTTTGATGATGAGCAATTTATCGGTTCATCGAGGTGAAGATGTTCTTTGAGGGTTGGTTCCTTTTACTTTGATAAGCATGATATACATTGATACACTCGAGAACATATGGAGCCAAAACACTTTTCTTTGAAGGTCGACCCAAAAGCAATTAAATTGATTTTCCCACAACATATTCAATTTAATTCTTCAATGAAGGTCTTCCTGGACATAGCCAATGATGAGTTGCCACATTGCCTTAGCATTTGGGGACTATGACCATAACAAGGGGGTTTTGACCTTCTAAAAGACATATCTTTCAAACCGTGAGGAGCCACAAGGCATGCCATATACTATTGGAATTGGCACAACGAAGAGCATCCAATGATGGTGCTCTTAGGAGCAAATCCATTGATCTTCATCCTCAAAGTCATCAACAAGTGTAGGCTTCTAGGGCTTGCTAGGGATTTTTGACCATTGGAGTTTCAATTAATGCAATCCAAACAAATATCAAGAGCGTTCAGGAACCAATGTTGGCATCAATGACAACAGCATTCAACAACCATCCCTCTCCTTTATATTTCCAGGCCCCCTTATTTTCCTTTTTCTTCATTTGATTTGGCTTGTTTAACAAGCTTCACTGATTTATCATGTAATAGTGATGATATAATCCCATGTTGATGATGAACAATTTATCACTTCATTGGGCTGAAGATGTTCTTTGAGGTTTGGTTCCTTTTACTTTGATAAGCATGATATACATGGATACACTCGAGAACATGTGGTGATAGAAGGGGAGGTAGAGCTCACTATAATTGGCTTTTGATTGCTTTACATCCCTTGCCATTCTTTTGCATTTTGCGATTTGGCTTGGGATTTTCTCTTTTCTTGCAACTGCAGCAACTTCAGGTATTTTTGACCCCTCATACAACGAGGTACACAATGAACAAGTATGAGTCATTGACAACAACCAATCAAAACTTGGGAGAACGAATAACAGGAATAATGACATTTATCAAGTATGCACAACATGGAACGCTACTATGCTCAGAGCCTCCTATTTCTGACCATCCTAGGCATTGAAAGAAAGACCCTAGGAATGGTCACATTGGACTAGCAACAAATGATAACCACCAAGGTGAAATACGGGAAGAAGTATATGACCACAGCAGTCTATAATCCGTATTCAACCCATGATCCATACATTAAACATTAAATGGAAGCACTTGCATGCAAAAATTTGTTAACGTACCTCAAAATAGATTACCCACCTTCATCGGATGAGTAGGCTAGACAAATTAATGTACTGACCGGAGAATGGGTGAGAGGTAGGCTGGATATCTGCGACTCATGGTAGGGGTTACTAGCTGGCAAGCTGCATCATAGGAGGAAAAAATTCTCTAGGGTTACCCTTGTATGTGGATGGGTAACAGGCACATAATCACTCTTAAGAAGGGTGCTGAACCTCTTGAGTTGTGCATAAACTACTGGTGCTATCAGAACCAAGTGACCCAAACCTTATAATCCCTGAATTGGCCATTGAACTGGACTGGAGAATTGATTCGGATTGGCTTCATACTGGCAGTGCCAGTGGTGGCTTCAAGGGGGGTAATGAAAAATAAGGGAACAAACAAAAAAATAACTCTGCCCACTCCCACACAAACCCTAAAAAAAACTTGACATAATTTTTGTCTAATGGTTTACATTTATATCATGTACATGAACAAATTTTTTTAATTAAATTTTGCATGTTTTATGTGTTCTTTAGTAGACCATTTCACAGGAAAATTCCTTTAGGATTCTGTTTCTGTACCAGTTTCACCCTTGACTACTTCTGGTTCTGATAGCTTTGATAAATACACACTCAAGTCTCATTTATAAGATTCATCATGTGATCCTGCTTATCTGTGTAATACATGTGATTTACCCTGTGAGCACCACAAACTCTTGTTCTTGGGTTGCATCCTCTCTCTAGTGCACTTACTAATCAGCTCTCGGACACTTATTAGGCTTTAATGTTGTCCTAGAGTTGTTTTTCTTTCCCTTTATTAGAGGAATTATGATTTTCAGGTTGTTTCCATTTGATCCCTTCACTCTCTCGTGAATCTCAATAGACCGCAATCCAAGACAGACAGGGAAAATGATTTGAATAGAGTTAATCGCAATCATCACCGTAACCTGACTGAATATACATCCACCTCAGGAACTAGGCTTTGGAGTACATATACAACAAAGGCAACTGTTTCTGAAAATGAAACGCACAACAGAAAGAGCAAAATTCATAATTAAAACCCAGTTTTTATACAACCAATATAGAAAACCAATTATGCAAAGGTAAAAAATATGTGTGTGTGTAAAATATTGTTTAAATATATAAAGCTATCACAATTCATATTGAATATTAGAAAAATGTAAAACAGAGATTCATAAACAAAGAAAGGGACGTACTAATACCTGGAATGGTTGAATAATTTATTGAATATCCGAAGCTGAAGGTCTGCTATCATTACATAAAAATTCTGTGTACCACCAGAAACTGCATAAGAACATCTGTACACCAGCCAATATTTAAATCCTGACTTACGATGCTCTTATTTTTGCCGTTGCACCATATACTTGTTCAGTCTATAGTAAATACACTGTGTGAGTACAGGGCATCTTCCTGCACTATGGTCAATAATGAGTATGCATTTAAAGTGTTACAATAAGCCAAAAATGTGTTCATCATTATTATTTTAACTTCCTTATGAGAGGAGATGACGGTTGTTCTCCAGCATCTATCCTCAAAGGAGAAAGTTTCATCCTCTCCTTTTCTGCCTCCTTTTCAGCTTTCTTTCTTTCAAGTTCAGCTTGTTTGATATTCTCCTCATGTGCCCTTCGAAACATTGTCACAAAGTTGAGAAGAGTTGAAACCACTGCAGATACAATTGCAAAACAATGAATAAAACTGCAACTGGGTGCATTTTATATCCTACCTAAACACCCATTGTCTCTGCAATATCCATGCATTTCAATTCAGAAAATAAAATGTACTATCACCTATCAAACCTAATAAAACTAAAAAACTCTTACAAGTAGGATCCACTCGTTTAAGGACACCATAAAGAATATGCAATTACATGTTAAGAGTAAAATAGATCATTTATTAACATAAAGAAATCACCAAATGATAACCAGTGAAATAATCAACTAACACGAGAAAAGATTAATCAACATTTCCATGACATACACATCAAACGTAAGAAAGTTCCTTGAACAAAAGAAAAGGAATTCCCCATTCCCAATACGGAATAAAATAATAAGTTTGGTACATTTCATGTGCTTCTAGTGCGATTTTGGATTCCATTACAAGTAAATATGTAAGGACAAAAATTGAAGCATGATATAATTCAGTTGTATCCTAAGTATATTTCACGAGAAATGCTAAGGAATATTGAGAAACTGACGATGGATGAAGCATCAAGATTTGGTGCTGGATTTCAAAAGCAACCATGATGTGCAATGATAACTCTCCAAAGCACTCAAGATGAGTTAAGTCAAAGATTCTCCACTTGCCTCTCAAGACCACGAGTTTGCTCCTAGTTGGGTCGAGTTAGCAAGGACGAGCTAGCTCTTGGCAAGTGCAAGTTAAAGGGCCAAGTTTGCTCATTAATGGAGGCTGATTTGGGTCATTAAGTTGAGGGAGGAGTTAACTCGAGTGAGTGGGATTCCATTCCCCACTCAATCTCTCTTAGGATGAGTTATCTCTCCCACTTGGCATACGCATTTCCTTGAGGAGCCTATGTTGCCCCATTGAGAGCTACACATTGCACACATGGAGGATATCCAGGCCACTTGGAACTCGTGTTCCTTCACTAGGATTCTCATCTCTCCACTTGGGAATGTGTCTCTCTTGGGATCTCCTCCTTTACTTGGGATCTCCTCCCTCAATTCTTATAAATTGGAGATCTTGCCTCCATTGTAATCTAGTGTTGGAATCTTGGAAGAGCATGGGGAATTGCTGCTACACTTTGTATTGTTCCATCATTTTAATAGAAGAAGGCTTTGGAGGCTACATGGTGCTTTAAATCTTATGTGGTTGCTTGGAGAACAATGAAGGTTTAATAGTTTTAATTGCATTTGCTTTAATATTATTGTTGTAATAGGCCTTTGTTGGGGTGTTGTCACCCCAATACGAATAGGATCTTCAAATTTGGTTATTTGATTAGTCGATTTGTCTTCTTACAATTTGAAATCCTAAATTATATGTACATCTTCGTTGACTGACATATTTTCAAGATTTCATGTGTAGGGACTAGCAATTTTTCTTGGAAAAGATCATAAGGAATAGCAGGAGACTCAAAAATTTGAAGACTTGGGATACTCCTCGGAGTACCCATCATCAAATACAAAAGAAGCTCATTCCCACCTTGCATCAAGTTTCACCTCCAATCCTTTGAAGATTTCTCCAAAATCTTTCCTTCTTCTCTCACATATAAAATTCTAAATTTCTCTTCAACATCTCTTGGTTTGATTTTGAAGATTTTCATTGTTAAATCTAGCATTTAGAGGCTAAATTAGCTGTTGTCCTAACAGCAGTAAAATTAGCTAAGAAAAAGCCACTTTACCTTGGCTTTTCCTTAGTTGCATAGTGTAGAAATTTATAACTTTTATTCAAGCATTTCACTTGGTGATTTTTTGGTGTTTTGTACTAATAATTTTGAGTGTTCCAAAAGCATTTTGGGTGCTTTTCACATTGATTTGATTGCTATTTTTCAGCAGGTCACCGAAATTACAAGGGGATGTGGTGTTGAAATTTGGTCAAGTCGAAGTATTAAAGTACCCGAAAGGAACCTCATAAAACTCCCTTGGTAAAACAAGGATTTTTACCATCATTGTAACCTTGAAACCATTTATTCTCCCTTTATTCACAAGGGATACCATCACTACAAAGCATTGTAACAATGGGGGAGCTAAGAGAGGCTCCTAGGCATCCCAATCCCGCAAACTAGTGGGGGCCTCTTATGTCTTGTCTCATTTTCATGGTGGGCTTTCATTGGGATTAAAATTAACCTCTCACAGCAAAACATTAGAGTAGATTTCATTTTCATGGATTAGAATTCATTCTATGTTTTACATTAGATTTCAATTTTGCAAAAGTAGCAAACCCCTTCAAGCTCTATTATGCTCTCCGCCATTGCAAGCTTAGCTTGATCCTTGCGTGTGACCAGAGAGGGCTTATTGGTTGATTTAGTTTAACTAGGAAAAACCTCTTAGTCTTTATTGTGAGTTTGGGGAAAAAGTAAAAGTTGACTTGCAAATTCAAGATAGGAGTCAGGTTCCCTATCTCGTTGCAACTAGTTGACTTGTGAAATCAGGCGAGAACTCATTGAAGCAAAGTTTCCTCCTGTTGGATCTTTTTGCAACCCTCTCTACCCCAAAGGATAAAGGTCAAAGAGGAAACACACATTAAATTAGTATTATTTTCTTGCAATAATACATCTCCATTGTGCACTCACTTAACTAATCTAAATCAAAGTGAAATCTAACTTAATAAAACTTACCAAGAGCACTCTCCACAACATTTCTACAGCATACATCATTTGGCTACAATTTCATTTGACTTAATTTCACTAAGCAAGAACTATTTTTAGCATTTCATTTTCAAGCATAAGCATTTACTTGTGCCATTGGTCTGTCTTGTTTTTCATGTTAGTTTTTGTAGCATTGGATGGTGTTCTAGTCTCTATGAAACACTAGGACTCCAGAACCCAAAAAAAAGTTTCAAGAAAATCCACCTAGAAATCCTTAATTAAGTTATTTAATCAATAACTAAATTTTTCGTAAGTCTGACTTACGGAAAATGATTAATTAATAGCAATTAATTGAGGAAGGTGAGATTTCCCTAGAAACTCACGCAGATCAACTAGGAAATTATCTCAGCCATTTATTAAGTTTTAATCTTGGTCGTTGGAGTCTCAATTGGAGATTATAAGAAGAGTTTGATGGGTAGATGGAGAAACACACTTAAGAAAAATTTTCCTTGGGCAATTCGATTTTTCCAAAGAGCAGCAGCATTCTTCCAGAAGATTTTGAACCAGAGAGGGGACGCAGAGACAGAGAGGGCCAGAGACGATGGGTTCGAAGGAAGCTTCCAGTTCCGAAGAGTCAGCAACAGAAGGGTTGTATTGACCAAAGAGGTTGCGCAGACCCAACGTAGATAGATTTAAAGGGAGATCGATTTTGCTGAAGGGAAGGGCGATTCAGCTGCAGTTGTTCCAAAAATTCTCCAAGAGGACAAGTGAGTCACTTCCAAAGGCAGAATTAGCCAGGACGTCATCTTTCCATCAATTTCGGGGCATAGCAAGTTAGAGCCATCCCAAGCACTGCACAAAGGCTCACGTAGAGGTTGTACGAATAGCAAGATTTGTCAACTATTGAAGTTAGACCAAGCGTGGCGTTGAGGTATTTGCCTCAAAGATATTTTGGCCAGATTATTTTGCTGATTGGATTGCTAGTTGGGCATCCAAAGATTGTACTCGAAATTTTCTCACCAACGGTGTTATATTTTTTATGTGTACCAGTATTTTCTCAGTTTCCAGTTTATCTTCCGCAGTATTTATTTTGGTGAAAATTGCAGTTGTGAATTATTCGTTGTTTGTCGTATCAAATAAATTGTCAATTAATTTACAGTTAGAAAAATAATTTCCATTTGCTGCAATAGTTAAAAAAAATTCTCATGGTATCAGAGCAAATTTGATCAGACGAGAAGCTCATAAGTGGAAGGAAGAAATCAACAAGATTCAAAGGGAGTTAGGCAGTTCGATTTCCAGATTTGCACAAAGGCTGGCTTGGCAGTTTGAACTGCTGGGTAGAGGGTTCGATTTTTCCAGTGCAAGTGGCAAGAAAAATTCGCAGAGCCTAGTAGCAGTTCCAGCAGGTAGTAGTTAAGCCTGGAAGCAATTCCGATAGAGAAGATCAATATTTTTGCTGAGCATATTCCTTATTCAGGCACAAAGGGTTTTGCAATAGTTTGTTAGAGCAGGATCTGTGTCGAGTGGAATAGAAAGTGCACACACTGAGGGAGGAATTTCCAGGTCTTCCTAGAGGGTTTCCAGTTCCAAGTGATCCATATATTTTCAATTGCAAAAGGTCATACGAGTTTGCCAAACTAGAAAGTTCAAGTTGTTGGGGTTATAGTTCGAGTGCTAGTTTTCTAGAAAAGGACATTCGGAAAGGTTGAGCAAGTGGTTCTAGGAAGCAGCTAAAGGCAGAGTGAGGTAGACAAAGCAGTTTTGTGCATTCCAGGAGGGAGTGTGAGTTTCATAACAGGCATCCGAGAAGGAAAACAGGAGGAAATTTCGAGTTTTGAGATTTTGCAGAATTGGCCATAGTCGGGCTGACAGAACAAGACAAATTGCACAGTGCCTCCAACTACGTCATTTGGAAGGCTAGGATGTCCTTTCTCCTTGATGAGCATGGTCTGAAGACCTATGCAGAGAGCGTTGTGGAAGAACCTATTGATGCAGATCAGCTGAAGGAATTCAAGAAGGAGACGGCTAAGGTGAAGCGAACAATCCTAGATGTAGTCAGGGACCATATAGTCTCACATATTTTGGCCAAGAATACGGCCAAGGAGATGTGGGATGCTCTCACACAGTGATACCAGAATCCTTCCGAGCAACGGAAGATGTTCTTGAAAGAAAAGTTAAGGAACATCAGGATGCATAAGGGTGAAGGCATCGATACATTTCTCACTAGAATTTAGGAAATCTGCGATCAGCTTACAGCCGTTTGGGAAGTGCCTCGAGATACAGAACTTGTGCATTTGGCCCTGAAAAGTGTCTTAGAGGATTGGGAAATATTCGTCAAAGGCCTTTTGGGACTAGATACTCTACCTAGCTAGGACAGGATGTGGTCAGACCCGTAATAGGAGACAATAAGGCGAGCACTAATGAAGACCTCCATCAGTGAAAGCAATAGTAAAGGATCAAAAGGTGAGGAGGAGGAGGAAGATAATGTGGCCCTTGCATCAAAGTCGTTTGGGAAGTGCCTCGAGATACAGAACTTGTGCGTTTGGCCCTGAAAAGTGTCTTAGAGTATTGGGAAATATTCGTCAAAGGCCTTTTGGGACTAGATACTCTACCTAGCTAGGACAAGATGTGGTCAGACCTGTAATAGGAGGAAATAAGGCAAGCACTAGTGAAGACCTCCATTAGCGAAAGCACTAGTAAGGGATCAAAAGGTGAGGAGGAGGAAGATAATGTGGCCCTTGCATCAAAGGGTCCCCAGTCAAGGATAGGGTTTGCAAGGGGAGAAGAAGAAAAAGGACCTATCTAAGGTCAAGTGTTTCAAGTGTGGCGAGTTTGGCAACTACAATATGCAGTGTCCTCAAAGGAACAGGGACAAGCAAGAAAAGTCAGAAAAGGCGGCAGCATCTGCTAAGATAAACATATTGTCCTTCGGGTTGGACGAAGACTTCGCCATGTTTGCAGTTATACCTCCAGGAGTGAGGTGGGACGATATGGAGCTATAGTCCCAGAGTTGTGCAGAGTTTTGGGAAAGGTCCATTGAGGTGAGCATCAATTGGTGTCTTCTCATGGATCATTACCTTGCTACAGGGGCCCAAAGTATTCAGTAGCAGGAGGATCAACGTTAGTCATGTAGTCAAATTCCTCAGTGAGTTGCAGACTAGTCATAGTCAGAGATGTTGAGGAGCATAATGCAGTGTTGAAAGCAGAGTTGGAGGCTTAGTAGCAAAGTCAGTAGCACCACAGATTCCTCAGTGGACAGTGGTTGGTGGGTAGTGTAAGGCAATCACAATGGTTGCATTGGTTTCTCCACGTTGGGTTTTTCCAGGGACTTTTGTCCAAAAACAACGATGTTATATTTTTGATGTGTGTGCCAGTGTTTTCTCAGTTTCCATTTTATCATCTGCAGTATTTATTTTGGTGAAAATTGAGTTGTGAATTATCCATTGTTTGGCGTAGCAAATAAACTGTTAATTAATTTACAGTTAGAAGAATAATTTCCAGTTGTTGCAATAGTTAAAAAATTTCACATTTCATTTATGTCATGTCATTATTTGCTTATCTATCTTTCATAATGTATGTGATGGTAAATGTACTCTTCAGCAATTTATTTTAATTCGTAGAATTAATCTTTTGTTTACTATAGCTTAATCAACTTTAGTTGTTTTAGGGAGTACCCCCCTTGGCTTCGTTAGGAGTTAGCCTAGACAAAGGAGTTGAGATTTGAGTGACAGCAACTCAACTCGATACTTGCCCCCAAGGCCACACTTAGTGGATTAAATATTTTTCCACGTTAGCCCAAAGGTGTGGATTAGTGTTGGACATTGGTTTCAGCGCTCCCCATGTGTTTCGTGACATGGACTAATTGTCTATCATGGATGCTAACTCTAGCAATTGTAGTGGAGACTAATGTCTGCAGGTTTTGGTCTAACAGCAATGGTGAATCCAACAAGTGTCATCAGAGCGACAGGCCTCGCATTCAAAACCCACCCAGCTCGCGCTGGGGGAGATTTGTTGGACATTAGTTTCAGCACTCCTCGTGTGATTCGTGACATGGACTAACCGCCTCTCGTGGATCCTAACTTTGGCGATTGTAGCGGAGATTAATGCCTATGGGTTTTGGTCTAATAGCAATCGTGATTCCAACAATTAGGAGGCAACAGGAGGGAGATCTCATGCTAGGTTTTTTTTCCATGGGCTTAATGTCCAAGCCATCTCTTGCATTTTTTTCTTGGACTATTGGACAGAAGCAAAGGCAGTGATAGTGCAATAATGTATTGGCGGCAACGATAGTGCAGTGACAACAAGGATGTTAATTTTGGGCAACTAGGTCCAAACTTCATGTTGCACTGCTCATATGATGATGGTCATATTTTTGTTGGATTCCTCTTTCGGAGAGGTGCAAGAATGATCTAAAGATCATCTTGATCGGATGAGCAAAACATTGATTTTGAATTTATTTTCCACATGTGCAAGGTCGGCCAGATTTATCCCACATGCCTAAGATATGTGTCACACAACCTCATTGATGGATATAAATTGGAGAGACTTGGAGGTCATTTTCTCATCATCTCATCACACATTCTCTCTTTGTGATCTAATTGGTTCGATAGCCTTTGGAGGCCTTTTTCTTCTCACACGTGTGGAGCGAAGCTACTATTTTCTGCGTTGATCTGTTTAGGGCTTCCTGTTTTTTGCGCTGATCTATTTAGGGCTTTTCTGCTGCAACATTGACCGTGGTCAACCCTTGGTCGTTTGACCTCAATCTTCTGCGGAAATTCCTATTTTAGGAGGTCATACAGCCAGGCACTAAAATCGAGGAATTTCGGGCTGTTTGACCGAAGCCCTAGTTTGTTGCGTTGACTTTTCTGAAGCTGCCTGCATTGACTTTTACGCTTGTCCCTAGTTTGACTTGCGTTGACTTGTGATGAATTGTCTTTGAGGGTTGTGGGTGTGACACATGAAAGTGTTGCCTGACCGAGAAAGACTTTGCTGGTTGAAGCATCTTGCTGACCGTCGTAACGCAACAATATCTCATATCTTTGTTGGACCTAAGGAATTGTAAATCTGATCTATATTTGGCTTGTCTTCTATTGATATATTATTGTGTTCTATCAACATTTTACTTTCAAGTTTATGTGATTGTTATTTTGTATTGGGCCTAAGAAAGATTGAAGTAAAAGTGCATCAAACATAGAACACAATGGTTATCTAAATTTATCATGGTATCAGAGTTGAGGTGAAGACAAAGTCCAAGAGTTCAAGCTGGTGTTAGAAGCTATCTCTGAAGGAAGAAATCCTATCAAGGACAAATGGCCTCCTCAACCTACAAGGGTTTCAAGGTTGAAGATAAATTCACTGATAAGTCTGATTATCATGCATGGAAGGTATCCTTGGATTTGGCGCTAGAAGATCAAGATGTCACGGACTATGTACAGGGGAATATTCAAGAGCCTCCATCAAATGCAGTTGTTGCCATGAAGTCGAAGTATAGAAAAGGGAAAATCAAAGCAAAGATTATTCCGGATTCTATTCATAAGCACTTGGTTGCTTACATTTCTGAGTTGAAGACATCTAAGGAGATGTATGATAAGATGGTGAGCATGTTCAGGGCTAGCAATGCTAATCAAATCCTCTTCTTCAAGAATCAATTGAAGAATATCAAGAAGGCTAAGGATGAATCTATTCAATCCTATTTTATGTGCCTCACTTAAATTAGAATAACCTCCTAGCTATTGGGGAAGCAATATCTAATCGAGAGATGGTTCTTATTGCATTTGGAGGTCTCCCCAGTGATTGGCATGTATTCAATACCACTATTCTCAATAATAATGTGATTCCTGATTTTGATGAAATATTGACGAGATGCACTCAAGAGGAAACAAGAATGATGGAGTATACCTCTAATGGTAATGGAAGTGACCCTACTACCTTCGCCGCTCATGCAAAGAAGAAGAACCATGATGGCCCTAGAAATCAAAACCATGGTAGAGCAGGGCCCAAAGAAAGGAAGGGAAGATGTTACACTTGTAACAAGACTGGTCATTATGCAAGAGAGTGCCCTAATAGAAGGGACTCTCCCAGTGACATGGACTAACTATCTGTCATGGATCCTAACTCTAGCAATTGTAGCATAGACTAATGCCTGCAGGTTTTGGTCTAATAGCAATTGTGAATCCAACAAGTGGCATCAGAGCGACAGGTCTCGCGTTCAAAACCCACCCAGCTCGCGCTGGGGGGAGATTGTTGGACATTTGTTTCAGCACTCCCCGTGTGTTTCGTGACATGGACTAACCACCTCTTGTGGATCCTAACTTTGGCGATTGTAGCAAAGATTAATTCCTATGGGTTTTGGTCTAACATCAATCGTGATTCCAACAATTAGGAGGCAACAGGGGGGAGCTCATTCTAAGTTTTTTCCTATGGGCTTAATGTCCAAGCCATCTCTTGCATTTTTTTTCTTTATTTGTGGTTTCAAATGCTTTTATCTTTCTTTCAATTGCATCAACGTCTTAGGACAAATTTTCAAGCCCGGACCTAGAGATGAGGATATAGGGTGCAAGTCGCAAGGACAAATGAAAATCAACCCAAAGAATGGATGTGGATTGAGAAAACATGGAATGTGGTAAGTATGGATTACCTTAGCCATGCTACTTCATTCAATGTCTCCTATTAGTGCCCCGTTGAAGGAAGGACCTTAGGGAAGGCAACATTGCACTAAGGGCAAAGAATAACATCCAGAGTGAAGTAAGGGAACAAGGGTGCAATCAGGAGCGGTCAATCTTCCAACTAGGCTTGTGATCCATATTAGTATGTCCCAAAACATTAAATGAAAGCACTTGGTTACAAAAATGGTTATTGTACCCTATGATAAATGACCCACCTTCCCTCAAAACTCATGCCAGATGGGAGAGAGCAATGATCGGAGCATAGGTGGAGAGCTCTAATGTGAAGCTATATATGGGCCATCATAGGGCCACTCGCTAGTTGATTGACCAATGAGCAGAAAAAATTTCCCCTATAGGTTACCTACTTTTGGTGGGTAACATGGCCCACGATAGGAGAAAAAATTTCTCCTACTTTGGAGAGCCATCCAGCCAACCAACTAGCGGCCCTATTTTTTCTCAATAAATGATGATATGCCACATTCCTGCCATTTGCACTGGTCAGACACCTCTCACCATCCAACATTCCTCTTAAAGGAAGGTGGATCACCACTCGGCAAGTACTTTACCCATTTTGCAATCGTGTGCCTTTGCTTAATGCTTTGGGCATTCTAACATGGATTAAAAGGTGATCTAGATGACTGACCAATCTTAACTGTAAACTTGTTCTCTCACCTTACCAAGGAGGCTAGTTTTTTACCCTAGTCCAATGGGACCTCCTCTTAGGCCTTAAGGGTTATAGGAGGGGCACTACTTGAAAACTTGGATTAAAGTAGTGTGTCCATAACCATTCCATACTTACCACTCTTCACCATTTCCCTGATTTCACATCCATCCTTCGAGTTTGTTGTCACTGGTTCATTGGGATTGGCACCTTCATATCCACATCCATGAGTCAAAGCCGAAAATTTTGCCCGGGAGGTTGTTGTAGCTAAAAGAAAGGTAAAAGCATAAGATTTCCATAATAAAATAAAATAAAATGCAAAATATGGTTAGTACATTAAGCCTAGCATGAGCTCTACCCCCCTCATTAGCCATCACCCACTTCCTAAGCACTTGATGCTCCATCTCATAATAAGTAAGCCTTGTGTGCCCAACCTTAATGAGCGAGAAGCTAACTCATCATTAAGGGGTAAGTAAATGCTACATCATTCAAAGCAAGCTTGGACACTTGAACTATGCTCCTTATCAAAGCATTATAAAATAGTAGTAGGTAGACCAAAGGGGTGCACATAGCAGGTCGAGGAAAGGGGTAACTCATGCCTCTATGTTTGCTCCATCCATACGTCTATACACTCAGGATGATGGACCTCCATCAGTTGGTCCCATGACCATGGCACCTAGCAATGAAGCATTTCCCCTCCATTGCCTCATTCTTGCATCTTTGGCTTGATCTTGGAGAATAGAGGAGAAAATACTTTGGAGAAGAAAGCAAAGGAGAGCTTAGAGGAGTGAAGGACGAGGAACCTAGAGAAGTGAAGAAGCGCTACCATGTACCTCATGTTCTCAACTTCTCAAGAGCTAAAGAGGTAAGTGAAAACCCCAGTTAACTCCATTTTCTTGTTTCTCTTGTTTGTATTTTTTCTCCTCCCCTCCTATTCTTTCCCATTCTTTCTTCTTACTGATTTTATTGTAGGTTTTCCATCTAAAATGGTGTTCTTTTGGAATTTCATTCCAATTCTGGTTTCCATGGTATTGGTGGGGGTAGGTGTTGTTTCACAAGCTAGCAAGCCCCGTAAACAGGCTAACGCTAGAGGGCACAACAACACCTTGGTATAGAGGCCCATTGTCACCACACTTAAGTCCCCTTCTCTTCTCGGATTTTCACCGACGGGAGGAGTCCCAGTATCCCTCACTTGTGAGGGATTAGTCTATAATAGGTTTGAAGTGAGGCAAGGATGGTTCGTTCAATGGAAAGGTTCAATAAATATGCAAGCTTTGGGAGAAGCTAGTAAGACATTCCAAGAAAAACGCCTTGAAAAAGATCTTGCACGAGACCTAGGGTTGAAATATATAATGATATATTGGCACATCCAAGGTTAAGGTAGGCAAAAGAAAAGGCTATGAATGATAAACTTCAACAAGTACTAAAGTGCAACCCTTCAAAGAATCTACAAGTTGAAGGATTAGCTTCTAGGGTTCCCACTTGGTGTGATAAATAGGGCATCAATTATATTGAAATTCCACCATCAAAATTCATTAAAAACTTGAGAACTACTAAAGGAGACACAAAGGAAGAATCATGTCTAAACAGAATTCAAAAATTCCTCCTCCCTAAAATTTTGCATCAAACCCTAGATGGCCTCCTTATCCTTTAAAGGGACGAATTTTAAGAAGAGAAAAGAAGGAAAATTTATGGATTATCCAAGTTTGACCACCAAAGTACTCGACTAGTGCCTAGACCATTGGGAGTATGGAGTCATGGTTGCTTATAGTAGGATAAATTGACCTTCAAGGAGGCTAAAAGAGGAAACCCTAACTACCCCTTTCAACAATTACCTACATTAGCATTAGATAATGAAGTTTCGTGGATAAGTTATGAAAATTTTCCACTAGGAACATTCATTTCATACCATCATTGAGTAACAAATGCAAAACTTCCCAAGATCACAATTTTGCACCATATCAAGTAAATTAGGGCATAAATCCTCACTATGAGAAAGAATTCCATGCATTAGACATTTACATAAATATATTCAACAAGAAAAAGCACTTACTAGACAATATGAAGTATATCCATCCATCAATAATGCATTTAGAAGCTCCAAAAAGATAGCAATATATCCATACATCAAGGTGCATCCCAAAAACATCCGAATCCTCTCCAAAATTGCAGGTCCAAATCCTCTAATGAGGATAGTGAAAATCCAAAGTGTGATAATCCAAGTGAAAATGACTCTCACTTATTTATATATGTCATATAAGTTCAAAAACTAAAAGAAAAGCCCCTCTTATGCCTAAAATGCTAAGTAGCCCACCCATGATTACAAGCCAACCATGATAAATCAACAAACAAATCAAATTAGCCTTTTTAGGGCCACGCTAGGTTGACGTGGAGGCCTAGAAGAGCTTGGATCCCATATAGGGAGGCCAAGTCGAAGATGAAGACCCACTTGCAATTGTGTATAAGATCCAATGCATCTCCTCACCTTCGAGTGCAATTAATCATTAGTGCAATTGAGTAAATAAGCTTGCTAATCAAGAGCATAAGTGGACAATTCATAGTGTCATGCCCTCCCAAGTGAGCTTTAAACATGTACAGGTGTTACCTTGCTCGACAAGAGAGGTTAGTGAATGACCTTATTAGGTGGTTTCAACCTCTAAGGGAGTGACAGGTCAATGATACATCGATCAAATGGGCCCTAGATCAATTGCCAAGTGTTGGGTGCAATGTGTAGCTAGTTGGGCAACGTGGTCCAAGTGCATCGTCATCTCTGCATAGCTAGGGCACAAGCAAGCAATGTGGTGGTGCTGAAGAATCCCATGGCTTGGCAATCAATACTCTACAACACTGGAGGTCCATGGCTCTCGAGGCTCACCCTACAAGTGTCATTATGACCCTCTGGAAGGTTTGGATCCCATATAGGGAGGTTAAGTCCAAGATGAAGACCCACCTGCAATCGTGTATAAGATCCAATGCATCTCCTCACCTTCTAGTGCAATTGAGTAAATAATCTCGCTAATCAAGGGCAAAAGTGTACTCTTCGTAGTGGCATGCCCTTCCAAGTGGGCTTTAAACATGTACAGGTGTTACCTTGCTCAACAAGAGAGGTTAGTGAATGACCCTATTAGGTGGTTTCAACCTCCAAGGGAGTGATAGGTCCACGATACATCGATCAAATGGTAGGTGTCATGTGAATAATGATGGAACGGAGTGGGGGCAAGAGGGAAGGCTCCATGCCATATGCCTTGGAAGTTGGTACAAGGGTAGCTATGATGAAGGAATCCCGCACATGGGATATATGAATGTAGGAGGGATAAATCATGGTACATGAGTTACCAAGGCCTTTTCTTTTCCACCTTTCTTAATATGCCTTTAGCCTTTTATTGATTTTTCTTGATTTTACGGCTCAGGGCTCAAGGGGATGAGAGCACATTGTGTAAGATGTAGCAGTGAATAACCCCTTAAGGTGGAGCAGTTCATCTCCCACCAAGGGTCGGGACAATCATGAGTTCCTTAATGATGCAGGGGGCACACACAGGGGCCCTAGGAACTAGGGTGATGGCCACAATGATATGGGGTACAGCTCATGTTTAGCTTTTGCCCACGTTCTAAATTATTTTGTCCCAATCATCTTTTGCATTTTATGGTACATTTCCTATTGTATGGGGCCACATTATGATTTTATCTTTCTTTTTAGCTCCATCAACCACCGAGGCATTGTTTCAGGCCCGACCCAAGGTGTGGACAAGGGGAAGGGTGTTGGAAAATTCAAAGTGGCAGCTTATTATTATAGATTTCCCTTTAACCTTAATATTTCTTGTGAACTTAATTAATATTCTTCCTATTCTTTAGTTACATCCTTTCTTCAAAAAAATATCAAGAACAAAATAGCAACAACAAAGGACACAGAAATTAGGCACTCAATCATGGCAAAAGCCCTCCAAGGGGAAAACCTGGAATACTCTTCTCTTCTAATAGAATATGCTTCAAATGAGACACAAAGACCCAAGTCCTAAACCAAGTCCTCCAAGTACCAAGTCAGCCCTTCCAGCAAATCCTCTTCTTGATCTTGATCTAACCAGCTTTACCATGCAACTTCGACCTGCTAGTTTCAATACTGCAACTCTTCTGCAATTTCGACCCTATAGCAGTTGCACAAAAACCTTAAGGCAACTCTTCCAATAATCCTCCTTGAGAAAAACGAGCCTTCACAAGGTCAACGAGATCAAACAAAATACTCGCTCTTCCTGCAACTTGATGTTGCACACATCACCTGCAATTTTAGTCCTTTTAGGAAGCTGCAAAAACCATAGATTTCGCACATGTGAGAGAGATAGAGCCTAAAAAACAAAGATTCTACTTCCTCCTTGGATTCCTCTTTCCTTCTAGACCTTTGCTCTTCCTTTACTCCTTTGCCCAGCTACAGCTCGAACTTCTTCTTGTGAGATCGAACTTGTTGGTGACTTAGTGTCGAATGAGATCGAACTGCTCCTTTACATAGCCTTTCCAAGGGGTCGAATTCCCTCTAGGCCAACTTGAAGTTGTCGGGGTCAACTTGTACTTTTTGGATTCTCCAAGACATTCTAGACTCAAAATAAAATCTTTTTCCAATTACATTTTGCCCAAAAAGGTCTTATAAACATGATGTTGACTCCTTTTACTCACGACAATAAATATTAAGATCTAAAAAACCCTAGAAGCATGAAGAACATGCTTTTACCTAGAAGACCATCAATAATGAACATGAAACCCATGCTTTTGAAATAATAACTTTTTCTTTTCTTCTCTTGTTTGTTACATAGAATACATATTGAAATGAGTACAACAACAATTATGAAGACCAAAACTAGTTACATTCTTCAACACTCCCTCTTAACTAGGGAGGTATTCGTAATTGTACCACCAATACAACATTCTCAAATTGAAGAGTTCTCATAAGAAGATTCGGATTGATAAGCCAAACTATAAGCATCAACAATATGACCAGACTGTCTTTGAGGCCTAACTAGACAAGCTCCACTTCATTCAGGAGCATTATGTTGGGAGGCTTTATGTGTGATACCGCACTACTTCTACAAGGCACATACCTCATCCAGTTGTTCACAAGGTATGCCCTTTTAGGAATATTCTTGTCTTGGATATCCATTCCCGAGTCCTCAAAGAATAATGGTCCTCCTCGACCACTCTTCTCTTGGATACATGTCCCATCCTCAAAGAGTGTCAGTACCTTTCATGTCTTGAATTCTATATCCTCAAGGAAACCACAGATGTTTATCCAATCCTCTACCATTCTCTCTCCTGACCCATTGCATTTCTTCATCCCTTTACCAGTATCGTTTCCACATTACATGGAATGTATACTAGCCTTGTCATAGTGCTTCTCCCAAGAACCTTCCACAATGATGGTTCTTCCAGGATCATGATGATCCACATGAACAAGATGACTACCTCTAACATAATGTTACATGATGCTTGGATGAGCAATATGCAAAATGGTCTATCTATCTATTTTTAAAGACTAGATTATTTTTACAAAGCAACTTAACCAAGCAGACTCTACATATGCTACTACCACATGCTTCTCTCTATGATGCTATGCAAAATCAAAATTCTTCTAAAATAAGCAACATGCGTACTATTCTAAAGGAAAGATCAATCTTCATAAAGAAGATGACAGCCAGTGTGCCTTCTTCAATAGTAAAGATCCTTTATTTCTTCCTTCTTCGACTTCTTCTCCGATTCTCCCATTTCTTCGGCTATGAGAGCCTCACTTCTATCCTTTCTTTTGTTGTCCTATAAACTAGGACAGTCTCTTGTATAATGTCCATACTCATTGCACTTAAAGCATTGAACCTTGGACATATCTTTCTTCTTAGACTTCCTGAACTTTCCCTTCTTCAGCTTCTTGACTCAGGCTATAATGGCTTGAGATTGTTCATCTATTGAAATGTCATCTTTTACCTTGATCCTTGATTCTTCCAAAATGCATTGTGCCCACAATTCATCAAAAGGAGTTGAATCTTTCTTATAGAGTAGATGCTTGTAGCAATGTTGCTCCATTCCGGTGGCAATGTATTTAGTACAGAGATGGTCATCTCTGAATCAGAAATACTCTCTCTAAGTCCCTGCAATTGATCTCTTAATTGAGATATCTTCATCAAAAAGGATGTCATGTCCTCATCCTTAGATTTCTTCATTCTATATAGCTTGTTCCACAAAGACATCTTCTGTCTAGATGTACTCACAGAGTACGATTTCACTAGTTGGTAATGCATAGCCTTGGAAGTTTTCAAATTTGCAACAAATGGAACAAGAGGATCCTTAATGGATTCAACTATGATCCTTTCTTCCCTCACTTCCCCTTTCTTGTACTTTGCTAGATCTTCAATCTTGTCTTTTCTAGGTTCAGTAATTTCACCAGTGATGTATTCCATTAACTCATGTTCAGTAAGGGCCAAGTCAATCCTTTTCTTCCATGCTAGATAATTTGACGCTCTAACAAGCTTATTTCTTTCCATGCAAAAAGAATCCATATGACCTGTTGATTCAGAGATAGAGTAATAATATGATATGTACTTGATAACCGAGATTCACCTCTTCCTTGATGATGTCTTCAACCTTTCTTGATGCCCACAAGACCTTTGAAGAAATATTAATAATGACCTTGAAATAGCTTCCAAGAGCGATGAGTTATACCAAGATCCCCTGATGCTTCCTTCAAATATACCTTCCAAATAGATCTCTTTATGATAGAGACCAACAAACTTCTTGTAATCTTCTTCTCAAGCCTTCCTTTGATGAGAGCTTGATGTAGACTTGATCTTATTCAATGTAGAAACCCTCCTTCCAAATCAGTAGGTCTTCTACTTTCTTTCTTCCACAAATTATTCCCCTTGACAAGCAAACCCTTCTTTGTGTCCACAAGATAATCATGTGAGCTTCCTTCTTGTTCTCCTTAGCTCTAATACCATGTTGGAAAATTCAAAGTGGTAGCTTATTACTATAGATTTTCCTTTAACCTTAATATTTGCTTATGAACTTAATTAATCTTCTTTTTGTTCTTTAGTTAGATCTTTTCATCAAAGAAATATCAAAAACAAAACAACAAAGTGCTATGGTGACGTGTGATTCATGGGATGAGATGGGCACTAATAGAGATGGTGCTAATGTAGTGAAGGGCATTGTTCTTGGCAATTACTTTTGGCCAAAGGTTAAATATGTTTTGCAATTTACCAGCCAATTGATTACATGATCAAGTTTGAAGATTCATATTGGCCTATAATTGGTGAAGAGTTTGAGCAGATGGATAGCATGTTGGGGTAGATTAAAGACATTGTTGAGCCTAGAGATATCACCTTGTACAATTATATTTGTGCAGAGGTGGACAAATGATGGGAAATGTTGAACATTCAATTGCATGCCTTATCATATGTTCTTACACCTAAATACTATTGTGTATCGTGGCTTTCAACACCAGCACTTGGTGGGGGAATCAAGAGAACCACACCAAGATCCATAGGTTCTGGTTATTTATATGAAATCATTTGGTAAAATTTAAATTAGTCCCTGAAGAGGAGTGTGACACCATACGGCAACAAGTGAGCCATTATATCCTTGCCATTGGTGCATTTGAGACCAACCATGCAGTTAGAGATAAAGGGAATTTGTCTTCTCTCAAGTGGTGGAACACGCATGGCAGTCCTACCTCACATCTACAATGTTTGGCAATACGAGTGCACTCATAGGTGGTGAACACTTCTTCTACAAAGAGGTGTTGGTGCACCTCTAGTTTCATCCACTGTGTCCAAAAGAAACTGGTTAAATGTAAAATCGGGCAGAGAGCTTGGTTTATGTTCATTGCAACTTATGAGTGTTGTCCCATTACTGTGAGGAGGCAAAGAAAAATAAAGACTTGAAGGTTTGGGACAAAAATATAGAGGCGGCCAATTTGAACGATGGAGTGTTATACTTAGAGCAATTGGACAACGCTCTTTTCCAAGATGATAATGATCGTGTTGAGATGCGACCCCCATCCAACACCATGGTACCCATGTTCCAGTCTTCAACAGCAGCAACAGGGCTTCATCTTCAATTCCACGACCACCATCTTCTTCATTGCCGCCACGTGGAAGCTCACGTGATGGTCGTGGTGGTGTAAGGAGGTGAGAATAGTAGATAGATTCACCATTCACTACTGAGAGTCTTAGATGATAAATTAGAGTCTTAGACTTTAGTGTTGTGAATTTGAACTTTTCAATCTTCCTAGTTCAGTGCGCAGTTGGTGGTGGCCAGGTGGCCTATTTTGCAAACATTATTATTTGGTCATGTTGACAGTTGCTAACTTGCTAGCTAAGTTAACCTATAACAATGTAGAACATCAAAAAGAATTAAACATTGTAAGGATATGAACTTTCAAGATTCACAAACAACTTTTGGCACGACAAATGTATTCAAAATAGCCAGTCAAATCAGTTTTTATATACCTTCACCAGTGACCAAACAATCACCTATGGAAATAAATATCTAAATACAAGCCAACGTGGAAAAACGTGAAAATATAAGGAAAAGCAGGGATGATACAACTTCTAATCACTTCAAGAGGGCATTTACACAGATTTTGATACCAATGAGGACTGTACATCTATGCAATATTTATCTGGCAGCTAACTTTTCCTGATTGGGGAACTTGTTAACAGCATTGGCTCTGATTGTTTACAACTTTCAGATATCAATAGCACAAGGTGTATTCCTATGGAGAGAACGTTAATATAAAAGAGAAGAAAGCATAAGTGTTATTAGTTATAATGATACCCTGTTCGAATGGACATCGTGCAGGGTCTTCCCCAAAAAAAAGAGCAAGCGCATCTGCACTTCGACCCTGTATACATAATTAACTAAATAAGAATTACAGAGCAAGTGTGAACCTATTACAAGAAATTAGATAACCAATAAGTCAAACAAGAAAGGATCAAGTTTACAAACATACCACTTCTGAATAGAGGTAGGTCAGAGATTTCACATCAGCTTCAGCATCAACAAGGAATCCCTTCAATAGCTATGTACAATCAAAATAAGCAGTCAGCAACTATGCCTGAAAACACAATAGAGGAATAAGACAGCTCAATATAACTGAACACTAGTGAACCACTAACTTTAACAGCAAGGTCTCTCTTAGCATAGCACTGTTAATTCACATATCAATACATAAATATGGCCACTGTTTTTAACCAACAAGTTGGAAAAATACACCAATGTAGCCTCAGATTGTTAAAATGTTTAACAGACTCACATTCAAGAAAACTAACTGAATTAACGTCAGTAGAACCCCATGAAAGCTAAATACAATAAAAGACAAACAAAGAATAAAAGGAAAAAATAAAAGAGCAGAATATGAAGTAAGTCGAGTCATGATTCAACTTATGATGACATCCATCATTTGAGAAACAAAATTTCAACTAATATCATCCAAATAAGTCTCCACATTATCAAGGTCAATGTGCTTGTATAGCGCTGACTAAAGCTAGAATGTCATTATTCCTCATGTGCACATGATAAATATCTGAACCAAGGTATCATGTTACCAAGAGCAAGAGCTCAACATGCAACCAACAAAACTAAAATACAATAATTTGAAGGCAGTGGTTGCTAAACGTTATTATTTCATAATAGCTTGGTCACCAACTCAACACCAAGACCTTTATACCAGAATATGGACCCATGTACTTGATCCAAAACCTAAAATGCAAAAGTGATGAAGTCATGCCTTGATTAAGGGTTTGTCACAATAAATCAAACCCATAAGTATGTTGATGTGAGTAGCATCAAAAAGTTTTCTACAGTTGCATGGTGTCTTCACAAGTGGAAAACATTATTTGCCTCTTCTAATGATTTATGTCTTCTTTCTTAAGTTTAATTTAAGAAAACTTCAATAATTAAATTGAATTAATTATTGTGGACTATTGAGTTATTTTCTAAGCATAAATAATTTAATTATTCAAGTGAATTAGAAATAATCTCAACCATTGATCTTCAAGATGTTTCTAGAAGCGAGATTCAAAATGTTTTTAGCGGGGAGATTGGGGTTAAGGATTTGGACTCAATGAAGATTATAAATGGAGGCTAGCAATGGAGGTGAAGAAACAACAAAGAGCACGCGAGTCATCATGAGAGAGAGCAATTTTCTCTGCAGTGTGAATGGCTCAATGACCAATGCGCAGAGAAGGAAGAAGTGTGAGTGTGTTTGAGTGAATCCAAGAGGGCCGAGTTGGAGGAGATTGGAGGGTTGAGTTGTCTTAAGGAGATCGTGTTTGTCTGGATGAGGCCGAGTTGCTGGAGTGTTGGTTTTTTCCAGTGTGCATTAGCAGCAAGGCACAGATCGAGTTGTTGGAGGTCGTTTTCTTCAGAGCAATTTCATCTGGAGGAAGATTTCCTTGAGGTTGATTTCCCTGGGCAGAATTCATCCTGAGAAAGCCGAGTTGCAGGTTCCAGATTTTGCAGAGAATGAAATAACGGAGAATTTTTTGTGGGTTAATTAATTTTGCTGCTTGCAATGTGTGTTTGTTCTCTCTGGTTTAATTTTGCAATTTGTGATACAATCAATCTTTAATTGTATATAAGCAAACTCCTTTGATATACCTTCCTAAACCCATCAGATACTGGACCATCATTCTCCGATGCAGTTAGTTCCTGCTCAACTTTTTCTATGCCTTTGCTTACAGCTTGCATCTCCTCAGCCAATGTCTTCAATTGCCTCTATAAGATAAAAATAAATGATACAATGATTGTCAAGGCCAAAACCTCCAAAATCATTTTCAAGATAATTCATTAATGAAAGTCCTTGAGATAAACAAGGAGTGAATTTACTTATGGCAAAAAAAATCTTACCTTTGATGCAGCCTCCAAATGAGCAAGATCCTTATTAAAATCAAGTAGCTCTGGTAGTTTCTCAGCAAGAACCTGTAAGAAGACACAAAATAAAGGAACAATCTATTCAGAATCCAAAAAAACGAAGTATTTAAGTTCATAATTGTAAAAAGAAACAGCAGTCCAAAAAACAAATTAGTTGTTTGCATCTAGTACATGATAACACTAACTAATTGATCACAGTAATTATGGGAAAAGCAAATAATAATAAAATGTGGCACAAGTTTCCCCATGCACGCCAACAACAGCATTTACATGATGTCCTGCCATTGGCAACACAAGGATCAAAAATCTGACACTACTAAATTTGTCTCTTATGGGTATTCCGATATCGAACTGAAGGCTAAATGCTTCTAAAGATAGCTGCTCAACAAATCACTCCCTATGGGGCCTGAACAGTGAAAAACTAACAAAGGAACTAATAACACAAACCTAAGATCCTAAGCCCCATCAAACCAAATGTTACTGCAGAAAAATGGAATCGTTTTAATCTTACATTAATTAGTACCTATGTATAAACTGCTTGAACAAGAATCATGAAACAATAAACACCACCCTCAATAATAACTGCCACAATACAGAATCATTCTAAAATTTGTAGATTGCCTTTACAACTATAAAAAGCAACTTTCTTTGTATCACATTTTCTGTTAATAAAAGCAGCATTTTCAAAATGAAAACTTTCTAAGCACTGTATAAAGTGACATATTGATGAGCCTCAAGGTAGAAAAGATATCCACATACAATCCATAACTAATTATGTAATCATATTTTAAAGAAAAATGTATAATAATTTAGATATAGTCATATTAACCAGCAGAGATCCATCTGAACTCTGGATCTATTATTAGGTAAAAAGAGAGATCAAAAAGAAATCATGGATCCATGCTGGCCTTGAGTGACAGTTTTAAGTTTCCCCATGCACGCCAACAACAGCATTTACATGATGCCCTGCCATTGGCAACACAAGGATCAAAAATCTGACACCACTAAATTTGTCTCTTATGGGTATTCTGATATCGAACTGAAGGCTAAATGCTTCTAAAGATAGCTGCTTAACAAATCACTCCCTATGGGGCCTGAACAGTGAAAAACTAACAAGGGAACTAATAACACAAACATGAGATCCTAAGCCCCATCAAACCAAATGTTACTGCAGAAAAATGGAATTGTTTTAATATTACATTAATTAGTACCTATGTATAAACTGCTTGAACAAGAATCACGAAACAATAAACACCACCCTCAATAATAACTGCCACAATACAGAATCATTCTAAAATTTGTAGATTGCCTTTACAACTATAAAAAGCAACTTTCTTTGTATCACATTTTCTGTTAATGAAAGCAGCATTTTCAAAATGAAAACTTTCTAAGCACTGTATAAAGTGACATATTGATGAGCCTCAATGTAGAAAAGATATCCACATACAATCCATAACTTATTATGTAATCATATTTTAAAGAAAAATGTATAATAATTTAGATGTAGTCATATTAACCAGCAGAGATCCATCGGAACTCTAGATCTATTATTAGGTAAAAAGAGAGATCAAAAAGAAATCATGGATCCATGCTGGCCTTGAGTGACAGTTTTAGTTTATAATCCAAAATTACAGAGTTTCATTGATACTCCCACTAGAAAATAAAGATACATCCTTTTTGGAATTGGGACATGTTACCACTCAAATTGTATGTTAAAGTGATGAAAGCTCCAACTAATTAGCTCAAGCAAATCCCAACTAATTAAATGAAGAAAATACAACAAGCACTTATTTGACACCACTACACAGGACCTAAGTCTTCACTGTAGTTTAATCAAGGCCGCATAGAGGTAGTTAAGTTAGGCCCCAAACTTAGGCTTGCTAGTCTTCTACTCAAACATAAAAATAGACTTTAAATCATACTCAACCTTATTCGTTGATCCTAGACATGTCACAGTAACTTCGTAAGGGTGATCCGAAACAGTTCCAAATTTGTCCTTACGAATTCAGTCCACAAATTATATTCAAACTTTAGTAACGTGTGATTTCTAGTATGCATACAAGATTGCAGAACAAAAGAGTGTTCGATTGCAAAGATTAGACCGCAGAGGATAATGAAATAGATGTTTTGTTTTCAATCCAAAAAGGCCGCAGAAGAAAACCTTCTTTTTTATACCCTAGATCTTTATCAAACCGTAGAGATGTATCTTGAAACTTGAATTAGTACCTACAATAAAATAGACCCAACATATCCCAAAGATCAAGTATAAAAGAAACCAAACCTTACCCTCTTCCCCGAGATGCTTCATTGTTTTCCTTGTAAGAGAGATCTGACCTCAATCGAACCACAGAACCCAAAAGAAAAATAAACAAAATAGAACCCCAATAATATTCTTTGTTGTTTTGTGCCTCAGATGACTAAAAGTTTCAAAAGTAAAACATAAGGAAACTTCGTTGAGATTTGATGTGTTATGAGATTATATTAGGTCTTCTTTTATAGACATGTGTGAGCAAAAAGGGGTTTCATAGGTGAACGTTGTAGATTTCTTGAGTTTAAACACTTTTTAAAAAAATTTATTAACTTATCTAATTAACTTGTTATATTAAGCCCCAAGTAGAAAGGAATGCTGCCCTTTAGGTAAAGAGTTACTTTTTAGTAAGGAGGAACATCTTTTGTGGGTGCTAATTGGTTGGATAGCCTTTCTAAACATGATCTCTCCTCAAAGCATGATAAGCAACCCATGGGTTTGATATTTAATGCCTTCAACTAGTGAAATTATGCCAAGTCACCACCCCTTGGGGTTTTAGCCCAGAAATTGGGGTCATCAACATCAAACGTGAATATCTCTCAAACCAGGAGGCCTCTCAGGGCGTGCCACATACCAATGGAAAGATCTCAACGAAGAGAATCCAATGATGTGGATCTCCAAGTTAAACTCAATGTTTTGACCCTTCAAGAACCCTTGACAAAGTTGGTGTACATTGTCCGTCCAAGGAACCCAATCGCTAGGACTTGGGTTTTCAACCATCCAATAGTGGAGCTGCCAACTTGATGTAATCCAGACAATTATAAGAAACGTTCATTACAATTTGACATCAATGACAAGTGTTGCAGTCAAAGTCAGACCCAGTCAAACCCTAGGGTTGAGGTCAAATCAGTGTCTATCATAAGAAAATTCAACAGTAATATGTAATCACACCCATGCTAATAAAATACACTACAGCTGCACAGCACCAAACAAAAAAAAATATGAGTTAGGACTCCACAAGAGGGAAAGGTGAGGGGGTGGAACCTGGAATTAAGGTACAGGGGTATCATAATGGAGGATTTCAACCTGGCATTGCACCCATAAAATATTACATACTAGCTAAAATGATGTTGACTATCATTAGAGGTTGGGGGCATGATTATTAGACTGTGAATTTGTGTCTACACTCGTCAGATGGTTGGCATACAGAAAACTCATTTATGCAGTCGACAGTAGTCACCATATGGTGAATTTGCCCATACAAGTCAATCATAGTTGACTGTGAGTATAGTCAACGGATAGCAGACTGACTGCTCACTTGGTGTAGTCGACAAACAACAGATTTTTATGTACAATCGAAGAACATGTTATGTTCGTTGATTATCTAAGTTGAGTCGACTTCCCAAACATGTGATAATGAAGGTAGAGTTGAGTGGTAATGTCTCTCAGCTGGGTGGCTGGGGGTTATTACATGTTCAAAAATATATGTAGCTTTGTAAATGCATATCCTCAAAATGCTCCTAGTTTAGTTGGTGAGACACAATTTATTGATTAACCAATCAATAAGATAAGATAATTTTATTAATGTCCAGCAAGCGACCATAAATGAGGTCAATGGGACTGCTAAGTACAATAGTATCGATACACTGTGGGACTCGAGGGCCACTACTATTTAAAAACCAAAAGCAGATCTAATCTAGTATCTGTAAATATATAATCAAAATCCTTGACTATTATTTTCCTTGAGTATTCTTCCATTTGATTACCAAAAAACAAATGGGCAGTAGAACACAGAAATGAGGGGGAAAGGAAAGCAACAACACCAGACTAGCATTCACACCTTACAAAGATAGTGCATCAGAGTCATCTTGTTGTTGCGGGCACGTGTATCTATCAATTTCAGAAGACTATCCAGCCTAAAGCCAATAGCAGAACCTAAAAACATGGGAATCATTGAGAAAATTAGTGAATCAAGTAATAGTAGGAAGCAACAAACAGATCAAAGAAAAACAGTGTGACTGCAATATACTAAATACAGGAAATCCAAAACATATATTGCCCATTACTTTAATTTGTTTCCAATGACACATGAAGGAACGAACACAGGTGGAAGTTAGTTCATATATGATATGAGGAATTGTTGAATATAATAACATTTCTATCTCATTCCCCTTAAACCTATAAACATTATTTCCAATGACAGGGAACAAATCAGGTGGAAATCTATTTCCAAAGACGGGGAACAAATCAGGTAGAAATTTATTTCCAAAAACAGCAAACAAATCAGGTATAAATCAATTTAACTCACCCCGTGCAGTTCCCTGATTCAATGCATTTCCTAAACAAAGAATTGTTTGCATAATTCTCCGTAGCTTGATAGATTCCCTAACCTGTGCAATTCCAATTGCTCAAACTAACAATGATGAAGTAATTAAACAGGAATGTGCAGCTACAATAGTCTCTTTTGATATAATAAATAATCCTCTAAATTCAATTTTAATATTAAAAAACTTAGTGATTAAGAAAACAGAAGGTAAGGCTAATAATATAACAAACTCTAATACCGTCGTTCCACATAGAAGTCCAAACTCTCTCTTATAAAAATGACCAAATGAAACGGCGTTCTCAACCTGAGAAATGAAACAATATACAATAATCTACATTGGGCTCCATCTTGGAACTTTCATCATCTCCAAGAAAACCTGCAATGACATATTTGAAAAACTGATGCTATGCATAAACTCTCACAACAGACCAGATGAATCTCATCTGCTTCTTAAACCTCCCTCTAAATCCAGAAAAGAATAAAGATAAAAACAAGAATATGTTGAGAAACATATCATTATCAAATCCTCAAGGTTTATCGGATATTCTATATATTCTTTGTTATTGTAGTTATCACCTATCTTGAATACAGTAATGTAAAAATACATTCCCTAACCATAAAATTTGTACCACACTAGAGCATCAATTGTTTGATCACTGATGGCAGGTAATAATCTACACTCAAGTTCTTAGGTTGTTGGATAAAATGGTTGCTAAAAGCAATCATAATAAGGAAATCTAAACTTTGAGACCAACTTCTACTCATTTACAAAAGGGTAGAGGTTGAAACCTTTAACAAATAAATTCAACAAAATAACATTGAATTGGAATCACAATACATAATTTTGAAGATTATATAATGCAAAAGGGACTAAGATTAGGGGATGCATGCAATGGATAGATGAGAGGGATGCAACCTCTAAAGTCTTTTTCCGTTACTTAAAGTGGAAGCATAAACCAAAAGGGATTCTTACCCTTCAAAATGCCATTGGTACTCCTCTAAACAGCACTGAGTTTAGCAAATTTTCCTTTGGAAATCAACTTCAACCTTTATCTCAAAAAGCTAAAGCTAAAAAGTGGCAAGCATGTGAAGAGTTGGTTTCCCTGTAAGTTGTTAGGCAAGTTTGTTTCTGCAAATTTGCATGATAACAAATTGGTGCCATTGTCAAGGGTTCCGTCGAACTCGGTGAGTGATGCCACTGTCATGACCTACTTCCAAGTTAGACACACCATCATTCCCAACCACCAATGTTTCGATAAGTACATCATCAGTAAGTTCACCAATTATGATAAGTTTCTCGATTGTTAGCTCATTGGCCATTTTGGTAAAGTTGTTCTAGCTAACTCATTATTTTAGTTAAGATGTGAGCATCACTGAGAGTCTTTTCTTACACTATTTTACTGTAAACTCCTAGAGCAAATTGTGAATCTCAACAAACACTTTTCTATTTTAGGTAATTAGTTTGTTGAAGTTGGATATGATTATTTTATCAATATTCCTACAGGAACTAATGGATATGAAGAAACAATTTATTATTTATTGTATGAAGGCTTAGAACTCAAATCTATATCAGGATTTGCTAACTCCGCTTGCAACTTGGATTAGAATAGATGATTAATGGGAAACTTGTGTGCAGCTTTGGAGGATAATGAGTCTTCTATATGTAAGTTGTTGTCTCATAATTCATTTATATTAATTTTTATATTATGGATACATCTTCTAGGGCACTATTAACCCTCTTTCAACAGGGGTGAGTATATGCACAAATTCATTTTTTGGCATCAACATAGTAAGCGCAAGCAATGCAATTCTAAAGCCTTGTAAAAGGCCTGTGGGTTGGTCAGTTATATTATCCCTTTGAACCCTACACAGCTACCTCTCCGCACTTGGTTGTCTTATTGAGTCTGTACGGCATTCCTTGGCCATGGTATCTTCATCATGTCATAGCTTTTCAACATGGCAGTCTCACATTTTCCAACAGTTTGTGGTTCCCAATGCACAGGTTCCCTAGGATAATTGGTCAAAGTGATTAGATGAAGTAACAAAATTTCTACTTCCATTCCCACTTGGATTTTTTCCGAAATGGTGATCCATGAGGAAGATAAGCTCAATCAAAGGGGGGAGTCCTACTTTTGTGGCACGAGTGAGTCTCCAAAGGCATTTTGGAGGTCATTCCTTGGTCAAAATGCCTCAAGTTTTGGCATCCACAAAATTTTCGCTATGAAACACAAGTTTTGTATTTTTTATGCAGTCAAGGATGTTGGAGATATACACTTGGGGCTTGCTTTTATAGGGGGTTTGACCACATGCGGGGTTGGAGGGCCCTACAACTCACTCAAGGGAACTTTTGAACCAAGGAAAATCAAGAAGTCATGGAAGGACAAATCTTCAAGCAGGGAGAAAGAAAAGCATGTCTCAAAGGCAAATGGACCAATTCAAGGGAGTCATTGGATGGTTAAAGAGCAAAGTTGTGGAAGATTCCAAGTCAAGTAAAGCAAAGAATGGACCAAAGGAGGAAATTTCCACCAACAAATCATCTCAATCCAAGCAAGCAATCATTCAAAGCATGTCAAAGGCCAAGTCTTGTGCAAGTTTCATCACCAAGCAAGGACAGCCATCCCCTTCTACTAGCCATTGGAGGACATCAAGGGCATATTGGAGGAACATTGAGTCATAAAACGGTTTCTAAATTTTTCCAAGCATCTTCAAGAAAACTTCAAGTGGAACATTGCATCTCCTAGGCCCATTATCCACCTTCTATGTTTGACATCACTTTATTTATGGTGATATTATGAACCATTTTTTTAGCTTGGAAAGTCTGAAATTTCTGCTACCCAGAAGGTGCTATTAACCCAGTTAACTATTCTGATTACTTATACATAGCAAAATTAATTTATCAGCTAAAAGTTATGAATAAAAACAAGAACAGCACAATTCACCAAATAATATTTGCAGTAGAATACACGAGAAACCAATCACGCAAATATTTTGGTCAAACGTCCCTAGAAAAACCCTAATGTGGGGAAAACCAGTCTTCAATCTGAGGGTTTTATTATTGTTTTCAGCAAATCTACTATTGAGAAATTACATAAACTACTCCGACAAAACTCCAACAAACTTATCTTCACCACTATTGATCAAATCTAACTAGGAAAATTACACAAGTTATTGGAATGATCCATTGAGGGGCTTGTTGAACTAAGGCTTTTGAAACCTGATTTTCAGACAAACTCTTGTCAAGGGCTCATCAAAAAGGATTAAATCTCTCTAGTCTCATAGTTGATCCATTGGTCGGAGGTGTTCCATTGAAGGAACCGCTCCTAGTTGAATTTTGGCTCTAGAAGAAAGTCTTAGGCAAGAGTGGAGGCAATTATTGCATGCACTCCAAATTCACGCCTTGCCCAAATAAAACAGTCAAGGGTTGATTTAGGGAGGGTTGTGATCGCAATCTGGCACAAAAGAGTAACTGGTGTGGTAAAAGGTAAGCCATATTTTCATTTATCACAACAAGAAAAACTCACAAAATTTGAAACTTTTCAATTTCTATTTTATATATATTTAAAAAACAAGGGTTCAGAAAATTGAATTAAAAACAAAAATAAATCACTAGCTTGTGCTTAATTTCTTCATTTTCAGTTAGTTTGACACTTGAGCTTTCCTACATTTGCCATAATCAATCGACCCAATAAAAGTAGCGGAGTTGTTGTTAAATTTCTAATACCAACCAAATTTATTTTCTCGCAGAAATTTAATTTATCCCCAGTTTACTATTTATTTACCCAAATAATAATTTGTAGTATTCCCCATTAGCAGCAGCTAATTGGCAACATTAATTTTTTCAAATTTGCCTTCCTAATGTTAGTCAGTTAATAAAGGGGGTGATGGGACCCATAACCCACACTTAGGAGATAATAATTCCCTGAAGTGACTTAGGCCAATTTAGTTGGCAGCGTGGGGCCCAGGAGAGCCAAGTGATGTCAATAGGTACAAGGGCAAAGGCTGGCCAGCAAAACAGAAAGGCGATGTGGGCCAGTCTAATGATCACCTCACAAAGAGATACCACAGTTGGTAGGGACAACGTGGCCAAGGAGGGACAGCGCAGTTGAGTGGGACCCAAGGGGGAGCTAGGCTCTCAAGCATAAAAGGGAGAGGTGGCTCACCATTCATTCATTCTATTATGCATCTTCTGTTTTTCTGTCTTTAGACATTGAGCACACTTTTGTTGTTTAGCGAAGTCTGCAAGTGTTGTTTAGCACACGGGTGTCTCCGAGCGGAGATCCCAACCTCAGCCTTGTGGACTTCGAGAGCCCGCTCAGGTGAGGAGATCCACCATTTTTTTCAAGGCATAGCACTCAGCACTCAGCACTCTTCAACCAGGAGCATTCACTAAGGCAGTACAGTCACACTTGGGGATTACGCAATCTTGAGAGGAGGCAGCACCGGGAGAGAAGGGAGATCAGGGATTTCAGCCCGGGAGTATTGCGAAGGGATCAGCCCTTCACAAATCATCTTTTGCAATAAGAGGAGGCCATCATTTGCAGTCTATCAGTTCAGGGCCAGTGTACTCACCTGGTGTGCGTGATTTTCCAAGGGAGGTCAAATCCTGGGGTCAGCAATTCCGGAATTCCTTCCTGGGTTTTTCCGAGTTATTGGAGGACAGCTTATATCCCGAGTTTCACATTTTTCTGAGCAAGGGAACCCCAAAGAGCAGCTCCATTCCAACAGTAGCAGCAATTCCAGGCCCCGACAGTAGTAGCAGCAATAGTTTCAGGAGTTATGCAGTCATAGAGAGAGCAGCCATTCAGTGGGAGATTCTGCGAGTATTTCCAGCTTGCCTTGAGCAAGCCAAGGTGCCATCATTCTGATCACCTTTGTACCCATTGTTATCTTTCAGATTATAATAAAATGGCTCAGCATTTCTCCATATTTGCAGTGTTTTCATGATGTCTCTCTATTTGTTGTAGTTATTTGTTCATGTTACTTTATATTCTTGTTTGTTTCCTATTCGGAATATTACAATGGTATTAGAGCTCATAGACTTGGCTCAGCCTGTGGAGCAGATCAATGTATGACGCCGAGAGGAAAACCATATATCACTTACTGGGGAAGGAGGTACAAGAGCCGAGAGCGGAGACTCAAGGCCACTTTTGGAGAAGGGGACTGCGTTCCAGTGGTGGACGCAGAGGAGGAAAAACCTATGGCAGAGGAAAGAGATGAAGGGAAGGAGTTCGGGAATCTCCTCCTGAAATTTGTGCAGGAGCTCTCAAGGAGGATAGAGGAGATGGGTTTTCACATCGGTGAGGGTTCTGGCACTTCTCATCATGCTCAGGAGCAAATCACAGCATAGTAGGTAGTACCGCTCACTCCCCCACGTTCCACGATGCCCACATTTCTGACTTCAGGCACCGAGACAGGAGGACCTCTAGAGTCGGAGGTGGTTCATTTAGGGGATTATTTTGCAAATTATCAGTCCTATGGGCGAGAGTTTGGTGAAGCTCTCACTTTCCATGATTTTTGCCAGCTCAAGAAGGACAATAAATCCCACAACCAGAACAGAGGTGGTGGGTACACGCAGGGAGGTGAGCTGCAACGTACTGTGGGCAGGTTTTTCTTGCCAACATTTGACGGGTCCTCTAAATGCTCAGCAAAATCTTGGGTGGAGAAGTTGGACATTTATTTCCAACTTAATCAGATGGCAGAGGGAGAGGCCATCAAGGTGGCAACACTGCACGTTGAGGGAGAGGCCCGTGACTAGTGGTTCCATGGGATGGCCACGTTGGGTCACTCGACAGTGACAGTGTATGCAGAGTTTACACGAAGGTTGGTGGAGCGGTTTGACCAGAAATATCCGGAAGAGCATTTTGTTGAGCTAACCAAGCTCAAGCAGACCGAGAACCCGCAAACTTACATTTCCGAGTTCTTGAGGCTCTCAATGATGGTGCCCGACTTATCCTCAGTTAGGAGGATTTACATATTCATTAACGGGTTGGCAAAACCTCTACATGGGCTAGTCAGATCCACAAAACCTACTACACTTTAGGATGCAGTCGAGAGGACCAAAGATTTGCAGGATGCTTTGCCCAGGACCAGAGCTCCGTTCCCTTAGAGACCGGCATTTCAGCGGAAGGAGAAGGACACGAGAGTTCCACCTCCAAAGGGGAACCAAGGCCGAGGGCCTTTGGACGATGATACCCGGAGAGACTTGAGACAGAGGAAGCTATGCTTCACATGCCAGGAGCCATGGGCATCAGGTCATCGATGTGCCGCAGGGAAGGTACATTACATAGAAGTCTTCTCCGACAGTAAGGGGGAAGAAGATGCTTATGAGGAGATAGAGGTAGAGGCCAGCGTTGTAGTGCGGAGAGGGGATCATCCACCACCTCCTCCCCCATGAGTAGGAGGAGCAGCGTTTGCACCCACAGGAGGAGTCCTTGCATCTTTGTGAGGGGTTCTGAAGTATTTGACACTACGTGTCTGCGGCACCATTCAGGGACATCGTGTTTCGGTTCTAGTCGACAGTGGGACCACTCACAACTTTATCGATGCCCAGCTAGTAGAGAAGAGAGGCATACAGACGAAGAGCTTTGATGGCTTCTCAGTAAACGTACCGAGTGCCAGAACTATGCAGTGTGCCAGATACGTTCCAACATTAGTGGTGACCATGGGAACTTATACGATGACAGATCATTTTTTTGTGGTTGACATTCCAGACACCAACGTGGTGCTGGGAGTGCAGTGGTTGATCACGTTGGGGAAGGTCACCACAGACTGGGAGACTTTGGAGATGGAGTGGACGAATAAGAAGAGTGGTAAGCATGTGATGATCCGAGGCATGCACACGTATTCTCCACAAACAGTTTTAGTACACCAGATGGAGGCAGACTTCTGAAAGGGAGATATAGAGTGGGCAGTGGAGCTGCATATTTCAGAGGCAGGGGCCACAGGGCAGGCAGTTCACCCAGATGTGCAGTCAATCTTGGACAGGTATGCTACGGTTTTTGGGGATATACCTTCAGGACAGCCACCGGATCAGGGATTTGAGCACACCATTGAGCTTGAGCAGGGTATTAAGGTTGTGATTACCACACCCTATAGGCATCCCAAAGCCTACAGGGATGAGATTGAGAGAGCCATTCACAAGCACTTAGCACTGGGACACATTCGGACCAGTACTAGCCCATTTGTTTCTTTTGATGTATTGGTGAAGAAGAAGGATGGCACACTAAGGATGTGCATCGATTACCGGGCTCTCAACAAGAAAACGATGAAGAACTGGTACCCCATTCCGTGGATTGACGAGTTGATGGCTGAGCTGAGGGGATCGAAATTATTCTCCAAGATTGAACTGAGGTAGGGCCACCATCAGATCCGAGTGAGGGACTAGGATGTCTCCAAGACAACCTTCAGGTGTCATTACAGCTATTTTGAGTTTTTGTTGATGCCCTTCGGGCTAACCAATGCACCGGCCACCTTCCAGTCTTGTATGAACCACATCTTCTGTGGTCAGTTGAGGAAGTTTGTGCTGGTATTCTTCGATGATATCCTTATATACAGCTGCACTTGGGAGGATCACTTGCAACACATTGAGGTTGTACTGCATATCTTGGAAGAGCAGCATTTCTATGCTAAGCTCTCCAAGTGCGAGTTTGGGTTGACAGAGATGCTCTATTTGGGACATATAATTGGTGTGGATGGAGTGAGAGTCTACGAGAAGATGATCTGGGCCATCCGGGAATGGTCGAAGCCTGTCAAAGGCTCTCTGCACCTATTATCGAAAGTTCGTCAAGGGGTTTTCCCAACTTGTTGCACCCCTCACAGACCTCCCCAAAAAGGGGGCATTCAATGGGATGAACAGAGCGCAGAGAGCCTTTGACAGGCTCAAGGAAGTGATGAGTAGCTGCCTAGTATTTGGCTTTGCCAGATTTCACGCAGCCCTTCATCTTGGAGTGTGATGCTTCAGGAGAGGGAGTGGGCGCAGTTTTGATGCAAGGAGGCCACCCCATAGCTTTCGAGAGCAGAAAGTTATTGCCACATGAGAGGCTATATCCCATATACGACAAGGAGATGCTGGCCATTGTGCATGCACTGCCCAAGTTCCGACAGTACTTGGTGGGCAACACGTTTCAGGTGAGTACTGACCACAATAGCCTCCGATTTTTCCTAGAGCAAAAGCAGTTGCAGGAGAGGCAGCAGAAGTGGGTTAGTAAGATCCAGGCATATGCCTTTGACATTGAGCATGTCAAAGGGAAGAAAGATGCTCTATCTCACAGACCAGCAGCATTGTATTTGATGAGCATAGACACGGACTGGAGGGCTCAAATACTAGTGGAGTACTCCAAGGATTGTTTTGCCTGTGAGGTGTTGCATGGCCAGGTCACAGATGATAGGTACAGGGTGATGGAAGAGGATATTTACTTCAAGGACAGGATCTTCTTGACTGAGGGTTCTTAGCTCAAGGAGAAGATACTGCGTACCTCCCATGACTCACCATTATCGGGTCATCAGGGATTCACGAAGACCTACCTACAGGGCCATCAGGGAGAGGTTCTCTTGGAGAGGCCTCAAGGAGGATGTACTCTGTCATGTCAGGGAGTGTGAGGTATGTCAAAGGAACAAGGGGGAGATGAGCCACCCAGCCAAATTACTACAGTCGCTTCCCATTCCAGAAGTAAAGTGGGAAAGCATTTCGATGGACTTCATCACTGGGTTGCCCACGAAGCAGGGCAAGGACTGCATCTTTGTAGTTGTTGATCAACTGACGAAGTATGCTCACTTTTTTGCCATATCCGCACGGTACACAGCGACACAGGTGGCGAAGTTGTTCTTCTGGGATGTTTTCAGATTGCATGGTCTCCCGAAGAACATAGTCAGTGACAGGGATAGCCGTTTCATGAGCGGGTTTTGGCAGGAGCTCTTTCGTTTGGTGGGTACAAAGTTGACTCTGAGTACCAGTTATCATCCTCAGACGGATGGGCAGACAGAGATAGTGAACAAGTGGCTAGAAGGCTACTTGCAAAACTATGTCACAGGGCAGCAGAAGGCGTGGTTGTGTTGGCTGCATTTGGGAGAATACTGCTACAACACCACTTTCCACATGTCTATTGGTATGTCTCCGTTTTATGCTTTGTATGGATACCATGCTCTAACTTTTGTTGATGTTATGTTTGGAGCTAGCAAGGCCCCAGGGCCAAGGATTGGATCCAAGAGAGTCAAGATATACTCCGGGCTCTTTATTAAGCATAACTCAGGCACAGCACAAAACCAGCAGAAGTTGTATACCGAGAGGGGACGGGTAGAGAGGCAGTCTGAGGTATGGGACTTGGTCTACCTACGACTTCAGCCATACCAGCAATCCACGCTGAAACAGAATGGGGTCGATAAGATCAAGCCCCGCTTCTATGGGCCTTACAGGGTGATCTGCAGGATAGGGGAGGTTGCGTATGAGTTGGAGCTACCCACAGGTAGCAGGATCCACAACATCTTCCATGTATCATGCCTGAAAAAGGCATTGGGGCAGCAGATGACTGCAATAGAGGAGCTTCCGCCTACAAATGATGAGGGGCATTTGGTGTTACAATCAGAAGCCATCATAGACACCAAGGAGAGACAGCTACAGAGCAGGGCAGTTAGAGAGTACTTGGTGAGGTGGAGGAATTTGCCAGCCAAGGATGCCAATTGGGAGAGTGAGAAGATTTTGCAGCATCCATCTTTGCAGTTGCTTGAGGACAAGCAACATTTTGGCGAGAAGGACTGTAATATTCCCAATTAGCAGCTGCTAATTGGCAATATTAATTTTGTTCAGATTTTGCCTTCCTAATGTTAGTCAGTTAATAAAAGGGATAATGGGACCCATAACCCACACTTAGGAGATAATAATTCCCTAAAGTCACTTAGGCAAATTTAGTTGGCAGCGTGGGGCCCAGGAGAGCAAAGTGACAACACAAGGAAAGGGGCAGCGTGGAGGCAGCGTGGGTCAGGCAGCACAGTGGTAGAGTGGGCCAGGACAGCACAGTGGCAGGGACAGCGTGGCCAAGGAGGGGCAGCGCAGTTGAGTGGGACCCAAGGGGGAGCTGGGCTCTCAAGCATAAAAGAGAGAGGAGGCTCACCATTCAATCATTCTATTATGCATCTTCTGATTTTCTGTCTTTAGACATTGAGCACACTTTTGCTGTTTAGCGAAGTCTGTAAGTGCTATTCAACACACAGGGGTCTTCGAGCAAATATCCCAACCTCAGCCCCGGGGGACTTCGAGTACCCACTCAGGTGAGGAGATCCACCATTGTTTTTCAGGGCATAGCACTCAGCACTCTTCAGCCAGGAGCACGCAGTCACACTTGGGGATTACGCAGTCTTGAGAGGAAGCAGCACTGGGAGAGAAGGGAGATCAGGGATTTATGCCCGGGAGTATTGTGAAGGGATCAGCCCTTCACAAATCATCTTTTGCAGTAGGAGGAGGCCATCAATTGTAGACTATCAGTTCAATGCCAGCGTACTCACTTGGAGTGTGTGATTTTCCAAGGAAGGTCAAATTTCGGGGTCAGCCATTCTGAAATTCCTTCCTGGGTTTTTCCAGGTTATTGGAGGAGAGCTTATATCCCGAGTTTCACATTTTTCTGAGCAGGGAAACAGCCCCAAAGAGTAGCTCCATTCCAGCAGTAGCAGAAGCAGCAGTTTAAGGAGTTGCGCAGTCATGAGAGAGCATCCATTCAATGGGAGATTTTGAGAGTATTTCCAGCGTGCCTTGAGCAAGCCAAGGTGCCATCATTCTGATCACCTTTGTACCCATTGTTATCTTTCATATTATAATAAATGGCTCAGCATTTCTCCATATTTGCAGTGTTTTCATGATGTCTCTCTATTTGTTGAAGTTATTTATTTATGTCGTTTAATATTGATGTCTATTTCCTATTCGGAATATTACATAATTGAATCACCAAAAAATAAAATCACTAGTATCTTTAACTTCTAGAATTAAAAATATGCAACAAAAATAAACTAGAGAGATCAATCACACACTGTAAAATTAATTTACGGTTTACCTACAAACAATTCTCCGTCACTTCATGTTACACAGTAATTTGTCACCGTCCCTACCATTCCCCGCCCCGCACAATGGAGGACCCATTATGTGACCTGTGAACACTGTCATGCCTTGAAAACATCATCAATGCATCCCTCTGAGTATGAGCTTCATTTCCCCTTGAGACATCTCCTTGCAAAACTCATGAAAAACAGCTCTTTTTGCATTGGCGCGGGTAGATAGTTTAGTGCTCGCGCCAATCAAGGAAATCCTGTAAAGAGGTCGCGCCACTTGGCGCTCTGTCATAGAGCAGAAATCGTGCCACCCATTTTAAGGACTATTTTTTAAATATGGATGGCGGAAGTTGAGTTCAAACAAACTCACAAACCACTGCCTATCTTGAGTTGGGAGGTTTGGTTGCGGGAGTTCTATGGAAGGGAATTGGTTTTGCCACCTCCCATGGAACCTTCCTTGTTGATAGGGCCAATCCCATAATAATAGGGATCCCAACTCCCTCCTTCCCCATCTATAAAAGCCTGCTCAGATCCATGGCAAGCTAGTCTTGAAGTGTTGAAGCTTTGCATCTCCCTATTCCCAAGTGCCTTTGTGTTGTAAAGAATCCCTTCTTTCCCTTAAGGCCCATTCAAGCGAGGAGACCATTGTTACGAGACTCTGGAGAGGTTTTCCCTTTCCTTGGCGAGCTTTGCGAGACGTGGACGGCCGGAGACCCGTTCGAAGGAAGCTGCGACGTCAGAACTTGGTTGTAACTTCTATTCGTTTATTACTTAATAGATGACTATGATTATGGTTCCACTCCGTTTTCCATCATGTTAATGCGAGTAATATCTTTTCTGACCGATGTTTAGTTACGTATGCTGGTTCCTATGCTTGTATCTGTTCGTTTCTTCTATGTGCGGGTGTTCATCCGCGGAGATCGTGGAAGGATTGTGATCTGCCAGGGCTGAAGGACGGGGACACTTCTTCTTCAGATCATAGCGTTGGAATCCAGGTAGGCTTCTATCCCAAGTCTTTCATTCGTAATTAGGAGCTTGCGTCATAGCATTGTTTGTTTGTTGCTAGACCCCTGCTGGGCTAGTAGGGATCGCCTCTGTCCGCAGAGGGGATTTACCTCCTCAACACTTCATTATCTAGAAAATCTGGCTTTTTTGACACACAGAGATGTAAGGAAAAATACAATATGGAACGTGCAATAGAGCTCCCTTAGAATGAATTCAGCCCAAGAAAATCGTCCTCAAGGAAATCTACCTCCAAATGAAATCGCTCTGAAGAAAACAGCCTCCAACAATCAGATTTGCACCCTCCAGCAACTCGATCTACACCCTGCCACTAATGCACACTAAAGAGACCCTAGCACTCCAGCAACCCAGCCTCCTCTAGACAAACACAATCTCCTTTCAGGAACTCAACCCTCCAATCTTCTCCAACTAGATCCTCCTCGATTCGCTCAAACCCACTTGCACTTCTTCCTTCTCTACGCACTAGTCACTAGGCCACTTGTGCTCTTGATTGTGTCTTCACCTCCATCACTAGCCTCCATTCATAATCTTCAATGAGTCCAAATCTCCAACCCCAATCTCCTCTATCTTCCTTCTAGAAACATCTTAAAGAATCCTTCAAGAAAAATCTTGAATCTTCCTTCTAGAAACATCTAGAAGATCAATGGTAGATATTACTTCTAAGTCACTTAAATAATTAAATTATTTATCCTTAGAAAATAACCAATAGCCCACAATAATTAATTGACCTTAATTATTATACTTTTCCTAAGTTAAACTTAGGAAATAAGACATAAATTACTAGAAGAGGTAAATAATGTCTTCCACGTGCTAAGACACCAAGCAATTGTAGAAGACCTTTTGATGCTACTCACATGGCTTAACATATGTTTTGCAGTGAACCAGTTAGTCAACACACGGCTTAACATATGTTTTGCAATGAACCAGTTGAGCCAATTCATGATGGATCCTACCAAAGTTCACTGGGCTTCTGCGAAGCATGTTTTGAGATATCTCATAAGCACAGCAAATTATGCATTATGGTACAGACAGGTTGATGGAGTGAGGCTTGAGTACATGGCTGCCAAGCGATGGAGCCCACTATGGCTGCCAAGCGATGGAGATCATAGTTGCATTAAGCTCTCTGAGAATCCAGTGTTTCAGAGCCTAAGAACACTTCAGGTTGGTGCTAGGGCAACAGATTGATGCTAGCAAGGCGTTTGAGCATCCTTTTGAGTTGGGGCTAATAAAACCAACCTATTGGAGCATTCTTTCTGTTGGAGCTAAAAAAACCAGGGGGGTTGGAGCCTCCTCCTAGTTGTTGTTGGAGAATATCATAAATTAGAGCTTCCTATTGATGTAATCTTTAAGACAAATATTAAAAAGTGCTCGGTGGTTTTTCTCGCGGAAGGGTTTCCACGTAAAAATCTTGTGTATTGTCTATGATGCTATGCATTGTTGAATGGTGTTGTTAGTTGTTTATTGTTTACATGATATGATTAATATTGTTAAAAATGCCCAATGTTGATTCACGCCCCTCTTAGTATTGACAAATATTCCAACAATTGGTATCATACTAGGTTCCCTCACCCGCAGCCTAATAGCTGGAAGGCAGATCTCAAGAGAGTGGAGATGGGAAAGTCAAGGAAGCATGCATCCAAATGATCAAAGGAAGTTTCTGGTATTGCACTGGTTTCAGAATTTGTTACAGCTAATGAGGAGAAATAGGTTGGTCTAGTACCTTTGTTCAATAAAACAAGCTATGAATTTTGGAAAGGTAGAAAGGAAGCCTATTTGGGAGCTCTTGGATATGATGTATGGCATTCAGTTATTTCTGGAAACACATCTACAATTGAATCAATAAGGTACAATGCAAAAGCAATCAATGTCATTCTAAGCGCTTTGTCAAATTTTGTGAAAACCAAAGTGGGTCAATGTTCATGATCCAAATATCTTTCGGAGAAGCCTCAAAATCTTTACCTAAAGAAGCATGCATGTCAAGATGGGGATGACAATGATGATCGTAATTCAAATAGAGCAAATACTCAAATGAAAGACTCTGATGTCGATGAAGAAGAAGCAAAAGTGGACATGGAAAGAGGAAGCAGAAGTTACTATCCACCAAAATTTATGCGAGTCCTTGGGCCTTAGCAATCAATTAATTTATCCCAATGTGGAAAAAGTCCCCAAAAAGTCGCGATTAAATCGACAAAATTCGATTTTTTGGATGGCCAACTTTTTGGTGATTTTTTCCCAGTTGAAAAAGTCGGGGATTAAATCAGGAGTTTTTCCAAAAAATCACGAGTGAAGTAGTTTCTTTAATGATTTTTTTTGGAAAAAATCGGGATTTTTTATCCAAAAATGAATATTTTTGTATTTTTTTTAATTTTGCCAACTTTTTCAAAAAACTCCCGACTTTATCGAGTTTTTCAACTTTTGGACCCTTGTCGATTTAATCCCGACTTCAACTTTTTCCACATTGATTTATCCACTTCACATCTCAATTCTTTTAATTTATATGGTAAATTGAATCTTAATTTATAGCTACTATATATATATATATATTATAATTTTCTTTTACCTTAAAAAATGTTCGTAATTTTATTAATAAAAACAAAATTACAATATATCAAAACGAATTTTGTTATTTTGATTAATTGAGCCAACATCAAAATGTTTACACTCATTTACAGACACTACAACATCTCTCCCATATTGAGCTCTATATTACTTTTAAGTTTTAACCTTTTATTTTTTGTTAATTAAACCAACATGTAAATGTTAAATGTCGACAAAAATTTAAACCACTACAACATCACCGTCGTACTATCCCCTACAGATATCCCCTATATTGGGTTGTAGAGCACCTCTCGACACAACCAAATCGTCTTGCTTACAAGATGTTATTGGTACAATGATTTCATCTCAGGGACTTGTTATGGATCTATATCTATGCTACTAAGGTTTTTCGTTGGGTATACATGTTGTGTTGAGATTTTGTGTATTTGGGTAGCATCAGTTGTGCTCTAGGTCCCAAATTTTGAGGAAGGACTAGAGTTCACGTGATCTACAAGACCCAGAAATGTATTTGGGAAATTTCATCTGGTTTAGGAGATATTAAATTAATTAATTATTTTAATGTATTTCCTAAGTTAAAACTTAGGAAAATAAAATAATTAAAGTGAATTTAATTAAACATGTGATGAAATTGTCTTAAGTCACACGGATCAAGCTTTCTTTTAATCTTAGCCATTGATTAAAGATTTAATCTTGGTCGTTGATTTGTCAACAAGAAAAGCATAAAGGAAAGGCTTGGGGTCGTTTGTAAGACACACAAAGGTAGAGCACTGAAGCGAAGTTGAGATTCTCGAGTGAGGTTGCTGAAAATTCTCAAGTGTTTCAGTTGTAGAGAGGGGAATTTAGACCAAGGGGATGATCTGATCCCGGGGTCTAAAATACACAAGAAGCAGAGAAGAGATCAGGAAAGACAGCGCAGAGGAAGTCAGCAGCAGCAGTAGCAGACGGCAGCGGCAGCAGCAGTAGACGGCAGCGGCAAGGACAGCATGATTTTCAGGAAACCCTTCAGGGGTTACGCAGAGACCCTTAGGGGCAGCGTAGTGACTACGTCACCCAATCTGGGGTAACGCAGTCCCTTCCAGTGACAACGTTGAGCATTTGGAGGCCTTCAGAGGCTGACGCAATGTCTTTCAGGGGCAGATCTGGGGTTTCTAGGCCTAGATCTGGCTGAGTTCTGTAAATCCCGTTTGAGGGTGTGGATCGGTCAATATTGTTGGTCTTAGATCAGCTAGGTGCTGCGAATCTAGAGTTTTCTCTGTAGGGTTTTCCAGATCTGGAACCCAGAGTTGTGTATTCAGAAATATTCTTAATAATAGAGCCCTCCAGTAGCGAGAGACCGGTTGGGTCTGAAGCCGACCAGTGTGATTCAGATCTGAATCTATCAAATCCAGAAAAGTTGCAGAAAATTCAAAAGAGCTAGTGGGGTTAAACTTCTGTAGTTTTCATATTTTTAACCTTAGCACAAGTGACAAAGTTTGGGAAGAGATCAGCTTCTCAAAGAGTTTCTTGCCAAAGGAAACTTGCAGTTTGGTCAGAGGATCAAACAAGAAGCTGAATCATAGTTGATTTGGTAGATTTCCAAGGAGGGAAATCAAGTGTCAGAGGGAGCAGAGGGTGCCCAGTTCGTAAAGGACCCTAGATCCAAGATCTCTAGCGTAGAGATGAGGAGCTCCGACACATTCTGAGCAGATGGCTCCTCATGGACTACATGATCAGGATAGGCTAGAGGACCTCTCAAATTTTTTGGTGTGGAAAGCTAGAATCTTGATTGTCATTGAGGCATATGATCTAAGAGACCATGCAAAGCAAACCCTGGCCACACCGACAGCTGCAGATCTCCTACGGAAGCATAGAGAAGCTGTTGGGCATGCCAAGCAGTTGATAATGGACAGTGTCAAGGACCATATTGTACCACACATAGCTGAGAAGAAGACAACTAATGAGATGTGGAAGGCCTTGACTTCCCTATATGAGGGAAAATCAGTCCAAAGAAAGATGATGCTGGAGGGCCAAATGAGGTCATTCATGATAACCAAGGGAGAAGACATCGAGCATTTCCTCTTCAGATTGCATTCAATCAGGGATCAACTAACTGCAATGGGTGCAACCATAGATGATGCAGTAATAGTCAGGACTGCCCTCAATGCAGTCGCGAATGAATGGAAAACCTTTGTCCAAAGTCTCTTGGGCAGAGCGGTCCTCCCAGATTGGGATAGCGTGTGGTCGATCCTGCGGCAAGAAGAACTACGAAGGTTCACCAAGAAGCAGCGCAGCCCTGCATTGGGCAAGGTTAAGAAGAAAGAGGAGGAAGATGCAGCCTTGGCATCGAAGAAGCAGCCGAAGAAGAAGAAGGATCTTTCTAAGATCAAGTGCTTCCAGTGTGGCGAAATGGGACATTTTGCCAGCCATTGTCCAGAAAAGAAGAAGGACAAGGAAGCATTTTCTTCCAAAGCAGCGGTGGCAGATGATGGGTCAGGAGATGATGTAGCCATGAGTGCTCATGAACCTCGAAAGTGGGTGACATGGATATAGAGGATCTACAAAATATGAGGCGAGATCCTTGAGCAGCTCATCTCTTGGATCACAAGCGAGCTACAGCAGCCTTAAGATAGTAGCGGGACAAGTGGAGCAGTGGGTGCATAGATCACAGATGAGGCATAAGCAGAGGCAGATCTGGAGGCTGGGAGGAGCAGCGCAAAGCATAGCAGTAGCAGCAGAGAGGCTAATGTGACTTCAGCAGTGCAGTGTAGTACTGCTTACACAGTGCAGAGTTGTAGCAACGCAAAAGGCTTCAGAGGGACAACACAATGCAGCAGCAGCGTGATAGATTTCATCACAAGGAGCTGATGTGACTTCAATAGTGCAGAGGGAGTCTGATTACGGGGGCAGAGTTGTAGCTGTGCATCATTCTTTAGATGCCAGCACAGATCTGTAGCCTATGGAGCTTCCGTGATGATGATGCAGCCCATCTGACTTGTCTGTCAAAGATTAGGCAGGAGATTCAGTTGTTTCTCTCAACAACTGAAGTTGCGATGCAGCAGATCAGCAGTGGCAATGCTATGAGTAGCACAGATGCAACATATTGAGAGGGAGCTGCAGTACAGTGGTTGCAGTGGCAGTGGCAGAGTCATGGGCAGCAGTACAGAATGGCAGCAATGGTGCAGAGTTGAGTGGCAGGAGGCCAAGCTTCAGCAGCACAGAACCAGTGCCAAAAATCATGTAATGCATGTGTGATGTATTGCTAGAGCACACCCTTGACGTTTAGAGGGAGTGTTGAGATTTTGTGTATTTGGGGTAGCATCAGTTGTGCTCTAGGTCTCAAATTTTGAGGAAGGACTAGAGTTCACCTGATCTACAAGACCCAGAAATGGATTTGGGAAATTTCATCTGTTTTCGAAGATATTAAATTAATTAATTAATTTAATGTATTTCCCAAGTTAAAACTTAGGAAAATAAAATAATTAAAGTGAATTTAATTAAACATGTGATCAAATTGTCTTAAGTCACACGAATCAAGCTTTCTTTTAATCTTAGCAATTGATTAAAGATTTAATCTTGGACGTTGATTTGTCAACGAGAAAAGTATAAAGGAAAGGCTTGGGGTCATTTGTAAGACACACAGAGACAGAGCACTGAAGCTAAGTTGAGATTCTAGGGCGGGGGTTGCTAAGAATTCTCAAGTGTTTCAGTTGCAGAGAGGGGAATTTAGACCAAGGGGATGATCTGATCCCGGGGTCTAGAATACACAAGAAGCAGAGAAGAGATCAGAAAAGACAGCACAGAGGAAGATAGCAGCAGCAAGGACAACATGATTTTCAGGAAACCCTTCAGGGGTTACGCAGAGACCCTTAGGGGTAGCGTAGTGACTGCGTCACCCAGTCTGGGGTAACGCGGTCCCTTCCAGTGACAGTGCTGAGCATTTGGAGGCCTTCAGAGGCTGACGCAGTGTCTTTCAGGGGCAGATCTGGGGTTTCTAGGCCTAGATCTGTCTAAGTTCTGTAAATCCCATTTGAGGGTGTGGATCAATCAGTATTGTTGGTCTTAGATCAGCCATGTGCTACAGATCTAGAGTTTTCTCTGTAGGGTTTTCCAGATCTGGAACCCAGAGTTGTGTATTCAAAAATATTCTTAATAATAGAGCCCTCCAGCAGCCAGAGACCGGTTTTCCCACATTGGGTTTTTCCAGGGACGGTTTGTCCAGAAATAACTGTGTCACTTTGTCTATGTGTGCATATGCTTATTCTAGATCTGAATTGGTAGAGATTTGTTATGTGTTTTGCTTTGATGTTAACTTGAATTTATTCAGTTGATAACTTGTATAAGTAGGAGAAGCTTAACCGAATTAACAGAAATAATTTCTGCATAAGAATTAAGATTTAGAAATTTCTACATGTTGAACAGTAGTTGATTTGCTTGATGAGCAGAATTATTGTTAAGTATGAGAGAGGATTGTTGCTAGGGTTTGAAGGGCATGATAAGAGTATTAGAGTTTGTTGACCAGTACTATCAGGGTTTCACAGTGAGAAGTATTGTATTGCAGAGATCAGATTGGTTATTAACTATTGGACAGAAGCAAAGGCAGTGATAGTGCAATAATATATTGGTGGCAACGATAGTGTAGTGACAACAAGGATGTTAATTTTAAGAACTAGGTCCAAACTCCATGTTGCACTGCTCATATGACGATGGTCATATTTTTGTTGGATCCTCTTTCTGAGAGGTGCAAGATTGATCTAAAGATCTTGATCGAATGAGCATAACATTGATTTTGAATTTATTTTCCACATGTGCAAGATCAGCCAGATTTATCCCACATGCCTAAGAGATTCTGCAGAAATTCCAATTTTAGGAGGTCGTACAGCTGAGCACTAAAATGGAGGAATTATGGGTTGTTTGACCAAAGTCCTAGTTTGTTGCATTGACTTTTCTGAAGCTACATGTGTTGACTTTTATATGTTGTCCCTGGTTTGACTTGCGTTAACTTGTGATGAGTTGTCTTTGAGGGTTGTGGGTGTGACACATGCAAGTGTTGGCTCACTGAGAAAGACTTTGTTGGTTGAAGCATCCTGCTGACCGTCGGAACGCAACAATATCTCATATCTTTGTTGGACATAATGAATTGTAAATCTGATCTATATTTGGCTTGTCTTCTATTGATTTATTATTGTGTTCTATCAGTGTTTTACTTTCAAGTTTATGTGATTGTTATTTTGTATTGGGCCTAAGAAATATTGAAGTAAAAGTGCATTAAGCATAGAACACCATTGTTATCTAAATTTATCATGGTATCAGAGCTGAGGTGAAGACAATGTCCAAGAGTTCAAGCTGGTGTTAGAAGCTATCTCTGAAGGAAGAAATCCTATCAAGGACAAATGGCCTCCTCAACCTACAAAGGTTTCAAGGTTGATGATAAATTGATTGATAAGTCTGATTATCATGCATGGAAGATGTCCTTGGATTTGGCGCTAGAAGATGAAGATGTCATGGACTATGTACAGGGGAATATTCAGGAGCCTCCATCAAATGCAGTTGTTGCCACGAAGTCGAAGTATAGAAAAGGGGAAATCAAAGCAAAGATGATTATCCGAGATTCTATTCATAAGCACTTGGTTGCTTACATTTATGAGTTGAAGACATCTAAGCAGATGTATGATAAGCTGGTGAGCATGTTCAGGGCTAGCAATGCTAATCAAATCCTCTTCTTCAAGAATCAACTTAAGGATATCAAGAAGGGTAAGGATGAATCTATTCAATCCTATTTTTTGAGGCACAATGAAATCAGGAATAACCTCCTAGCTATTGGGGAAGCAATATCTGATCGAGAGATGGTTCTTATTGCATTTGGAGGTCTCACCCGTGATTAACATGTATTCAATACCACTATTCTCAATAATAATGTGATTCCTGATTTTGATGATATTGACGAGATGCACTCAAGAGGAAACAAGAATGATGGAGTATGCCTCTAATGGTAATGGAAGTGGCCCTACTGCCTTCGCCGCTCATGCAAAGAAGAAGAACCATGGTGGCCCAAGAAATCAAAACCATGGTATAGCGGGGCCCAAAGGAAGGGAAGATGTTACACTTGTAACAAGACTAGTCACTATGCAAGAGAGTGCCCTAATAGAAGGGACTCTCCCGGGGATGATAACAACAACAACTTGAGAAGGAATGGCATGAACAATAGGTTCCAAGGAAAAAGGAAGGCTCCCTCTGATCATAATGGAAATGGGCAACCTTTCAAGAGGTCAAGAAATTCTAGGTACGATGAGTCTAATGTTGTTGATAATAAGAGAAATGATTTTATTCTTATATCTGCACTCTCTGTTGCATCTCCACCCGACACCTTGGATGCCTGGTTAATTGATAGTGGTGCTTCAAGGCACCTCACTGGTTATAAAGAAGCACTTTCTGATTTGGTTGAGAAGGATACTAATCTGGAAATTATCCTTGGAGATAATGCCACCTATCCCGTGAAAGGGACAGGGACTGTGACCCTCCATTTATCTGAAGGTCAAGTCATCCGATTACAAGATGTGTTGTATATACCTGATTTGAAAAAGAACCTTGTGTCCATTTCGGCAATGGAAGACAAAGGGTTCAAGGTGGCATTCGTTGATGGAAAGGTACTTATCTGGAAGAAGAACTTCAAGGAAGCTCTTTCTATTGGTTTTAGAGTTGATACACTCTACCAAGTTGGAGGAAGTGCATTGGGGGCTATGACATGTGATACAACTCTTCAAACAGAGTTTTGGCACCAAAGGTTTGCACACCTTCATTACAAAGCCCTTCCCGAAGCAAGGAAGGTGGTGACAGGGATGCCCGAATTCAGAGATGATCATGAAGGTATATCTCAGGGTTGTGCCGAAGGGAAGCATACAAGGGGACCATTTCCCTCAAGTGTCACAAAAACAACTGATATCTTGCAATTGATACATTCTGACTTATCTAGTATGCTACCTGTGACATCCTTGGGAGGATGTTCCTATTACATGACTGTTACAGATGACTTCTCCCGCAAGACCTGGATATATTTTTTGAAGGAGGAAAATCAAACCGAGAAGAAAATGAAAGTTTTGAGGACCGAGTATGAGTCAAATGAGTTTAATGACTTTTGTAGATAAGTTGGCATTAAGAGGGACCACAACTGCATACACTCCTGAGCAAAATGGTGTTGTTGAAAGAAAGAATATAAACATTTTGGACGATGCCCACTCCATCTTATGTGACCAAGGTCTTCTGAAGTTTCTATGGGGAGAAGCTGCAAAAACTGCTATGTATGTTCAAAATAGATGCCCGCATTCTGCTCTGGACTCCAAAACTCCCGAAGAAGTCTTCTCTGGTAAGAAACCCGATGTTTCTCGTTTTAGAGTTTTTGGTTGTCCTGTTTACTTTCATGTGCTGAAAGAAAAGAGAAGCAAGTTGGATGCTTCTGGAAAGAAGGGAATGTTTGTGGGCTACAATGAAAATTCGAAGGCATATAGAATCTATGTGCTAGGTCAAAGAGAAGGGAGATATGCCACAATGTCACCTCGATGAATATGTTGCCCTCAAGAAAGTAAGAAATCTTCCTAGCTCCAAGGAAGACAAAGAAGATGAAGAAGCAGGGAAGCTGGAAGAGCCGAAGGATGACCTGATGCCCGATGTTGAAGGACCCATGGATCCCATTGATCCACCTCCTTCAAATAAGAGAAGACCCTCATGACTTAGGGATACTCTCAAAGATGCCGAGAGACATATTGCCCCAAGGGGGGCATTCCGTGAAACCAAGAAGCTGAAGAGATACCAAGGGTATCTAGCAGCCATGAGTACGATAGTACAATCTGAGCCTGGAACATTTGAAGAAGTCGTAAAGAATCAAGTTTGGAAGGATGCTATGCACAAAGAATATGAGTCCATTATGAAGAATGATGTCTGGGAAGTGGTCCCAAGACAAGAGGACAAATTTGTTGTCACCTCGAAATGGCTCTATAAGATCAAGCATGGATCTGATAGAAGTGCTTAAAAGTACAAGGCAAGATTCGTTGCACGAGGCTTCTCTTAAAAAGAAGGCATAGATTATGAGGATATATCTGCACCTGTGGCCCGCTATACCACCATTCGATCTATTATTACCCTTGTTGCTACGCAAGGATGGGGTCTACATCAGATGGATGTGAAGACCGCTTTTTTGCATTGATCTATAAAGGAAGAGGTGTCTGTGGAGCAACCTCTGGGCTTCAAAGTCCGAGATAGATACACCCATGTATGCAGGTTGAAGAAAGCCCTCTATGGGTTGAAGGAAGCCCCCAGGGCTTGGTACGAGAGGATAGATAGCTACTTGATGAATTTGGGCTTCACTCAAAGTAATGTTGATCTGAACCTTTATTTTAAGGTTGATAGAGAAAGGCCTCTCATTTTGGTTCTTTATGTGGAAGATCTCTTCTTGACAGGTGATGACCCTCTCATTCATCACTGTAAGAGGGAGCTAGCTTCCAAGTTTGAGATGAAAGACCTAGGATTGATGCACTACTTCCTAGGCTTGGAGGTCTGGCAGAGGCCAGGCGAGATTTTCCTTTCTCAAGAAAAATATATCATGAAGTTGTTGGAGAGATTTGGTATGGTGGACTATAAGTCTGTGTCGACACTGATGGAACTCAACATTAAGAAGTTAAAGTTGAGTGGAAATGTTGACGGACCCTTGCTAGCAAATCCCACCGAGTATCGACAACTCGTGGGGGCCCTAATGTTCTTAGTGAACTCCCGTCCGAATGTATGTTTTGCAGTGAACACTTTGAGTCAACATATTGTTGAACCTCATCACATTCACTGGATTGGTGCCAAGAATCTATTGAGATATCTTCGGGGCACAATCAACCATGGGCTGAGATATACTATTGGGAGTTTGAGACTCCATGGATATACTGATGCTGATTGGGCTGGCAATGTGGTGGAACGCAAGAGCACATCTGGATGTTGCTTCACCTTGGGTTCTACTTTGATATCTTGGATGAGCAGGAAGCAAAAGTCGGTGGCTTTGAGCACCACTGAGGTCGAATACATTGCAGCGAGTATGGCTCGTTGTGAAGCTGCTTGGTTGCGAAAGCTCTTCAATGAGTTGTTCGAGCATGTGCTAGATACCACCGTTATCCTTTGTGATAACCAGAGTGGAATTCGTCTTTCTGAGTATCCTGTGTTCCACGATCGATCTAAGCATATTGATATCAAGTACCACTTTATCCAGGATATGGTACAGCGAGGCGTCGTAAGGCTCGATCATATAGGAGCTGACGAGCAGGTCACAAATATTCTCACGAAACCCCTAGGGAAGGTCAAGTTTCTAACCTTCTGTGAGAATCTTGGAATCGTGGAAAGACCCTATTCTGAGGGTCCTGCTTGAGTTGGACTATGAGCTCTGGGAGCTCCAGGGGGTTTAGGGTAGTTTCTTGGAGCTATAAGCACATACGGGGCTAGGCTTGTTGAGCCTTGTTGTGCTTCTGCCCCACTGTTATGATATTGAGTTGCTCCGCCTCTCTTTGATCTGTGCCCCGCACGCATCCTACCCATGGAGTTTCAGACTCATGGGAAGTACCTCTCATTTGGCCAATGAGGTGGGAAATGTGGATAGAGACCATAGCAAGACCGATGGACGCATCAGATATTGTCGTACTCTCTATGTCTAGGATAGCACGTGTCCAACACCTTGATCTAGGATCAAGTATGATGAGGTTTTATCCTCTGAACTGACTTCGGGTCAGTAAACTAACCTCAGGTTAGTATGAGACTCTTTTGAGTCCGAGAGAGGGTTTTACCTCTAAGCTGACTTCGGGTCAGCTGTGTGTCATGTCTTTGTGACTCACCTTTTGTTCTGAAATAAAGAGCCAGCAAAGCAAGTTACGGCAGGATGACACACGATGTTTGGTTTGGTACATGATGGATGGTATTTGTGGACAAATGGTGTTCTCTCTCATTGAGAGGGAGTGTTAATTTTGGGCAACTAGGTCCAATCTCCATGTTTCACTACTCATATGACGATGGTCATATTTTTGTTGGATTCCTCTTTTGGAGAGGTGCAAGATTGATCTAATGATCATCTTGATCAGATGAGCAGAACATTGATTTTGAATTTATTTTCCACATGTACAAGGTCGACCAAATTTATCCCACATGCCTAAGAGATATGTCACACATCCTCATTGATGGATATAAATTGGAGAGACTTGGAGGTCATTTTCCCATCATCTCATCACACATTCTCTCTTTGTGATATGATTGGTTCAATAGCCTTTGGAGGCCTTTTTTTCTCACACATGTGGAGCGAAGCTATTGTTTTCTGCGCTGATTTGTTTAGGGCTTTTCTACTGCAACATTGACCAGCATTGACCATGGTCAACCCTTGGTTGTTTGACCTCAATCTTCTGTAGAAATTCCAATTTTAGGAGGTCGTACAGCTAGGCACTAAAATCGAGGAATTCTGGGTTGTTTGACCGAAGCCCTAGTTTGCTGCGTTGACTTTTATGTGTTGTTCCTGGTTTGACTTGCGTTGACTTGTGATGGGCTGTCTTTGAGGGTTGTGGGTGTGACACATGAAAGTGTTGACTGACCAAGAAAGACTTCGCTGGTTGAAGCATCCTGTTGACTTTCGTAACACAACAATATCTCATATCTTTGCTGGACATAAGGAATTGTAAATCTGATCTATATTTCGCTTGTCTTCTATTGATCTATTATTGTGTTCTATCAGCATTTTACTTTCAAGTTTATGTGATTGCTATTTTGTATTGGGCCTAACAAAGATTGAAGTAAAAGTGCATCAAGCATAGAACACCATTGTTATCTAAATTTAACAAAGGATCAAGTACAATGGAAAATAATCTACAACAACAATTCTATCTTATCTTAAGGGTGGCAAGGTGGTGCAAAGCAGATATTGAAAAGCCTCCTTCAGGTTGGAGCCTGAGATAACACTTTACAGTGGCAGGGTGGTGCTACGAGCAGCAGATTGATGCTAGTAGGGTGTTGGAGCATCCTTTCAGTTGGAGTTGATAAAACCAGGGTGTTCGAGCATCCTTTCAGTTGGGGTTGATAAAACTAGGGGGTTGGATCCTCCTTCCAATTGTTGTTGGAGAACCTCGGAAGTTGGAGCTTCTTGTTGATGTAATATTTAAACTAATATTAAAAAACATTTGGTGGTTTCTCTCCCAAAAGGATTTCCACGTAAAAATATGTTGTGTAAAGTCTATGATGTTATGCATTATTGCATGGTGTCATTAACTGTTTATTGTTTACATGACATGATTAAAATTGTTAATACTTGTCCAATATTGATCACCCCCCCCCCAACAGTATTGGTAAATATTCCAACAGAGTGCTCCTCTAGGTAGGTGCCCTTTGACCCCTTCTTCCATAAAAAATGGCATAAAACCCATCATAATATCCTCTGAGGTGAAGTGCTCCTCAAAATAGGGACTTCCCACCTAGTTACATATGCAAACTAGTGATTGTAGTCCACATCCTCAAAAAAGCTATTGTTCCTCTAAATTAGCCATCAAATCTAGTAAAGAATGTGTCTTGGGCCCACATATCGCTTCTTCCAGAAGGGTGTTCTTCATATCTCCCTGTTTTGAGGTGTGGAGAGGGTTTTTAAGATATCCTCAAGACTAGCACTCCACCAAATATGCAGTGAATACCTTAAGTAATGTGTGATCTACCCCATAACTGTCTTCTAAAGCCAGTTAAATATATCATCTGCCTCCAAATATGTGAAATATTCAAAAAGGCCCCAATTTCACATGTGACATGGACATAGACCACGGGGCATCCTGAAACCACCCATCTCCACATGCTTGCCATAGCATCAAAACAACCTTTATGCCTTTCAGGAAGTAACAGTATGTAAGCAAATCACTAAGCCCCTATCAGAACATAATAAAAATTCCATAGCATGCATTATAATATTTTAGCACAGTAACACCACTAAAAATGTTGACAAATTTCTTAACCTCTCATAACAACAAAAACAAGTACTTTCCTTAATCAACTTTAAGAATAATACATGTGGAAAGGAAAAGAAATGTCCAAACCTGCTCACACTTGCCCAGATTCTCTGTCTCTCCATTATATCCCTATAATTTATAGCCAAGTAAAGTCAATTAATCATTAATGATAGAATAAATAAAGAACCAAATAGAAAATATTGTGGAAAATTGCAGAAGAAAGGATTATTTGTTGCTGCTTCTTTATAGGATTAAGTACAAAATCCCGGCAGTCAGATCTTTTATTGAGACAAGACTTAAAACCAAAAACATGCAATGTATCTAATCATGAGATAAACAGCACTGCATTAAATAAAAGGACTGTAACTACTTTTGTGAATGGTGCCTACCCTGAGCAGATCCATTTCTTCTTTTGTGGGGCAAAACTTTATGAGGTTTTCTACCTGATCAATATCTAGAACTGTGTCATCCAAAGCAAGTACTGCACTCTGTAACCATAGCACAAAACAATAATTAGCTAAATAGAAAGGGAAACGACATGCATATTGCTTTATGGATTTAGCCCTTACATATTTCACGAAGTCAACTCATTCACATAACCTACTTGGAATTCAGAACTTAGAAAATAATAGCCTGACAAGCTATATAGACAGTAAGGAACTACTAGATAGAAAGTTCCTATTCAAACAATTAAGATGTTCAAACTTCAAACATTCACCTCCCAGGTTGAGCAAAAATACATCGACATTGACAACTTATGAATTCAAGGTACCTGCAGATAATGTAAGTATGAAAGAAAATAATGCTACCATGGAAAATACAACCTGCAAATTCAGGTAAGAAATTTCTAAATTTTTGCAAATATTACAAGGTACATGTTTATGCTGCCAATAATCAACTGGCAACAATTTTCTTAATTGTAAGCTAAGAGAAGATCACTAAGTTAATATTCAGTTGCAACTGTTAGATATGAAAAGATCACCAAATTAACAAGCAAGCCATTATCAAACCCTAAATAAAAAATAATTGCAACATTTATCCAACGCAGTATTAAATAGCTTACCATTACATCTGGCATTGGCATTTTGACCTTAGTAAGCATAATTTCGCAGTTATGAGCCCTTTTTAAATCAATCTGCACACACCCGGTGTAGCAAACTTTCTTATAACCTTGGAATAATACAAATGCTTCAAACTGAAAATTTTATCCAGTCCCGTCAGACGACAAATACAAAGCAAAAAATTCAACCTGTATAAATGTTACAAAAGTCTCTTAAGTTAATGTGTTTGCATTTAAAGTTGTAGGACTCCCCTCCTTGTTTTTAGTTCAGAGGATTCTAACAAGTTCAAGTATCATCATCACATACATTTAAACAACTCATAACATCCAACTAGAAAGAAAAAAATAAAAAACATGTATGTATATTGAGTATGCATACGTGTTTATGGGAGCAGATCTGGGTATCCACCATAAGAGAAACAAGAAATAAGAAGTCTCCATAGGTATGACTATGAATGTTTTGGATCTTATTAATGAGGACATCTAATTTGATATGATTTACTAAAGCATCAATAACTGATAATCAGGCAAAAGCTAAAATTATTAAGAATGGAAAGGGAAAAAAATTAATTAGATAAAACAGACAAAGGAACAAGAAAAAGGAAGCAAATTGCATTATTACATAACTACACTCATCATAGTTCAGGCATGGACACATTACCAAATGCACTCTATCTGATTTAGCCCCCCTTGTTGTGCGACGTCCTCCTGGTCTTTCACCTGATCCACCATGACCAGAAGTTGGCATGGCAGCAGAAAACAGATTCTCAAGTTCTGACATGTCAAACTCTGGGGGCCTAACACATATTGACAAGACAATGCTTATTCAGAGAGAGAAAATCCAGAAAAATGTAAACTTATTCTCAAGATGGAAATACTCTGAATGAGAAAGGAACATAAGCAAAGTCTATGATTAGAAATGTACTTGATTGCTTCATCGTACATCTGAGCCTCTGCCCACAAGCTGCCCTTCACTGCCCTTGTTACTTTGATCCAGTGCAATGGCTTCAGTGATGCTCGTCTAGGTGTTGAAGGAGATGTAAATCCACCGCGGCTTACAAATCCTCGTCCTCTTCCCTGAGGAGGTGGTGGTGGAGGTGTACCATTTGGAACATTTCCACCTAGGGATGGCGGTGATGGGGGAACTCCATGGCCTCTTAAAGGTGGTGGTGGTGGAGGAATGTTACGTCCTCCAAAAGGAGGGGGTGGAGGAGGAGGGGCTCCCCGACTTGGCATAGATGGTGGCAAAGGTGGACCTGGGGAAAGGTTATGGATTCCACTGGCTCCAGGGTGTAAAGGAGGGGGTTGGGGGGGTGCAAGAGGTCCAGATCGAGGAAGGGGAGGAGGAGGAGGTGGGGAAGGTGCAAGAGGTCCAGATCGAGGAGGAGGAGGAGGTGGAGGTGGTGGGGAAGGTGCAAGAACCCTAGAACAAGGAGGGGGAGGAGGTGGAGGTGGAGCAGCACCACGAGGTCCAAAATAGGGTGGAGGAAGGGGAGCCCCTAAAGATGGAGATGGTGAGGAAGGTGGAGGGGGAGGCGGAGGTGGTGTAGGAACCCCAAAACGAGGAGGGGTTGGGGGAGGTGGAGGTGGAGGTGGAGGCGGAGGTAGTGTAGGAGCCCCAAAACGAGGGGTTGGGGGAAGTGGAGGGGAAGGTGGAGGTGGAGGCGGAGGTGGTGTAGGAGCCCCAGAACGAGGTGGGGTTCGGGGAGGTGGAGGCGGAGGCGGTGTAGGAGCCCCAGAACGAGGAGTTGGGGGAGGTGGAGGTGGGGGTGGTGTAGGAACCGCAAAACAAGGAGGGGTTGGGGGAGGTGGAGGTGGCGGAGGAGGCGATGGTAATGTTGGAGCCCCAAAACGAGGAGGTGGGGGAGGTGCTGGTGGGGGGGGTACAAGAGCCCCAGAACGAGGAGGAGGTGGAGGTGGAGGTGGAGGTGGAGGAGGTAAAGGAACCCCAAAACAAGAAGGATGTGGGGGAGGTGGAGACAAAGAAAAGGGCAGTGCAGGACCTCCAAAATAAGGAGGCGATGGGGGGGATGGAGGCGGGGGTCGTGCAGTAGCTATAGAACAAATAGGGGGTGGGGGTGAGGGTGGCAGTGCGGGTGGGGGCGCAAGAACTCCAAAACGAATTGGGGGAGGTGGTGGAGTTGGTGTAGGAGCTCCAAAATGAATAGGTGGAGGGGGAGGGGAAGGAGGTGATGGCCACACTGCTGCTGCATTTACTCCTGAATGAATAAAGGGAGGGGAAGGGGATGGTGCTGAAGCATTACTACTTCTAGGTAATGGAGAAGAAGGTGGAGGTAGAGGTGGTGGCCTGTATGTCATCTCAGTTAGCCAAGGAGCCAAAGAAGGTGATGGCAATAGAACACCTGTACCTGCTGAAGGTAATGATGAGAGAGATACATCAAAAACACATTGAGAAGGCTGTAGGTAAGAAGATACCCCATGCACAGCTTGTTGAGCAGAAATCGAACTCATTTCCACTGCATTTTTCTTTGCAGAACGTGATTGCAACGGAGCACGAATTCCAAGAGCTGCTGGTGCACTATGATATCTTGATGGAGGTAGAGATGGTGGTGGGGCAGTGGCACCAGCCACATCATTTAACAAAAAGGATGGTTCTGTCCACGGGGATAAAGCCTTCGGCTGCCCTGGTAGTAAACGTGAACTTTGAAGCTCCTTCCAATTTATCTCCTCATCATCAGGAAATGGTTGGGCTCCTTTACTCTCAGCTGGTGGAAACAACAGAGTATTTGAATTATCAGAAGATAAGGTTTTATCTTGCTTCTCCTTATGGTTCTCTTGCAGAATGTTTGATGCAATGATCTGTTCCAACTGTTCCTCTTTCAGAATGTTTGATGTGGTATTCTCCTCCTGCTTTTTTTGAAGAGCATTTGGTGCAATGATCTGTTTCTCCTGCTTCTCTTGTGAAGTGTTTGATGCAGTGTTCGGCTCTTTATGTTTATCTTCTGGAGCATTCAATGTCATGATCTGCTTCTTATGCAGAGGATTTAATGCAATGATTTGTTCCTCCTGCTTCTCTTGCGGGGTTTTTGATGCAGTTTTCAGCTCTTCCTGCCTCTCTTGCAGGGCATTCAATGCCATGATCTGCTTCTTATGCAGATCCTTTGATGCAATGATCTGTTTCTGCTGCTTCTCATACAGAGCCTTTGATGTGATGACCTGTTTCTCCTGCTTCTCATGAAAAACATTTGATTCAATGATCTGCTTCTCGTGCAGAGTGGTTGATGGAATGACCTGTTTCTGCTGCTGCTCATGTAGAGCACTAGATGCACTGATCTGATTCTCCTGCTGCTTATGCAAAGCATTTGATGCAATGATCTGTTTCTTCTGCTTCTCATGGGGAGAGTTTGACGTAGTGTTCTGGTCTTCACACTTCTCTTGCAGACCAACTGATGCAATGACTCGTTTCTCCTGCTTCTCATGTGGAGAGTTTGACGCAGTGTTCTGGTCATCCCACTTCTCCTGCAGACCAACTAATGCCATGATCTGTTTCTCCTGCTTCTCATGCAGAACATTTGATGCAATGACCTGCTTCTCCAGCTTCTCATGCAGAGTATTTGATGCAATGGTCTTTTTCTCCTGCTCCTCATGCAGAGCTTTTGATACGATGACCTGTTTATCCCACTTCTCATGCAGAGAGTTTGCATCAGTGATATGTTTCTCATGCAAAGCATTTGATGCAATGACCTGTTTCTCCTGCTTCTCATGCACAGCATTTGCTACCACAATCTGTTTCTCTTGCTTCTGATGCAGAACATTGGAAGCAATGACCTGTTTCTCCTGAGATGATATGATATTTTTCTCCTGATTCTGAAGCAGAGCATTCGAAGCAATGACCTGTTTCTCCTGGGATAATATGATTTGTTTCTCCTGCTCCTCATGCAGAGCATTGGATGCAATGATATGATTCTCCTGCTTCTCATGCAAAGTGTTTGATGCACTGTTCTGCTGCTCCCGCTTTTCTTGCTGCTTCTCTTGCAGAGCATTTGATGCAGTGAACTGCTGAAGTATACGAATTGTAGTATCATCCTTACCAACCCAATCAGGATTACTGAAGATGTCTTGCACCTTTGCAAATGCTTCTATAGGCAGACCTTGTGTTTCCTCTCCACCAAGTGTTGCCACATTGAGTAGTGCTGAAGCAGCATCCATATCCATGTCAGAAAAAAGAACCTGTTCATCCATAACCCCAATCCAAATCCATAAGTCAGTCAAAAGTACACATGGCACATGCAATAAAAGCTGTTAAATGATCCATTATTATATAGAAAGGGAAGCATAATTCCCACCTCCGCTCTAAAGTCTTTTGGAAATCGATCTTTTGCATTCCATAAAGTGTCAATGTCATCCCGGTTTAACATCAATATATTGGATCGAATAAATGCTGTATTGAACATAACTCGAAACATCATCTCTTCCCTTTCCAATTCTGCATTCAAATTGATGCACTCAACGACAACATCGCCTTGCACATGACAGTGAATGTCAATTTTAACAACATCACAATCTGCCTGCAATGAAAAACTCTAAAGTCAATGTAGACATAGAAAATATGGTTACGCTGCAGTTTTTATCCCAGAAAGACCACTGCATGTAGACATTACAAACATTATACTCTTTGATACGTATATGTTCGTAGCAAATCTATTCCCAAAATGCCATAAATTGTTACCCAAAAATAAACTACATAAACCCAAACCAGTGCCATTTTGGAAAACTACAATACATCTCAGCCGGTAAAAAAAATTAGCTTTTCCACCAAGAATGATGCTCACCATTGTTCTACTTGAACAAAAAATGGCACAGCAAATGTAAGCTGAAAATGATTATTACTGGTTCTGCAAATTTAGAATATGGGTAGCAATACCTGTCTGTTATATCTCACATTCTTACTCTTCTTTCCCATGGAAAACAGCAGTTCAGACGTCCTGTCATCAGGACTGAAGGGATTCTGTCCATATATGCGAAAAATAGGTCTGCAACCCCCTTCTCCATCAAAGTTGGGGATGATTCTAAGAATGAGACAATCAAGCGTTAGTGCCCTATCAAGAGGTGGCCATTCTATTCCATTGTTCCTTCTTGATATATATTGAAGATATCTGAGCTGAGATGGTATCGGATTCAAAGGACATAACATTTGCAGAAGTTCCTTAGGTGCCTGTTTGTGAACCATGTCTAGGGTTTTCTGTTCCCCTGTGTATTGTTTCCCATAAATAAGGAGACCAGCCAACATAAATGCAAGCACGGGCCACCCCCCTCTCTCACAATGCAGTAGCACTATATTGTGTTTCTGATCTAAGGTAAGCCAGCTCTCACTTGACCTTAAGAAATGGTGGATCATTTCCAGCGAAAGCAATGGACAACCCTCGTATTGCTTAGGGTAATCCATTACAGTCATATCAAACTTAGATAAAATTTCTGTAATCTGGCTCTGCTTATCGCCTTCTCTGAAGTTGAATACCATGAATGAAGCATCGCGAAATTGGTCTTGTAACTGCTTGACAATGTTTGCCAAATAGATCTTATAAGGCCCCTCCTCCATAAAATCTGTCGAGAAGCAAGAATCGAACACTGCAAGGCAAAAAAATTTGAACTTTCAAAGACAAAGCAATGCGGGAAAATATGGGTAGGAGAATTTTAAGTTCACTGCAAGGTGCATAATGGTAATATTTTAAACACAGACAATGAGTGTAAAATATAAGCAGGAGAATTTATAGATTTTGAGCTTACATTGCAATGTGGAATATCTTAAAGACAAAAAAAGAGGAAAAAATACATACAAGCAGGAGAATTTTAAAAGCACTGCAATGTGTAAAACTTTGATCTTTTAAACACAAACAATGAAGGGAAAAAATGAGCAGGAGAATTTTAAGATTTTAAGATTACACTGCAAGGTACACAACTGTGAACATTTAAAGACAGAATGAGGGAAGAATTCGAGCAGGAAAAATTTAAAGATTTTCAGTTTACAATGCAAGGCACAAAACTTTGATTGTTTAAAGACAAAAATGAGATGAAACATATCAGCAGGAGAGTTCCAAGTCTTTGGTTTCCTCTTGGAAGCTAAACAATCAAAGAAGGCCTAAGTACATTGCAGAGATGATTGTCGAGACGAAAATATAATGGTTTACTATAAGAACTGAGATTTTGTTTAAAGCAATCTTTTAAAGACGAATGAAGGGAAAATATGAGGAGAAGAATTTTAAGACTGCATTGCGAGGTGCAAAACTGTGATATCTTAAAGACGAATGATGAAAGGAAAATAGGTGCAGGAAAATTTGAAGTCTTTATTTTCCTCTGAGAAACGAAACATCAGAGAAGGCGGTATTACATTGCAGAGATCGTACAAAAGCCAAAAATGGAATGAATTTTAGTCATTTTTATTTCTCTAATCTCGGAAGGCGTTCCGAGAATTCTTCAGAAGGTGATGAATTCAAAATGATAGCATCTCGAAATTGAGAATTGAGAATGGTGCAAAGATCTCAAACATACCGTAAACGCGCTCGGAAATTTCGAGAAGCCCGTCCGGAGGCTTTCTGTAAAAAAGTTTCCTGAACAGAGCCATTCTCCAATATTGATACGCCTCCGAAACCTAATCGACAGCTTGTCTCCGCCACGACAATGGCCAGATCCTTCACTGAATACCGGAAAATTGTCAACGATTCCGCCTCGATCACCGGCACTACCAAACTGAGACTTCACAGAGAACCTCAAATCGCCGGGAATTTTCCAGATAGCTGGAAGGATGAAGATTAATGGAATGAAAGCCAATATAATAAATAATGTCGGTGATAAAACCGTCGGAGGCTTCATAGATTATCAAAATTAATGCCTATGTGCATGAAATTGGCGATCAGAGTCGTGAATTATTGTGTTCACGCATGTCTTTTACCAGCAAAAGCAAAGCCAAGTGCACTGTCAATGGCAGAAGAAAAAGCATGTAAATGCACAGTCGCTGTGGCAGATCCACCTAGGGTTAGCTTCCCACCCGGTCCCAGGGTTTCCTCGGCACCCGGGGGTTTACTACAAGAATTTCACACGGACGCCATGGCAAATTATGAGTAAATCGACTTCCGCTGGTTTCCGACACGTAATGAAACACAACATTGCTCTTTACACGTATGCATCCACGTTAGCATCTGAACGCCTTGACCCGCTCCCGGTATAGTCTCGACTCTCAAGTAGGCCCTTGGCGTTTCGTTTGGAGGCCCTACGCCACGTGGAACCGGAATCATCCGCGGTTCCGACATGATCATCAGTCTGGGCCCGGTGTTTCAACGGACGGATCATTTGTGAGGCTTCCCTGCGCCTCGAACCCACGACCTCCAAATGAATGAGATTTTAACGTCCCGAGACTAAAAATAGCCTACGGAAACACCCCGCAAATGACGACAAATGCCCGCCATCATTTTGTCGGTCAAGCCGAGTTTCCACCATGGCTTCATTCCCCCACGTTCTCAGATTGTTGCTCCGTAATGTAACGGAAATACAGCTCCATACCCGTTGGAGGAACAGACCGTCAAGTGCGGAATAACTATAACGGCCTCGGCCTTCTGCATTCGCCAGAATTAGATGTCTGCCAAATTGGTCACGAATGATGCGGTATCTTCCTCTCTCTTGAGATCTGAATTAGATACCTCGTGAAATACAAAATAGCGCTACTTAGAAGCGAAGCCTTCGCCGACCCATGTTCTTAAATATTGGGAGAATTTTGGAAGGAATAGAATGTGTGAAATCATGAGTAACAATATAATATTTTATAGTGTAATTTAGATTTAAATTGTTCTTTCATAATGGTATCTAATATTTGTATTGGTCATTTAAAGATATGTTAATTTGGTGAAGGAAAAAGTATTTTTAACGTTTATGAAATTAAAAATAATTTATGGGATAGATGGTTTACGAAATTAAAAATAATTTATAGGACAAATTATTTTTTTATTGATTTTTGTATTTAATTTTTTTATAAAATTTTAAAATAAACACTCCCAATTTAACCAATTATTTACTAAATAAATTATCTCAAAAACTAACCACCAAAATACCTACACATAATTTTCCATACAATTCCTCGCATTCCAAAATAAATCCTATAACAATCGATGGAGTGTTTAGAGTGTGAGTCAATTTGCAAATTACATTGCCTACAAATAAGCATTATTTAGAGTTATTTCTGTACGGCACTTCCACCGCATACGTTTGAATGATTCGTTTGATGGAATGTGGTAAAGGGACTTTCTAACTCTTTCATGAATTTTTCAACATTATTTGATGGTTACCCATATAGATAATGTGAAACCTTCTAACTCTTTTATGATTTTTTATAGATAATGTGAAACAAGCTAGCTCAACCTTCGATGAATTTTTAACATTATTCGATGAGATGGTTATATATACATATTAACATATATCTGGCAAATTTTCAATTACTTATTTTTATATATATATATATATATATATATATATATATATATATATATATATATATTAACATATATCTGGCAAATTTTCAATTACTTATATATATAAAATATATGTTATGAGATAAATTTTCAATTGTATATTAAGTTTTGATGGTTTTATGATATGTAGATTTTAAAATTGTGAATATATAATGATTAAATAGTCAAAGGATTTTAGCTTGAATGGTTTGGTGAATAATTTGTTTTTCTAGTTGTGTGGATTTAAGTTTTCGAAAATATGTTGTAATTGGGTCATTTATGGCATTTATGAAATAGTTGTACCTAGTGTAATGGTGGCAGTCAATGCTTCGAAGTTACCGAATCTCTATAAATTCTTGTTCTGATTAAAAAAATAAAAATAAAAAAGTATAATGATTAGATAAATAAATAAAAAATAAGTATTTATCACAATTAATATTTCTCGGATGGGATGCTTGGGTTGAGAGACGATGGGTGGCAAATTATTGTTGTCCCACTAGGCCACATGCCAGGGGACATGGAAGCATGCCCCCATAAAGGTTTCAATGATACATGAATGAGGCATACGGGAACTTCACATCCAACAGTCCTCTAACTCATATGTCAAATCCAATACAAGTTGCATTTGCTATTTTTTCAACACGCCACGTCATAGGGCCTGGGTTCTTCAAGGAGCAGCCTACTACCAAGAACGTGGGTGCATTCATGCGCAAGTGAGGTTTGAAAGTTATGCAACAATCTCATCCGTCAACCTATTCAATAGAACTTTCTCAAGTTGAGCAGAAATTGATCAACCAATGACACAACCTCACAAACATGGAAGCATTAATTGAAGTGGTTGACTAGGTTCCTGATGCTAGGCACACTCATGGGCATTACAACCAATACATATACACAATGGACATATATTGGCACCTCATGTTCCTTCTTGGTCGGGTCTTATTCAAGAGAAATGAGAATAAAGAGGATATTCTCCTCTTTCAATCACATGTAGCATTTATTCATAGCTCTAGATCAAAGGTTGGGTTTTATTGAAAGACACATGGGCATTCCTCCTCAACCAAGCTACTATCTAGGCAATAACAAGAAGCCCTTACCAATTTAAGCTACAGATTCAGACAAATCCCCGTGTTTGGATTCTTCCTATCTTATTTCTAAATGCCCTTTGTTTATATCTCTCAATTTGCAAATAGCCCAAGTGACCCTAGCTTATTTCATGGTTTTTAGTTTTTGTATTTACAAGCAGAAGACAAGCTTATGCTCTTTTGAAAAAGATGAAATTCTAGGTATGTTATTTTCCCAATCATAGGCCAAACCATAATTCTATGACTAAATATGCAAATATTTACCCCGTGAAAAAAACAATCAAATTTAATCATTTAAATATATGATCATCATTTTTTTAAATATTATTTTTAAGAACCAAATAAATATTGATAATAACTTGCAAATTTTAAAATTGTAACTATCTAATCATTAAATAAACATCATTAAAAAAAAGTAATGCATAATGGGAAAAAGGTCCCAAGGGTGAGTTGGTTTAGATGCCAAACTATCCTACTCTTCTTTGAAGATGGAGAGGCTCTCTTCCACTTTGGGGTTAGGCCCATGTTGTAAGGATAAATGTACCTACCATACTATTCATATATTATAGAAAAGTATTTGGTTGACCATTCATATATTATAGAAAAGTATTTGGTTGACCATTCATATATTATAGAAAAGTATTTGGTTGATTTTAAGGGAAGTTTTTCTCGAAAATGATATATATATATATATAACAAGTTTAATATGTAAGGTTGTTACTTAGTACCTGGCTCTTATATATAAAAGTTATCTATATCAATTGCTCTATTTTCAGGTATAAAAGTACAATGGTTTGTATATCTAAATATTTGCATAGTTATGTGTGTGTGTGTGTGTGTGAAATTAGTTTTTTTTTTCCCCAAGAAAAAATCAAACTTTATATTAGAAAAAATAAAAAGTTACATCGTATATGCCAAGGCATTCCATAAGTCTTGTTCCCAGAAGCAAGGAGCAAGTAAACAATCCAGCCTATCCTCTCCCAAAGGTGAGAGGAGAAGTTGATCCACAGGGGCACTCAAAAGCCAAAACAATGCAGAGGGGTTGCATATATTGTGTATGAGCATGTCAACCATAATCATTTCATCCATACGGGCCTCTAGAACAGGAAAAACACCCGACAAAAAGGTCAATTGAAAATAACCATCTGAGACCCGACTCAACAGAAGTGATACCGATCAACCAAAAAAAATATATAGTATGTATGAATAAACTAGGTCCATGAAAAATATACAGAAATTTAAAGGTCTGAGTGTTATGTGATAGCATGACAAAAAAACCAAAAAATATACATAAGCTCCAGAATAATATAGCAGTGCAAGAGAAATGGAGTATAAAGCACTAAATATCAGTCAAATAATGAGGGGTGGCCCTCCATCAGTATGGTCTGGTGTCCAATACACGGACCACCAGACCATCCTTTTCTTCAACCATCCACAAGCCCGGAGCCTGTCTAAGACCGAGTTTAGACAATGCGTCAACCTGTTAGTTATGTTCCTTGTAAATATGGCAAACAGAAATCCATGTAAAAAGTGATTTTAGGGCAAGAATTTCATCTATAATAGGGCGCAAAAAATTTTTTAAAAAAATGACATCTCCGAGTGTTGTTAAACCAATTAATGACATTCATTGAGTCCCCAAAGATTTGAATCGTGGTGATGTCCTTGTGTTAAGATCCATTTATGTTGTGCAGATGATGTAGGGTGAATCTCTCCGATAAAGTCAAGGCCTCACTGCTGAAAAGGTGCATGTACTGAAATAAGCTGCAAAGGTAATGGAAGAAGTTTTATTTTACCTTGAAATACTTGACACTCATGGCAAATCATCACTATTTTATGAAAATCTGCAAAAAGAGTTGGCCAATAATATCCAACCCTCAACACTTTGTTAGTTGTGGTTTTCCAAAACAGGTGGCCTCCACAATCTCCCTTATGGAAATCATTAATTACTTCTTTGGCTTCATTTTCAACTAAACAATTCAACAAAATACCTCCTGGGTCTTTCCAATAAAGAGCGTTGTCCAAAATGCAGTATTTGGAAGCCTTCAACCTTAATGATCTACCCTTACTCTTAGTCATGCATGGAGGAGGATTTAAATGCTGAAGAACATATATAATGTATGAATACCAAGGAGACGAAAGAAAAATATCAAAAACCTGTATGAGAGTGCCATCCTCTTCTTCACCAGACAAAGCTGAAATGATGTTGATTTCTAAAGCGTGTAAATTTGATTCAGCCACAAGCTTGGCTAGACCCTGACCTTTGATCAGCTTTGTGGGCTTGATCTCGAGGTCATATTCTAACATTGCTTCTATCCACTTCCCTCTTCTACCTTCTGGATCAGTCTGCATAAGAACATCTTTTACTGTTGCATTGGGAACATACACGGAAATCCTTCAATGACTTTACCAAAGGCAAGGCTTGCTTCTATATCGAAGGGTTGCATCCCTGATGGTACGACTGAAAAATGCAATGGGATGCTCAGAGGCAAATGATAATATGATAAAATCAATAGAGTAATCAGACCTAATTAAAATAGAGGCCGTAGTTAAGGCAAACTTCACTGATTTAAAAGACTTTTTGGCATCCTCAGACCACTTTACCTCATTGTCTTTCTTTAACATGTTGGTCATTTCTCGAAGATGCTCGTCCAGATTTGGAATAAACCTCCTTGAGAAGTTCATCTTACCATTGAAAGCTTGTATTTTTTTTTCTAACTACACAGAAAATCAATTTGTTTAATAGCCTCAAACCAAGAAGGATCAATCCGGATACCATCATTGGAGATGATGTGATCGAGAAGCTTGCCCTCCTCCATGGAAAAAAGGCTCTTTTTTGGATTAAAAGAAATTATGATTTTCCTGCATTTCTGAAATACAATTATTAAGTGATCAAGTGTTCATCGTCAGAATGAGAGAAAACTGTCAAATCATCAAGATATACAACTAAGAAAACATCTTTCTCATCTGCGAAGGCTATGTCCATTGCCCGCTGAAAGGTGGCCCATGCATTCTTGAGTCTGAATGGCATCTTAGCATATTTAAATGTGCCCCAAGGTGTCGCGAAGGCAATTTTTTCTTGGTCCTTCTCATGAACTAAAATCTGATTGTATCTCGAATATCCATCAAGAAGCGACGTTCGGGAAGCCCCAACCACTCTCGGTAGGATATGATCCATTTTGGGAAGGGGATAATTATCCTTAAGAGACACATTTTTTAAGTTTCTAAAATCAATGCAAAGCCTGATTTCCCCAGTTTTCTTCCATACCGGAACTAGATTTGATATCCAGTAAAAAATCTGATGGGAACAATGATGTCAGATTTATAAATTTTGTCCACTTCCTTTTCTATCGATGGCAACAACCTCATGTTGATTCTTCTCAGCTTTTGTCTGAAGGGATTTTGGTCGGGCTTAATTGGAATGGTATGCTAAATGATATTCTTATCATAAAATTTCAAGTCTGCATAATCCCAAGCAAATACATCAGAAAATTCAGACAATAAAGCAATGTATTTGTATTTTACCTCAAGAGATAAATACTTGGACAATTTTACCATCTTAGGCTTGTCTGTTGTTCCGATGTTCACATCCTCCATGCCTTTCTCTGTAGGAACCAATGTCAGATTCCTAGCAACATCATCCTGATCAAAAAATTCTTCCAAAGGTATGAGACCCCTTGGAGTATTGTTATCCTTCAACTGTAATATATCAACCTGAGTGACTTCAATGACTTGATCATCCTTGTCATAAACTTCATCAATAAAATAATTCTTGAATTCACCTTCATTTTGCAGAAAATTGTTTACCTGTTTGTAATCCCAAAACACTTGCCAATACCGCAAGTTGTCAGGGACAGTCGACCGATGTTTAACATGGATTTCAAACTTCTTATTGGAAAATACGAGAATCTTGAAATTACTTGCTGCTGTAGCAAGCGAATCTGCCATAAGATTATGACTTCTCAGCACTACTGGCAATGTATATTCGGGAAATATCTTTAGGATACCCATTACAACATTCCTGTACGCTCTCATTTGTGGATTCTTGGCCTGGTATTCCCCTTTTACATGTTTTATCACAAGTTCAGAGTCGCCATAAACTGAAATTCTTCTTGCACCCAACTTTTTCAGGATTTTGAGGCCAGTAATCAATGCCTCATATTCCGCCTCATTGTTAGAACAATTGAAAGCCAACTTATATGTACATAATCTAAATTTTTTTGGAAATTTACCTTGCTGATGAAGAGGGCCGCGGATCCAAATTATGATGCCTGTTTCGTATTTCCCCAAAGAACCATCAAAATCTATGGTCTAAAGACCATTTTCATCATCCAGATGTTGGAATTCAGATTTCTGTTCTGTCTCATCTTTTCGAGCCACTTCTTCATTCCGTTCTGAAATTTTCTCTATCTTATCTGATGATTGCTCTGAAGAACTAGGAATATTTTATTTTCGCTCATCTAAAACTTCTTTGACACAATTGGAAATTTCCGGAATATCTTCTACTTCTACAAGCTGACTATCTACATCATTTAAACCGCTATCATTGAACAAAATAATTGATTCAATATCTGTATGTACAACATTAATTGGATGATTGTTAGGTTTCTCTTTGCTAGTTATCATGCATTTCATCTTCGTTTCTCGGTACAAATTTCTCAAATGTCTGAAAATCGAGATGGTGGCATAACATAAATCTAGTTGCAAAGTGCCTCTCAACTTCGTTCCCCAAGATTGGAACAACAACATACCAAACCATGGCAGTATATCGGCTACCACCACATCCATCAAGACATTCTTTGCTGGAAAATTTTCAAGGGAAGCTACCAAATCCTTTATGAGACCAAGACAACTAACTCTACTCGAATCAAATGAATACAAGACATGGTATGGATGAGTTATATCTAGGCCCAATTTCTCCATAATGGCTTTCAGCATCAAATTTTTGGAAGCTCCAGAGTCAATCATGACATTGTGAAGGATACATTGATGAATTCTAAGGCTCAAATAGAATGGGGGAACTTCACTATCCTCTAATTGACCATCTATGGTTGGACCAAAAATAAGTTCAGGTTGATCATCTTCGACATTTACCATATCAGATAAAGGATCTAATTTCAACATTTTGGCTACATGAGACTTATACTGGTTGTTTTTGACAAGTTCAGTTAAAGGGATATAGAATTTTAATTTAGATATTTCAATTTCTAAGCTGAAAGGAATGGATTTGTCTACCTCTTTAATGACGGTGTCTCTTTTTCCAGGTTGATCCTTTGGTGTAGCTTCCTTCTTCTAACTGTCCTTTTCTATTCTCGGTGTGCTTGTAGATGGTTGATTAACTTTTCTCTGATTTGCAGCTGCATGTTCCTTTCCTTTGTTCTGATTACCTTGAGGATTTTTCTTCGGTTGAGTATCTTTTTGTTGGGATGCCTGCTTTTGAATAGGATTGACTAGGACATCTCTACTCCTCAATGAGTATTGCCTTTTTTGTGCGCTGAGTGCATTCAAATAACCCCGCTGATAATCATCAGACTCAACCTCCAACTCATGATCATTAGCTAGTATATAATATTCATCCTTAGGAACATCTATCTTCTAAACATATTCTTCATTTTCTGTCAAAAATATGGGCTGGCCATTTGCTGTAAAAAAATGATTTTCTTCAACAATTGGATCTTCTTCTTCTTCCTCGACTCATTAAGCATAATTTTGCTTCAAGGGTGTTTGAATCTGCTGTTGTTGTGTTGGTTTCTCAGGATCCCTTTGTTCTCTTTGTTTGATCCTAAATTGAGGCTGTTGCTGCTGCCCTCTAAAGTTAGGATTTATAACTTGTGATTCTGGCTATCTTTCTGTAATTGACATTCTATCAACCATTATTTCTACTGTCCTTATCAAAGTGTCTAATTTTACCTCAGAGGATGAGGACACTTCTTCTTTGATGGTTACCTTTCTCTCACCCTTCATCTTTGACTTATTAATTGAAAATTTGCTTCCACACTAACTGCATTCTTCTGCATGTCTTCTAATGTTGCAGGATTTCTCTCTCGTAACTGGTATGCCATGTATGGATCAAAGCCATGCCAAACTTGTAGGAGGTTTGATCTCATTTGGAATTGAATTGTATACTCGGTTGAAACAAGAGGTGAAATACTGAATTGATTCATTTGGATTCCTTCTCAGATTATCATATTCAGAAAGAATCTACAAGGGGTTCTTCTTCACCTCCCATCGGGCTATGAAGGCATCTATGAACTGTTCTAGAGTGGCTATTGAATTTCCAGCCAAAGATCTCATAAACCAGGTTTTAACATCTCCAGAAAAGCTTTAAACTATGATTCTCATCTTGGCATAATCAACATATATCTCTTCCAGGTCAATAAAGTAAGTGAATTTGACTATGTGTTGTTTTGCACTGATTTGAGAAATATTATCAAAGAGAGGGAGTCTCTGGCCATAGCCTTGTGATAAGGCATTGAGTTGATTTGGTAGAATCATGGGTGCAAATCTAGCCATGATTCCTGCGGAGTGAAGTACGAGAGTGACAATGGAAGGGGTTGACTGAATGGGTAATGAAGTAGAAGGTGTAGATGAGGAAGCAACAACTGACTGGGATTGTGTCAGAATGGGTAATGATTGTTGCTGGTATTGGATAATGGCCTTTTCAAATGTGTATTGAAGTTGATTAGCTAACTTTTCAAGCCTATAGAATTGACTCCAGAATTTTGTATCAAAGTCTATTTCAGATTTAGATTCTCCAGAAAATAAATTATCTTCAAGTTTCAAGGAATTAAAATCTACCTTAGACAATTATTTTACTTCAGAAAGTCGTAATGGGTCAAATAGTATATAAGACAGTGAGGTTTTAGATTTTGATCGAAATAAAGACAACTCAAATTTCAAATCAAAAGGTATGTCTTCGAGAGATAAAACTATTCAGTTAACGAGGAATATCTTACCAATGGAGAAGGATTTGACTGAAATTTTGTGCTGAGATCTCTGCTTCCGAACAAGTCTCTTTGGATCTTCAACTGGATCAACTGGATGAGGATCTGGATTTGATCTGGTGTATCTCCTCGAAGCCATAATTTTCACTGTTTCTGCAACTTGTTTCTTTGCAAATTTTAGATCAACCTTCACGGAAACTTAGATCTATCACCCACAGGCCTAGAATTCGATGAAATTACAGTACAACCAGGGAGAATCTATCACTTTCTTTCCCAATATGGTCGCCAAGATGTTATCACTCCACCGGATCTCCGAAGGCTGAGAAGGAGACCAACAAAGGTAACCACATACTGCTTTGGCCTAGTAGCTAGCCCTACTAGGCAGGAGAGGGCTCTCTCCACAATATCATAGCCAAATTGAATCGATAATTAAGATTTTAGGCTAGGTATAGTAGGCTCCAGGTTTTAGTTGATTTATTTTGAGCGCTGGATGGTGAATTAGGTCAAGGAAGAACTAGGTCAGGGCACTGCGGATCAGAATTGCAGAGATATGATGGGGAAAGGCAGGCACACACTTTAGCACATTTAGGTATCTTGATGAGTGTGAGAGACTTATAGGGTTTTCAAAAAGAGCATGGAAATCATGAATTATTTTCAATTAGAAGAAAGTGAAACACAACTATGATAATTCCTCCAAAACAGAGCATCATATAATTAATTATGCTTATCTAAATTAGGAATCATTCACATTGAGAGATGGCATGAATATGGAGAGAATAATACGTTCTAACATATGAAAAAAAAGAGGCAACTTTGCTAAAACACATACCACAGGAATCCCACCAAAATAGTTGCAACTCTGTCTATTAGTTCCTGCCAAAAATGACTGATTACACTAGTGTTCAAAGATCAATTACACAACATCCAACCCTTGCAATGACAAAGGAAATGAAATATATAGACCAAAAAAGCTTCTCACCACTCTCAGAGGTCAAATCCATGACTTGTGGAGCTGTTCCCCAAAGTCCTCAACTGGAATCCTAATGACTAGGGAGGTCAACAAACTCATCCCTATCTTTACATATTTACTTGATGTATCTACCTCTAGTAACTATAAAAAACATAATTACATTTATTTTTTAAATTTACATCAGTAAAACCCCTTGGAATCCATCAATCAACTGAGAAAAAGTGAATATTCAGAAGAAATTAGCAGACTGGAAAAAGCGCAATGTCCTTGCAAAAAGCACAATGTGCCCTGGGCAAAGCGCAATGCGGGCCTTCAAATTAAATTTTGATTGCCTTCCTGAAGTCCAAATTGAGCCCAAGATGGCTCATTGGAAAGCTCTTCCTGTCTAGTTATAAAAAATGTCCTGAATAACTGAAAATAATGGAGTGAAGCTCCTGAAATCTCCCAATACTGGTCAAAAAGTGCAGCGTGAGGCTGAAAACGGTGGTAGAAAGGTGTTTTTTAGGAGGGTTTTGGGCTTTTCCACCTGTCAAAAGCTCAGATTTTGGAGTGACAATAGTCATAATTTGATGTAGAGACCATTCTCTATACAACCATGTAGAGTTTTTCTCATTTAGAGGCCTCCATTAAAAGAGCAGTGTGGCCCACGCTGCGCTTTTTGTAGGCCAACTGTGCAAAAATCTTGAATGGGCCACGCTGTGCTTTTTGCAGGCTGACTGTGCAAAAATCTTGAAAATTTTGGCCAAAATGCTCAAAAACCCAAAAACTTGCCCAAAAACCTTCAAAATTGCTGGATGAAGTCATGATGAAGTATGTTAAGCTACCAAGGAGGCATCATAAATCAAGTCAAGATTACCCTTCTCCTTTTGGTTGATTAGGGTTTCCTCAAGCTTGTCTTTCAATTGCTTAATCTTGATGTTGCAAATCTTGTTGCTGGTATTGTAGCAGTCAACCATGTGCCTGAACATATGATTGTCCTTGTTGGCCTTATGAAGGAGCTTCTCCAGGTGTATGTTCACTCTGTCAAGCCAAACTAATCTGTCATCATTGATTTCTCTTGTAATTATTTCCTCAAAGGTGAGTCCTTCTGCCTCATGTTGTTTTTCCTTCTCTAGTGTTCTTTTAAGGCCCCTTGTTTTTTGTTTCTTCTTGGTGATCTGGGCGTCATCCTCATTAGATTCATCATTTTCCATCGCTGCTTTTCCTTTAACATATTTCCTCTTGACCTTCAACAAATCCATTTCCAAGAGTATTTGTTTGTCACTCAACTGTTTGTTTTCTTGCTCAAGGAAGGAAATGACAAACTGTGCCCTTGCCAAATTATCTTGCAACTCTCTGATTTTGGCATCTTTCTCTTTGATGACGAGGTTTGAGGTTTCATGTTCATCTTGGACATCCAATTTTACCAGGTCAAAATCATTTTCTTCCTCATGGTGAAGGGTTCTTTCTCTTGGAAAACTACCTCCTGCTGCTTATGATATTCCTATTTTGCTTATGTAGAAGGCAAGGCCCCTTCCACAATCTGTGGAGCAAACACTTGCCTATGTACTCTCTGATAGGTTTTGATCTCTTTGTCCTTTAGTCTTCTTGACTGCGGCCTTGCTAGATAACCTAGTTTGCTTGTGAGAAACTAATGCTGATGGTGGAATAGGTATCACAAACTGATTTGGTGGTGTTATGAAGACCTCTGGCTCAATGAACGTGTCCCATGCAATGTTCAACTGTTTGAGGTGATGAAGGGAAATGATTTTAGAGAGTGAATTATGAAAGATGTTGTTCATTTGAAGCTCATACTCTCTGTTGGGCATCCAAATCTTGAGTTTTGAACCACTTTTCACCTACATTAGGTATCCTTGTTGCTGCTGCAATGATGTCTGTAGAAATGGTAAATGTTACCCTTGCAATGGTCACTTGGTCTTTTTGTAGGTTGGTGATGAATATCCTGGTCAAATTAGGATGGCTCTGCACTCTTTGGACCATCTCACAAAACTCAAAACAACCTACACGTTGGAAACTTTTGACTGTTAAGGGTGATGACATCAATTCCCTAATGTCTGATGGCTATAGCCTCAAGATTCTCCCTCCTTTATTGTAGGTTTTATTCTCTTATTCTATGGTGTTTCTCTCCTCCTCCATTATGTTTGGTTTTATTTAGAAACCCTAGGGAAGAAGGGGAAGGGAAAGGGAATTCAACTACAGGGATGTTGTCTATCTGGCTAGAAAAACACAACATAGGGGTAGGGTTTTATGGAATATAGCTTAAGAGTGGGAAATGAAGGGATATGAGGGTAGTGGGGGATGAATTAGAGTGTGAGGGAGGCAAATGGGTCTAGGGGAAAAAAATTAGCTTGCAAACTGAAAAACTAGGGTTTAATCACTAAAACAAGGCATGGATAATCATGAAGGGTTTGCACCATAAAATTATGACCATGAGCTGAAAGGAGGGGCTTGGAAGATGTAGCTTACTTGCAAATGAGTTAAGAAACCTTTGATTGATGTTTAGAACCCTTGGATACAAGCTTTGAGGTGGTAGCTCCTTCATTGCAAAAAGTGCAACGAGCTTGATAAAGGCGCAACGAATACTGCAAAAAGCACAACGTGCTTAAGAAAAGCACAACATGCCCATTGCAAAAAGTACAACACTTGTGGAAAAAGTGCAATGATGGACCTTGAACTCGGTTTTTTGAAGGAAAAATTGGTTTTTTGCTTGGGAAAATTTGAGAGCTCAATGCCAGAGAATGGAAATGAATGACTTTTGGTCTTTGAGGGCCTTTTATACTTGGAGAAATATCATTAAATATACTTGGACCCACATTTCCTTTTCTCAAAATCAACTTTACATTGCTTTTTTACCTTTAACCTTTGAACTTGATCTTTGAACTTGACCTTTTGATGGCTTAGGAACACTGAATGGATTTTTGGAACCTTGATCATTTGCTGATGGAACTTTGAGTATTTGGAACTACTTGGAACTCTGAAGTACTTATTACAAAGTAGGAACATAAAATTATATTTTTCTTTGAAATCCAATTTACAAATCAAATTTACTGATGAAATTTCTTTATTGTCACTCCTTCACTTGCTGGACTTTATGCATAAAATGGTGATTTAATGACCTTCAAACCCTAATACTTAATGGAGACTCTGGACTGAATGAAACCATGATGAAAATGAATGTAATGATGATGAAAACTCATGAATGATGGTACACTCAACTGAGAGGTGGAATGAGCCAGCAAGTTGTAAAATTTTGAAAGGAGTGAAATTAGACCTAGATCTACATCCAAGGACCAATTTTTTTGCATGATGACCTAATGGAATGATAAAAATTTGAAAATTGGACCCTAACAAGACATGATAAGAGTCTATTAGATCACTAGTGGAAAGATGCAAAAACTGACACTAACACATGGTAGTGGTGTGTGGGTCCATACAATCCATAAAAAATACATCAACCCCCTTTCTACTTTGGATTAGATCATATCTCCTAAAAAAAATTAAAAATGGTTCTATTATTTAGAAAGGCATCATAAAATATTTTCCTCTTATAGGCACTTTCCTTTGTTGGAGGGATGGTAATGACTTCCAAATATTAATAAGAAAGGATCCTTGATAGGATGCCAACACTAGTACTTGCTCCATGACCCACTAACTCAACATCTAAATTATTATGGATTTCACTTTCAATCGAATCTTTGTCATAAATGAGATATGTGGGCAACAAGAATCACTAACCTCTGAAGCCTTGAATTTAGATGGAGCTAATGCTAAATCCTATGTACAATATGTACATGCCTACAATTTTCAAATGTAACCATGTCAAATAATGAGGACAAATTGATTCAGACTCCAAGTTCAAATGGAGCATACTCTCCAAAGTTCAATCATCTTTCTTTAACACAACACAATGGAATTGTTGATCCTCCACAGTGGGGGGAAAGATCTAGAAATTAAACTTCCCTCCCAAATATTAACCTTTTATGTGGCTATTACTCAAGAATAAAGCAACAACATGGGACAACCTCCAAAAAAATCTTTCAATGGGCCTAGTATCTGCCCCCTCTGTTGAGTTGACTTTGGATTTGTGGATCATTTGTTCATTAGTTGTCCATTTAGATGCATTGTTTGGAATGAAATTTGTTTTCATGGAGGACAATAATATTATTGGGAAGGTCCTATTGATATTTGTTTCAAATGATGGCTATAAATATCACAAAAAATGCAACATAAAGATCTCCCCCTCATAGTGATATGAGGTAAATGATTGGAGGGAAACCTAACTACCTTTGAAGTAAATGAGCCTTTCACTATCAAATTTGCTATACAATAATATTATTGGGATGTTCCTTCCATTGGTATTTGTTTCAAAAGATGGCTATAAAGATCACAAAAAATGCAACACAAAGCTCTCCCCCTCATAGTGATATGGGGTAAATGATTGGAGGGAAACCTAACTACCTTTGAAGGAAAGGAGCCTCACACCATCAAAGTTTCTATTCAAAGTTTTTCCATATCCAACACTATAAAACCAATAGTTCATATAAGAACACAAATCCCTCTCTCGAAACTCGATATTTAGATAGATTGTTCCTATGCCTTTTTTGATAAAGAAACTCAAGGCACTCCCTCCGTGGGAGGGATTGAAGGAGTTTTACATGTTGCTACCAACAAGCACATCACCATCTCGACAAACATTAGCTTGGATTCAAACAACTTTGCAGAATTATTTGCTCTCAAATCAATTCTTTAGTTGGCTCATGACCACTGAATCATGGCACAATTGCATGTTTATAGGGACACAAATTGTAATTAATTGGATGATGGGAACAACTCAAATTAGAAATTACTCTCTTCTCCCTCGTTACCATAAATTTTGTCTGTAGAAATCCTTTTTCACTAAGATTTATTTTAATCATATTTACAGGCATAGGAATTCAAAAATATATACCCTCTCCAAATTTGGGTTGGATTTGGACAAAGGTGCATGCAAAATCTCAAAAAAGAAGGCCAACAAAATGAATTTTTCTCAACACTTAGGCCTAATTGATATACTACAAAATGCATACAACTTTATATCTATATCTATATCTATCTATCTATATATATATATATATATATATATATATAGTTGATAGTACTTAAAAACTCTTTTTAAAAGTATTTACAAATTTTTTGAAATCTTTTTTATTAAAAAACATATGAATGTGCTTACCACATGTAATGTTGAGGACATATGTATTAAAAAAATGTAATCAAACTAAAAATAAAAGATATAAAAAGAAATACTCTCTATTTTTCGGAAGTAAAAAACAAAAAAAGAAATATACTCTATATTTTTGTTTGAAAAACTCACTTCATATGCTACAAGTCACTAAAATGCTGCCCATTAATCTAAAGTAAGTATATATATATATATATATATATATATATATATATATATATATATATATTTTCATAAAATCAATAAACCAATAAGATTGACTTTGATATGCTATTCTCAATAAAAGTAACCTCAACCCATAAACAAGAAATATGATTGTTATTCTTATGCCCGATTCTCCCTTACCATCCACATCACTTGTCTTTTCCTTAAATCCCTTTCTTTTCAAAGTACTATCAAAAACTTGAGTGAATCTAATCTCACTCGACTTTTGCGCATTGCTAGCCACCATTGGCACACTGTCAACAACAAAGATGTCAAAATGGCATCATTATTGGATGGAGATGATGATTTCAAAGTAATGAGGAATGGTTCTCCCCACCATTATCACCTGTGTTGAATGGTGGAGACGAGTCAAATTTGTATCCGAATTTGTAGATGATAGATAAAGTCGTTGCTTCACATGCTTCCTCCTGCGCTTTATCACATGACATGTACCTATCACGCATGCCGAAAAGCTAGCCAAAAATTTATTTGTCATCTCGAACCAGTCTTTTCACGCCTCTCCCTTAAAAATAGACAAACTTTTCTTGCTCCCTTTGGCAACTTTTACACGAGACTTGTTGGGAGATCTGCTATTAGAGCGATGCAAAGAAGTCCCCTTCACATCAATCTTGGCTTTTACTTCGTGAGCTGAGGTTGACTCTTTTTTGCATTTTGCAAAGATGACTTCATAACCATGCTGTGATTAGTCAATCGGTCTGGCACAATTTCTTGCAATCGTCTATATTGCTAAGAGTTCTTGGAAATTTTCTTCACACTACAGGAAAGGACGAAGTATTGAACCATGGGGTCTTGGCTAAAGGGTGATGAGGTGAGCTGTTAAGACACTCATCATAAGTTAAATTCCCTTTCCCTATGGAGGTAATGTATTTGGACATGTTGATGAATATGTAATCTTACCAAACTTTAAAAAAAAAATGAAAAAAAAAAAAAAAAAAAAAAACACCTATTAAATCTACAATGTATTAGAGTGAATTTTTTAATTTTACTCGCCACCTTTACTAAAATTTTCTAATCAATTGTCATTTTGATACCTTATCCAAAACGAGATTTGCAATTATTTCATACACCCTTTGCACCTCAATTTATAAACAATATCCAGTCGTTTTTCTTTTACGTTCAAACTCTACGAATATCAAACTTAGAAACATCAAGCTATGGATTCTAGCTAGTGGAGTTGCTAGGCAATTTGGGTAAAACAAGATTATGGATTTCAACGAGTCTAAATAGAAATTGTAGGTAACTTCATTCAAAATCACGGGGCAAGAGAAAAACCTTTGTTCTTCGTCTTGTTTGTCATTAAATACCTAGCTTAATTCTTTGTTAGCCTTCTTCAAGTGTTGCCATGGCCAGATTCCTTTAGAAGTTATGGAACTCAATAACAACTACCTCATGCCACCTAGATTTTCTGGACGAAAGAATTTATTCATATGAACTAAAAATAAAGTCGCATATTCTTTAACATTAATTAAATCTAAGAATAAGGCACTCTTCCTTCAATTAAGCTAGATTTAAACATGGCGGAAAGGATGTTGCAAGAAATGGAACTGAAATACCAGCTAGTTTTAAGTCATCAAAATCAGATGCACACTCAAGCCAACAACTTGTAAAAGGTGTTGGTATTGGGGAAGGTGCCAGTGTTAGTATTGTTGATCTATATCGTGGGGGTTAGACTGTTAGTTTGGATGTATAAGTCCAATTAAAAATCTTTTTTATTTATTTATTATTATTATTATTATTATATTATGTAAAAAAGAATTTTACACTAAAAAAAATCATATTTTTATGTAAAAAAGAACTTGATAGATATGTAATTAATAGAACTAAATCTAATTAAAGTTGAATTCTTCGATAAGACATTTTATAAAAAGGTGATATGAAGAGAGTGAAGGTTGAGAAGAAGAGTTTCTAAAATTGGTTTCATTGTATGTAATGGTTCTTTTCAATGAAATCCTCCTCTTCCAACTATTTTTCTGTTTTCATATTTTTGGGATGTATTTAGTTGATGCATTTTCATTAATGTTATTGTAATTAGTTTCATGATATATTTATATGTTTTCTCTCCCTCTCTCTTAGCGTTCAATTTTTCTGGTTCTTAGCCCCCAATATATGAATCATTAATATCACAATAGGTAACAACTCCTTGGGAACAAAATGCCACATTTTGAAGCTTGGGTGACCTTAGTTCAACCCTCTCTCAGCTTACCCATAGTTGTATGGCTACCATTAGAGAACAATAATGGATGGAACATGCACTAGGAAATCATCTTCAACAAACTTTATACAAGTGCCACAACCTTTAGAGAGCATTTCAAAAGGTGTACAATAACTAATTGGCACAATTGGGTTTTGTATGGAATTTCATTTTGTTTTCTAATTTAAAAGATATCATCGATTGAAGTCACATAGGTATGTAAAGCAACATAGTCATGTAATTTTTAATCTTATACAGGTAATACTTGCAAGCAATTCTTAAAATTAACAAAAAAAAGATACATAGTAATCACAAAAAAAAACTTGAAATTGGAAAATCTAGATTGATTTTTCATTATATTCCTTTCAATGTCACAATATATTATATACATGTGGTAGCATTGATAAGTTCCCAATCCATTAACCCTAGATTAGAAAAGAATCGTACATCTTTTGACTAGATCTACAAAACCATGGGCAAAACCCCCATGCACCTAAAAATTGTTAACAACAAAATAGGCTTGTTGTAAATTGCCAAAAATGGGCACAAAAATCCACCTAATTTAATTATTATTAATATTATTTTTGAGGGACACACCCCATCATGCATGAAGCTAGTTGTGCAAAGAATATAACACATGGAGCTAGTTGTGCAAAGAATATAACACATACCCAACAAGTCATGCATACCTTGAGTTTTAAGAAGCATTTTCTTACTCCACGTGCTATAATGAGTAAACATCTTATATAAATGGAAAGATATTTTTGATATCTCAAATTGTTTTCAACAACATTTGATTTCATCAATTATAACAAAATATACAAACAAAATTGCAGCTAGGTGTCTATGGCCAAAAAAAATAAGAACTAGGGTTATGCGCCACCCACAAACTCAAAGATATAGAAAAACTACACAAAATGCTTCACCAATCAAGTAATTACATGTGGCTGGATTTTCCTTGAATGACAATGACGAATCAACTTACATTAACAACGAGTGATGATTGTCCCCACTATTACTTTAATAACTAATAAAATTTCTCACCATTTAAAAAATTATGTCTCCTTTTTTAAATTTAAATTTATTTATGAATAATATATTAATTTATATATATTATTATTAAAATGGAAATAATGTCTAAGCGTTTATGAATTATGCTAAGAGGTTCTAGCATTAGAAAAAGGTAGTGGGTATTTTATTAAATTTAATTTTGAGTACTTAGATATTATATTTATAAAAGATTATAGTAAAATTTAAAAATAAATATTATAATTATATATTTTTAATATTAAATTAAATTTAAATGAAGAAATATTATTATTTGTTTAAAAAAAATGTATTTCCTCTTTTAAATTTAAATTTATTTATGAATAATATATTAATTTATATATATTATTATTAAAATGGAAATAATGTTTAAGCGTTTATGAATCACGCTAAGAGGTTTTAGCATTAGAAAAATGTAGAGAGTATTTTATTAAATTTAATTTTGGGTAATTAGGCCGATAGGCCTTCTCTTTTGAAAGAGATGCAGTTTTTCATCGTCAACATTTTTAATGTCCGGCTAACACCTGTTCCCCTGACAGTTTTAATCTATGGCTAACACCTGTTGCCTGACACCTGTTCCGATATGTTGGCAAAAACCGGCCGCCTCCAGTTTTAGTCCCCGCAGACTCCCTTTGGCGCGCAGCTTGAAAACTCGACCGACCGTTGCAGTTCACAGAGGATGAATCTCCGCATAATGCTGTACACGATCTCCCCAACCCTTAAACAGCGGCATTCTGGGACAGTGCGGTGGCTGGTCGGTAATGCAACCAAAGAGTGGGTGAGACTCCCTTGCGACCGGCCATTGCAGTTCAAAGACGATGAATCCCTGCATCATGTTGTACACGATCCCCCAAAACCTTAAATGGCGACATTCTGGGAGAGTGCGGTGGCTGGTCGGTAATGCAACCAAGGAGTGGGTGAATTAATTCTATCCTATTTTTCCGACTTCCACTACAAACGGATTCAGAAATAATGCCGCCTTCCAATTTATTCTTCACTTCCGGAATCGAATTCTTCTCCCACCTGCAGCTCCACAACAATGGATAGCACAGTCGCCAACAACGCACAACAGTCTTTTCCTCAAAGAAAATTCAACTTCGCTCATCAAAGAAGAACAGGTAATGCCCTTTCTTTCTTCATTGTTTTGCACTTTCTTTCTTCTGCCATTTCTTTCTTCTTCTGCTACTGAATTAATTTCTATCCCATTCAATGTGAAAGGCTCTTGCATCAAATTGACCAAACTTGTAATTAGGTTGCATCAAATTAGTATCTCAGACTCTCAGACAGAATTCGTTTTCCTTCGGTGCTTGCTTATTCTTGCCTGGGCAGTGATGGAATTTAGTTATTTTGAAGATTGTTCTTCTAGCCTTTTATGCAATGGTTGCTTGGATTTTTACAGCTTATTTTTGCTCATTATTCGAATGCCATAGAGATGTATTGAAACAACTTTGAAACCAGACCTCAACTCTGAATTCACGTTCTCCTTGTTGGGCATCTCTGTCAAGCTGTTTAATGGCCGTCACTCTGCTATCAAGCAGGACACTCCTATACACCAAACCAAAGCCCCCATTTCCAATCACATTGGCAGAGCTGAAGTTGTTTGTGGAAAAAAGAAGTTGTTTATATGTGAAAACCTATACTTCCGGAGGCGTTGAGATGACCCGCATGGAAGAAACCGAAGGATTTGTGTACTTTGCTGAACTTTTCTCCAGATCTGTGCAAATACAGAATGCTTCTCAATTCATCCGTCGAACTTCTGCAAACAGTGATAGACTGGTCCAGACATTGGGACTGATTAGTTGTCACTTGGCACCCCTCATGACATTTGGGCATTTACAGGAACATGATTAGGATCCTGGACGCTGGATTTCAATGCTAACTATCCTAGTTTTGGCGACCAACCAGACCAGTCTGAACCTGTGCACCTCAAGATTGTAAAGCTTGAGGTTGTATATCTTAAGAGTTTTAAAATATTTGATAGAATGGCTATTTGTGTGAACGGAAAATATGCATCTCAAGCTTAGCAATCTCCAGGTGCATATCACAGCGGGTTCTTTAGAGATGTTGATCAAAATTATTACTGTGTTTAGATTTTTAGGATTTTTATTGCGTCATTAGAATTACAGTTATATCTAATTTAATAGTGATTGCAAGGTGCAGGTATTTAGATATTTTGTACCAGATCTGTGCTTGATTTTGTTGTTAAAGGGAATACTTAACATTTTTAGAGTGGGTTTCATATATATACTATATTTCAGTCAGTTTCATATAGATAATATATAGATAAGATATTGGTGTTAGTATCCTCAAATATGAAAAGAAGTACTGCTGTCTAAAGATATTATTTCTGCTTATCTGGACAAGTTTACCTGGAGTCTTTTCTCCATATAACCAAGTGAATGCCATAGAGTAGCAATGAGTCTGTGTATGTATTTGGCTGTTCCCTGTTTCCTATATATTGTTGCAGTTTTATTGTTATGTTGTCTTCGCAGTTCCATTAGTTTTTCATTCCAACAGATTTGTTAATAGACTTGCTATTATAGAGTTGAGTCATTGGTCATGCATCACAGTGCACTATATCATCCTCTACAATGCACTATATACAGCTACAACAATGCACCTATGAACTTTCGATACCAGTTAGGGTAGTCTTCCCTGGAGTTGTACAATTTAGCATCGAAAGCCACTAATTCCAAGAAGAGTGTAGCTATAGACTCCAGTACCCAAAGAATTGGCTAAAATACTGCTACATTTCCATGGCTACTGGCAAATTAGAAACTCTTTAAACTATTTTTTCTATTATATTACTTGAACAAGCAAGAAATTATGGGGAATTCATTGTAAGCAATGCAACAGAAATCACTGGCCTCATTTTATAGGAATATATATGTGTAGATTTTAAAGCAGTAGAGCAGGATGCAATTTCACAACCTGAATTAAGTCTCTCTTTTTGTAAATTTAGATACAAAAAGAAAACAAGACAAACTTCTTGTAAATAAAAAAAATTTCATAAAGGGAAGGGTACTGTGGAACAAAATGCTTACACAGGGATGTATTATTGCAATAATAATGCTTACACAGTGCCCTATATCATCCTCTGTAATGCACTATATATAGGTACAACAATGGAACTATGAACTTTCGATACCAGTTAGGATAGTCTTCCCTGGAGTTGTACAATTTAGCATCGAAAGCCACTAATTCCAAGAAGAATGTAGCTCTAGACTCCAGTACCCAAAGAATTGCTTGAAATACTACTACATTCCCATGACTATCAACAAAATATGTATTATTGCAATAATAATGCTTACACAGTGCCCTATATCAGCCTCTGCAATGCACTATATACAACTACAACAATGCAACTATGAACTCTCGATACCAGCTAGGATAGTCTTCCCTGGAGTTGTACAATTTAGCTTAGGATAGTCTTCCCTGGAGTTGTAATATATGTCTATATGCTTGTCATCAAACGAATTGACAAAACAATTCAGTGATTTTTTTGAATTCTTTCATATCTGTATCATGCCTTTGTAATGTTTGTAGGTATGCCTTAGAGCCTAAATTAATTGCACAGTCCTTTGTATTTTATTCCAAGAAATATTTGTAACTCTGCTTGCTCGAACAAATGCCCCAGAAAATCACAAATTTAGTGATCATATCTAAGGGAGTCATCTGTTTTAGTACCACGTTTCCCATGTGCAGAACATGGATTTCTAAGGAGACATGGATTTATTGTGCCCTCCTCTTTATTATTGCATTTAATTAGAAATCTAAGTGTTCATTATGGACTAATATATTAGATAACGATTACAGAAATGCTAATTTATGCTTTGCTTACAATTTATTTAATGCATTAATATCTCTTCCAATGCATTAAAATAAATTGCAGGTATTACCATTGGAAATAAAAAATTTGCACTTTGCTACCGTGATGGAGCCGATTTTGACCGAGAATTCCATCCCCAAATTGCTAAATGGTTCAACTAAAATTCAACCTCTATTGCAAGTAGTGAACATCGGATCTGTCTAGTCATCAAAAACTAGCGCTTCCCACTATCACATCACTCTCTCTGACGGGACATATCAACACAAGACTTTACTCCCATTTGCTTATGGCGCACAAGTTTCATCTGAAGACATTCAAATCGGTTCAATCATTTCACTTACAAAATCAACTTGCACAGTGTCCCAAAACTCTACGTAAGATTAGGCTTTGTTTTGAACTTTTCCCTTTACTCTCTTTGCATTATTCCTGAATAAAAATGATTTTAACATTCATTTTAATTTTAAATAATTTCTTCATCCATTTCAGATCCATTCGAATCCTAGAATTTTAAGTTGTGTGCCGTAGCAAACCTTTGGTTAAGGACTTGTCATCGCTATTGCATGCACAGGCAAGCGAATCTCATTCAAGTTCTTCATCAGCACAAAATATTCTTCCAAATACTTCAACTCCAACAAGCACACCTACAACATCGCTTGTATCATTTACATCACTCAATACGTACCGGAAGTATTGGTCAATTCAAGGTAGAGTATTATCAAAAACACCGTTGAAGAACTACAACACTACGCGTGGGTCAGGAAAAGTTTTCGGCTTTGACCTCATTGGTCGTGACAAAGATGAAATCCATCTTTCTGCATTCGCTGATTTAGCCGAATCTCTGTGCAATCTCATTGAAGTTGGGCAACTATATATTGTCTCCAATGGAACAATTAAGCAAACAAACCCAAACTACAACCATTTAAACAACAAAAGGGAGATTTACTTGCTTGCAACATCAATTGTGACACCATGTTTAGAAGATGATCCAAGCTTTCCTTACCAAAGCTTTCATTTCAGGACTATTGCTGAAGTCAAATCCACAAACCCAAATACGCTTGTTGATGTTCTTGGTGTCGTTAGCTCCACCTCCCCTGCTTCTACAATAAGAAGAAGAGATGGAACTGAAATATTAAAAAAAACAATAACATTGAAGGACAAGTCAGGTTTCAGCATTGATTTAACAATATGGGGAGATCAATGTTTCTCTATGGGAAAGGACCTTGCTGGAGTCCACTCTTCTGACAACCCACCAATCCTTTGTGTCAAAGGAGGCCGGGTAACTGAATTTAATGGAATCACTATTGGGACAATTTCCACTACCGCTCTTCTTATAATTCCAGACATTGAAGAAACTCAACAACTCCAAACTTGGTTCTGTGATACAGGCTACAACTCTTCGTCTCCTTCATTGAGCAGAAATTATACTATGTCTTCCAAGCGAGCTTTACCACAAAAGACAATTCAGGAAATATATAGCATGGAAATCTTCGAGAAAGCAGTATGGGTTTCGGTTCGTGCCACAATAACTTGTCTACGCATGGACGATTTCTATTTCCTTGCTTGTCCATTGGATTACAATGGGAAACAATGCATGAAAAAAGTAAGCCACCATTCTAACAATCTCTGGCATTGTACAAAGTGCAACGGTGAATTTCCAGAATGCGATTACCGTTACAAACTGAAAATCGAATTGCATGACCACACTGGACAACTTCAAAATGTCACTGTCTTCAATGATGCGGGAAATGAGCTCATGGGCATCACAGCTAAAGACTTGTTCCTCCTTTCCATTGAACCAACTGATCTTCAGAAAATATGTAGTCGTATATCAGGGCGTCACTTCTCTTTGTCACTTTCCATTAAAAAAGAATACTACAATGGTGTTGAGCATTTGCAACCTATTCTGCTAAGTTCAGAAGAAATCCAATATGATGTTGCATGCACGGAAATCCTAAAAGACATTGCCGCACTTACCATTTCACAGCGCTCTGTTGCTCGTCGCCTTTGACCTCTGTTCTTATATGTACACCTTTTTATTTCTCTAGATAGAAAAGAACATCCCTGTATAGTTCCTTTCTCCATACCAATGTAAAATACAACCATGTTGTTGTAATGCACAGTTTTTTTTACAATAACATTTTTGAATGACTAAAAATATGTATATTTAACCTTGCACATTTCAATAATATAAATACTTATGTTTGGCACTACAAAAAAGGTTTATACCAACATCTATTTCAAAGTGATTTCAAACTCTTTCTAGCACTTATTAATAGTTATTTAGAAATTTCAGCTTTCAACACAATGTCATACATTTCATATGCATTCATACCTCAATTTGTAATTTGTAATTCTCACACCTCATCCCTAACATAGAATTATTTGTACTTTGTTAGATATGTCATCAAACGATGAAGATGCGGAAAAAAAAGCACGACGTCGCCTTCTTTATGCTCAAAATAAAGAAGCAATAAATGCGCGATGACGACTTCTTTATAAAAAACGAAAAGAGACTCCCTCTTTCCAAAACCTATATAACCCCCCCCTCAATGAAGAACACCGTCGCTTTAGGCAAAGAATAGATAACCTTTCTCCATTGCATGTTTGCACACTATGCAAAGAATCATATCCAGGCATGAAAATAAAATGTTCACATGGTACCCTCTCTTGCTCTTGATGTGCAACATCAAAAAATTCAAACCGTTTCACTCATGCCAACAACATGGACCCTGGCGAACAACCATATGTCCTTTAGAATTTAACACAGATTGAAGAAATGCTGATCGCACGTGTAAATCCGATTCTACAAGTAACGCATGCTCGTGGTGGTCAATACAAATATAGCGGCCATACAATCAGTTTCCCTCAAGACATTACTACCATTGCGAAATATCTACCCCGCCTTGTTTCTGAATTAGACGTCCTCATTGTTAGAAGGCAAAACCCTTCTGAAACATCTTATGAATTCATCGTTTGTAAATCACGTGTTCTAGCAGCACTAGAATACAAACTCACTCATGATCCCTACTACAAAGATGTTGAACTCAACCCATCCGCAATTTCTGCTCTACCAGATCAACCTACTGATATTTCTAATCTTCTTCATAATGTAACCACGTCTTCATTTATACCCTAGGAAAACATAGTCGACTCTACTCATGATCTTGATTCCCTTCTACCTTCATTAGATATCCAACCTTCTTCATTTGTTCCAATTCTTCCAAACTCCTATAATGAACTTGATCGCATTCATGCTTACTTGCACTCCACAAATTCGAAATCAACAAATTCAATTTATTGGCCTACAATATCTCTATCGCCTATGAATGAATACACTACCGAGGGCCTCTTTTCTATGGCATTTCCCACACTTTTCCCAACAGGAATTGCCATGATCGTACAACCAAGAATTACAAAAGTTGAGCTGCATGAATATGCCTGTCACATGTTACGCTACCATGATAATCGCTTCGGCCAGCATCCAAGATTCCGTTACTACATATATAACATGTTGATGCGCCACCGTAGCCAATCAAATGCCAATGTTTTTGTTAAAAAAAACATTGAAAACAATTTTCCAACAACTGTATCAGATTTGCAGCAATGTCTTCATGACTTTCCAAATTCAAAAATTCCAGAAATGGTCATGCACTTTGGCTCATCCCTACAAGGTACACACTCTTTTTGGAACAAGCATCGTAATGAGCTAACTGACATGATCACACAACTTGGGAGTCCAACGTTTTTCTTCACTCTAAGTGCTGCTGATAACAAATGGCCTGATCTGCATAATATTATGCCTGCTGAGGTGCCCTCCAATTCAGATGCTCATTACAGGTGGAGAATTCAAAATATAATTAACAATCCACATTTAACATCCTTATACATGCATTGTAGATTTACAATTTTCCTCGAGGAATTTTTACAAAAAGGCCTCCATGCAATCGACTATTGGTGCAGGTACTTTTGATTACCATTACTTTTTAAACAAAATATTAAACTTCAGTAGAATTAAGCAATAATATTTTTCGATATTGCATGTAGATACGAATGGCAGCATCGAGGATCTGCACACATACATGGATTCCTTTGGTTGAAAGATGCACCAAATATGGATTCCCTCAATTGGAACAATGAGATAGAAGTTCTCAATGCTCAAAAATATTTTGACCATTATGTAACTGCTTGGAGCCCGCGACAACTCCAACATTGCTCAACTTTACTCCACCAATCAGGAGAGCAGGACCCATGTCTTCTCAACACACGATCAATTTTTGCATCAACGCAGACAGATGACTGTGAAGAGCTTGTCAAATGTGTCCAGCGCCATACAAAGTGCCATGCAGCTTCTTGTCTTCGCAAAAAAAACAAAGTTCTCACATGTCGCTACGGAGTACCATGGGAGTTAAATCCCACATCTTCACTGCTAATGGACAACAAAGGCCAGAAAATCTACAAGCCTGCACGTAACGATGATATATTGAACATTCATAATGTCGATCTACTTTCCATCTAGAGAGCAAATGTTGATTGTCAGCCAGTGCTTTCACGCCATGCCGTGTTAGCTTATATTTCTAAATAAGCAGTCAAAGCGAAAACAAAGTCAGAAAGCTATAGCCAAATGTTATTTTTCCTCTTGAACAACATCGCTCCAGAAGCACCTACTATCACTGTTGTTCGAAAACTCCTTACAGAAAGCATAGCAGAAAGAGATATTGGAGCGCAGGAAATATGCCATATGTTGCAAAAATTACCTCTCACACTCTGTAGTCGTACATTTGTATCTCTAAATGTTAATATTATTGTATTCAGATGTGTTATAGATGGTTCTGAAAATCCACCCTCAACACCACCATTTATTATCGCATACATGAATAGGCCTTCTTCATTAGATCCATTGCCCCTCATTGAAGCTGCACGCTCTTGGTCATTTTCTCCTCATCGTAAAAAAAACCAGTGGAAGCATATTTCTCCTCCCATAGTTCTCCATATCTTGCCACGATACACCACAATCCCTTCCCCTACTGATCCAAGCTACACCAATGTCTGCTGGGCTGAATTAATATTGTATTTCCCCTTCCGTACCCTCCCCAATGACATTGGATGCAACAATGAGGAAATCATTGCACATTGGGAACAAAATAAAGGAACATATACAACATGGCATGTTCACCATGAAAATGAAAACCCATAATCTCCACAATCCGAAGATGAATCTACTCCTGTATCTACCCCTCGTGACATCCCCCTTGACCCCGTTCAAATGAATGAATGGGAAATCGTCTCTCACCTTCACCCAGGCGAGAACATCGAAATTGATGCCCTTGAAATCATTGGCAATAATGACTTTGACCTCAACCATCATTGGTCTCATACTTCCCTACCTCTCCACTTGCAAGAAACTGCCATCAATTTTATTGAATATAATCGCTCAAATATTCAAAATCAACATCATCCCTCTTCAAACCTTCCCATAAATCACATATTATCTCCTACCCAACAAAACGCTTTCCCACATATTACTTCTCATTTCAAAAACCCTCTTCCAAAACCCCCAACTAGAACCATTATACAAGGGATAGCCGGAACGGGAAAATTTTCTTTAATAAAATCTCTACAACGTGCATTCATCGAACTCTCCTCACCAAATATAAGCCCATTGTTGGTACTTGCACCTACCGGTGTTGCAGATTTCAACATAAATGCACTTACAATTCATTCTGCCCTTCACATTCCTATCCAAACAATGCATCCTCTTGAAGGACAACCACTCCTCCACCTCTAAGAACAACTCCGCCATATTCAGTACATACTCATTGATGAAATGAGTTTTATCGGGCCAAAAATGCTTTCCCGTATTGATGATCGCTTACGAGAGGCCTTTCCCCTCCTTCGAAATACACCATTTGGTAATCGATCCATTATCCTTGTTGGGGATTTAGGCCTGCTACCACCTGTAAAAGACATTCCTCTTTATGTTGGCACATCACGTGGTACTACACTTTGGCGCAGCTTTGATACAGTCACTACGCTCACAACTATTTTTCGCCAGCAAGGTGCTGACCCTTCCCAGATTGCCTTCCGCAACATTCTCACAAATCTTAGGGATGGGACATCTACAATCGAAGATTGGAAGCTACTAATGTCAAGAACAGATTCCTCTATTACGCATGAAGATAAAAAAAGATTTGAGGACTCCATGCATTTATATGCAACAAACAGTTCAGTTGCCTTGCATAACAAATCAATGTTGAAAAAATTACACAAACCAGTGGCTGTGTGCTCAACAGAGAAACATGTGGAACAAACATTCACTACATCTGAAGAAGAACAACTAGACAGAATGCTTTTGTTATGCAATGGACAAAAATTTATGTTGACCTGCAATTTGTGGCTACATGCAGGGCTTGTAAATGGCGCACTTGGCACAGTCATTTCAATATGCTATGCACCTGACTCAAAGCCTCCAGAATTGCCATCCTTCGTGGTCGTTGATTTCAAACAATACAAAGGAACACCATGGGACATTTCACACCCCACATATGTGCCCATTTCTCCTATCACAAGGGGCACACGTCGACAGATACCACTTCGAATGGCATGGGCTTTAACAATACATAAGTCACAGGGAATGACATTAGATAAAGCGACAGTTGACATCGGCCCCAAATAACGCCAAGGTCTAACATTCACTGCCATTTCAAGAGTTAGATCTCTAGCAGACCTTCGAATCCCTCCAGCATTTCCATTTTCACGCATTTCACGCATGAAAGAAAATCCACATCTACAACGCAGAAAGCAAGAAGAGTCATTGCTCACATCGAAATCTATATAGACAAATAAAATCTATCCAACAATACACTCTTCATTGCATCTTCACCAAGAGGTAAACAAACCTTCACCTTATCCAAATTGAATATACAATTACTTATTTTTACATTTGTTCTATTACTCGTTATATTCCTAATGTTTAAAAGAATTTTATGATTACTTTAGTTATTTTTAAACTCTATAATTAGTTTACTTTTACCATCCGTTAACACTAGCAATAAATATTTACCTTCTTTCATGCTAAATAGATATGGATTCAAGGGATTTAAACATGCTCTATGAATGCTGCCAGGAGATTGACCAGCATGAACGGACTTTACATGATATACAACTCAGATTCCTTTCACCCCATTCATTGCCTCTGTACCGTTTGCGTGGAACTATTGCATTATTACAAAAGATTCGAAGAGTTCTAAGGAAAACAATCCACATAAATGAAAGAGATAGAGAATGGAAAATGAGAGCTGAATGGCAAGAACTCCTTTTTGAACATGGAGTCACTATAGACACCAATTGGTGTTGCCGATGTCGTGCATCATCATGTATTTATGATTAGATATTTACTTTCAACAAACTTTTGCTGTACACATGTATATATCTCTTCACCTTCAAATTTGTATATCTATGTGAATATAAATTATAATCTATTCCGTTTCAAGGTTTTCACATTTTACTCATGCTATTATGTTCTATTCTACCTTGAAAACTTTATATTTGTCAACATATTTAATACTCACCTTCTACAGACAGTTGTAAATTGTAAGTTAACTTGGGTAGATCATTAAATACTTGGTATACTTGCCAACTATCCTTAAATGTTGGACTCCTCCTAGGTTGCTATTAATAGAGGGCTTCCCCTTGTATTTTTCTGCAGCAGATTTAATATATGCAGTAATTCTCTTCTTCCTTTTATTGGCTTTGAGTCTATGTTATTATCTTTCTATTCTGTTGTCCGTAACCATGTTATAATCTTCCTGTACCTAGTTTGATTCCACATTAGTGGAGGTCACCACACTTTCAGGTTTCCATATTTCTCTAATTGTCTGACATTACTTTTTGCATACACTCTGGAAATATTCGGAGCAGGTGTTTTATTTAGTATGTTATATGCATCTGCTAACCTGAGCTATCTGAGACAATTCAACATTGCTCTTGTATTTGGGCTGAAGTCGTTCCATTTTTCAAACTCTCTGTTAGGCTTCCCACTGTAGATTCACCAACCGATACACGAAATTCAAGGAAAATCACACAGAATATTGATAATGAAGTGGATGTTATACAGGGAAAAAATGAAGGAATCTCTCCTTTCAGTTTTCGTTACTTCCACTCTACCTGCATTGGCAGGAGCAATGCTTATTTTATCATCAACTTTATTGACTGGTTACTTGAATTGGTTACGTTTTAGGTGCTGCATCGTTTGAATCTTGAGGCCCTGAATATGCAGGTCAATATTTGAGTTTTTTGTTTGCAGTCAGAGCTCACAAATTTTCTTCAAACTCATGCTCCTGATGTTTGTGCATAAAATTCAGTATTCAACCACAAAAACCTTGTATTTTAGAGCTAAGACTTCCTCAGGCCAAATTACCAATTGGGTTCTCTCCTATTTTACAACCATTACTCTTAGGGAAGTATTAGAGTGGTGGAAATAAATGAGAAAGAGACCTCTCTCTAACCACACACCCACTTTTTGAAATTTGAATGCTTTCAAAGCCTTGCCAGTCAGACTATGTCTTTTACTTTCAATGAATTTGAAGCCAGATCAGCCCCCTTATTTGCAAAAATGCCAGTCACCTTAAACAAATGTTTGGTGGGTGAGAATACAATCCTGTCAAAAAATTATTTTTCCCATCAAGTAGCCCCTTTAGTTTCCTAATGCTGATGGACCATGTGCTACTGCTAACAACATTGTCTATGAGCCTAAGGTGAGCTTCTAATCCCCATAGAATATTGCCGTGACTAAGTCCAGAGTTTATTTTTGTTCTTTTTTTTTAATTAGAAGTTATGTGCTTTTGAGGTGATAACAAGGCCTCTCTGGCCCTGTTCTGCCAGGGTTAGTTCTAGCCACTCCATATTCATCATCTCTCATTACAATATTTTTAACAATGTTTTTTGTATCATTTAAGATTTGTGTTAGCAGATTCCCCAGTACAGTGCTATCATTTTGTACAGGTAGTGGGTGTACTGTAAGTTATAATAATAGACAGTTATTATTGTACATAAGTTTAATAGACAATATATTTATCCCCAAGGGTGAGCTCCTTCCACCGGGCTATAATATTAAAGAGTATCTCCCTTTGTGCTGAAATACTTTCTAATGGAGAAGATACACCACTTCGCTTGGAGAAAGTTGCCATTTCAAATTGATTTGGAAGTACAGATTGCAACTTTGCAGCAAGGATATAAATGTTTCAAAGGGACTTTTATTCACTTGATGTAGGAGCCAAAGATGCTTACCTTCCTTGCTTATACAGGAAGTTGCTAGGTTCAAATCTGTTTTTGCAGAAAAGTGTACAGCAAATATAGAAATATTTAGAAAGGGTGCTTAATCACTTGATGTTAAAGCCAAAGCAGAGGTGCTATACCTCCTTGCTTATATAGGAAGAGGGAATGAGCATACCCCTACTATGGAAAAAATGTATGATTATATAACATATTTTTTGTATGTTAATGAAATATATCATGCATGTGTATTGAAAGAAAAAACACGAGTTTAATAAACAGATTAATGAGAAGTATTATTATTCATGCAGATGGCATGTACTGAAGGTGATACACCATTCAGATGATGTGTGTTCACTGTTTCCTCTTCTTATCCTCTTTGATGTTAAGCACATAAATAAATAAAGAGGCAACCCTCAAGCACAAGGGAAGAGAACAAATGAACAACAAGAAAGGACTGCTGCAGAGGAGTTCCTACTTGTATAACAGAATGGTGCAAAATGGCTTTGTTCCTGGTCTTTTAACATACAAAGCCCTCATCCTTGGACTTTGTGAAACAGGCAAATTGAATGAAGCAAAGGAGAAATTCGAGCAAATGATATAGAAAGATATTATTCCAGATCACTTGATATTTAACATGATGATTGATAAGTTTTCTAGTGTTGGTGATATGAAGACTGCTACTAAACTCTTTAGTGAAATGATAGGTTTAGGGCTTTCACCTAATAATCTTACTTACACTACGCTTATTTATGGCTTTCACAATAAACAAAAGATACAAGAAGCTTGTCAACTCTTTTATACAATGTTGCAGCAGGGACTTGTTCCTCACCATAATATCTTTGTTAGGTTGGTCAATGGGTACTGCAGAGCCGGTGATTTGCAAGGAGATTTTAGACTGAGGAATGAAAATGATATATTCCATGTGGTTCCTCCTGAAGTTGCTCATAGTGTTGTTGCAAGAGGAGTTTGTAAGATTGGCAAGGTGGAAGAAGCAAATGTGCTTTTACGTGACATGCTTCAGATGGGTTTACTTCCAACTATTGCTACTTTCACTACTCTTATTGATAAATATTGGAAAGCCGGTAAGATGGATGCAGCTTTAAGGTTAGCAGATCTCATGATGGACTATGGCTTGAAACCTGACGTTGTTACTTACAACGTACTCATCACTGGACTTTGTAAAGAAGGCAATGCACAAAGGGCCTTAAAGTTACAAGATGAGATGAAAGAAAGAGGTCTTTGGTCAAATGTTAGTACGTTATAAGTTATAATCGGAGTTGGATGTGTAAGCTTTACATTGTTTGTTCGTACCCTTATTCCAACAGTCTGCTTTGATTGCTGCATTTTGTGGTGTACAAGTCAAGAACATGTTTTTTTAAAAGTATTATGTTGGCACACGTATTTATTGAATTGAATTGTAAATTTACTTTGTGGTGCATGGCATTTCCTTTCAGTCTTTTTCTTATACTGAAATATTCTCCGCCAATCTGTGTATGATCCTGTATTGCACATCTTCTAGAAAACCCCCCACAAGCAATCAGAGAAGAAAAGTGCAAAGCCTCCTCTCTGGGCTTGAGCAGTTGCAGTAATGATGACATTTGAAGTTTCTGGATTGATGCATGAATTGATGCTCTGCTGTTACACAGAGACAAGTCCAACCAGTTGGGAAGTTACAGAACCAACCTCTCTCGTTACATCAAATTGCCAAGATTTATTGCAGTACCTTTGGTTTTCATATTCATGTGCATAACAGGAATTTGGCTCTTCTTTCCATCTTTCACCAGATGTAGAGCTGATATAAAGGCCATTGATGACTGCCACCTTTTCATTAAATATTTCTTTCCAGCAAGTGTGCAAAATTGATATTCTGGTTTTCAAAATTGATATTGTAATTCCTGCCATAGACTTAAAGGCCATCTGTTTAGTAATAAATGAGCATTTTGTTTCATGACAGGGTTCTATATTTTTCAGATTACACTGTAGATGCTTCTGCCACAGATACAGAAAAAGAAATTGCAAGTAAAAGGTAATATTCTATGCAGGCAGAGATATTGCATCAAAACCAGGTGCTCTTACAATTAAGGCTGAGAAGAATGTTCATGTATAATGCCTATTAAATTAAATAAAAGAAAAAAAGAAGAGAGCTTTTATTTTTTTAAATTAGCTTCAGTTTCGGTTAAATATAACAGAGTATTCCTAAAATCCATATATCCATGCTAACACCAAATTTATTAATGACAGAAAGGTATGCATTTAAGAGTTCCTTGATTCGTCTCCTTGATTAATAAATTTGGGGTTAACATGGATCTATAGTAACAGGGTAAAGGTAGGATAATCTCAGGGAGGAGAGCTACCCACATAGCAAAACGAAGAAATATTCAATATTAAAAACCTCGTTGCAATAAAACAGAACTTCTCAAACAATCTCTTAATCATCTAATATAATTCCATAATCATAAACATACTAATTTTGAACGAAGATAAGCAGGACTTAGCACCATACAATGAAAACCTACCATATGAGATCATGGCAGAAAATGATACTATGATAAAAGAAGCTGTAAAAATCGAACCAAACATTGGATAAAAGGATAGAACTACAATCTTCATTTCTAACTCCTCGATTACACCCATTCATGGCTCTTTTGCCAGCTCCATACAATGCTTCTGCCACAGATACAGAAAAACCAAACACTAAAGAAGGAAAACTATTTGCAACTAACAGGTAATATTCTCCATTTTGCAGAATTTTATTAGCTGATACTTTCACAATCCGGGTCACCAACTGATCCTTTTACTACAACAGTATGATATTTGTGCTGCAAATAAAACATGCCTTCCATGAACACAATCACTATTATGGAACGATTTCCTAGTTAGAACCTTTAATGCATATTCATATCTAGATAAGTTGAAAAGTCAGAGTGTTTAATTGTAAAAGTTGCTACACAACTCATCGAATAAGTCTCTACCTGCATAACTGAGAATTGAACAATAATTCTGTTACTGCACAACTGAGAATTGAACATCATCTTTGTGCAAAATTCTACAAAATCTCCTTCATCTCAAAAACTACAATTACTTCAAATTAATAATTAACAAACGATACTCCTATTGGCCTCTCCTTGCACCTCCTAGGGCAACTGCTAGTTAAATATTATATTTATAAAAGATTATGATGATGATGATGATGGTTAACGTCCACTGAGACCAATATTTGGTCTATCGGACCTAAAGAAAAGAGTTATTTAGTTTGATTTAAGATTTTATTCCTATGCTCGAAAAGCTTAGAGAGAAGTCTCCCGAGCTCACTATAATTTTGACATCTTAAAAGGCTAGGAAGGTCAGTATTGCAACAAAGATTATGAAATTGAGCTTTAATGTGGTTGTACGCAGGGCACTCTAAGAGGAAGTGATTTTCATATTCTTACAGAGATGGAAAATCCTTTCCATCCATGGTGTTTTAGAAACTGTCCAACGACCTGTTTCACTATGGAGATCATGAGAGTTCATTCTAATCTTGGCTATATTAATTTTCTTCTTTGAGCTAGTTAAAACAGAGAGATAATTTTGATCTTCTAGGGTGGGGTTGATGACCTCCTTATAATATCTTAATTTTCTTTTAGGTGCTAGATATTTTTCACACCACATTTTTTCTTTGAACTTAGAAGTAACAATTTTTTTAATGTTATTAATGTTTTGCGATGCAACATTCTCGTCGATCTCCCAATGGTTTAACCAGGCCCTGGTGTCTTTATACCAACCTCTTTTAAGCCTTAGGTGGTTTTGGATGGAATTTAAAGCTAGCTTAGGAAGTCTATGGTCTCCTATGCTATTGAGCTTGTGCTTGTACAACAAAAGCCTAGTCATAGCTAGGCTCTCGATAGGGGAAAGACCCACTTCTATAAGGAGAATAGGATAGGGTGTATTGCTTTTAATTTTAAGGTTATATGTTATAAAACGCTTCTGGATTTTCTCAATATTTCTCTAGGATTCTCTAGAGATGCTGCAACCCCAAACCTCACATCCATATAAGATAACATGAGTGACTAAAGTTTCAAAGAGGAACTTCTTTCTATCCCACATTATGAGGTTTGTCGTTTTACAATTATTTTCAAGACCAAAATAAGCTTTCCACCCCCATTAATCCTTTTCTAAATGCTATAGTTCCAGTTGAGCTTGTGATGAATATCAATTCCTAGGTACTTGTAAGAAGACACTTCCTCCAAGTTACTATTGTCATACATAAAATTAGCGTAAGTGTCCTTCTTGGATTTGATAATCATAACTTTTGTTTTGTCAGTGTTAACAAACATACCCATTGTAGAGCAGAAATCCTTAACAAGTCTAAGTTGCTTATCAAGATCAGATGGGCACCTTGCGAGAAGAACAATATCGTCAGCATAGAGATGAAGGATGATGACTATCCCAGCTAAGATCATGCTAGCACATCCTGCTTCCTCTAAACAACCTTCTAGCTTGTCGATGTAAATGCCAAATAGGGTAGGGGAGAGGGGGCAACCTTGTTTAACTCTGATATTACACTTAATATCTTTTGACCACCCCTCATTGCTCTTTAACTTGGCAATTACATTCTCATATAACCTTATAGCGGCCGCTCTTAGCTCGAAAGGAACATTTAGCTCTTCTAATCTATTCCATAGGTTGTTTCTAGGAATCATATCGAAAAAATTTCTAAAGTCCACAAAGCAACAGAAGAGATTGGATTTATCATTGCGGGATTCCTCCACAATGATCCTAAGCATAACAAGGTGGTACGTTGTTGAGTGCTGCCTTCTAAAACCCACTTGGCCTTTAGCCCGCTTACCTTCACTTTCAAGCCAAATGCTCAACTTATTTTCCAAAATAATACCATATAACTTGGCTAAGAGAGGGTTGATCATGATTGTCCGATAATTAGAGGGGTTATTTGTATCCCCACTTTTAAAAATAGGGATAATGAGGCTCCAGTCCAAGGTTTAGGGAACCCTTGCTTAACCGTTTGGTTGAAAAGCTTGTGGATGTGGGGGATGAGGATAAGACCTCCAATTTTTAAGATTTTCGCCTGGTAACCTTCAATGTCTTTAGCTTTTCCATTTGCCAGGCATTTAACCCCAAAATCAATGTCTTCTAATGAGAAAAAATCTTTCATTGTGAGCAACGTTTCAAAGTTATCCTTGGCATTTGGAGATTCATAAAGCTTTTTAAGATAGGAATTCCAGTCATGTAAAGCAATTTTATTATTATCTTTAGTTTTCCTAGTTAGAATTTGCCTCCAAAATTTCTTAGGAGCCACCTTAGAGAGGTGTAAGAGATTCTCTTGTCTTTTATGAATATATTTCCTTTTTCCCCTTTTGGTTAGGGCTTTGTAGATTTTTATCTTGTCAATTTTGAGAGATTCATCAACAACTTCCTTAATTGCTCTCCTCGCACTTTTACAATCTTTGTCATACCATGGGTTGGTTTTACGATTTCTTTTATTACTTGAGACTTCAATTGAGAACTTGTTAATAGAATATGAGAGGATTGTAGTAAAATTATGATAGAGGTCATCTATGTTGTCTATAATAGATAAAGGAAGCAAATTAGTTTTTAATTCATTTAGAAAGAGATCGTTTTTATTTCTATCAAAGATTAAGTTCTTTTGACTATAAAGATTATCTTCAATGGGATCTCTATGCTTGAAAAAATTGAGAGTTATGAGTAAACGCCTATGATCAGAGTCAGGCTCGTGGTCGTCTAAAATGTCAAAATTTCTTATTTCGTTGTATAAATGGAGATCGAAAATAACATAGTCTACCACGCTGCTGCCAAGCCCATGGATGCAGGTCATATGGCTAGAATTGGGCCACTTCTTTAGACCATTGAAAATTATGAGATCTTGAGCACTACAGAGCTTGACTAGCTCCGACCCAAACAAATTATCCCCAAGGTCTTCAGAGCTCCTTTTGCACCAGCTAGCTAGAGTAAGGTCTTCATCTAACCAAAGAGGATTGGGGTTGGAATGATTGCTTAGAAGAATAGATTGGTTGCTTGAAGTTCGAGCATTAAAGTCACCCATTAAAAGGATATTACCTTCATTCCTTAGGCTAGAAATACCATTCTCTAAACCATTGTAAGGACTATTTTTATCTAGATTTTTTTTCTTATAGAAGTTAGAATTAATGGGGGGAAAATAACAAATTGCTATGTAGGTCTTTTTATCATTAATGTCAGTAATTTCAATCCAACTATATTGGTTGTAAGGGTTGTTTTTATAAATCCTAGCATGGGTGGAGATGTTCTTCTTAATGTAGCAAGCTATGCCCCCAATGCCTCTATGAGAGGATCGCTTGTTCCAGGTAGACCATAGTGCAAATCCATCTATATTAGGGACCTTAGATTCTTCGTGCTCCCAAGTTTCAACAAGCAATATAATATCAACATCATTTGAGATCCAACTTAGCTTGGGGCCTTTGTTCCATGGAAAGCCCCGACAGTTCCTAGAAAGAATTCAGAGCATGTTGAATTGCTATTTATTACTATCTTTTTGGTTTCTATCTCGAATAACAACTTTTCTATTTCTGATTATTGTCCATTTTCCTTCCTTCTTAGATTCTTTTACCTTTTGAACCTCCTTTCTTAATTCTGCTTGATCTTCTGGAATGAGATCTTCATTTACAAATATTCTCGTTCCTTTTAGACTTGAGGTTTTACTAAGTATGTCATACTTATGGCCAGTAGAGCTCACCTTTATTCGGATCAGCCTTCCTTTATTCTCAGTTAATTTCCCTAACCTTGTTGCTTCTGTGAGACACGTGGTTTCAATTTGTAATCTATTATGTAATTCTGTCTGGGCTATGGCTAAAGTATCCCCATCTACCTCCTCTTTCAAACCGAATATTATAAGGTTCAAGGCTCTTTTGTTAAGCTCATGGTCTAATTTGATCAATTTTTTCATTTCATCTTTAATTGGTTTGATATCTAATTTACCTGCCCCACTATTTAGGGTGAGACTGTTGTTAACTTTTTCTTTAGTTCTTTAATCATGTCCTTCATTTTAAGACTCTCTATATTATCAACATCTCCTTGCTGGGATGTTTGGTTCGTATCTTGGTTTTGTTTTTCTATGACCTACAACCTAGTCTCCATTGCCTCCATTTTATTCTCCAATAGTTCTATTTTATTTTCTATTTGTTTTTGGATCTTGTCTTCAAGAGATGTGAATTTATTTTCCAACATGGCTTCTAACTGGGTTTGTAGCTTGACTTCTCTTTCTTCTCTACGTTTCCCTAAAGACTCTATATACTCATAAAGGCTCTGTAGAGTAGTTGTGCTAGGTCTACCTTTGGTAATCTTTGGTAGCTGTGGTGAATTATTCATACTTGAGAATATATGAGCATATATGTATTAGAAAAAGATAAGGGATGCGTGCACCTGAATATCAGAAAACCGGAAAACAGACCTCAAGTGCTTAGGTCCGAAAATTTATCGAGAAAAAATCAACACAGACCCAAGTATTAATCAAGAAAATTCACCATAGAATTTTCACCGCAAACCTAAGTATTAATCGAGAAAATTTTCACCATAAATCCAAATATTAATTGAAAAAAATTATAATAAAATTTAAAAATAAATATTATAATAATATTTTTTTAATATTAAATTAAATTTATATAAAGAAAATAATAATAATTATTTTATATAGGAGATGAACCAATTAAATATAATAATAATTATTATAAAAAAATATGATTTTTATTTTATTATATATTTATATTTATATTTTTAATTTAAACTTAATTTTTAATTTAAAATTTATAATATTTTTCAAAATATATAATTAACAATAAATATTTATTAATTCACTTTGCTCAATAAAAAGAAAAAAAACATATATCACGTTTATTTAAACATAAATATATATACAATCTAATCTATGATCACAAATTATTATAAAAACAAATAAAATTAACAATAAAATTAATTATGCTATTTTAGCTTTGAAATTAACTATACAATTAATTATGCTATTTTAACTTTTTATATTATAATGTAATAATAAATATTTATAAAACAAAAATAATTCTATCTGATATGATTTTCCCGAAAATTTCATTTTTATTGAAAAAAAAAAATTCTAATTAACCCTACATCATCATGGGTGATTCGAGATTACTCCTCCCATAATGTCCATGAGAAAACGCTAGCTTGATTGAGTAGCATGAATATGAAAATGAAGTACTATATTAGAACTTAAATGAGATGAGTTCTTACCAAGTGAAACAAAGTCGAACAAGGTTGACATAAAAATAAGTTAAAAAAAAAATTGTTTTATTTTTAATTAGTTAATTAATATTATTATTTTTAGTGAAATTTATACATATAATTTGAGTGGGTTAATGATTAAGAGCATGTGTTTAGTCTTATATATCAATTTGGTGTATGGTTTGACTGTGACTTTAAAATTGGATAATAATAATAATAATAAAAACTTTTAAAAGTGAGAAATTAAATTTTTATAATTTTATAATAATAATTATAAAAATATATTAAATAAAAATGAAAATTTTAATAGTATAAAAAGGAAAAAAATATTAACAATTATATTTATTATAATAGTAATTAAAAATTTAAAAGAAATCAAATTAAATAATTAATTTTAAAACTATTAAGTTTATAATGTGAAATAAAATTAAAAAAACAACATTGCTAGAGTTATTGTAAGAGTTTATTGACTATGAAATTGTAAGGGTGTGAAAAATGACCACATCATTGGGCATTTATCTAATTAGATTTGATAAATAGAAGTCAAAGGACAATAGCTTGAGGGGTAGCTAGCGAGATTAATTCCCCCTCCAGCCAAGTTTTGGCATTTGTTGTGATTTGATCCTGGGTCTTGCTCATAACACTCCTTCAAAGTTTCTGATTCACTAATTATTATGATTGTTTTTCATAAATACAAATATAAATTTATATTGGACAATAAATCATTATGGATTCAAAATTGGCTATGCAACCTCTGCCTCTAGGGTTTTTTGCTTAGCTGTCAATGCCTTTCCCTCCAATGGTGCCCCCATGGGGGGGTGGAGGAGGCCCATCCTAGAGAAACACCGTCGCTTCCAAAGCCAATCACACTACCTCACACAAATTCAACAATTTGTTAGGTCAAAAACCATAGCTGGAAGTGAACCCATCTAATATGACTAGCAATGAAGTTGCAACTATTACCTCCACTACTCTAGCAATGAAAAATCCAAAAGCTAATGGTTCTTGCCTTCCTTAGACAATCAAAACTCCCCTCCCGGAAATCCCATTAGAAAAAATATGGGAAAAAATTAAATATATGAGTGAGCACGCAATAATATGCAAATTTGTAGGTCTTTGGCCCTCAGAAAAAACACCAGTGAGATAAATACAGAAGAACTAGACACTCAAAGGGGTTCTTGACCTCAAGTTGAGGTCCAAGGGTTTCTTCATGATCATATTCAATAATATAGAGGATAGAGATCATCTATTTTAGGGAGTACCATATTTCATGAATTTGGCCAGCTTATTCATGAAGCCATGGGTTCATAGATTCCACCTCGATAAAGAAGATTTTTTCCTTGGCTCCAGTATAGATTTGTCTTTATTCCCTCCCTCAGGAGTTTTGAGACCTTGAAATCTCAAAATTTTTTTAGTAATGCCATAGGTCATTTTGTTATGATCTCGGATACCACAAAGCAAGTTCAATAAACTTCTTGTGCTCACCTTTGTGCTTATCAGGAAATATATAGGCCCCTCTCAACAAGCATTTAATAGAGTCGTGTAGATGAAATATGGTATCATACAGTAGATTATGAGAAAATCCCCTTTAGATGTTGAAAATTTCTCGAATACAACCATCTAATCTGAGAATGCTCAACAAACCAAGTCCAACAAAATGCACAAGTAAATATGTCATTGGATCAAGAGGGGTTTACTAGGGTCGCCAATAAAAGGAAGAAATCCAAAAAAGGAATAGAGAATTCAACCTCTTAAAATGCATCAGGCCATATCTAGTACACAAACCTCTAGTAGTTGGAAGAAAGCAAGATAACTACCAAATGAGAAAAGCCCAAAATAGAAAAGATTGGAAAAACTAGTCAAAAACCACCCCAACTAACAAAATATGTGCATGCACAATCGAATGAAAAAGATTACCAGGAGGATATAAAAATGGAGGATAACGCCCAAGATATTTTGATCCAAACAATTTTGAGGCAACAGACTTGCAAAACATTGATCCACAATCTCTTATATAGGAATGGAGAAAAAAAGGCTCAAAAACCATTCCCAGGGAGCAAGTTCAAATCATCATGAGAGCATACATATGAAACCACGATCTAATTCTTTGTCAAGCTCATGAACCAGATAATACCCCTAACCACAAATTTTCTTTTTCCTATGCTTAGAGAGATCAACTATGTATTTCAAAAGAACCAAGGAAAAAAGGGTGAAAAAGAAATAGTCAATTACTAAAGGACCTAGGGGATTACTTGGTGAATATTGGTAGAGTGTCCCCAATGGATGCCATTTGTTAACCCTCCTTTCAACATCATTAATGAAATTCATCTCGTGGAACACTAGGGGTATTAATGGGAAATCCAAGTAGACTCCTAAAAAAAAAATGCCAAGAACACCTTGACATCATGATGATTTATGAAATAAAATTATCTTCTGAGACTCTAAATAATATTTTAAAGAATGTCTAGAGAAAATGTGACTATATAACCCAAGATTCCCAAGGATCAACTGAAAGTATTGCTATCACATGGAACCCTTCCTACGTCACACTTCTAAATTCCCTTTTCCCAAAATCCTAACTGCCAACTTTCAGCCCATTGGTTCAACCAACTCAATTTTCATAACCAATGATTATGACCATAATATTCCCATTGATAAAGAAATCTTTCTTCAAAACCCTCAAAGTGCCTCAAATCTTATAGGAGAAAACTTCTAAATTATAGGTGGGGATTTTAACATGATAAAAAATCTCAATGAAAAGAAAGTTGGGATTCGTAGACTCAATGAAGAAATCTCTCTTTGTGAAATTTACTAATAACTCCAAACTTAAAGATCTTAGCACACACAACAACTTATATACAACCATGAGGCACATGAATCTATAAATTCCTCATAGTAGAGCTTGTATATATTTCAAGCACTAATTTTGAGGCTTCTATTCTCCCTGTCCATGGTTTGGATCATCTCGCCCATATAACTCTCCATGGAATAGATGGGCAGTGCCTCGAATATGCCCTTCAAACTCGAGGATTTTTGGTTATGACATCTTGATTTTCTCTCTAATGTAGAAAAATGGTGGAAATAATCATATCATTTTCTACTACAACTTATTTTTTTTAACAACTTATATTTTTTTTGACATTTTCTAAAAATTTGGAGTCCTGTGACTTTGGTTTTCAAGTAATAAAATCCTTGTTTTGTGTGAGACATCTAAGTCAAATGGTTGCACTTGATATTTTTAATGAGGAGCTTAGTGCACCTTACTTCCTTAGCATGACACATCAATGTTTAGTAGTTCAACGCACATGTCAAATGCAACACAATGCTATTCATTAGCGTAGTGCAAAGTTACCTCCAAGCACGGTTCAATGCATCCTCTAAGCCTTGTTGCACCAGCTTACAACTTTGCACAAAGCCTCTCGCATGATTGCATTTATTGTGCATTAAAGTCCCTTGCATGTGTGAGAAAACTATATAAGGGAGGATCCCCAAGTCACTTTTACCCTACTTCATTGTCACCAAATCCATCATCTTATCGACACATTGAAGCATATTGGTGCGCATTCTGCTACTAATCTTTCCGTCACCATTATGTGTTGAAAAATTACTCAAGGTGTTAGGCAGGTCTCCACACCCATCTTAGTCTTTTCATGTTCATTTTCGTTTTGTTTATTTCACAACCCTTCACCGCCAAGACCCTTGACCTTTTGTTATCCCTTTGCTTTCCTATATATTCCTAGGCACGCATAGGCTAATTGCTTTACTTCTTCCCTCATTCTTCAGTCTTCAACATTCTTCCTTACTCCCACACTTAACCATTTTACTCATTCTTCAATCTTAGCAACTTCCCTCTCTTTGCATAATGATGCTCTCGACTCAATTTTTTAGTGCAATTCTTTTTTTCGTTGTTTTTCTTCTACTTGTGTTATGTTACGTCCTCACATCCTTCTAGCTCCCCTCTTCCTTTGTGAAGTGGCACAATATCTCTCATTAGTTGACCGTTTCCTAGTGCAATGGCACAGTCCCCTCATCACAACCTCCCGTTTTTTATTGCAAAATGAAAACATACCATTTCCAATACTCCTACATAGAGCCAACTAGTTACGAAACACAATGCATTTGTGGTTGAATTTATCTATCATTTTCAATTATCATGAATATCTCCCAGATTCAAGTACTATAGACTTGGAGTGCCTTAGTATTTCCTGGTCAATAGGAGAGATGGCATGACCCAAAATAAGGCGAGTTAAAGAGACTACTGAAGGTGGTGAGGAAGTGGAAGATGAAAGTTCTATAATCTCAACTCTAGTGTACACAAATATAACATACTACATTGATAAGTCCATACCAATGACATGATTTGGAATATATCAACTATTTGCTCATAAAGAAGTCCCTGAAAATGAAGAAGATAAAGAAGTTTATCAGAATGTGAAGAATTATGTGAAGAATTCTTGGTTGTATAAAGTGGCATCATATCCTACCATTCTCCCGTGTAGAGAAACAATTGAATGGATAATAATGCATTGACACAAGAGACATGACCATTTGGGACAATAATGGTATGTCTATAACAATAAGCGGTGTGAAATTTTTGCCTTAGATAGCAAGGATTGTCATGAAGACATGGTGGCAAGACCATAATGAGTTTGAAATATAGTTTCAATTTTTTTAAGGGGGCATATTGTTTTTCCCTTCAAAATTAGTGTTACAATCCTAATGGCAAGTGACCCAGCCCTAGGCTCAACTTAATTGGTTTACAAGAAAGAGAAAAAAAGATAAGTGGTTCATATAAATAAAAACAATATTTTTACGAGATAGATAATTTTTCTATCCATTATTTTAATTACATTGTTATAATCTTAATAGCAACCCTATGCTCAATATATCTAATATATACCAAAAATAAATAAATAAATATATAGTTCATAAAAATAAAAGCAAAACATTTTAAAAAGAAACAATCTTCTCTTCCATCCAAAATTAAAACTAATTTAAGTTTAGATCCAACTTAGCTTAGTAAAAAAAAACATCACGCAAATTAACAAAACTTTTTATTTAACTTATTAAAAGAAAAATCACAAAATGAACTAATCTTTAAAAAATAAATAAATGTTATTTTCAAAAGAATATCACTATATTAACATACTACTTCTAATTACCATTTATCAATTCAACTTAAATTATGTTGATATTTTCTATCCTTTTATCTATTCACCTTAATATTGTGTGTTTTATATTTAAGACTAAAATTAAAAAGTTCATAACCAATTTTTCAACAATTGATTAGAGCGCACTAATTTCACATAAAGTATAACCTTCATGCTCAATATCTCTTCCAAAGCCTTAAGCCAAAATTTCTTATAATACCCTCACCCAACATTAATGCAAACCCAACTTATTCCCACTCTAACTATGCCAAACTCAATCCTTTTAAAGGGGTCACAATTTTGTTTAGGAAATAGTGGAAATTTACCCAAATTTTGATAAAATCTGGCAGAATTTTTTGGAAATCTAAGTTACAACGTTACAACTGTCAAATTTCAGTATTTTGGGTGCTTGAATGGTTCTTGATGATGCTGAATCCAATTCCACCATTTAAAAATCTATTCAAACACTCCAGCATCCAAAAAAATGATTCAAACACTCCAGCATCCAAAAAGTAATTCAACCACTCTATTAGTTTGATTTTTTGAAAATTTTATCACCAATATCAGACTAAAAATTTACCAGCTAAATAAAATTGTAATCTCAATAAACAAAACCATGCCAATCTTTAACCAAACCAGATTAATTAAAAAAATAAAATAGCTGGAAATAAAACTCCAAATCTCAATAAGTACTCATTATATCCAAAACTCCAAATCTCAATACGTACTCATTATATCCGGTGCCTGCCCATTTAAAAACCAAAAACACATGCCAATGGATGTGAACTCTGACATGAAATATTTTAACATATGCCTATGGATGTGAACTTTAACAGGAAGTATTTTTTAAGTGCTCACTGCCCATTTACAAAAGACAAACACATGCCTATAGGATGTGAACTTTGACATGAATTTTTTCTAGTTTAGGAATGGATTCCTTTTTAAAGCGGTCGAGAATCGAGTTTTTAATTAAAAAGTGAAGTGTAGTTTTATTTTTTTTTGTCTATGTAATTATCACTGAAATCTCTGCAAGTGAGATGTAATTTAGCATTTTTTTATACAACCACTTTCTTACCCATTATTTCACTATCTAAGAAATTGTGAACATGGTGAGGAAATACCACCACTAGCTATTTACCAACCCGTTGAACTAGCTTAAAAAAAATGATGACCGTAATAGTGTCACTTAGCGAATTGAACTTGCTCAAGAAATACCTCACTGGGTGAACCAGTCAAACTCCGAATAGTCCCAAATGACTATAACAACCTCCCAAATGGCTAACAGCCTCATGATTTCACCATCCAGTAAAAGTAAAACTAAACTGAGTGAACAAATATACCACCATGGCTAACTAGTCAAACTCCAAGTGGTATTTCACATATTAGACTGAGTGAGCAAATATACCACCATGGCTAACTAGTCAAACTCCAAGTGGTATTTCACTATATTAGAAATTCAACTTGGCGAGTAAATACCACCACTACCTGTTGACTAACGAGCCAAACTCAGGATAAAAGCATCACTATTCCAGTATCCAGGAATTTAGGAAATTGAACTTTACCGTTGGCTGTTGACTAACCAGTCAAACTCTCCTAAAAAATAAGGGGCGGTGAACATCTGAGCATATTGCTAGTGGATGAAACATAAATATGACAGAGACTTCTTTTCATGTAACTGGTTTTTATTTGTTTCTGTTTACATTTATGATCATTGTGATTAAAGTTTGCTAGCGCAGTCAATTTTTAATACAACTGAACAAAAGAGAAAAAGGATGTATTAATAGAAATTTGAAAGTAATTTGGACATATATTCACGAAAATACCTGGAAAATTTTGGCAAGCTACGTTGGTTAATAGTGGTGAGAACTAATTTGTATAAGAAGCTTCTTAAACAAAAGAAAGAATCAAATTACTTATAAAAATAAAGATAAGTTGCAGATTTTACAAGTTGCAGATGTATGGATAAGAGGAAACTGGTTTTCCAGAGTCTAGACAATATTAAATTATTAAGAACAAACATATACCATAAATACTTAAAACATATTTTTTCAATAATAAACATATTATTGATGGTAAGATATTTTAAACTCACATGGATTAAGGTAGTAAGAGCTGCACTCCAGCCGAAGTCACGAGTTCCAGGAAGTATCCCATTTTTAACATAATAATTGTTAAAGGCGTAAGATGTTCTCATTGACATTGTTCTTAGCCCGGCACCCAGTGGTGCCCTTCCTCCGTTGCCAGGTTGGTATCATTTCTCCGGCTGTACAAAACATCACACAAATTAACAAAAACTTTTATTTGACTTATTAAATAAAAAATCACAAAAATGAACAGATCTTAAAAAAAATGTTATTTTCAAAAGAATATTACCATATTAACATGCTACTTCTAATTATCATTTATCAATTCAACTTAAATTAGGTTGATATTGATTATGAACCTTTTTTATCCTTTTATCTATTCACTTTACACACTAATTTCACATAAACTCTAACTTTCATTTTCAATATCTCTCCAAAGCCTTAAACCAAAATTCTCTATAATACTCTCACCTAACATTAATGCAAATTCAATTTATTCTCACTCTAACTATGCCAAACCTAGTAGTTGTGTAAAGGGGTTACAATTTTGCTTGAAAAATAGTGGAAATTTATCCAAAATTTTGATAAAGTCTGGTAGAATATTTTGGAAAACTAGGTTACAATTGTCAAATTTCAGTATTTTAAGTGTTTAAATGGTACTTGATGATACTGAATCTATTTTCACCATCAAAAAATAATTCAACACTCTAACCTCCAAAAATTAATTCAAACACTCTATTAATTTGATTTTTTAAAATTTTACATTAATTTCATTGAATAAAAATTTATCATCTAAATAAAATAAAATTGTAATCTCAATAAATAAAACCATGCGTAACTTTAACCCAACAAGATTAATTAAAACAAAAAACAAAAAAACAAACTTAGCAGGAAATAAAACTCCAAATCTCAATACGCACTCATCATATCCGGTGCCTGCCCATTTAAAAAAAAAACATATGCCAATGGCTGTGAACTTTGACCTGAAATATTTTAACATATGCCTAATGTGGATGTGAACTTTGACATGAATTTTATATAGTTTAGGAATGTATTCCTTTTTAACTCTGTCGAGAATCGAGTTCTTAATTAAAAAAGTGAGATGTAGGTTTTTTTTTTCATAGAAAGACCTCTGCAAGTGAGATGTAGTTTAGCATTTTTTTATACAACCACTTTCTGACCATTATTTCACTATCTAGGAAATTGAACATGGTGAGGAAATTGAACCCGTTGAACGTAATAGTGTCACTAGCAAATTGAACTTGCTCAAGAAATACCTCACTGGGTGAACCAGTCAAACTCCGAATAGTCCCAAATGACTATAACAACCTCCCAAATGACTAACAGCCTCATGATTTCACCCCAGTAAATGTAAAACTAAACTGAGTGAGCAAATATACCACCATGGCTAACCAGTCAAACTCCAAGTGGTACTTCACTATATTAGAAATTCAACTTGGCCAGTAAATACCACCACCACCTGTTGACTAACGAGCCACTCTCAGGATTATTTTTTTTAGGAAATTTAAACTTTACCGTTAACCACTCAAACTCTCTTAAAAAATAAGGGATGAACCATAAATATCACAGAGACTTCTTTTTGTGTAACTGGTTTTTATTTATTTCCGCTTACATTTATGATCATGATTTATTAATAGAAATTTGATAGTAATTTGGACATATATTCATGAAAATACCTGGAAAATTTTGGCAAGTTACGTTGGTTAAGAGCTCAAGAATGAAAAATTACTTATAAAATAAAAATAAGTTGGAGATGTATGATTAAGAGGAAACTGGTTTTCCAGAGTCCCTGCAATACTAAATTACTAATAACAAACATATATTTACAATAATATACATATTTTTAATGGGAAGATACTTAAACATAGGTAAGATACTTTAAACTCACATGGATTAAGGTGGTAAGAGCTGCAGTCCCGCCGAAGTCATGAGTTCCAAGCAGCATCCCATTTTTAACATGATAGTTGTTGAAGGCGTAAGAAGCATTGGCCACCTGCAACGTGTTGTCATTGACCTTTTTTTAGTCACGCACCAGGTGGTGCCCCTCCTCAGCTGCCAGGTTGGTATCATTTCCCCAGTTGTTACTATATAACTTTCTGCTTCCCAAAACCTGCTAAACAAATATAAAAGTTCGCATAAATGCGTAATAAGCTTATAACCATACCAATCCCATTTTCTATACATACACAGCGAGGAAAAAACAAGGTGGAGAATATACACACAGATACCTGAGCAAGAGAACAAGCCATAGAAAAACAATGCCACCTAGAGCAAACGCCATTACGCTCGTTGTTATGCTCGAGTGAATAATTTACAACCAGATTCTTGTTCATTTCCACGAGTTATGGCATATACACAATGTATATTCACCACATTACACGCACAGTATACCACTGTCGCTCTAGCTTTCTACTATAAACAGTTCCAGGATCGTATTAACTACCTGGCACTCAACGCTCAACGCTGAATGTCTTGAGAGATAGAACACGAATACACAAATTAAGACAACAGATAAATGGCATGAGTTTCACACGAAGTTATAACTCACAAATTTAAATGTCTTCCTGTCATAAAAAAATGTTTGAAGGAATATTTAAGAAATATACAAATATTAATTCATATAAATAATTTTAATTTTTCCAGAGCCTTATTTTTTTTTTAATAAATGCACGTGAGGACTCAACACTGCAACGTTCCAACGGTGAGGAATTGTGAGTCGGTGAGACTGTGACAGGCCCCCTCCCAGATGGAACGTGGCCAGTGGCAGCGTTTTTAGCGATTTTAAATAGATTAATAATGACGTTTAATAAAAAAAGCCCTCACAAATACGTTTTATTAAAAAAAACGGTCATTTAAAAGTTTTAAACGTAAAACGGGCAAAAATGGCCGTTAAGAGCCATACAGACGGATTATGTCAGCCATTGTCAGCGCGATGTTTGGATGATATATATCCATGCCGTCGAATGCGCCATAGATACTGATTATGTCAGCCATTCTCAGCGCGATGATTGGATGATATATATTCCATGCCGTCAAATGCGGCGTACAGTTTGATTACTTTTACTTTCCTCTTACTTTAAAACAATATATAAAAAGTGTAATATCTGTTTTAAAAAATATATATATAATAATAGATCATAATAATTAAAAAAAAAATATAATAATAGATCATAATAATTATTTCCAAATAACTAAAAATTTAATTTTTTTTTTAATAATTAATTAATTAATTCAATAACGGTTAGTTTTAAAGGATTATAATTGGGCAATGTTGTATCCTTATTATTTATTTATTAAGATAAACTATTTATTCATAAAGATGAATTTGCTTTTTTACTTTGTTCTCAAAATAAACCACATTATAGAATATTTTGATTATGAAATGAATTATATTTCTTGATTAAGTTGTATTGATAAGTTATGTTGAACATAGAAGAAATTATATATTTTCTCCATACTAAACAAATATTTTAATCATTAAAATTTTAAAAATATATTACTTAGTGGACATTGCAATTTTTTGCAATTTTATTTATGACCTATATTGAAATATTTGCTATTATTAATATTTTTTAGAATAGCTTATGTCAATTCTATGTTGAACCATGAAAGAATTACATATATGTGATATTGAATTGGAAAAGACACCTCCTAATGCAAATATATATATATAAAAGAAATATATACTAGTAAAAACAAATATTTCAATGTCCATTTTAATTTAAATATTTCAATATCAAAGAGAAGGTGTCTATATAAAAATATTTAGCTGACTGGATTTTTGATCTTGAGTCACCTTAGTCACCTTGATGACAAGGTCCATCCTCAAGAGGTTGTGCAAGTGAGACTTGACAATCTTACAAAATTTTATTTAGACTTGACATTGATTTTTTTTTGCATTACTAATAGTTTTTTAAATGACACTTCTCAACTCCATATTCAATAGAAAAGTAATTAGACATCTCATTCATATATATAATATTTTACTTAAATTATACAGTCAAAATGTTATATATATATATATATTTTTTTTAAATATCACTTGTCAACTCTATATTTATGATAGAAGAAATTATGCATCTCTTTATTAAGTTAATAAAAAACACTTCAATTATCTTTTACTTGTAAATCTTTAATATTAATAGAAAGAGGTCTCATGACCAACTTCAAAGTTCACATGATAAACTTATGAAATAAATTTATAAGAAATCATAACCCAAATGACTCTCATGGTTCAAACCATCAAGATTTCTTTATAGCCTTGATGTTAGAAATGCTCTAGATCAACAATTGCCTCATGGTCACTTTCTAAGCTTACATAGTAAAACCACAAGGTGTAGCAGCACCAACTTCGCTTCTCACCCATTATCCATTTCATTCTAACCTTGAATTTTACAAATTGGATAAAATCTAACAACTAACTTCCAAGTTTACATGATAAATTCATAGATTCATAAGATATAGTATGCTTCCATGTTTACATAATAGTTTCATAGATTCATAAGATGTAGTATGTTCAATAACTAACTCCCATAACATTAAATCTGTCACACATTTAACGATTTTTCATTTTTTTAAACTCTTTTTGACTTTTACCTTATTATCTAATTTACATATGTAAATTAAATATTAAACAAAATAGCAAAATGACTATTTTTACATAAATAGGTTTTCACTTTTGTTTACACATTAATTTCTCTTTTTATTTTTTATTTTCATAATTATGCATCATAAATATTGACATTTTCTTCTCTTTTGGAATTTTCCCCAATAAATTCTTCATCTTTAAATTTACAATTATGTTTTTACATTTATCTGATTTGATTATAAATTTAAAATATGACTCATTAGAAATACTTAACTGTTAAGAAAGACTAAACTTGTTAAAAAATGCTTAGCTTGTTAAGAAATACTTAATTGTTTAACAAAATACTTAACTGTTAAGAAAATCTAAACTTGTTAAAAAATGCTTAACTTATTAAGAAATACTTAATTGTTCTTATGAGCAGCCGCTGATACTTACTGGGATTCACCCTAACCTAATTAGCGATTGGCTCAATAAACAACCAATGCTCATCTACTTCACCAATCGGAACTTATGCAACTATACTAATCACATTATTCATTAAACAAATTAAAGATAATTATTACTAGCCAAATTATATATATATATATATATATATATATATATATATATATATATATAATCAATCTCATAAAATACGTCCATTTATCACCAAATAAAATTTGAACACGAGCGGATAGCAACCCTACCCAGTGCATTCATACCGCCATAAATTTGAAGATGAGTAGGTAAGACTAAACCCCACGAATTGCATTGCAGATTTCCTCCACAGTCACCGGTATCGCAGCTTCCCACCCCCTAGGAATTCTAGACACAATCAGTCCTTCCCGAACCAGATCTCGACCAGAACGGATCTACCTTTCATGAATATGACACGCCCGCTGGTATTCTACCATCTGAGAAGGAGGAAGATCAGTTGCACCTACAGTCACAGGCCACACAAAGAAATTGCAATTTTTTTTTGCATATATTAGATATACCAGATCATTTACAACATACATTCTCCGCTGATAAGTACAGCGAGAAAATCCACATAATACGGTGTGTTATAAGTCATTTTTTTTACTTCATTTTCATCAGATACATCAAATTTATAAGAAAAATAATGAAATCTGTGATAAATGTTAATATAATAGCTTTTCTCATCACTATTTAACTAAAACTCACCAACTTTAAAATTTTACCAGTAACACACAACCACAGAAAAAATGTAAATATAACCAACAATAGATCTCTGAATGCGACACTTATTATTAACTGGTGGCTGCTGCGTCTTCCAACCATTTTGGGGACCCGTAGTATTTGCAGTCTCGATAGCAAAAGCTTCACAGATTATCCTGAAGTTCTCTTGATTTCATCTCTGGGCAATCTTGCTGTCGCAACAGAATTTTATATGGGAAGACAACTATTGACATAAAAATTATGTCGAAATTTTGCTGCTTGGATTTTTCACAACTAATGGAAATTAGAAATCTTTGGAAGGAAATAGATAAGAATGAGAAGCGAAGCTTAGGGTTTTCAATGGGAATATGTATAAGTGGTTATGGAATGTGGATAAAAAATATTTCCTGTCTCTGTGTTTGTTAAATCCATGGAATAGAATAGAAATAAGCTAACCTGCAACCAGCCATACAAATGTGAAGGGAAACCTTCGAAGGAAAAGTATGTAAAGCATGGATAATTGGGTATGGAATGTTGATAAAAAGTAAGTACGTAAAGCATGGATAGGTGGGTATGGAATGTTGATAAAAAGTATTTCCTATGTCTGTGCTGACTCTTTTTTAAATCCATGTGAAGGAAAAGCAAGTAAAGCAATAAAGTGCACTCTTAGAGTTTTTGGTACATTTTCTGGTCAAAATGGACGAGCAGAGATTTTATTTGCATAAAATATGGTGGAAGCCATAGATATGACATTTTGTTTCGTAAAGCTTGGTTATATATATATAATTTAATTTAAAACCACATAAAAATAATGATCAACTAATAACACTTTCTTTCTATATATATATATAGAAAGAAAGTGTTATTAGTTGATCATTATTTTTATGTGGTTTTAAATTAAATTATATATATATATATTTTCAAAATATTTAGTTTAATATTTATTTCTTTCAAAATTTTAATAAAATTTATAGAATCTATTTTAAATTTTAAGATTAATTGAAAATAAGTTTTTTACCAAAATAAAAAATAATATAACTTTATAATATAATGTTTATGATGGTATAATAAGATAATGAAACATTCGTTTATCATTACAAAATAAAACTCGATAATAAATGTTTGATGGATACAATTAGTTATTATTATTATTTTTTTAAAGTTGGGTAGTACTTATTTTCTCATTCATTTTCAAAAGGGCAGATTACATGATATAATCTTTTCTGTGGCCTCAATCTGCTGTACTGGGAAACCATGTCTGTTGGCCATTGCAAGACATTGTAGGCCATCCAAAAACAAAAAACTTTCAGTCTAGCATACTCAGCTTTTAAAGCCGCAATGTTGGTGACTTTGACATAGTTTGACAAACTGGACACAAACCTACTCCTTACATAATTCAACAATAGAAACATAAATAGTAAAGACAACAAGCCTGCAACCAACTCAACCTTATGAGGAGTCAACTGGTGCCGAGTCTTTAGCACTGGACCCGGGCATCTTCAATTGCTGCGGATTCTTCAGGAACTTCTCAATTCTGTTTAGTTGGGCATTCTGTCGCTGCACTTGGAATTGCAATAACTGAAAATCCTTCTGAATTTCGTGCATTGAAGGATCTACTTGCATGAACTCAGTGGTGTACATGATGGCTTTTGCCACCAAGTGCTTCATTCGCCAATATAATTGTAGAGTTTGTTGATATTGGGCAACTCTGCCTCTGGTGTTTCACGGATCAAGCATTATCATTTCTCCTTCGAGAATTATTCCCTCTTCCTCAGCTTGATGGGTAACCACTTCCTCCCATTTGGCAATAATACTCCTCACTTGAGACAATATTTATTGAATGTACATGAGGGCTGCATCTGCAATGTGGTTGGCATGAGGCTTACACCCCGACCGTCTAGGAACCCGTGTGGATGACTCTTCTTTTTCCTTTTGCTGGCCTTTTTTCTAGGTCTGTCGTCTGTTCCCCCCTCCCACTTTCTCCTTCACAGCCTTTTCTGTGCGCCATTTGACACTGCCAGACTGTAGTTGGAGACTTTGCAATATTAAGGGCCCGTGTCTTTCCAGCAGAGGTCTTGATGCGCCTTCCTAAGGCTGTCACATGGACAGAGTGAGTTTTCATAGAACACAACATTGACAATTCATTGCAAGGACTATACAATTGAAAAAATCAACACACCGCATATATTCCCAATTGAGACCCGACTCCCTGACCCCCCTAACTGTGCAGAGGTCTCCCAGGTTGATCCTGACCAACCCGACTACGTGCATACCCTCCCGACTGTGACTAAGACCCCTCCTCTTCATCATAGAACCCAGGTACGTCCGGACATCCTCCTTCAGAGGCATATCCTCCTCCCTTACCGATGCCATGAAGCCAACAAACATAATCACACCCTAGAATCTCGATGACTTGTGAAATTCATAAATTCAATTCTCCTCCCCAGATTTCTTGTGGCCAGCCTGGGCTTGTCCTGGTCGGCCTAACCCTCTAAGCTCCTACCCATATCACCATCCCCCATCTTACATAGCATAATCCAAAACAAGATAGAAAACAATTGACATTTGCCTAAATTACCCACTTTGATACCCCAGACTCCCAACCATGCAACCAAACACTACTTCGCATACCATTCACCCTATTAACAACATACATCACACAACTCTTAACTTGATCCATTTGTAGGGGAATTGGAGAAATATAGATATTTACATACCCTTGAGCCTCGAAGCACTGTCGCGGGATGCAAAAGTTGGGTTCTACCCATCCAGCTGTCGTCACACACTGCTTCACCACCTTCCTCAATGTGCATGCAAGGAACTAGACAAAACGAATGTAATCCCTGTGGTTTATCCCACTTGTTTTATCCCTCTCCCTCGCGTGAATCCGTCCTCGAAAGAAGCACCCCCCTCTTCGCATGCAACCTCCCTCGCAGATAGTACCATGCCAGTTGCCCTCAGCTAGGCTGGTTTGCCTGCCGAACAACCTTGCCCTAAATACCTTAATCATTTCGCATTAGAATTGAGCCCTCCCCACACCCCGATCGAAAATGACAAAATTAGTTAATTAATTTTAAGAAATTTTTAATTTTTTTTTTTAAATCTAGAAAATGTTTTTAAAATTTGAAATCTAATTATTTAATCTATAAATTCTTTTAAAAATTTACATACCAAAAATAATTACAATATATTCTATCTATATAAATATAAAATATAAAATATATTCTTTATATTATCATGTTGCCTAAAGTTCCTAAAAGGATTGAAACCTTACCAATTGCATGAAAATGCCCAACGAATTGCATAAAATTCCCAAAATAACTCTGGGATGGCCACAACATGGAAACTTATGAGTGACCAATAACAATGTAGCAGATATATTATTTGAGTTTTGATTTGACAAGATTTTTGGAGTAAATATCATCTCATTTTTGTTATATATTTATATGGTTAATATAAAATTTATTATTATAAGTTTTTTTTTCTAAAATAAATTGTAATTCATTGAAGGGTAGTTAGGGTAACTTATAAATTACACTTGGATTGAAAACTTTCGATTATAGTCTAATGATTAGATTGAAAGCCTTCAAAATCTATAAAATTCTTAAAGCAACTTTGGGATGGAAATATGATGAAAATTTATGAATGGCTACTAGGTATATTATTTGGGTTTTGATTCTAAAATATTTTTGGAGTAAATATCATTTCATTTTTTATATATAAGCTTTTGGAATCCCGTGTCATATATATATTTTGGGTCAAATAAGTTAAGTTTAAATTGAGGTTAACTTTGATATTGGATACAGGAATGAATAATTTATTTTTTTGTTGTAAATTTATATTGTTAAAATGAAATTTAGTATTACAATTTATCTATTTGAGATTTTATTTATAATTTTTTTTTTTCAAATAATTTGTGTTTAGGTTGAGGTTAACCTTACTATTTGATGAAAGAATGATATACTTAATAGTGAGATATCTAGCTTGAACATTCTATAAAGGAGTTTTTATTCCCTACAATTGACTCTCACTCTTAATCTCTCCCATGAAATTTGAACTTGAGACTTGATGGACTAACCACCACACAAACCAATTGGTGTACCCCTCTTGGGTTCATAGATAAATAGATCTTGATGACCCAAAACTCTTTCTAAAATATGTGATAAATGATAAACACCCATTAATTCACTTTACTTCCTTTTTCTTTCTTTATTATTTTGTGACTAGTGGAATTGGGGTGGTCCCATACTCCTGTGACATAGTGTTGATTTGTCTATTATCACTATAACCACTATGTGCACAACCCCTACCCCTGTGGATTGTCTATTATCACTATATTCACTAAGTGCAGAACCCTTATCTTTAAAGAACCAAATAAAAAAGCTTAAAATATTTTACACACCATGTTTACATGCTTTTCCAAATAAACTAACCCCAAAAACTATTAGCTCACCTTACTTTAATATAAAATATATATATATATATATATATATATATATATATATATATATATATATATATATATATATATATATATTAATATTATTATTTAATCATAAAAATATATTCATAATCTCACTTATTACCAACTATTATCATACTAAAAATATTATCTTACGTGTATATATATTTTTTAATAAAATCATATTCTAATTATTCCTTTATTTATACTCATTATCCTATTATGATACCAAAAGTTTTAACATGGGTATATATCCTTTTTAATAAGATTATATTCTAATTATTGTGCTATTTATTTATAAATCGTAAGTTTTAACAACTGGTTACAATAAAACACAAATCAACTCATTATCCTCATTATGATTGGGTATGAATACAAGCTCCTAAGGGGGAAGCAATGGACATTAAGATTAGTATCCTCATTATGATTGGGTATGAATACAAGCTCCTAAGGGGGAAGCAATGGACATTAAGATTAGTGGGTGTTTGATTTTAATTTAACAAAGTTTTTGTCTGTGGGTTGTTTTACATTTACCTTCTCATAATAATTTCGGAAATTTATGTTATTTATTAATATAAAATTTAATATCACAATTTATTTATTAATTATGATTTCGTCAATAGTTAAATAGTAATATATCTTAACGAACCAAAAACACTTTCCAATATATGGGATAAAGACTCATTAATTCATCTCTCTTTGAAAAGAGATACATGCCATTTCTTTACGCACAAACATGTGCACAATCTCACTTGTTAGCATGTGAACAATATCACTTGTGAGTGTAGAATAACTCCCTTTTACACTAATGTATAACTATGAAAGTGTATGTGTAAGGGTCATTGTGGAGAGAGAATGATTCGAAATCCTCGTAAGATATTTAATATTTATATTAATATTATATTTAATTTTGTGAAGGAAATGATGAATTTGGCTAATTCTGTATTAATATATTTAAATGGTGGAGAAAATGATATTCTCTAATGATTTTGATTTAATAAGTTGAAATGGAGTATTTTAACATTTGGATTTGAATTAACAAATGAGTAAGATTATAAACGAGTAATATGTAAAACAATGTAATAATTAATAAAGATCATATAAATTATGTAAAATAATGATAAATGGAAAGTGAATAATATAAAAAAGAAAATTGAGAATTTAATGAAAATAAAAAAATAATAAATGAGATTTTGAAGAACGGGAGTCATTTTGTTGATTTTATTATTATTTTAAATTTCTTTATATTCTCATGTAATTTCACAATTGAGAGGTTTTAGTCCAAGGAGAGAAGGATGTACAAACATGTGCTTTGTATCCAAGATTATTAAATGAATCATTGAGCCTCATTTGAAGTTGCTTTTTCCATTTGGATTTCTATGGTGAACAATGATTCCATGTGAATTAGTTTTGGTCTATGTATATGTTGAGTATGTTGCTATGTTAATTTATATTGTTGGTTTATTGAAATTGTTTTTTATATTAATAATGAATATTTTATAGTATTTTAATATTTGTTGCGTTAGTTAAAAATTTAATAATTTAACTAACTTTGCGATGTCAAAATTTTCTTTTTATTACAATGTTTTGATGACCAATACCCATCTAAACAAAGCTTTGTTCTAGAATGTTGGGTGATTTAGAAGATGGAAGATGAATGATTCGCATTCTAGGGTTATTGTTGTTAGTTTGGAAGTTTCAAAATTGGTTTGTGTATTTCTCTCATTTGAAGAATTCTCTTTGACTTCCAAATATATATTTCATTTGTTGGTTGAATTTTCTCCCCAGAGGTTGTTCATTATTTCTAGGTCTTCATTTCATTACTTGTTAAATGTACCACCTTCACCACAAAATTTACATTTCACTACATGAAAAATTTAATAATATGTGGTGAATTGCACCTACCCATGTATTAGGGGAATTTTAGGGTCTAAAATGAGCCTCCTAAGGAAATTATAAAATAATAGTGTAAATAATAAAATAAGATTAGATTAAATCACCAAATTTTAGAAGGAAAAAAGAAAAAAACTATTTTTTCAACTCGTATTTTCAACTTATCTCCCTATGGGTTTACTCAAATTTTGAGCAGGGACAATCGTTGAATGCATTATTTGATTCCTCATCCAAGGAGTACCCATGTTGCATACTTTTGATGGACCTTGCTACATGAAAAATGAGAAACACATGGAAAACGTGATTGCAATCATGTTTTTCATGTATTTCTCATTTTGCATGTATCAGGGTCCATCGAAAGTATGCAACATGGGTACTCCTTGGATGAAGAATTAAATTTTGCATCCAACGAGTACTCTTGATCGAAATTTAAGTAAAACATTTGGGAGATAACTTGAAAATACATGTTGAAAAAATAGTTTTATTATTTTATTATTTTATAATATATTTAGTTTTTTACCCTAAAAATGGTGAATCATCCCTCATGGTTGACATCATCATCTTGAATCTTATCGGTTCTTATAAAGTTTGATTATACATTTTTCTTAGAATGCCCATTTTAGACCTCAAAAGTTCTCTAATACATCAAACAACCTCACCAAACTGAAAATTGAATGATACCAGACCAATGCATGAGCACACACATTATGTGATCCATACACATATTATATAATCTCTCAAATTAATTAATTAATGTTTGGTTGAATTTTTTTACTCCATACCCGATTTCTCTTAGTTATTTAATCATTTGTCCTTGCTTAGGAATTTTTAGACATTGTTTAGCAAATTCCCACTCACTTGGGTGTTTTTAGATGTTGCTAGGCAGAAGCACCTACCCGTGCATTACACAACCTCACCAAAATGAAAACTGAATGATACAATGACAAATTCCCAATCCCACATTTTGTAAGATTCATACACATACTATATAGTCTCTAAAATCAATTAATTAATGTTTGGTTGATTTTTTTTACATTGTAGCATATTTCTCTTAGTTATTTAATCATTTTTTCCTGTCTTAAGCATTTCTAGACATTGTTGGACATATTCCCACTCATTTGAGTGTTTTTAGATGTTTCTAGGCAAAATTTTCCTTCTTGGGTTGATTTCCTTTAGTTAGGGAGTTTCTTCCTCACTTATAGGTCATACATAGTTCATATGCAATGTACAAAGTCCCTCTTTGGGAATAAAATTAATTGATCCATGTATCATTTGATTGTTGGACATTTCATACCATCACTGGGCATGTCATTTAGTTTCTCGTGTGATAGGAAACAATATGTTATTAAAATTTGGATGTGACCATTATAGTTAATACACCATTTTGGTTGACATTGTGCCTTGGCATAGTTGTTTCATGTTGCACATATGAGATTTTTATAGATATGAAGTATTTTCTTTTATGATTGGATTTAGTGCTTCCCTCTTTCTTATTTCCATTCATTTTTATTAGAAAGGAAGTTGTAAGCAAGCATTGGTATGATCACTATTCGATAAAGGAAAAGGTGTAGATTTGGATGATGATATTTAGCTAGAGGTAACTATTTCTTTACATTTATTAGTGTTTCATACACTTTTTTTCTTAGAGAATGAACATTGCTCCTCTTACAACATTTTTGGTGGCACACCAAGTCTAAGGAATTCCTTTAATTCCAAACTTGCCACATAAATTTACCTCAATTCCGTTTTGGGATTTAAATCAACTTCACCAAATCCATGGTTTTCTCTACCAATAATTAACAAAGATATGCTTGAGTTAATTTCAAAATAGAGTAATGAACCAGGCCCGAAGGAAAAGAAGAATCGTTGGCGACCATAAGGAAGCAACCAACAAGGTAACCCATCACACAAAAATTTCATCCTCGCATTCTTATTGAGGGATATATCATAGAGGGGATTGAAGTGGCTTGTTTCCCTTGGTTTCACTAAGAGGACCTTGCAACCACCACAAGGGTAGAGGCTACATTGATAACTTGGAACTCAGTAGCATTAGTTACATAAAAAATGAGCCAACCAATATCTAAAACAAAGGTTGCACATAAATAATACCTTTTAGGTATCCCAAACATGAGAAGGAAGAGAGCCTTGAATATGTTAGGGAATAGAAGTCTGGTAGCCTTTCCAAGGACATATCACTCCATAAAAGCATGAGAATGGAGATCAGAAGATACTTCCATAGAGTATACATGTTGGTGAAGTGAGTAGGATATAATTCCCTAATTTATGGATCATTTTTGAAGGAAAGAAACAAGGAAAAAATTTCACCTCACTTGATTAACCAATCAAACCTCCCAAAAACTGAAAGGAAAGAAAATTATTGTATATATTTCATGAATTGAGGTTTATTTTGTAAATTTATAAATTTCACCTCATTAAAGTTTCAAAAAATCTAAGCCCTGTGAATTCTCATCCTTAAGGTTAAAATAATATTATGGCAACATGTGGTAGAGAATATTTCAGTTCACATTAACCCTAATACACCAAACAATCCAAGAGCAATGATACCAAATATTTGTGGACAAAATTTATCCCCTTACAAAAATATTTTCATGCATAAGCTTGATTTTTAATCATGGTTATTCATGCAAATTTATAGTAGAAATATATATTATTATCTTTAATATAAAATTTTCAGCTCTCAATAATTTTATGTTTAACTTGTGTTAAATCAAATAAAAATATAAGCATTAGAAAGTAACAATCCATGTAGACATTGATGTTAAAAAATAAAGTATGTAATAAGATAATTTGGGAAACTGAAAACTTCATCTATATGGATAGGTTATGAATTTTAAGTACATAATCTTGGCTTATCAAAAGTTATTACAAACTTCCAAGCTCTCCAAAACCTTAGCAATGGAAACCAAGAAAACCCTAGCTCCACCAAATATACTCCAACAACTTATAATCACCACTAAAGAGTCTTAATTTTCCTGATACAAGGAATATCTTTCCTTCTTTGCAAGTGAAACCTAGGGTTTACCACCAAATAATGAACTCTAATGCCTCCTCAGAGAGATAAAATGTATCCCTAGAATTTAAGCTTGCTCTAAGGTACCTCAAATATTTAATATAAAGAGAGAGAAAGCGATAATAATAATGCTTATATCGTTCCTATGTTTATATTAGAGGTAAGGGGGGTCTACAATGATAGGTGGACATAGTCCACTACAAGCAACCTACAAGACTCAAGTAGGTAAACACATGTGAAACATTGTACTCCAAATTATACACATTAAGATATAAGGTGATGATGGTCAATGAGAAAGGCTCCAAGGTGTGAGGATTGATTTTGAAGGTCTAATTGGTCCCATTCAAAGGGTCCAAATCTTGAATTCATCTCCAAGGTCATGTGTCTTCTTGGGGTCACCAAATCTACATGTCCAATCCCTCAACCTAAGCATCCTTAAGTCAAGTGTAAGTCTCCATATAAGTAACTAAAAATTTCCATGATGTCTGAGGTTGAATTCCCTTCTAAAAAATTCTGAATGCTTCTAATCCAATGTTTGAGGTTGAACAATACCATGTTTTTCCATGTTTGAAGCAAGATACTTCCCTTCATGTGCTGACAACATGAATAAGTCACTAAGCTCCATAGATATCTAATGATCCAAGTGAAAATTCTATATAACCATCCATACCAAGAGTATTCCACCTCTAATGTGTAATTCCATCATGTAACACCAAGGGTCAACCACACACCACACACCCCATATCTTCTGAAGAATACCCAAACATGATGTAAACATTTTCAAAGTAAACCCAAAAACTTACAAGCCTTTCTAATAACATTAATTTCTCCCTTCTATTGATCCATATTGGATAGTTATATATTTTTTCATCCATATCGATGCATTCAAAGTGGAAAAGTGAAGGAATAATCTCGTGAGACCGTTTTTACCGGCGAGACCCTTTTTGGCAAAACATGGTATTAAACCTTCCAGGAGCATTTTGAGGCATCAAACAACATTTTTGGGGGGGTAAAACTTTTTTGCTTTAGTGTAGCAAAATTTCATGCTATTATACACACATATACCTTTACAACAATGCAAGAATCATGTCAATCAAAGTACATATGCAAAATTATGCCACTTAGAAGTTGACCTTCTTGTTTTCACCACCATAGTTCGAGAGGATGCCACGTCATACCAAATATTCATGGAAAAGGGGCTAGCCACATGATTATCATGTAAAAGACTCTAAAAGAGTCTATATTGTAACTTTGTTTAAGAGTTGAGATAGTCAAACTTAACCACTAGTAGGCTATCGAGTTGTGTTATAACCGAGTCACTAGGAAGAAAAGGGATTCCATTCTTTCGAATGCATTTGCTCCATAGAAGAGAAAAAATAGCTAAGAGGGATAACAGGTAGAGCACACAAAGAGGATCTATTAACTGTAGCAGCCCATGGGATAGAGGCCATACTTCTTTGTACTCATAACCATATTTCCAAACAGAGAAAGAGAGCGAAGCGACCTCACCTTCCAACTAGTTTTTCTCCCGAAAGGGTTTCCAAGAGAAAATATTGTGTCTAATGGGTGTGTGAGATTTCATTTTGCTGTTCTCTATTTTCTACATAAGTTTTATTTGCATGCATGCACTATTTACAATAAAATATACATATATAGAAATATAATAAAATTGTAATAGTGTATAATTTGAGATTTTAAATATAAAATTATTAGATCAATTTTTTTTTCTAAATAAGACTAATTCTATTAAGAAAGAATATGGTACAAAGTGAGATTACAATCATGAGTAGCTTAAGATCAGGGAGCTGGAAATGATAAAATATCAACCTCGGTCCCGAAGAGAAACCATGGACAAGATAACAAAAGAATCACATAGGACAACAATAAGCAGTGGGCTAGACAGAAGAGTCTACCTAGAATGGGTTGATACTTCTAAACGACATTTTTCCCTTTTTTCTTACTGACTTTAACCCAGCTGTTGTGGGGCAGATGGGCAGGAACCACTTGCAGACTATTCCGCACAGAAGGTGGAGCCTCCTTATCTGAATCAGATGAGGAAGACTCATGTGTGCATTTATGCAAAATCGGAGGATCAGAGGGCACCTCAGGACTAGCTGAAAGCGAGTCCTTTGTATACTCAAGTTCCTCCCCTTCCGTTTAAATCTCTTCTTCATCCGAGCTGAAGGAATTAATGTCATCCATGGGAGGTGGATCACATGGTTTCCAGCCTTTGGATTGTGTCTTGTGGATGGTGTTCTTATTTTTGGCGGTGAACGTGGCGCATGTGTTCTGAAGGTGCCATGTTTGATGGCAGTGGAGACATCAGAATGCGGTGTTCTCAAAGTCTAGGGTTTGAGTCCAATGAAAATCCCCAAATTTGAGGTTGATTTGATCACACATCCCTTTTCTTATGTCTATTTCTGAGCAGATTCTACCAAAGGTGTATATGCCTTTCTCCCCTCTAGAGGTATCTGTTTCCAGGAATCAGCCCAAAGTGTTTCCAATCCCTTGGAAGACAAAGAAGTGCCATAGATGTGCCGGGAGGTTCGGAAGTCAGACCCATATGGGAAGCTTGGTGACGACTACTGTGGTGGGGTCGAAGTCTGGGAACCAGGGGGTGAGGAATAACCCTGCCGTTCCCCAAAACCAAGGGCCTCCTGTTAAGGCTTTTTGATAATCTTCGTTGAATGCAAATACCACAATGAAGAAACCCTTTGAGCAAAGGAAGACTTTGCTGGTGTTGGTCCAGTTGGTGTGGATCTATTGATATAGATTTTCTGTTTGAGGCCATAGGCCATTAAACCTGCAAATGATGGCTGTTTCTGCAAACACTTGGTACTGATCATCAAGCGATGGATGGGAGATTTCGATGGAAGGGATTTCCTCCATTTTATCCACCAGGAAAGGCTTCGGAGCCTCAGCTGGTTGTGAAATTTTCTTGGACGGCTGTGCATGGACCGCATCTTTGTAGGAGAAGGCAGGGGCAGAGGATGGTTGCCCAGATGCTCCCCCTCTTAGATGCAGGGTAAGCACAATCAAAGCATCTCTATTAATACTGTAAAAAGAGAGGGTATGAGGGTCATCTAGCTGTTTACCTACATATATCAGTCGCTGAAGAGCCGAGGGAATCCCCAGCCTGAGTTCAAGATTGCGTGAGAGGTCCTGCACCAGATCCGCTGCGCGCACCCAATGTAGCAGGGTTTTTCATGAGAGAATAAATATCTGGATTTGATAGGAATGGGGGGAATAGCTTGAAAGCCCCTGCTTGTCATTGCAGATTTGTGTGTGTGCCGCTCTTGATCCTTTGATATCTAGATCTGTCAAGCCGAACTGGGTGTTGAATGAGGTATTTTCAGACGACAACATTACCCCAGCACCCCGAGCTTATGGATTTGAGGAGTTGTCCTGCTTTAGGGTCTCTGTTGCAAAGGAGACAACGTGACTGCTATGCCGCGTTGATCAGTCTTGTGCATGGTGTTTCCGTGGAGGAGAGCCACGCCTTCTATTCATTTTGCATCCTTGCTGCAGATGGCAGCCGCAGCTTGCTTCACTGCTGAGGTGGTCTTGAAATATGCAGCGAAAATGGTGGTCTTCTTCTTGCATTCGCATTCAATTCTGTTGACAGCCACGTAGCATCTTGGAGCTTGGTGTCAGTGCACAGAGTCGAGGGAAGCAACAGCTAGAGCAGTCTAGGGAGCATTGAGGTTCTTTGTGGTGGCGACGACCTCTGTGGTAGCATGTTCGTCTGTGGAGACGGCGACAGAGCTGAGTGATGCATTTTCCGAAGCTGTAACAACAAGGTGGGCATCGACTTCGACAACAAGGCTTCACGAAACCCTAGTAGAGGCCATTCTCTCTTTTCAAAATCACTTTTCTAGGTCGGTTTTCCAAAAGAATGTTCGGTGGTATATAACATTATTAGATCAATTGTGACAAACTGTCCAATGGAATATCTACGATAGTTTATAGATCATATATGTAGATTGTTTATATGTTTTTAAAAGTCATATTTCTCCAATGTACAAGTTTTTAAATGAATTTCAACACTAAAAATTTATCTTTTATTTTTTAAGTGAGTTTTTAAAATAATATAACAATGTTACAGAGGAGTAAAGTACCTCTTATGGATAATAGAGTGGGTTATTTCAAATATTTGCCAATTTCAAGGTAGAAATTAATTAGAGGTCATGGGTTTATGTATGAAAGAGTCACTATATATCAGGAGTACATATTGTACTCTTATGACATTTACCTTGAGCACCATTTATGGATTGCGAGGAAGTGTATGGATAATTTCCTTTAAGACATTTTCCATGGGTATATACATAGTGATTATTGAGTAGATGGTAATATTTATGACAAATTAGAATAACATAGGCATTAAAAAGAACAATATGTTAGAAATGAAATTTCCTAGAGGATTTGCTTTATCCCTCACCATTTTGAGCGATGGTGGAAAAAATTGATGCAAACCTTGAGGTGCTTAGGGATTACCACCCTCTTAGAGGCGTTAGTCTGGGTGGAGGAATAATTGAGGGAGACATAAAAGTAGGAGAAAATATGGTGGAGTGGGGTAGGTACCATCCATCATTTTAAACAATCATGATGGGATGTATATCTGGGAGGTTAATAACTAGCATTACAATGATGGTATCACACATGATCTCCTCTAGAACAATGTTCCTATACATTATGTAAGGAGGAGTATTTGTAGACAAGCTTCAACATGATTATTTGTGCCATTAAAGTATCATGCAAAGTCACAAATAGACACTCTCACTCCCAATATATGTTGGTTGTGACTTTTCAAAAGGATTAATTTACATTCCTTATGGTAGGGGAATTTGGCACCATGTTTATGCAAAGTTTAGAAAAATAACATTATTTTCATTGTCAATGCATCTAATGTATAGCATGTAAGAACTTTAAGGTCGAGAAATCATTTGAGAATTGAAAACTGATTTGAGTTTAGTTTAATACAAGCCCCCTCATTTGGAGCTTGTTAAGGTAAGGCCAAAATATGGTGGTAGGGGAAGATTGAGGAAAGGAGGCACATTGAAGCAAATACAACCCATAAATACCATAAAATAAAAGAAGTAATATTGAGCAAGGGGAGGGCACCAACTAGAGGGGAAGGAAAACAACAACCAACCTCAAGCAACAAGGAATCGACCATTTGCTATTAAAAGAGGATATGAGCACACTAATTGATATATGAGGTTTATCACTCTTCTTAGATTTGAGAGAAATTAAAGTAGATAGAAAATCTTTCGGATTAATCACATCATTAGAATTTGGTCGACATTTCGAACCATCTAATATGGTTCATCCTCAGGACAAGGTGAAGAAGGAAATCGATCTCAATGAATAAATAGTAAGGATGCATCATTGCCCGAAGTTAACTGTTGAAACTAGCGGTTAAAAACCAACCGTTATTTAGTTAATTAGTTAGAAAAATATATATTTTTTAATTATTTAATTAATTAGTTAGAAAAATAAAAGTTTTTTAATTATTTAATTAATTAGTTAGAAAATTAAAAGTTTTTTAATTTATTTAATTAATTAGTTAGAAAATTAAAAGTTTTTAATTATTTAAAAATATAGTAATTTAAGAAAAAAGGTTAAATTATAAAATCCATAAGGGAGAAGGGGTAACTTATAGTATAGGGGAAAAACATAAAAAGATTAAATTATGAATGATATAATAATTTGGTAAAATGATAAGGGAGAAGGGTTAAATGATGAAAAAAAATAAAAATAAAAAATAAAAATAAAAATAAAAATTTTAAAATTAAAAATAAAATTAAAAATTAAAATGAATAAGTTATAAAACTAGTAAGGGAGAAGGGGTAAATAATAGTATAGGAAATAATATTAAAATAATGAAGAAGTTCAAAGAAAAATAAGAAAGGACTAATATCCAATAAAATAAAAGGGGGAGGGGGGGGGAGTTATATATATATATATAAGAAAGGAGATAATATAATAAAATAGCTTCAGAAAAAGAATAAAGCCAAAGGGGGAAGAGAATAAAACCAAAGGAAACACCGCACGGGGGCTGAGTCACCTTGAGAGGGCTGGTGTCCAACTCTTACTTAGTTTCCACCCATCATCTCTGTTGAGATTTCTAGGATGTCTCTGAATTTCAATAGCCTCCCTCAGCTTTCTGTGATGGAAGTGATCCACCCTAGCAATGACTTTGGAGTCTTCAATGCATACATGGTGACACGATTTCCTAGCATGCTCCGCAAGATCAGAAGTGCGGGATCGACTGTGCCTAATGTCTGCAGCATGCTCCTGGATTCTCTGTCTAATGGATCAACCAATTTCCCCAATATAGGGAGTAACGCAGGAGCATGGAACTAAATAAACACCTTTCATGTCCTTTGGGTCTATAGGTTCCTTAACCGATCCGAGAGAATTCTTGATGGTATTGATAGGCCTAAAAGAATAGGCGACATTATTTCTCCCGAGGACATGGGTAATTATGTCCGAGGGATAAACCGAAGATTCACTTTAGAGATAGGATCCAAATGAGAAGATTTGTCTCTTGAGCCTTTAGAGGCTTTTTGGAAGGCCTTAAGACCTTGAGATCTGCTATACCCATTAGTCTCAAATACATCTATAAGATGGGATTCCTCTGAATCAAAATGGATGTCATTAGATATTCGAAGAGCCCGGGTAGCCAGAGTGCAGAGAACACCAAATTTCTGAGCAGGAAAGTGATGAGAATCAACATGAAGATATTGCTCAGTGTGCATCTTATTGCGGAAAACCCGGTGAGAGATCGAACCATCATCCCTTCTAGAGAGAAGAATATATAAGAAGGGAAGGCAACCATCAACCTCAACCTCCATTGTGAATTTGATGTAATCAAACTGAGAATTCAGGTGATCAAGAAACAAATCTAACTTCTCACGACCATGGGGCCAAATGACACATGTGTCATCCATGAACCCATTCCACTTTCTTGGGCGAAATTGAGTAGAGGCCAAGGCCTTCATTTCAAAATCCTCCATAAATAAGTTAGCAACAACAGGGGAAAGAGGGGAACCCATGGCCAAATCCTAATGATGTGATTAATCTGAAAGATTTTCTATCTACATTATGGATCACAAAAGTCTTAGATCTAACAGAAAGTATATAAAAAGGGTGTAGAGGACAGGAAGAAATAAGGAAACCCCGATGTAGAGGTTGTTATAAAATTGGAAAGGCAAACTTATTTTCTTATATTGACAATTACTTATGATATTCTTATATTCTTATTATATTTCCTTATGTTCTTATTTTATCTTCTTCTTAGCAAGCGATAATCAAATGAAAAGCATGAATATCAATTACATCAAAGATAGGCACTCAACCAGGGATAAAACCCTTAAGAAGGGGAAAATCCAATCAAAATATTCCACTAGAATATTCAATTCAAATTGAGACAAACCAAGACCTTGGACTGACCAAAAGACCTTCCTCATTTACCAAGTCAACCTTCCAAGATGATGAACCCAACACCATAATTCAAATTTTTTCAAACTGCTTCAATCCAACTTCAAGTCAGAATTTCGATCCCCAGCTTCATAATTTCAGCCTTAATACAACCTTGCAAATTTGACCCTCCAAAAAATTCAAATTTTCGCACGTGTCAGTCAAAAGAGAGAGAAAATAATCTCCAAACTTCTTCGCTAGTGTTTCTTTTCCTTCACTAGCGTTTTTCTCCTTCTTTGAAGAATTTCACACTCCCTTTTCTTCTCCAACAACAAAAAATCACACATTTTGTGGATGTGTTCCAAATGAGGTCGATTTGTTGCCTTTATATAGTATATTCTACTTCCTAATAAGTTCAACTTGTCTAGGTTGAGGAGGCCTAAATGAATTATTTTACATAAAAATGATTTTTTTTCTTGATAAAAAAATCCCAAGAAGGGTCTATTACATGATGACATGGACAAGGACTCTTTAAATGAACCTCATAAGCCTACACTAGAGGCTTTGAACTATTAATCATTGACCCAAGCATGAAACTCATGCTTTACTAAGTTAATTTATTTTACAATAATTTTTTCTTTTTCTTTGTTTTGAAAAATACATTACATTATGACTCAAATATAATTATGAAGACAGACACTAGTTACATTCTTCAACACTTCGTCTTAACTAGGGAGGTATTCATGATTACATATATACAGAGGTACATGGAATATCTCAAAATGATATGCTCTATGAAGAGTTACAACACACATAGTGCTACATATTAGATACCTGACCAGGGTATCTAATCAGGTGGGACTTTTAGAAAATCCACGTAGATTCAAACTGATATTTGTAATATGCTAAAACAAAATACTTGAATCTACTCTACAAATTGCGGAAACCAATTACAATCACATAATCACATTAAAAAGAAAGATAAATAATTTCAATTGCACAACATAAATATTTATCTAGGGAAAGCCTTAGATAAAAACCCCACTATCTGTATATTGCATAAGTCAAAGAATACGAGAACAATACAATGCTTCTCTTAGGTTTGATAGCTCTCTGCAATATCTTTTTCCATCCCACTGCTTCTTAGGCTGACTTTGGCCAATATTTAGCCAATTTGCTAGCCTTCCAAGCTCCTACTTCCTTGCAAAATTCAGTGAGGAATTAGGCCCCTATTTAATGAGGAATTTCCCTAATAATAAATGCGTAGTACATCAAGGTTGTTCTTATGACTCCATGCACCATATGTACAATTGGATGATTATACAACTGATAATACACTTCCCTTTAACTCCAATCTTACCTGAACTGACATGCATGAGCCATTTTTCGCAAATTATTAGTTATCTGATTGATCATTGCATTTGAATTAGATCAAATTTAATTCATTGGACCTCTCACTAGTTCCTCCATCAGTTAGAACTAGTTAAACTGATTTTAACTCAAATAATTAAGTTAATTAATTACAACTCAAAATAAACTGCAACTGGGGCTCCTAAAAATTAGGAGACACTCTAAATGCCTCTAGTTTGAACCTCAACTCAAATTAACTGAACTAAATAAGTATTCCCGACTTATTTAACTTGTACAAGCTGTCATGTGAAGTGGAATTACAATTTAATTATAGTTTAATTAAGGGAAAATTAAATTAGAAGCATGTTCTTGTTGCCATTTTCAGTATTTCTTGTTTCAAATTTCAACAATACTAAGGTGTGTTCCAAGCTTCAACCTGTATAGATACCATTAGGCTTCTTCTCTAACACAACCTAAGGATCTAGGTGTGTATCCAAGGTTAGAGCTCCAAGACCAATTCCACCCTCCCTACTTCGAGGTCTAGACATCATCACAAGCCGACTAGATGTCCTACCAAGCATCATGTCACCCCAAGATGCTACATATCTCCTTATCAACTAAACTAGATATATCCACTAATCTAAGTATGCTTCAAACATTCAACCTTCTTATGGAGAGATCTACACAAACACAACCCCCACTAGTAATAAAATTTCACTATACATATTTAACATACAAACCTTCAGGGTCCTTAATCATTTTGATGCTGCATATATCATCATCATATCAAACACATCTAGTCAAATGATTTACTTCTTCAAATTTTCTAGCAACACCAAACTCAACCTCAATACTTCTTCCAAAAAAAAATCCAAGTATTGTGCACAACTTTATCAGTCACAAATAACCTTTAGTATTGCTTCAATTATTCTTCGATTTCAAAGATCCTCATGGATTTTTCATCATGTCGCTCACTTCTCTTCAAGCTTCCTCTCAAATAGGGAGATATATACTTTTATTTATCCATGTAACCAGGGGACAAGTCTATCAACTATCTTATTCTTCCAGTCACACATGCTCTTCCCTTTTGCATCAACAATTCATTGGAGAATTTAGACCTTCCAAAACTACATCATTCCTTCACATGGCAACAAGATCATCTATCTAAATTTAATGTCATCAAGGTTCCCACAACTCCCTCTATCCATCATGCTCAACATCATCATCAAATATTAGGTAAGCATTTTCCTCATTGTGAAGAATATGTACTTGTAAACTTTCAACAATAAGTACAACCAAACACAAATATATATGTACAAGAGCATGATGTCAACTTTATCAATATAGGGTTAGCATGTCATTATAATAGGAGCATAATAAATCAGATTTTAGACATTTAATACCTAAACGAATTTAGGTTTTATAATCAATCAAAAGTTTCATCCATTAGACTTATTGCAACAAAATTTACCAGGGTTTCGTCGCAAACCCTAGATTTCATCATCAAAACTAAATCATATCAATAATCGAAAACATTATACTTCTAGGTTTTCATTATCATGCCCTAGAATATCAATCTCTACTAGGGTTTTGTTAGAAGCCCTATATTTCAAAAACTAAATCATGAATATCAACAATCAAGTTATCATACCAACATTTCATATTTAGGGTTACATTATTATTTCCTAGAAACTTATACCAGTCTCATACTAGGGTTTTATTGTAAACCCTAGATAAAAACATCAAAATCTAAAATTAGATATACAACAAATTTTGACCAAGATAGGGTTTCAATTATACCGAAGCACATACACCCATACATCCATTTCTAGGGTTTTATATTGACTATTACTAGGTTTTTGTCATAAACACTAATCTACCAAACCTTAAGAAAACTAGGGTTTCTAGACATCAACAACAAACCCTAAAATGCTAGGGTGTTACCATAACATTACCAAAACCATAAACATCAAGAGAGTAGGATTTCAACAAGAGATCTAAAATATATCAATAAACCCTAAGAATATTAGGGTTTCATCATTATCATACCCTAAGAATAAAAAGGCTAGGGTTTTTATAGTGAAACCTAAGGTTAGGGTTTTATCAAAACAAAATGAAAAGTAATAAGGGTAGATTCAATCTAACGATTAATCACCATAGCAAGAATATTTATGATTCAAAACCCTAGACATGAGAGAGTTAGTAATATGAAGCAAATTTCAAAAAGAGGAATGTTCATACCTTCTTCTACCACAAGTTGAATCAAATAAAATATACCTAGAGTTTTTCTTTAACAAACCTTGTAGATATTCTTTAGTAACCTACTTTCACGACACAAGTATTTTCTTAGATTTTCCTTCATAACCTTTGTGTATTCCTGCAAGATTTCCTACAGATGAAAATACAAAGAAGGATTGAGGCTATACAATACAAACAAATCTCGATGTGTGAAGGAAATCAAACGTGAAAGAGGAAACAAAGTATAGTTATATTTTGGTAAAATGATGAAGGCTCCCTCTTAACCCAATCTTCTCTGAGGGATACCGATAACTTATAAAAAAGAATTCAAGAATTTGTAACAAGACATATTAGATCTATAAACTCTAGAAATCAAAACATAAAAGAAAACATTACAAAACCTAAAGTAGAAGGATATGCAAGGGATAATATCCCTAAGAGACTTAAGAAAATAAGTCTTTGACTTCAGATTCTTCAGTCTTGTTCTTCTTAGGTGGAGTTTCATCAACAACAATTGCATGCTATTTTTCTTATTCCTTGGATTTTTAGGACATTGAATCTTGTAATGTTCCATCTTGTGACAATTGTAACATTCAATCTTTGATAGGTCAATATTCTTCCTTTGTCCCTTAAACTTCTTGAATCCTTCCTTCTTCTTGTGACGTGCAGTGTAAGCATTGGAGGTGTTTTTCTCTTCATATTTTTTCTTATCAACTACTAATGAGATGCGATCTTCTTGTTGTCTGCATGCATTCCAAATTTTTTCAGAGGATGGAAAATCTTTCCAACTGCTAATACTTGATGCAAAAATGCTCCATGATTTTGGTAAACCCAATAGTGCTGTAACTACAAGTTCTTTCTTTGGCACAACTTCATCAATGGCTTGGAGTTCATCTCTTATTCAAGATATTCTTATGAAATAAGAGGACACAGTGTCATATTTAGTCATCTTTTATTGTTCTTAGTTCATTCTTGAGACTAACTATTTGTCCAATGTTCTTAATGGTGAATAGTTTGGAGAGAGCTTCATACATTCCTTGTGCAGTATCTATGTTAGATATGTATGGGATTAGATCAGAATTTAATCCATCCACAATTAGATTCATGGTAAAGATGTTAGTTTCCCTATACTTTTGTTTTCCTACACCATCTGTTGGTTTCTGAACTCTCCCTAGAACAAAATCCAGTAATTCGTGCTTAGAAAGGATGAGATCGATCCTCTTCTTCCATGCTCTATAGTTGGAGGCTCCTCCTAGCTTTTTTATTATACTTCATTGAGGTTGAAATAGACTTTATAATGTTTTCCTTACTATATAATAAGTCTTCATCTTCTTATTTGATCCTTATCTTTGACCCTTTCAATAGATCTTCAAGCTTCCTTTTTCTTTCCTCCTTCACCCGAGGTCTGATACCATGTTAGAATATCAGAAACACAAAAATATTTTCTTATATTGAAAATTAATTGTGATATTATTATATTCTTATTATATTTTCTTATGTTCTTATTTCATCTTCTTCTCAACAATAAATCATAAAATCAAAGGCATGAAGAACAATGACACCAAAAGTAGGCACTTAGCTAGGACTAAAACCCCTAAGAAGGGGAAAACCGATTCAAGCTCTTCCACTAGAATATTCAAATAAAATTGAGAAAAAAACAAGACCTTATACCCGACCAAAATACCTTTCTCCTTCACCAAGTCAATCTTCCAAGATGATGAACCAAACACCAAAATTCAACTTTTGTCAAGCTGCTTCAATCCAACTTCAAGTCGATATTTCGGTCCCCAACTTCAGAATTTCGTCCCTACTGCAGCCCTGTAACTTCAACCGTCCATCAACTTAAAAATTTTTCACGTGTGAGGCAAAAGATAGAGAAAATATACTACAAAATTATTTTCTATGGTTTCTTCTCCTTCGCTATGGTTTTTCTCCTTCTTCCAAGAATTTCGCACTCCCTTTTCTTCTCCAAAAACTGAAAATCGAACTTGTTGTGAATGTGTTCCAAATGAGGTCGAGTTGCTACCTTTATATATTGGATTATGCCTCTTAATAAGGCAGGCGTGTCTAGGTTGAGGTTGAATTGGTGAAGGAAGCCTATATGACCTATTTTATATAAAAATAAATTTATTTATTGATAAACAAAGCCCAAGAAGTGTCTATTACATGATGACATGGAAAAGAACTCTTGACATAAACCCTATAAGTGTACAATGAAGGCTTTGACCTATTAATCATTGACCCAAGCATGAAACCCATTAATAAGTCAATTTCTTTTACAATAAATTTTTCATTTTCTTTCATTGGACAAATACATTACATTATGAATCAAATATAATTATGAAGACTGGAATTAGTTACATTCTTCAACAGAGGACCCCTTTGGACCTAAGAATAGTCGTGGGAAACACTCGATATTCACACCAACTAGGTTATGAATATATAATTGTGGAGATGATAAAGAAGAATGTTGAAACAAAGTAAATATTAATCTATGTTCATGTACTTTTGTTATGAAGCTTTTAGTAATCCATCAAAATTCCATTCATATTATGATCTGTAAAATAAAGCTACTTGCATAAATAAACCTAGAAAACATATTAGTTTAATTAAATTTAGCATACTAGTTACCTATAAATCCTAATTATCTTAAAACAAATCGACATTATGCCACATATTGTTATGAAACCAACTCACAAAATAGAAGAAAAGAGAGATCAACGACTTATAAATCAACCACTTCGAGGGGGAAACCTCCTTTATATTACATAAATGAACAATTCTTGGATGATACAAATGACAAAACCTCCTTTCTATATATAGGAGTCCAATGGGTCACAATATAATCCTAGCCGACATAACAATAAAAATTTAAGGGCATAACAATAGCAATAGTGGGCTTCTTCCTGGATGCGGGTGTTCAAGGATGACAGATGGAGGTCTCGTGCGTGGCGCATGCCACCGCCACTTGGCTATGCGTGGTGCCATAGCCTAGCATTAAAAGCTCTGGCTTGGTGCTTCTTCCAACGACATTCATTCCTCCGGCAACATTCATTCCTCACTTGCTTAGGTTTAATGCTCTTCGCACTCCACCTACACTCTCGTTTAATTTTTGTCCTCCCTACAATTAATTCATGGTACCCGCTCCCTCTGGTAGACGTCTATTTGTGAATTTTTCTGGGCACAACCTCCATCCATCTTCCTCGCCTTCTCTCCAACTGGAGGTATCCTGCCTTCTCTACGTTTGTTTCCCTGTCTCACCTCTTGCCTCCTCTGCTGTGCCTTCTCATTCCTCCTCGCCCTGCAGTATTCCCTCTCAGCTCTCCTGCGATGCCATGCCTCGACGCCACAGGATGCGCTGTCGCCGAGGCCGAGGGAGAGGCCAAGCATCCTGACCACCCATCTCCGTTTTGGCTAACTGTCACTCGCCCCCCTGAGAAAAATTTCCTCGGAACTCTCACTTCACCTGGATTCTTGTGAGGAACAGGACAAACATTGTGTCTTCGCTTCCTTATTCCTCCACCTCTCAGATTTCCACTCCTGTGCAATGGAGTCTGGCTCTCAGAAGCACTTGCAGAAGTCCACAATTTCTCAGTCCACTCAGCAACTATTCAGAAAGGAGGCAACTCTTCCGGAAAAATCAACATTGGACTCCTCAGGCAACGATTATGGGGAGAGTTTAGAAGCAGATGGCACGAAAGAGTCTATAGGGGCGCGCTCAGCCTCAACGCCAAAACCATCAGCACAGCAAGCGAAGAAGGCCAAGGATTCCTCTGAGGAATCCGGTTGCTATATTGTCGAAGAGCCTCCCCCACACATCTGAAATATGATCAATGGTGGACGTTTTTGCATATCAAGCTCTCCTACTTCTGTTAGCTTTTACACTACTGATTTTATGTCTGCTTTGTTTATGCTCAGTTTCTTCTCTTTTTGGAAAATTATGGCTTATGCTGGTTTCCCCTCGTTGGGCAACACTTCCTAGACTGGTTTCCCCACCAGGGGCAGTCCATATTTTGAATCTTTGAACTTTGTCTTGGCCGAAATTGGCTAGCACAAGAAATTCCAACGAGTTGGTGACGAATGTGATCCTTCTGTATTATATCAATAGAATTGATCTTACTTAGAAAAAAAAGAAAAATAAATAGTGGGCTTCTATGGGGCACAATAATAACAATATGGGGACTAAATAGGCACAACAATAACGATAAGGGGGCTATACTAATAATAAAAATAAGGGGGCTATACTAATAATAAAAATAAGGGGATACACTAGTATTATAGGGACCTAACATGCCCCTCTCCTTCAAACAAGTGCTGTCCTCAATGCTTGATTATTTTTGGATACTTATGTACAAAATTCTCATCCTCCCGTGCAAAATCTTCAGTGGGTAAGTTCTTCCACTTGCTGAGATGCTATGAAGTTGATCGATTTCGTAGTTGTCATGTTATTATTTCCGTGGCTGCTTCAAATTCCAATATGATTTTTCCTTCCTCTTCAAGTTATGGAAATATTGTTTGAACTGGAAGTTTTTCACCTATAACCTTCTTTAAGCATGAAACATGAAAAACTGGGTGCACTCAGGAAGATGCAGGCAACTCTAATTTTTATTCCATAGTACCAATATTCTGCAGCACCTTGTAAGGAACATAGTACTTTAGCAATAATTTATTATACTTTTGAGCTTGCTTGAGGGACATTGGTTTGTATGGTTGTAGCCGTAAAAATACCCATTCACCTACATCAAAACTTCTTTCGCTGCGATGTTGATCTACTTGTTGTTTCATTGGACCCTGCACCAAAGTTAGGTTATCCTTTAAGAGTTGAAGAAATTGTTGCTGATGCTCGATGTTATCTTCCACTTCTTGATCATCCCTGTTAGATTTCATTTCATCCTTCAAACCATCCACCTTAGCCTACAAGCCTTCTTTTAAGCCATCTATGTCATCTTTGGTTGCTCTTTGTGATATCTAAATTTGTTGCACTTGGTACCTTAATTTTGATATATCATACTGCAATTCTTCCTCTTCACGCGTCATAGTAAAGTTTTCTGATGGCTTAATGATTTGAATCTGAATGCTATTTTTGTTGCGCTAAATTCATCTTCATAATTATAAAAAAATATTGATCATTTGATTCATGTGCATAGGTTTCCTTAAGGTGTTTGTGAGTGTTAAACAGGTAATTGCATCAATTTTTATGTTAAATTCATGAGCATTTTAACATTAAAACAAAATGATGAACAACAGAAATAAAATGTATAGTAAACCATTAAATGATCGATTAACACAGTGTTTTGATGAAGGAGTTCACCCCTCCTGGGCTACATCTCCTTGGTCCAACTTCCATGGCTTAGGCATTTGTATTAGCTCAAAATGGAAAAAAGTGTTGTTTACAATCCTCTATTTCTCTTGAAACTTGCTCCAAACTGCTCAATATATCCAAATCTGCTAGGATAGACTCTTTCTGAGCCAAAATTGGTCGAATTTTGCAAAATTTATGGCTCAATAAATTTTTCCTAGGAAACCCCTCCAAAACTGGAGAGAACTCCAGTTAACTCCACCAAATTTGGAGTTCCACCGAAAATGGTGAACTCTGCTAATTAAATGTTAAGTGGGGATTAGTGCTAGTTAAGTTTAGTTAACATGCTAACTACGCTTTAATTAATCCACATTTAGTTAAGGGATAAGCGCATATTTTAGTATGGATTAATGTTGAATAAACATGGTTTAACTCCGCGCTTAAGTCTAGTCCCGTCGGTGGTCGTAGCATAAGGTTCTACGGAGTGGGGTTGGCCCTTCAGGGCTGGCACCACTTTACCCCCACCATTGGATTTGTATTAATATAAATATATGTGGTTGCCATATTATGGTAAGAACCATTGTATAGTGGAGGTGGTATGTATGGCGCGTGTTGTGGGGGAGGTCTTGGGGTTGAACCCTGACCTCTGTGCGGTCCTTACACAAAATTTTGTTCAACCACAATGCCATTTTGACCTTTGGGAGGGGGCACGTGGAAGCCCTTGGATGCAACACGTGTCCTCTTCCCATTGGTGTGTTTAAAAAACTAATAAAAATATTAAAAATCACCAACCTTAACATTAAATCCCAAAATGACACTTGTCACCTCCCGATTCGCCTAGAAGATCTTTGACCAAAATTTGACCCCTGCACAGTCACCTACCACATCATAAGTACAGACTACTGACTGGGTAGTTTTCTGTCATTTTTTTTTGAAATTTACCTGTTTGAGAAAATGGACAACAGGCTCTAACTTTCACATACGGAGTTGGTTTTCGATGAAACAAAGTGCACCGGATTCAGGGCGACGAGAAATTCACTATCATTCAAGTTCTGAAAGATTCCAAGAACTTCCATTTTTGAGCTTAATACTAAGGACCTGGTCATTCCACCCCACTAGAAGCCTTTTGGACCCCAAAATATTACTGTCAATTGTTCAGCAGGTGAGGGTACAATTCCTTCACCTTCTCAATCTCCATCCATTTGGCCTTAGAAGGAATTTTTCCCTTGAGTCCCACTCAAAGGTATTCAACATTTCCTCTCCTTGAAGTTATGGTTCTTCTGTCAAGTATGAGATATTGCTGAAGCTCATCAAGATATTCTGGTGAGAAATCATCTATTGATGGCAGCTGGACATGCTCTCCTTGATCATCAATCAACAGAGGCTCAAACAATCTCAAATTATCAACACTAACAACAGAGTATATTTTCATATAAGGAAGCAAATCTAGCTTAAATGCATTGTTACCAATATTTTCCAAAATTTTAAAAGGACCATAACGGATTGGCTTAAGCTTTTTACCTTCCCCTTGAAGTCTATCTTTGATAATATAAACCAAAATTCATCACCAACTTGGAATTTATGATTGACACGATGTTTATCATGCATTTCCTTGTAGCTGCTTTGACTCTTTTTAAGCTATTCTTGTACTGTGTGATGTATTAATTGAATTTGATCAATGAAATTCTCTGCTTTATCTATGTCGTTATGACCATCAATAGAAACATCTTTCCCAAAGATGAAGTCCAATGGAGATCTTGGAAATTACCCAAGACATGCCTCAAATGGTGATGTGTTTGTGGAAGAATTATTTGTGCTGTTGCATATATGTTGAATGTAATGCAACTGTTCAACCCACAACTTAGGATTTTTACTGCAATATCCTAGAAAAAAATGAATGACTGTCTTGTTGACCACTTCGGTTTGACCATCTATTTTCAGATGAAAGTCTGTACTCTTATTCAACTTAGCATCCATCATGTCCCACAAATTTGACCAAAAATTCCCAACAAATCGAGAATCTCCATCACGTACAATAGAAGTAGGAAGACCAAAATGAACCTTAACATTTTGAAAGAAAAGATGAGCTGTTTGTTCAACTGTAATTTTATTTTTACATGGCATCAATATACATATCTTGCTGAACCTATATACAACTACATACAAGTAATCATGACCTTTCCTTGACAATGAAAGACCTCCTACAAAATCCATTGAGATACTCTCCCAGAGACGAGAAGGTACAGAAATTGGAGTCTACAATCCTAGTTTCCTATTGCTAGGCTTTCTTATTGCACACAAATAACATCCTATAATGAAATGAGATACACTATCAAACATGCGTGGACAATAACAATACCTTTGGAGATTCGCTATTGTCTTTCCTACATTGAAATGTCCAACAATCAATGAAATGTGCACCTCCATTATGATACTGTTTCTTTCTCCCCATGGAATAAATAACTTTCCCACATGATACAACAAACTATTATGTACATGGTAATATAACTCTTCATTTTGGTTTCCTTGACTCAAGCTTGCATACACATCTTGAAAGTCATAATCATATGCATATTGCTCAATGTAACTTTCATGCAAAACATAATTGTGCTTGAGTATAATAGATGAATTTGCAATAGGCCTAGAAAGCATATCAACTACCTTATTGTAGATTCCATTTTTATACCTAATACCAAATGAAAATGTTGTAGAAATCCCATCCATCTGAAGTGTGGTGATTGCTGCAACTTTGATTATGACTGTAAGTACTGTAACGGTTGATGGTCGATATAGATAATGGTTTCTTTTCCCATCAAGTAGTGTTTCCATTTATTTACACTTTGTACCATTGCATATAATTCTTTGTAATAAGTGGGATAGTTAGTCACAACACCATTAAAAATTTCATAATGAAACGAAATGGGCTTACCATGCGCATGAGAACTGCTCCCATGGCGTAATCACTAGCATCTGTTTGAATCTCAAATGGTTGTATAAGATCTGGAAGAGCCAATACCAGTGCTGAATCGATATTTTTTTTGAAAGTATCAAATGATTTTTACTGCTTATCTCCCCAATGGAAGACTTTCTTGACACTAGTCAATGCATGTAACGGAGCCGCAATAGAGGAAAAATTAGAATGAACTTCCTCCAATATTTTACTGCCCCTAGAAAACTTCTTACCTTCGTAACTATATTCGGCTTGGGCCAATTCACAATGACCTCAAACTTAGAGGGGTCTATCTTTAACTCACCTCCTCCAACAGTGTGTCCCAAATACACTAAAGAATTTTTTCCAAGTTCACACTTCAACATCTTCAAAAACAACTGTTCTTTTCTCAAGACATCAAGTACTTTGTTCACATTGATGACATGTTCATGTCTTTATTTGTTGAATATCAAAATATAATCTAAGTAGAAAATGAAAACATCATCAAGAAATGGCCTCAATACATCATTCATAACTCTCATGAAAGTAGTTGGAGCATTGGTAAGACCGAAAGGCACAACAAGCCACTCAAACAATCCTTGTTTAGTTTTAAATGCAGTTTTCTAAATGTCCTCTTCAACTATTATAACTTGATGACAACCACTTCGTAAGTCTAACTTAGTGAAATACTTTGCATACCTTAATTGATCAAGAAAATCATCAATTCTTGGGTATGGATAATGATTCTTTACCATAATTTTGTTCAGTGCACGAAAATCCACACACATGTGCCAAGTCCTGTCCTTCTTTGACACCAAGACAATCGGTGAACCACATGGCGAAGTAGATGGGCATATTATACCTTTTTTCAACAATTCTTGAATTTTCGTCTTGATTTCCATGCTCTCCATTATCGACATGCGATACATGCCAATGTTTGGAAGTGGAAAATCTTGCTGCAGCTGTATCTCATGCTAAATTCCCCTCTTGGGAGGTAACCCATTTGGCTCCTGAAACATCTTGCCATGCTGAATAACCAAATCAAGAAAATCAGATTTTAATTTTTCATCAAAACCTTCAAAATATTCATAATCCATATCATTATTTTTCTTGATCATGAGAAGCACACAATTTTTACTTGCATTTACTAGTCCCTTCATTTGCCCTGCATTAACCAAAGAAATGTTCATCTTTTTGCGATGAGCTCTCACAATAGATTCCACCCCATCATTTAGATCATAGAAATCCTTCCTAAATGCTTCCTCTTCTGAAATACCTTCAGTCTCTCCTACACTTGACATGATGGCTATGTATTCACGATCAACTTATGGTGCTGCTTGTACCTCCTCAATCTCAACTAGAGATAGAATTTTAGGTGCTTCAAGTGCAAATGGGAGTGAAAATTTAGGACTGGAAACCAATAGTTTCCCTTCTCTTCCCTACAACTTTAACCTTGTATGTATCACAAATTTGCAACCATTAAAACCCTCTTGCACAAAACTCAAGCAAATATCAAGCAAATAACCTTGCTCTGATACCACCTTTATCTGAATATGAATTTTAGTTTTGTTGTGGTAATTTCATCTTCAGAATTATAAACAAATCTTGATCATTTGCTTCATGTGCATAGGATTTCTTGAGGTGTTTGTGAGTTTTAAACAAGTAATTGCATCAATTTTTATGTTAAATTCATGAGAATTTTAACATTAAAACAAAATGTTGAACAACAACAATAAAATGTACAAAAAAATATCAAATGATCCATTAAAACACTGTTTTGTTGAAGGATTTCACCCCTCCTGGGCTACATCTCCTTGGTTCAGCTTCCATGGCTTGGGCCTCTGCATTAGCTCAAAATGTCAAAAAGTGATATTTATAGTCCTCTACTACTCCTGAAACTTGCTCCAAACTGCTCAGAATGTCAAAATCTGCTAGGATAGAATCTTTCTGAGCCAAAATTGGTCGAATTTTGCAAAATTTATGGCTCAATCAATTTTTCCTAGGAAAACCCCTCCAAAACTGGAGAGAACTCCAGTTAAATCCACCAAATTTGGAGTTCTGCTGAAAATGGCGGACTCCGCCAATTAAATGTTAAGTGAGGATTAGTGCTAGTTAAGCGTAGTTAACATGCTAAATGTGCTTTAATTGATACACATTTAATTGAGGGACAAGCACATATTTAAGTATGGATTAATGTTGAACAAACGTGGTTTAACTCCACGCTTAAGTCTGGTCTCGTCGATGGTCGTAGCATAAGGTTCTATGGAGTGGGGCTGGACCTTCAGGGCTGCCCCTAATTTACCCTCTCCATTGCATTTGTATTAATATAAATATATGCAGTTTCCATATTATGGTAAGAACCATTGTATAGCAAAGGTGGTATGTATGGCGTGTGTTGTGAGGGAGGTCGTGGGGTCGAACTCTGACCTCCGCTCAGACCTTACACACAATTTTATTTGACCATACAATACCATTTTGACCTTTGGGAGGGGGCATGTGGTGGCCCCTGACTTCACCACGTGTCCTCTTCCCATTGGTGCATTTCAACAACCAATAAAACTGCTACAAATTATGAACCTTAACATCAAATCCCGGAATGACACTTGTCACCAACTAATTCACTCGGAGGATCTTTGACCAACCTTTGACCCCTGCATAATCACCTTCCACATCAGTAGTATGGACTCCTGTCTGGGCAGTTGTCTGTTATTTTTTTTTGAAATTTACCTATTTGAGAAAATGGACAACATGCTATAACTTTCACATATGGAGTCAGTTTTTGATGAAACGAAGTGCGTCGGATTCAAGGCGACGTGCATTTCTCGTTCATTCATGTTCCAAACGATTATGAGAACTTCCATTTTTGAGCTTAATACTAAGCACCTGATCACTTAATGGGTGTATATTTCTTTTTGGAAGGCATTATAGAATCCAATACTAATAAAAATGCTTCAATATGCCCTTGGAATCACTTCAAACTGATTTTTTAAACAAAGGTTATGCAA